>JAKEEE010000021.1:2400000-3698233 GCA_021498325.1 Bactrocera minax | reverse complement strand
ATATGTTTGTATGTACTTTTGCTTGCTTATCGCCGCTTATCAGCACTCGCGCTGCTCAAGTGCGCTGTGTACTAGCTCAAGTGTGAGCACTAAGTACACACACGCACACATGCATGTATGCATATGTAAACATATCAGCAACATTAACGAGACAATCTAATTTAGATAATTTCCTACATGCACATGCATACAAATCTGTGTGTGTGTGTGTGTGTGTGTGTGTGTGTGCAGAAAGATGAGCGCTCACTTCTATAAATATTAGCCCGTTTAGTACTTGCGTATGAGGAAGCGTTTGCGTATCTTATCAGCTATTTCGCTAAGCGCTTTGAAAACATTGCAAATTCCCCCCTCCCCTGGCAAATTTTATAGTTATTTACAAATTTTATGGTTATATTTCATTTAAGGTGTGCAAGCGTGTTGGTTAGTTCTTTATGATTCAGGAAATTATAAACCCAATGCGCTGCATATGCATACTTAAATGCATATAAAATATAACAATTCTTTAACTGCATACAAACCTACTATTGTTTAAAAAAAATTATTAAACTCAAGGCAAATGTTTGTACTATTCAATTTTGCATTTGATTTTTAATATCTCCTAATAAAAGTATTAAAATTATATTAGACAAAATTTATTTAAAACTGTAAAAGTTTTATTGAGAAAAAACGAATATAAATGGCAGATTGTAAAATATTTTTATTATCCAATTTGTTAAATTATTACTATTATTATTACAAAAATTATATATAATGTTATATAATTTAAGTTATATACAAAAATTTTCGAAATATGATATTTCCAAAAAGTATATAGATGTATGTGTGTTAGTTTCTTGTTCACTTTCTTTTCTTTTATTATCACGTGTCTTAAATTGTGCAAGCAATATTATTTCAGAAATTTTCGTTATTCTTTTCGCATTTCTTCAGTGACTTTTTTTCTTTACTTGAAATAATTTTTTTATTATATCGTTTGCCATTTTTATTATTACTTATATTAAAATTTTCTAAGTAATGTTGTGTTAAATTAAAAAAAAACTTTTTTAATTTTTAAAAAAATTTTAAAAAAATTTTAATTATTTTTGTTCAAAAAGTAGTTAAGAAAGAACTAATTATATGAATATTTATTTCATTAATGAATTATTATTCTTTATAAGAATTTTTAATAAAACATAAGAAATTAACAATGAATTTTCTTAAAGATTATGGGATTTATAAAGTATTAGTACAGATTATTTGATTACATATTTAATAAATTTATTGTTAAATTTGTTATTGTAAAATTTATTGTTGTGTTCTATTTTTATGAAAAATAGTTTTTTAATTTCGTTAAATCAAAATTTATTGAAACTTTTGAAAACGCAAATTAATTTTTTTATTAAAAAGTTATTTCTGTTTGAATTAAAATTAATTATTATTAAATATTTTTTTTAATAAAAAAAATTACTTAATCAATTTATTTAAATTTTTTCAAATTTATATATGTTTTTTATAAAATTATATTTTTATAAAATTATATTATTTTTTATACAATTTATAAAATTGTTAAATTTATATTTTTTAATAAGTTAAAAATCCGAAAATTTTTATTCAAAAAAAATTTTTGTTAAAAATTTATCAGTTAAGTAAAAATTTCAATTACCATGCCACTTTTATGTTTTTTTATATAATTTCGCCCATGTTTTTACGACACAAAAAATTATTGTTTTTTATCTTTGATATTGTTTTATACGAAGCCTAGCCTCAATTATTCGTAAAGCATCATTACTTTTGTGCTTACTAAACTGCCCGTGGAAGCACTTCCATAACGAATTCTTCCATACAGTTACTCATACGCACTGCTGTTTCGCTGTCTAATTACATGAATATCTGTGATACTCGGCCTTTCAACAGCAAAATTTTAGGGTTATATTAATCGAATTAAATTCTTCATGCTTATCAAATTTGTTTGAGGCGGTTAGTAAGAACAGTTGGTTACAAAATCATGCATATGATGTAAAGAAAAAATTCGGCCTATGACCGAAATAATAACTTAAGTGGAAGAAGTATTAATTTTTTTTGTAAAATGGTATTTAATTAGTAATACAGGACAACTTCGATTTACTGCTATTTTTACATATCACAAAAATTTATTTATTTTCCCCAAATCATTTACTAATTTTTCCAATGGAAGACTCATACAACAATTATTCATTATTTTAGAATACACATATTCTGCCGAAAAATAATAAAAATATGCGTATTTGAATAAAATTGCGAAATTTTCGCTAATTCTGCAGTTAAGTCGCGTATTTAAATGTCTGCACTGAAAATTTTATTTATACATTATATATTCTTCATACAGAAAATTTTTACATAAAGAGTTTTTGCTGAACAAATTACGTTTGAATTTTCTGAAATTTTTCATATGCGCGTTTCGTTGCACGCAGATAGGCAAATAAATTCTAATTTCAGTTGCTGTTTCTATTTCTCTTGCATTTAAATGTTATTGTTATTGTTATTCTCTAAAATTGTTTTCCGTAAATAACAAAGCAAGTGCAAGTGCAGCCACACACCGACTGCGTAACAACAAAAAAATATGTAGAAAACAACAACAACTAGGTATGAAGATGTGTTGCTCAAGCAATTGCTCTATTATTGTATATATATATATATATATATATATATATATATGAAATTATGTATATTTTTTGAGTTGTAAGAGCATATGCTAAGCGAGCTGTCATTTCGTGAGTTTAGTTGCGCTAATTTGTATGTATGTAAATATATGTGCTTGTATAAACACTAGAAATGTTCTATTACAAATAAGCAGCCCCTTTGCGTGCTTACTTAATTTGACCGACTGACCGACTGCAAGCTATTGACAAATGGACAGGCAAGCAGGCGTATGAAAATTTCTTGCATTACTCATACATATATATATATGTATATGTATATATATATGTATATATGTATAGAGCTATGTAAATGCAACTAAATAGTTGAAAAACATGGCTTTTTGTGCACAAATTTGTCGGTTGGGATATTTCACTTTTGTTGTTGCCATGCACTTCGGCAGCAAACCACAAACGCAAGTGCGACAACAAAAACCGCAATAACAAAAATGCAAATGCACGCACACTTAGGCATATTTAGAAAAGCGATTGCGCTATTTTGCATGTGTGTTTGTGTGTGCGACTCACATGCCAGCCGCCCGCCCAGTCACTCATCTTCTCACTTTCCGCCTTTAATGACTTGTTGATTACGCTGCCATTTGCAGTTGTTGTTTCTTTTGTTGTTGCCAGATTGCTTTGTTTTCTTTCTTTTACTATGGTAATTCACATTTGTTTTGTTGCTGTTGTTGGTGTTGTTGTTGGCATTTTGTCGCCACTGTTTGGCGTGCATTGTGCGTTTTATTGCAACCAGGAAGCGTTTGAGCGCGCAAATGCAAATAAATAATTGAAACGAAAATAATGAAAAAAATATTACTTAGTAGGCAAGGGATGTGAGTTGGTGTGTGCTGAGGCAGTTGTACAATTTCATACAAAATATATGCTAATATTTATGTGCATTTTTGCATCTGTTCACATATTTATATATTTCGAACTAAGTTGCATTTTTACAAATTACACGACATACACTTGTTGCTGGCATAAGTGTACATATATGCATACAAATATATAGAACATACAAATTTTTGCTTCTGCACCGTTGAGCTGACTACACCAGCTACTCATCGGGAAATGACATTGAAATTGCATAAGGTTTGCTCATAATCATACTTTTCTTCCATGTATATATATGATATGTTTAATTATTATTTATAATTATAATTATTTGCATATTATACTCACATTAAATTTGTACTTAATAATATAAAAATGATTGCACTCGACGAAACTTTTTGGAAGCTTACCTGAAAATAGAAAAAAAATTGAAATTTTTTTGTTAACAATATTTCATTTTCTAATAATAACTTTTAAAATAAATAATACGTCAATCCCGAAATATCGGGATTGTTAAATCACAATTTCGGGATCACGATATTTTTTCTATTTGTTTTAAATGAACATAACATAAGCATTTGACAGGGATTTTTGATTTCCAAATACCCACAAATTGCGGGATCCCGAATTTTTTTGAACTTTCAGATTTACGGAAACAATTTAGAAGTTCATAAGATAATATAAAACTTTAATACAAAATATTTCAAACATACATTTATAATAAAACATATATGTATATGTATATAACATGTTGCACAGTGTAATCAAAATTCATAATTTGGTAGACAATTAGAATTTTTTATTTTTTGGTCTAAATTTGCATACACTATTGCACAAAAATATCGAAACACTCACGTATGGCACGCTTGAGAATTAGCTAGCCTGCTATCTATAGACTAATGCAATACATGCTTTTAATATATATAAGTACATATGTATATCTACATACATATTTACGTATTCACTTTTTCATAATAAACACTCGGAAGAAAAAGCAAATGTAAAAATGCATTTAGTGCAGCGTTTATTACATTTGGCCTTGACGGTTCGTTATCAATTTCGCATATTTACAAACGCTGGCAACGGCAGAGCTGAGAGCAGAGATAATGGCAGAGGCAGAGTTAGCGATAGAAACAGGAACTAATTCTGACCGGGCCCGGTAGGGGTTTGTAGAGTTATTTGCAAAAAAATAATACAACTTGGAAAATTGAGGTAATTATTTATTAAAAATGTATGGGATTTGAAAAAATATATAGAGATTTGGTCAAATTAATTTTTTAATGGAAAAAAATTTTAATAAAAAAATAAAATAATAAAAAAATAAAATTTTTTTATTTAAAATTTAGTTTGTTTGCTTAACAATAATAATAATAAAATAGAATTTTTAATTTTCAAAATAATTCTTATGTGCTTGTTTTACTACTTCAGCATGAAAAAGGCACAATGTGAGTACCAATCTTATACCAGCTTGTGGCTTAATCTTACTCTCTTGTTGTAATATGCATTCAATTGCGCTTGTTGGGTATATATGGGGAAATGTACATACATATGTTTGTATTTATTTACATTTTTTAGTATGATAGATAAAATATATTGGAAGGAGAGGGAAAAAAAGCATACACACATATTGTATATATATATATATATATATTGATTTGAGTAATTTCTAAAGGGGTTATGCAGTCATATTGTTAGACGTGAAAGGGACTCAGATTTTGTATTTTTCATAACGTTATTTAAAAAAAAAAATATTTTATAAATTTTATTTTACTTAGAAAGTTCACATCTCGATAGTTATTGTTTCATGCGATTATTAATTCTTCATATTTTTAAGACAATGCTAAATATAACTTTGCCGGATGTTCGTTTGTGCTTTCCAACTTGTGATCGATGATGATGCGGTAATTAAATATTATACTCGTTTCATAAAAAAAATCATAACTGCGACTAATAAGACTGTAAGTGACAGCTGTTGATGCGCAAGCGCCTGAGTTGCGCAAACATACTGTCTACTTTAGAGAAAAAAATATTAAATTTATATATATAAATACATATGTAGTAGTTGAAAAAGTGTAAACATCAAGGACTTTGTGGGATATTTAATAGCAGCGCCGCCTAGTGCTTTTGTTGGTGTTGCAAAGTAAATACATCTCGCGTTTAAATATTCAGAAATGCGGAAGCAATGAGCGTAAATATTGATTAAATTATTATTGCCTTTTTGTTGAGGCTCTTTGGTTGCCATATTTGCTTTTCGAAGGAATTTAAATTAATATTTGTACTTTATACATTATACAATGTTCTACGTATTTACAACATGTCATAATAAGCATAAGCGTCATTTAAAGTTATTAATATATGTACACTTAAAAAATTATATCGAAATATCAATCCCGTTTGCACTTTTGAAATTTCGGGATCCCGAAATTTCGGGATTTATCCTTAATTGTTTGCTGCTTTACTTTTCCGTTACTTTTTGGCGCCTTTTAAATTCCAAATCGAAAATTATAAATCCCGCCTTCCCTAATTGCATTTAAACGACTCAATTAAAATTTAAAAAAAGGTTTGTGACTCGAAATTCACAAAACCGCAATTTATTACCAATTTCGCTTTTAATCTCCATTTGGAAATGTAATTTGCGGCAATTTTAGATAATCGCTTTCACTTGCAGCGCTTTGATTAGTGCGCAACCAGCTGTCGCCTACATTTCTGCTCATCCAATTGTGCATTCATACAAACATATGTATATATGTATACGTTTTTTACACAATATGCATATGCATGTACATATGTTGATTCGATAATTTGCATGCACTTATGTATGTGTGTAGGCAACTAAATGCCTGATTGCTGACAACTCAAGGTCGAGCGACAACAGCTGGATATTTTAATTGATTGTTAGCAATTGAAGTGGTTGTTGTTGTTGTTTTGGTTTTTTTTTGAAGCTTTGAATTTTTTGTATTGATTTTGCATGCAATTTGTAAAGCTCGCATTCATGTATATGTATGTCTGTATAATGACAATAACAATGTGCATGAGTAAATGTTTTTTTCTGATTGTTTGTTTTGTTGTGTTTTCTGTGGATTTCGTGACTTTCGCTTACAAATTCATTTTTAACAAGCTCTTTACGTGCCATAATACGACAAAAGATTACGCAAAAATAATATGAGAAAAGAATAAAAATGGAGTAAAAATCAAAAGAAATTTTAAATAAGAAATGTTAAAAATTCGAAAAAGTAAATTAGAAAAAAATATAAAAAAGTGCGATATAAAAAGCGAAATGAATGAAAGTACTTTGGTTTTTATTGTACGTGTTTCGCATTTGTTGGATTTTTTTTTGCTGGTTAATTTTTTCTTTTTTTAATTAAAAGAATTTTTTTTTTAAGTTTTTGTTTGCTTAGTTGCGGTGTTAAGCGTATTACAGTAAATATGTTTGTTCAGAATAAAAATAAATGGAATAAAAATATATAACATATATTTCTGAAATGCTTTTTTATTTCAACTATGTAATATTATTTCTGAAATAAATATTAAAAATTCAAAATTTTTGGTAGTACTAGAAATTTCCAAATATCAATTAAATATATTTAATAATATTTCTTTTACTTTTAGTTATTTAAAAAATTTACATTTTTAATTATATTGATATTTAAAAATATATTTTATTCTTAAAACTTTTTTAAAACACAAAATATTGTCACATATTTAGCCACTACCGCACAATTTCCCCTCCATAATGCACTGTACCACCCACCGATGCTTATTTATACTAAAACCTCACACACGCACACCCTCTCGCCTCTCTAATACTTGCACTTGCCCATTTGGCGATGTCATTGACTGCAACACTTTTACTGTTACTCAACTTATTTTCGCGCACACACCTGCCAACGTGCATAACACGCCCGACACACCCACTCACATCGTTTCAGCGCAAATGTTATTGCATTTAGCAACCCTGCTGTGCACATAACCTCAACACCAGCATATACCTACACACATATTTACTCAATGGCCAAGTGCATTGTTGGCGTTTGCGGTTACGTTGCACTTTAACCTTGAAAATTACTTTTTCACGCTGTGCAGCAGATCTATTTTTCTTTGTTGGCCTCCTTCAGCAGGCCAAGCAGGTTGCCGTTTCGGTGACGGCACATGCGCACAGCCGTTTAGAGCACAAGAGCGACAGTGAGCAACGACAAAGAGCAAATGCTGCAACAAAGTGGGCGCAGTGTGAGTACCACACATGCATATATTACTTATATACGGTGCAAAGTGTGCAATCGCATGTCCTTAGCTGCATAATTGGTCTGCAAGAAATACTACGTGGCGTATGAGTAACCTCCAAAATGTATGCAGCTGTATGTTTGCATGTATGTGAGGCATGAAGGGGCACGAAAGAGCGCAGAAGCACAAGCAGTGGCATTCATAATATCTTTCGAGTTGCCGCTGACTAGCTGGCACAGCTTGACTTTGGCGTCAGCGATGATGAAATATGTTTGCGTCATTAACAGCGAGGGTTGCAGCTGAACGGAGCTTGCTGCTTGTGTGTCTTGCGTGTTGTACGTGTTGTTGCGTTGGTGATGATGGCGTAGCCATTGGCATAGGTTATGTCAATGCCCTTCTTAAGTACACAGGCACATTCACATTCACATTCACACTTGTATGTATATATGTGCGTATTTGTGCATAAGAAAGTGTGTGTGTGTGTGCGTGTGTGTAGAGATTTGCTTAGTTTGAAGTATGTGCGTATGTGTGTGTGTTCGTTGATATGTGTTGGTCAGAAAAACTTTCGCTTGCGGTTTGCAATATGCCATTTTATATGACAATTTTATTTATTTGTGCTCATACATACACACGCACATATGTACACCAATTCATAATGCAAATAATTTATACTTCTTAAAAGGTTATGAGCTCATACTTGTACACATATTTGCTAATTTGAAATTATTTCTCCATCGAAGTACATATTCGGTCAATTTGTAAGTAATTTTTGCTAAATTGTTGATAATTACAGAGAGCTTTCGCATTGAAGTAGAGTAATGGGGTGTATATGCACTGCTTTTCATTAGAGCCAAGTTATTGTTAAGAATCATAACTGTGCACATTTATTTCATCTACCTATCTTCTACGGAGATGGAAAATTTAAAAAAAAATTTACCATTATTTTGCTTTTTTTTTAAATATTATTTTTAATGAGAACACGGATCAAAAAAAATTTAGTTGATAAATATTTATTTTTCATTATTTAATAATAATAATATATTTCGTATGAAAGAAAAAATTAATTATTCCTAAAGTAAAATTTAAAAAGAAATTTTTATTAAAATTTTTAATTTTCAAATATTTTATTGTTTAATTAATTTTTTATATTAATGCAGCTATAAAAAAAAATTAATTTTAGTATCAAACTACTAAAGAATAATTTTTTAAAAATTATAATTTCATTAAATTTAGTTCAGTTGTTAACGTAGTTGCATAAAGAATGTTTGCTAATTAAAACCTTTTTTAATAATGTATGTGAGAATATTGAAATAATTCTTATAATGTAAATAAAAATTTGTCTAAAAAACACTTAAATTATAAATACTCTTATAATCAATATTTTTTTATTGTTTTCATAATTGAGGTTTTATTTTGGTATTTATTATATCAAATGCTTACAAAAGTACAATTGTTCTTTGTTTGGATACGTCAAAAATTACTTAAAAAAATATTAAAATTTTTTTTTTTTATATTTACATTTAAATTATAAAAACTTTTTTGCTTCATAAATTTCTATATTATTTTACATTATTATTTAATTTTTTTATTGAAATGTTAATTTTTTGGTAAACATTTAATTTACTTTTTTTTAATATTTTATTTTAGCTTTTAAATTTTTTTCTTTTTAAAATCGATTATTAATTTCTTCTGTAAAACTATTGTTTAAATATTTTATATTTCACTTGCCATTATATACTTATAAAAATTTTATTATTTCCGGTTGTTTGTGAAAAAAATTATTGAAATTTTTAACTATATTTTCTTAAATTTTTTATATGAAATTTAGTAACTTTTCTGAGTTCATTAAATTTATTCTATATATCTGCCGTTTCCCCACGACAAATTTCACCGAAGCCATTTTAAGCTTATAAACCCAGCAAAATTTCCGTTAAAAGAAATTTGTGCAGCGCAACCTATGCAATATCCCCCAATTATAACAACAACAAAGCAAGCAGAAATAATAATTATTGCAGTAAAATTGCAACTTGTAATTATTTCTTTGTGTTGCTGATTTTTATTGCTTTTCTAATCAGCTTATGGACGCGGCACCGCTATCTGCGAGCGTTATCAGCTCAAGCGCATATGCTTAATATATACTTAAGTATATTATATACAAATTTATTTTATGTAAAAGCGCAGCTAACGTTTTAGTGTTGCTGCTGTTGTTTTTTAGCGCCTGCTCAAGCCCTTTATTGTCTCAATAATTTTTATTCTCATTTCTATAAAATTTGCTGTTGACTTTTTTATTATTGTTGTATAAGTGCATATGCATTCTTATCTTTTCTCAAGTGTATTTGCTTTATGTTGGCTACTTTTTTATTATTTTATTGCATTGCAAAATGCCCAGTGTTCTACGTCAGCTGCTAAATTTGCGTTTCACTCGCCCTTTTCGCTAATTCTATTGCGCAGTGAAAGTTGTATAGCAATGTACTTTCGTTGAATACAGTTTTTCATATTATCAGTAATTATTTTTCTATTGTTTGTCTACTGCTTACGTGCATTTTTTCTCAGTAAACAATAACGGCTACCCAATTGTTGTTTACGCAGCTGAGGCTTAGTGTAACCTTGAATTCATTGTAATTTCGCTTGCATGCTTTTTTGTGGAAATTTATTGATAATGATTTATTTCCAACGACTTTCTGCTGAACACTTGCAATTAATTTTAAAGAGTTCTATATTTAATTGTTTCAGTTGAAGTCGATTTTTATAGATATTTTACATGCCTCCAGCCAGTAGGATAGAATTTTTTAGAACATAAAATAACGTGTAAATTAGGATGTGAGTTTTTGGTAAAATTTCCTAATTAGTTTATGACTTTTTCGAAGCACCACAATATACGAATACTCCTGTTTAGGCTGGTATTAGCGCTTTCAACATATAAAAAATTTATATTTTTTAGCAGTTTCTCATTTTAGCTAAGACAAGTACACTCATTATGGTAGGTGTTTTGAATATATTCAGTTTGAAAAAATTGTGTTCGACAAAATTCTCCTTTTTTCGAAAGAAAATTATAATTCGGAAAATTTCTGTATTTTTAACACCAAAAAAAAGTTTAGCATTAATTAAAATTCTGTCAGATCAGATTTCTAAAAGGATTTAAGAATCACCCTACTAAAAGAAAATTTCAATTTAGAATAACATTAGCTGATTTTAAATATGGAAATCGTTTATTTTTTTCAGTATTATCATATATTAGCTAAGACAAGTGCCCTCCTTGTGGTAGATGTCTTAACTGTTTTCACTATGAAGTCAATTTGCTATGAAAACTTCACCTTTTTTAAACCGAAATTTATAATCTAGCAATATTCTCGCAATTTAAAATTCGCAAAAAAAAATTGTAAGCCAAGGTTTTCCAGGTTCACCAGGGTTGAACAGCATTCAAAGGTTTTTCCAAACTGTTTTCCAAAAACTTTGTAAGGCTTAAAGTGCTTAGAAAAATTAAAATTTCTGTTAAATAGACAGTATTACTGTTATAATTTGCTATCTGAAACTCTTCAATATTTAAATCATTGCGTATACAGGCAGCCGACGGGTTCAATCAACTCCGAGCTGAAAATATTGATATCAATAATAATTGATTTTTCCATTATGCATAGTCAACAGTCAACAGCCAAAGTCATTATATGCACACACACTTCCTGCTTGCCTCTCTTTCGTACTACCAAATCGAGGATGTCAATATCCTTTAGCATAGTATTTTGCCTGTCGCACTGCCTACAACACTACTAATCCTGGCCACAGCAGACACAAACACACGCACACGCACACGCACACAAACAAATACAATTCGAACTGTGTCTGCGAAATGGGTGAGTAAGCCTACCACAACAGCAGCAGCAGCAGGGTAATCACGACCTACGACAACTTGAACAACATTTCACAGGCACAACAACATTCAGAAAACAGTGCAAAATGCGAACCCAACAACAAGCCGCCAACGACAGTAAAAGCAACAATGTCAGACAAGTGGTAAAAGCGTGCGAGCGGGAAGTGGCAAGTGGCAAACGGCTGGGCTTATTGCAGACATAAAGGCGAACGACCCTTTTCAGTGATGGCAATGCACTCGGTGCGGCCCTTTTTAGCCAGTCAGCCGGTCGGCAGACTACAGCAATATATGCTAATATACAGATGTATGCGTGTAAATATGTTTACGCAAGTCATGTAACTGTTACTAGAAAGAAATTATGCAACAATAGCCTGAAAAAATTACAAGGATAACAGGATATATGGCGTTATATGTGTATTAGAGTGCACTCCACCCGTCTAGTCGCACCCATTTTAATGTCAATAGCAAGCTAAAGAAAAGATTGAGCCACATTTCACACAGGTGAATGTGGAGATTATGAAGAAGTTATGGAGTTCAGACGCAAGATATGCAGTTAATGGAGTTGTTAAGGTTATACTTGCGGGTGTGTGTCTTGGCTAAAAGTAATGAATGAAATAATTAACTGTCTTGGAAGTAGTTGATGGCCTCGAAAATATTTGAAATTTAGGTGTTATTAAAATATTGAATATTTTAATTACTATTGCAACTATTTCTTTATTAATTTTCAAAATTTTTTTTGGAAAATTTTTGGGATATTGAAAAGTTTTAGCTTAAGTTTAGTTTAATTTAATTTTCGTTATTTTTAAAATATTTTCATTAAAAAAATTATTTTGAAAAAAAAAAATAAATAAAAAAAATTTGAAAAAGAATATTTAGAAAAATTTGAAAATATGTTGAAAAAATTTTGAATATATTAAGATATCAAAAATCTTTGTATTTTAGGTATTTATAAAACATTGAATATTTTTAAATACTATTGTAAATATTATTTCACTAATTTTGATTACTTTTTGATAAATTACTCAATTTTTAAGGCTTTTAGCTTAAATATATATACATACTATAATTTAGTTTCTTCACTTTCTTTTGTTTATTTTGAAAAGAGTAAAACAAAAGTGATTTCATTAAAAAAAAGTATTATTTTGAAAAAAAAATATTTAAGTATAAAAAATTTTCATTTGAAATTTTTCAACTGAAACAGTAAGGTTTAGTACAACTTGAATTATTTAAAAAGGAAATGTTTTTCTTTTTTTTGTCTATAATATGAATTTTCATAAACTGCTGACCCTCCAGAAACCTCAAATGAAATTATTTACCAAAAAATATATTCTTCCCCACCAACAATCTGCTGACATTCAAATATGAGCAACGCACACTTTGAAACATAATCCACCTTCCTAGCGGTGAAGCGTCTACATGTTATGCTTTGCCGCACAGCCTGACCCTCCTAGGCGCCGCGCCGCCTTTTCACGTTGCTTTAGCACCGCTTTTCGCTTTTATATCACATAAACGTGGCTCAAGCTCGGCGTTCAATGACCTGCTCTGCTTTCAGCATCTTTTTTTTGCGTTTTGTTTTTGTGCAAGTACGGTCGTCGGCTTTTCCGGCAGCCGCCTTGCGCCACCAGCAATCCAGTCCAGCACCAGGCAATACATGCACATATGCAGGCGTGTATGTGTATCCAGCCGTCTGGACTTTAGCATTCACTTGAAACTTTATTGTGCAGGACTGCTGTCGCTGCGCTGTTTGCCGGTATACACACCCAATATGGAAAGCGAAACAGGATTCATCGTACGCAAGTATAAAAGCGAATAAACTTTAGTTGTTGTACTATAGGCAGTTGTTGTGATTCATTACCACCACTAGAGGGGGAGCTTCTTTGTGCCAGCATTGTGTGCTTTGCAGAAACTGAAGTTTTTGCTGCAGTTGTTGTGCTTGTCGTTGTTGTTATGATTGGTGGTGCAAGGTCCTGCCGACTGGCTGACAGCTGAAACGGAGCTTAGCGCGCACATTGAGTGGATTGTCTGTCTGCTTGGCTGTTGACAGTATTGGCAGTGTTGGCAGCGTTGCCAATGTGTTTGGGAAATTAGAAGAAGGGTTTATAGTAAAAGTGAGAATTAAAGAAAATATGGACCATATCACTCCGTGTTTTGTCGAGTATTATTCTCCTTACAACTTAAATTTAGTTTCTTTTTTAGTCCTTTTCAATTATTTACAAAACCAATTAATTATGACAAATTTTAAGTCGAAAATGAACGCATTTTCTTATATTTGGTTTGGCGTTGTTGCAAACTGCTTCCATTGGGAGTCATTCTGTACAAATATTTTGTGAAAAATGCTCAACCAACGCTTCGCAATTATGTTGCCATGTGAACCTAGCTATCTCAGCGCTGAAATGTATGCTTCTATTACAGCCATATTACTAATGTCGTGATATCTTTCTTTAAATTTGCGTTTGTAAGCTTTCAGGAGTGTACTACTAATTTTCAACGCACCGAAATGTATGGTTGGTTTTTTGTAGTTTCAAATTCGTTTGTATGAATTAGAATATATTTGAAGACCTCAAAAGTATACAAAAGTTATAATTTATATGCGCCGAAAGGTATGCTACAGTTTTTGTTAATTAAAAGAAGGAATATGCACAATTTTGTGAGAAATTGTATTTTCAAAAATCATTATTTTTTTAAATTTATCTTTGTAGTTATGTATTTATATTTCGAATTAATTTATGAAAAAATTATTAATATTTTTTTTAATTTCAAAAATGCAAAAAATTAAAAAAAATTCTATTATGAAGTAATCTTAGCTGAAATAATAATTTTTGAAATAAAATATTTTTGAAATAATTATTTAAAAAGATTATTACGAAATTTCTAATTTGCAATAATACGAACTAGTTCTTTACACAGTTTCCCATGCAGCTTTGTTCTATTTCCCATTATTTGGAATAACGTAAGCACCACCACTTCTGTTACACTCGTCCGATTCCATGCTGTATCCACTCACTTAGTCATTCATTGCCACTTGCCATGCCATTTGCCAATCCGTGCCATTTCCACCCCGGTCCGCAACTGTTGGCATTGCGAAACGCCAGCACATGCAAATTGGGGTGCACAATCACTTAGGATTGGTCTTGACTTGTTTGGTTATTGGTGGTCACAGCCACCATGCGACACCACTTGCGGCGCGCTACACCAACTGCCAAGTCACTGCCACCACCGCCGCCACCCTGGCGGACTGCATGCAACACCACTCGATGCCGCCTTATCGCTGCTTATTTCGCACAACAGACGCCGCGCGCGCTGCTCGAACGCTGTCGGCTCGTTCGGGGTGGCTACATGCGCTCTTATGTGTTGTTGACATCGTCTGCGTGCGAAGGCAATGTCTGCAAAAGCGACAGTGTGCTTTTTGTTGTCTGTCAGCAACGCCAGCAGCGCGGCGGCGGCGATGCAACTGAGGCCAAGGACCTCACTGTCGTCGTGTCTACGACTGCGCACACATACACACACACACAGACACACTCGCGCATATAAGTGAACAGTGCGGTGGTGCGTGCGTGTGTTTGTGTGTTTGTGTTCGCAAAGTTTCACTTTTAATTTTTTTCAGCCATTCAAAAAGCGCTCGGTACAAGCGACTGGCAACTTGTGTCGCTAGAAATGTGCATCGCGGTGTGTTCGTGAAAGGACAAGCGGTGCATTGGCCCTGGCTACGGTCGATAAGGTTTGCCAGCATGCTGGTATTGTTGCTGTTGCTCTGATGTTCACTATGCCCTGATGTTCATGGGCCCGCATATGACTGCAGGAGTAGCCAACAACAAGTGCAACACACATAGCTGTGTTTGTGTGCGCCCGGCTGTTTGGTGTAGTCATCGCTTGTTTGTCTGTGCCTCGGTTTGGTTGCCATCTCCGCGTGTGTTTGTGTGTAGTCATCAGTTGTTGTGCCTTTCGGCTGGCAGTTCGTTGAACTTTTGCTAAGCCACCGCTCGCTGCCATTATCAAACGGTAAAGGATAATAACAATAAAGGCGTGCTGCAGCGGTGGCAGCATAGGCAACCGGACCTACACCAAAATGCCGCCAGCTCGACCCAATGTGTCGAGGACCAGACCAGAACAGACCAGTACAACAACGTTTGGGTTGTCGTCGTCACCGAAAACGCTGTGCTCTTTATTGTTGTTGTCGGCTTTTGCGTGTTATTTATTCGCCAGCGTCCGTATGGATGGATGATTCTATGGAAATAAAATATTTTTGCATTTTTTGGTCGATCTTCGGCGTGGGCAGTATTGTGGTTTTTAATTTCGTCTAGCTTCTGCTCGTTTGTGTCTATTTTTATGCGAAGCGTTGACTTTTAATGCTATTTTATTGCCATAGGTGGGATTATGATGAAATGGAAAACTAAATTTTCTTTGCTCTTGTTGCTTGTATATGTGAATTTTGTGTGGACTTAGTTGTTTTTGAGATTTTCGTTGTGAAATATATCTATTGTTGCTTGTATGTTGTTGTAGGTGCATATATATGAATGAAAATTAGTAGTTTGAAAGCTTATCTTGTCTACGGGGTGTGAAGAATGCATCAAAGGTTTTACCAAGCCTCTCGAAGTTTTCCGGCAAACCACTAAATAATGCTTAAATGTTCGCAAAATCGTTACTTTGGAAAACATTGACATATTTTGACTCTAGTGCCACCTATTTTGCTTAGTTTTCGTTAATTAATTACCTCCTTTGAAAAAATTCCACATTTCATACCATAAAAAAATTTGTCGCTAGGTGACACTGAATCTTATACAAATCTAAATATGTATATATAGCAATTATACGTTATATATAGCTTGCAGTTCCAACTATCGCATAATTTTTGCTCGAAAAAGTCAATATTCGACATTGTAAACTGAGTGAAATATGGAAAGATTGCTATGTTTTTACCAGCGCCACGTATTGTGCATTTTTTGCATGACTTTTATTGAAGTCAGCATAAAGATAAGAGAGCTATGTATGATTTGGAATAGAAAAATTTTGGGAATAGGCAATAAGCAACGGTATTTATTTTTTTTTTTTCATATTTAGAAAAGTATTAGTATAGAATCTGAAGCCGAAGTGGCACCTAGCGGACCTAAGAGAACCTAATTCTCTACAAGGTGTGTATGAGTTCCTGATCTATTGGTTATAGAAGCGCCAGCTTTCAGTGTATTTTAAGTGCAAAAGGAACAGAAATTATGTTCACTAAATATTCTAACCTCAAATATCTTGGGTACTTTTGTAGTTTGACTATAGAAGCAATCAAATATATATGGAATTCAGCCTTCAAAGTATTTTAGCAGTGGTTACTGTTGTATATATGTAGAAAATAATATTTATAATCAAAATATAGCTATATTATTATTATTATTATTTAAATAAATATTATTTAAATAAAAATGATAAAAATTTTTTTTTATGACAAAAATAATTGTTTTTATTTCAAAAATATTTTGAAAGCACTGAAATAAAAAACTGCAAAAAGTGTTTGAAATCATTGCATATGCAAAAGTTAATAAAAAAATTTTTTGTTGTAATAATAATTAGGATTTCAATTGTTAATTTTGTACCTTCAATGAAATAGGTTGAATTCCTCCATTAATTCTTTGTGTTTTTGAGGTTTTTTTTTCATATTAAATATATATGCAGCTTAAGTTTCTGCTTTTTATTAATTTCTAATAATCTTTTTTTTCCACTTATAAATATCAGTCTTGTGTTCTCACTTAATGTACATACTTTTTACAGTAAGTATTTCACAAAAAAATTAATTTTACATATCGAAAGCATAGCAAAACCGTTAAATAATGTGAACTTATGCTACACATGCAACTATTTATTAACTTTATACAAATTCAGTTCGGATTATTAAATATTTATATAATTTTTTTTCGTTGTGGTTGCCACAGTGTTTTTTAAAAATTTCTTATTATTATTATTTTTTTTTTTCTGTTATGTTTAATTTTTTATTTTATTATTATTTTTTTTTTTTTGTTTAATTTCTCACGCTTTTCTCTCACTTTTATATTTTTAAACGTGATTTGAAAAAGTTTACGAACGCAAATATATTTCGAAAATATAACGGATAACGGCGTATCAATTTGCTGCTGATGAATGAACACATTGCGTGGTATCTGCGGCTGCTGCGACGACGGCGGCGGCAATTACTTCTATATTAAATATATACGTATGTATGTAGTTGGCGAGTAGTTGAGCTGGTTGCTTGGCGATACCGTTAAGTTTGCTAAGCTTTGACGCGTCTAATGTTTTTGTATATTTTGAAAATTATTTTTATTGTAATAATTTTATGTATTAATTATTTTAATTTAAAAAAAAATTTTATTTTTTTTGTTCACAAGCATTCTTAGCTCTACAACAAATATGCGCGCACACACACACACACACAGAGAGATAAAGACATATATGACATATGTATAGCTTTAGTGCGAATATTTTGCAGTTATTTGATTACACGCTTGCTAAGGCTTATAATTATGCTTGGCTTTTAATTTTATATGTCTTCTTAACACTTCAGTAGTATTACTATTTTTAGTATTTAGTATACAAAATAGCGCACACACAACACAAATCAGAACATAAAAAATTCAGTCTCAAAGAGATTTCAGCGTTTTCAGTCTCAGTGGCCAGACATGACCTGCCTTACGCGTTTACATCCCGGTATAGGACTAAAAATTCATTCGCTGCGGCAATCAAGTGAAACCAACAGCGGCGATGTACAGCGTGCAGCAGCAACAACAATAGCAACAGTAAAACAACATGAATGTGGCAAGCGTCAGAACAAGAACAAGAACAAGAGCAAGAGCAAGAGCAAGAACAAGAACAAGAGTGCAAGTAAGAGCATGAAAGCAATATGAAAACCGTTAGCAGCGCACGGAACATAGCAGAGTAGGCAGGAGCAGGCGCAGAAGTAACACACACACACACACACACATAGTGCAGTCACAGTGCCACATTTGTGTGTTGTTACTGAAAACCGCTGCACAGCGCTGTAAAGTATGCAACGCATATTTCGTTTCGCTTTGTTCCGAAAACTGTGTGCGCTTTGTTGTTGCTGCTGTTGCCGCTACGCCTAAAATTATGCGCGAATTTTACTTTTTAACAAAATACAATACACAAATATGTTCGTGTGCGCTTGAAGGCGAAAAAAAAATAGTTGATTTCGAGGGTGTTGTAAATTTACAGCGCACAAACAAAGTCTGTGCGTATTGTTCTTGTTGTTTGTGTGCGCGCTGTTAGCCGCCTGTTGTGATTTTGGCAATGGCACTTCGGAAAATATAACGCTTGTTGACTTAGGGCCACAATCGGCCACATACCAGACCTGCACCAAGGGTTTTTACACTGTCGAACTGACTACCAATAATTGTTCAACACGCACACATACATTGAAACACGTGTAAATGTTCGTTCGAGTACTTACAATGTTGTTGAGGCAGTCCCAGACACCCTTCGGGCATGCCTGCTTGAGTTGGTCAGGGTGCATACATTTAGGCGCTGGCGAAATGTTTTCTGCTTTATTTGTTTTTGAATGGATTTTCGTGCTTCGTATTTAATAATATATACTGCTGCTGACTGGCAAAATGTTGCGCACTGGTGTGAGTACCGATTATTTGCTGGTGAATTTGTTGTTGCATGCTGCCGGTGAATGGCCTCTATGGCGCTTATGACGTAAGTTTACGTCGAATATAGCAAAAATGTATAAGAAAATTTACGAAAGGTTATCGATGGTAGTGATCGAGGCGACAGAATGCCAATTTTTGAAATTCAATATTCAGGTTCTTAGCTATTGGACTCGATAATGTATTCAGGGTTTGCATATTTTAAGGCGCACTAATTTTAAGACGCTCAAAATGGTCCAACTAAACCGCACTTGAAATATTCGTTATCGGTTTTAATAAATTTGCAACCGATAATTTCGTTCGTGTTACAGGTATAACATACTTTTTGGCGTTGTGAGTTGGTTGAAATTACTAAATTAAATTTTTTTTGGAAGAAATGATATGAAATCTATAAACGTTTATTTATTCTTGAGATTAAATGGCTCACTGAACAGTTAGGCAGTAGGCTTTTCAATTAGCCTACTTTTAGGTACTATATTTTTATAAATTCTACAAATTTTTGGAGCAGTTCGGCAAAAATAGCATTAAATTGTAATTGAGTAAAGGAGAATAATTTTCATGGTTTTAGCATTAAACATTTAGCAAAATGCTATCGAGTTAGCACAATTTTAGGCGAAAGATCCTTTAAAACAACATACAATAAATATTTTTTCGATGCTAAAGCGGAATTCTTAATCAAATAATTCGCAATTTTCTCAGCTTAGCATGCTTCGGCCAAATTGTTGTTGTTGCGACACTAAATAATGTGTGTAAGAATGAAAATAAAATAAACGCATTCGCCATGGCGACGACAGCTTACGCATACACTCATATGTAACACCCTACAACTCTACACAATCTCCAACAATGCAACAATACCAACAATAACAACAACAACTTCAATATGTACAACAATGTCTGCACTTTCAACTTTGTTCCTGTTTGTGGCAACTAAAACCGTAGTGTGAGTTACAGCGCTCGGGTAGTAACGAACGTCCTTGGGTGTGAATGAACTGTGGAGTCGTTAGCTGCAACAACAAAAGCAAAGGCAAGGAAAAAAGAATGAACGATTGCAATTGTATGGAAGGCGATGACACTGGCCACAACGGCAACGTGCATAAAAAATGCAAATAAACAAAGTTGCAAAGTAGAAGCGAAAGCGTCTGCACAATTACAAACAGACGTTGGGAGAGGATGGGGGGAAAAGCGACGGAATATAATATGAGTACAAAGTAACACTGGCTGACTGGCAGACAGGCCAGACGGGTGGCGGTGTTATGAGGGTGAAAGGGTCTTTATGATGGTGATGGAGTTTTGCTTTAGGAATAATTGAGTACTGGTACCGTTGTTGATAAGTATATGTGTACCAGATGATACTTTTTTTATTTTAAATAAATTAAAATTATTTGGTAAAAGATTTATATTTTTTCTTTGGATGAGAAAAAATTAATAACATATGTATGTATGTATGTAATATAATACAGCTTTTTTACCGTTACTCACTGCCACTTACAACCATATATCAATACAAGCACTTCATTATGACATCACCGAGGGTGGCCAGTGACCGGCCGCATTTGGCATAGCCCATAACCGTTATGCGACTCGACGTGCACTTCTGCTGACACAATTAAGTGTCATGCAACTTTCGGAATGCAACATGAAAATGAACTTAATGCCAACATTCATACATGCATACATCTAGCATAAGGCGCAGAAGCCTATAATATGGGTGGGGAAAAAAAGGGGGAACAACAAATTATGTGCACCGCGCATGCGCAACCGGCACAAGTCATTTGTCAAAGAGATTGCGCGTGCGCTGCGTGATGATAGCGCTGGTGGCGTCGTTGTGACCCGGAGATATTGCGCGACGGACACACATCCGTTCGCTTTCCTTTATAATACATATTGTTGTTATACAAAAGTTCTTGCTACTCTTGTAGTTGTTAGCAACGTATAAAAGGTATCGACTACAACTCACAGTTGAACGGTAAACTGCATACAAATCAATTTAATCATGCCATTTGGCATTCGTTGCACGTACGCGACGCAGCAAAAGTAAGTAAAATTATTTGAAAAAGTGAAATAAAAATGAAATGCATATAATGCACCGTTATACACAATTCAAATACTTAAATGCGCAAAGGTGCGTAAGTATTATATTTAGCTAAGCGGCTACTTTTTGATTGACAGACTTTAAGGTGCGGCAGTGCTTGTGTGTGTGCCAGTTTGTCAACCAATTCTAGGAAATCAAAAATTTACAAATGACAACTTTATATTTAAATGGTAGTATATATAAATATGTACTTATATACTGTGTATATAATTGTGGATGTACATATATATGCACATATACATATGTATATAGACATAACTCAATTTGTTTGTTGTTCTTGTTGTTGTTGTTAAAAGTGCAATAACTCCATTTACTTGAGTATAAATTCGTATCGCATACTGATTTCTAAATTTTAACAATCCCGATTTTCTTCGATCCCGATTTTGCTAATCCCGAATTTTCGGGATTGGAAAAATGTAATTCTAACTTCTTCTTAACTTCTTGCTTTCAATAATCTTAGTTTTTTTTTTAAATCCCGATATCTATAATCCCGTTGACAATATTTTCGGGATTGACAAAAATAATATATCTTGTTTGAAAAAAATTGTGAAAAATCTAAAAAATAAGAATTTGAAGTTTCTTAAAATCAATTTCGAAATAATATGGAACATTATTTTAAAAAAATTTCCTGTTGAATACACACTTCTTTCCATACTTGCACTTCTTTCTATAAATGCTTTCATATGTAGAAGCATTTATCAATAACATATACGAAGCAGAAAGCTGAGGTGTTTGTACACATCAGTCGCCTGCTGCATTACTGCAACTGTACTCGATACATTTTTATCTATATATGTATACGCTTCTTATATACACATATACTTATATGTAAGTAAATTAACTATAATAATCCACACCTGCGTATGAGTATTCCACCGAACAACGGTGTCAATTGCGACTGTCACTCATTTTGTATGCAAGACAGGTTGATGGACTGTTGCTTGTCACTATTTTATTGTTGTTATTTAAAAAATAGTGTATACGCACTTTTGATGGACATGCATGCCAAGCGGACGATGAGCGTTAGATGGATGTAGAACGCCGCCAAGAATTTATGCAAATTTTCGTTTGACACCAAATATTAGTGGTATACATGCTTTTTCACTTCTCCATTAATGAGGAAAGTTAAAAAGAAAAGTAAAAATAATTTGAGCGGACAACATTTGGTTTATAGAGGAGTGGTATAAGAAAAGAATGTTTGACATGCGAATGCAATGTGTATATCTGAATAAATTAAAAAAATGGGAAAAGTCCTGTTCTTAATTCAAAATTTAACTGTAATGGTAATGATAATTGTAATTGTTGTAATTGTAATAGTATTTGTGGTGTTGTGCAGTGTTAATTATATCTGTATCTGCAATTTGAGTTGTATTTGTAATTGTAATGGTAATGATAATTGTAATTGTAATAATATTTGTGGTGGTAGTTGTAACTCTATCTGTAATTTGAGTTCTATTTGTAATGGTAATTGTAATGGTAATTGTAACCTGAGTATTTTTTGTATTTCTAATGCTAATGGTAATGGTAATTGTAATTGGAATTGTTATTATGGTAATGGTAATTATAAATTTTATTATTTTTCACTAAAAAAATTCATTTCATTTGCATATTAATTTCAACTTTAGCTGTTGTAGCAATATTTTTTCTAATTCTAAATACTATAGTAATCATAATTAAAATTGTATTAATTTAATTGAAACCAATCCATCAATTTCAAAAAATATATACACATTTTTAAAATAATCTGGCCAATATACTCTGGCTTTGGTGGGTTTTAACTTGAATGATACCATCAAATCCGCCGTTCAACATTTCGCTGTGCCAATTTTGTTCTCTTTCAATGCACTCTTTCAATGCACTCTTTCAGTGTGCTCTTTTGTTCTAATACTTGCACTTTGCTGCAATTCATATTGGTAATTGTTGTTGTTGTTCACCCGTTTTTAGCTCAAAGTCACAGTCATTGCACAAAGAGTCCATGGTTAATGCCATGACATTCATGCCATGCAATCGCATTACAAGAAACAGCAACAAATAAGCGCACAAGCGGAAAGACCGAACATAGCTACAACAAAAATGTCTGCACTGAGTATTAAATGTTGCCGCCGTAAGAGTGGAGTAGTAAATTTACAGTGCGCATGCGCGCAAACTCTTACTCAAGCATTGAAGAAATTTACGTTGATGCCTGCAATGAAATTACTCTTACGCATGCGCTAAACACTGTGCTCTTTTTAACGCTCTTCAGTGCTCTTAATTCGTTTAATATGTTAACTGTTTCGCCGCCTATTGGCTGGCTGTGCGCTGTATTCCGTTGGCTGTCGCGCGGCCACCACCGCCGCGTTGGTCTCATTGCGCTTGAGTAGGTCGGTCATTGAACTGACGAACTTGTTTCTCGCCATCATTGCCATCATTGCCACCATTGCCATCATTGCCAGTGTCAGTTGTTGCTATTTCTTGTTGTTCTTGCACACAATTTGTTGTTGGCACACTCAATTCTTCGCTCGCTGTACTGTTTCGTACGCCCGCTTGCTTTCTTTTCCACAACAGTGCTGGTTTTTGTTGTCCGTGTGTTTGCTTTTGTTGTAGCAATTTATGCAGCTTTCTTGCTCTGCGCTTGTGCTCGCTGCGCTCTTGTTCGTCATGCTTTGAAAGCTCATGCTCACATACCCACTCGCATATATATGCATATTGATACAGGCTACGAAGGCTGCGGAGTATCAGTTGCAAAGGACACAGCCAGTTGGCAACATCAACGGCGGAGTTGCAACACAAGTGCAGTAGGAAATAAACTTGAGCGCAAATAGTTTTAACGGAAGTGTTGCGCTAATTGTTGTTGTTGGTTTTTGTGTTTTGTTTTCGTTTTTTTTTTTTTTTTTGTTTGGTAATGCAAAAAGTTCTCAATTCACTCATTGGTTAGCCGTTGAGTGTCATGTTGTGCTCACACACACACACACACACACACACACACACACACCAACACGTTGATTAACGACGGTTGTGCGACAGAGGATTCACTTGGCGGCGAGGCATTAAAGCGTAACACAACGGCACGCTCACTTGCCAATGAAATATTACATAGGAAGTGCACTTGTTGCATGTTAATGGCATTGGTAGAAGTGTTAGAAGTGTAGAAATGAAATGAAAAATATTAATTTACGCCGTTTTTTCTTCTGTGTGGCCTTTGATAAATATTAATATAAAAAAAAGTTGGCAGAATAATCTTAGTTATGTATCGGTGTCTAACCTTGTATGAACAATATTAATGTTATGTGTAATTATTTGCTCCTAAAAATATTAATAGTGAACGAGTATTTATAAATATTTGCACTTTGGAATATCTGATAGGCAATTTTGGACCTGTAGCCGTTCAAAATAGCCATTAAAACTGCATTGTTATAGATTGTTTATCTTTAAGAAGAACGATTTCAGATTGTGAAGAAACTAAAATTTATAAAAACATTGTTCTTAATACACTTATCAAGTAAAAAATATATTTATGAGAATAAAATACAAATTTGTAATATTAAAGCATATAATTATGTAGCATAACATAACATAGCAGAACACAGCATGGCATAGTAACAGACCAGAGCATAACATATCATAGCACTATCGAACATAACATAAAATAATTAAACTTTGCCTGATGAACATAAAAGAGCATTAACTAAATTTCCACTGTTGAAGTCCCAAAACTAGCAACAACAACACAACCAATAACAATTTAATAGCAATTCTTAGCACACACATACATTCACACACATTGAAACGCGACCAGAAAATATGTTTAGCGCATTTTAGTTGGTAAAGTGCGGCGCACACTAGCCCGCGAGAGGTCATTGGCCGGTTTTGTGTACCTGTTACATATGATTACACACACAAACACACACACACACACACACATGCGTTTTATGCACTTGTGCTGCTCGCTTGTTATTCTTTCGGTATTTTTATTTATCTCTTTTTTTTAATTTTTTTACCTTTTTTCTTTTTTGTAATTTTTATTTTCATGCGCTGCAGCGGAGCCACTGTTGCATGTGCATTGTACCGTAAGGTGTCTGCTGCCGCCGTTGAAAATATTGAATTTCAACAATGGTATAGTAGACTTAAATATCAAATAGGCAAATGGAACAAAACAAACAGCAAAATAACAGGGCAAATAAAAAACGCATACAAAATAATGAGGGGAGAAGCATTGAGGAAATGTTGAACATCATCGAATTGAGTCGATATGCAGTTGAGTAGGTGTGCGTGTGTGTGTCGTGTTTAGGGTGAGCTGCATGTTGTGGGGGAAATATAAAAGAGTATCCTATATTGGAGTTATCGCATATCATTAGTTAAATAACAATGGACAAATGTGTTGCAAGTAAACATAGCGGTAATTATTTTTGATTATGTGCTCCCATTGGTATTTAATGAGTATTTATGTTGTTGTTGGGTGTTTGTGTTGTTGGTGCTTCGAGTGTTTATACAAAGGGATACGTGATATAAAGGGGGAAATAACGCGGTGAATGTTGGTGAACTGAGAATTTAATTAAATATATTTTTAACAAAGGAATGCAATTTTTATTTTTATTAGTTTTCTCGTTTCTTATAGTTTACATCGAGTTAGGCAATGAGTTTAATGTGAAAAGCTATTTTTTTTATTAAAATAATAAAAAAAAACTTCGCCGTGTGCATATCTGAATATTACGAGTATATCCCTTGCTAGTAATACTTGATAAAATATTTAAATTTTTTTTATTATCAATATTTTTAAATTTGAATATATTCTCATTTAAACTTTTAACACAAAAAACTGTGCAGTCTACTTTTTTTAATTAATTAAAATTTAGAAAAATTTTTAATGAAACGTCAAATAATTAAAAGAAAAACTTGTAAACAATTTGCTAAGAAAAATTAAATAAAAAAACGAATTGATAAAAGAAATTTAAATAAAGGTATTTGAAAGATTAAATGATACATTTTTGAAATTACTATTGTTTTAGTCTTAATTTTGATCTTAATATACCTTATGCCTTATTATATCTTAATATATATATATAATATCCTATTAGTAAGAATTTAACCTAACTCTGAAAATTTAAGTGATGAACAAATTTTAAAAAATTTATTAAAAAATGTCTTTTTATACTCTCGCAACATGTGTCTACAGAGTATATTAGTTTTGTTCACCTAGCGGTTGTTTGTAACACCTAGAACTAAACGAGTTAGATATAGACATATATATTATATATATATATATATGTATATGTGATCAGGATGAAAAGACGAGTTGAAATCCGAGCGACTTTCCGTCCGTCCGTCCGTGCAAGCGATAAATTGAGTAAAAATTAAGATATTTTCATGAAACTTGGTACACGTGTTTTTTTTCACCGTAAGACGGTTGGTATTGCGGACGGGCGTGATTGGACATCTGCCACGCCCGCAAAATGCCATTAATCGAAAACAGATAATGTATAGCACATAACTAAATATATAGCACTAAGCAAAAAATTAAGATATAAACGTGTATATAACAATAGTTACAAAAGATTCTAGTAGGGTGGGGCATATTTGAGCAAAATTTTTTGTAAAAGCGGGTAAGGCCCCGCCCCAAATAGGTTTAATATATATATCTCGGAAACCGTTAAAGCTATATTAAGCAAGATTGCTCCGACTAAGTTCTTCCAGCATTTCTTCATACACTGAGAAAATAAGTAAAATCGGATAATAACCACGCCCACCTCCCATGCAAAGGTTATGTTGAAAACTACTAAAAGTGCTGAACGAAAACGTTAGAAACATTAAATCTTGCAGAAAATATGACAGGGAAGGGTTGCATAGGAATCCGTGCAATGTTTTGGTGATGGGCATGGTACCGCCCACTTTTATGAGAAATCCCATATCTCAAGAACCCCTTAACCGATTTCAATTTCGTATATGACATTATATTTACATTCTCATATCACGCTGTGAAAATGGACGAAATTGGATGAAAACCACGCCTACTTCTCATATAACACAATTTTAAGTCTCGTCTAATCCTTTCACTTTAAAGCAGATAAATCGAGCAGCAATTAAGATGTGTAGCTGTATAATTTTATACAAATAGTGCCTTCAGGACATGTTATTGTATGCGGAAAAATAGTTAAATATTGTAATGAAATTGGAGGATTATCTTTCCGTGATAACAATGTGCTCTTGTGTCATAAATGGGAAAAATGGAGTAAATACTTCCCCTAGCCCCCATATACCTAACATCAGGATTTTCAACCTTCCTCTAGACTTTATGCCATTTATAACGGTCAATGTATGAGTTATCTCTTTGAAATTCAGAGAGTGTCTCTTTCCGATAACAGTGTGTCCATGTGCCGGAAATTGATTTAAATTGATGGAATTGAAAAAAAGAAGAAAGGAATTAATGTGGGAATAAAAATTAATGTCATTTGGTTTTTTTTACCGCCGTTTTTGTTTAATTTATCTATTTATTGTTATTAATTTTTATTATGAAAAATTTATATTTAGATCGACACTAAGAGGAAGCGTAACATTTAATTTTATGAATACAACCTCTAAAATAATTTGAAATATTTTCTCAACATAATTAAAAATTTTTAACATAATTAAAATTTGAAAATCTTTAATATCTATTGCTTTATTCATTATGTGTAGGTATATAATTTTAAATATTGTAATAAAATTTTTTAATTAAATATATGAAAAATAATAATTTTTTTTAAACATGAAATTTTTATATATATGTTTCTCATTTTTATAATTATGTGTGATATTTTATTGATTTTAAACCGCTGTATAAGTACAAATCGATCGAGTTCGCAGCTTAAGTCTTTTGTTCGAAGCAACAAAAATATTTAAATAGGCACAAAAATTCGTCATTAGATGAAATAACAACAACACTAAAACTAACTGAACAAGCAATTATTGCTAGAGACTACTGCTTTAGACTAGAAAAATATCTTTTTAATGAGAACTTAAAATAATTGAATTTTAGATCTAATTTTATTAGAAATTAATTACAAGAGTTACAATTTTTGTCATAATCTTCGATATGCGCAAATGCCTCGCTTAAGTCATATATTTGTTTATCACTTTTAATACATTTCGTGTCTGTGCTGAATTTCAGCATAATTTTTATAAAATGAAAATAAAATAATAAATATGAAATGAAAAGAATAAAAAATTAACAGCTTTAATGGAACGTTTACAACAAAAAATTGACGACTTCTATAAATTAGTGCTAGACAAAAATAAAAAATATTTAACATTTAATAAGCAGCCATAGCATTACGCAATATCCGCTTAGAGCACACGCCAGCGATTAAAATAACATGTCAAAATCCAAAGTATGGGAGTGTTTTGCATTTGTTGGCATTAAATTTAATGCTTAATTGCTTATTAAATTTTGCTTAACTTTTTGTACTTTTATACCTTTTCAGTGTATTCATTTTATAATTGTTGTTGTTATTTTGCTTTTTCCAAAGAAGAAGAGTTGGACTTCGTAAACATGCCGATAATTTTATGAAGTGCCATTTGATTGCATATTTAAATTTTAATGTAAATTAAATGTATACACGCAGATTTGTATATACATATATGTAGTATATATGACAAGTAAATAATGTTGCAAAAATTCATAACAAATATTGTTGAGTATAGTATGTACACCGACTCGCTGTGTTATATGAAACAAAATACATTTTCTTTATATTATTTATATTTAAGTGTCCATAAAATATATAACATATTCTAGTGCTTTAGAGCATATTTAATAGAATTATGATTAATTAAATTTTGTTAAATTAATTTCACAGTATTTAATCTGCTTATTCACAACTTTCTAGTGCACATGAAGTAGCCATAAATTGCCTACCCAACCGCAGTTTGTAAGAAAGCGAGATGCTCCTATTTCACCACGCACGCCCCGCCCCGCCCCAACAATTCGACCAGTACACGCTCACACACACACACACACACACACTCACAAACACAAATCCATGCAACAAGTTAGTTATTGCCACAATCTATGTATACATATATATATATATATATATATATGTGTGTGTTGGTAATGTCTGTATGTATGCATGTGTATATATAGTTGGTAGTGCAATAGTTGAATGCCCTTTTCACGGCAAGTAATTCCAAACGACGCGTCATTTCGCCCAACTCATGCACTCCTGCCTCATCGCGCCGTTTCGTTTGCAGCTAATGCTTCTAACCACAAACGCGCACAGCCGCAATGCCATTGACTGTCGCAGCCAACTTGCCAGCCACCTAACCATCTAGATGGACTGGCTGGCCGACCGCCCGCCCGACCGCCCGCCTGCCGCCTGATTCTGCCTATTTCTGTTGGTTTGGTGCTGGTTCTAACTAACGACTGATGCGCCTAGCGATCTGCGCGCATGTGGCAGGATGGCCGTTGCAAGGCAGCCTGTGAACTGGTTTCATTTTCATGTTGGCATCTTCTCTAATGCCAGGCGCAGCAAATGCTGGAAAATAGAGGCAACGATGCATGCATACAGCGGTGTGGTATGCTTGTATGTGCAACAGCAAGAACAATGCAAGGCGATCGCGACATTAGTTGTTTTGCTGCTTGGAAAGTGCCCGGGCTATTGACTCTGGGCAATCGCTGCCAAGTTGTTCTATGTACGCGTGTGTGTGTGTGTGTGTGTGTAATGGACTGGCAGCTGTTAGTGGCAGGTTGCCTGTGTGTGTGTGTATGTGCACAGAAATGTATGTGGTGACTTTGTCGGGCCCAACAAGTGGCCGTATAAAGTGAAGGGGAATGAGTTAAACAACAACAACAATAACAACTGCCTTCAACATAAATATTATGGTAGAAGGGGGCAGTTGCAACATGTTGAAAGGAAGCAAAGACCTTCCCATAAGATTCACTTTTTGCTGACAAGCATGCGTTGTTGTTGTTGTTGTCGTCGTCGCTTTTGTTGTTGCTGCTATTCTAATTCCTGCTGTCAGAGCGCATTGCACTGCCTTCGTGCTGCAGTCATGTACCTCTGCCTTGTTGTTGTTCATGTTTTTGCTTTTGTTTTTATTTCGCTCTTTTATTTACTTCTTGTTTATTTATGTTTGTTGTGGCTTTTCATTTCATTTCATCGCATCGTCCGTTCGTTGATCTCTAATGTGTGCAACGTTCAGCTGGCAACGTGCAACATTTCGTGGAGTATTCCAAACGAAAACGAAAACTTATTGCCCAACAACAGCAACAACAGCAACAACAACAGCAACAACAACAGGAAAAACAATAGCAATGGTTTGAAAGGTTGTTGCAAACGCCGCGCCGAGAACGAAAGCAAGAATGCCACATTTCTTCGTGCAGCAATGCTTGTGGCAGCCACCGCACGGCAGATTTTCGGGATCGTTGCCACTTGTCGGCAGCACGTATGTATGTATTTGGTATTGGTTGGCATTGCCGCTTGACAAAGCCTGTACTTTGCTGCCACACTTGACCGGCGCGCTGGCCGCTGCACGGCGACCTGCCCCGCCTTCGGCTCTCGGGTTGGCGTTGCTTGATGCGAGGTAAATGCACTCTGCATGAAATGTGAATGAACGGCGTGCACGTGAAAGAGGTCTAGAAAGTACACACACACACACACACATGCTGTGGTCTGTTTGTATGTATGCATTGTGGTGCATGCGGCAAGGATGCCGTGCCAATGTGCTGGTCGTTGATCATGTTGATGTTATTGCCGGCAAATGGGGCTTTTTTTTCATTATTTTCATTTTTATTTTTGCTGGCAGCCGTGTTCGCTTTCATTGTATAATTATGTGCATACTGCGTTTGTTGTTGCTTTTTGCTGTTGTTAGCATTATGATCACTTTGTTCTTATGGCTCATATTTGTAGTATTTACCTTGCTGCCACAACCTACGACAAACAACAAACATTTGAAACATACGCACACACACACACACACATATTCATACAAAGGTCGATTACACATATGCTTCATACAAAGGTGGGTGCATGTTGTTGTTATTGTAAGCGCTATTCGCTAGCTTATTAGTTGCTAAAATGTGCAATTTACGTTTGGCTAATTGCAATAAGCGCACAATCGGTTTGAAAAGTGCAAAAGTGGAAGAAAATCTAGCGAGTAGCATATGCGTTAAGAACGAGTTTGTTGCTTAAGTCTTTCGCAATTTTCCTTTGCAGCGCGCTTGGGAAGCTGCAGGCAGCAGGAATTTTTTGATTACCACAATATACTCGTATATATGTGCGAGGGAAACGATATAAATGACAGCATTAATAGCCTGATATGAGAAATAATTTGAAGATAATCTGTGGTGTCTTTGTGGTACAGGCTTGTCTTTCATGCTGGGAAATTGGTTACAGTATGCGCTTAGTGCTTCGCTAATGGCTGCTAAAGCAAGGAAATTAGTTTCTACGCGGTTGAATTTTATTTTTCAGTGGGGAAAATGCATTCCTTTTTAATTCGAATTTTTTAAGTGACTGAAAGTAGTGACACCTGGTTCAGGTTGAAGGCTTGAATTTTACTTGATTTTTCCATAGTTAGATAGATAGCAGGTGTTTATAGTAAGTCATGAGTAATAGTGAAAAGAATTTTAATGAACAATTTGAGTTTTTAAGTAAGTTTCAATAATATTTGTGTGTGAATGGTATGGAAGAAGTGTTTAAATTATACGCTCAACTGGCTGTCAATGTTTAAAATACAAAATTTTTGCTTTGAAATTAAATTTTTATAATTGCTTGTCAAAATTTATGTCAAAAACTGTCATACATGTATGTCATAAAAATGGCAAAGTAAAAATTTTTTATATAATTCTTCTTAACGATTTGTGAAAGCCAAAAATATATTTCAAAAGCTTTTATTTGACGTGTGACAGGCGCTTTTGGTAAATTATGTGTAGTAGTAAAATGGCAATTTAATGTACAATTTGACATTCGAAGTTTATTTTTATAATATTTTTGTATGAATTGGTTAAAGAAAATATTCGAATCCTGCGTTTAGCTGACTGCTGAAGGGTTAATATTAACAAAATTTGTTTAGAGAGTTTTACTGTTGAATTCGGCTGTCAAAAAATTTGAAAAAAGATGTCATATATACTATAAAAATGGCAAAGTAACATGTAGTGTAATTTTTTTCTGACAATTTGTGAATCTCATAAACATATTTAAAAAAAAATAATAATTTCTTCTCATGTCAGGTGCTTCATGTAATTGATTGGTAGTGGGAAAATGGCATTGTAAATGGCATATTTCAAGCTGGCTTTTATAAGATTTTTGTATAAATTCGTGAAATAAAATATTCAAATCCTGCATTTGGCTAGCTGCTGAAAGGTTAATATGTAACAAAAATTTTGCTTGAAACTTTTATTTTACGTATTATTATATTTGGTTGTCAAACATTTTGGCTAAACTTGGCATATACAGTATGTCATAAATATGGCAAAGTAAAATTATTGTATTTTTTCTAAGAAATTGGAAGTCTCAAAAAAAAGCTTTCGTAATGTTTTTTTTATAGCGGGTGCTTCTTGTAACTGATAAGTAGTAGGAAAATGCCATTCAAAGAAGAATTTGATATTCTAAGTTGGTTTTTATAATATCTTTGTATGAAGTGTTTAAAAAAATGTTGAAGTTATACGCTCAGCTGACTGCAAAAATTTTAACATATAACAAAATTTTCTAAAAAAGTTACATTTTTATATTTGGTTGTCAAAAAATATCTGAAAGTTGTCATATATGTCATAATGGTGGCGAAGTAAAAGGCTCATGCAGTGTTTTTTTATTTAAATGTAAATGTCAGTTCAAGCTCTAAAATATTTTTTCTTTCAAAAGGAAAATTGTTTGCTATATTGGTTGCATTAATGAAGGAACATATCTTTTTTTATTTCAAAATTGTTTTAAAATTACATTTATTTAAGTTAGAAATTTCTAAAACTTGAAATAAAGTACAGAAACTATCGGTATTTAAAATTCATTAAACGTTTTTTCTTATGAGACAATTCATCAATGCAATTTTTGACAACACCACTCTATCAATTGACACCTCTAACGAGGCGCATCACTCTGAAGTAAATCAGTCATTTGGGAACTTATTAATTAGCATATTTTTCTGCTGAATAAATAAGGCCGAAAAAAAACCCAAAAAACGAAATAAAACAAAATAAAACTTGCCAAAATATTGAAAATCGCACACAAGTTGTCAAGTAAATATAGCAATCAGTATATACAGTTGAACATGCTGCGCACACTCGCTATAGCAATGGTCGAAATGAGTTTGGTGAAAAAAGACAGCAGAATATCAAAGGGGCAAACGTGCTGCAGCGATAACGCCTGCTGAATAATATGAAACACAATGGGCGACTCGGTAGCAAAAGTCATTGAACTTTGCGCAAACTCACATATACACACATATATACGTTTATATACATATATACATGCGCAGAACATATATGTACTACCTATATACATACATATGTACAGAAAATCGTGCCTACACATTGAGCTTTTTGCACTTAATCACACCTCCCAACGAAAGCGTTGACAAAACTAAGCGTAACAGCACAAGCACAACAACAGCAACAGCAATAACAATAACAATTGTAGAAGAAATAGCAGTGACACCACCGAGCAGCTTACTTGAGCAGTAAATTAACTTTTTTGCGCTTTTTGTTTTGCTTGGCGTATTCTACTTTTTCCACATGGCACGACGAATTGCGAGTATTTGCATGAAATAAACGTACACTTCCTTTGATTTCATTTACATAAATTAGCAAAATGTGTTTTAGAGAAAAAAAAAATAACAAAAAGGAAATAATAATTTTGCGCAGATTTTGACAGACCTATATGCTTTATATGGGACTAAAGAGCAACTTTCGGCTCACTTTTGGCCATAAAAATGTGCCTATGATAAATTGCGTGTTACATTTTGAACTCCAGTGAACCGTTACATATTTCTATTTGTAACCTCCTCGGTTTTTATTTATGCAAATGTAAATTATATAACGAGAAATATGAATTTCGTATGCCATGAGTTATAAAATTTGACGAAAATTTGTTTAATTGTTATTTTATAAATATTTTTAAGTTACAAGTGTCAAATTAAGCCAGAAAAGTATACCATAATTTCTTGTCATATAATATTTGCACTATTAATGCAATAGAGGGTTTTACAGTAGTGTCATTAGACTGATAAATTAAAAAATTAAATCTTCTCAAAATAGTTAATTTTGAGTTAGGCACTTTTTTGGAAAATTGTTATGAAATTATTGTAAAAGTCGTATGCTTCAAGTAGAAAGTAAAAGAAAATTACGCATTTTCAAAAAAGAAATTTTGAGTTATGCGCTTCTCTCAAAAATTTAATATAATTTTTTAATGCGATTTTTGCTTAACTCAGTTTCCATGTACTATTTTTTTATATTTCCATGTAAACATTTTCAATTCTTTTTAATTAAAAATAGAAAAACAGTAATATTTAAAAATTGAGTTTATTATTTTTTTTTGATATTTTCGCAAAAGGTTTCATTTAATTTTAAATATCATTGAATAGATTTTAAATAAGCAATTTTTATTAATTAGTAAACATTTCTTTAAGATGTAAATAATATTTATAAATTGCATAAAATAAATTAACAAAAACAAACTTTTTAATTTCCAATTTTTTTTTTAATTTAGTGTTTTTAAATCAGTTTTTAATTATTAGTTGTTCCAATAAGTAAAAATAAGTAAAAATATTTAAAACGTGAAAATATATTATTTAACAGCATAAAAATTATTAATATCTTCGGTTGTTAAATTAAAAAATTTCTTAGAAAAAACATATTTAAAAATGTCATTTAACTTCTAATTTTATATAATTTTATTTTAATATTTAGTTATTTAAGAATTTTCAAAAAGTTTTTAAATAATTTTTGTTAAAAGTACTTCGTATGTTTGCTTTGCTATTATTTATTGCTATTTCTGATTTTTTTTTCTTGTAATTTTATCTTATTATTAAATATTGATAAAAATATTATATTTTATGTAATATATTAGTTTTTCTAATTATTTAATTTTATTCCTTTGTTTTTAAAAATTAAATTTGTTGAATTTTTTTTAGAAATCTTTCTTACTATTTATCAATTTTTGAACCAAAATATTATATATTTTTGCCTTATTAAATTTTTATTTATTTACTTATATTTTATTTTCATTACTTTGTTTTTAAAAATTTTAGTTTCATTTTTTTGCAATTTTTTTGTCTTTAGCTTTTCTTATTATTTAAAAAATTTTGAATAAAGATATTTTATATTATTTATTTTATTAATTTTTTCATTTTCTTCATTTAATTAATTTTATTTTTATTTCCCTGCTTTTAAAATTTTTAATTTTGCTTTGTTTTCAACCATTTGTTCCTACTATGCGAGCCCCAGTTAGTTGTAAACTTCAGACTTCTAACCAGACTATGATTATTCATAACGTACATATGTGTATGTATATAAATATGTAAAAAAAACCACAACAAAAATTAGCATATATAACATGACCTTGAAACTGAAAATGAAATTCGAAATTAAATGTAAACAATAAAATGGATGTCGCTTTAAAATGAAAGCGTCGCGAATTGATTGTTTAGATACGGAAAAAAACAACAACAACAACAACAACAACAACAACAGCAACACTGCAAAAAAACGTCTGTGATGTGAAACATTAATGTAATTAACGGAATTAACGAGAGCCAGTACATTTAAAACACACAATTTATAACCAAGCGTTGGGTACTGCCATTAGTGCCGTGCTGTTAAGTCTGAGTATATGTGGAAAAAAGGCAAAAACAAAGGGAAGAAAAAGTAAATAAATGAGAAAAATCTGCATTGCTCTAATACAGTTCGCTAGATTTATTCGTATAAGCGCGCATTTTAGCAGCTGAGTGTGTTTGTTGCTCCATTTTGATGTTCTTTTCATATAATTTATTGTACACATTAAATTTATTGCGCAAATTAATTTATTGTGCAATGATAATTCGACCAATTTATGGCAACTAAAAGGCGCGACTTTTTGATTTACTTTTACTTCTAAGTGATTTTGAGCTTTATTTGTGCGCTTTTGTTGATTTCCGAATATATATGTGCACTTGTTTAAGTATGTATGTGTGTGTATGCGTGTGTCTATGGGCTCATGTGTGTGTTTGTGTGTAAGTTGGCAACTATGTAAGCAGGCATGGTATGCAAATTTCCCCATTTCAGTTTCATTTTCAATTTTAGCTACTGTCAAGCTTTATTTGCTTGCCTAAATGCATGTGTGTGTGTGTGTGCTGTTGCATGGTTTGAAAGCCGTTGGTAAATTCTTTAACAGTGCGTTAAGGAAATTTTTCGAAATGAAAATTGATATATGAATTTTCCAGCCGATATTGAAAGTACGCATATTTTATATAAATATTTCGAAAATTTTCGAATTCCTCAATAGCTGAGGTTAAAAAGAAAATATCAGTGTAATAATAATATGATAAGCCCAAATTCTCAATAGCTATGGAATTTCTTTGCAGAAAAAAAATTTTAGTGAAAATTTAAAAATTCATTTTTTTTTGTCTGCTATAAATAACATCAACAAATGCGCTCATTTTGGATTCTCGCATAACAAAAAATATTATTTCACCATAAAATATGAGACTACATTCTAATAGATACTTGAAAATATTGACATTTATCAACTTATAACTATTTGTTTGCGCATTGTCTACCAAAAATCTAGCAAGTGCTACACTGCGTCACATGTCACCACTCGAATAAGCACGCACACCTACATATTTCTCGTCATATGAATCTATACTCCACATACATACATACATATACCTATACACCTATATGTCTAACCACCTTTAACACTCAACAGCAGCATTTTCATTTTTACTAAAATTATTTTACTTAGAAATACCTACATATATATGTATGTAACAATCGACCACTGCCCTCAGCCCGCCTGTTAGCGTCATAAGCTTTGCACCCCGCTGTTGGGCTTATATCATACTCTGCTAGAGCAGCAGCTACTGCGTTTCAACGCTTCTAACCCACACACGCTTGTAAAGATAATTGTGTCTGCCGCTTCTAAAATGTATATAAAATCGTGTGTTTGTGTGTGTGTGTGTGTGTGTATTTGTTTATTGCCCGTCACGTTTGCTGTTTGGAGTCATTCAAAGTCAAAGTCAAGGTTTTCAAATTCTTTCAAAGAGACTGTGGGTATTTGCTAATGCCACTGACTGAGTGCCGTACATGCATATATATTAAAGATATAAACTAGATGTTTTTGTGAGCTTCTTTTATTAGATTTTTCGTACTTTTTTTTTTAGTTTTAATAATTTTTAGCAAAAGTTTTTATGTTTCTTTAGATTTTTTATTAATATAGTTTCATATTTTTATGGCTTTTTAAATAAAAAAAATAAATGTTTTTGTTCATTTTTTATATTTATTTTTTTTTTTTGTTTCTGTTTCAGTTTTTCTTTTTAACTTTTTAATTTTTTGTTTGCTTTTTCCTGCCATTTTTGCTTTTCTGCCTTTTTATTTTTGTTTGTAAAAAATTTTACGCTACTATTATTGTTGCTGTTGTGCTCTGCGCTTACAATTTTTGATGACATGATTCATGTTTTTGAACAACAACACAATTTTCTAGTAAAATATAGCAGACTTTGGTATATGCTTATATGTGTATGCTTATAGTTACATACAAAAACAAAAGCTAAAAGCAAATAAAAAAAAAAACGATAACAATATATGTATATTGTGTATATATGTAATATAAATGTATATATATATATATATATAACAAGCATTTTTTATTAGCGCCGCCAAACTGGTTTGTGTGGTAATCACCATTTTTGCACGTAAAACAACAACGTGAACGCTCATTTCTATATTGTGTATGAAGTAAAGCTATAAACAAATTTCGCAACAACAAAAACAAGTGTATTGCATAATTGCACAACAAATTTGCAGAATTTGAAAAGTCTTATGCCAAGAGCAGAAATGTGGCTAGTATAAAAATAAAAATGTTTCATTGATGACTAATATTTAGATTGTTTAAGAAATTTTTGCCACTTTTTTTAATATTAATATTTTTTTTTAACAGCGGTCAAGTGAGTCAAGCGCATGGATACTTGACTGCTAACACTTGATTAATTTATAGAAATAAGTTATTTTATGACATAGCGTCGACAATAATTGTTTGTTTGTACATAAAAAAGTAACAGGGCTTTAACATAACATTAGCAGTTTCTGTTAGCAACTAACAGTGTTGCGAAGACTTAACAGTGCCGCTGTTATCACTAGAACTAGTCTATGCAAAGGCGTATGCAGATGCTGTTATTTAAAAAAAAAAAAAACCCACTTAATTAAGCGTATATTAAGTAAATGAGTAAATATTACCGCCAAAATACGCTGTTAAAGCTGCGAATTACGTAATATGTTCTTCTTAAGCTTCAAAAATTTATTTCTTGCCTCACAAGCACACAAAACTACTTTTTTTTTTATTCAAAACACAAGCAAACAATTCAAACGCGTGGTTGCCAGATGGCGTTATTTCACATTTTATTATATTTGGTAAACTCCATCATTGGCTGATTAGTCATTAAATGTTAGCTGATTTCTAGTTTTTTTTTATAAATTATAAATCTTATTTTTATAAAATATTACGCAATAAATTACTAATTTGCGTTAAAAAAAATTAATTATAGGGACAAATGTTAACACCTCCTAATGAAGTAACACACAAATGAATGATACAACAACAGAAATGTATATACTTATATAATTGCTGTAGCAATCAATCACTTGAGTTCACCAATTGAGCAATCGACAACAGCAAAAGTATATATGTGCGCGTGTAATGAAGCGCTAGAGCGTAAAATTTAAAACGAAAAGCCTAATACAGCAATGAAAAAAACGTAAAAGTGCCTAAGTCGTCTTGAAGTGAAAAAAAAAATGTTATGTAATTTACAAAATTTTTTTTTAAGATTAATAACAAAAATTTCGCTTACAAAAACCAAAAAAAAAAGGAAATTTTAAAACTGCTTACACGCCTTCTCTGTGCAGATATTCTCATCAAGTGTGCGTTTGGTATATAGAAGCTCCTTTAGTGCTAAGCTTGATATCTATATGAAAAATTTTTTTAGCAAAGAATACTTCAGTTTGTTTTCGGAATATTTTTCTTGTTTTACAGCATTAAAAAGCGTTCGAAATTAAGATATGAACAAAAAACTAATAATTTGCCACATGTAATAAAAGCAAATTTAAGCCTTGCGCAAGCAAAAAACTTCCAAATTCTTTCGAAAAAAACATAAAGTAATTGGCTGTCTTTTTTACTTCCAGTTTTAATGTGTTGTTTAATTTCTTAATACTTCAACTTTTATGTAAAGCCCTTACATGCGCGCCACCTTCTGGCTTGTAAGTGTTGCTATGGAGATCAAGTTTGTGGCTTAAATCTTTTGTTTCCTCAATAAGCACGCATTTTTTCTACCGCACTAACTGAAACTAAGCTCAAAATACTACAAAATTTTACAAAAGAATTCATAACATATTCAAATATATACATAGCTGTAAGTTCTCTGCTCATCTAGTCGTCACTTTTCAGTGCCCATTATTACATAATACTGCTAGTCAATCATCATAGTCATGTGATTTCATGTGTTTTTAAGCTCTTGAAATTAATAATTTAATAGCTAAGCTGACAGCGGTTTATAAATTATGAAAAAGTCACTTTTATTTTCACAAAAGCGTTAAAGACATAATTATTTAGTTATATATACATTTATGTATATATATATATATATATGTACATATATTTCTTACATTGTTGTGCCACTGACGTATGACAATATATATGCTGTTGTACAACACTTAACACTTCTTGTTGATATTAAATTACAATTTCATTTGTTTTTTTTTTAATTTACTTTGTGGTTTATTGCTGTTGTGCGCCTTTGACGATGAGCTCATGCGGTGTTTGTTGTTCAAGTGTGAGGTAGAGCGGCTGCTTGAGGGCATACTTTTAGAGGAAGTGGGTGAATAAATGTGGCATAACAATTTTTTTTTAAATTCTCGTTTTATGGATGACTAAAATATTTGAATTAGGATAAAGAAAAATTATGTAATTGATATTTTAGTGCCTTTTTACAATTTTTCGAAGTAAAAAATTTTTTCTATTGTAAATATAAATGTAATATCCTAGAAATGACACTTTAAACTTAAATTTGATATTTTTCAAAGAATTTTCACAATAAGCAACATTCCAGTGTTAGTTTTCAAAGTTAACTGGTTAAATATGCTTAAAGTGAGAAAATATATTTACCGATCAAATCGTAGAAAGTAACTTTTTACAATTAAATTATAACTAAAATAACTTTATTACAACAACGACATAAACATATTACATCCCTCCTCATCTATGCAAGCATTCAATCAATCATAGCCGTGGGGATTTCAAAATTGTCGCCACTGAACGCTTTGAAGTTCGTGGCCAAAGTCTTTAGTTTCTTTTGTCATTTCGTTGTACGGTTTCTAGCAAGCTATGGAGTGAACATAGCAGCACATAACAATACACATATCACACATGCACACACACACACACACACATCTCTAGCAAATTAAATTTTAACTGTTCCTGCTTTGCCACATACGGTTGCAAGAATTAGCGACGTTATTTATTAAGTAATTATTATGCAATTGATTTAATTAATATAATGAAATTTTAATGTCAAGACAAACCAAACTTGCTTCAGATAGCAATAAAGTATCAAAATCATAGAAACTTGTACACCATATTTCACGGATTAATTAATAAATTCGCTACGAGAGATTAAGCATGCAGTGAAATTAAATTAAATTTTTCAAATCAATTGTAATATGAAGTGCTGATCAAATGTGCGAGATGCCAGCTATGCTATAATATTAGTGGCAGTGTTGCAAAGCGAGAAAATGTATAAAAGTAATTAAATTGAATAGCATTATTATAAGCATTGGTGCCAGTAAACATTGGGATGTTAGAAGAGCAGGTAATACATTATTTAATTTAACACACTACATAAAATTTGAATAAAATAATAAAAAAAAATTTTTTCAAAGTTAATTTTTAATTTGTGCTTTTCTTAATTAAAATAAAAAAAACTCTTCTTCTTTTAACTAATGAGTTCTTCTTTACAAATAGTTGAAATTTTATTAAAATAAAAAAAAAGAAATTTTTTAATTTCACAAAATTAATGCTTACTTTTGTAATTTTCAAAAAATTAGTTCAGATTATTAAAATAATTAAAACCAAATTGTTGCAGTCTTTCAAAATAAATTTTCATTTCTTTTTAAATTTCCAAAAATAAATTTTTAGATTATTAAAATAATGGAAAGTATTTTTTCTGAAAATGTATAAATAAAACTTGAAAAAAGTTTTATTAAATTCATAACTTGACTAATATAAACATAAATTTTTCATTCGCAGGTCAAATTTATCTACTTTTCGCACTTTCTTTCGCTCTGCTCTCGAGTTATAATACTCTCGTCTTTCTCCAAGAGTGTATGCTAACAGGCCGTTTAAGCTGACTCGCACCCGCAAGGTTTTGTGGAAACTTCTAGCAAGAAGTGTTGAAATGCAAGCAAAATTCACAAGTTTTGCTGCGATCCAAATTAAATTATTAAAAATATATATTTAATCTATGCTGTAATATTTTCTTAATTAATATTGCGATGTCAAATTACATTCGTAAATAGTTCTTATTATTTTACAAAATTAAATTTTTTTTATTTTAAAAATTTTTAATAAAAATTTAATTTAATATTGCATTTAAAATAAAAAAAAACCTTTGGTTTGAAAATTGAATTTTTTGATTTTTCAAATTTCGAACAAAAAAAAATTAAAACAATAAATTAATTTTAATAATTTAATACAAAAAAAACTTAATTCCACAAGAATTTTTCAAAATGTTTTTTGTATTAAATAAATTGTAAATTTTATTAAAAAACTGAATTAAAAAATATTAAAATTTTAAAAGCATCAAAATCATCAAAATCATCAAAATGCTCCCACTTACCGAATATTAATTCTGCACGTTGTAATCCTCTTCATAATACCTCTGCCATAATTTGAGTAATCCAATAATATTAGTAATGTATGTGTGAGTGCGCAGCTAATCCATTAACTTAAACCCCAATTAAAACCGCCAGCAATCAAAGAGCTACAATTAGCATGCAACAATATATATGTGTATGCCCGTGTGTGTGCTCACTTACAATACCCAGTGTATTTTCAACTCACTTGTATATGTGTACTCGCTATTTTTTGCGCAGTAAGCCAAGTTGTTATTGTATTTCATTGCTTGCTGCACTAACACTGCTAAGTTCATTCTTGTATTTTTACTTAATTTATTTTTTCACACTTTGTTGTTGTTGTTTTTCCTTAATTTAACATTATTTTATTTATTTATTTGTTTCGCTAAAACTTTTGGTTTTCCTTCACAATTTTCTTGGTATTGAACTTATTGCGACTAAATTCACTTAAATGCTGCTTAACTTATGCCTTTAATCCAATAAATGCAGTCTTATGGGTTAACAATTATCAACTAATTAGCGCTATTTAACTAAATTTGCTACGTAGAGTATGTGATGATTATTTATTTCGAAATTTTCTTTACTTATTTGCCATTTATGTCACTCGAAATTTTTATGCTTATTGAAATTTGCTTGATGGATTGATCTATTGAATCTATTCACTGCTTTTTGTTAAATAACATATTTTGTTGTTGTTGCTGTTTTTCTCACAAACCAAACACCAGTTCACCAGTCACATTTTCACAGTTAACTTTGCACTTTTCGTTTGTTAAAAAAATGTTTTTCTTCAATATTTTTCTTGTTTTTATTTGCTTAGTTGCTTATTTGCTTATTTGCTTAGTTGCTTAGTTGTTTATTTGTTGTATTTTCTTTTTTGTTGTTGTAAATTTTCCAACCTTTCTGAGCAACTATTCTAACCAAACTAAGTTGCTTATTGCCAACACTTTTCTTTCCACACTCAACAATTTGTCTTCTTATTCTTTTGCTGCTTCTTCTGCTGCTGCTTCTTCTTCTTGTTATTGCTTTTCCACAATAAAACCGCATAGCCAGTATTCTAACACAGCGACTGCATGTTTGGTATATTGCCACTAGCAGACTTTAAATGCTATTGGCTTGATCTGGTTGGTTAGTTAGCACATAGTCTAAGTCTAAGTCTAAGTCTCGCATCCAGAAAGTGCTTACGAAACCGTGTCTCGATCGTATTGTTGCTTGCGGAAAACTGAATCACGGATGAGTCGCCGCGCCACATCAATGTCATGGGCACACTTGTGAACGTACTAAGCGCACGCACACTCAAACACACCAAGCGGCATTCAAAACCGCTCGGAATAAAAGCCACACACACACGCACGAGCGCGCGCACACATGAAGATAGTATGACAAAGCTGAGCTCGTATTTCGAGTAGAATTTCTGAGCGCTCGCCAGCCAGCGGTAGTAAGTGGCACCTGAAAGCCGATAGCAGTAGATAGTTAGACTTTTACGCGCGACAAACGCGCTCAGCGAGCGGCAAGCGCTTCCCGCTTACAAGGCGCATACATGCACACACGCGCGCGCACACATATGCACCTACAAGTGCCAGCAAAGAAAATTCTGATAAACTCGCTATACTCACGGCCATGACAGTGACAATGGCCAGAGCCACTTTCGCATGTATGTGTGCGTATGTGTGTGGATGTGTGTATACCTTGTAAACAGCTTCATTGACTCAAATTCAGTCGGTTTATGGCATTCTAAGTGCTCGTAACTCAATGAAAGCGGCAACCGCAACAGCAATTCATCATCCATCACAAGCAACCACTGCGGCTGTGTGTGTCTGTGTGCGTTGTGCGTGTAGTGGTGCTGAGCAGTTGAGTCGCCACTTGGCTCTTTCGCCAATATCGAAGAAGATTTGCTGATCTCTTTTGATTGCCTTTTACCAACACATGCGCTATAAAATGCCAACCGTCAGGGCATAAGAGAAATTCTACGAAGAACGCGCGCTCACAATGCTCTTTCACATTATATACTTACTTGCATTATATATACACCCAGGTGGCTTAGAATCAACCACAATGCTTGTTACATGGCTCATGCTGAGCTGAGCGCACACAACCGACACGGCCAACTGCAAATCTCACTCAAAGCAAACGTTCTACCCACACGCACACATACACTTTTATAAATATGTATAACTATATATATATATATAACCAACACACACTTTCACGTATCCACTCCCGTTCGGTCGAACCCATTGTGCATGTGGATAATTTGTTTTACCTTCGCCTGTTTGCCGTGTTCTAAGAAGCGCACAGTATTCTGTATTACACACCTCCAATTTGCTACTCACAGCTCAAATTGAGCATGAGAGTGTAAAATTACAGAACTCATAGCTTTGATTGGCTGTTGGACTATCTGTGGCGAATCGGAATTCCCGTTTGACGTTTGCCGTTCACCATTCTCGCCCATAAGCGCGCAAACATATATATATATATATATGTGTACACTGGTGACCAGTCCGACGATCATGCCCGATTCCCGAAACTCAATTCCTATTGTCACCGTGTCGTGACGCTGTTGTTGTTGCCTTTGCTAATGCCTCTGACGTGTGCGGATCCGTTGTGATAGCGCTTGTAGTGTTGGCGCGGCGCTTAACTGCACTTAGGCAATTAACTAATGATGACTAGCTCTCATCACTGGCTGTTCATTAACTAACTTTTCGCTCTTCTTTTCGAAGGAATTTTTAGTTCTTACTAAAAGCTTTCCTTGAAGTTCGAGGATGCGACGTAGTATTGCCAAATGCATGTCAAACTGTTCGATTGCCATTCGTTTATAAATTAATTTCCTGAAATGTCACTTTTACTTTGCTTCACATTTTTATTAGAAAAAATTTCGACTTCGCCAGCTCATATTATAACTATACATACTATACTATACTATACTATACTATACTATACTATATATTATAACTATAACTATACTAACTGCCAATATTCTTCCTACTCTAGACTCTATACTTTTAGTGAAATTGATCTCTTCATATTTTAAAATCTTTACTATAACCTCAAGAATTTTCTTCTTATTGATTTTGCTCAGCATAAATTGCTTCAAGCTCGAACTGTTTGCAGGACAGTTAATCTGTTATGAGGTTTCGGAAATTGTTAAATAGTTTATTGATCAATTTCTGACCTTAAATTTTCTGAGCTTTCAAATACCTTGTGTGAAAATATCTAATACTAAACAAAACTAGGGTTTCATTGATACCATTTATGGTCATATATTGGTTCGCAACTAATATACTCAGTATGGGACGCAAAAGCGGTTATGAACCGATCTGAATCTATTCTGGCCTAAGTATACTACATTCTGGAGCATGATGTTTCTTAAATATTCCTCCAATATCATCCGTGGGTTAGTTCGTCCGAAAGTATAGTACTTGTTTCGTCCTACTAAATTTATTTATCAGACCGCCTACCGCCTTAACCTGCATAATAGATGGTCCCCTTTCAGCTCGATACGACTTGACTCAGCGCTGCTCCAGTTTCTTTAACGCGTCTGAAAAATAGGCGATCCACTCCTCATTAGATTCAACTGCCCGGCGAGTGTCTAGTTCAGGTATTTTAAGCTTTCAAGTTCAAGAGGCGACGGCGGAGATGTGAGCTGGCACGTTGTTACAGCCTTTTTTGCAGGTCAAAAGCCGCCGTTTCTTCTGTAATTCGACATCAAATCGGCATAATAATTTAATATAGTAGAGCTCTGTTACTGTTTTATCCTTCCAGAAGTAGTCGATGTAGATCACACCTTGTAAATTCCAAAAAAACTGTGGCCATCACCTTACCGGTTTACAGAACAGTCTTCGTTTTTTGCGGAGCAGGAAGTCCACTGTTTCGACAGTTTCTCGCTCTCTGGTGTGTACCACTAGATCCATGTTTCATTAACGGTCACCAAATAAGACAGAAGCTAATTCGACTTGCGTTTCTACAGCGTCCAAACCCGCTGTGAGGTGATCTCATGGTTTCACTGCTTTAGCTAAGCAAAGCTAGCAAACGTGGCATCCATCGCACTGACAGCTTTTTCAAGTCACATATTTTCCCCTTCAGTCCCTTCAATAAATAGACATGTCATCCGTCATTTTAAAGGGTTTTGCTTATCAAAAACCAAATTTTGACCTTCAAGATTATAGGAGAAGAATCCCAGGTCTCTCTAATTTCACAGCGTGTTTTTCCTTACAAAAATAAGAATCAAGTCACCGACCGATACTACTGTTTTTACACTTTTCTAAAATCCACAGGCACACCAGCTTCAACAAAAGCTAAAAAAAAAAAACGATTCCTCTTGCGATAGTGAAATAATACTGAGTGTCATAGCCAGAGCGAGAGCGGTTTAGCTAAGGACTTACTGACCGATACCTTACTTATATATTTATATGCTGAACCTTTTGATAGTGGTATTGTTAGTGGTATTCGGTCACAATGTCTTAGGCGATTACTGCGTCAAATAAGTAGCAGAGGGTTTTGTGGACTTCACAAGGGATTTTAAATGTCGAAATTAAGAATAGGAGTTATAGTTGTAACCAAAATTGCAATGTGTTAAACAATTCAATTCTTTTCTTCATCACTCATTGCCATATTTGCCAACTTTCATTTGCCATTCTTCTTTTGCAAAAAAAGAGTAAGTAAAAAATTAGAACAATTCCGTAATTCGAGCATAACTAAAGAAGTATTTAGACTACTATTTTTGGCACCTCAATCACTTTCGTTGAAAAGCATGCTTAAGCGGCAAAAATTTGCTAACAAGAATTTTAGTGCGAATAGAAGACGCACTAAATGGCCGAAATGATAAATTGTGAATAAAAAGTGTTAAATGATTATGAAAAGAGGTAAGGAAAGGAGTGAAGAGGTGTGGAGTGGCAGAAGAAATGTGAACACGCCGCTTAGTCGAGTTCATTGGTCGCAAATTAAGCTGGCTTAACTGAAGCTGGCACTTGTTGGCTGCCAGCCGCAGCTGACTAGCCGACTCTTTGACAGACTACCTCGTGGGCTGGTTCGTGGCTTGTCGAGCTGTTGTATTAGCCCGCATCCGATACCAACGAGCATGGCGGAAACGATATGGCCACATGGCTTTCATAGTTAGCCAGCGACGCTTAACGAAGCTATGCACGAGCTTAAGCACATTAGCGGGCAGAAATGAATATGTCTGCCTTCCACTCACCGCGTTCGTGTGATGAGCGATGTGAAAGGTAGAAAAGAACTCTGCTAGTGGCACACCATTGGCAGTTTGTTATGGCGCCCAGCGCAGCCTTTATGCAACATTTACACATTTACACACATATTAATGGGTGAGCACATTTAAATTGGCCTTTGCACGCTTGGTAGGGAAGCGCGCAGCATTCGGCTGAAAATGGGCGCTAATAATGGTTATGGCTGCCATCAATATTTGTTCAAAATGTTGCGCTATTACAACCATGCATACATAAATACAGATATATATATAGCGTGAGTGTTGTAATTAACTGGAAAAATATAAAAATTAGCTGCCTTATTTTGTATGTTCTTTGAAGAATTGCCTAATTTGCGGTTGGGTGGGAGCCCCACAGATAATTTTTATGCTTTGCTTTGTTGTTTTATATTCGTTCATTACTGTTGCTCTTCAATTCATAGTTACCGTTCTTTCACAAAATATTTGGTACGACTGTAACTGTCGCTCCAGAGAATTGTAAGGAGTTTTTAAAAATAGAACCATCGAAGATCAGTAAGTTTTGGTAGGCAATGCCTTGCTCGATCTTCTTTTCTATTGCTTCGGTAGTCACGCTAAAGGTTCGCGCCAAATCAACAATGTGCTGGCAGTTTCCTCAAACCCTGCCATTTCATTCTTCCAATTCAGATTCTAAATTGAAATTCTTTTGCTCTGGAGCATTTGAACCGAAATGGATAATATTAGCTAGTCTACATTTCAATGACTCACTGTTCTGTGAATATCTTTTAATTAGGATTTTTGCGAAATTCCGGGTTGCAGCCCGCATAAGTCTATGGAAACTTTGACACTTTGAAACATTTCTAACAAAATGTTTCGATTAGTCACATTTATAGATTGATTTAGCCGCTTTCTTGTCCAAATTTCTTCAACTGGTTTGCTTCTCTGACTTCGCTCTCCCCTGGGTCCTCACACAAATACTCTACATCTCATCATCAATGAATGACCGAAAATGTACAAAACTGAAAGAGAGTATAATACTGCAATATCTAATTTCCTGGCAAATATTAGCAACTCTCTAAGTATATTAAAAAACCTGCGACAAACAAACATAACGAATGATGGGCGGTGGCTTCCAGAAACGAAAGTTCTGATCAATAATTTGGAAACTTCTTCAGCGTGCTCAATCAGTGATGCCATTGTAAGCCTCTCATTTGTTGTTCATAATTTTGTTAAATGGCAACCCTGGTTACCTGGTTACTAACTGCGGAAGGTTTTGCATGGAAATAAGCGACATATTTTCAATGAGGAACTCAGTGTACATCATTTTGGGCACCTAGGAATGCATCAAGCCTTGAAATGCCAACAATTAAGCATGTTCTATAACACCTAGTAACATATATTTCTACAGCTCCAGGACTGAGGTCTCACCTAATGAAACTATGTTAGACAGAACGGGAATATCTGCCAAGTTTCAAGAGCGAGTTGTTGTTGGCACGAGGATGGCCGTTTATGATCAGGCAATGCCTCAAATCACTTTAACGATCTTATCTTTCCCAAGATAAAAAAATTATATTAAATTCATTCTTGATATTGTTGCCATACGCAGTCTTTGAAAATTTTATCAAAACTTTCGTTATCAAAATACATCAGCGCATATTTAAGAGCAACCAACTAAATTTAACACATTTACTTTACTTTCTTATCAATATTTCAATAATCAAACACTAAAATAAAATGTTTATGTTATTTATATAGTAAATATACTTCATGTTCTTTTCACTGCCTCTTAGAGCATGTCTGAGATCATCATAATAAGTCACTCCGTCAACTCAAAACAAATTCTGCTCTTACATACATACGCCTAATCCTCCTGCTGTCTTGGCAGCAACGCCTTTTATTTCTGCAAAATGTAAATAGCTGGCTAATTTGAGTAGCTGGTGCGAGTAAAATTCATGGTGCGCAAGCGCAAGGTTCAAGGTTAGACATATACATTTTGGTAGCATTCATCAGCATCGACATCGGCGCAAGCTCGCACAATATCCTACAACAAAAACAAAAGAAAAAGCAAAGACAGAAACAGAACAGAAACAGAACAGAAATAACAGAAAACTTCAAATCTTATTCAACATTAGCACAATCTGTGGTATTTACCTAAAGTAATTATATCTTTCTTTCTTTCTTGTTGATTTATATGACTTTTTCTAGCTTAGTGTCAAATATTTAGCTAGTCTTTGTTTTTGTTGTGGTTGTTGCTGTGGTTGTTGCTGGTTTCGTTGCACAATTAATTTTTCGATTTGCCAACAAGTATTTTTTGGCATATTTCTTATGACTTGAGTTTATTAATACTATACTTCAGCATATGTACTCGTATAACTACATGTAGATAAAAGGCTGAATAAGTATAGACTGAGTATTCTTCACCGTATTTGCGTCACTGTAGTGGAGTTGTTTTTAATAAAGACTGATATTTACTACTGAAGAAAGACTAGGACAAAGAGAGTACAATATTGAGGTACTTGTGGCGCCTAATTGCTTAAATTTCTTATTGAATTCGGTTCACACTTTTTAGAACCTTTGGAGATAGCACCAAAGCAGACGCAAGTTCAGGAACCTTTATTGAAGATAATGTGGATAAGCTTCAATTTTGTAATTATATTAAATTATATATTTGGCTTCCAAATTAAAGCGTTTGTAAATAGCTATCACTAATAATGATTGAATAAATCAGGACAACAACAACAACAAAATCAAAAATATTCAGGGATGATTCTTTATTCTTTTTGTTTTATTTTCCATTCTATTCTACGAGTAGATTTCTACCGAACCATTGAACAGGGTTAAACTTCAAAAGAGAAATGAATTTGATACTTCAAAATAAACTACATGATAGTAATATTCTTTTCTAGCTGAAAACTTCATATCGTTTTCCAAAAAAAAAAAACGAAAAATATTTTAATTTGTAGTACCATTGATGTTTTGCATTACGATAGGTCTCAGTCTCGGCGACTACGTTTTTGTTGTTGATAAATTTCTATTTCACGGTGGCATTCTCTTGAGGTCTAAGAAGAGCAAAAGAAATAAAAATTAAAAATGTGGCAAAAACGCGGGTTCGCTAGGATTGAACATCCAAAAGCATATCTAAGACTGATCAATTTGTTGTTCTTTGGCCGTTTGAAATACTTTTCGGTTATCAAAAAACATTTGGTAAGTTCTTGAACCATTCTTCCCCTAATATAATACATTTTACCATCCATATTAATATCAGTTAGTGGAGTGCCTGGAGCAAAAATGAGTAGAGTTATGGAGTAAGGTAGTCAACGTGAGGTAAGAGCGGGATTTTGTAGCCGCTTCCATTAATTTTCACGGCTAAAGAATCTTTTCTTAGCAAAACCGCAATTTTACCGTAAATCATTTATTTAGACCGCCGAAGAGTCTTTGCAGTATATTTCTGTTTTAGAATAAATCAAGAAATTATTTTAGAAAAATACTACCGAAAATACCAGGAAATCCCATGCGTGTCATCTCATACATAAGGACCTTACTACATAAGAAACCTTTTACCAACAAAAATATTAAATTTCGAGCTATATATGCCGTTAGTTATGTGCCGATTTATATGTTCCAAATACGCATCAATAATCAAATAAGAGTGCAGCGATCTTAAATGAGTGACCACGTACACTGCCGCACAAAAGTATGTAAACTGCACACACTTACAAGCGAGCTTACAACTACATAAAAATAGCACTCACACGTATGCTCATTTATTATTACATTTGCTGCCTTTTATTATATTATTTTACTCATTTTACTCCAAAGTTCGTTGACTTTTAAATACGCATGTGTGAGTGTGTCTCAAGTGTGTGTGTGTGTCTGCGTGTGGCGCTTTCGTTCTTAACTTAAATTTGGGTTTGCTTTTACTTCGTAGAACACTTCACTTGGTTTTTTTGTTTTTTCCGGTGCTTATGTACGTGTGTGCGTGTGTGCGTGCGTGCGCTTCTTTCTTCAGTGGCAAACACTCTCTTTTCGACTTTTCGTTTTCTTAATTTCGCTTCGCAAGCTCTTTTGGGCCATATTATTTTGTGTAATGACCAAAGTTCTTTTAATACTTTTTATATGTTTCCCAAGCTTTTAATTTATTGTTTTTTTTTTTGTTTGGTTTTTTTGTTATTGTAACATTCTGCGACGGCGCAAGCGCTGTTTTGTAAGTTCGTTTTCATTGCGAAGTTCATCGACCGTGCCGAGTTCTTCTGTCGGCGGCGGCGGCGTCTGTCAGCCAGCAATTAACTAACTGCAACTAAATAGCAATTTGACGCTGCCGAATGAAAGGCTAAAGGCGAAACCAAATCAGTTTTGTAAACTAAATGTGCTCGTGTGCTTGCTGAGAGCTTACGGTGTTGCGTTGCGCTGTTGTGAGTGTGTGTTTGTGTGCTTTCAGGGTGCTCCACAGCATAGTACTTAAGTTTTCCGAAATTATTTTCTTTTTATTATACTTTAATTAAATGTTTTGAACATCAAGCTGAAATTAAAATTAAAATATCTTTGATATTCGACCACTTGTAGGCTTAGTAGACAAAAGACTTAAGAAACGAACTCATTTATTTTCATTTGGCATTCAAAAAAATATACTTGCTGCAATTTCTTTTACTTTTTGTTCAATAGTTTATTTTTTGATAAATATGTACGACCTCATAAATGCTCCTAGTGTCTATCCCCTATTTATTGCTCCTGTTTAAGGATTATGGATGGATTTCATTATTATATTCATCACGTTCCCGTTGGTACAATGTAGGCCATAAACGATACTGCTTTGCATCATAAACCATATATTTCTAACTATGAGAGGATATCTAACTAAGAGTTGAAAAAAGTTATAAATGATCATTTAGTTTCCCTTAAAATTGTCCATTACAATTTATGTGTTTCCGGATCGAAGAAAATGTGCTATCTGCTGTCTTCAGTGGACGTCGAAGTCGCAACTCGATCTACATTAACAAAACTAAATTTTTAGTTGCAAGGCCGGTACTAAATTGCCGCAGACTCATAAAACGATGTTATATATATATGTGATATTTGAGTTGGGACTGAGCAAAGCTAGTTTGCACTGTCGAGTTAGGCAATACTTCGCCCTCCGCAATTCTTCTCTTCATTCTCGATCGATTTGAGATCGGCAAGCTATCAGTCAATCGGGCAAATAAGTGAAACCTTGTTTCTCAAGATATTCCTCTCAAGTAATTCCTCAACAAAAGTCCACTTTCGTTAGAGCCACTTCAATATACTCAATTTTTTTTTATTCTAAAGGCAAAAATTAGGAAAGTTAAGAAGATATGATTATTTTTCGTTGTAGCAGCGTTTCTTACAATACCTTGTGGGAACTGACCAAGGCAGCATGTAAATTCGGTTCGCTGCTGTTACATAAACTTAACTGTGTAGGAAATGGGTTTGCTTGGATCTTATCAATCACTTACCAGCTCTATAGCCTCTGCAAAATAATATAATTATGAGCTCGTTAATATCTAAAATTTGTGTTAAATTTGGAATAGTGACAGCATTACAGTAGTAGTAACAATTCTGGTCGATTACTCATATTATTCATTACTTCGCACGCATTGGGTCCACGATTATCATTAGTTCTCTCCACAAACCTTTCCTATTGTTTACAATGAAATTATTCCAAAGTCTTATAGAATGTTCGAAAACCTTTTATACTTGCTTACTTCTTAATCTCTAAAAACTGACTCTCTTTGCTTCTTTTATGCTATCTATCTATCTATCTCTGTTTCTGATTCTGCTCTCATTGGAACTAAATCATCGAGTATCTGCTGTACCGAATGCTTCTATAAGTTCTTCAGCATTAGAAATAAGCAAAAAAGTTTCTAAAAGTCCTCTCAATCAATCGAGTATTTGACAATGTTCTCAGAGAGCTAAAGTAGAAGCTGGCGTTGGCGTTCGAAAGCAACAAATTAATGTTTTCGGGCCTATCAAAGGGCTTAAAACTACTTTTGGAATTTGGACAAATTATATAGTTTTGTAACTGAAAAAGGATTTCGACTACTTGAAATAGTTATAGTTCTACGTCCACGTGCACATACAACCACCAGACGGCCTTCTCTTCGTCAGTGTGTCTACAGAAATTGCATTTGCCCTACCAACCTACTCAAGCGGGTGCGATGTCGTGCCGCCGCATGTCCAATAAACGATATGGCAAACATACATACATGTAAATATGTTCGCTTACGAAGCCGTCAACAACACCTCATCACTTCCACTCCAATGTGGTCTTCCTTTACACAACAGCAAAAACAACAGCAACAACAACAACAACAACTACAACAAAGCGATTGTTTTATTACAGAAAATTGTTAGCTGCACATGATGGCGGAGGAGCAACGAGCCAGCAACGAGTCAGCAACTCGTGATGCATTTCAATTAGTGGCCGTTCGTGAGCACAAATCCAACTATCAACAATCCATCAAGCGCTATGAAACGCAACTCTGTGCCCTTTGCTTTGGAAATAATAGAAAACTCAGTGATTCTAATTCTATGAAAGTAAGTGGCCACATACATAAACCCGCACACACACACACACATACACACACACATTTGAATGGGACTGCAAGTAGCCGAGTAGCCGAGTACAGACATGCATGTAGAACCGGCGAGCCAACGAATTTTCAAACGAGGACCCTAAATGGAAGTAAGACATAAAATTCAACTAAAAATAAGAAATAAAACATGGGTTAATAAAAATGGTTAAAATGAAATAAAGTGCAATGAAATAGAAAATGGAAAAAATGTGCTGTTCTAATTCTGAGCTGCCACATATGCACTTACCATGTTGGTATATATTCTATAATGTTGTTGCTTGGCTACACCACACAACTAAATTTACTATTTGAGGCATGCATGTAAATTTGTGTGTGTGTGTGTGTGTTGTGACCGTAAAAATAAATGCTTATCATTGGGTTGTGATCAGCGCTGTAATTGCACTTAATATGCAACGCGTTGCATACAGTGTTGTAAAGTGAAGCAAAACAAAAATGCATATAATAAGGTTAGGCAAAAAGAATAGGGAGGGAGGGAAATGGAGGGATGTACTATTATAGTCAAGCACTGTAACAAATTTAAGTGAAACTTTCTAGCCATCGATTTTTTAGTTTTGGCTTATTTACTCTGGCTTTGACCAAAAGGTAAAGTTCTAACTTGTGGAAAAAATAATTAATTTGCTTAATTTCACCGTCTTTTCACAACAGAAAATTTATTTTATGAAAATTTTTAAAACAAAAAATTTAAATACAATCAGGTGGCAATATCATACTATTTTTTTTGTCGCATGTTTTGTCTAAATAGTATTAATTTCATTTCCAAGTGTCTTGCAAACACACTTTCTCATAAAAGTCTTAGAAGGAAATACCTAGATACCAAAATTTTTCAGTTTTAGCCCATTTTTAATTAAGTTTGTTTTCTGAGGTTTACAGAAAATTCAGTTTGTCTGCTTTACCGTTTTTGACAACAAAAACATATAATTTTAACTAAATTGAAACAGCACAGTAAAAAATTCAATTTGCGGAAAATTTTAATTTAAATAATTGAATTTCTATCAAGTGGCAACATCCTTTTTTTTTTTATAAATGTATAGTTAGCTAGCATGCATTTCATTCCTATATATCTTTTTGTCCATATTTTTTGATTTACCGACTTAATAATCTGGAGAGGATGGCAACCACATTTCAAAATAATCTTTTATTTAAACCAAAGAAAGTGTTTAGTATTTTAAATTTAGTGTTAAACTTTAGCATACGCCTTATTTTATTTGAATTTAATTACGTTACCAACATTATAAAAACATTAAAATTATTAATTATTATTTAAACATTTTACTACTTGTTTAATTAACAACCAGAACAGTTGTTTTTTGGATTGCCACATTAAAAAGTTTGTAAGTATTCAAACTATTTCGTTCTAAAAGTATTTATTTATTAAACAATTTGGTATAGGGTTGCCACTTATAAAAAAGATTTTTACTAAGAATTATGCATAAAAAATGTATTGCATGTTATTAATACAAACAATGCATTACTTAAAAAGCAAATAATTGCTTAAAAGTATAAACTTGGAACATAGTTGCCACATTTTTAGAAAATTATCCTGCAGGAACTTTGACCTGTTGAACTTCGTTGTTCTTTATTAGAGATATTGCTTAATGTGAAAGGTGCTTGAAGGCATTTTATAAAAAATAGAAAAACAAATAAAAATAAAAAGGAAAATTGTATGAGGTTGCCATATCATTTTGAGTTCAACTATAAGCATCTTTCTTTTTTTAATTTTTATTGCAATTACAAAGCTAGTTGTTAGGCAAAATACATGTTTCAATTATAATAATCAAATGAATTGCAAATTTCTATGGAAAATTTTTTTCACTGCATTCCCTGCTCCCAATTCCACTGGGAATAGCGTAATTGTTGCACAAAAGAGTTCTCAACAGGATGTCGTTGTTCAAGTTGGCATAATAATTTTCGAAAATTATGTTGCAACAATAAAAGCTATGACTAACTGCACGCCGATTCCGCTAGCGCAGCATAGTTTGGCTAATTGTATGTGAGAACTGCATGGAACTTACAAAATAATTCAAATATGCTGCTCCCATTGCTTTTGTAGGTTGTAAGCTTTAAGCCAGCCAGCCGGCCAGTCACTCCGTTGCGTTACTAAGCGTGTACGCGCTGTAGTTTGACCTACTTATGTAATTCCATGCATGGCGTCGAGTTCCATTCAGACAGCGCGTAGGCAAATAAAGTCCGTGTGATATTAGAAAGATAAATAAATTCGCTGTAGGCGATGCTCAAATCGCCAGCACAAGCAAAACACTTCTTTGCCAATTAAAACACATTCAAATGGATTTTGAAAAATGTGCATGGTTTCGAATAACGGTATTGAAATCAATACAAAGTCTTAACATTTAATTTCGAATAAATTTATGCAGTAAACAATTGTTTTTTATATAAAATCTGGCATGCTTATCGCATGCTATAAATAAGACATTTGTCAATGCGAGTCTACAAGCGACCAATTTTGTTTGAGCATATGTGGAGTTTTACCTTTCATTACTTTCCAATTGCTTGCCATATTTGCTCACCTCACTTAGGGTATTGAACTCAATCAAAAATGTACACCCACGTACTCTCTTAGCCACTCTCCTCTGGCATCATTCAAGTCTTCAATTGGTTGTTTATGCGACCTAATGACACTTCCCACTCAATTTATCTGCTTATTGCAGATTAGTTGTTTTTAATTGAGTTCGCGATAATTTGTAATTGATTTGTTTGAAAGTTTTCATTATGCATATATAATTACTATGAGGTTTGGGCAGGCACACTCGACCATTTAATATTTCTATTTGAAGCTCTAAGAGAATATGAGTGCGTCGAAAGTGGTTCGGCGGAGGAGTTCTAGGCACGGCTGGGCCTAAAGTCTACAGTTTTGGGAGGCCATTTTTAAAAGCGCTTATCTTTCAGGCCAGAGAAGGACGGAGGTTGTACAAACGGGATAGGTTCTAAAGTTATGAAATGTACTTCCCTAATAGCGGTTGTCTCTCAGACTAAGTATTCGGAAAGTTTTCTAAATAGTAAGATTGCTGATGCCACTACATACCTGCCAGGTTTGAGTAGTTTCTTGAAAAAAAAAGGAGAGATATAGTCAAACAAATTTGGTCAATTACGTAATTACAATTCTTGAAATTATAACATCGGAAGATTGAGCTTCCGTTTGCAATACGATGTCTTAAGAAGCCTCTGGGAGTCGCATTCAAAAGATACTTCGAAATCCGAAATTGAGCAACCCTGTAGAAAAACGAAGACCAACTATTAGAGAGTGACTATTTATGTTCTAGTTTTTAACTTCAAGCAAAATTTTGGTAGATGAGAATTCAATCCTGAGAGGCATACCCCGTCGTTACCCGTGAACTGCCGCTTTCTATGAAAGAAAAGGCCAAACGGACAGAACAGCTCAGTTAGCTCATGAGAGGGACTAAGCAACTGGGTCATAGAAATATAAAGCGATGAAAATTTATGTTCGGACAGTTATTTTCCATGCAGAAACATTCTCTCTGACTATTTGGAGATTTTTGAATATTCTTATAACAAAAACTTAGTAGAATTGTGAATGGTAAGGAAGTTATCGGTAGCAAATAACAATCGTATTCATTAATTAATTAGCCAAAAACTTCTGAAGTAGTGGCGTTTTATTAGCCAAGCACGTTGGAGCTTCGACTATTTTTTCTTCCATGCAGTTCGTTTGTTAGGTACTTTACATCTTCATTCGAATAAGTAACCCGCTCAGTCTAAGAGCAGATTAACGAACCCAATCAGCCCAATTACAGAACACTAGAGAGACTTAAATGAGCCGTGCTAAATTATTAATTGACCAAACGCGTTGAAAAGTACAGACATTCCGATGAAAGGATCTTTGGTAATCCAAGTCCACCACAGGATCCTAAAAATTTAATAAAATGTTTTTCTTAATTTACACGCAAGCACATATAAGGACCGATGTGAGGAGTAGATGGCGGAGAATTATCTACGGAATCGATGAAATTCCACACAGCGCTGTCGTTTAGGTCCTTGTTATTCACATAAGACTTCAAAACCGATTGCTTATATCGTTTCAGAAAGGTTTTTAACATTTTGGAAGCCTATTCCGTAGATTCTTCTATGTCGAGTTCGCTGCTTAAGTCTTTTGTTACTCGCGAAATTGTCTGAATATCTTGAGCTGGAATTTTTTTTTATCGAAGTAAACATTTCAGCACAACCAATTCCACATAAATATATAGTCATGTTTGTATGTAAGCTTTGTCTGCAGGCGTGAAGCGTTCCATTTTCTATTTGCACACCTCTTTAAGCATCGATCGCAATTAGATTATGAACGGGTAATTGTGTGTGGCAGCGTTGTTGACGAAGCGCAGCACACAACTCGACTTGGTTATTTGCGCCATTTCGACAGACGCTTCGTCAGCTTGCCACTTTGCCACTTTGCCACTTTGCCACTTGCACACATCGGCCACCGCATATATGTTAGATGTTATATGTTGGTATTGTTGTTGTTGTTGTTCTAAAAATTTTGCGGTTGTTGCCTTGCTGATTTTTTTGTTGTTTTGTTGTTTTGTTGTTGCTGTTGGTGTGGCTGTTGCTTTCCGTGCTAATTGTGTGATGCTGTACCGCCGCAGGCGATGATCTTCAATTTCGGCTACTAGTCTTGCGTACCCACAGTGTTGTTGTTGTTGTTGTTGTTGTGTTTGTTGCTGGTTCCGTGGCAAAAAAAACGAAGACACATTTTGGCTCGCGGCAAGCGTCACTTGCCTATTCTATGCTGGTTAAGTACCCCCACTGTTGTTATTTAGCAAGTGTAGTTGCTTGTAATGAGTTTCATTTTTTTGTTTTTGCAAATGTTTTGAATTTTTTTTTTGTCAAATTTTGTTGTTTTTGTTGTCCATTTAAACTTTCTTCATCGCCGAGGGATAATATGAACATGTGTCTTTGTGAAGAAACCGTTGCAGGCGGTTTACCACATTTTTGACAGCACTTCAGCACTTCAGCACTTCTCAGCGCAAGCTGGCAAGCTTCTGGGCTAAAATGGCAACAATAACAATAAAGTCAGTCGACAACAACAACAAAACGAATAACAATATGCTGTTGAAAAGCACAGTAGCTCTTCATCGTTCAGTGATTTGCGCGGTCTCCTGCCAAAAGGAGGATGCATCTCTGTGTGTGTGTGTACATATTTATATATGTATGCATGTGTGTGTATTGGCAGCATTTAGCTCATCTTGCGCACAGGCTACAATAGAATTCCAATTGAAAAGAGAAATTTATTTTTGGTGCTCAACATCTCGACATCTCCTCATACAGCATATATATACATACACATATAATATTCTTTTTTGTCAGTCACTACTACACACATCTGCTCATCTGCATAAACGCTGTGTCGTGCGCATATGGCAGCCTTCTGTGCGATTTACACAAACGATTAAAACTAGTACATACGATAATTGAAAATGCAAATCGCCTGCCGGTTGTTTGACTCGCCATGACATGCTTAGCCACTACTTGGCACGGACGCATTTTTGGTGAATTTTTTCCAGAGAAAATAGAAGAAGTAAGTTACCAATAACCAAGCACTTTATCAACATTAAAAATAAATAAAAATAAAAAATAAAAACAACTAAAATTGCTCATCAGTTATTGACGTTGTTTGAATTGTTTGCCAATAATATAATATAATGGCGCTTTTCATTAAAGATTCGTAAATATTTATTTGGCTTTGCAAGAAATTTTCATTCCAAAAGTTCACTAAACTTATCTTAGACCACGCAATAATGATTCAGTTGTGGGAAGAAAGTGTCAGTTGAGTACTTTCTTTGCAAATGTTATTGAACCTCTTATGGGTTTGTGCGAATTTTTGATGATTTTCAATTATAATGGCCAGCTTTTGTAGTTTACATTTTGGTAGTCACCTAGAAAAAGCCACTTCCGAAATAAAGGAAGCGAGTTATTAGTAAATATATATGACTTTGTGGAAGCTGGACAACACTCCCTTAGACAGTTTAAACTAGTTCATTCAGGCTTTGCCCAAAAAAAAAATTCGACACCAAGGAATGAATATTGTTGTTGGCTACGATTTTTGAACGATATGTACCTTTCGAACATTTATTTTAAACACAAATCAATACTATTTCGGCTCGTTGCTTCGGTGTGAGGTAAATTGATCAGTAACTGCCAATGCTCAGTGTCTTTTCTTAAAAAACATTTCAGAAAGTCGTAGTGATTAGTATCAAAGTTGAGATTATAAATACTTATAAGCTTTATCAAAGCTTTGTTCTTTTTCAGACTGACAGCACTGTTAGGGTTATCATCTAAGTCAAATGTATTCCTCTACCGGAATCCCGGAAGTTTTACCGGTTCACCGGAAAGTGCAATGAGACACCAAAATTTCGGTTTCGGTTACTCAGAAATCCAACTGGCTAACAGCAGATAGCTGATTTTTATATACTTTCAGAACACTCTTCCAATCCATCCATCGATTCCAGCACTCAGTTTATACCAATGATTGTAGAGATATTTTTATAGAGATTATATTTTTATATATTATTTTTATGTTTTATTATATTATATTAAATTTTAGGTTATATATATATTAAATATTAGGGAACATTTATTACAGAGATCTTTTTCCCCACACATTTTTCAAGTTAAATAAAAATTTTGTACACAGAAATGTATTATAATAATAATAATTATTATTATTATTAAAAAAATCATATTAAAAATATTAAAAAAATCAACTAAATTTCGAAAATTCTAAAGCTTCCAAATGTTTCCATTTCATTCCATACATAAGCTCAATGAATCGAAACGGCCGGAAGGGCGAAACGATCTATAACGGAGCAAAAAGTAATATACATTTATAATTACTAAATTAACTATTTGCATACACACTCAGCGACATGAGAATAAATACCATAATATAATAAATTAATTTGTTGCTTCTTTTTCTTCTTTTTCTTTTTTTCTCCTTCTCTTACTCAAGCCGAGGTGAGCTTTGTTGAATGGAAACTTGCATCGATGCCGTCACAGTAACTAACATCACCGTTAACATACTATATACATTGTTGCTGGCTAGTGAATAGCATACAGCCGAAGCTGTTGTCGTCGTCGTCGTCTTCGCCGTCGTCATCAACATGAACTTTACGATCATTGCCATGGCCAACGTTACTGCGCTCTCCCGTTCGGTTCGGCACTAGGTAACTAGTTCAATATCCGCGAGTAACCTCAGGCGCAATAACAACAACTTCCACATCCAACAACACACACACACATACATACATACATACATACACTCAGTTAAAGATAACTAGTGCCTTTGTGGGCTAAGTCGCGACGGAGACTGCCGAGGTGACAAGATCAGTCAGCAGATCACTGACGAAGTCAAGTTCAAGAAACGAAAGAAGAAGACGAAGAAGAAGAAGATGGCAATAAGAAATGATAAGCTCGGTTAATTTAAATCAGACGTAAAATTAGGTAATATTTTAAGTTGGCGTACGGACACTTAGTGTGCGAAAGAAGCTAATAGTGAGGATTGAAGTAGATTTTAAACTCTGTTTTCCTTATTTAATAGTTTTGTGAAATATGAGAGAAATTTGAGAAATTCTTACATTTCAGAAATATAATAATATTTATAATAGTTTCTACCAGATTCCTTACATTGTTTTATTTATTGGTCAGTCTTTCTTATTTTGAAAACGATTGCTAGGAATTAATATGTTAGTTCTATGGTTTGTGGTCATAATCCTAGTAAAGGCCTCTTACTAAAATAGTCAGCGCTTGGAGTATATTTTACTATACAAGACATTTCGAGTACAAAATTTAGATCAGGTTCGTCCCGGAATAGTAACTTCACTAATATTAGAAGATAAATTTCGAATATATTCAATGATGCTCAGTTGAAAAGATAATTTTTACCTCAATCCAAAGCACTCGTACGGTTCAATCTGAACTGGTTTTGTAATTGGACATAACTTAAACTGGATTTCAAGATAGGTGGCAACGGAAGACTTCCCTCTAAATACCGAAATTAAACTTCTTTAGGCCCTGTAGTAAATCCATTGACGAAATAGTGTCTCTACAAAGTATATTCCTTCCCCGGATGAGTTAAAATAATTTTTTTAAGTTAAAAATATTTCATAAATATTTCATTATTGCGATAAAATTATTCAAAATACTTCTTGAGGAGAGCAGCCAACTGTTTAAAAAAATTTAATACGATTGGTAAGTTAAATATTCTATAGCAATGTGGGAAATGCACTAAACAAGATTTGAAAGACTTTTATTTAAAAACAACTTCAGCTAGAGGTTGCCACCTGTTAAGATAAATTTTTTTTTTAATTAAATGAAAAGCTTCAATACGTGAATCTAATTATATAAGTTTTTAAAAGGCTTTTGTTGATGACATTTTTTTTGAAAGTTGCCAGATCCTTAAAAATTGCATATGAGAATATAAATAAAATATTACAATATGAGTATCAAACTAAACTGGGTTCAGAAGGCTTGCAGTTAAAACAAATATTTTGATAGGGTTGCCACCTGTTTGAAAAGACTTGAATATAATAAATTGATAATACAAATTAAACAAGACAATATGGGCATTAGACTGGACAGTTTTTAGATTTATTTCTGTCGAAGACATTTTTGACGAAGGTTGCCAGCTTTTCGAAAAGCTATGTCACATAATTTAAATCTCTATGCTACATTTAAGGAAGTTTCATTTCTGTCGCATATAATAATACAAATATAATTTCGCTTTTTTGTTATTCTTTTCTTATTTTGTTAAATTAGATACTTGGTGGAAGTATGGATATTTGGTTAAAAATTTAAAAGTCAAAATTATTAAAACGAATTTAAATTTCAAAATTATACTTATCATTTCTAGAATATACGAGTTGAACTACTAATTTATTGGCTACTTCTATCTCTCATATTATAATATATGTAAGTGTATATTATTTTACTTTTTAATCGTCTATATATACTCACAAGACTTCAACAACTTCGTTTTGTGGCGGTTCTTGTCGTCATTGTTGTCGACTAGCAACAACAACAATAGTAAACAGCAGCGACCTACAAGTGTGAATACCGTTAAGAATAACGACTACGCTCGCCGATAGAATACAGCAGAAATGGAATGAGTAAAGCCATGAAAAAATAATAATAATACATAAAAATATTAACATCTTTTTTTCATATTTTTAACATCAAAAATAAGTTTTAATAAATCGATGAATATTTAATAATTATTTGCTTTTGTCTCAATAACTTCTGATATTTCTTATGAAAACTTAAGCCATTATGCTATGAAATTATGCTATGAAATTCTGAGGAACAACAACTTTGTATATATATTAATCAGTTTATGGTAATCTAACGGTAGTTGTCTTATCGAATTGAAGTTATGGGACACTTTTATTAGTCGCGCCATGACTTCCAGTCACAAGTTCAACATGTTGCGGCGCTGACTTCACATGAATATTTACATAAGTTGTTGATCATTTGACTTTTCATTGTGTTTTTGTAATCGTTTTTTGCCTTTATTCAATCGTATACCATTTTAACTGCTCATCGCAATGAATCGCATAAAGCTTTTTTCTTTTATGAACGGCTGCATTGTTGCTGGTATTTTGTTGTTGTTGCAACTTTCGTCCCGTGCCAGTGGCGGAGTTAGTGCTAATGTCGGTTCGTTGAACTTTATGCAATTAATTAATCAACTCGCCTGCAAAGAGCCAACTAAACAACTGTGCGTGTATGAGTATGTGTGTTTATGTGTTTGAGAGCAGTGGAGAAGATGACTAAAGTAATAAATAGATGTTCTATATATTTTTAAACTATTATAAATCGAAAATAATTATGTATTAGGTTTTTTGCAATTTTTTAGATTTTGCTTTTAATTTTTTTTTAATTTTTCAATAAAATTAATTTTGAATTAAATTTTTTTGAATTAAAAAAATTTTAATATATTGTTTTTTGCATAAAAAATTATTAATCTTCAAACATAATTAACAAAGGATTAAATGAAATTAGCAATCTAAGGCATTACTCCCTCCCCCTAGCTAATATGTAGGTATGTGCCATTGTCAGCATCACTTGTTGCCTGTATGCCAACTTATGTGCATACACACATACATATAAAGACACACATTCACATAGGTATATATGCACGCTTTCGTCACTTGCTATCATCCATTATTCCATTAGATATTTAACGTACCACTGCCACTTGGCATCCATTGCTGTCTTGGCCAAAGCCATTGCCACTTGCCACTTTGCCATTCTTGGCATTCACTTTGATGGCTTGATTGAAAAATTAGGTTAGGGGCAACGAACTTTGCCGTTCTATGTGTTGACAGCACAGTCGCAGTTACAGCAAAATTGACAAAGAACCACAGAGAGCAGCGGCCACAGCGGCCACAGCGGCAGCAACAGTAGGTAGAACAGCAAAGTGTTGATTTCTGTGTTGGATTTACACAAATGCGCTGATTTAATGTTGCCACTGGTGCCGTTATTGTTGTTGGTGTCGTCATGCTGTTGGCAATTCTATTGCCAGTGTTTTGGAGAATCTCTGATATGTGGTATCTAACAAAGGTGGATATATTTTTTTGAAACTATGAAAAATTTTTTAAGAAATTGATATTTAGTACAGTGGCGAGAAATAATTTGGAAATAATTTTCTTTTCTTTCCAAATTACATCTAAGTTTATTTAAAGTGTATTGAAAAAACATTAAACCTAACCTAAAAAAAAAAATTAAAAAAAGGTCCAGAAATGAATGACCCGAGTTTTACAGCTCATACAGTAAATCAATAATTTTACTTAATATGAGATACATCTGTTGAAATATCGAATTTATCTCGAAATATTTGTAGAACTAAAAGTGTACTGCTGTGTACTGTAGGTTCTGAAAACTGAATAATTCAGAGTGGTACTTCCGATATTCACAATATTTTATATTTAACACCATGAGAAATTTGGAAAATGACGAATTTCAAAAAAAAAAAAAATTCCGAAATTAAAATTATGGCATTTTTTCAAAGTTTTAAAGCTTTTTTAAAAACTAACCCGATTTTCGATAACAATATATCGATATTACTAAATCGATAAATTTATCGAACAGGATTTATATCGATTAAGAATTTCTAATTTATTTCTGTTTGGAGTAGCATTTCGATATATAAGCTTGTTGTGCATGGTGACCTCTTAGAAGACCGTTAGTGCATATGCCTCTTGACCTATTTGCTCAAGTTAACTAAGATCTATTCGTGCTAGTTACCTACAGAAGGGTTTTCAGATTCCGAGCAGTTACCGAAGATCTTTCTAAAATCTAGTTTCGAAGAAATTCGTAAAAATGCTTAACCAATATGTTGGATCCAACGCTACCAAATGAAGCTTTTAACAAACATAAAAGTCGTTAAAAAGTTATACTTCATCCAGTCCTTTAAATTGTGAGGTGTTAATGAAAACATTGAGGTCATATCAATCTAATATTGATCTCGAAGATTGCATTTATAATTTCTCAGAATATCGAAAGGATTGACCATTTAGATTTCCAATAAAAAGCCTAGTCTACAATCGAAATATAAATTGGATTTCGAGACAATAAATTATTTCTAATATTCATTTCTGGACGTTACCATCGACAAGTTCTGATCATAAACAATGAGGACTTCTTTGTGTTTAAACACAACTAAATGCAAAGATTTCGACACATGTTAGGCTATGTGCCTAGTGAAACGAACATAGAAGCAGCGGTGAGAGCAAAGTAAGTTTCAAATAAAAGCAAATGGAAATATACAAGTGTGCCTTTAGAGACTCTAATATGAGTTCCATGATTGTTGTTTTGTATTTTTTTCTTCATTTCAAATATGCTTTAACAGCTGGATTGCTCTAAGCACTACCCTGAGCTTAGCCTTATACAAAAGTATTTGTTTTTTGAATCCCTTATATATATTTTTTTTTGTTCAACGTGAAACAGGTTTGGGTTGAAGCAGTTCCAGAAGCCCAGATTTTGTATTTTTAGTGGTACTTAAAAGTGGAAATCGTATATTCTAAGGGATGGAACATTACCTTAATTGTATAGCTTGCACGGGAACCAAAAGATAGGGCCCTTAATAGCTCTTCGTCGGATTTTGGAAGTGCTATTCCTCGATTCTTCCGATAATTCTATTTCATTAATATTTTGTAGGCTTTCCATTTGATTTGATTTATGCATATATACACCGAAATATATCTGCGTGTGCTTAAGCCTACACACAAATGTGTGGGACCACTTCGTGACCGCTCTGAACTTTGAGCGATCTGTGTAGCAATCTAATTATGTCGCCATAAAGAAGTGTTTGAGCGCGAACTCATTTCAATTTCTCGGAAAAAGGTTTCTACTAAATATAATAAGACAAATTTGGGAGAAGAGCAAGAGGCGAGAGACGAACCCATTCGAGCTAGCAAGCAACAGCCGCCAGTAACCGCATGCCAAAACTAATATGCAAGACGGCATGGAGAAAAAACAAACAGCAGCTTGAACTTTTGTTCGCATTTTTGCCACACAACAACAACGAAAGACAAACAACCAGAAACACACATGGACGGTTTTGCTGCAATCGAGGCAAATGTTGTGTACATAAATGCTCGCTGGAACCAACAACTCATAGAGAAGCAGCCTTCCATGTGCTGTAAATACATACATACATACATACATACATAAATTTATAGGTGGAGAACTGGTTGCTACTTGTGGCAATGAATTTTCGCGAGCGCCCGCTGAGCGTTCCAACAAAATGAGTAGTTTAGAAGCAGTCGAGATGTAATGGACAATTCTTAGCCAAAAGCAATAGCATTGAGAACCGATTGACTGCCTCGAGCTCAGATGGCAGGGGCTAAGTGTGGACAAGGCCTACTGCTGTTGGAAATGTGAACTGAGTTGTAGCCGAATAATAGTTTCACAACTCAAACTATTTTTCAAGATTTAAATTTCATTAGCGAGAGGGAAACATTTCCAGCGGTAGATTTAAATACAATTATAAAAATGTTTTGACAAATGGCGACAGAAATTTATATAATAAATTTGGCGATGTTGAGATATGTACATATTTACAAATATATATTTAAGGTGAATTTTTAGCTTTTAAAAAAAATCTTCAAATTAGAAAATGAAAGTGGTAAGGAATGCTGATCACAATCTTCAAACTCAATCCTCTTTCAAAACCTGAAAATTGTTCGGAAAGAGTTCGAGTGCTGTAGAGTTTTCGAAAAGTGAACTCTCCCAAGGAGAACTCTTCCTTTCGCATGAATAAGGCTAAGCAAGCAAAATGGTTCCAAAAACTGCAGTTTATAATTTTAGAGTTTAGGTTAAATAAAATTTCGACCAGAGATTGCTGAAAGAGAAAAAATGAACTCCTCCCGAGCTCATCCCTTCTAGAATTGTACTGAAATAATTGTAATTATTGTGATTGAATACTTGTTATTGAAAGCTTGTAAAGCTTGTGTAAAAGAAAATTACGAAGCTCAAGTGGCACTAAGCGAAGAATTTCGAAGCATTTTCCTACGAAGGGAGTCAACTGAAAAATTCCGGAGATTTCTGTATTGAGACTGTGTTTCGTGTAATGGTTTTATAAATTTTGGCAGTATTTCACTCATATTCGCTCTTTTACCGTTTCTTTCAAGAGAGCAATATAGTGACACAAACTTAATCTCATTATCATTATCTCTACCGATCTGCGAAATATCTTGTTCTGTGTCTGTAATTCTGATAATGAAGTTATAATTTCCTTCTGTTCTCAAACTTCGAAGTTCGATTGGTGCTTAAGTATTCCGAAAGCTTTAAAAGTCATCACCGAATATGAGAACGGCAGGAATTCGGTGTGGCTTTCTTCTGGCTTTACTTCATTCATTGCTGAGTCCACTGCCATGTTGTACCGTTAACTGCTTTGGCTTCTAGAAAGGATAACCCATTTTCAACCACTTGAGTATAAATCCCTTCGAAGCCTATTTCATTTCGCTAACCTTCCCCCAAATAAGATTTTGAAAACGGCACTAAAACTAAAACCACTAAGCCATCATTGGTTTTCCAAAGTCAACCTGCAGATATAAATACATATATGTACTCTCTCACTCTTCATTTTTCAACTCCGTTGGTTGTGTCGCCTGCAAAACCGAATGTGAAATGAAAAGAAAAATTTCGAATGTGTGTTAAGCCAATGACCGATACCGACTGCAAGAGCCGAGTTTGTTTAAGCCAAATCAAAGAACAGTTGCCAAGAATAGTATACGTAGCAGTTTAATCAAAAGCTAGTCCAGCGCACGAAGAGGAAGAGTTATTCGCTTTGTGCTTGAGTAGCGCTTCTTGGACGAGCAAGTCGGGTAGGTGGGTGTGAGCATGCGCGCATGTGTTTCGAGTTTCAGTGAGCTCATAGATACAAATGAATACTTTTACACTGTATTATATATATATGTGTGTATATATAAGTATGTATATATGTGAATAAACTATATGTTTTAAGGCTGCGTAAGGCGGGTGAATGTTGCGCTTGCGCATGTGTGTGTTTGCTCGTATTATTGGTGTATAAAGTGTATTTTATACGACAGCACGTCTAACGGTTAAATGTGGTATCACGCCTGACTACTAAGTAGTTGCTGTTAATTTTGTTGTTATGACTTGACATAATTTACTCGCTCCGCCATGTTATTTAATACTTTTACTTTAATTGTGTTATTTTTACGAAGCTAATTGTTTTATTTAAAAATTTTACTTCTTTAGAAATTTCATTACGAATATTTATAATAATAATATTGCTTCTATGAAAAGGAGTACAAAGTAAAGTTCTGAAATTTTTCAATGGCGCTTGCCTTTCCACTGACTGTTTGCTTCAAAATGTAGAGGGGAACCTTCTAGGTTACTACTTAGATTTATACCTCATGCACCTGATTTGCTACCCTCTTACTCCATCATACTATATGTCACTATATACCCTACGTACCCAGATATGTCACTATATATGTAAACTATATGTCAGATATGGTATATTCAAGGCAAAGTCGGTCAAAGTCGCTTCAAGTATTTTCTGATTACTCAACCGAAGGTAAGTTAAAATACTAATTTCATATGCTTCTTCTTCTTATGGAAGAAGAAGTCTTCGGCATTGCTATCTACGATTGGATACGATCCATTTCCATAACACAGGTACGCCCGGACCGGTAACCCCGAATGGTTAGTGCTGAAGTGGATGATAATTGACCGCTTCGGCATGAAGCATTCGGCATTGTGTAGAATGTGATCACTAATTATTTTAAAACGAATAACCCAACCTAACTAATAACTAATAATATTAGCCCGTCTTTAAAAAGTTCATTTAAAAATGTCGTTTCTTGTATTTCCGTTAAAATTTTATGGACCAATGAGCTCGTCCAATGTAATGTAACGTCCAATCCAATTGTCCAATGATGGACAAATGACCAAAGCTTCAAAAATTTCTTCGAACTGTAACTCCAGTTATGCCACATTGATTATGTAACGATAATTTCCCGGTTTTCCGATAGCCAAACACAACAGCTTTTCTTGGTATTGTAGCCATTGAGTTGAAATAAGCTTCATTACAAAATATGCGCCACAAACTATTATAAATATTATAATTTTTTAGTAGTAGACATGGGATTTCAAGGTTAATTTTGGTTTGAAAATATTAAAATTCTGAAGTGTTGACTCTCTTGTGTTAAAGTAAGACAGTTGGTCACATTACAGGGTTTTTCTTATAGGTGAATCGTGGGTCTCGTAAGCTCCATATATACATAGTTTTAAAATACTGAAATGAAGCAGGACTTTGATAAAGTATGAGAGACTACTAGTGAAAATATTAGGTATATAGATATACTAGAATAAATATAATAGTATATACTAGATATAGATAGAATATGTAGAGACTTGAGTAGAGTGAATATACTAGCGAAATAGTTGTGTCTTATTATTTTGCCTTCGAACTCCCTCGGAGCTTATTCAACAATAATTACTTTGAAACCTCTACGAATTTGAAAATTAAAGGGCTTTGAGTTTTGTACGTCTCTTTCGAACAGAAATTGAGCATATGAGTGAGTATAAGAGAAGAAAGAGTAAATCAGTCAAAAAGAAAGTATGCATTTAAATCAAGGAGCGCAGAAAAGGTATTTCAGTAGAACGCCGCGAACCATGTGTACATGAGACGTAAACCCGTTGCAATTTCGCTTAAAATTAGGTAAATTTCGAAGATTTTTTACAACAGATGACCAACTAGTTAACCTTTTCCTAGACTTTCGACTAATTACATGGTTTAAGGCTTGCTTACTAATTGACTGTGTTTAATAACAGACAAACATGAACTGCATGGCATTGTCTGCGAATTTCCAACGTGATGTAGTTTTACGTAATACAAATGAATAGCGCACTATCCTTGAGCATAATTGTTTTGTTGCTCTGCGGAGAAGTGAAATGAGCGCAATTACAATAAAAAGTGCCAAATCGGCGAAGAAAATTCGTTTTGTCTTGGTCACTTAGTCACTTACATAACTGTTGCCTTTGTTTGCTTGTTACCTAGCTTCAAATGGTAGGGTGGTTCTTATATAGACAAAAATTTTCTTCATGTAGATAAGATATGTCTTGCATTCCGTTACAATTGCATTATAATTATCGTACTAGATTTCATGTATGTAGAGAGTGTGGTTTTAGATGTATTTTTTTCCTACCGGGATAGCTGTCAAATAGGTTGCGAAAGTGGAGACTTATTTTTGACATTTATATTCAGCTTCAATTTAATTAATTTCACAGACTTTTATGTGAAGTACCCTATTGCTGTAGTCTTAAGTAATTTTGCAAGAGCACAGGGTTCAAAAGTCCAAACCTTTGAAATGTCAATAATATTTACTTGCAACTAGAACCTAGTGCTAATATAGTATTTTTTAGAGAAAGTTGGAGCAATTTGACTTTGAACGCACAAGTGCGAAACCATATTCCCCTTGAATAAGACTTGAAGTATTGAAGTGATCGCTCTGACCATGTATTTGAGCATGGTTTGGGGTGAGTCCACAGAGAAAATTTCGAATTTTTTTTTGTTTAAATACCACCCTATTATTTTGGCATGGGTACATATAGGTTTGTTATGGACATAAAGCAATTTTGCGTCAATTTTGAAAATTGGCAAAATACCGCTTTTTTGTTCGTTTCATATTTTTAGGCCTCACTTAATCAGCTATGGAAACGCTCCGCTGTAATGAGCGTGTAGCCTTAACGCCTTTTGTTAGCTGCAATTTTACACTTCAAAATCTCACTCACTAGGCTGAGCCCATAGCGACGGCCTGCACACAGTTTCCACACACGCTTGTTGCATGCCACTGTGGCACGTTGCAGCTACAAGCTGTCATAAGGAAATTTTTTATGATTTACTGTGACGATTTCCCAGAATCCGCTGCTGTTTGCCTCTGACAGTTATGCTATTTACGATCTCACCGAGCGCATGAAGGCACAAACAAAACAAAAATGAAACAAAAATGAAACAAAGAAGTATGAAAGTATGAAAATATGAGTTGAAAATGAAACAAAACTGCATTACGCAATACGCTACGCCACGGACATGCGCATGGACGCATTAGCAGCGGTGACCTTCTCTGTCCGCATACTGTGGTCGCATTGTTGGAGTATGTGTGTGTGTGTGTGTGTTTGTGTGCCCAAGGATAATGTGTACTGGCCATTTTTTTTTATGATGGATGACCTCAGCTGAGAATTTTCTCCACTTTCCACTTTTAGATATTTCGGTTTTTTCTTCAAAAAAAAAAAAAAAGTAAAAAGGAAAAAATTCAAAAAGTAAAATATTTTCTTCGTTAAAAATTTCGTTGGTGTTGCGTTCTAGTCAAGGATGAAGTTACTCGTGTCATAAATTTGATTTATAGCATTGGAAGAATGCGCACGCGCTTGTTGTTTAAGTCTTTAGTATTGTTTATTTGTATGCTTATATGTTTGCATGTGTATTTGTGGAGTCAGAGCCTACAGGCGGCGGCATGAGGACCATGATTTTTCATCAAAAACGCTAATTTTGCATTTAATTATTAGTCAATGCATGCAAATGCATTAGAAACACCCAAATACATACACATAAACAGAAATATATAACTTTCATTACCACTACCTATTCATATATTATACATACATACATATATATACACACATATATATACCACCGAGTTAAGTAAATAGCTCACAGCTTTATATGTCAATTGTTTGTTTACACCATTTTTGCATGTACTGTTACGTTATTCTTGTACAGTTTTACCAAGCACAAGCTTGTAAACAACTGTTGAGTAGCTCAACACTCATGAACAGTTATTATTGTAGCGAGTGGTAAACAATCAACAAGAATTTATTGTTGTTGTTGTTAGTTTGTTTTGATTCGTCACTTAACGAGTTGAACCGCAACTCAGGTTCATTGTTACAGATTTAAGCTGTTAGGCGTTGACAATAATAACAACAACTCACAGCAAATGTGTGAAGCAACGAAAAGAAAAAGACATATTGGTCAACAAAGTCATTGGCAGTAAATATATTTTTAACTAAATAAATTTTTGGATTTTTTTTCTTTAAAAATTCTTAATTTTTCTACATATTCAACTACTTTTTGGGAAATTTTACGCTAAATAACAGCAACCTGGTGCTTTTGCCAGCGTTTTCCAAATATAAACGAGGCTGAAAACATGCAAAGTCCACGAAATAGTCAAATCAATTTATTTTCTCGAAGTTGTTTGCGTTTGGATGTGTCTAAAGGAAGTTCAAGGCAAATCACGTCTACAAAAAAAAAGTGACGAAGCGAATATTTAGGATTCGTACAACCCATATATGCTCAGTAAACTTCTTTGAGTAAACACCAGCGACAATTAATACCAGCTACAGCACTGTCTCGACATGGCTTTGAAATAAAAATTACTGAAATTATTTGAGAGAAAGATTTATTTCGGAAAAAGTTGGCTCTAGAGTTTGGCAGCAGGAGCAAAAATACTTAAACATTTTTTGTCAGTTCTTCTTTTATTGTATAAGTTTCAAAAATGTAGCGCCGGAAAAAAATTTTTTATAACCAAACCCTAAATAACTATATAATATATAAAATTTTTTAATATCGAGAACTCTCCAAAGCTTTTTAATTTTTCAAGTTCTCATCTCTCGAAGCGCAAACCTCAAATTCATCTCTGAGACGGAAAAATAAAACTCCTCATCAAGAGAGAGAAACTGTTAAGAATCATAAATATTCTGGTTTAAATATCAGTTAGGCACTTTTCAACTAGGAAACTTTCTTTTCAAAGCCGAATTGATTTTCGTCGTTTCGCAAAGACAATCTACTCGCCTGCTCGTCTATTCGTCTACCCACCGTTCGTTCAAACGACACTGAACCGCACACCTCGAAAATGACGATGTGGTTGAAAAACAACACTACAAATCTCTAAAATTGATCTATAAAGTTAAAAGGTGAAATTCTAGTGTAAATTGCATTCATCCCGGGTCGTTTTAATGCCAGAGTTTTGGTTAACCTTCGGCTAAGGTTCGTGCAGGCGTCCCTTGTTAGCCGCCATATACGCAAGTAAAATATTATAGTCCCTCACATTGACAGCACACCTTTATCTGCTCATATCTCACATATAAGGAATAAAATTCGAGTTTATTTAAGGTTATAGGGTGGTGAAAAAGCTTAACATTTAAACGTATATTGTACTAACTCGTGAGTTTATTGGTTATGCGAGACTATTCTTACTTTTATACTCACTTCACTTCTCACTTTTTACCACACCTTCCGTTCATTTAATTGTCATTTGCTTATTTTCCAAACATAAATTTTTCAAATACCGCGCAGTTATTGTATCTGACATACTTTACTTTCGGTGCTTATCGCTCTGAATGCTCCCCTAACCTTAGAAATTGCTTTACGCTATAATTGAATCATCTGAAACACATTGCTTGCTAGCTACTTTGCTTTAAGTCTTCCCTTCACGCATTTGACCCAGTTAAATTTCCCCAGGGTCTAGTCAGGCGAACGCTCCAAACACAATAGATGTGCGAAGGACCCTTTTGCTTCCTGCTGACCTCAATTTATTGCCTAAAATTTTTATTGCATTTTCCTTACTTATTTAATTGTTGCCCAACTGACACTTCCGCTCGGCATATTAACCCATTATCTTGCCAACTTAATTTCACATTTCTCCCCTCCCCCCGCCCGTACACTTCTAATGACCGCATTTCGCCTCACTTCTGCTCTTCGAGCGGCTGTTGCACTTTTGGTCGCTTCCTTCAGCTCATTTAATAAAAATAAATTTGGAAAGAAAGTGCGCAGCAGCGCTTTTGAATGTTTTCATTTCGATTTCCTGTCGCTTTCCAAATCAAATTATAGTTTTCTGCCTTCGCTGTAATGCCACTTGTTTGTCGCTTGTGTATAAATTTCCGCGCTCAGCACTTCAGCCTAGCGCCGCAATTAGTTTGGCTGCCCCTGCAACCGGTAATTATGTTAGTAGCGCGGCAGAATGTTAGGTAACGCCAACGCGCAGGTGACTCAAATTTCTGGTGGGCGCGCGAAAAGGCTGCAACAACATACTGCTCAGAAGCACCAACAACAACAACAACAACAAGGCGAAAAGGAAAGAAAATAGAAAATGACTTAGAACATCGTCGAATTTTCTCGCGGATTTCCCCTCAGTTGGCATTCAGTTACGCTCTTTCGACTATTCAACGGCTAAAGAATTGGAAATCAGATATTAAAATTTCTATAAAAAAAAAGTGCCTAGCAGCGACAGCTGTCACGCTATGGCAGCGTGTTTGAGCGCTTGTGCGCGCAATCAAAGCGCAGGCGATTGTTATCGAATTCGGGATACACTTTTTGATTATACACTCTGCCACTTCGAGCTCTCGTCTTTTGTGTTGTGTCTTTTGTGAAGAATGCCTAACTGTTCCTTTGCTGCTGTTCGGTATGCGTGAGCTGGTGTTCGTTTTTTGGCGGCACTGTCAGGTGGTTGGGGTTTCAGTTTTTCAAAATCGAATCCTTTGTTTAGCATTTACAGTTAGTCTCTGGATGGCGAATGGCATCCTGTGAGAAACTGTGCAAACAAATCACTAAATTATGTAATTGCGCATTTCTCAAGCGTAATGTGAGAAAAATCTCTGAAGATGCTTTGTTGTATGTGAAAGTACCGCTATGTTTCAATTTTCTATGAATCGCTGCTGTGGCTGCTTTGGCTGCTGCGACAGGATGTGACACCTCAACGGCAGCTGAGCGGTTAACTGTTAAACGCCGAGTGTATATTTTAGGTAAAAAAAGCTAGGTTAGAGCTGGGTTCGATTAGGCAGGCTGCAACTGTTGTGCGCGTGTAAGCTGAGTCCGTAACAGCGATTTCGTGGATCCGTTATAGCATTCGCAGCTGGTGTTTTCTAATAGCACACTGCCTCAATAACGTAAAGTTCATCTCGTTATTACACTTTTTTTTTGTTTTAAATACAACGCAATAAAAAATTTGAAACAGAAATAAGAGAAGTACTCAATCATCATCTGTTTTGGCGGCTTTTTTCGGAAAATCCCTCACTTTTGTGAGAACAGTAATCAAATTGATCACACCAAGCATTGATTTCTGATCACAAAATGTTATTCTAATTATATAATATAATTAATAATAAAAATATATAATATAAAATAATATAATATATAATAAAAAAATAATAAAAAAATTAATAATAAAAAAATAATATAAAATAATAAAAAGTTAGGTTTGCTAGAAAGCCTTAGTGTTCAAAGAAACATATAATTTTTCATTAAAACGGCTTAAGAAATTGCTGAGAAGATTTTTATCACGTTCGAACAATTTTCAGAATGTTTTAAACCTATATATTTAGTATAAAATGGCAGATTGCTCCAGCGAACAGTTATGAACCAACTGAGGAATTTCGGAAGATTATGACTCCGCTTAGGCATTTTTGATAGTAAAAGTTGGAAATAATATTCTGTATGACCTAAAGCAAATCAAACTAATAGGCATTTTGAAACCTACTTTCAGCGCAGAAATGGCTGATCGAGAACGGCCAACGTATCAACTCTATTTGAGCTTAAAGCTTCCACTTCGCACGCCTAGCTTTCACCTATAGCAATGCCACAATGTTTGGCTAGCTTAGAGCGCTTTATTGGACCATCACGAGGGCATAATTTTTACGAGGGCGGGTCAATAAATACGTGACTTTTGGAATAAAAAATAAAATAAAGAAATATTTAAGAATAAAGAAAAAAAAAAAAGAAATTCAAAAAGTCACGGACTTATTGACCCGCCCTCGTAGCTATTGTTTATTCCCATTGAAGACTTTAAATTTATCATCAAAGTTTATCGAAACATAGCATTCTATTTCTATCTACAAAAGCAGTCACTTTTGCTTCCATTCACAATCTCGGTAAAATATTGGTCAATATTACCTAACGTTCTGCTTATCTCTTTAAAAAATATCCTAATCTATATAGAATTTATTTGTGGAATGCTGAGGCGATTACATTCACGAATAATTCATCTAAGACGAATCGAGTTAAAAATAGATAGGTTTCGAAATCAGCATCTCTCGGTTTTGATGGAAATTTGGGTAAACTTAATCGCTCAAAGGTGCTTAGACAGACTTTTTATACCGCCCCCTCCCCCGATAAAATTAAATGTATTCTCTTCAAGGTACAACTGTAAGGAATTTAAACCATTTCCGACTATGAAATATTTTTTATAAGCTCTTTCATCTTATGGGAAATTAAAATTTGGTTGAGGAGGTATTCAGAAAATTTCATATAGATATTATTCTGATAGTTAAATGTTTAGGAATTTTATTAAAATTTCAATCCATTATATTTATCTACCTATACTTATTTTGATTAATTTCTTTTTTTTTTGTTCTGTTCAGATCTCTTTCTTTATGAAATTATGTGAGCTTCCCTCGATAAAAGTGCTGTGGTAAACCAGGAATAAAAATGAGACCCTGAGGGTCCTGCTTCCCAATACATATACGATTGGCAGCATAATGCAATGGGCAAAAAAAAATATGTATGAGGTCACAATCCTTTTTCAGTCATAATTCTCTTATTTGTCACATATATTTCAATCAATGTGCGAAGAATTTCGTAAGGCCAAGTGGTTCCAGTTAAAATTAAAATTCAAAAAGCAGCGCGGAGAATTCCTCTTTTGAAGCCTCGAGACTGCCGAATAGATTTGTAATTGTGCTCATTTTCAGATAGGGAGTGGCTAATATAGAAGTATAGAGAAAGAGAATTATTTCGAATGAACTAACTGATTCTATGAGGAGCTCTTTCATATCAGAAATACTTGTAAAAGTTTGAAAGTGCCTTCCGAGAGTAAACATGCTCTTTTTAAAGTTGTTCGAAAATTAAGTTTAGCAGTCCTGCTTTCTACTACTTATTTCCATGATTACTTTGAGCTTTGGACCTGAAGCTATCTTCTTGCCACTCAACTAATTTAACTAGGTTATCGAAGTTCTCGAATTCAAGATAATTTTTTAGCCAGAAACTTCTCAGCTTACACCTTAAGTTCTTTAAAGTAATAAAAATCTTTTTTCGCTTTCGAAGTTGACTAAAATAACTGTACTCCATGTGGGTAAAAAACCACACCCGTTATAAAATATATGGCCATAAGTAAACAAGAACAGTAAAAGCGCTCAAAGTGCTGGACAGATTCACTCTTCCCTTCACTCGCTATTCACTGATTCACTTCACTTTTCAGCACTGCGTCAATATCTTTTTTTTATCGAATATGAGAACAACAACAACACTATACACCTATATTTTAGGCGTATTTAACTCTCTTTTTCATTTCGTACACAAATTGTTAAAAATAAAAATAAAAATAAAAATAAAAAATATAAAAAAAAAAATAAAAAATATGTGAAAAACTCTTTCTTCACCTCTTTTTCGGTGGCCAGAATTTCAACTCAAAACTTATACCCATACCCATACACGCATGTGTATGTGAGCGCAGTCAGCGGAGGTCAATAAACTGAATTTTCGACCATTGCGTGCAACAACAACAGCAGCAAACAAGTCCGACAGTTACATGGCGTTGTTGCCTTTGTTGACGAACTGTGCTTGCGTCTCTTCTTCTGCTTCTTCTACTTCTTCTGCTTCTTCTTCTTCTTGGCCTCCACTATGCGCTCAGGCAGGCTTGGCCAGCCTGTGTGTGCGTGTGTGTGTGCGTGCGTGCGTGCGCGCGCTTATTTTCGGCGTTCGTTGAACTCTACAAAAGCGTTAAGCAACCGCAGTAATAAGCGGTCGGCTGTTGTAATGTTGCAATGCACAAATCCAAACACACTTACGCCTATACACACTCACCTATTTATGTATGTATGTGTGTTTGTGTGCGGCGAGGCAAGGCGTGCTTGTTGCGATCCCGTCCAAATACCGCTCGATGCGGTGGGTTTGAAACGAAAGACTTGAGCAACAAACCTTGCTTAAGCTCTGCTTATTTTACATTATTGCCCTGTATTCTGCTCATCACCGTGCTGCATACTTAAATTGTTGCTTCGTTTTCATTATTTTCATTATTTCTATTATTTTTATCCGTTAGCTGCTCCAGAGCGTCTGCATTGCATTTTAATGAAATTATTGACATGAAATTGATAAATGTGTGTGCTTGGTAAGCAGTGAGTTGAGCAGTGAAATTGAAGTGAAGAGTGTAATGGCGGGCATTCACTCTGGTGTTTCGCATATGTTAGCTCTCTGCCTAGAAAAAGCTGACTTGAAAGCAGAAAAACACCAATTTTTTTACATTTTGGTTTTTTTTTTATTCAAAAGCATTTACGAGTACTGAATTTAACAAGATTTTATAAGTTTATAACTTGCCGATCGAAAGAGAATTAGATCGAGGAATTTGAAGTCAATTTCGGTAAAGTAGGTGCGGCTGTTGTGGGAATTGTTAGTTGACTTCGACGAAAATTAAGCTACCTTTCCTCTGAATGCCTCCATAACAACAGTAACAACAAAAATATTGTAGCAACAGCAAGTGAATTTAATATTTTATATGCTGAAAATGGGCTTCGGGAAAGTGTTTATAAGCATTTAAGTATTATAAAACTTTATTTAAAGCTACACTTTACCTACCGGGATTCACTAGTATAAAGAGAAAATACACTAAAGCGAATAATTGTGATAGAATTCTGATTCTGAAGAATTTCTTTGTTAATAATATGCGTAATATGAAGCGATAAGCCTACCAACAACTAATTCTATCAAAAAATCAAAAAAGGTATAACAACTAAATATTGCCAAAACAATTACTGCTGTCAAAATTTTTGACCATTTAAAAAATGGTGACATTTTAACATTATTTTTTGTACTATACTTGTTCAAAAATGTTGGTGATTGTCAGACTTGTAAGCAAAGATCTCATACTTCCAATTCGTTTTTACTAAAGACCAGTGACAGCCGCAGTCAGACCTTTAAAAATTTATTGGCATTTCACTTTTATTGTAATTAATGACAAAAATTCTTTGGCCAATTTGAGAGTCGAATGGAAACCTCGAAGCTCTTCTTCTCAATTGGATCGGTATGAAATATGTCCACAAATGAAATTACCAATTGGTTGAAATTAAAATCATTATTTTTAATACAGTATAAACACTTGTCAATGAACTTGTGCCATTGTCAATTTAGCTTCATTGAATTTGACATAATAATTGACATAATGAAAACCACACTTTAATGGGTAAGGCTATTCTCATACCGAGTGTTAAATACGTAATAACTATTACTTATACGTAGGAGTATATTATAAATAGAGTTCAAGGGACTATTCGACTTCAGCGCCATCTATTGAGCAGGTTTGCTTTTTTTGGGTAAAAATTTAAACACTTTTACAACTTCGCCATTTTGTGCAAAATTTATGTAAAGCTGAAAACTCACGTACTTCATTAACAGGGCTTAAGCAGATTAGGTAACTCGAATCTCTGCAATCACCATGGCCCATAGAGTACTTCTTAAGAAAGGTAATTCCGAAGACTCGCCCAGTAGCCGCCATTATATATATATATATATATCTATCAATATGAATATTTTTGTACACACTCAAATAAATACTTAACAAGCGTGATTAAGAGAAAAACTAATTCGTTTCCTTACTACCAGAATAAATTGTAAAAATTCGCCCTGCCTTCGTGGCTCTAAACTGTTCTAACCTTAACTTAACCTGTTCTTAATTTAAGCGCCGTTCGCAATGTTGACCTTTGCTCAACAGCTATTCAAGATAATTCCTTGCGCCACGCTTATCAAAGTAAACCTTTAGAGCCCGCCCCGCGACTTAAAACCGACTACACTGAAATTGCACCAAAGCGCACGCACTCGATTAGGTGATAAAAGAGGAAAATGCATTGCCGAATGAAATTTGAAATGAAATAAATAAACAAAACTTCAATTTTTCAGTTGGCAGGCCACAAACTGCTGGACATTTCGGTCCTTTCATCCTTCCACGCGTCCAACCTTGACCATTATTTTAAGGCTTAGTGTCTGTGTGACCGGTAGCCGCTGCTTAGAACAGTTAGTCACTAGGTAAATATGGTGAAAATTAGAGCACCAAAGGGTTAACGTGCATCATGGAGTGCTTTTAGCCTGTGTGTGTCTTCGTCCTCGGACAGCACGAAAAGGGTTGGCCATAATCGCTGCGCTCTCCTTTACATTTATGGCATCCTGCATTGTGGATTGTACTTTATGCGTTGTTTGTTGTGTGTTGTTTGTGTGGCGCGAGCGGCAACAAAGCCAATTTTATGACCAAACAGCAGGCGACCAAGCAGCGCGTTGTCCTTGCTTTAATTGTGCGCCATTTACGGTGATTTCGCTTTTATTATTCGCCCTTGTTTGAGCTGCCCTAGTTGTTTTCTTCACTTTGCGTTGGCTGTGAATTTGCATGTCGGGAATGAAACAATTTTTGAGGAAATTCAGTTTCGAAATTTCTTGCACCTCATCGGTTTAGCATTAAAAATTTCCTGGAAGCACTTCCAACAACAACAACTTTCAAATTTTTCAATTTTTTTATTTTTATTTTTTTTTTTTTGTCAAATTTCAAATATTTTTTCAAACACTTTCTAACTCCAGTTTTCAAATATATTAAAAATTTCAAATATTAAAAAAAAATTTTACTAAAAAAAAAATGATAAAAATAAGCCTGTTTATTTTACTTTAGTTCTTATTATCTTGCAGAAGAGTCAAACACAAAGCACTTGCCCGACTTTGGCTAAGCGGTGCATAGTTTATTTTCTTTGGTGACTTTTAAAATATTTTCAACACAAATCTGTTGTTAAAGCAACAATCACTTCAGCTACAGCACATACTTTACATACATCTCGCCTAAGCACTTCCTGCAGAAACATCATTTTCCGCTAAGCCAAGCCAAGTTAATCGCGCTGTCGCGCCAGCTGTCAGTGTACTCGGTTACCCAGTCGCATCGGCAATCAATTCTTCAAAATTTTATCCAACACTTGTTCGATTCGTGACTTTTCCTCCAATTTACTGTGAGTCCACTTACGCTGCAGCAGTTGTTATTGTCCTGTGGGAAAATTTTCAATTTCCTACACTCCACTTAATCAACTTATTTTCCCTGCCACTTTCGGTTGTTTTTTCGGCCGCTTTTCCTTATTAAAGCGCCGTTATTATGTCATAAAAAATGCACGACGTCTTTCTTGAATGCGTGAAACCTTTCCGGCCTACGCACTATTTTACGCCCTTCATTCAATTTCCTTTATTTATCTATTTTCATCACTCTGCGTCGGCGCATACAATTTCACACGCAACCAAGCAATCGAAGAATGTCTGCCACTCGCGCAGTGCGTGAAGAAAAAATAATAATTGCGTATTGTCTCTTATGTTCTGTTTCGTTTTTACCCTTCATACCAATTTGATTCGTTAAAAAAAAAACTCAACAACTGTTGCATTAACGATTGCCAACGGAAATTAATGCTGCTGTCGGGATATAAATTGATTTTGAGTTATGACAATCAAGAGAGTGGTACTAATGTTAAAAAATGAAAACTTTTGGGAAATACTGAACCCAAGTATACACATTACTAATATTTTTTGCTCGGAACATGTTGTTAGACCCCATCCTAATGAGGTCTCAATCCATTTAGAATCGAGTATTACAACTAATATCGAAAATATATATATGAGGCGTACTGCTAGGATTTTTGAAAGTTGGAACTTTCGTTTGTGAAATTCAAGCTTCTAGAATTTATACTCCATTCACAAGGTTGTAGACCCTTTTTATTCTAGTACATTATATTCTATACATAGTCTTCTAGTTATAAAGATGAATTTCAGGAATTCTGTATCAATTTTAACAAACCATTGTTGAGCTTAATTTAAAAAAAAATTATAGTCGACTAATTGGGAATCTTCCTTGGCCCCATTTTTAATTTTTATGACCTCACCAAAAAGTGTTTCGACCTGTGTCCAAGATAAATGGTGCCGTGTTATAAAGGGAAGATATACTTATGTTCCGCCAAAGACAGTTATCATACTTTTTTCGAGAGTGAATCATGGATGTTTTGGTATTACAACAACACATTTTCGTAATAACTATTTCCAGTGGTGACGATGACCTTTCCATGCTAGTTTCATCTCTGAGAAAAAATTTCCACACTTTTATAAATGAAAGCTACATCAAAGACCTTTTTCAGGAGTTTCTGAAGCTCTGGCGCTTCTGGGTAACAAGTACCAAATCCGCCATAATTTAAATGGCCTTTTTTATGAATATAGAACCATAATGGAAGAGGAATAAGATGATACAATATTATTTAGGAGAAAAATTTAGATAATATAGTCTTTCCGTATTACGCCATAAACTAGAGTTTAAGGTTTTGTGTTTATTAACAACCGTTCCTTAAAACTGTTTTTTTTTTAATTTGACATACCTTGTATATAAAGTGTATGCAAACGATGGTTGACTCTAAGATCATTGAAGCAAAGTCGCCAACACATTAGAGAAGTCTGACAGCACTGAGATTTTTAAACGGTCATGCCAAATTTGGTGGCATAACAGGCTTTATCAAATGTTCAAAAACAACAAAGAAAAAGCCGTTCATAAGAATTAAGGTGGAGTTAAATCCATGTTAAACTCTGAGTTTATTGGGAGTGTTTAATGATAAACACCATTATTTTTAATAAACTCGAGTTTGTGGCTCGATTCTAGTTGGAATTCTAGTTAGTTTTAGGTGCTACCACTTTAAAATTTAGCTTGAACCAATTATTTCAAAGCACTTCTGAACTGTATGTGTATTCTTGGGTATAAGGGGTTGTTATATTTATATTAAGAATAATAAAATTCAGAAAATTATTTTAGAGTTTTAAAAATGTACGAGATAAGGTTTTCAAAAGGCACATTTTATCTCTATTTTAAAGCACCATGAATAGTGGACCGGTAACCACACTTTCATCCCTGAATCTTCGAAGCACAAGTGAAGAATCAACACTGCCAATAATTTATATTACAACTGTCAATCTCCGCTCAATCGACAGATATCAAATAACATAGCCAATGTGAATGTTCACCTGACGTCATCATTATGGAAATGTGTATGTACCTGTTGCGACCTCTACCCTTCCTCATCCCTTACACAACAACAAATTTACACAGCAACAAATTCACACAAACAACAAATGCGAATGCAGACATATCTAGAAGGGTGTGAAATAGATAAGGATTCTATGCGTAGCGAACGGTAAGCGGCCAACAGGTAAGTAAGTAAATGTGCTCATGCATACAAATATTTACGCATGCGAATACTTTAACATAATGGCAGTGGAAGCAGCACAATGTAAATGCCGGAGAAAACTACCAGTTATGGCTGCCGGGTTTAGACGGCAGCGTGTTGCAACTGAGTGAGCATGCAATTTAATCCTCTTCCGTTGTCAATCAGTCAACAAAGTGGCATAGGCATTTACATGTTTGCTTCTCATGCATATATATGTATGTGTGTGTGTGTGTTTGTGTGTAATCAATTCTTTGGCAATTTGCCAGCTCATCATTTCAAACTGTTTAGGGTTTAAATCGCATTTCGGTAGAATGAAAATATTTTCACAAGAGGAACATGAGACAGCGAAAACTAAAAAGGCACACATGCACACACACACTCACGTACACGTTCATTCATTTCATATGCAGCAAATTGGTACGGTTGTGCGTGCGAGCAACGAAAGGATTACGGTAAATATATTGTTTTAGCACTTTGCTGTTGCTGTTGTTGCTATTGCTCTCGTTGTGGTTCTTGCTATTGTTGGCATTATAGTATTTGTTGTTATTTGTTTTCACTTCGTTTTTGCAATTGCACGAATGTACAAAGTGCCAGTCTGGCGAAAGGAAGACGTGCAAGATGCGCATGCGTACGCATTTATTTCCCCTGCTTTATTATCTTGAGTCCAAAGGACAGTTTATATGGGTATATAAGTATATATGGTATTTATAAGTACGTGTGCGTGTGTGTGTGTGTGTGTGTGTGTGTGTGTGTGTGTGTGCGAGCGCATGACAAAAACATTTCAACTCAGGGGTGTGAATGCGGAGGAGTATACCAGCTAGCATTTGGTGTGTGGCATCTTCCAGTGAAAGGACTTTACTATAAGGGGGGTGGAGAGGATTTCTAATTTCTTTCTCTTATATTTCTTATCTTCCTCCATATTCATGCGTTGTTTACTATCTTTACCGAATTTCTTCCATCATTCATTTGTGCCTCTAAGTAATCCTTTCGCTATGTCCTTTACGTAGGAGGATATGTGTAAAAGGATTTGTTACGCTACCAATTGTTCATATTTGCATTTCCATACCCTTTCTACAATCATGAACTTGCTGCATGCTGGCAGCTTTGTTGTAGTACACGCTCATTTGACAGCGGAAATGCTATTCAAATTTCGGTGTGCGGCAATTTTGATTGATTTATGAAAGGATATGCGCGCCGTTAGATTAAAAGCTAACTGTACATTTTTCAATTCGAACGAGTTAAATTGAGAAAATTACCGACAGTTGCATAGCGGTTTAATCATACACACAAATATGTTTGCAATCACAGCTGCTACTTCACGCTCCATCTGCTGCTCCATCCGCTGCGCCCGCTATGAAGTCACCATTCAGCGCTGCCTTCACACGAAACAATTATTACATAAAAAGTACACGCAATATGCGTTTCGGGCATATGCATATCAAATCTGAATATTAATCAGTTAAGCTAACGGTACTGTTAATTAGATAGGGTGAAGTGATTCGAGCAGTTATTTGGCGGGACAGCTGGTAGCCACTATACCGTCTAGTTGAATCTTTCACATTTCTTAAAGTATGTATATATTACTGCTTATTACAGTTAGTAATGTCAGCTGTTCATTCTCGCAAGCATACTTAATTAAATTTCATTTTTTTTTTTGAAGATTATTTATAACAAAGGACATTCTGGTTTGAAGATTACATCCTGTTTGGAAATCCGTTATTTTCACATTGCTGAAGGCATTGTTCGATATGTTTAAATGCATATACGTACCTGAATCGTAGTTAAAATGGTTACTCAGCTAATTTTCTGAGAATTTTTGAACTGAAGTACAGACATTTTATATAAAAGAAAATTTTTTCTTCCAAAAGCAGTTAAATGACTTTATTGAAATATAAAATTTCTATAAATTGCAAATCTTTTCTCTACCAAAAGTAGATATATATATAAATGACTAGTTACAATAGGGTTAATCGCTGAACTACTCCATCTTTTGACAGGTAACATCACTCATCTCCGTCTCGTTAAAATCATAGAAGGTTGTAATATACAAACTAGATCTAATTATCTTCAAAAGATGTGAAGTATGCGGTTCATACCACTCCCGGTCTGTCTCTGGACACACTAATCCCTGTCAGTGGCTTTAAGTTGAAAGCTTAGTACACATTAACTCAGTAAAAAAAAAAAAAAAAACTGAGATAGAATTTAAAATGTTTCAGAATATCGCGCTGAAGTTTTTATTTTTGTTTTGGATGGTTATCTAACATTGTTAGATGAAGCGGTAGACCAGGTATTATTATCGACGAACTGTTTCGACGTGGTTGGACCGCGCGGAAAAGTGTGGTGGGGGGTCTGGTGACTCAAAGCAACTCGAGCTCTTTAACTGCAAACTCAAAACGGGTAAGAACTGAAGTGACCAGTGAAGCATTTAACTTCCTAAGTAATTTTTATTTTATATGTATGTATGTGTGTGTGTGTGTGTATATAATTTTTATTTTCAATAACTTTGTAAAAATAAATTTTAACTTAATAATGAACTTTTGACTATTTAATTACAGTTTTTAGTTACAATGCTAATTTTCGAAGCAGCACAAAGGGTAGCTCTGAAATAATTCTTTGCTATGAGTAATGAAATTTGCCATTATTTGTATAAAATGTGATTAAGCCTCTAATGTTGCTATTTTCATTAGAAAAGGTTTATCAAATGCGATGATAAATTTTTATCTTTCTTTAATTATTATATTTATTAACATATTATATTAATAATAGTAACATATTTTTATTATTATATTATTAAAATCCTTTTACAAAATCGACTTCGTACAAGTAAAAGAAATTGTTTTAGAAAAAACAACCGCACGAGCCTCAGAGTGAAAGCAGGAGGTCCTCAAAATCACTTGGTATCTGATATTTAGTTCCTTAATCCCAAAGTTGACACTTTCGTACAAATTGTTTCAGGTTTTTTTTGCAGAAAGATGTCCAATAGATAACTTAAAGTATTTCCGTTGACGAAAAATAAACAAAGTTCATCACTCACTTGAGTTTTTTGTCAAATTTGGCACGCTTTGACGGAAAAAGAAGCGCAAGAGTGTAGATTGTAAACTAACTCAGACAACAAAAGGACACTAACTCAAAGTATGAATGGCTATTTGAACAGCGATCGTGTGTATAGAAAATTCAAGAAATCGCTGGCATAATTTTATTGACTCAAAACGAGACCAATTTGAAAGCGATAAAAAATTTCTTAATTAAAAGCCTTTTTTTTTTGGTGAGTTCAAGTCAAATTCGATGAGCTTCAGTAATTGTACTTTAATAATTAGTTAACAATTTATCAATGAAATTTAAGTAATTTCATTAGTTTTGTGGAAGTTGACTTACAATTTGATGGTGACTATTTTGACAAATCGAAAGGTCTATGAATAGTTGAATAATCAGTATGAAAAAATTCTCCAGAATCTTTATTCGGTTTTTAATCTTTCATCTTCAATCTTTATCCAGTTTACTGGTTTTTAATGCGGCGACCGCCTGATAACATATTATTGCACGGTATATGCTAACAACATCACGATATACAATGATATTTATTTTCATTGCGCTTATTAATAGGCCAAACACTTGCAGAAACTCCCTCAAGGTGACTCATCCAACGCATTTAGCACAATCCCTATATCTTCTTGACCAATAAAAATGTACAAAAAAAGCAAAATGTGAAAAAGTAAGCGAAAATTTCTTTTCCCAAAACTGCAGCGCTGACTAATTTCACTGAGTTCAGTGACACCGAAAAGCCCAAAAACCCAAGTGGTAAACAAAAATCGCTAAGCGACGACAGAAGGAGAGCAGCGAACGGCAAGCTGGATCCACGCTGTAGCGCCACTTTAGCAGAGTGACTTACCGTTATTTGTCCAAATGGCAATTGATTCGGATGCTTGACCGAAAACAAACGCTGTAAACACATTGTAAACAAATATTATTAGTGACGTGGACATGCTGATACATGATGGTACACATCAAATACTCGTAACATGAAATAAGAACGTAAATATGCTGGTCGGCTTGTAAACTTGTAAACTTGTATATATGTATATATGTATGTGTTGCGTCCCGATGAAAACTAAGACAGTTATTACATACGCACATTTACTTGTCAGCTAACCACTGTATACGTGTAGCTATGTAAGCGCATGTATGTATATATACATGTGTGTGTGTGTGTGTGTGTGTGTGTGTGTGTGTCACATGGCATTCTCACTCGCATCGGCGACGAAGCGACGAAGCGACGTATGTAGGTTCGTTGGCTCACCGTTTGGTTATTTAGTTGGCTGGTCGTTCGCTTCTTGACCCATTTACGCCCGATCGTGCGTTTGTGGTGTTGAACGTGCCACCAACAATGTACAACAACAAAGGCAACAACAATCGACCAACTCCAACGCTCGCTTAATAGCCTGAAAGTTTTACATTCTCTTTGCGTGTTTTGTTATTTTCCACTTGTCGCTGTTGTTGTTGTTGTTGTTGCCACGTTCTTACCGTAATTCTTTGACAACAAGAATGTTCCACCAGATGACAGCTATATATATGTATGGCTTGTGTTTATGTATGCGCAGTGACCAAAGCGAAAATAGGTGAAATAGCTGAAGTGGGAGGGGAGAGCAAAGCAGAGCAACGCAGTCACGTTGATTAGCTGATGAATGATGGGCGAACAACTTGGGCAGGGGGCAGCACATATACACATGTACATACATAAAGATTTATATGGTGAAGTGAATGGCGCTTAAGTTGAAGTTCTAACGTTTCGAATGGTGGATTGAGTTTTATATGAACAATAAGTATATAGTAATTGGAAAGAACTGTGATAAGTTCATGACTACCACTCCATGAGTCGTGAGTTCGAAAATTTGACATATAAAATTTTCTTATTGTTGTTGTTGCAATTTGTTTGTTCTATTGTAAAAAAATATATTTGATATATTTTTGGAGAGAAAGTGTTGAGCGGCTATAACTAGGAAATGAAAATAAACCGGAAGTATAAATCAATCGAAAATGAATATAAACCAGAAACTGGTGCAAAAAAAATAACCAAATCAGATAATTTCAATTTACTCAAACTGTAATGGAATTAGTTAAGAAAGTTCATAGAAAAATATTTTTAAAAATTTTCTACCTTGAAATTTTTAAATAAATTTTTATTAAAATAAAATATTAAAAATTTTTTTGTGGAATACATTGACCGGCTATAAACTTAAACCAGATATAAATTGGTAGTTCTTATAAGCCGGAAATAAATATATGTAAATTATTATCCTTTCAATTTGCGCAAACTCAACTTTACTGCGAAAGGGAAAATTTTGAAGAAAACTATTTTTTATACATTTTTAAATATTATTAGATTTAGATTTTATTAGGATATTTTCAGTGCAAAAAAGCTTTTCTGAAAAACCCAAGTGTTAAGAAACAACTTTTTCCATACATAACTGTAAAAATTTTCTAAATATGTTTTTTAGCAGTTATAACGGTAAGTGGAACAAAAGTTCATTTCAAAATAAATTTGCACAATGCAAAACTGCATTTTACATACAAATAGATATTGAAATACCAAGATCCATGACAGTCAAGTGCACTTCAAAGTGTCTGAAAAGCGTTAACTCTTCGTGGAATAGTTGCTTGTATTTACCGTTAATGTAAAAATACAACGCTGAATAGTTTATTAATATCCAAAATCAAAATTTATAATACAAATTTGTTTATGTCTATTTTCTATGTGTTTTATGTGTATATAAGTGTATGTGTGCATATATATGGATATTGGGTGTGTGTGTGTGTGCCTCTTGAAGCCACCCAGAGTTCAATGCACGGAATTGAACTCGAGCGCACCATTTCTGCACAGAAACGAGTATTATTTACCAGAAAAATTCTTTCTTTCGCCAACACACAGACACACACATATAAACATGTACAATTGCATACACACACACACACACACGAACACACACATAAAAGTGCAATTGCAACTGTATGCATTATTTTATAAAAAATAGAAAAGCGGGTGCAAGGGAAGCGGTGCAGCGGCAGCAATCTGTATAAATACACGTTTCCATTTATAAGTGTGTGTGTGTGTGTGTGCAAATTTGCACTGTCCACCACTAAGCACGTCTTCGATGCAGACCAGCGTCTACTTTCGTTGCAACCAGTTCTGCAACAAAGAGAAAGGCTTTCTCTCAAATTCGCATGTGTATTTGTAAACGCTTACACCGTTGCAGCCATTGAAGCCGTTGAAGAAATGCAGAAATGCAAGCCCGTCGAACAGCGGAGCAGCGTTTTTACCTGGCAATCGCAATTTCTTTCCTTATACAATTTGCTATTTTGTTTTCTTTTCGTTTTCACAAAATTAGGATTTGTTGTTGGTGTTTCTTATTTAAAAGCGTGAGCTGACGAATTATTTGCATTTTGAGTTATTTTATACTAAAGACTTAAGACACAAACTTGTTGATGATTTTGGCTTAACAGGTAGATATGTAAATATATAGATATAGATATAGATATGGATATAGATATAGATATGGATATAGATATAAATATAGATGTAGATATAGATATAGATATAGATATAAATCTAGATATATTGGTGTATATATATCGAATACGTATGGAAAATGTTAGTTGATATTAACACCAAGCACAAATAACATCAGTAAGAGCTCCCATTTTACAAACATCTCAAAGAAGGTTCCCTTCTGCGGCACACTGGCGGTTTCATGACAGCAGAAAACATATTTCCGGGAATAGTGGATCCAAGAACTCGACTTTGGATACCCTTGCAAAAAATTCGGAAAATTTCTTAAGCAGAAATTTTAAAAAATATATCATTCAGTGAGTCGAAGTGAACCTAAATGGCAGTTTTTAGTGATAGTCAACCTGCACTCAAAAATGATTTAAAACTAACTTGACTTAAGAAATTAAATCCCTGGTTGGCATTTAAGTGTTTGAAAATCTTTGTGGCTGATTGGCGCGCAATCACGTCCACCATATTTCATTCCTGATTACAGATTCATTGATGCAAATCAGGTGGACGACTGTCCACTCTGAAAAACGAGTCCTGCTAGGTCGATAGAGTGAGACCAATTTTTAGCAGTAGGTTCGCAGTAGGTTAGGTTAAGAAAGAGTTTTAGATGGAAGTGGGACTGGAAAGGAGTAACGAAGGAGACTTCCTATAATACAATAATATAAATTTCTTCTCAAAAATAACAAAAATTAGAGTTCTAGAGAGACACTAATACTAAAGCAAAGCCACGTAACCGCTATAGTTATCCAGGGATCACTGTGGTATATTCCATTTTGTTAGCAAGATACGAAATTTAACTTAACTAGAGATCGATATATATTCTAATCATCTAACCATTATATATTTGGATGGATAATGAAAATGCGTAGAATTTTGCTCCAGGGATAACTTAATGTGATCCACCCCACCCCGGTGCCAAGGTCAATGACTTCTTTGTTTACATTTAGCGAGGTCCACCACCCCAGGTTCAAGGTCAATGACCTCTTTGTTTACATTTAGCGAGGTCCACCACCTCAGGGTAAAGGTCAATAACCTCTTTGTTTACCTTTAGCGAGGTCCACCACCTCAGGGTAAAGGTCAATAACCTCTTTGTTTACCTTTAGCGAGGTCCACCACCCCAGGGTCAAGGTCAATGACCTCTTTGTTTACCTTTAGCGAGGTCCACCACCCTTTGTTTACCTTTTTGTTTGTTTACATTTAGCGAAGGCCACCACCTCAGGATCAAGGTCAATGACCTCTTTGTTTACATTTAGCGAAGTCCACCACCCTTTGTTTACCTTTTCGTTTACCTGACCTCAGTCATTGACCTTGACACTGGGGTGGTGGACTTCGCTAAATGTAAACAAAGAGGTTATTGACCTTTACCCTGAGGTGGTGGACCTCGCTAAATGTAAACAAAGAGGTCATTGACCTTGATCCTGAGGTGGTGGCCTTCGCTAAATGTAAACAAACAAAAAGGTAAACAAAGGGTGGTGGACCTCGCTAAAGGTAAACAAAGAGGTTATTGACCTTTACCCTGAGGTGGTGGACCTCGCTAAAGGTAAACAAACAAAAAGGTAAACAAAGGGTGGTGGACTTCGCTAAATGTAAACAAAGAGGTCATTGACCTTGACCCTGGGGTGGTGGACTTCGCTAAATGTAAACAAAGAGGTCATTGACCTTGACCCTGGGGTGGTGGACTTCGCTAAATGTAAACAAAGAGGTCATTGACCTTGACCCTGGGGTGGTGGACTTCGCTAAATGTAAACAAACAAAAAGGTAAACAATGGGTGGTGGACCTCGCTAATTGTAAACAAACAAAAAGTTAAAAAAAGAGATCATTGACCTTTTACACTGAGGTGGTGGACTTCGCTAAAGGTAAACAAATAGGTCATTGACCTTGACACTGGGGTGGTGGACTTCGCTAAATGTAAACAAAGAGGTCATTGACCTTGACCCTGGGGTGGTGGACTTCGCTAAATGTAAACAAATAGGTCATTGACCTTCACCCTGGGGTGGTGGACTTCGCTAAAGGTAAACAAAGAGGTCATTGACCTTGACCCTGGGGTGGTGGACTTCGCTAAATGTAAACAAAGAGGTCATTGACCTTGACCCTGGGGTGGTGGACTTCGCTAAAGGTAAACAAAGAGGTCATTGACCTTGACCCTGGGGTGGTGGACTTCGCTAAAGGTAAACAAATAGGTCATTGACCTTGACCCTGGGGTGGTGGACTTCGCTAAATGTAAACAAAGAGGTCATTGACCTTGACCCTGGGGTGGTGGACTTCGCTAAAGGTAAACAAAGAGGTCATTGACCTTGACACTGGGGTGGTGGACTTCGCTAAATGTAAACAAACAAAAGGTAAACAAAGGGTGGTGGACTTCGCTAAAGGTAAACAAAGAGGTCATTGACCTTGACCCTGGGGTGGTGGACTTCGCTAAATGTAAACAAATAGGTCATTGACCTTGACCCTGGGGTGGTGGACTTCGCTAAAGGTAAACAAACAAAAAGGTAAACAATGGGTGGTGGACCTCGCTAAATGTAAACAAACAAAAAGTTAAAAAAAGAGATCATTGACCTTTTACACTGAGGTGGTGGACTTCGCTAAATGGAATCTTTTTTTTTGGAAAATATTTCTTGTACACAAAAATTACTCACTTGATGAGAGAAATTAATTTCTTTTCTATTTTTATTTTCAATTTAAAAAATTTGCAAACTTATTATTAAAAAGTATTAGAAATAACAATATCAAAATGTTCGATGTCTTTCTGCCCACAGCATTCTCCGAACAGAGGCGATTTTAAATATTTTGTCACATTTAAGCAGGTCGGGCAAATATTCCAGGACATGTTTATAACATTGTAAATAAAAATTAATATAGATTCTCAAGTTCGTCCATTTCATTTCAGGTGGCAAGTTTCTCTTGCAAGTTGTGGGTGACTACGATCAATGTGAGCCATGATAGATTTTTGAATTTATTTCAAAGCATTTGGTTATGGCTTTGTCATTATGAGAATAGCTCTACGTATGCCCATCTCAAATTATGATTGGTTTGAATCACTTCTTGCATAGCGTAATTGTTTCTAAGTATGACTGTCAGTCGGTTTTATTGAAGTATGAAAATGGAATATATACCGTGGAAAAATCAGAAAAACAATTTTTTGATGGAAGAAAATATCTTATACCAGATATGCTCAGGCTGGTTTTCTCCAGCCAAAAGTCAATTGCTCTCTTCTTACTCATATGCCAAGAAATTACAGCCTCTAGTGTAATCATTTCTTAGGTGAACTCTGAGGCTTGCGTGAGTATGAAGAGATGGAAGAACTACACCATATTTAGATGATGCATTTCGAAACATCACTTTAAACTGTTCATATTATTATTCTTGTTATACAATATGTAATATGAACTAAACTTACCGAGACAACTAGCCAGATAAGGTCTCAATCACCTTACAAATATATCAAATGACCCAATAATTTATTGAACCAACAACCATTTTCTGCTCAAGCTGCCAAATTCTGCTTTATAACTGTGTATTCCTATTGCTTATACGAAATGTACGGTACAAAATGTGTATAAAACAAATGAGAAAGCATAATTTTGTCAATGTGGATATGAAACTCTTAGATCTCCAGCGTTAGCTTCACACTTCTCGCAAAGCATTTCCTGCGACCTCCAGCTGATGACAAATAGCCGCTCAATGCTAACTCAATAGCCTGCTTGACCTTTAATGTGAACTAGACAAACTTACAGTTGTAGTTGTTGTTGTTGTTTCAGTTGTTACTGCAACGGCATTGACCCGCAATATGAAGACACAGTAGTTTTTTTTTTTTTTTGGGGGAATAGAGTGGGGGCACTTGTATGCGTTATATAAAGCTAAAGATTAGATTTTCAACTGATTGTTTGTTTATGTGTGTGTGTGTGTTTGTCTGCCTGCTGGTGTTGTTAAGTGGCAACGCGCTGTTTGAGCGGTCAATGCTCTTCGCAGTCCTCTTTCTTTTCGCTTTTTTTCTGCGTCTTCTCAATCTTGCTACATAAAAGCTATTCTAATGACCAAATCTTTCACATCTCTTTGTTTGTTTTTTTTTTGTTTTTTTTTTTTTGACAGCAACAATAACAACAAAAACAACAATAAGTAACAGACAAAAGTTCAAATTAAAAACCTTCTAAAATGTGCTTTATTTTTCGGCTATTGTGTCTAGTAGCTTTTCTAAACACCAAAAATATATAGGTGTGTGTGTGTGTGTGTTTATAAATTGTGTTTGTGTGCGTACCTTCACCGAGGCGAATGAACTCTGCTTGGCTTTTGGCTTAAATTATGTATTAAAAGTTGGCGTTTGTTCTGCTGTTAGAGCCACCTTCTCCGCATCATCATTATTATGGTGATCATCGGCATCATTTACATACTTTTCATTGTCATTACTACACATTTCTTTTCTGTTATTTTGTTGTTGTTTTTTTCTTTTTTTTTGGTGATTTTCTTTGCTTTTGTGCTATTGTGATTAGCTTTGGCGCGGTTCGAAGTTCAAAGACCTCATTTAGGGCATCTTTTTCGCTTTTCACGTAACTATGTTTATAAATGTATGTGCGTATGTGTATATGTGTGTCTTCATCGGTATTACTCCATAAAGTTGGAGTTGATTTTTTTGAGCCAAAAGGTGAATGTCTTGTATGGCTATGCAATAATTTGAGCTAAGTTTTGAATTTGCTTCTAATTTATTATGCTTTTCGTCATTTCTCACTGTGCTTCTCTGAATTAGTGTTTCAGCGTGTGTGTAATTAAAGCGCTGCATTAGTTTAGTTTAGTTTTACTTTTGACTAAATGGCAACATTGCTTAACAATTAGCTAAGCCATTTTCGAATGCTATATATATACTTATATTAATTTTGTTGACTTAATAATGTTTCTTGTATCTTCCTCGAGACATAAATAATAAATCTAAAAGCACTAAGTACTAATTTTTTTATCTAAATAAATTTTTTTTTTCGATTTCGGAATTAATTCTTCACTCTATAGCAATAATAAATATGTTTATCACCATTAAATATGTAAATAGAGCTAAATTATTACATTTAAATTGCTGCATACAATTAGGCGAAATCGTTGTTTATCGAAGACACACACCTATAATGATGGCAATTTAGATTTTCAATATCAGTTTTATCTCGAAAAGTCAGAAGGTTAATTTACTTGTGATTGGTACATCTAATTAGCTTGATTCAAAAATATTACTTCTTCCAAAATTTCCAAAAACAAGGAAATTTTCTCATTAAAGTTGACAGGAAGCCACGAAAAGTGTATGTCCACTCATGCAATTGCAACTTAACAACTATAGTTAGTAGTTTGTCTCAATCCGGCAGAGTTATTGAACTTTTAGTAATTTTTATTGCAAATTAGCTTAATTGAAAAGTAATAGAGTAGCTAGATCTTTTTAGAAGGATTATGTATAAAAATTAATAGAAATGTTGATCAAGGCTCGAGAAGGCAAATATCGAACCGCTTTAATATTAACATTGAGATTATTTATTATTTTATTGAAATGTTTTTTATTTTAGTGACCACTTATTTGTATTTTGCATCCTAAGCGAGGGTATCGCGCCAAACTCAAATTGCTGAAAACATTGCCTACATTTAGGCTAATATATATATATCAGCAAAGACGCACACCGAATTCAATGAGAGAAAACTGTTACTTCATTTACAATGTAACTCGAATAGCATTGATGCAATATGACTTCAAAAATAAATCAGAAACATATTTACTACTTGTGTTTACTTTCGCAAATAAGCGAAAAGCCATTACGGTTTTAATTTCTTTCCTCAAAATTTTCGCGCTCATTTACTTATTTACCTTTCATGTTGTTTTTTTCTTCTTGGCCGACAGCGGTCAGCGACCCAAGCTGCCCAAAATCGATGAGCCACTTAGTGGACTGCGACGAATTCGGCAGAAATGCCAAAAATACGAAATGCGAATTGCGAAAATTCTCCTGAACTTGAAATTCTTTCACAACTATGGGTAAAGAGCTCTCTCTTTCACCGGCCAAAAGTAGCGTGCCGTATTAAATAAAATATACGCACACAGGCAACAACATACGCACGAAGAATATTGTATGTATGCGTAATAAAAAGTAATATTTTTGCACGAAAATCGCGCAATAAAATACTTTGCACACTCACTTGAATTGAATACGATTAGTGCGTGTGTATATGTAATATATATGTATATGTGTGTTTGTATATAAAAATCCGCTATATTACATACTCCACACACTGCTAACGTTCTAGCAGTTGATTGTTGTTGTTGCTTTTCTTTTGTGGTTGTTTTCTTTTTTTATTTGCCATAATTCCATTCCTTCTTGAGAACCACCAAACATTTGGCGGAAACTCCAAAAACTCCCCGAAAGCAAAACAAATTGGTGAAAGTTTTTTTGCGGATTTCTTCTTGTTGTTTACATTCTTATTTGCCACTTCGCACCGTTTGCCATTCAAGCGATTTTGTATGTCGGTATTCTTGATTATTTGTTCATGTTCTTTCAAGTCTTGGCAACAGTTAAAGCGGCCAAAATGGCTGTTGACTCGCTGATCACTTGCGACTGAACAAAAAGCTCTTTGTGGAATCTGGCTTACGAAAAGGGGCGTTGAACTTCACTTTTTCATTTAAACAATCACACACACACATTTGCATACAAACATATGTAATCTCATATAGTTATATACGTATATACATATTACATATATTTATTACATATATGCCTTAGTTGCTTGAGCGTTGTTGTTGGTGGCATTTTACGCATGTGAAAAGCAAGTGCACGTGCGTTGTGCCGTTGTTACCGTTAAATGGCATTATCATAACGAATCGATCAAACGAAATGAGACGCCTTAATTGCGTTTCCTTTTATTGCAATAATTCGGTGAGGGTTTTAAGCAGTTGCTCGTGATTTCCTCGCAATTTTCATTAATAAATGCGAATTTCAATGAAATTCTTTTTGAGGAATTTGGTATAAGATTAAAATATATAGAGAAATAGTTAACACAACCTCAAATATATTACACATTTCCTGAAAAATATTTGTGCCTTATATGCTGGCTAATGGTGGTGAATTGGGTGAATTGTGAGTCATCACCAACCAGGTGCCGTTTATGTGTCTTGGAAACAAACAACTCACACATTTTTGTGAAATTTAAAAAAGTGAACTTCATTAGTTAATTTTTTCAAAATTCTTAATCGTTCTAAAAACCTCGTTCTAGGATGTTGATCCTAGTTTTAGTTTATTAATAAATTAGTCGAAATTAAATAATGTCTTTAGAATTCAGTTGGAATGAAAAACATTATTGGCTTCTAGATATTGCAAATCTTCCCTCCAAAGCCTTCAGTCGACAGGCTAAGTTTCGACAGATGAAACTAAGTTTTATAAAAGTTTCGAGGTCTAGGTAAAATTCAGTAAACTGAAATTCCGATATATATTCTACACAACATTCAGTTCGGCAGAGACCCTAGGTGTTCAAGACAGTTAACCTTACCAAATACGTCTACTCCAAGAAACATGGAAATCATAACTCAGCAACTTGTCCTCCCAGAAGGTCTCAAAATAAGCTATTTGGTTCCCAGAGAGTCGTGAATCATATTCGAAACCGCTTCCTTTATGAGAGAAACAATTGGAATATCTTGAATATATAGGACTACATATTGTCTTATTTTATATGAGAAGTACTAGTTGGAAACCAAAGCCTCAGAGATTGGCTAAAACTGTAGCTCTTTAATATCGCTGATATTAAACACTGCTTGGAGACTGACGAGACGAGGAGATTCATATTATCAACACTACCGGTAGTACCATTTATATGAGCAATTGAGGTTCGCGGTTAGCGTCAAATGCTTTCAAAAATTATTTATGGTATAGATATTAGTTTGTAGAAGGATTGCCACAGAATCAGGCAGGGATCATTCGAGAGAAACTAATAAACTTTCGACTATATTTCTGCCTTGAACAGCAAATAGTTTAAACATGCGTAGGCGCCTTAAATATTTAGAACTTTCTATTTGTCAAATAATACTCGACCTCGAATCGAAAATAGGAAAAGAGCTCCAGATAGACCTATGACAAAGGTGTATAAATAATTGGTTATATACAAATTCTATTTTTCATTTCATGTTTTAGAGCCTTAAATAGTTAACTATGATTTTATCCCATCATTTATCTTGATATTGAAATTTAAGCCTAGCTTAAATAGACTCACTGAATATTTTATCGAAATGATCAAGTAAGTAAGCTGTGTGGATAAATCCCTGCTTGTCTGCCCACATTTTTATCTATCTGAATATTTGATAAAAATGTCGATAAAATAAAAATAAAAGTAATGAAATGAATTTCATTACAAATACAGGTGCGTTTTGATAAAATGTTAGTTATTTATCAGAATTGAACAGGTATAGGAGTATATAAGAGTATGTCAAAATTTTTTTTATAGAAATATATTGAATCGCTGAAACTAGAAGCATTGATGGGTTTAGCTCCACGAAACTTATTGCTCCGATAAATATTTTCCATTGTAACTTCCATAAAAAGTCTAACCTAAACAGACGGTTTATGTTTTGTAATTATTTTATTGTGAAAATATGTTAAATATTATATGTATATTTATATTTTTATATTCATATATTATTATATTTATATTTACAAATTTAAAATTTTCGAATTAGAAATGATGAATGAACGGCATGATCAGTAAACTTCAGACATACTATTAACCCATGAACTGACGAAGTGACAAAAAAATATATATTTTAAATGATTTGATTTGACTAAATGATTTCCAAACGAGGCTTATACGTAATATTAAAAATAGAAAAATTTGTGTTTAAAAATAAAAATCGCCTGAACAAAAAAATCGTTTAAAACTTGCATGTCATTAAAACACAAATAATTGCTAACCAAATTGCTACCCATAAATTAACAGCTAATAATAATGCTGTAACTGCTATCTCTTACTTCGCATAGCGGTTGCAAACCTGCACTACTGAGTCAAACATCTCATGGAACCCATTCTCGATGCAGACTGATAAAAGTGAACCACGCATGCGCAAAGACAGCGCAATAAATGCACGCTCTTCACCCGACTCTTCCAACCAAGCACACTCACTCCCACTCTCTTTCACCGCTCAACTGCGCACACTCAACACCAAGAGCAAGCGCTCACTCCCCGAACTACCCGACTTGAGTCATCGCACCATCACTTTACCACTTAGACTGAGCATTCTGAGTGGCTGAGCGTCAAAAGTTTTGGAGTGTGGAAGGAGGCAAGTGTTCGAGTGACGTTCGACGTTCGATGTTCATTGTCGTCACTTCATTGATTCACTCAGATTCGAATAGCGGTAAACTTGCGGTACTTTTCGTTTTCATTGCAGTGTCGAGCAAATGTTTAGCCTAGATTTGCGCGCGAGTTCGTTGAACCGTTTGCTTGCTATAGCCTAAGCAGTGGCCACAACAGCACTCGGCACAGCAACAACTACAGTTATGGATAGCGGCTAAGCGTCGCGACGTGAGGGCTAATTTATCGGGTAAGCCAAACGACGACGGTAATGATTTGATTGATCAGGCTTGTCGATTTGTTTCTGCTTTTCTTCGTTTTTTTTTTTTTTTTCCTTTTTTTTGTCTTTTTTGCTTCGGTGCAAATGCGAGCGAACAAGTTGCTCGCTTAAGTCGTTCGTTTTATACGCGTACTTGCGCTGTTGCGTGGAACTTGTAAGTCACATATGAGTAGATATGTAAGCGGTGCATTGGTGTACTTGCAGGTGTACCTGTATATGTATATGTGTATACACTCACATATAATTATTTTTAAGCATAATTATGTTAGCTATTTATTAGAGTCGATTAGAAACTTTTAATAAGGAATCATTTGATCTTATTTCTCTCTGTTTTCTTTAGAATAATTAAATTATGTAGACTATATAATGATGATGTTTCTGAGCAAAAAATGTTCAATATGTGTGAAGACTTTTATCTGACACATATAATTTCCTATTAAAGGAATAAATTCCTGAATATATTGTATCGCATATAGACATTGCATTCTACATATACCTAATTGTATCATTCAGGACCCTATCTATGTGTGCACTGAATATGTGTGAATTTCTTAAAAGTCGTAGCAAAGATTTCTCAAAAGAGTTTTATATTGAATGCCAATCGCCTTTCTAGAAACCAACAAATTCATTAACAGCAGCTGTTACCCTTCTTCTGCAACACCCAAATGTACACTACAACATCGATGAAACATCGATGAAACAACTAAATTGTTATCTACAATTAGGCGCTTAGCAAAATTGTATACAAATTGTAATAGAGCTCTTCTTTCTTGCATAAAGTTTTTCAAAGAAAGCAGCAAAAATGATAATACTTACCAAGTCTGAAAGTCTGAAATTAACTCTGTCAAGGACGGAGGCATCTCGTTAATGTATTAACTCAAAGTGGAAATATATTTGGGTGCGCCAGGCTCTATAGCCTCATTCAGCATTGAAAATTTATATATATTTCCTTTCAAGGGTAGATGCATGTTCGTTTCGCCACTCTTTAGATCTAATAGATTCTCATTCACTCTTTAAATTAGATTCTAATGCATCGAGGGTGGCTCAGATAGAATTATTTGTATTCTTATAAAGTTGGAATAAACAAAAAATATGTACAATAGTTCCATTTAATAGGACTTTGCATCATAAAAATTAGATACCCCCTTGGAATTGAAGTAGCTCATTCAGACAGCCTAGTTTTCGAAAACTATGGTCTTTGGATCTATTACGGGCTTTGAAGACATGACTTATTAAGGCATTGATTACAGAATGCGACGCATCCTAAAAGTATACTAATATAACCTCATATCGGTGGTTCGGGATATCCAATTCATAAAGTAGGACAGATCCGGAAAGACAGATTTTGGCTTCTAATGCGTGGGCTGAAGTATCCCCCTATTGCGACTCATCTTTATTTCGATCCAACTCAGCAATTTTCGTTCCCAGGAATATATTTCTAATGGTTTTGGAGAGACGTCATATCAAGCTGGCTCATTTTCTAGTAATTCCAAGCACATGTGAAATACATTGTGTGCAATTTATCTTAACTGAGAACTATGTGACCGCTATGAGAATTCTCAATGCCGCTACCAATCGCCTCAGCTTTGGTAATCAACAATTATTAAAAAATCCAAGCAACTAACGCTCTTTGCAGAGAAGCAGAAAATAATATCGGCCGAGCCATTAGCAGTGACCTGCAAGCAAGAAAATGCAAACTTGCAAAAATCTTCCAACCACTTCCTCATGCCACAGCGCAGCGCCTACTGTGACTGAATACACGAGTATGCGAGACCCAACGAGCGAGTATGAATTACGCGCTTGCAGTCGATCGCACTACGGAGGAATGGAAATCAGACCAATGGCCTCGCCTAACCTTAGAAAATGCAACTGAACCGTTGGCGCTGCCTGAGCCAGCCGAGACCGAACTGAGACCGAACCGTTAACTGTTATTGCACGCAGAGGCGCGAGGGACGCTCGCAATTGCTGCATGTGAAAATTGCCGCTTGGCAATGCGAAAAGAGAGACCAAGGTAAGAAGAAAGAACAGCGTGAAGAAGAATCGAAACTGCAAAGCTCCAACTTGCAGAAGAATTGCAAGCGAATTCGTAGACTCGGCTGCTGCTTGGCAACGCCGTCGCGCATTTCAGCACACCATCGCTGCACGTCTGCGTCACCGCGTCACCACGTCAGCGCAGCGCGCATGTGCAGTTGTGGCGAACGAAAAGCCAATGACCGCAAGTAACTTACATTCGAGAAATGCTTGAAAAGCGGTAGTTCTTGAGCAGAAAGAAACAAACGATCTTGCAGTTATGCGCATGTGTATGTTTGTATATAGAGTTGTGTGTGTGTATGCTGCACTCCCAAGCAAGTGAACGCAAAGCTGGCTTGAAACATCTCAATGAATTGCAGAAGGTTTGATGTAAGTTCGAGGTGTTTATTTGTTATAATAATATCATATACTAAGTGGTCCAGGAGTCTGCTGATATTTAAAAGATTTTTGCAAGTGTAATTCTTTTAGCAACTAAAGCTGATTTTTGGTTCAATCTAGAATAATAAGAACACTTCGGGAGCAACTCAATGAACAAGTATTCATTTTCTTTGAAACGCTCTCACATCACATCTTTGGAGCTTTTGAGAAAATGCGAATATTAAGAACGATTCCTAAAAAATTATTTTTAATTTTCTCCATTTAGATAATTCTCTTCTAAATAAAAATAAGTATTCGTGCGGTTACTTAGCAATTACTATGGAGGAAGTCTAACCACTTTTTGAGCCAAAATTTCTCGGACTAATGGTGTATCTCAAAAATATCGTAAGTACAATATGTAAGAGTATCGACTTTGAGCATACGAATGTACTTCGTATTCACAAACGGAATATTCTAGTATCGGCAATCGAAATCGGCACCGATAATTCTCTATGCAAGATATCGTATCCATAAGCATATCGATACTGAAAAAAATCGTATATGAAATGCAAGTCTGCATCGAAAAATTGGTTATAACCAGTAAAGAAGGACTAACTTCGGATGTAACCGAGCATTTCAAACTCTCACAATACAGTGTGGCCCAAAGGTGGTGTAATATTTTCAAGTATTACCAAAACTTCATACTAAGATAACTAAGTTAGGCTTGAGAATACGACCAAGCAATTTTATTAAAATTTCTCACACATTGACCAAAATAATATATTCGGCATAAAGTTCACTAGAATAATGAAAAATTTTAAATATACACGACTGGGGTAATTCATCAACCGATTTCACCCATTTTCGACACGAAACTATAGTATATCCAAATTCATACGCGCTTCATGCTTAATTTTGATAAGATAACCTACATATTGATCTATATATATATATATATATAACATATATAATATAAAGCGAACAGGTGGTAAGAAAATCCTAATTAGCTATATATGGGGACTATGGGCAGAATTGAACCCAGTTCATCCATATCTGGCACCAGGGTATATTACTATCAGGAAAATATGCCTTATAAATTGCATTAAGATATCCAACAGAGTGGCAGGTATTTCCAGTAAAAAGTCAGCCAAAAGTACTGAGGTGCTCACATACGGTATATGGGGCCTTGACCTGAGTTTTTACCCGATTTCGACCATTTTTAGCAGAGAGATGCCACACCTTGAAAGCACTTTTCGAAGTGCATATTTTGCTCGAAATTTTGGAATTGATGTAGACGTTTCTGAGGACCAGGTAAGGGAAGAAAGGAAGACATTTCTTTGCAACAGTCGTAGCGGTTGTTTTACAAAGCCTTTCGGCCAAATTATATGTTCTGAACTGATCAAATGTGGAAATAAAACTAACCTTTCTTCAAATTTTCTTTTTTTTGTTGTGATTGACTAATACAATCTAAATCAATCAACGAAGCCATTGATGGGAGTGAAATTGAAAATATTTGGAATGATCGGTGCGGTACTTTAAGAGATTATACTTTTCTAAAAAATCACTTTTTTTCGGTTAAATTTGCCTTGAGATTATTAAAATTGGATTCACCAATTAGAAAAACCTTCAAGTACCTGTTTCGATTAAGCAGAATTTTGAACAATAAATATTGGAATTAGGCGATTTTTGGTGTGGTGTAACTCCTTAACTTAAACTCCTTAACCTTAACTTCCTGGACCCTTATCAAGATGAACAATGCACTGGCTTCGAACAATGCGACACGAAAGTCCAATAATGGTGCCTTTGAATCCTTTTCAGTTCGACAAGGAAAGGGTTCGGCGATTACTTCGAGGTTATACATATATAAAACACAAAGAACTTAGAGGACAGCAGAATTCCATGTCTTCGACACAAGCGGTTTCGAGTTGGAAATTGTTCAATAAGTGGTTAGTCAGCCAACTCTGCACACATAACCTCAAAAAAAGTTTATCCACATTATACTGAATGATGGAACCAAGGTTTTGAAACTAGCAAACCCTTATATTCTTGATCCAGAAGTCAACTTCGGAGATTCGGTGTAAAAATTCGCGTTGTTGAATACTTTTTCACGCCAACTGCAATCCATTGCCAAACAAACAACGTTGTTGCAACACACACGCACACACATACGTACGTATGCAGCATATACATGACTGCAACAGTGTAGCGGTAAACCAGTCTTTTTATGATATTTTCCTAGAAAATTGCAAAGAGAAAGGCGATTACTTTTTCGCTTGCATTTCCAAAGCCTTTCTTTCTTTTCAACAACTCCACTCACCGCAGCAATGCGTTGTTGTTGCAACTTGTTCATTTGTTGTACAGCGCAAGTGTGTAGTTAATGTTGTTGTTGTTGTGGCTGGTATTGTGTTGCTTGTGTGGCTTGTCAATTCTTATGCGGCGCCGTTTTTGCGCATGCGCCTACATTGTGAACATAAAAAAGTGGCCGAAGAAAACAAAATCGCAACTGCAGAATAAATAGCTGAAGAAAAGCTCAGCTCAAGAATGCAGCGCTTGCGCAAAAGAGCTCATCGCCCGACCGCCAACAACAACAGCAACGAACATAGCCACTTTAGCACTTTTCCATCACGAAGCAATTGAGTTCGCCTTGCTATTGAAAAGTGATTTTTCGAAGGCAAAAGCCATTGCCTGCCATTGCCGCACAAACGACGTTCTGCATTCTAACGGTACTTTTGCGTAAGAACGAAACCATTCGTCCGTATATAGGTTTTCCGCTTAGCTGTTGCTTGTGTGTATGTAGGTGAATTTCCAAATTGCGAATGAGTTCAATGGAAAAGTCCTAAAACCTTTGCGGTGCCATCGTCGAGCTGCCCACAAAAAGTCTCTTTTCTTTTTTTTTTTTTTTTTCTTTTTTTCTTTGGTTTTTTTTTCTAAACTGAATTAACACAGTTTTGGCTTCGTACTGCGTTGGACGTCGGACAATTGGCACGTTTCAAATTTCAGTCGGCAGAAAATTGCCTTTGGCTCTCGCTTGCAGCTTATAATTGACTAAAATTGCAGTCAATAGTTTTAAGTACTCTCCCAATCAACAGCGATGGACCATTACATTAACTTTTATTGAAGAATAATCAGAGAATTACTTTAAGCGTACGAAATTGATATTGTCCGAATATCTAATCAAATTACAACGGTTCTTTATTAAGTGGTTTTTACAGTTTTCTCGTCAACTTTTTTGTCGTTAAACTTTAGAGTGTGGCCAATCGAACAAGCAACTGGCATCAATCAAGCAGACTTGTTATAATAACCTAACATAAAATAGAATAAGGTTATAAGAACCAGGAGTGGGTATTCGTCAATTGAAGTCCACTGAATAACTTTGTTGTTATTAGCATGTAAAATGTTTGATAAGAGAGCAGAGTTCAAATATAGAGAGCGAAGTGGGTGCCTTATATAAATATATATATGCCGGTTTTATATACTGTACTAATTTGTCTCTTAATTGTAGTAAGTATTGACCATGATAAGCTCCGCTTTGAGAATAAAATTTTGACAATTGCGATAAAAGAAACAGCGTGAGGGTGAAGACAAAGCATGCTGCATAAATTATTTAGAGAGAAGAAAATAATTTCATTCGATCTTTGGATGCAATGAAGAGAAAAAATCGAACTCTAAAATTTCAGAGCTACTACTATACCCAATAAATTTTCCAGGACATTTGTACATAATACTTTAGTCATTTAGTGCAGAGTTAGATCTTCTAGTGGAAGTAGTGATATTAGTAATGTTGCTCAATAAAGAGCAGACCTGATTTTTTGATGCAATTTTGCACACATTTCGGCTAAAATGCGAAGACGTTATAAGAATATTATCCCCCGAAATTCGTTCAAGGCGTTCGACCAGCTTGTAAGAAATTAACCTAAATCACCTAAAGTGCCACGTCCATGTTTCGACTTCTGAATCAAATTCATATGTAAATCGAATATGTTATATTCGTGAGCGTTGGACCTTTGTCCATTATATGGAAAGTGGGTGTGGTTATTATACGATTTTCAAAATTTTCACAAAGTGTTGTCAGCTGATGAAATTCAATGCTTTTTCTTTCTTATATAGTTCAAAAAATCTTCTTCCAACTAGATCGTATTGAATAAGTTTTCGATGAAGTTAATATTGCTGGAAATGGATCTGAGCTATGTGATAACATCATCACATCACATTTCATACATATGACGATACTAACTGAACCTATAACTGACTATATAACCTAACCTACTGTATATATATATATATACCTAACTGACTATACTAACTGTTAGGGATATTGAGGTTCCCACTTACTACCAGTGGTTTGCTTTTGAACTTTTAAACTTTCTGTGATCTCAGTGATTGTTGGGACAATCCAAGAGCTTACGGGTTTAAGGCTACTTTCTGACCGAACCGCACCTACTCTTGCCTAGGCGTTAAGGTTTTCTTTATATCCGGTACTCAGTTTACATTCTGTATAAAATAGGTAGGTGAAGATTCTTCTCTCCTCTCTTCTCTCTCTCTCTCTCCCTTTTCTTCTCTTCTCTCCACTGCTATATACTCGTAACTTGGCTTCAGGTACATTGATATGTTATATTGCTTCCGAGTTCATTTCAGCAGTTCTTTGGTGTAGCTCTGAAGCAATTGACGAACTTTACAAATAGTACTCCGGACAATCTGGGGGTTTTTATTATCAATTCTCTTCCTTATTTTTCATTATTTTTGATTTTACTGACTTCTTTGAAGTATTTTCTTGGTCCCTCTGGGGGTACACCTGCTATTCATGTTTGATAATATTAAAATGCGATATGGCCGACATATGCATACCACTTCTGGTCTTTTTTCTGGTCTTTTGGAAAAATATTAAATTTGGATATCACTGGATAAAGTTCAACTTTATAACTAAACTGTACAATGCGGATTGGACTCTCTCACACCCCTACTCTCACTTAATGAACTTATTTAAGATCTTTGGTGAAGACAATATTTTTTAAATATATACAATATATTCAATTAAATACCTCAAAATATGCTTCTTTTCGGTTGGTGCCTTGCAGTTACGCATTTGATTGTGCAACTCATCAGCTATTGATGCAGTTGTATGTACATAGTATATACATTAATTTTATAGGTATTTAAAACCGGTTACCCATTCAACGCCATGCAAAGTAGCAAAACAACAATTGATGACCGCCAATGATAGATGTGATGCGACGGCAGGTAACCCGCCGATTACGAAGTTGCCGTCTGTAAAATTACTTCCTGTGCAACGGTAAAGTATTTTATTTTAATTTGTTTATTTTTTTTTTTTGTTGTTGTTTTTCTTTTTGCATTCAAACTGTCAACTGCAGAGCAGAGTGCCGTTGAACTCATCCGATCAATGCAATGGACAATAGTAACAATAATAACAACAAATGCTCGTATGATCAGGCAGCTACTTACTTGTGTACATATTAATAGGCATGCTGGTGTATTGGACTACAAAACTGGACACACAAGTGCTTCAACATTTGTATATTGAAGTGCGTGTGCGAGAATATGTTTGCACCAAATTCGAATGAAGAATAACGCCCATGGCCAAACAAACAGAATCGGAGGCTAACAACAACAACGACAATAACAACAACATTGAACATGGCCTCTATTTCGCGCCAAGTGAGCAGGCCAATGCAGTGTGGGATGCAAACACGATAATAATGCCGTTATTTTATCAATTGTGTTATCTTAGAAAAAAAAATGTGTATAAAAAGCGGGGTATTTTTGAATGAAACCGTTAGCGATTAGCAACGCTGAGTTTGTTGATACCCTAATTGATGTAACGTTCTGGTTTCGGTAAGGTAAAGTTTTGGCCAAAAGCATGAAAAACAGGCTGAAAAATTAGCAAAAAGTTTCAAGCTAAAAATTTATGATTTTCTGGAAGATAGTTAAAATGAACTCTATTGCTATATAGCCGATGTGGAATCCACCAACTTTCATTTAAAAATATTTGATCAGATTTATTGAAGAACTTAAAGTCACTTTTTTGAAAATTTCGACAAAGAGGCGTCATGTAATATAAACTTGTTTGCGCTGGACATGTGTTGAAACTTTCAGCCAAGGTTTTTCTCCAACTTATTGCATACTTTTCAGAGTTGTATAATTTTGAAATTATACTCGAATGGCTCAAAATATTTAAAGCGAAATTTTTTGAGAACAGATACTGACTCAAAGTTTTGGAACTACCTACTAAAGGACCTATGCCAACATAAGTAACTGGCTTCGCCAATTTATATTTTAACCCAAGCCATGATTTCAAAAAATAATAATTTCCAAAAAAATGTACTTACCTTCAACCTATGGGAATAATTTTGCAAGCCCAGCTTTGCAGAATCCGGAATTAGTTCAGAGGGTGTGCTATTTTGTCGAGACCTAAAGATTTAAAAGTCTTTGAGAATATAATGAATAAAAAGGCTTCAGGTACTCAAGATTGTGGCTACTTAGGATTAAAAACATTGAGAAGAACTACGGTTATACGCTACATATTGGTGAGCTATAATTGTATACTCTATTCTACTTCTCCATAGGTATTCTGTAACTCTGTTCCGGTTATTTACACCATTCATCATATTTGTTGGGACTATCTAACAAATACTCATACATTGTTCACTTCTAATGCACACCAATAGAGCCGACGTACTTTGTTCCGTTTTTTCATATAAGTATAGGTATATAGTATAGGCAGAGTTAATTTGGATCCACGGTGAGAAGACAACTTCACCTTTAAAATGACCATCCAAAATGGTAGCTTATAGAACAATGATTAAACCATTTGATGTGAGTGATCGCGTCCTCTTGCATAGATTAGGTGGATTTGAATACTTCAAATTTGTTTCAGTAATAACCCAACAGCAATGACGCCTGTGGCATATTTTTTGAAAATGTATTATTGCCTGCCATTAAAAATATATATTTCAATTATCATTTGAACTCAACCCCAAATACAATTGTTTGGAGAAACTTGACTACTACTGCGCCTATTACTGCGCCATCTAGCGGTAGAATTTGTATACAGAAGTCTTATGACCCGATCTTGTGTGGTTCAAGCAGAACACTATCAAAGTCAAATAAACTGAAAATACGTACAAAAAATATATAGCAAATAATAACGGAATTAAGTATACATAAGCTTAATAAAACAACAACAACAGCAATTACAACTAAAAAACAAATTGCAAACAATTTTCGATGAAAACGAGTTTTAGCTGTTGACAGACATTGGGCGGACAGTTGGACCAACAAATGGACAGCCAAATAACCAAAGCAAAGTAAAGACAAAACAAGACACAGAAGAAGAAGAAGAAGAAGACGAAAAGCCTACGGACTATCAGTTCTTAGCTTAGAATCTGCAGGCAGCAGCACACACAAATCTATAGACTATCCGATTAGCTTGCCAGAGAAGAAAGAAACTCAATCGGCGGAGAGAAATACAAAGCGGAGAGTGAAGAAAAAGATGCAAAACCCTGTGGAACAAGAGTCGGATAAAAAGTATTGAGCGCAAAAGCACAGACAAAAGTTAGCAAACAAACACAAAAGCAACAACAACCCAAAGATCTCAAAGAACCAACACCAAGTGCAAGAATAAAGCAAAAACAACAACACACAAAGCACCGAGCACCACAACGGCGACACAGTGGAAAAGCAAGATAAGAAAGAACAATGCAAAGACAAAAGACAAAAGACAAAAAGCAAAAAGCAAACAAGAAGCTGAGCTGAGTGCAAAATTCACCGTTCACTCGGCCGCCAGAGTTCATTGGCACACTTTTGTTAACGAGCAGTTGAGCAGCAAAAAAAAAAAAACAAAAACAAGAAGCAAAAAGCAAAAACAACAAAACAGCTAAGAAAAACAGAAAACAGCTAACGCAAAGTGGCAGCATGAGAATAAATAGCAAGAACAACTGTGGCAACAATACAACAACAATCACGATAACAACAACAACAACAACAACAACGCAACGACATTGCAAGCTGTTGCAAGAAACAGAAATTCGCTGTTTGGACCGCGCCAACCGAAGAAAGGCCGTAGTAACAATAACAACAACAACAACAGAAACAAAAACACAAATGCATAGAATACTCGCTGAAATGCAACCAACGGGACTACAGCGTTTTGCTTGCAATATCACTTCAGATTGCAGCATCTGAAATCGTATATAAATGTGTGTGTGCGTGTGTGTGTGTGCGTGGTGTTTGGAGGCCAGCGGTGCGAAAAGTTATTTGCGCATGCGCATTGGTTTATTGAATAAAAACGGCATATGTAGACTAGTACTTACATGTATATGTACTTTTATTAAGCGAAAATCTTTTTAATCATACCCGGTCTCAGACCACTCTGTAACGGATCTCGAAAAAAAAGTTTAAAAAAGTTTTATAATTACATAATGATTGATTGCAGTTAATTTTGTCTGCTGTGATCTAATAAGTATGTTTGTAAAATCTTGTAAAATAATACATACATAATCACACTTCATTTGTCGCTAGTACCTTCCCATCTAGAAGGCACTATCAATGGGCTGAGAACTCATGCGCTACCCTCTGACGAGTAGATAAATTAGTGTCATATTAGAAATGGTGAGATTCTGATGTGTTATAATGGATATAAAATAATATATTCAACTATAAAAGAAGCGAACAACCTCGAAGTTTTTTCTCTAAATCGGTGTTAAGTTAAAAAATCTCTTTTTTTCCTTAAACTTAAAGGTGCTCCTTTCCGAAAAGCTACATCATAAGTATTTCTTTTTCAGAGAGAATTTACAATCTTTCTACTAACCGCTGTAGTTAATAAATTTTCAGCAGAACTCATGAAAAAGACACAGGAAATCTAAGAGATCAAGGTTATTTGAAAATAGCTGAAGTTCTAGGAAATTCCAATGAGGCTTCATGTCTATACCAGGCTTGTAATGCTTCAAAAGGAAAGGTCGAACTTTTTTATGAACCCGAAAAGTAGCATTTGCTTAAGATATGACTCACAAGGCTTACTCAAAAAATAAAATATAACTGTATATATATAGTTGGCTTCTAATTGGAAACATCACAGTTTTGAAAAAAATTATGAAAATAAAATTCTGATGAAATTAGGCCCGGTTTTGACTTAAAATACCCAAATTTTTCCAATTATTATATCTTAAATTGAAAAGTTTCAAAAATAAAATTTTTTTTATTTTCTAAAACATACAGGGTTGTTGTTGAAAATTTCATTTTTCAAAATTTTTTCAAAAAAAGTAATATCTAACCTAAGAGACGTGCAATTAATATCGCCCTATGAATTTTTGCTCAAGCATTTACCGAATGATTTGTAGAAGGTACTGCATGTTGCCCCATCTGGCTAAAATCTCCAGCATTAGGCGATTCTTAACTTTTGTTTCTTAACAAATTCTGCAGATTTATACTCAGCATATGTGTGCTAATATAGGTTCAATGGCTAATTTGTTCCTGCTTTCGATAGAACTAATATGGAAAATAGAATAATGTTTCATTAATTCAGCAATATAGGAGAATCCCTACTTATATAGAGCACTTTACAATTCCTGGAAGCCCTTGTCCGATCAAAATAAGAATCCAATTCCAGTTGCGCAGATCCGTTGTTTGTGGAAACAACTTTGAAATGAGCTTTTTAAAAAATATGAAAATTTTGGGTCAAATATCACGGCAGTAGCCATTATTCGGCCAAGTTTGGGTCTGAACAACTTTAGTTACAACTTAGCTTGCTGTTCATAAATATTCATACTTTCGTAGTCGAAGTGTTGCATCGGCCATTTTAAGTCGAATAGTTTAAAGAAACTGGCAAAAATATTTCTGAACAAAAAATTTAATATTTGAATAGTTTCAAAAGGCAGTGTTTTAGGTAAATTTATTTTCTTCATATGTAAAAAGAATTTTCAGTTTACTTTTGAATTTAATTTAAAAAAGACTTCTTTTAATATTATATTGAAAACCCAAAACATTTAATTTGCAAGTCATGCAATGCCACATTTACTTCGCTACCAGTTTACGTATGTAATTTTTCCCGCTGCTTTATCGAATATATTTCACAGCGCACCATATATAAGAGTATCATAATAGAATATTGCCAAGTAATAATTTGCAAAAAAGACACACAATACATTAATGGTATAGTATACAGCATATACTTGCAATAGAAATGACCATAGAATTGCTAGTTTACAGTAAATATTGTGAGTGAAGTTGAATGCTGAGCGCCAAATGCACCCATTGACCCATTTTTGGTTTATTTACCCCGGAAGAGGAGTTGCGCATGCGCAAACTGCAACACTTCGATAACGGTGGAACGATGGAACGATGAAACGATGGCCATGGCTACAGCGCAAATGCAGCAGACTGTATTCATAGCGGTTGATGGCTAGAGAATGCAAAAATTTTGTTGTAGATATATTTGTTGTAGATATTCTAAGCCTTAGATGTATGTATTAACATATATGTTAGATGAATGGCTGTGTATATTTTAGTTAAAATTAAGAAAATTTTTGAAAAGTTTTATCTAAATGTTATGTCTAGCTTCATATAATTCATATTTGATTGTAAGGTTATCGATTTGTATATTAGTTATCGATATTTTAGTGATAGTAGTCTCTAAATGTCTAAAAAATTGAAACAAGCTTTAATAAATAACTTCATAAATTCATAACGGTTCAAAAATATATCGATTTTTATTTGACTTATCGATATTTTAGTGATGGTAGTCACAAATAAAGACACGAGTTTTAAAATTTTGTCTTGTATAATATGATAAAAGTATGAAAATTAGTGAATAGTGTATATAAATATATGTCACGAATATATATATTTACTCAAATGTGTATATATATATATATATATATGTTATATGCATGCACATATTTGCAAAATATGTTCTCCATTTGTGAAAAATGCATATATATATATATTTGCAAATATACATATAAAATGCATATATACATATATTTATTTACTCGAATACCTAAATTATTCTATCTATCCCATATACATCCCATATACCTATACATATACAAACATTCCGCGAAAAATTTTTTCTGCTTTCGTCTTCAGATTTGTTGCGCTCGCACGCCTACTGCATTTTCACGCCGCAATGCCACAGTCGCCCATTCGCAATGATTTCTAGCCATTTCACAGTGATTCTATAACAGGAGTAGTGTATTCTGATCTAACGGCGCTTTGCACTATCGCAGCTTCATTACAACAATACACACATGCACACACACACCAACAACAACAACAACAACATTGTGCAGCGAAAGCGGCAATCGGTTGGCGCATTGGAATGGCGAACGCATGTACATGCAATATAACGGTACATTTTCTATTGCAGTTTGCAATTTATGGTATTTCTTGCATTATGTCTCTTCTCTTCTGTTTGCTTTTCCCCGGCGTTCGTTGCTTTCTTCGCCATTTCGCTGCTTTCTCCGCGTATTCGCACTGCACACTATTCGGTCGTTTGGCTGCCGTTGTAAAATCTGCACAGAGAAAGCAGTACTTTTTACTCGCTTGCAACACCAACACACACACACACACACACACCTGCAAATATGAATGCATTCTCAGCAAATTTATTCTTTCAACAGCGCACCAGCGACCGTTTGAACACATACACAGTGTGCAGCTTGTTTGCTGTTGCATTTGTTGTTGCATTTCTAAAATCGACAACAACAACAATGCTGCGCTAGCAACAAGGTTGACTACAATTGCTTGGCAAAAGTGGGTGAATGTACAGTTTTGAATTGTTCAGTGATCGTTCCCTGTTATTGTCGTTGTTGTTGTTGGTTGGTTGGTTGTTTGTTGTTACAAATTGGCGAAACTAAAGTTTGAACAGTGCAGCCAATACTAGCATGCCTCATGCTGTGTATCTTTAATGTTGTAGTATATATGTTTGTAAATATTTATTTATATATAAGTATATAATATATACATATATTTGAGCATATGTATGTATTTGTAATGTATAAAAGTACCAGGAAACTGTTTTGCTGCAATTTTCTGATTGGCTGAAATATTTTTAAATGAAAATCTCCTCGAATACATATACTCCCCAAATTCGGGTTTGAACTCTTTAAATTTGTTAGAAAATTAATTTTAAAAAAATATTTTGCTTAACTTTAATTTTCTTTATATGTGGCAACTGTAAACTCAAATATTGAGGACTTTCGAAATATTTCAGTGTTTTCTTAAACTCATCTTGTTTGGCGAATATGTCGTAGTATTTTCAGGTTTACTTTTTTTGTGTTGGCAACTCTACTCGGAAACATGCCTAAATAAAAATTACTTTCCTCTCGTCAGCGTTATTGATTTTTTTTTTTTTCGGCGCTCGAAAGCAGACCCATTTTTGGACCTGAAGTAAATATTGAAATCAACATTCAACTCTCTCAAATAAAAGTTCACATTCGAAAATATTGCAGCAAGTGCTTCGAAGTTAATATGTAACATATATTACATACATATATCCTTAGATGAACGCTCATTAGCGTTGTTGTTGTCTGTTGTCATGCATTTAATTTTAATGCCGGCGGAAGACTTCCATCTCAATGCAATTGTCATGCTAAAAAAGTGAGTAATTCAAAAACAAAATTTGCTCCCACAGTGTTTGCTAAAGCCAAGCCGCATATCCTGAAGATTCAATAGTTCCGGAGTAGCAATTGCTTTTTAAAATTATTTTTAGAAAAAAATATCAAATTAGTGCGAATCATTCTTGTAAATTACATGTGAGTACCTGAGCGGGATTCTTGATGAACGATTTTTGTCAGTCTCACCCATTTCATTTGGTAAACCCACGCGTGAAGTTACTACTTATGACCTTCAAGTCCTGTTTGAAAACGTTGAAAGCACGTTGGGCTTCCAGCAGTGTAAGAGATAAATCGACGAATCCAAAAAAAGTAAACGATTCATTTCTGAAACTAAATCCCAATATATATATCGATATGTTAAATAAATTCTTTATTATAATTACGACGGCACTTAAACACACTTTTTATATACTTTATATACACTGAATAATTCGTAATATAATTCATAAATGTCCGACCTTTGAGCTATCAGAGCTCAAATCTATATATTTTGAATTTTTTAGCTCTACTCAGTACAATCAGTACTAAAAGTCAAAATTTTACTTGTCAACACTTTCTTCGATCTCTGAAAATTGGTTGTAAGCCTTGCTAAATACTCGATTGCTATTTTGAGAAATCTATATCATTCTTTGCAATGATCTAAAATTGGAAACAACCATGAGCAAACATAGAAAAAATATTCTAGGAAGCGCACTAAGCCGAGACAAGGAAATATAACCCACAACCTTTTGTAATGGAAAGGAGTCGGAATGCATTATTGTCCGAAAATGTTTGGTATAAGGTTATATAATATTAATTTTATAAAGTTTATATGATGATATGAGCTTCGAATATTGATATTTTCCAACAAAGAAATTTCAATTCTTTTGTAAATATTTATATTCGATTAGTTATTGTCGGAAAGCTATCCAAGCTTCCAGTTATGAGAAAAATTAAACCCTACTGAACTTAAATGCGGTTATGTTCAAAGAAAATTACTTGTGCACATTTGGTACTTTAGCGATTGGAGATGTACTTCTGTAATTATTTTCTTCCTTTATAGAATCAAGTATGCTCAATACCAAGACTGGAACTATTTTAACTTTAATATTGAAATAATGTATGTAGGACTAAGGTTGCCTTTACCATATCTTCAAAGGTTTTTTTTTATTCGCCCCCAAGTGGCGGACTTTGCGACTCAGAGGCAACTCTCAGCTTCAACCCAAAAGTCGAATTGAGGGGTCGGATTGCTGAGAGTTACAGTACTGCTGCCAGTGATCTGGCCATTCTTCTTGTTGCTTGTTGTGCGCTTTAGTCGTTGCATAACTTTCATTCGCTTCCACTTTAAGTGAGTGCAAAACGCCGTCCTTTGGAAAGAAACTGAACAAAAAAGCACCACACTCAAACCCGCCATGCCGTGGCTCCGTTGTACAACTGGTTGATGTTCGCTGTGCTTATCACTCTTTTTCTTTATTCTTTATGACGTGTGCCGTTCTCGCCTTTCGCTGCATGCAACAGCTCTGCAACACCTCAGCATCAGAGTTCATTCGCCTTTTGCACTTCTTCATACGAGTTGTGTCTCTACGGCGACTGCGCCACTGCCGCGGCGTCTGCGTACGGCGCTAAGATGCCGTTTTACTTAACGCTTTCGGATTTTGACCAACCAGTTCCCTCCCTGTCTGTTAGTTGACTCTTTGCTCTGCGGGAACCATGGCAATGCACTCTCTTTTACTCTGATTTAACTTTTTTGAGTTTTCCTTTTGCTTTCTTCTTCTCTAATCTAAACTCTGTACTTCGACTCTTCCTTTCTTTGCACAATCCACTGCTCTTTATTTGCACTTCTTTCGTTCTTTGCAGCGGCTTGAGATTTTAGAAAGCACAGCAACCTCAAGAAGTTTGCGCACTCATTGGTTTTTGCTGCTTTCATCTGGCCATACACCTTAGTTGTTGTTGTTGTTGTTGTTGTATTCAATATTGCTCAACTACTTTGCAACTGAGTCTGCCGCTTGTTGACTGCTTAGACGTCAAACACCAACACCAATCGATGTTGCATTGTATAGGTCAGTTTCCTGCATCGGCGCTAATGAAGCCGACAGAAGACTGAAGCGGCCGCTGCAATGCGTGTCTGAGCAATTGCTTTGTGTAAATATTGTCACATCTAAAATTGAGCTCGTAATTAGGTTAAACAAGTACTTCGTTGTTTGCTTCCAAGTTTTTTTTTTGTTTTTCGCTTGCTCGTTAATGGCTTTATAGCTCCAAGCTTTCAAGCTGAACCTTCCCTTTAGAACTATTTTTAAGGCGCTGGATAAGTGAGGTTGGGCTAGATTGTCAGCAGTTACATTTAGAACTTAGAGAAACTTACAGTATTGCTTTATGCAATTGCCTTATGAAACTGGAAATTCGGAAGAGTTTGAAGAGCTCAAAATGGAGGTGCTTTCAAGTTTTGTGCTCCTCAGAGCTTTTCCATCGAAAACTATTCATGCAGATGAATTTCAGATGAATATCTCTTTCCATTAGGGATATGCTTCTTAGATAGCGATATGAAAATCGGGAGAACTACAAAGCTAAAACTCTGAGTGTTCTACGGTATTTTTGATTCCTTATATTTTTCTCTCGAGACCGTGGATCTTCAGACGTAAAATAGGTAAGTAATTTATCTATAAAGTAAGTTTTGTTTGAAGTCATACCTAGTCTTTTTCTGAAGATTCCTAAAATAACCGTAGAGAACCCTTTGACTCCCTGAGGTAAAGCTAGGGTATGCTTTAGCTTATGTCTTGCAACCTATGTCTTTTCGATCGCTTTTACAAAGGGAAGTATAATTCTGATTATTTTAAATCTTCAAAAAATTGGACATTGCTCTCTGAGGTAAAATCTAACGTCCACAGGCTGGCTAGGACTGATGATAAGTTATTTTATGGCTTCAGTTGCAAGCATACCGGCCTCAAAGTATAATCAATTGTGCTTAAAAAAAAATAAAAATAAAAATTGGAAAGAACTGTGGAACGATCATAGAGTCCACAAACCCAGCTGTGTTGTTAAAACAAAATTTAAGCACTGAATTGGCAGTACTAGTCTTCCAATTTATAATTAGTCATCGCAGAGATAAGAATAATCCCAATGCTGTAGGCTTTCGTATTCGAACAGTTAATTAGTGAGTAATATGGGAATGGTAATAGATGAATTGTGGAAAAGTGTAATAAGATGAAGGAGGGAAAAATATCTAATTTCAGTTATGGTGAGTTTGATTCTGCGACAATAACGCAAGTGGTGAATTTGGTTGCGAAGAATGCAGCTGATTTCGGATGTGATGTTGTGTTGAGGTGAGGTGAGGTGTGGTGTAGGTTTTTCACAAGTGTGGTGAATTTTTCATTCCGAAAACAGAGCTGATTTTGAAAATGTTGGGCTGAGGTGGTGTGACATCAATTGTGGTGTACTGGGCTTGGGTGTGTTCATGCATAGTGAGAAAACGTGTGTTAAAATAAATTAAAGTGAACTATGTTGTGTATATTTTGAGCAAAGTATGTATCATACAATATGGTTTATAATTTATTTTCTCGTCTTTTAGAAATGTATCTTCACTCCGCAAACCTATTACACAGAATTTCACAAAACAAGTAATTTTTCCTAGAAAAAGATTCAACTCATCCGTTTAGTCAGATTTCGTAGTTACACGAAAATTACATTTAATTTTTTATGAGAATCAAAAAATTTGTTCCATAGAACATTTCTGGTATCCCTTGTAGTAAGTGAGTTTATCTCAATAAATGTTTGTATGGGGTGTGGATTTATTAAATCAGCAAAATTATGGAGGTATTCCAGTCTAGAGGCATGAATTTTAAGTGTTTTTTCAGGTGCCATAAATATTAAAAATATTTTTATTATAAATTTTTTAAAAAAATATTTATTCATTTTAACAATACATAGAAAAAGGTTATTTAAAAATTTAAAGTGTTATAAGCTCTTGAAGTGGGGGATTGGGAAAAAAATGGTTCTCCAAGTTTGTCACGATTGCAACCCTCCAAATTATCTAATTATCTAAAACAATAAATATAATATTTTATTTATCTAATTAAATGCTGTTATCCTTCTAAATAAGAAAAGTGAAATCTAAATATTTCTTTTAAATAAATTTTTTTTACTAGCTTTTTAACGTTTCTGACAATCTTTAATATAACAAAATCTTTTTATTTGTTGAAAATCATTTTTAAAACGCTAGTGACACATATAGCGAAGACTCTCCTCAAATTTCTAGTAAATCGGTTAAGCCGAACTTAAGAAATCATAACAACCTTTTCCAAAAAAGTTACTTTAAGAAAAACGAATTTGAAGTTGCGGGTACAATTATTTCAAGTGTAATGCAACCCACCCGGTTTGGATGTCATGTTGCTAAAACAGCTTGATTTCTGGCAATAACTGATAATTTATGTCCTCTTAAAGACATATTTTTGAAAAATTAAGACTTGAAAATATGAAAAAAAGTTTTCTAAATTTCTATATTAGTATACATCATTAAATTTCTGGACTGAATTGGAGTGTAGGGGTCTTATTCTATGTCATGTAACAAAAATTATCGGAACGCAATGGGAACTATCAGAAAATATTCTTCTGAATGATTGCCTTAATGGCTACAATACATATATAAAATATATTTCCACCTAATGCTATCTGCCCACTCATCTAATAATTTATTCGCCCATTCATACATTAGCCAGTGCAGTGCAATTACTTGCAAATATACGTACATAACCGCTAACGCATTGACTCATATACAGATACAAATAAAAATAAATAAATATGAATATGAATAAAAAAGCACTGATAGCAACGCAACAATGTTGCTAATCGACTAAATAAATAAATATATATATGTATATATATACATATGTATTTTAATATGCATTGCAACAATAAAATCATTTCCAACTGAAAATTAATGCAATGACACGAACAAAATACAACAAAAAAACGCAAAAAATATTGCAAAGCAGACGTCAACTGCAGAAATCACAAAAAACGCGCAACAACAACAACAAGTGAAAAAAACAAAGCACAGCGCTCACCCTGACTGCCAGCGAAACGCATAACATGCATCTATGACGACAACAACAACAACCACCACAACGACAACAACCACTACAACGACAACAACACCGACGACGACGACATTCAACTTGAACTTTTCCATTGCTGCGCTAAATAGACAAACACACACATACACACACACACACAAACACAAACACACAGCGGCGCAGAGAGGCGCAGAGAGACACACGCAATGATAACAATTATTCTATTCCACATACTCTGCTCTCTTTCTCTCTAACTCTCTTTCTCACACACTCACACGCTTATCTCTGCACGTATTGCACGCTCAAGATCAAGTTTCTTCCGCATTTTTTCGCTATATGCATCTAATAGAGCGCTCAATGCTTTTTCTATGCGCTCACTGCGGTTGTTGCTCATACGACACGGTGCAACTATTTCGGAGAGCAGCTGCAGAGTCTGCACTCAAAAGCTTTATGAGTGGCGTGAATGAGTAAATTTGTATATATGAATGGGTGTAGGAAAGACAGAGTACATTGTAAGTACAGAGTAAAAAAAGGTGACTCTATGAGTATAATTAGTTGGCCTTTAGTTGAGCGCAGAGTGAGTTATAAATTATATAGAGAGCAAGAGTAGTGCATAATGACAAATGGAAGAGTGACTTTTTGACACATACCGGCATACATACCATACCATATGTATGTATGTATGTATGCAGTGATAATCACCTATGATTTGTATAATCACCTATTTTTCATAGGCAACCACAAAATTTTCATTATTTCGCTCATTACAATAACAAAAACGACAATTTGCGTGTATTAAATAGTAGAAGTCTGAATGCAAATGCCTGTTAAACTGTTATCTCATGAAATGAGCTGAAAATGGTAATGCCATTGAGTTCAATTTTCAGGAATGAGTTTGAAAACTTCAGAAGTGTAAAGATACAAACACTTTTATCAGGTTCCGGAAAATACTATATAGTGTTTTCACAGTAAATTATTAGTTCGAAAAATATATGAAATTATTGTTATAATATTTTCATAAAATAAATTAAGGAGTACAAATTTAATTGTTGACTACTTCGATTTGGGTCTGGTATTTTGACTAGAAATCGAAGTCAGAAAACTATTTTAAAGTAGGGACTTATATAAGTCTGACTTATATAAGTCAGGCCTACGTAGGCACTAAGACAGTTGTAAGTTTATTAATTTTTAAAAACAAAAAATTATTAATTACCTAGGTGTTAAAATAAAAGGGACAACTTCACTCATAAAGTACTAGTATTTTCAATCCTTTTTTCACCGAACTCAGATAGGAGTAAATTCCTCATTTTTGCATGTGTATTTTGGTATTTTGCTCAATATTTCAATAAGTTGAAATAAATACAGCAATATCCATAAAATTATGGCACAGAATATTTCGGAAGAAAAGCGCAAAAATTTTATTCTCCAGTTCAGGGTTGCTCAGATACACCAGTAACATTTTTCACTATATACTATATGACTATAAAATCACTGATGCTTAGCTTAGTTTCAGTTTCAAAAGCACAGAACCAACTTACTCTAGATCGCGCAGCAGTTTACCGTCTGCACAATTGTAGAACTTCTCCCTACTGTATTTAAGTGTATTAAATATATTTGCCTGAAAGTCTTTCAAGTTCTCAAGACTTCAATAAATCCAAGTTTACTTCCTGAAATTTGTTATTTGCTAAATAGTTTAAGTTATAGGACCAAAATCAGCAAGAGACATATGAAAGAGCTGAAAATAATGAAACCTTTTTTTAAATAGTTTTTTACATATACTCTCATTTAAATTTTTTTTCATCTTTTATTGTTGTTCTTTACTTTTTAGGCATTATATATTTTTCAATAATTACATTGTCATAAAAAATTTAACTTATATACGTGTGTATATGTTAAATTTACATAATATGGTTCGCTATAATTACTTTTCTCTTCAGCTGTGCTCTTTTGTTGTTTAATTTAACTTACAACACTCTTTTGGCAGTCTACTTTTGTCGGTGAGGTCAATAAACTTTTTCGTTTGTTGTTACAATTTGCAAACTGGTTATATATATGTATGTAAATAAATATATATAAATATATATATAAAAAAAAATCTGTGGATTATTTTAATAATTTGTTAATATGTAACAATTTGTAAATAATTTATTGAGAGCATTATTCCTCAAATTAGGTTATGTATATTTCGTATTTATTTGAAACTAGAAATAATTTTAAGTAAAAAGAATTAAAGAATCAAAAATAAAACATTCAACAAATTTATATTTTTCATTTTCATTTCAATATTCAAAATAGTGACAATATTTCATTATTTTAACCCTCATTATCCGTCGATCCTTGCAGACAGCACACACGAATACATGACCGCCAACTCTGACTCTGCAGAAGTGAATGCGTCTGGGACTTCGTGGTGCTGGCGGTCGTTGGCCTAAATTCACTGGTTTCGTAACATTAAAGTTTATGAGCCAAGGAAATAGTACTGGAGCGCCAAATGGCAGCGCAAGCTCCAACGCTCTTGAGATTGAGAGCGAAAAATAAAGAGTATAAGCTTTTGCGCTCTTAGAAAAGCAATGGAAATAGCACAGGAAGAGCTGAATTGCTTACTAATTACATGAAATCCAATAATACAGTCAACAAAAGATTATAAAATTTAAGCGTATAAGCGTTATAAGTTGAAAGCGCTGAGTTTTCCTAAATGATTAAATTTAGTTTTAAAATGTTTTCATCTTTCCGAATGTTGGTTATTCCACGCCTCCAGCGCAATCAAATTTAGATCGAAACTATTTCGAATGTGATCTTAGACAGACATCGTAGACAGTACAACAACAACCTTGTAGCTAAGAATCTAATCTAGTCACTAGAATAATCACTAAGAATCAGCTTTAAATAGAAAATTTAACATTTTAATTCTAGCTTTCCTTTTCACAACTAAAAAAATTACGAAATGCAGCAAAAGTGAAGATTTTCTTGGAAGCGAGTGAAGATTTCGCAGTGAAGTGCAAACGTTGAACTCGATTTCCTTTTCTTTACGCAAACACGAATCGTCGACTGAGTTTGCGCTCGACAATTGAATGCACTGGACTTGTTTATTAATTGCCAGCGAGTAAGCAAGTGCTGCGTTTGACTGGAACCGAATATTGAAAATATTATGATTATAATTCACTCAAGAAATTGTAACACTTATTATTTTCAGAAAAAAAATAGAGATTGGTTCATTAGAATTGGAAAAAGAATACAAATTTATAGATTAAAAAAAATAGAAAATTATAATAAAAAATTAATTTATTATAAAAAAATCACTTTTCCTGATTTAAATTTTATCGATTATGATAAACAAAACGAATTATATTTGGTGGTTATTTTGCTACTTCTTCGCACTATATAGGAGTTAACCGTGTATTCGTCTTAATATTAAGTGTCAAAGTACAAAACATTTATAGCAGGAGCCTTCAGAGCCAATTGCTGTAGTTAAGTCAGTAAGCAAATACTCAACATAAATTCTAAACTACAGCTTACGTTATTAATTTATGCGAATTTTTAGAAGTATGTCGAAAAACTTTTACCTAAAAATTTCAAATCCAAAGATAACTACAATTATCGGTGGAATTTCTTTCAGAAAAGAAAAATAAAATTGTGAAAATTACAGCATTTTTGACCAAAAAACGACAAAAATCGATGAAAAAACGGCATCAAAAAAATTCTAAATTTAAAACCAACAGAAATCGGCAAGATAGTTCTAAGTCATTACTTGTATATTTTTACAAAAAATATAGAAATAAATATCAGTTCCGATTCCGCTTGGTCGAAATCGAATCGATTCGAAGATATTGAGGCTATATCAAAGCTTTATTTTTAAAAAACTGTAAATAAATCGGAATCATATTCATTTATCATCTATAATCAGCATAAAAGAAAAACAACCGGTTTCAACCAAAAATTAAAAGAAATCAATTTCTTTATTTTTTATGTAGTATAGTGTAACACAAATTTGGAACTGATAAAATTCATAAGATTCAATAAAATATTGAAAAATTATATACTGACTTAATGACTATGATCCATATTGAGCAAACAAATTAATATATATAAACCTATTGAGAATTATAGGCTTAAATAGTAAACGAATGAAGTAAGACAGATATACAAATATATTGATTTTCTATATATAACTCGTTCTAAGTTTATTTCCAATGCTCAATGCCGATAGTCGACAGCCGATAGAATCATTGTAGCCACTGCAACAAACAAAGTCATTCGCGCATGCGTAGAATGAAAGTTTGCGCAAATACACAGTCGACGCGCTGCGTGCGCCAAAGTGAATGACATAAATGGCGCATGCTGCAGGTGGCACACATACATATGTATATTTATATATAAATATACCTATATATAATACATATGTATATATATATATGTCAGTATGAGTATGTGAAGAAAATCTAACTGAAACGTCACCACATTTGCCACCTGTAAACTATTGTGTACATATCTATATGTATATGTATGTATTTATGTATGCAAGTACATATATATAAATCCATGTATACATGCATATGTGAGCGTGCTGTCAGTTGCGAGTAAGGTTGCCTTGACTTTCCGTTTGTTGTGATTTATTCTCCTTACTTATATATATATATATATATATATATATTTTTTTTTTTGTTTCGCACTTTTTCTTATTGCAAAGTGTGCAAACAAAGGCAATGCACGAAAGCGCGACACAGAAGCGTTGAAGCGGTCATCGCGAACAACAAAAAACAAAAAAAAAAAAATGGCATTGCCTTGCACTTCATTTCATTTTCTAAATTCTTATGACCGTTTGTCGTCTCCGCCATAAATAGTAAGCGTGCAGCATGTGTTGACTACCCGCCATATGCACACACACACACACACACACACACACACAGAGAGAGAGACACATGCAAGGCATTCGTTGGCAGCCTGTTTGCTATTCACCAGCGCTTGCCAAATGTGTGGCACTTGCAGTTGCCTCCTTTCTTATTTCATTTACTTTTATTTGATTTTTGTTTGCTTGTCTTCTTCTTTGTGTCGTTGTTGTTGCAAATCTCATTTTCAAGCTCAAATCAGTTTCGCTTGCAGACAGCGACATATTTAGAGAGGCTTGCAAATGAAAGTTCGCCTTGCTTTCTTTTCGGATTTTCAGCGCGTCACAGCGCCGTCGTCGCCGACTTTTCTATTTGCCACAGTTTAGCAGTTTTTCCAAGCTCGCAACGCCGCACAGGCATTCTGGCTTGCCACAAGCACACACCATAACACACATACACACACATTCATGTGAAATGCTTGGAGAAATTTACGTCTCACAATATCGATAGCTTCATAAGAAAGTAGCGTTGCATTTTCTTACTTTCTTCCTTCGCACAAGAAGAAGAGAAAGAAGAAGCAGAAGCAGCAGCAGTTGCTGCATCAACTAATTGCGTTGACTTGAGCTGGCAGCACCCGCTAAGCGGTAGGCAAGTTTATTGACCGAATAAAAAGCGAAACGAACAAGCATAGGCCGAAAGATATAAGTGTGTATGTGTGTATTTATATGCTATGAATGTATGTTTGTAAATGAGTAAAGCGAAATCATGAAAATTTCTTAGACAAGTTATTATAAAGGAAAAGTTATTAGCGTTGATTAATTAATAGAGGTGCAAATTGATGTTTTTTTATGGATGTAGTGAGAATTCTTTTCAAAGTTTATTTGGTTAGAAAATCAAAAATGCTGAATAAAAATTGTTGATTGTTGAAGAGAATCAATATTGATGGCGAGCGCAATAATTCTGTTCGATTTCACTGTGAAATACATAAGTAATTTAGTGGTTGAACCAACCAATATTATACAAAATATACCAATGAATACGTTTAGTCCGTTATTTCCTCTTTAGAGCTCACTTTCATCAAGTCAAAGCGATCAAAAACGACCTCTAAGTATTACCGTTAGAGGGTAGAAGTGTTCCGTAAAAGCGCTTCTCGAAAGTTGCTTTAATTGCTTCCTGAAAATGAATTTAGTACAATTTTTTTCCCAAAAAATTTATAAATTTATACCCCTGTATAAAACTTATGACGTGGCAAAGAGAAATGTGGCTTAGTTTATTGTTATTGGAAACAAATTTATTTATTTGAACATCGTCTAGTTCACTCACCGCACAAACACCTTTAATTCGTCGACCAAGTACACTTACAAAAGCAGATTTCAATAATATTAATCACCTAAAGATGGTTCCAAATTCATTGATTAAGCATCTTGAGGCCAACACAAACCTTTTATCGCGACTACTGTCGAATAAAGCTTGGATGATTGAAGGCATGCGATCACTGATGTTTCAAAATTAGTATTGCGAAAGTTGTTCAGTTCAGAAGTAGGTGCAGAGATGATTCTACCTCGTCTCTTCCAGACAACTCGGATCATTGAGAAAATTAAAATGTTTGCTCTCACCAAGAAATAACCAGTTAGAACCTCTATAGCTAGCGTAATATGAACTTTGCTAAAAGCAAGAAGTTCAATCAACCACTTTCGAGCTACTCTGGACTAGAAGGCGCTTACAAAATCGCAAATGTTAATAGTTTACTAAAACCGAGCTTATGCGAGGCTTAAGTGTCCAGTAATACACCGAAACAAGGCAGGAGAGCACATATAAATCTTTTCACAAAATGCCTGGGTTCAATTTAAAATGAAACTAAGTACTCCTTAACTAGCCTTGAGGGCATAGTGAATGAACTAGAGGTCAACATTGCTTTTCTACTATCAGAGTGCATACTCACGGCTCTAAGGGAGACCTTGATGGCAGCAACGTTTGCATGAAAGGCAACTGTAAAACTCTAGAAGCCTGAAAGTAGAGTTGATGGAGTGACAAAAGGCTTCCCAACTGAGCTTCGGTCTATGCCTAAAAAACTCAAAACGAGTCTGCTATACGCCCTGCCGATATACTATATCTTTACTGATATTAGTGCAGAGAAGAAGCCGCCAAGAGTTGGAATGGTGAAACAGTGAATTAAATTATAGGAAAAAATGCACAAATTTTTCATACAGTTTAATGTAACAAAATAAAGTTTTCAGGTTTTTTTTTCATTAAAAGTATATTTAGCTTGGAGAATACTTTTGCACAGGCTTTCTTAAATTTCTTACATTTTTCGCACAACTTTAAGCAGATTCAGTCTTATTTTTAACATGCATGGCAACTCTTTTTCAAAACATGTCTACTAAATCACATTATTACAAAAACAAAACTCTTTGCTGAGTAATATTTACTGCGTACCGTCTCTAACTGTAAACAGTGGTGTTATTTGAAAAGCTTTGTTTCCCAAAATTAATTTCCGTTGGACAGTCTAGAAATATATAAAACTGAGTGGCTGGATTAACAGTTATTTCAATTAATTCAGATTGTAGCCAAAAAAAAAACCTTACAACCTGTAAATATCGATATCCACTTAAATCTAGGAGTAAGTTTGGTAAGAGATTTCTAGTAATGAAACCAAAATAGATCTCTAGAGGTCAGTATCAAGTCTAAGAGCCTGAATTTTAATTGTACAGATCTAGTATACATTTGGAAGTGCTTCTAAAAAGCTCCAAATATTCAGTAAATGGGACATAGAAATCTAACATAGAATTATAATTAAACCTTCTCAAATCAGCGAGTTTCTCCTAAATAAATTTAATAAAATTTCATTAAAGAAGTATTATATTAAAATAATTTTATCTTACACTAAAATCAATTATATAAAAAAGCGTCTAAAATAGTTTACAGTATGACCGGAAAACACTAAGACTAGAGAATAATCATTTTTATTTTACACAAACTATTAAAATCCCTACTAATACCCAAACACTATTCGCCCTACTTCAAATTTCAGCCGCACAAATTAGAACTGAATACGGCAGCCAGAAAAGTAACACCGAAGTTGAATGAACTCTCCAAGCCAATAAGTGCAGAGACTGAAAAGAATGATTCGTCAAAAAATAAATAAATAAGAAATAAATGTAAAACGAAAGATTTAAGCAACGAACCTCAAAAATAGAACAATACTTAATCAGGTATATACATACGTACACATACATAAATACGAACAAGAATACAAATCAAAGCCTTTTTATATATGATATATGTGTGCTTTTTAGATTCACTTGAAAATGTGCTAAGGCATTGAGCATACAAAATCTGGCTTATATGTTCACGCATATACATACATACTCCGTAAATATGCTTATGTAAATATTATTATGAGGCGGCTGAAGAACGTTCTGTCTGTCATACCCAAATTGGGACTCAGAACTTACTAATTTCTTTGCCGTAAACACTGTACAAACATACAAACATACAAACATACAAACATACAAACAGACATGCATGAATACATGTATTACATATGCTTAAAGCACACTTAATAGTCCGGACTGCAGAGCAAATGTAGCAAAGAAAGTTTACGACTAAAGAGCAGACACCAACTCGAGCTTAAACGCACTTAACAATGATAATGTGCTGATGATATAATTGGTTTGTTGTCGAAAAACTCTGGCGGAGAGCAGAAGGAAGAAGTGTGAGTTCAAAAACTTTTTCTTTTCTTTTTTCTTTCACTGAAAACGAGTGATAACAATTGACTTGAGTTCTGTTTGTTGGATTGAACAGTTAATTAGCACCAAGCGTCGCTGCGGTTAAAAACGGTAAATGTAAGATGGTCACTTGGAAAAGAGTGGGTTCAAATTCCGGTTAAGGGAAAACTTAAATTACAGAAAACAAAAAATAACAAAGAAATTAAATATAATAAGCTTCTCTTAGAAGAAATTATTACTTCAAAATCAAATTAAAACCTTTAGAGCTCCATATCAAATCCAATTTAAAGTAGAAGTCTCACCGAACAACCAGCAGCAAGAACCGAAAATATTGAAACATATTTTACAGTTACAAATTAAAGTATTGAAATTCGAATGTTTTCGAATGTTTTCGAAAATACCAATATTCGAACTCGCAATAATTCACAATAGTTTAATCTTTCGATTTATTTAAACAAATTCAACTGGATTAATAAATTTTTGTCCTGACCTGACCTGACATCCTGACCTTGAATGATGTTCACATTTTTGACCCAGATGACAGTAATCTTTTGAATTCATTCTCCATGGGTTGAAAACCGAAGGCTCCGCCTAAATGTATACTTTGAATAAATAACCACACTTCGAATAAAAATTTTTCAAAAAATTTTATTTGTCTTCTTAAAACCAGGATCGTAGTGTCTTGCTTACCGAAATATCCATCAAGTATACAGTCTTGATCTTATTGGGATCATTCGAATTTTTAGCATTAATTAAAACCAAGAGAAAATTTTGCGAAGTTTCGATATTTTTGAGAGATCTAAAGATGTGTTTAGAAAGATAAATACTTCTGATATGTGAGAGACTTATGAAACTAAGTGAGATTAAGGAATAAATCTTCTCTGAGACGTATTTGAATAATACATTTAAAGCCTTTTAGAAAAGAATCTTTAGACTTGAAAATAATTCTGAGTAAACTCTTTGTCTATTTAATAATATGTGCCGAGCTGAGGTTGCCAACTAAATAAGTTTTTCAAAAGTTGAAAGCTTAGCCACTTTGATAATGTGAGAATTGTCTATAATGGAAAAAAAAGCTTAAGCCTTACTGCTCTTGTAAGAAGCCGTGCAGAATCCAAAAGCTCCAAATCCATTTTGTTGAAATAGTCAACTGTTTTACTGAAAATAGGTTTTATGGTCCGATTTGGTTCATATTCGAAATGCTTATTGAAAAGAGCAATGTAACTGCTTCAGAAAAATAGTATAACGTTAGATGGCGCTGCTGTTGAATTATTAGCTACTAAATATCTAAATTGCCATTTAGAATACAAATGCCAAATTTTTTATTTTTTATTTTTATTTTTTGTGTATTTTTAGTAACAAAAGGACTTTTCGTAAGTTTTCCAGTTCGAGTAATATGCAATTAAAATTAATTTTTCATTTTATCAGCAAAGACCCTTTATTCGTAATTCAAACTTCGTTTAGTAATATTAATTACTAAGCAGTGTGATACGAAAAAAAGCCAAGCGCTTGAAAAATTTGTCTCCGTCTCATCGGTTTAGGCCGCAGATTGGGGAAGCAGTATAGGAGGAGGGAATCGGTTCATCGCCCTACATCATCAGGGAGATCAGTTATACACAAATCATACCAGATCTCTAACTAGATCTCTGGATAAAACTCTATCATATCAGAAAAGTTGAGACAATTATTTTTAGTTCGACGTTTCTTCATCACCTCCAAGAGACTTTAAGTTACTGGAATGATATTAAGATCTATCAATACCATTTGAAAATATAGAGTAAGAGATTCGAGTCCAAGCACTCCGCGAGCGTACTAAGCCAAATCACTCGCTCACGCACGCGCTATACTTTACGCACCGTTCGCAGCAACACGCAAACGTATGTGTGCTCATGTGTGTGTGTGTGTGTGTGTGGATAAGTGGAGAATTTGTTGCTTCTGACCAATTCTCTATATTTTGTCATGCTTTTATGTTTTGGGAAAACGAATTTGGTCAATGACCCCCATTCAAGCAAGTCAACAAACACCAACAACAAGCTCATTTTCAGTGTGTGTGTGTGTGTGTGGTTGTTCGCTTGCCGCTTTAGCCAACCAAAAGAGTGTTTTTTAATGAAGCTTCTTCGCACAGACGATCAAATGCGTGTGTCCATGTATGTATGTGTATGTAATTATTTGTATCTATGTATGTATGTATACATGTATGCATGTATGTTTGTGTGCTTGCGTTCGAATTCTGTTGATTGCCACTTGTAGTTGTTATCTTTTTGGCCTTCAAAGCCGGCCGGTAAAAGTGAAATGTGTCGACAGCGCAGTCAGCGTCGCAGCGTCAGAGAGCGACATATGCTTTGGATGCAGCAAACACACACATACACACACACACACCGAAAAAGCTATGAATGATAAGTATTTTTGCCTCTGATTCGGTTATTTTGGGCTTAAACATCATTTGCTAAGTGGCTAGCAGGGCACAATGGATGCGTGAAGAGAAAGAGAGAGAGAGAGAAAGGGCCGTGGAAGTGAACGCACTTTTTTTCCTGCTCTTTCGTTTATTCGGTTATGTTTTTGTTTTATTGTATATTACATTGTACTCACTTTAAATGATGTCAGTGAACTCGGTTTGCCGAAGTGTTGTTGTAAAAGTCTTTTAACGCAATTTTTCTTAGCTTTATTTTGTAACAAATTTAATTTTTTTTTAGTGTAACTTGTTTCTTTTTTTAATTTTTCCTTGCGTTAATTTTCTTTGGAATTTTCCTAGAAGCCCAGCTGTTCTCATTGGCACGCAGAGGTTATTGACTCACCTTCGCGGTAGAATATTTTGTAGCTTATGAAATTAAGTTACGTGCTGGCGCGCATATGCCTAATCACTAGTAGTTCTAGTAGGTAATTTACTACTCACTGATTAAGTCGAAAAAGTGGCAAAGTTTCGCTTTAACAATTGTTTTTAAAAATTTTGCTTGTATGGGGTAATTTTTTTTTATACTGTATGCTTACGATAGCGGTATTTTTCTGTTTGTCCAGATGTCTCGAAATCAAGCCCGGTGTAGACAGTACAATGTAGAATAGGTGTGACTAAAGTAATAGTGAGTGTACTTGAAGCTCCAAGAACTTTAAAATATAAATAATAAAAAAAGTTTTTCGTTTTTCTCATAAATTTTTAACGGTCTTATGGTACTCTTGTATTTTCTTGTAGTTGTAGTCCTCCAAATCATACTAAAGAGAGACAACGTAAACTATAGTACATAGAGCGCAATAACAATAAATATAAAACGTTGCCTACAATTAGGCGCTTTGCTAAATTTCAGCTCAAAGAATATTCTTTTTTGGGAAAATCAGCTAAAGTATATTACAATTTCACGATCAATATAAGCTTTACTTTATTAAATTTTTTAAACCACATTTTCAAATTTTTACTCTCTTATTCTTTACTCTGTTATTCTCTTCGTCGAAGTAGTCGACGCAAAAAGCTTTTAAGGATTAAAAAATCAATATGCTCTTAAACGACTATTCAAATTTTTTAATTAATTAAATTAAAGTTTTAGGAACAATATAATTTTTTGCAACCAGAATTCCTACTGGAACTCGAATTAGAAGTAACCAGAGCTTCTTCTCGTCCGCAGACTAGATCTTTCTGTTCTTTGAAACCAGTATATTGGCCTTCTGTTAAGTCAAACAATTGTTAGTAGTCTTTTAAAATCGCATTTAAAAAATGCGTATTTTATTATTAAAATTTCTTCGATTTTACCCAACAAGAGCTTGTCAATTAGAACAAAAAAGAAATCTTAATTTGTGTTCATAATTAGAGCGGAAAATTGTCTCACGAAAGCAATACATTATACAATTTTTAATTAATTGTTGCACTTGTTGCAATGAAAGAACAGCTTAAGTCGAATTAAGAGAGTTTTCGTTTATTTTATAGCTACTCTCTTTCTCGTTCTCACATAGGCGTATAAATTTAAAGGTTATGTTTTGAGAAAATTAAATTTTTTAATGAAATTTTAATAAACTTTCAAATCTATTTAGTAAGGAAATAATTACTTAAATATTTAAGCTTGAAAGAGAAATGTTAGTAAAAATAAAATATAAGTTGTTGGTTGCTATAAATTAAATTAAATATATTTTTTTAAGAAAATGTTTTATAAAAGCTCATATAAAATTAATTTCTATGTAGTTATAATTGAAATTGAATTTGTCTCACTCTTAAATCAATTTTCACTCAACTTAATTTAGGCGTTTTATTTCGACAAACAAATGCAATTAAACTTTATTTCAACTTCTTTGTACTATAAATATTACATTTATGCTACACTATATTGCCACAACTCAAAAGGTCATTGCACTTTCTTATTTGCTTTTGGCCAACTCAAAATACTTCCGCTTTTGTAAATATTTGAGCCACACTCTTCACTCCATTTACGACTTGTCTATCTCCGAACGAGCTGCTCATCAATTAACCAGCTCTCTTACAACAAAAAACCAAAATTTTCTCTTCATCTCAAAATGTTACAGAAATTTGTCTGTTTTCGTGTCTTCTTGGCATCGATTTTATTAATGTCAACATTACGCATGCGCTTTGCACACCTACTCACCTACTCACTTACATACGCACACACTGCTGCAGTCGCTTCTGATTTGCTTACACACACATTTTCTTATAAAAAAGTAATGCACTTTTGGCATTCCTCGCTGCATCAACCGATCAATTTCATTTTACTTTTCATCTCATATTGACCAGAAAAGTTCATTGGCCTCTTTCACCTGTTGATGCGCACACACACATATACACAAACTCACATACACATGCACAACGCATTCTGTTCCCTCACCGTTCGCTGTTGCATTCATGTTATGTATTTACATTAAACTGTTGTTTTGTTTTGATTTGCTCCTCCATCGCGGCGCGTTCATCGATTTCGTCATTCGATCAGCTGATCTTTACTTGATCATTTTGTCGCATACCTTCGACGGTTTGTTGCAGTGAATTCCCGTTCATAGCGCACCGATGCATAAGCAGCCGACTGATTTTGGATGCTCTGCTGTTGTTGTTGCACTGTCACTGACATTGTTGGGAAAGGTTCGTTCGTACTGAGGAAATCAAACAGACAGCCGAAAAAAGAAAGGTGTGTGACAAACCGAATTCTTGCCGAAAGTTTAGAGTTCATTGCACTGCGGCCAACAGCGCTTGGAGATAAATCTCAAAGCACATGAAGCCAAAATGTGGTGTGGAAGGGAACAGTTTGGGCAAGAGTGAAGCACTGATTTCATATAACTTATTGTTTTTTTACAATAAGTTCATTGCCATGAGGTGTATGGGAAAACTGGTGGCTGACGCATTACATTCTAAAAGTCTTGAATACTTGAAATTGAGCCTATTTAGAGTTAGGCTTTTTGAACTGTGAAGAATTGATCCCATAAAAAATTTTTATTTCATGCATATTTATATATGTATAATATATATAATATATATATATATATATTTATATATTTTTGTATATTTTTTTCAGATATCACATCCATCGAACACGCCATTTACGGGATGGAGCCAGAAACTGAGGTATCATTGAGGTCTTGGAAAACAGATATCTATATAAAAACATTTTGTGATCATATTAAGGAGTATGTCTTGACTATAAATCACTTAGTATGGCCCCTATTTACCTCTTCATACCTGTAGAGTTTGCCATGTAATTTATATGTCAAATTGTCAGATGATCGCTAATCACTTTACTGCTTTCAATTTCACTCGCTTATCATAATTATGGATGGCAACCCGATCGAGCGAGTAAACAAAGTTACATAGTTTGAAATATACACCTTCAATATGTAAAATGTAATATAATGTTTTATGAACTTCTGCGATGACAGTGCTGTCCTTATTCCACACATTTCTCCATCTAGGGAAAAAATTTAATTTATTCATGATTTTGCTGAAGTACCTTTTAACAACTTTCCTGCCAAAGGATACTCTTGAAACATCTACCAACGTATTACTTACAAAATGACAATAAGTTATCGAACAAAACGGTTCATATTATATCTAAATCGGATCATATATATAACTATGCTAAATAAAGCCTTAATTTTAATGTAAAACGGATTTCTTTTTACTAGTTCTTATAAATAAAGCGATTTCAAATACGAACTATTTTATGATATTTAATATCATGGGACAAAAAAAAAATATAGTTACCATCTTCTAAGTTCTGGAAAATTATTCAAGATAACTGCAATTCATGCTTGAACTCTACAAAATAATTTTTTGGTGTTCGCTAATCCATGAACTCATGAAGTCAAATTAAAGCAAAATATTTGAGGTCAGCACGCTTCTGTGCTCCTTGCGGAGTAAGGCTTCGTTTCAAATGCTAATTGTTTAAACAACCTCCCTGAATCTACTTGAGCTTGGCAAAAATAGTCGAATTAATCATTTAAGCGTGTGTTCTTTTGCCACTTGCTTAAAAAAGTTATAATAATCTTGGATAAAAAGAATCAACCGAGTGGTTGTTCTTCAATTATGAAATTTTCAATGAACAAGTGTTTGCATGAATTCTAAGTGCTCATGTAATGAATCAGCTGAGCATGTGGGCCACACCTCAAAACAAAAGTCAACCGAAAAATTTTTGGAATGCTTATTGAAATCTTAAATTAACACACCTTTTGCGCCTACATCGCTCATATTTTTATACATCAAACAAACATATACTTATATACTTAGTATGTATATATATGCATATGTTTAAAAATAAATATTTTTAAACTTAGCACATCAGTTAGCGCGCAAAAGTCCCACAAACGGCCAAGCATTATTAATACAACAACAATGTTTTGTTTTAACTCAGTTTTATTTCGTTTATTTTTATTATTTTTCTCCTTTTCCTTGAGCTCCACAAAAACGTGTAATGAGGATATTGAAAGGGGTTTTTCTTTCTTTTTCTTTTCAACGTACGCGCTCGCACGTAACTTTCACATGCCCGGCCTGAGTGGCAGCAAGTCAAGCGATTATGTCATAATTTGCTTCGCCGGTCAAGCGGACAAGCGGCCAAGCGGCCAAGCGAAAGGAGGCGGGAGAGAGAGAGAGAGTGTGTGTAGACGCAGACAAATGAGTGGCGCGAACGAAGTGAATTTGTTTTTGTTGGTTAAAAATGAAGTCGAAAGTCAAATGAAGCGGTACAACAACAAATGTACTCATCAAAAGTGTAATTATATATTTCTAGCTATTGCTAGGTGTGTTTGTGGCTACCTAGTTATAGGGTTGCCGCTGAATTGCATGAAATTGTAATTATTTTGCAGTTAATAACAAAGAGTATCTGTTGTTGCTGCCGCTTGTGGTGGTCATTAGCACTTGAGATATTACGTAAACGCTTACATGAATTATGTTAGCGTGTGATTAGTGGAGCTGCGTAAAAATAATTGGCACTTTATGAAGGAAATTGTTTGTAGTATTTGAATGGATATAAATCCAGGTCCTTCCCCGTTACGTTTTGCTTCCTTCGGTTAGATGTATTATGCTTCCCTAAAAACTCTTACTAAAGTCTAGTCAGTAGTTCGATAAACTCAACTCAACTTCGATATTATATTGATATTTCATAAACTGAAACTAATTTTGCCGAGTTTGGAAAATAGACATTATACGAATACACTAAAGATTAAATTCAGCAATATGGGGAAATAGATAGTAAGCAGTCTAAGCTATCCTATACAACATTTAGATTTAAAATCTCAAGGTTAAGTGGTCCATTACATTCTGGAGTTCAACCATTTTATTGTTGAACTATGAATTAAAGTTTTTTGGAAAAGCTCTGAAGAAGCTGAAAAGCTCGTTTGTGGCTCCCAACATCTGCTCTGGTAAGGGTCAATTATTCTAACTTTCACTACCATCTAAAATTATTGACCGGATATTCATACAATACTGGCTCCGTTCTCCAATTTAGAACTTACAACAAAGCTTTCGAAGTAAAGGGAAAGCTCACGGCATGCTTTTCGTAATTTGTAATTTTATAATAGAGCAAAACAGATAGTTTGATACAAAACACTACTCCATTGCATATTCTCTTCTCATTAGTACAGCTTTAAGTTTTTGCGGTCTCTCAAAGCTTTGAACAATAATCTTGTATTTCCTGATATTTGCAAATTACAAATTCAGCATATCTTACAAATTGAAGTTTCTAGGAAATGTAGAAAATTGTGTTCCACTTTTTGGGAACAATAACCTAACCTTTATTTTACTAACTGATCAGAGGAAGACTTATAAAAATGATGCGCCAGAACTGGTGTGTCAAAAATAAACTAGGGTGTAGGTGTGAACTATTCATAGAGGTTGAATAATGGTCATGCGTCTCCAACACAGGGTCAATCAAAATTTTGAATCATAAAATATCGATCAGCAACAAAAAGTGTGACAAAAAACTAGAGCCTTTGAATGCTAAAGGAAACTTCCGAGTGGCTTATTCAGGGCGGGAAACATTCGTAGGTTCGCAGTTGCCTATGTAGTATTGGCAACTTTTTTATGGGATTCCACCGAGGACCTGTGAAGTTCACACAATTCATCATATTTAATCTTAATATAATATATTATAAAAGTTCTAATAAAATCAGTAAATAAAATAAAGAGTAAATAAAATCTAATGAAATGAAAACATTGACAAAAATGTCTGAGAAGTTTTCTTTAGTGCGAAATCTTAACCTTCTAATGCCACTAGAGCAAACCGATGGCACTTGGAATCGAATTCGAATTGCAATTGGAAAAATAATGGATTTCTTTCTACCAAGCCCAAGATTTCTTTATTAGCATGAATTTAAAAGTAAGAAGAAATCTCTTTCGAATTCCAAAATAATTTCAAAATTTGCTTCACCATAACCCTCACAGCTGGCATTTTCCATGTGAACACATCGCGCTGTTCCCCATTATACATTTCACTATTAGTTTTTGGGCATTACATCATTTTCGGATGCGCATATTATTTAGTTTCGTAAAAAATATTAATGTATGTATGTACATACAACGTTGTGTACATAGTTGTGTGTAGAAATGTATATATAATTTTCCCTTTTTTCACTGGAACTTCTACGCCTCGCTGAGTAGCTACCACAATTAACGCCAGCGGTTGTCTATCAACTTCCAGCTAAATAATGGTCGAAAACTGTCGGAAATTGCCGAAAATAGTTGAATGGCCGCTGGCACTATCGGTGCTATTGCGCTTTTAATTGTTGTTGTTGTGTTTTTGCTATATTTTGCTAAATGCTAAATTAGTGTTTTGCTATTTCTTGCTTTGTTATGTTTTTGTTTTTGTTTGTTTTTGGTGTTTTTGTAACATTTGCTTGAATAAATGCGTTTATTGAACTTTTCTACGAAAATGGTTGGCACAAGAACCGAAACTGAAGAAAAGAAAAAGTGTTGTATTGCGTTGTTATGGAATTATCTCACCTTCGCCTTTGAGATTCTTTCGCTTTCTTTAGTTCGCCTGCCTTTTCCTTCCTTTCACATTTCATAATGCGCAAAAAGTTATGACATTGAAAGGTTTTAAAAGCTTACATTTGGTGTTTTTTTGCTATTGTTGTGGCTTCTTAATCTCAAACTGACAATTAGAAAGTTTCTACTTCGGTAAACAGCAGCATAGAGGCAGTCATTCTTTGATTTTTGTTATGTAAATGAGGCATAAAGGCTCATTAAGTGGTCATTATTCCCATAGGACTTCGTATGCAATTAAACTTGTTTGACCTTCAGAGTTTTTGCGAGAATTCTTTCTCATTAGTTAGGTGTATATCTTATAATATTATGTATGTGTCTAATCAAGCTTTGAATTTCGATGCATTAGTGGTTTATTTTCAATTTGTTGGCACACGCATTATAAAAATCAACAAATTTATTAGTTTGATTTACGAAAAATGAAAAGCTTAGATGATTCTTACTAATAAATATGCAAATGATTAGTAATTGGGGATTTCTCAGGATTTTTAATACAACTATGTTTTTTGGTTTTTCTTAGTGTATATACGAAATTTTTAATTGGTGATTTTGCGGTTTTATCCCTTTCTACCCGCTTATAAACAACCAAAATTAATAAATGTGCTATTATTTGAAAGATACTGCTCTCATCTATATGACAATAATATTAGAGATTAGTAAGGTGTTGTTTTTTTATTGATATTTCAGTAAAATTATGCTCAAAAAAAATCTATTGTGAACTCACACATATTATGACATAATTGCGAATATCAAATGTAAGTTTAGGCAGCTGGGAAATAGCTCAATAATATGATGTACAAAATGCAAACAGATCTTTGTTGTTTGAGCGTTCCATGTGGCTTAGTACTTCCAACTCAAGAAAAATGTCATATTGATGTACTATATCAAGGACTTATTGCTCCAGTCTGGTTGTTTAGATATAAATTGTTCTAGCTAGAAATATGGAATATTGAAAATGCTCTGTCATGGAATATTCTAGTTTAGATTCTTAGAGAGAAGAAATCCTCTGCCCTAAAAAGTACTAATGGAGAAAGGTCTAAGCATTTCGCATAACACCCTACACTATTGCTAAAATCAATTGGACGGTTATTACAGCACTCATGAAGAATATAACAAAAACTAACTATGAATAAACGCATATGTTCAGCAGTAAGGCTTGAAACATAGAGCACTTTCGATACTATTTTCCTAGTCTTAACGTACCAATATGTAAAGATTAAATTTTTTAAACAGTTTTAATATGTTCAATACTTTATAATAAACCTACTAAATATATAAATAAGTGAAATAGAGATAACGACAGGACTTTCGATCCGATAATCCAATTTTAGTTAACAATCGTTCGTGGCGTCATGACCGAATTGAGAGAATACATGTTCTACAATTATGAAAGTTTGACAGTTCGCTTCTGTAATGACGTGTCAGTCTCAATCTTACCTCTATCATTCTCACTCCTAATAATAAATCATTATTTGGTATTTCCCCAGCGGATTGAGGCTTATGAAGGCCATCGCTGTTGGTCAAATGTTACAACACTTTTCCCAACATAACCTTATCTCGACCAATATCACACCGAATGTTGGTTTTCCATTGGTCAATCCTAGCCAGTTTATCAACACAGTCCATAGAATTAAAGTACCACTAGAAAATTAATATAACGGAGCCGAATTGTATAACCCAAGCGGTTAATTTACAGGTACATTTCTTGCTCCGACTGAGCGTGTTTTTACTTAGACAGCTGGTTTGACAGCTGGTTTGACAGCTATCCCTCTAGGAAATTCCAACCTCTAAAAAACCTGCTATATGTTTAATATATTGACTTTGATGATGAGTACACCATTCAATGGACATCTTGACCTATATGAAGTACACATCTATATATGTATTATGCGGCTCCGCACTTAGCACTTTAATACTTCCTTTGCATTTTCTATTAATTTCCCACGAATGCTAATAACTTACTCGAAAAATTGCGAATATTATGGATACCAGTGATAAAAGTAGGAGTTATAGTAACTACCATTGAAAATAAGTAAACTCTTGATTTAAATAAAATGCTTTTAATCATTACTAATAACTTTTTCAATAAATCATTAATCATCTTTGACTTGTGATAGATTTGGCATCCATGTCTTAGGACAATAAACCTTCCAGACTGTCATGTGACAGCGAAATCCAAGTTGAAGGTCAGTGCTTACTCGTTAACAAAGCGCGCAAAAACACTTTCGCAAGCTTCAAAAGAAAGCAGAATCACTGTAAGCAACAAAAACAAGAAAAAACAAGAAAAAACAAACAAAACACTCTCGCTGAGCTATGCGTGAATACCCACCCATCATCAAACTATGAGTTATTGATCTATACATCTCTGTATACACACACACACACATACACACACACACTCATGCGCATATATCAAATTTCGATTTTGCTTAACCAAATCGAAAGCTGAGAAAAAATGCGAAATAAATCAAACTTCATTATGCTAATTCTTGTCTACAAACAAAAACAAAAATGCACACATGAGCGGGCGTTGAACTGCGAAGCAGGAGAGAGTTGCGGAGCAGAACGCATGAGATTGACAGTGCGTGCGCACGCGTACGCGGCGAGGAAGTGGGTGAAGGGTACGCAGAACGCAAAAGTAAACTCACGATTTCACTTAGGCTTGCATAATAAAACTTTGTTGCTGTTGTTTTTGCAATTCGACAGCGTGACTATTACCCAACTTGATGCTTTGTTTGGCGGCAAGGCTACGCGCTAGGCCATGTATGTGTGTGTGTGTGTTTGCGAGTGAGCGAGTGTGTAGTTCCATTGGTTCATTGTCCGTCATGCCATAGAAGACAATTTGAATACAAGTCATTTTCGGTGGACTGCCTAATTTGTGTATTTTTATTGTTTTTTATAACCGCGGTCGTGGTTAGGGCCATGGTCACGCTGATCTTTGCCTCCAATTTTGACGAAGGCTGAACAAATTTAGCGACTAAAATATGTAGGTCATCGATCTCATTAGATCTCGAAAAGGTGCTCATTTCTTAGACATACATTTATACTACATTTATATACATATATACATATATACATATATAGGTACCTAAACATATAGAATATAGAAATAGTAGCTCCTAATTATTATTGAATTTTAATTATACTTATTTCTTTTCACAAAATTGTCTAACGTGAATATTTAACCTTGATATTCAAGAAGTTCATTCTGAAAAAAATTCAGATCTTTTGATGCAAGTCTGGCGAGAACACGCTCCATACCCAACTTTACACCAAAATATTTGCTGCACATGCCAATATGACGACGATTAGACAAAATGTCACGCGAGTTGTTTAAATCGACCAGTCCATGCAATATTTGATCTGATGGCAAATTAGAGATAGAGGTTATAGAGGCAGTTGACAAGATGTTTTTTGCTGCTTTCAACTTGGAAAAAATCGGTTGGTTCTTTTATAATTGATCTATAAATATATTGGTAAAAATAATAAATTGATGGTATAAATAATTGGTCCGAAATATCGATTACTATATTTAAAAGTCGTTAACCAAAGTCTTTTGTCGTCACTTTAAAAAAGTCAACTTCAGTGACCGAGTTCACTTTGATATGGATCATTCAAGTTATTACTGGACACCTTGTTGTCAACCCAAGGATAATGATGTACCTATCTACCTAAAAAAGTTTAACAATACCTTTCGCCACAATCAACCGGAGAATACCTCAACTACAACCACACTTGGCTCAGTATTAATTTTGCAAACGGTACTTTTTTTAAGTAAATATTTCGAATTTGACATGGATGTTCACATGTTCAAACACACGAGCGTATATTTTTCATCAAGTATTTAATTTTCGTAATTTTACTAAGCTGCAATTCAGCCCACTATAAAAAATACAAGTCAGTCAGTGGAAGCATTCGCCTAAAAGTATGTATGCAAAAGTACAGTACAAACGAAAAATTTGGTAGCGAAGCTCAAGACCAAAATGATCGTTTGTGTATATCAAGGCGGTCTTAGCCAAGTTAAACACCAAACTGGTTGTTGCTGGGTGTATAAGCTGTATACGCATTTTCAGTTTCCTGACACCAATTAAATACATACGCGTAGAGATATACATAAATATATTAGGAATTAATCTTACATTTAAAATGATAAATTCGTTTATATCAGAAAATTTAAAAACCTATATATTCTTTACCAACAACTTCTTTCAACGTTATTATCTTATGATGAAAAAGATATGGAAAGTATTTATCTCAAAGTTTTATTGCTAAAAAAATGGGGGTAAAAAACCAGATAGATCAAAAATTTTAGCAAGAAATTTGGCGATTCAATTACTTCTATCTCGAGATTGGCGAATTCTGGTCAATTTTTCTGATAAGGGTTTGAAACTATCCGTATCCTTAAAGAAGTACAATGCAATTCTAACTCATCCATATGCTTTAAAGCAAAATTTTCTGGATACATATGTGTACATAGATAAATCGAAGACTAAGGTTCCGGAAATATTCTATTTATTTAAGGATAAATTTACAAAACACCCGAAGACCATAATCGTTCATATACCAAAATACTTACTTCTACTCCAGTTGGAAAAAAAATAATAATTTTTATATTTTATATATAATTTTCATAATTTTATTAGATATCTTCAAACCTTTTAATAAATAGAATATGTCTAAAATACTAAAATTTTCAATTCAGCAAATATACAATATAGCACGGCGTGCAAACGCTAAACACTAGGCTGGGCAATAGTTGCGATATAAATACATAACACTAGGAACTACAGAAAATTTGCAACTAAAAATACAGCGCGTATTACGAGTACAGACATAAGTCGAGCCTAAGGCACATCAATACTTCTCCATAAAATCGTACACTTACATTACATTTCCTTAACAACCACACATTTAACAAACAGATTATTTCAAATACGCACTCAAACACACCGCTAAATCTACCCTTTGGAATAAATGTTTCTATTTTAAACACCCACGAACATATTATATAATAATTGCCCACCAAGCACGGTGTTTCAATGCCGTTTCAAGGCTTTACGTTGGCGCTGATAGAACTCCTCCATTGCACGATATTCCGGCTCATAGACGTCCGGTATCTCCCTGTTCAACGATTCATAGTAAACCATCTGCACCGAGCACGAGCCTCTCAGTTGTTCTTCGTAGCAGCGCAACTGCTGGAAGAAGCCCGTATTCGGCCGTATTTGCGGACGTATGGCCTTGACGTGTAAGTAGGCGGCGCGCAGTGACATGCCACCGTATTTCATGAGATATGCCAAGCAGAGTGTGGCCGAACGGCTGACACCTGCCACACAGTGCACCAACGATTTGCCGCCGAGCTGACGCACCTCTTCAATCATATCGGCCACCTCGTCGAAGTGCAGCGACAAATCGGTGCTGGGTCGATCGTATGCGTTGATGCGCAAATATAGCGGTTTGGTGACGCTGGAGAGCGGTGTATCGGGTAGCTCCGGAGCGACATTGATGATGAAACGCACCTGCAGCTGATCGAGCACCATTGGCATGACAACGCCGGCGCCGCACAAGTAGAGGCTGGGTAACAATTGTGAGATGCCCGGGAAGGGTGTGTGCGAGTGGATGGGTGTATGCAGAGAGCTGGAAGTAAACGTAGAGAGGAATTAAGGAAATTAGTATTGAACAACTACTTTTTGGTTTTTTCATAATATTTTTGTGAATTGAAATAAATATTCAATTTAACAAAAATTAATTCGAAAACAATTTTGTTAACACTAACATTAAAATTCACATTAGCCCTAATTAATTAGCACATTAGCACACATTAACATTAATATTATCATTAAACTTAAACTTACACATAAAAGTAAACTTAAACTTAAACTTAGACATAAACTTAGATTTACACATAAACTTAAACTTAAACTTAATCTTAATCTTAAAGTTACCACTTTCCCAATCATTTTTAATATTGTATTTTATTGAAGGAACTTTTCAATGCAGTTTCCCGACAAATTTCCGACCGACACATCAATTTGCTTTGCTAGCTGCCAAAAATGTTTTAAATAACATATTTAAGTGTTTTTATTCATTTATTTATAGATAAGGTGCTTATACGTATAGTAGTAGGTAAATTTGCTACGGAAAATATTTTCATAAACAAAATTATGGACGCGCTGAAGCGAGAACAATACATCATTGAGTGAAAATATGAGTTTCATTTAAAAATATGAATGCTTATTAATAGAAATATTGAAAAAGAAACAAGTTCAAGGTATAGATATTTCAACATACATAGTTGCATAGCATATTTGAAATTATTTACGCCATAAATTCTAATTGTACTTATTTTCGTTCCGTATGTATGTATGTACGTGAAGTGACACCTGAGATTCAATACTATATATTTTGGTTTTGAAAGAAGGGAAAGAGCTAACAACTCTGAGAAGGATTTTCTGAGATTTTCAAACGAAGTTTTGGTTAGACACTTTTGGATTAACAAAATTACGAAATACACTGTAAATTGTAAAAAAGTTAAAAGCGTCTAAATCTAAGTGATCTTCTGTTATTATATGTGTCATGTTCGATTCGCCACTTCGCTGATCGCTCCGATTCAACTGTGATCTTTTTTCGAAAAAATCGCATGTGAAAACTGCAAAAAAGGTCTCTGAATGAACTCAATGCAAGAAAGTGTGCAGACATCTCAATAAAGATACTTAACTTTTCTATCTCTATATGTTTACGGCAATTTGTTTCATTTATGCCAGTTGCTTGGTCGATTCGCTAAATTTTGGACAGCTTTTTACTTCTTACAATTATATATTCAACACTAAAAATTGTAAAATAAGCTAGCAACAATATTTTTAATTAACTGTTTCCGATCACCGGTACCACTACAGTGATAGTGATGAGTTCATATTTCAAGAGGTCAAGTGTTCGAATATAAAATTTAGGGTCAAATTTTATTAATGATGACCTTTTTGGCATGAGTTCGAAGGTATTTCAAATATCGTTATAACTATTTCGAGTACAAATTTAGCAAATAATTCTAGAAGTAATTTGGTTTTTTTAATGGACGGATTTTTGATAAAGCTAGAAAAAGCTAGTTTTTGTCACAGATTTCGAAAGCAACTGCAAGAGTGCTGAACTCATCCTCATCCCATCCAAACTATTTTGGGAATGTCATATGACGCTATAGGAACAACACCAACCGGTTGTTTTTGTAAACTTGATTTATATAGTCATAAATTATATATATATATATATATTGTCATGTTTTATATATATATATACATTGGATTAAAATATGAAAAAAAAAGAAAAATCCTTTTTGAAAATTTCGCATTTTTAAGTTTGGTTAATGTTTGGTTAATAAACTAAAACTGAAAAATTTTCTTCAAAAGAAAAAACGCTCATTATATTTCTACAAAGGCTACTTGTTGGATTTTTACTTTTCCCTACAGGAAAAAAATGCGTAATGATTTTTTCTCTATTTTTTTATATGATTACAATATCTTCGGTGTTTACTATCAAGGCCGTGGGCGAAGCATACGAAATTTGTTTACGCTAATAAAATGAAACAAACATAATAATTTACTACGCCAATAACACCATAAACTTAGTATATGCTTCTACAAAAAAGAAAAAAATAAAAATAAAAAAATTAAAAATAAAAAAAATAATGACGTTGAAGCTCTAGGAGATTTTGAGGCGTGACTGCAAAGAACCACTTTTGCGTATTGCGCAAAAATTGAAAATCACACACATATATATATATATACACATTCCTGTATATAAACAAGTAAAATGAGGCATTAAAAATATTGTGCAAAAAGAGATTCTTCGCGCTTTAATTGTACATAGCATTTATTTATTTGGGTGGCGAACATAAACAAACCCATTTTGGTATGCGAACGATGCAAGCAAAGAAGATGTTAAGTAAACAGGTGAGAAGAGCCGCAAAAAATAGAAAACTTATTATTAGAAATATATATTTATGTAAACATAAAACCCACGCCTTTGCCAAAATTCTATTTATTTTTAGTTTTCCAAAATTTCGTTTATTTTTTCAAAATTCTTACTTTTGTTTTTTTTTATTTCCAGCTTTTGTAAATTATAATTTGTAAGAGCCTACGGCAACACGCATTTTTATTGTTTACGCGCACTTTTCTGTAGTTTTCATTATTTAATATTTCATTCAGCGGAAATTTTCGTGCCGCCTTTGATTTGCGCGAATTTTTGAATGGAAATTTATTTATTTGCTTTACCTACTTTTTGTATTTTTTCACAAATTTTTGTTCGTTTTCGGTATTCCATCATCACTTTTTTGAATATTCTTACTCTTGTCTTTTCCCACTGACATCATTGAATTAGTTGTTTATCAGTTTCGCTTCAGTTTTTTTCCCGAAATGAGCCGACGGATGGCTCATCCGTGGCATCAAAAAACGCCTAAAGCAAATATACATAGGTAGTTATGTGAGGCATATGACTTTTACGTCTGCTATTTGTTTAATATTTTGGTAAACATATTTTGACACGCACATTCTTTAAAATACATATGCAGCCTTAGACTAATTTTATACTAGGAATTCCGGCTTGAAAGTATAGTAGTCCGAATGAGACTATACTTGTACCGAATATGAGTCATCTTGAACCATATTTAGTATATTTATATTTTATAAGACACTGTCGAATACTGGTCCTTCACTCTTCGGTTATACTGACTTTACGAGGTATCATTTGGAAAGCTTAATTGTTTTTTAATTTTGAATATTTCGCGGGGAGATGCTTCGTTGAAAAACCCTGTCTAGAAAAAAGTGATGCTGATATTTCAAGCAACTGTATAATCTGTATTAACAGTATTTTTTCTTTGTCCAATATAATTCTTGTACATTCTGTCGAAATTTTAAAGTATCTGTCGAAACTCTTCTGCCTAACGGATTATTGAATGCTGTCAGACGTCACGTTCGTAGCAAACTCGAAAACTCAGTCATCTATTATTCGCTCTAAATTATCTAGTGCATTCGATTCGAGCAAGTTGATTTCTGTTATATCAGTTGTTACAGAGGCTTAATTTATGGATATTGAGATGTTGCTGTTTGTTTTAAAAGATCGTACCTCATTTATTAAAGGCTTTCCTCATCATTTTTAATGGGAATAAACAGTAAATATAGATTCTATCTTAGCCAAAAATAAACAGAAAAGCCTTACGCTAACAAAAGTATTCCGGTATCGTTCGTCGACTTATGCTCTAACTAGTTTTTAAGTATACTTCCCTTTCCCTTGCTAATATATTATATAACGTATAATATTTTGACTATCAGCGCCACCGATTGGAAACTTTTTTTTTAGAAGTAGTTTCCCTTCCACTTTTTCCTACCTCAAATATGACCCAAATCTTTCGAAAAATACTATTTTTAGCTTGATTCGAACACAGCGCAACCCAGCGGATTGTTTTCGAGTGTAGTTCATTTTCTCTAGTCAATATTTCTTTAGCTCAAATACGAGCCAAATCGTCAGCCAAATCTATAATTAAGAAAAATAAGGACGACTTTGGGAATATAATACCACCCATCAAGATTTATTACGCCCTCAATTTACTCTCAAGTGCGAACAATAAATCAAAAAAGATAAATTTTTTCTGTAATGACTTTATTTTCTTTCACTTGCTAATTTTTTTTTAATCTAATTTGTAGTTTTGATCCATACGAATTTCAGAAGGATTTTTTAATATTCTAAACTAGTACGAGCGTGCCTAATGCTGTTTGTAGTACAGTATAGAACTAGTTCTTTTTATCACATAGTGGATATAGGCATATATGTGCATGTGTTGGTTAAGTCGCAGATTTATGGCTTTGCCGTCAGGTACAAGTTGTTTTTAAATTTTTTAAAATATTGTTTTTCAAAAAATGGGTTAAAGTAAATAATACACTCCAAATATTCGATATAAGTAATATAATAGGAAAGGTTATTATACAAACATTGGAAAAAGAAAAAACAAAAGAAAACACATTAAGAAAATAATAAGATAATAAAAATAATTAAATAATAAGCGAAATTAATAAAATAAAAACACTTTTAATAAAGAAAATATTTATAATAAAAAAATACAAATAAAAAATATATTTCACGAGAAAAAACAAGAAGAAATAAATAAATATTAAAAATTTAATAAATTTTAATAAAGGAAAATTTCAGAAAAAAACAGACACACTAAGAAAATGTAAGTAACAAAAATATTAAATTCACAGAAATAAAAAAAAATCAGTATGAATTGAAAAAAAATATAAAAAATAATTTCTTGGCTTCCAAACATATTTAAATTTCAAAATTATATTAGTATTTTATTACCAGTACATCAAAATAAATAAACACTTTCAAAGATAGAAATAAATGCTCGTAAATGCGCCATCAAATCATGGTTCATCACCCCGTTGCGCCTATAAAAATAAGTAATAAGCGCAATTTCGCTATGGAAAAACGACCAAAATGATAAACAATTCAATCAAGTTGGCAATAAAAGAGATTGTAATAAATTGTCGAAATTTTCTTCGCTGCCGCTGCAATTCAATTGTCATTCACAGTGAGGAGCAGAAAAAATGGCACACGAACAAACATTATAATGTAACGGTAAACACGAAGCTGCAGCGAAGTAACAAGCCAGCATGTGCAACATTTCATTTTTTTCTGCAATAAAATACAAATATTTATTTGTCATGACATCAGCAGCAGCAGCAACAACAATCAAATATTAAATATTAATTACGGCGTTGTTGTTGTGCGTGCTTGGTGAGCAAATATTGAGCGCGAAATTCCTTTGGCTTGCGGCCAAATTTAGTCATCATCAACACTTTCACTAGACGACAATGTGTGATGACAGTTACAACAACAACAACAACAACAACAACAACAACAGTGGAAGCGTAAACGGCTAAGCGATTGTTAAAAATTATTTTAATAAATACTGTACGGATTTTGTTGTTATTTCTGATTTGTTTTTTTTTTTTTAAATGTAATTTTAATTAATTAATTTTGAAACATATATTATTTATGCAAGAAAGATTGTTTATCATTTATTCTATTCATTTGCATATTTTTTTTTGGAAATTAATCAAAATAATGCTAAAATAGCCAAAGTCTACTTTAGTTAAAGTGGTAATTTGGGTTATTTTAGCCAGGTTTCTTCAGTCTCGACGCTATATTCATCTGAAATAATAACTTAGAATTGTTAGTTTCAAAATTTGACAAAATAGAGTTGAAAATGTTGCCAGATTTTTATTAAACATTAAAATGCCAACAATCGGTTAAGTCGACTTGCGTGTTTTTAGTATATTCTCGCAGAAATTATGTTGCGTGTGAAAAAATTAATTTCTTATTTAATTTTTGACAACAACTACGAAAAGTGCACAATGGAAAAGAAATTCTGCACTATTTTGATTAATGTGCTCTTGACCTTGTGGCAACTTTAATTGGACGAATTTAAATTAATACTTTTTTTGATTAATATTTTATAAACTTTATATGCATAACTATATTTAATGCTTATTTAAAATTTTTTTATTGCAATTAATTCGCAAAATTAATTTTTTATTTTTTTTTTACGAATTACAAATATTTATAAAAAAACCCAAAAAAAGGTCAGTTCAAAATCCAATTTAAGTTTGAATAACTAAAATTATGCATATCCAGTTGCAACTGTATACCTTTTATATAAGATAAATATGAATTATTTGCAAAAAAAAAAAAATGTTTTCATTCTTCCAAAAGGTCTAGTTGTCTATCTATAAATATATATATCGTTGTGCTCTCTTAATTAAACACAAAAATGCATAAAATTTAAATTTTATTGTTACATATAATCCACGTGATGACTTTCCGACAGGCGCAAAAATTTCATTGCCTGTTTGTTTTTTAATTGTTTATTCAGAAAAATTTTATATCAGGGAAGATAAACATTTTTGTGAAATAAGGTTAAGGCCATTAAGTCGAAATTTATTCCCTGATCGAACAAAGAAAGCAAATCCTGAAGAGATAAAAAATGTACGCGTGTTTGTACACGTAAGTGTACAGCTGTGTGTGTTAAAATTGCAGTGAGTCAGCGATATACAGTGAGCATAAACTTTTGATTTTGAAGTTTTAAAGTTCAGAATATCTAACTTAAATTCCTTCATTAAAAATTTTCAGTAATTTATTTTGAGCCTTAACATTGAAAAAAGTCAAGAAAGGGTCACCAATAGCACTGGCAAAGTATAATAGAGCACAAAACGTGCCCTTTTGCCCTTTCGAACTCGAAGTCGCTGTGGTTAACATTTATTGGTTGAATCAAAACCACTTTATGTATGTACGTATATGCTATTTTTGCACTCGCAACTGTATATAGTTATAGAAATGACTGATAATTATTAGATAATCACTTGCTAATGTGTTAGCAACAACTTCGTATCTCTAAATATAGAAATATTAATAAAATTTTGAACATTTTATATATTCGATTTGAAAGAATAATTCACATACTAATTTCAGTGCAAATTTCTGGAACCAAATTTTCGAAAGAAAAAAATGTACAGAAACCTTAACGTAGCTCACTGAGTTGTAAGTTTATCAGCTTGTGAAGCATATGTTTTTTTTAAATTAGTCAGTAATTATTTGCTCTTAGAAATAATTGAATCAAATCATTTCATGGCTTGGAAGGATTAAAAAATGTTTCTACTGAAGTGCCAATATAAAATGATTCAGTACTCAGGACTAGAAGAGGACTCAACACTAGTTTCGATACTAGAGCCAAATTTAATGGAACAAAAATCAAAAATTTATTATCAGGCAATAAATGTGTTTTTTTTTTAGAAATATTTTGACCATAGTTCCAGCTTTCGGGTAGTTGAAAGTCAAAATATTATTTTACCTTTATTATTTTAAGCGATTATAATATGAATATAATTGTTTCTTTACCTTTATATAGGGGAACTTTAAGTTTTCAATGTTGCCACATGTGTCTAAATAATATAATACTTGTGTAAATATTAAATATTACAACAATTGTGTGCTAATTTTTAAAACATGAGAATATAGGAGAAAATGTGAATTCAAGCTTTACTGTACATTTTCCATAAAATGGAGATGCCACCTGACTTCAAACAATATCTTTTAAAACAAAGAACTTGCACGTTTTTCTATTAGAGTGGGTATAAAACTCTCAGCAGTTTTATGGGCCAAAGTTTACTCATAAGTTAGAACGGCGTTGCCATACCTATACAATTTTAATGACATTTTTTTTTTAAGACATTGCCAAACGGCGTTACGATATGTTTCATTAATAGTATTGTATGCAAATTTTTCGAAAAAAATGCAAAATTTTCTGAATAGTACATGGAAAAAATAATCAAAATTTTTAAAAATATTTCTTATTTAAATGCTAATTGAGGTTTTTAACTACTCGTCCACCTAAGACGAAAGCATACATTATTTCCGCATTAATTATAGGTTTAGAAGTCACCGCGCATATGTCGCCGCACACATTTCATTCACACCTGAAATAATAAATATTTCTTAGCACAACAAAAGACTCTTCTATTTAAGAATTTGTATAGAAACTAAAGAAAATTTTCAGCTTTTGCGCTGACTCAACGCAAATGCAAAAAATCGAATGTAATTAACAAAATTTCAACTAGGCTTTTGACTGACATGGTCACATATTTCTGACTAGTTGCTTCAGTGGCAGTATTTTCTAAAACTAAAACTGATAAATGTGCTGCTGCTTCTTCTTCTCTTCCTAAATTTAAATGTCAACACTTAACGGCCTTCTAGTTTTGACATTGCGAATATCTTTGTTACTTTCACTTTCCTTGAGTTTTCTCTGCCATAGTCAAGGTTGGCGGCGGCAACGCCTCCCCTAAAGCGAATGAGTTGCAGCTCCGGCATACAAAAAAGATTAAATAATAATGGAAATTCAATGCTAATGCTTTTTAATGCTAGTGAAAACTAAAATCAATACATTTACTCATAGAAAAAGAGATGCATATGGTTGAAATTGTTTAGTTTTTATGGCGTCGCGTTTCGTGCCGAGCGACGTACGTTGCGTATGAGTGATTGCCACACGAGACCACTGTCGCTTTGGAGGGCACTTTAGTTAAAGTACATGTTTATTGTCGAACTTTCATTGTTGTTGCAAGTTAAGTGAGATTATTTTTAAGTTTTATGCCTGTGTGCTTTCGGTATTCAAAGCGATTTCGCAAATAGGCGACGTGAGGTTTGGAAAATATATATGTAGTTATGCATTGATATTTTATTATTTCGAATATTTGGCATATTTTGCACCACCTCCGTTGGAATATTGCGCTTATAAATTGTTTTTTGAAAAACAAAATTTATTTTTAAGAATCTTTCCAATTTTTTGCCCATATTTTAGCGTGAATATTTTTAGCAAAATAATTTATACGGTCCGTCAATGGTAATTAGCATTGAAATAAATAAGTTTTTTTTATATATATATATTTATTTAAAGAAAAGTATTTTAGTTACAAAACAAAAAAAAATTTTTTTTTTTTAATTTCAAAAATATTTATTCTCATTCATCAGCTCCTTTGACCAGTAGTAGCACACACACATCACACATACATACACAATTACACATCCATCCATACGAATGCTGACACACTTTCACCATCACTATAATTGATGCTGTCATAAATGTCGCTGGCAATTTTTCACCTCAGCCAGTTGAGCCGTAACGCTAAACAGCTGCCTGCCCGCCTGCTGCAGCCAGCAGCAAGCAGCCAACAGCCACTAGAAACGTAATGAGCCATAAAAGTTGCGCTCCTTTCGTGGAATTCTAATAGTCGAGAGAAATTAACGCATACTCTTTGAATTGGTGCACATAAGCAACATGCAACATGCAACAGACCACTGCAACAATTTATTTACGCACATTCACCTGTGTGCCTGTGTGCCTGTGTGCCTGTATTTGTGCGTGTGTAAAAAGCATGTTGTGCAAATATTTAGAATATTGAGCAGTGACTGATGGTTTGGATAATGGTGTCAATTGCTCAAAAAATAGAAGAAAAGCGATGAATTGAAACCAGACAAAATGTGGATGCAACAAATAACGAAATGCAGTTGGCAAGCATTAGACAAATTATTATTATAGAGTTTGTAAATTTTCGGGTTTTCTTTGAAAGTGTGGCTATTCTCTGGATATATTAAAATTTTTTTGATTCTTTCTTTCATAACCGAAGAAATCATTTTCGATTTTAAAACTAGAAAAAATATGTAATAAAAAATTAAAAAAATTTTTTTTTTAATTTCTACTTTCAGACCTATTACATGAAAATACATTTTGTTCGAAAAAAAATCTGTTATTCTCTGTAGATATTTAAACTTCTTTTAATTTGGACTTCTGGTTAAATAAAAAATAATAATTTTTTTATACTAAAATTCGAAAAAAATTTTAAATTTTTAACAAAATTTTTTAAAATAAAATTATATATTTTTAATAATAAAATAAATATATATGAAATTGTTTTTTCTAACAAAAGAAATATTCGCCAAAAATTTAAAAAATACTTTTTGTTTTCTACTTTCATAGTTCTGTTTAATGAAAATAATTTTGTTCGAAAAGAAAACCAACCAAAGGTTATGAAATAATTATGTTGCTCTTTAAAAAATCACTCGCTCATTCCGAACCGATCAAAAGTAAGTACAAATATTTGTAAATTAATAACAAAATATAAACTTAATACAACGTGTGCCCACAGGCTTAATCTGAGTACCCTCTGAGAACTATAAATGGCACCAAACAGTCGTTGCGTTTTCTAAGATTTCTAAAGATATATTAAATTTAAATTTAACTAGTTAACTTTACAGCTGTTTTCTCAAACTTCTTCCAGTACTTTGGATAAAAGTCCGCACTCTCTGAAAGGGAAGAAATTACTGAGCACTTGAAGCATGGTTTTACATTCCCCTAACAATACCTTCCAATATTCCGAGTCTTAAACTACAATACACCTTCTAAAAAGAGCTATAGTGTTGCCATCAAGTTGAAATCAAGTGGGAAATGCCATTATAGATTATCGATTGTTGACGATTTATTTATAGAAAATATTTATTTTAAAATAAATATCATCTCTGAAGTCCCATATTTGAAAGTAACAGCCATAAATGTTATTTTAGCTGCGAAATATTAAAATTTTTTGCTACCAATTTGTGCTGCTATATGGCAACGTCAGCCAAGTTTCAGTGCCAACATGTATATATACACTTTCAGAGGAGCTCAGTATACTTGGGCAAATAAGAAGTCAAATATACATTTTTTACGCTTTGATATTAAAACGACGTAACTCAAATTCCGGAAAAATAATTTTTTTGTACGAAAGTTCTGCATATTTTTTCATAGTTTGCTTTAACGAACTTTGTATGCTACAATGTAGGAAATATTTAAAAAAAATTTTTTTTTTAAAACGTTTTACAGATTTAAAATTACTTTATTTTTCTGAAAATATCTTTTTAACAAAACATACACTGGAGCTTAATGAAATGCTGCAGTTTAGCGGACAAAAAATTTCAAGATTCTACAAAAATGTCAATATGCCCCAGAAAGTTCTTGGAAAGATTTTAAGCAAAAACATAAATTTATAAATAATTAATATATATAAGTTTTAAAAATAAAATGCAATAATTTAGAATTATAAAACATTTCAAATAGCAATTTGTTTTATCAATTTGTCTTCCATTTCGGGATTATCAATTTCAACGCCATATTGAAAACCAAGAAATTTTGAGTTAAGACATTGATAAGCTATATGCAATATGCGCTATTTGTATGTGTAAATGAGTTCACACCGCATAGCAATTAAGTTAGTTACATTCAATTACTGTTGCTCGCCGCAAAACTCATAAACCCCTAAATTACCGCTATCTCCAGTGATATGTGCGCTCTTAATTGTATTAATTAAAATCTGACGGGCGTGTCTAAGTCTCGTGGCTAACCTCAAACTACACGCCGCGCGCTCTAAGCACTCCACCGAGTGACTTGTGGCTTTGCGTCACTGGTACTCATACATATATTGCTTTACCTACACTTCAGTGCAGCCTCAATTGCTTGCTGATTGCAATGCTTCTAATTTCCACTTTTACCGCGTCAAACTTTGTATTCATTTGCGCTCGCAATTTGTTGTAAACGAAAATATGTAATTATACTCACACTTGCAACACAATCCCGTACCTTCTCAACGGCATTGTATTTGCACTCATTTAGCCACTTTTATTCGCGTGATCACAGCCATTAGGTGTTTGTTGTGTTTGTTGTGTTTTTCATTGTTTTTACTGTTTTTGTTTTTGTTTAAGCTGTCGCGGCACAATGCATGACGCCATTTGGCCTTGACAGCGAATTTACTGGAGCGCCGCAAAAACAAAGCTTATTTCATACACGCACATACTCGTATGTATGTACTTATTGAGGCGGTCGCGCTTATTATCACACCCATCAGCCAGTCGACAAAAGTCTGTGGTAAATGAACACAATTTTAGGTGTTGGTATGTAGATGTATATTTGTTTATGCTGGCGCCATTAGGCTGTCAATTAGATTGACGACGCACTTATGGAAGTGGTGAGATCTGCGTGCTATTCTCATCAGAAGCGACCCTTCATATTTTCTTTCAATGGGCGTGTTAAAGGGAACTTCGTCTCACCTGCTTGCTTCTTTCTTTCCTTACACCTTTTTAATTTTCGTGGTTAGAAAAATGTTATGGCAATAATTTCGCTGACGAAGTTCTGACTTCGGCTCGCCCAACTTTCCGTTCCCTTTCGAGCCATTTCGAGCCCTTTCGAGGTTCTTATTAACTGTTTTTTTTTTTTTTAATATTGTCAACATACATGCTTTATCGTAAAAGAATTCATCTCATACCAAAAATAATACGAATGAATTTCCTATTACTTTTTTTTTAAAATGCTACTTTTCAAATCAATTCTTCTCTTCTTAATATAACCGTTCCCATTATGGACAGTCCATATATCAAAGATGATATTTTATGCTTAATATTTCATATTGAGTACTAAGCAGTTTGTTCTCAGCATTTCGATCTAATGCGAAAACCTCTTTACTTTTTTTTTATCGTTGAAGTACAAATTTATAGTATGGAAAACGCAGGTTGCTCTGCACTTTCGAATGTGGAAACAACGCAGACCACAAATGGTCGCAATTAAGGCTCATTGCGCTCCCTGGTGAGTCTCCATTGGGTATCCTGTTAATAAATAATCTTGATCTTTTGTTGCTTTAATAACGCTTAATCAAATTCAAGATCAAACATTTTAAAGAAATAGTGCTATATCAATTGGATTTCAAAGAATTTGGTACCATGAAGATTTCAATTTTTTATTTCTTCGCCTTACAACTCTTTAATTTTTTTAATCATATACTCAAAATAGTTTGAAATAGTAATCCAATGCTGGTGAGAGATAATGAGTACTTTAGTTTAATACTGATTGCAGTTGTTAATAATAAATATGAAATTCTTAAACTTATTTAATTAATCAACATTTTTCAAAAACGTCAAGTTAAAATGTAATTTGAAATTTTGTAATGATTACGGAAATGATAATCGCAAATTTCATGATTACTAATACTGCAATGTTTATTTTTAAACTACAATTACTGTTAGCGTAATCATAAAAAATATGATTATGATTGCAGTAATGATAATCATTAAACTTTTCTGAATTATGTATTTCATTATAACGATGGCAATAATTAGAAATAATGTAATCATTATCTTATATCATTATATTACATAATTACAATTATTAACATACGTAATCATTATATAATTGCATTACAATTGCAGTAATAGTAATTGAAATGTAATTGTAATCAATTTTTCCCAGCTCTGCATACATTATATAATGGAATTCAGTATTTACATATAATACAATATAGTATTTTGCATTTATCTGTTCATTAGTAGCGTGATATAATTGTTATGGGCACCAATTATCTACACTTTTATGCCTTGATTTCGATAAGATACCAGTTGCTATCAGTAATGAAATAAAAGTGTTGTTTACTTCGCAATTGACGCGGAATTAAGTGAAATACATATTCACACTTTGCCAGGAAGAATAGCTTAAGTCGACAAAACTTAATATCACCTATTTATTACGTTGAAGGTATTGCAAAAAATAATTCTCTTAAAAATAAGCATAAATTAAGTGCAATAAAAATTGAGAAATTGAATTTCTGCAATAATTTTTGATATTCAATACTTTAAACTGAAGTGAAGTTGACTTAGCTCACTTTTCCAGTTAAACTCAAATATTGCCTTAATCTACCTTAATTAATGACGTTTTAATTATTAAGAACTTATTATTAAAACTTGTTTAACAAGAATTGGCGCGAACTTTGCCTTTTAGTTGTTTTTTTTATTGCCTTTTTTTTAACTCTAAATAAAAAATATATTATTATTATAATTACCTTCCCATTGCCTTGTCGCCAGCATTCAAATTGCACTTATCACTGTTGTTATTGTTGTCATCAAGTTTAATGGCATTTCTGGTTTTGTTGTCAACTTTCAATTCTTCAGCATTTTCCTTATTCCCGCCAGTGGCTAAGCTGTTGCTGCCAACGTTAGTCGCTTCCAACAGGCTTTGAATGTCGTTGACGATTTTCAGCTTGTCGCCTACCGCCTCCGATAGTGTCGTAGTCAAATTTTGTTCGGGCAGTAAGACTTGCATTTTCATTTAATTTAATTTCTTTTTTTTTTTTTATTTGATATGTTGGTGCTAATTTAAGAGCCTTTGAGACTTCTAAATGACTTAAATTGCTTTTATTGAGTTCTAACGTATGTTAATGTCTCTGTATATTAAAATTTATAAATAACGTCTAGAATTTGCACATATTCCAATAACAAAAACTGCTTAATTTACGCGAAAATTTTTCGAAAATACTTTCCAAAAACAATTTTTGAGTTGTCACTGTATTTTTGGAATTCTATGTTGTCTTTTGTTTTTCTATGATATTACGTATTCTAAAAATTTTGAGTTTTAAAGTACGAATTTGACTTCTTTCGCCGTTGCTGACTGTCAGTTAACTGAATGTGCGACGCCGCACGACCGTTCAAAATACCAAGTTTCCTAACTCAAACACTCGCAATTCATTCATTCATTCATTTGAAACAAACAACAACGCTTGCTGCCTTGCTGCCTTGCTGCCAATGTTAGTGGTGAATGCCTGCGTTATACACTCACATACAATATGCATATGGTGAATAACAACATAAGAGTCAGCACAGTCGTCATATAATCACTTCCACCGGCGACCCTTTCCCTCCTCAAGCAATCTGCGGCTGCTCTACGCTGGCGTAGTGAATCAGCTGCCTTGGTATTCAAAGGTGGGAAAATTGCGTTATTTTATTTTCGCTTGACGTGAATATGTGCGACACACCAGAAAACTCACCACATGGCTTGCCAGCCAACAACCACCCACTCCACGGCACTTTGTGGGTATGAGCGCTCGATGCATATCTGTATGCCCGTGTTTGTGTGTGTGTGATGTGAATTCTTTTCGTTTTTTTTTTTCCTTTTGTTGTAACATTGTTGCTACTTTTTCGGTGTTTTGTTTATTTTTGTAATTTTTACATGCAAATATTTTTACCATATTTACATGCCTTTGTTCTGAAATGCTCGCATTTTCACACATTCAGCGGTACTTTGCCAAAGGCATTTGGGTCTTGTGCACTTTTTCAGGTGTGCTTTTCAACTCAACATGTGAGATGTGGGTTTTGGTGCCAGAAATATTTCCGTTGGCTATTTTTCAAGCAGTCGAAACAATCACAAAAACACACAGACATATCGCAGCTATGCATATTTTTGATTGCTTAAGCGCATTTTTATGATGTTGAAAGGAATTGCATGCAAGTTATGCGAGTTTAAATGTAAATTGAAGAAAATAAACAATATTTGAAAATTTCAAATTTCAAATGTGCATCAGTCATGTGAGAAAAAATTATTTACCTTGGCTAAAATAGAACATCATGATACCAGGACCTTCTCGATTGCGCTCTTTGTCCGTATAAAATTTTAGTCTATAGAGTTGTGAAACATAAAGAAGAAAGACGAAGCAGGAGAGCACTTAAAAAGACAAATACAAAAGGGAGTAAGACCCAGTTTATAGCTTCATCCTTCTGCAGAATAAAATGCAACAAAATCGGCCGAAAATATATATAGCTCACCCACGCCTAGCTTCTGCCATTTCCATTGAGCTGCGCTTCAGTATATTACGAAAATCTTCTCTCATTCGCCTTAGAACTTCGACTTCCCCTGAGACAATCTAAGCAGTTGTATTTTTTTTAACTGAATTTACATTGCCGATATTAATGATGCTATTCTGCCGACTTTAATTCAACAGGTCCTTCTATTCTTATGCAAGTAGACTGATCGAATTACTACAATGGACGTATCCCATAGCCAGTACCGTCGGCTTTACATAAACGGAACAGACCTGAAACCTGTCAAGAATTCACCACGGCAATATTTCCAATAAAAAAAGGGCCATATCAGAAGATTTATAGAATCGGCCCTAAAGGAGCTGTATACTGTTCAGTCGCTACTAGTTTCCTTGCTTCTGTGAGCTACTTCCAATATAAGAGCTTTCAGTTCATCGCCATAAAATAAGCAACATTGCTCCTATTTTCACTGCCACTAATTCAGGGTTCTGAATGTTTTCTCGCCACTATGTTATCTTTACGCATATGCTTCGAGATTTACACTGAATTGAATATGATATCAAAGCTTATGCTCAAGAGGTCTGCACTGAGTATGAATGATTTCTCTTTCCACTAGGCAATTTTCATTCATAGAGTAGAGAGAGAGGGTCAATAATATCTCTTTTGCTCTAGTAAAATTTTACCATGTTTTTTCAATATTAGGTATACTAAATCGAAGTTCTAGTCCCCTTTTGCACCATCAAGACATTTCTGTCATTAAAAGTGTTCACAGAAATAATTTTCTGAAGTACTAATATTATTTATAGGTTATTTTCAAGAAGCTGTGGGTTCCGAAAATCCCGTTGCTGGTTTCGTGAAATACCTAATCGCATTCCGGTAAATTAATGTGAACAACAAGTCTTATAAATTTCAATTAATCTCGAAGACGCCCAATATCTATTTCTTTAAGTAGAAATCTCATGATTCGAGACTCTAAGCTGTACCACTCAATATTAAGTTGATTTCGGAGCGCCGTCACTCTGGTAACCACATAAAAGGAAATGTAAATCATTGCTTAGATTTTGAAAATCGTTGAGGAATATTTTCACTTCATATCCAAACTTTTGCTCAAAGTATCAACATTACTATTATCTTCCTTAATAAAGTGCAATGTAGATCAGAGCGCAAGTGATCTCCGAGTAGCCAATGTTTATGCAGAAAGTTAGATCTCGTTGGACATTTTTAGCACGTGTAGCCATTGGCTTTGATAAACGGTTTTTGGATCTTTGATTTTAGAGCGATGAGAAAACCGCGCAGCCGTGCCACGTTCGATCTTCTGTGCATTGAATTAAATATATGAGCTCCACTTCCGGATCAGTCCATCAGATCAGAAGGCAATTTTATAATGCTGTCTGAAGAACTTGCCAAACGTAACACCCTCTTTCTATATGCCTTAAGTAAACCTTTTCTCAAGTATTGCATCAAATAAGTGACGCGGCAGGTGGGGCATACAAAGAAGTTAGCGAAACTATTTGATGTTTTTTATCAGCACATATACACACCTACAAATACACACACACACATATTGACGTGGCATCAATTTATTTGTCAAGCTTTGTTCTAGTCTCTTTCGGCGCTTGCCAAATTATGCCATCCGAATTGTGTTGTTTCTATTGTTGTTGTACTATTAGGCAACAATTGAATACGATTACCGCATTATTTCGCTGTGCCATGCAAATCATTGCCAAAATCCAAATTAATTCGTAATAGCACGCGGTAGTCCTTTGTATATATCTATATCGGTAGTATATATATATATATATACAGATATGTAAATACTTAGGCAGGTCTTTAAATAGTTCTTCAATTAGAAAAAGGAATGCGAAAACTTGCTCTCCTTTTAGACATCTTTATATGGATTGTGTTTGCATCCGAAGGTCGCCCAATCGCTTTTTGTCGAATATTTATACTGCTTCGAGTACAGCAAGCGTAGGGAAATCCTATTTTAAGATTGAAATACACAGATTCAATAGTCAATGTGCAATTGAAACAGAAATAGCGAATCGTCGATAAATGTGGGTTGGGCAAGGGGAATGCCGTCGACGGGCAGTGGGTCAGCAAACAGTGTCAATGGTTACAGGGTGGTAGGATTTAGTCATATTTTTTGATTGATTGGTCGTTTAATTTTAGAGAGATTATAACTATGGACCCCTGAGAAGTTTGTGAGAGTTGTCAAGACTATAGCTCTCAGTATATCAATTGGTTTAAGAAAGGAGATATTGCTTCAAAATCAATCATATTTTTTTAATAAACATTAATAATTATTTATTTAAATTCTAAGAAGAAGAAGAAACTAAAAATTTTCTTACAGATCCATACAAAAAATCAATTCCATTAGTTAATTGAACAGCGTATAGAGCAAGTTCTTAACTAATTAGAGTATTCTGGAGCCCTTTAAACCCAATAAATGCGATAACCAGAAACTTATATAATTCTAACCAGAATTCAGCAAACGGCATTAAAATTAATGAGATGGAGTAAAACTGTCGAGTCTAACGCTTCTCATGTTATATTAAATATAAACATAACTGAAAGGGTTGTTCTAATATTTTTTAAAAATTTCAAATTGTTTAACTTACATCTGGCACTATAGGTGATTTGATACTATAGCTAATTTTATGGTACACACACTAAGGTCTTCAAAGTACTAAAGATATGTATAATACTCGCAAATTATATGGATTTGTAAATTCCGAGATAAAATTACAAAAACAAAAAATTTGTCAATAAAATTATTCAAATTCTTAAAGTCTAGTTGGAATTGCTGGTAATCGAACAGATAAGTGTATATTGGTGAGTGGAATGAAAGCCAAAACATGCCTCGATCTCACAGTAGATCAAATTTGGAACATAGCATGTTCTCCAATTTATCAATTTCAGGATTAACCGTACTGCCAGAAAATTTGTATAAAGATTACGCTGAGACATAAGAGAAAGCAGAGATCGGTTTCTTCTCTCTCGGAACCGGATCTCTCTCGGATCGGAACCTCTTTAATTTAGCAGTCAATTATTTAGAGTAAACGACATTATTATTAAAGTTACGTTTTCCTTAAAATACCTCACTTATAGTCGCCGATAACCATTATGAAATTAACCGAGGGCACGGAAGCCTTTATAATCATTTAATGAAAGGAAGTAAAAAATATAGGCTGATTTTTTGGGAACCAACATTTTCCAAGTTCATATTGCTTACCAATTTCTAGAAGAAACCGAATAAAAATGTTTAATACCGTTTTTTTGTTTAAATGGTAAGAGATGGGGTAGTAGAATTTGAAGCTGATAGTCTCATATCAAGCGTATCACTTGACCTTAGCTTTATTTCATATACTTTTTTTGCTTCTTCTCATACCTATTGCGAAATCAAATTGGTGTATGCGATCCGGTATGACTTTATATGGGAATTGGAAGCGGTTGTAGACGTTTTCATGCTGTGGTAAGAGTGTATAACGGGAATGTCATCTACCAAATTGATTCCAACATTGAACAAACAGTGTGTGATATGTGAATTTTTCCCGCAAAATCACTTCGTCCATATTTAAGCTTACTCTCCTATACTGAAATTTAATTTTCTCTTTAAGGAATACCGTTACGTATGTGACCGCCTTTACCGTTCTATTTCATCAATTTCGATATCATATTTATATAATAACTTTTTGCAACAACATCAAAAACCAGCTTTTATCGAGCACGAACCCACTGTGCAGCATCATTGAAGTCTCATTGGAATGGCATCTCAGCGCTTGTGGGCGATGTCAATACAAATAATGCTGAAACATGTAAAAATATGTATTCTATATGTGGGTGCGTGTTCCTCATGACTTGGAGTTGTTGTTGTTGTTGTTTCACATTCTTCAGTACTTACGAGAAATTTAAGAAAATATTTTTACACACATACACATACGTGTGGACATTTCGGTGGTAAATGTGGGTGACGGCAAACTATTAGCATTTGCCCCAAATATATTTCTACATAGCGCTTCAAAAGCCATTTCACAAAGCAGAGCAAACAATTTCATTTTCGAAAATTGACTTCAAACGCGCCAACTGTTGCTGGTGTTTGCCTTTCTCTGCTCCGCACATCAATCCGCAGGCGACAAAAGCGTGCATAAACTAATGACAACAACAACAACAACAACAACAATAACAACAATGGATGTAATGCTGAGTGGTGGCGAGTGACAGCGCTCGGCTGACGCCCATTACTCGCTTCATTTTCGCGCATTAATGCTGTGCATTTTGTGGTTTTAATAATGACAACCACAACAACAATAACAACAACAACAACAATAAAAATGCGTGACTGGCGCTAAACTTTTGCTGCGACATTTTCCGCGTGAGTGACACACTTCAGCGATTTACCCAACACCGCCGAGTGCCGAGCGCCGAGCGCCGAATGTGCGTGGACACATGTGTTCGCCACGCATCTGTTGGTAGTGCAACAATTGTGGCAGTATGGCAGTGTGGCAGCTGGCGCCACTGGCATGATTTAGTGCCGTGAGGCATATTTCTTAGTAGCCGACCGGCCAAGTTGTTCAAACTTTGTTGATATCTGTGACAGAAGTGAGTGCATTGGTGCTGGTGTTGATCTTTCTATACTCACTCACGTTGCCTGCCGATTACATTCAAGCGTATATACAAAATAACAAAATTTTACTCGAGATTTTTCCTCAGTTCCTTTGAAGTCTAACACTGGTATGTCTGCTTACAAGTGATGATGTTGCACGGCGTGCAAGGAATTATGTTTATTTCCTTTGCTGAAAAGATGGCGTAGTAGTTATATACATACATATATATATATATAAATCCGTTATTTCTCGAAAAAAATTTCGCCCGTTTACTTTAATTAATTTAATTGAGCTTCCTAATGAATGGCAAGTAACCACTTTCAAACTGATCTTGACTGCTCTCGTTTTCGTTTAACTTGTCGGTTGTCATCTTAGCTAAGTGATCTCTGCTTAAGGATCACGGAACGAAGTAATATAAAAATGTATGAATAAATAATGGCAAAGGCAATCCATTCAGTGCATTTGTGGCTCAAAAAACTTCTCAAAAAATCTGCTCGGAGCTGACTTGAAAATCTTACGGCAACGAGTTGGTATCATTTTACCAAATGCAAATATTAATCAACATTACGGACAGAGCACCGCAATAAAAGTGGTATATTCCCTTGACTTTGCTCTAAGAAAAGTTCCATTGAGTCAAGAGCTTTAAAACAGTACTTATTGGAGGCACAGAACTTGATAAATTTTAAAATTTGAGACCAACATTACCAAAAGCGAAGTCCCCAAACCTAACTCGTGTAACCAGTCCGATTAATTTAGGACTGTTCCGAGATTTTCAGTGATGAACTCCACGAAGAATGGCGAACTTAGATTTATCGTATGTACCCAAAAAATTTCCAGACGTCTGATTGGAGAAGAGGAGTTCTAAGTGGCTATTCGAAACAGGTCTTAAACGTGACTCAGAAATATAATTTCGTGAAGAAGCAAATATCTCAAAAGCGACATCCTTCCCTAAGACCCTTCTAGAGAAAAAATCTCAGTATGTCCTATATTTGGGTGTTATAGCTGGAGCGTGGAGACCAAAAAATAAATACTGAGGAGTAGAGATGGGTTTTGCCTGTTGGGGGTGATCAGATTGTTGGTCGAAGTATACCCGAAATCGATTTCATCGTACTTTATGCTTTCGGACCACTTTCAACAGCTAAAAGCGCAGCTCTTGACGTATTTGTGGTCAATAACAGACCAATAACCGTTGGAAATTTGCAGTACAACTTTGGATCTATGGAATCTATGGAATCAGCATATCGCATCTTCAAAGAAAGTTCAGCAGTTTTGATGAAAGCACCTTGGGAATCATTTTTTCAACTCATTTAAAGAGTCCATATGAGTGAATCCCTTCATTACATAACTATTTTCATCTAACTTAAATCCATCCAAGCCAATTTATTTGAGCTGAGAAAGGAACTTTGCTAAGCGATCAAAGATTTCATGTAAAATATAGGGTTCCTTTTGCAACTTCATATCATTTAAATATGTTTCAAAGCCCTAAACAGACACTAAAGTTTCCGATACCAACATCAAGTATTAGCTGCGAAGAATATTTTGAAAGAACTTAGCGCTTGGAGTATTAATTCGGTATAAATATTGATATTTTTCTTGAATTCCGAAGGCATATGAATTAAAAATTGAAAAATATAGAAACCACCTGCTCAACAATATAAATTAAAACATCCTGCAAATAAGCCTCTAACACTTACGCACTACGCACTGCAAATATTATTGCCACAAAGTCCCTCAAAAATGGCGCCCACGCAGATGGCAAGAAGAAAAAAAAATTGTTTAGACCCTTAATGCACTATTACAATGGCCACACCACACACATGCCCACATACACTTGGTGGAATGCTAATGTAAACACCCTTCAACAGCTTGCGCACCAACGCCACCGGCTTCCTGGCGGCCCGATGTTCCAACTCATTTTCCGCTTATGATATGTACCTCACTGTTTCGCTCATTTTGCGGTGGAATTCCAAAAATTTGCCAATTAATTTCAATAAAATTCATGCTTGTTGTTGTTGGTGTTATTGTTGCGGGCTGGCGGTGTGCCAAATTCATTCGCATCTAGTGAATTGTTTTGGGCTTAAATTTTTATTTATAAATGTGTGTAGTATTTTTCGTATCCACACACATACACACAAGCTTTGTACTCAAATGCACATATGTATGCGTGTGTGTGTATTTTTATTAGCTATGCTTAAATTTTCTCGCATTTGTGAATATGAACTGTTTCACACGGCATTTCTCAAGCCAACCGAGTGTATTGGCCTTTGTGATTTGTTGTTAGAATATTTTATTGTTGCTGTTGTTGTGATTTTTCATTTATTTTGAGTGTGTTTTTATTTGCCATTAGATGGGTTTTATTACTGTTTTTGATTTTTGAAATGTAATGGCTGCTGATTTGATAGTTTTACGATATTATTGACTATAATCTGTCAAATATTTTCAAGAATATCCGACAACATCGCCTTTTTTTAGTGAAATCTTGAGTGATTCACAAATCACTTAGCCAATATTACTGTGCTTATAGGCCTTAGATAACCTTCTTTTATATAAACATTCGATATGTATTTGTTCTTCCCAAGGTGTTGCATAAAGAAGCAGAGATTTATTCAAGATATTTTATCATTGCAAATTTTATTAAATTTTAAGCTCTTAGTATAGTGTTAGGTATACATCCAAAAGGTTTAATTCACTTTGTCCAAATTGTGGGACTGTTAAAGAAAACATAAATTAGATTAATGCCGTAAAAATAAAAAACAAAGTGAAAGCCTTCTTTATGGTAGAAATACGATCGAAGATTATGCCTATTTGAAAGTGGCCGTTATGAATTTATGCTCGTGGTAAAATGGGTAGGACCCTGCATCTGCATATTAATAATTGGTAACAACTTAGTGGCCAAATATCGCTTTCTTTTTTTTAGTGTTTTTGGAGATTTATCTTTATTTTTATTTTTCAGATATATAGAATACTATTATATTGCACTTCGCTGCACCCGAAAAATGACTGAGTAATTTTGTTGTTCTGCATTCATTTATCTGTTAACGAGTATTCTTTTGCAGCTCGCTTAGGAGGAGTTTTGAGTCGGGTCATTGTTTGTTGGACGGATAGAGAGCCATTCGGGTAGAGCAAAGAACTTGTCGAATGTCAATTGTTAAAGCTTAGTGAAATCAACTCGGTGCTTCATTCTCGGCTGTTCCACTTACGTAATACTAAGTTCCCTACAACTGCAGCGACCTAAGGCAACTAGCTGGAATCAAAATCAATTGGCTGCGCAGATTTGTAATGAGATGAGATGCTTTGTTGGGACCTGAAAATTAAAACAAACTTCAGAAATTTCATTTGCTAATATGAAGTGCCTCTTCGTAATTGTCCAAGTGCGCTCGTCTGATCGAGGATCAGCCTTAATACGAAACCTAACCCGATCTAACTAAAATCCTATTGATAAATGAGCAACTTATATGCTTTCAGAGAGTAATTTGTTTAAAGTTGGATTGCATGTTTCATCCGCCAAAAACGCTGAAAGGTTATATTTAGAAGGCACTACAACTTTGTAAGCCCCTTAATATTTTTAACGGAAAACTTTTTCTTGCCCGTCAGATACTTTTAAAAACATAACTTCTGATTATCATTATACTTATATCATTATATAACTACTTACCAAAGGAAGATAGGTTTCAACTGGATGACATTTTATTACTCAGATATAACAAAAATCGAGAAATTGATTTTTGTTCAAACTTTAAGACTCTGCTACTTTTTATATATTTTTCTCAATAAAACTTCACAATTTTATTTAGAGCAATATCTATCAGATTTAGATATGAGAAAAGTTTAAAAAAAGAATAAAAGATTAAAAACTAAATAAATATTTATCAATTTATGTAGAAAGAAGTATATATTTACCTCTCTCTGCATGAACAAATTGCCAATTTCCAACAGGGTAAAGTCTGTGCGTTATTTAATAATACCATTGCCTACTTTTAGGCCTTCAAATAAGTGATTCGCTTGAAGTGATTTCTTTAAGAATACTAGGTATTTTATATATTTATTGTTTAAATTCACTCGAATATGAATTGTTCTTTCAACACTTATACTTAAATTAGACATATAACGACGAGAAACCGTTTTTGCTTAACTAATTATTAATTCGTTACAACAAATATTTAGGGATCTGCACAATATTCGCCTCTACGCTGCTTCTTACACTCAGTATCACAACTTTTCCGTATGTACACGTACATATGTATGTATGTATGTATGCACGTGTATATATAAATATGAATTATTGCTCCTTCAATTCAGCTGCGGCATTCACATAACCTTCCTTGCCATTGTTGTTAGCCAATGCAGCACGTTGACGTTCCTCAGCGTCTGCCGCCTTTTGTTCGGGTGTCTTCGCCCATTCTTGCAGTTCACCCGAAGCCCAGAACCAATATATGACACAACCGATGAGATAGACACCAGCCGAAATGAAGAATACCGCTTTCCACTCTTCAGCCGTTTGATTCGTGACTAAGTAGCCGGTCAGCATGGGACTGACAATGCCGGGAATGGTTGCGAAGGTGTTGCCGATGCCCATCAGTACGCTAGCGTGTTGTGGTGCAACATCGAGATGGTTGACACTGCAACACAAGCAAAATGCAATGAGTTTGTTAAATTTTAACGAATAACGAATGTTCGAGCACTCACGCGAAGCCGGACCACGCGAAGGCGCCTAAACCCACAGCAATAGTGATGCAAACTACCGACCATGTTGGATCCAATAGGTAGGCGGTCAGAATCATGAAAATCGTCTGTGCGAGGAAGGCAGCACAATTGAAGTAGCGACGCACTTGTGAGGTGGTCAAAATTTTCTTAATCTGCAACCAATCTGCTAAGTAGCCCGAGACGCCGAGCAATATACCCATAGCCAGATATGGTACAGCAGAAACAAAGCCAGTCTTATCCAGGTTGAAGTTGAGTGTGTCTAAAACGGTGAAAAAATTGAGATCACAAAAATATTTACCACCGGGTTATACACACGAACCTTTCAGAAATGTGGGCAGTTGCGTTAGCAGCGTGTAGAAACCCCAATTCTCTGAGAAATGTGAAGCGACAATGGCATAAAATGGTTTCGAGGTGAATATCGCCTTCCAGGGATGTTTAATTTGGTGATTGCCGCTATAACCGATTTTCTTTTGTATATATTCACGTTCATCGTCGGAGCAGAAACGATCAAGATCCGGACTCGAACGCACCCCCAGCATCCATATAAAGAACCATATTAAGCCTATTGTGCCGAATACGTAAAAGACACTCTCCCACCCATAAGCCGAGGCTAAGAGACCCGATGAAGGCATTGCTATAACGGTACCAGCGTAGTTACCCGCAAAAGCAATGGAGGCCATGCGTGAGCGTTCCAGTGGAGGTGACCAACGCGACCACACAGCGTGTATGCAGGGGAAGGTGACGCCCTTGAAAGAGTTGCAGAGAAGTTAAAACCGTTAGGAGGCTGTAGAATTCACGTTACAAAAGACTGTCTTATTCAGTAGAATATGTGAAAAGATGAAGAAAGTATGTTGGAGTTTCCTTGTCGGTGAACTCTGAATATATGAAAGTCCGATTGATAACAGCGAGCTGCAAGCTTTAAAATTTTATCTCTTAAAATAACATATTCTCTTATAAACTCGGTCTCTCGGACCCTTAAACTGGCCACCATTAAATAATCTCAAAAATCCCACCTCCGATTCTTCTAATTTAAATACCCAACTGATATTTACCTCAAAAACACCTTCGACGATGCGCACAAAAAGGAACATTTCCAAGCTATGCTTAGCGGCCAGTGGAGTGAGTAGCGTCAGCAGAGCGGTTGTGCCAATACCCAAGCCAAATACCTAAAAGAAATAAAGAGAATAAAGCGAAATATATGATTATTTACATTCATTGCAACATAAACTTCCAGCGCATGCGCATTCACTCACAATGTGGCCACCAATTTTGGCCCCAATGAAACCACCAATGAACTGTGTTGTTATGTAACCGTAGAAGAATGAACTCAATATCAGACCTCTCTGCTTCGAATCCCAAGGAAAATCTTGTTCATACGAGATATTGCCAGCTTCATCGATTACTGTGCGATTCTCAGTCATTGCCACAATCGCCACACTGAGGTTAACACGCAGCGAGTAAACATTGAAGAATCCAAGGAATGCCAAGAAGACGACAACATAACGACGCTTCTTCCAAAATTTCCATGAAAGTGGTTCAGCCTCGACTATTTCGTTGCTGTTGGAAAATGAAGAGAATGTGGTAACTAATTAACTTATTATTATTTCATTAAGGTGAATGAGAAATTCTCAACAACACAATTACAAAAAGGAAGACCAAAAATTAGTAGAATTAATTTATTAATTTCATTAAATTAAAGGTAATAAATATCGTTCTTTATGCTCATTAATATTCTTGAGCCAAATGATTGAGTTTAAGATTCATAAATTACAGTTTAATTATCTAATGAATTACCAAATTACTAAAGCAAATGGATTCCATATGAATAAAAAAAACTGCTGGACTTCATTTGTAGCTTAATTATCTAACTAATTACTCAATTAATTACTAATTGGCTTAATTAAATAGAGCCGATATGAATAACAAACTACTGCACTTGATTTACAGCTTACTTATCTAATTAATTACAAAGCTTAATTATATAATTAATTACCCAGCTTACTTATCTAATTAATTGCCTAGTCAATTAGTATTTAAATTCACTCATTGTCAATTTTCTCAAACCCTTTTATCTTGTTTATTCTTCACTATGCTCAAAGAGATCTTATAACTGAAGTAATTAAGTTTTAAATTATTTAATTGATGCCTATGACAATTAACGTCTAAATTTGCACAATATTAACTTTATCATCCCTTTTTATTACATTAGTGCTGAAACAATTAAAACATAAATTGAGTCAATGTGCTTGGTATTCAAATGTATTCAATTTAGTTTGAACCAGGGGTGCTCGAGCTCGAGGGTGCCCTTGCTCACTTGGCTCACTTGGCTCACTTTGCCTCGCAACAACATCGCATACTATAAATATAGCATTTTTTAAAAACCATTCGCATAATGATCACAGTGGGCAAGTTGGCTTGAACCGAAGCCGTCTACTTCACGGTGGTTAACTCGAAACTAACCGTATTCATCACTGCATTGTTGTTAGTTCAGTAGAAATATTATACAGTTTTGGGTAGATTTTTTTTTGGATTTTTCACTTTGAAAACCAGGTTGAAAAGGCAAATTTTAATTTGTCCAAACTTTTATCTAAATTTGCATCAAAATTGTCAAATTTCAATTTATGATCTTTTATAAAATAAGTTAATTTCCCGGGAACTTTGGGGAAGGTTCACCGTGAATATCACAACCTTAATTTACCAAAGCGTTCTTCTAAATCTCTATCAAAATCATTAATTTCAAGTTATGTTCTTTCATAAAATTCACTCAAAGCCCTTTATAGAGCATTTGAGTAAATGAATGACTATGCAAATAATATTCTACAATATGTTTGCCAGCGATTTTGTGGTATGTCGTAAAATGAAACAGAGCGTTGTGGGTGGCGCACATACCAAACCACCATATTTAATCAGCTGCAACGACTTTCAAGGCCGATTGCTTGCCGCACGCCAAGCTTAGACTTGTACTCATATAAATACCCATAGAACTATGAATGCCTGCAGTGCCTAAATACATTTACTGGGCTTAAGTCAACAGTTCTACTAGACAATTCTGTCTAACTTTCGCTTTCGTCAAGACAACAATCAGTGGGCTCAGCTATGTTTACACACTTCAGCGGCAGATTTAATGAACGGGTGAATGGGAAAATTATTAGCACTAGTAGCATTGTTGTCATTGTTGTTGCTTTTAAGCGGTTAAGCAACTGGTTTTCATTGATTTGTTTTAGTAACACCACTTAGATATACATTGCTCCACTTACTTACATATCTACAGGAGTTGCTAGTTAAAAGTATTATATTTACATATTATATAATATATAAATATTTTGCGTGTACACATATCTAAGCGATTTGCAATTGGTTTTTGTTCACAAATAGTTTGCTACACTGTTCTTTTTTCTTGAGTTGAGCCTGCACAGTGGTACATATTAATCAAAAACTTACTCAAAAATTCTATTTCTTCGATCTTCTTGAGAATGTTTCATATTTTCAAATATTTTAGAAAGATCACATTGAAATTTTTAGAGGGTTGCCAGCTGTTTAATTTTTTGAAATCAATAATATAAAAATTTTAACAAATGATTATTATATGGGTGTCTAACTAAAAGAGTTTTAGGAAGGCTTATAGTTGATGTTATTTTTGAGAAGTGTTCCCACCTGTTTAAGAACTGTGTACTAAATTAAAATAAGGAAATAAATGAATTGCTATAGTATGTATTAGTATATCTAATTAAAGAAGTTTTAGAAGACATAAATTTTGAAGCACTCTTGAGTAATGTTGCCACTTTTTCAAAATTCGTGTTTAATTATATATATTACTACAACATAATTTTTTTTTAGATAATTTAGAAAGCTTTGCCACATATTTGAAAATTTAAATTGGTAAATTAAATTAAATGCCGTAATATGGGTAACAAAATATAGGTATTTGAGAAAATTGGAATTTTGAAGCTTAAAATATTAAAAAAAAGAATACATACATAAACATATTCACATATTTTTCTAGCCTCAAGATATTTAATACCTATAGGAAATAATGAATTTACGGCGCTTCATTAATTCTTCATGCTTCTTCAAAAAAAAAAATAAAATAAAGAATCATCCATCCGACAGGAGCTCTCTGACATCTGTTTGACAACCTTGAATCCTTCCGATTTCCACATGACATCCATTTGATAGGACGTATATGACATCCGTTTACCAGCAACCATCTGCCTACAAACTGGCAGGAATTATCTGGCAGACATTCGACATTTGTTTGACAAGTCAAGTGAAGTCAGCACAGATAGATTTTTATGACCAAATTTTTCGAATTCGACCCACTGTGTCCAGCAATGTATCAATATTTACTAGTGTGCGGTTCATGCATTACGACATGCGGAACATTCGTCTATTCAGAAGGCGGTCTGAAGTGAATTGGTTATCTGGTCAAACAACTTTTTTTCAAAGCGGAGAGTTAATGACGAAGTTGCGGAATTCAAATATGCAGATATTAAGTAATAAAAAAATATCTACGAGGGTAGGCAAAATAATATGAAAAATGGACACATTTGGCAATAATAATATACATTTAATATTATGTATGTATGTAAGTATATTGTGTATTGTATATTGTATAGTGTGTATGTAAGTACCATATAATGTGTCATTTGGTAATTTGCATCTCATGCGGCTGGTTAAAAGCACTGTACATAAGCATAGTACATTTGCTGACTTGACTTACGGATCATGGTGTGCAATCTCCATTTTATGTCCATTGAATTTTTCGATTTTTACAACGTCCTCCATTGCGGTTTGGCGGTTTACTATCTATTTATTGCTCAAGTATGGCTGATTTTATAATTGAGCTGTAAACCGGAAATTATTAAGCAATTCGCCGCTTTGTGCTTGTCGTTTCTGTGATTTTGAGCTAAATGTGAACTTCTAGTTAACTCATACGAACCGCATTTCCTGCAATTATAGAGAAAAATTTTTATCAAAATTGGTATATTTAATTCATTTAATTAGTAATTCAGATTTCGACCCCACTCGGCTAATAAAAAGTTTTCTGTTAGCAAAAATCTCGAACTTGTTTATGAAAATGTTTATGTTTATGAATAACTTGTTTATGTTGGTTGGGGGAGGGATGTAACTCTGATTCTGTCAACTTCAAAAAAAATATCACGAAAGGGTATTACTACTACTAGTACTATATTGATAATCGGTAATAAGTTGTTACCCTCAAGAGTGATATTTAGGAGCGTAAATTTGGTCCGCTTTTATGTAAAAATTATTTTGTTTAGTGTCGAAAGAAGATTGAATGTCCTGCGATCGGATCTGAAGATTCGCATTCGATCTAAGCCTAGATTTTCCTCGTCTGGTGGTTTCAGTGAGAAATTGCGCTAGACACAAAAATTTGAAGCTATCTGAGGGAAAGCGTGGTTGAGTCATCTTGGCGCTCAGCTTTATCTAAGCAAATCAGCTTGAGTCCAAATAAGTCACCTCGACAAATAAGTGTGGTTTTGGTCATTTTGAAGAGTTTTTATTATTACAAAGGATCAGTTAAAAGTAGTCAGGCGTTACCAATGAGCTCCGCCGTGTGGATCAGCCTCAGTACCTAACCTGACTTAAGGTTTTAACCTGACTTGGTTTTTGGCATTGTTCCACTTACTATTACTATTAAATATCCATCATATAAATATGTTTGCAAACAGTTTGCTAAAATAAATTGAATGGAATGTGTGATTACTTTTCAGCAGAGCTGTTTTCATATAATATATTCATCATGCTTGTATACCTATTTATTTAGTATATTTGTTATTATTATTATTAATAATGCAAATATTTACCTGCAAATTATTAAACACACTCATACATTTGCTTTTGCCACCGAAATTTGCACGAAATTTGCCATAAACCACTGATGAGTTGACAAATATTTATACACGAGTATATAAATATATATAGTATATAAAATAGGTTATAAACATGTATCTGATAAATATGTAAGACGATGAGAATGTTAGTAATTGAAAATGAAAATAAGCAAATAAACTGGAACAGAAATGTAGGTGGAATTGAAAATTAAAGAAAGGAAGATTATATGTGACAAAAAATCATATGGATAAAGAGTATACAAAATAACCCCCCATGAGCGAGGTTGTTGTACTTTATGTTGGTTGAAGAGATATTAGGAAATATCTGTATATATATCGAACTCAAAGTTGGTAATATTCTGCTGTGGTTAAACATTTTAAATTTTTTAAACTATTTTGTCGAATTTTGAACAAGTGGAATTGACTAAACTTTTCGAGAAGTGTTTCGCTCTCTGTGCAAAATTCACCATTCGATATATTATATCAGTATCATCAATCTAATATGAGATATATCAGTTCCAAGCCTGTGTTAATATGGATATTAAAATATTGAGAGCGATATTGGTGGCGGCGCTGTTTGGACTACTCGGGGGAAGTATAATTTGAAAAATGTATGGGTACTTCAGGTTAACCGTCTATGAATCTTATAGAACATTTCATTATATGGTAGCTAAGTGAATCAAACCCAAGCGATTAAGCGATTGAGATCATATAAATGGAAGGGAAACAATAGAATACAAGATAGCAGAGAAGAAAGGAGAAGTTGGTGGACGCCAGTCCTAAAGAGAAAAAAACATAGACATCCAAATAATACAGTCGGTATGAAAAGTTATTATCAACTAAATACATTTATTCAATGTATGCAATGGTGACGCTGTAATAGGCCTGTTGAAACATCTTTCATCAAATAAACAGAATTATTTACTTTTTATACTATCGCAACATGTTGCTACAGAGTATATTACTTTTGTTCACCTAAGGGTTCCTTCTAACACCTAGAACAGAGATTTGTAACACCTGCAGATATAGACATATATATAAATATATATATGATCAGGATGAAAAGATGAGTTGAAATCCGAGGGACTGTCCGTCCGCGCAAGCGATAACTTGAGTGAAGATTAAGATATTTTGATGAAACTTGGTACACGTGTTTTTTTTCACCGTAAGACGATTTTTATGACGATATATAAGTAATATAAGTTAATAAGACACCAAATATGATTGCAATCCATTGACTAATTCGTCGAATAATGAATGTTGAATTCTTCCGCAACATTTTTTAATATAAAGTTATGCCAGCACCTGAAAACATTTCCCAGCCTCTGATCCTTGCGAGAGTATAAAATGTTCGGTTACACCCGCACTTAGCCCTTTCTTACTTGTTGTTATATAAATTTGGTTCACTTTATTTTATTACACATTTGAACAGATATAATATGTATGTATGTATGTTTGCTCAAACCAGAACTCGTGTTACGCGGCCCAAATAAAATTTATAGCAGTATTATGACTATAATATAAATAAATATTGAAATGTTGAAGACTCACTGGTATTTTAAGAGCAACTACAAAAAAGAGTTACTTTTTACTTTTATAACGAGACGAATTTATATTTATTTAGTATTGTATTTACATTCATGTCTTTTTTTTAATTTATCAAGCAAAAGGTATATGACTTATACAATGTAATGCAAAGTTAAACATTATTTTTAAGGATTATCTCCCATTGTTATTATAAAGAAATTTGTTTCAAGGTTTTTAAAAAAGAATATGGAAGGCAATAACAGTTCACCATTTTCTAATCCCTAATATTAGTATTTTTTCAGTAGTTTAGCTGGAAAGAGTCATTATGTAGCAGGCTTTCGCAGGCTTTTATGTGGACCAGTCCAATAATTGGGTATTGAGCTCGTTAGCGCTCACTTTTAGATGAAATATATAATCTTTTCACTGGAAAAGGGCTGAAGAGCGCCAGAACCACCTGTGCTTCTCCTTTCCTCAAAAATTATTTTACTATAACACATTACAAAGCAACTTGCTCCTTCAAGTCACACTAAATATTTTAAAATTATATATGAAATAAATCAAAATTAGCTTCAAATTTAGAGCTTTTCATCACAGAACATTTATTAATACGTTAGAATCGCCACTTCTTGAGTAGTTGCCTTTTATCTCACCTCCCTGCATATTTTATTAACATGGTCATAACTTCCTTATCGAAACTAGTGTCTTAATTCGACAAAAGCAGCGCGCTGACGTATCTCCACAATCTTTACGGCGCTTGGAAATATTCCTATCTATCTATACATCCATACAAATATAAAGGCCTGTCTTTATGCTATTTCGATTATCAAATCTCTAAATTACGGGAATCTTTCCGCCAATCTAAAAACATTCGTTAAACATTCATTTCTCTCTGTCAATTGCGATTAACTTAATTCTGCATGGCACTTATCAGCAAACAAACGGAATATGTCATGCAAAAAGAGAAAAACAACAACAACAACAACAAGTAAGGAAGAGCTAAGTTTGTGTGCAACGGAACATTTTATACTCTTGCAATTTACAAGGATCAAAGGCGGTCAAACGAAATTTAATATATTGTATATATGAGAGAAAAGTCAACGAGAGTTGCCGAAAGTATTATATTAGGGATGGGAGGTCTAAAACGATTTCATTCGTATTCAAAAAAACACTACGGTTAAGAAAAGGAATCTTCACTTAATTTCATTAAAAATTTCATTTACTTTAAGCATCTCTAGATAATATAAATGTCCATATAAATACCGATATATTCGACATAGATTCTTCTACAGTAACTATAGTATATATATATATACATAATAACATACGTTGATTTCACCTATTTTCGCTACCAAACTATCCAATATTGCACGTTTATTTAATTTTGTTAAGATTTTTTACATATTGACCGATATATAGGGTATAAAGTCAACGGTAAGTTTGAAAATGCTTATAATGGGTATATGAGGGTCATTTTTGGCACATCGACACATTATTATCAGAAATAGGCGCTTTCTGAATTTCATTAAAATGTCTCACTGATTTATCGATATTTTCGGTTAAAAGTCAGCCATAGGCACTGCGTTCCACATATTCGGTACCGAGGTGTAAAAACTCATTATTCGTTTCGTTCATTTCTGGACGGAAGATGGCATACCTACAAGGTAATAGCTGTGCAAAGTAGTATTCCAATATCTTCATATATTGGTGCTTGATCCTTAAAGCGAAAGAATCATGTAAGAAATTTAAAATTATGTTATATGGGAAGTAGGCGTGGTTGTAGTACGATTTTGCCTATTTTTACACCATACCAGGCATAAAAGCATACAAGGCTAACTTTTGGCATGGAATTGGGTTGAAATCGGTACAGTAGTTCCTGAGATTTGGGATTTCACCTAAAAGTGGGCGGTGCCACGCCCATTTTTACACCGGTTCTCAATTTATGCTCAGGTTATCGCTTGCACGGGCAGACGGACTGACAGACAGACAGTCACTCAGTGTTCAACTCGTCTCGCCATCCTAATCAATTTGATATGTGTATGTAGCTCTATATCTATCTAGCTTAGTTTGCGGCAAAAAACCGTTAATTGAACAAAAAGAGATATTATACTCTATTGCAACATGTTGCGAGTGGGTAAAAACAATAAAAGAAAATAATAATAGGGAAAAACATTTCTAAACAAATAGTCATAAAACCGCGGCACTCGTGTAGCAATAGAGAATTTGCATGTTTTTTGAAATTATGACATTGTTATTGACATTTCGCTTGCAAATCACAAAAATTTAGATAAATATTCTAATGATGTGAGTGATTACGTCCGTCAGTGCAGTCAGTTTATTTTACAACTGCACACGCACACACAAACACTCACTAACTAGTGAACGCGCTGCAACTAAGCAATTTCACTAAGTGACTTTCAGCTACGAAAACTAACAACAACAACTCAACAGCAAGACAACAACAACAACAACAACAACAACAGCGGGACAGTAGAGATGTCAATGAAGTGCATTGCATGCACATAATATATGCAAGTGGCTTTGTATATGTGTGTGTGTGTGCAAATAACTGTGCTGCTCTAGAGTATGTTATGCAAGCGGTATTTGTAGTTGTATTTATTTGCTGCTTAATCCATTTCGCAACCTTTGGAGATTTTCTTTAAATTGCCAGCAAGCGATGTCAACGAAATAGCAACAAAAAAACACGCGCTAGCAAACAGAGACACGCCGGGTGGCGGCCGAAAAGTAGCGTGTTGCGGGAAATTAAATATAATAAATATAATCACTGCCAAATTGTACTAAATAAAATCAAGAATGCCAGACATCCTGTAGGAAATGTTTACCAAACTATTTTTCTCTGTTTAAAACAACTCTCAATTTACTTATAGGCGTCTTCGTTTCGCCACTTGTTTGTTTATTATATATCAGTGCTGCTCGTTTGTTGGCGAACAATATTTGAAAGCAACAACAAAGTTATACAGTTAAAAAATGTATATAAGAGACTTACCATACAAGGGAGTAACAAAATATCTCTCTCTCTTTAATTATGCCAGTTTATGTGACTTATACCAGTTGTGTGTTCGATTCGCTCTTCTCCAAAGTTTAAGGAGACGAAGACAGACTATGTCAAAATAATGAGCAAATTGCTTAGCGAGAGCTCTGATATAGTGAACAGCTGATAGATTTATTAGAAAAACTCTATTTCCTTTAACTTTTCAGTAAAATTTAACACCCAACATCACATGACATAGCATGACTAAGCTGTTCCTATAACGTAAACTCTAAAATTTTTTTTATGGAAAACCTCATACATATTTGCTTGTAGGTATCTATAACTAATAGTATTTGCTCACCGGAAAATTCTTCAATTACTGTTCATAAATAATGCAGGTGAATTTTGTAAAGCAAATAATTAATTATAATCTCTTAATAAATTGCAATTTTGAAAATTGAATTAGTTAAATATTAATTTCATGCGACTATTACTAGTAATAATATATGAATATATACATAAACCGATTGTATCATTGAAAATTCTCAAAATAATCACCCGTTTTTTAAATACAATTTATTTTTCGAACTTAAAAAGTAGCATATTTCTAAGTTTTTTTTTTCATGAAGGTACAAGCAAGGTGTTTTTTATTACTTGTTCTTCTTTGTTTTGATAATTCACTTGGGTTTTCGAAAAATTGTGATTTTTTAAAGTAATCATTCCTTCAAGGCATCAATATTGCCAGATGATAATTCTGCTAGGCGGTTTTAATGTAACATATTCTTCTGTCTGGGCAATATCAATATCAATATCATAAAAAACAAGGGAAAGCAAAATCGGGTCATCCAAACCTTTAGCATGATAACACCAGAACCTATATTTCTCATATATTTTTATATATACCCAGCTTAGAATGGAATAAAAAATTTGAATACAAATCGATCGATCGATTTTGGGAAGACGAGCACAGTTCTGCTCTTGACTTTCTCTCTACGATTATATGTACTTTTCGAATATTCTCATTTTGGTGTGCAGTTAAAGTGGTGTTAAAGGCTGATCACAACCCTAAAAACTATATGACATTCATCTTCTTCTACAGTTCCTTCAATATTATACTACTATCTCTCAAAAGGGCGGTTGAACGTCTGCTTCTAGAAGAGCTAGAAGAATATATATTCACATTAAATTGTTGAGATATAAATATTTAAAGCCTGAAATATTTCTCTCTTAAATACTTACTTTCCTAAATCTCTCCTTAACGCGCTAAAATTGAGCAAGTTAGACGAACCACGAAATAGAAGTACTCTCAGTATAAGACTTTCCTTCTCTTTCTCTCGTTTCCATGTTCGTTTCTAGAGTATACAACTTTTTAATACAGGTATGTGGATAAGGGAGCCACATATCATTCTCTCCCAGTTCCTATGTCAGAAATGCAATCTATAAGCGTGTTTGCATCGTTATATAGCTATAGATCTAACTTTATTAATTTTATTAACAACTGTTGTTAACTCTTTCAATGGCAAGTCAATAAGCTTATCACATAGCCAATAATCGAACATATACTAAAGAAATATTATTCGAAAATGTATGACCCATTAAGATAACGCGTAAGACTACTAATTTGTTTGCCATAGAATAATATAATTCGAAATAAATATAGAGCGGATAGCTGGAAATTGACTGTAAAAAGGTATTCGAAACCTATTAATTCATTGACATTTTTATAGATGATTTATAAATTTTTGAAATTTTTTTTCATACGATATTCGACTATTGCCAATATTTAAACCATTGCACATTTTATTGAAGACATTTGAATCTACTTTCTTTAATAAACTTTTTATTAGCAAAGCTAAAGACATTTATTATGGTTTTATTATAGCGCTATTGATTTAGAATAGAGCTAAGAGAGGCTAATTTCAAGAAAGATTTTATTTTTTTACCGTTCCTGCAATATTATTTGGCATTACTTGCTGTGAAAAATTGATTCTAATGTGGATTAGGGAAAGCGTGCTGAAAAATCACTGCCACAAATCTCAACATTCTCGCAAAGGTATGAAGGTCTCAATATATATAGAAGATTTTACGCGCCTTTTCTCGTTAATCGCTATTGTTCTGCTTTAATTTGGGAACAACGTCATAAATCTTTCCATAAATGTGTGGGACAGAAGTACTTTGAACTATTGGCCAGCAGCAAGGTGATACTAAAAATGTTGACGGACACCAACTGTCAAAGTTATCTAGAAGTTGACGAAGTAGTAGGCAAAAGCATGCCGACACTTTTTCTCAACCTTCCAGCTTTCTCTAAACCGATGCTGAATTATCTCGGATGTCACATCTTCGGTGAACCGAGCAAATTGGCTGGAATCGATATTAGCCGCCTCAACAGAGCTTCTTAAATTTTCAACGCTTTGTCGATACATGAGGGTCTCCTGATTCATACCTTAATGTATTTCGTAATACAAAGGATCGAGTATTCAACTGTGCAAGTGAAATCTCCGTAACGGAGCCCTGCAACCTAGTCCATCGTAATATCGAATTGAATTGATTATTCTTCCGAGGTTTCCACTTGATGTGTTAAATAAGGTTATGATCAATTTGGTGGTTTAGTCTTCAGATGTGTTTTATAAAATAATAATATATACAATAAAAGCTTCGTTTTCATGTTTTTTAAATTTTTTTGGCTTTGAAATTTTTAAATGAAATTTCAATATCGTTTCTGATCTTAAGCCTCTTCCTTTTCTTATTTTAGGCTCTAAAATTTTTCGATTTTTCAAGTATTGCAGTTCTAAGCTATTAAATAATCAAACTCAAGCTCGTTCTAAAGCTGATTGAGTTTAGTTTTCATTAAATATTTCCTCGCTTTTCTTCGAATATGAAGATTACAGCCAAAGGAACAAGTTAAGTTAAGTTAAGAGCTCGAATGAATACCGCCGGTTTTACTATAAATCATTCCAGCAGATTTAGCTATCTATTCCAAGGTTAGGCTAGCAGTAATCTTTTATATTTGATGAATTTATGAATTATGAAAAATAAATTCGTTGAAAGGGGTTTTTTGTTGCTCGACTCAAATTATCACAGCTTGCATTTAACGCGTGACTTCTGAGAATTTAAATTTTATTTGCATGTGTTTATTCTACAGTTAACACACACATGCTTAGACACTTATGCACATACAATAAAGTTCATCGTCTCAAGATAAATGTCAACAACAGCAGTTGTTGCTGCCAAATAAACACGCATACATACAGGCTCACAGGCACACGTCACACGCTTGGTGTTAATTAAATGCAGTTATACCTACATACAAGCCGTCAATTTACTTCTGAAGTGAAAAATATCAAGGCGCCTAACAAAGGCTCTAAGCGTTTCTTGAGAAGCTTTTCTGAGGAAGAAGTGACTTGGAGTTGTTGGCCATATCCAACGAGGGAGAACCACGGTGAGATTTTTTTTTTCTCAATATTTCTTGTTCAACTGAGTTTGTTGTTGGTATAAGCAGTACAAATTTTTGATCTAAAAAGCAGCAAACATTTTATTCAAGCGCAAATATTATTTATCAAACGCTTGGTAAATATTTAAAAGATTTTGCAACACATTCCAAAATCAAGCAAACAATTACAATAGCAAAAATATAAACAATTTAATTTTAATTTATTCATATTTTTTTGCCGGTGTTTCGTGCTTTGGGCAAAGTTTTAGGAATGTACAACAATGTACAATGAAAATGCACAACAATCAAACCAGTTTCCCCTTCGAATTTTATTTTAAATACTTTATCTTTATTCTTTTATATACGAAATTCACCCAGCCAAATGCCACCTTATTTATCAGCACAATATTTCTTTCGACTCCTTAAAGTGCACGGAAACCGTTTGTTTTCGATGCTGAGAGAATCACCTCTCCTAGCCTAGTCGAATCATTCTAGTAACATATATACTAATACTTAATAGCGCTAATTTCTTTTCAATATCCAATTTAAAGGCGAATAAAAGCTTTTTTGTGTTAATTAGAAAATAATACCAATATGAGAGCAACAATTGAGAAATAAATTTAATTGTAGGGAAATATTAGAGAAGCATGTTATACTCTTTAGCTCCACTTGACTAAAATGTGGGAATGTATCTAGGGTTTACAATTACAATTTATTAGCTCTATTTTTTTTTTATGAAAAATTCATCATATGTTCATTCAAATATCGTTAACTTCAATTCACCACGCTTTAGCGCGTTGCGAATCGAACAAACAAGCGGTATAAAAGAAAAAGACTAGCATAAACAAATAGACACAGCATACGAGGTAGCCATATACTCTCTTGTAAGAAATGGATAACGAACTTGTTGCGAACTTCACATCAAGTAGAGCTCAAACATAATAAGCGGTGAAGCGTCTAATCAAAGGCGGTTAATGCGAACCTAGTGAATGTTCAAAAATAATGGGGGCTTTGTTTACAAGATTCAGGAGGCCTTTCCTGCAATAATTTTGAGTTTGTTACATAACTTGAAGAAAGTGAAGTTCAAACATTTACTAACGATTAGAGAGTGATAGTTGCAGTTCATAGTTGCTAGTCAAACTCAAATTACATATGCATGTAATAAATCATTTTTTTTTTAATGAAATGAATGAATGAATTTTGGAAATATTTCTAGTTATGCTAAAGTAAAGCTAAATAGACTTAGGTTAAAAAGCACATTTCAAGTTATTCTGACCAAATCATTCAAGATACGACTTTGTTCAAAATATATTAAGAGAGCAATGAGTTTGCAAATTTCTACTAGAAGTCCAAAAAATCTTAACCTTATCTTAAATCGACGTAAGTTATTTTAAAATACAGCCACAGATTTAATATTGTGTTATTTTCCTCATTGATTTGATACTAAATATAATATGGTGGGTGATTTCTCACAAACAAAGAAATCAAATTTGTTTCATTTTTTTTCATGTATACTTTTTTAAATATAAAGTACACTTTTATATAAATAAAATATTTAATTCATTTTTAATAATAAAAATAAAATTAATAAATTTATTGTAAAATATAGTTCTGCTCATTTGGAAATTTTAATAATTTTAATTAAATAAATGTTAGCATTTATTAACTTCTCTATATATAATTTAATCAAAATATTCTTATAAATAAAATTAAATTATTTTTAGTTACCAAAAAGTATTACAATTACACCAAATTTTTTAATTTAAAATGAAAACAAAATTTTCTTTTTTAATTAATTTTGTTTAGTATTTTATATTAGCACTTTAATATAAGATATTAATTTAATTTTGATTTATATTCAATTTAGCTTTTTATTTGAAACTTAATTTTTTATTATTTTGATGGTAACTTGTTAATAAAATTGTTTTTTTAATCAAAAAATTTAAAAGGAATGTTTGTTTTAAGTTGTGAATGTATACATATATTATTTAGTTTTAGTAAAATTATTTTATTTGGTTTGAATTTTTTGAATATCTTATTTTATTTTAGTATTGTAATATAAACAGTTTATATACTTTTTAAATTTTTAAACCAATTTTTTTAAATTTATTTATTTTAATTTTTAATTATTTATTCTTCTTGACAATTCTTTGATATTTTGAAAATATTTTAATTCACGTTCTTATAAATTTTTAGCATTAATTATTCCATAAATTTATTTTTGATGTTACTTTTTTATTTTAGAGGCATTGCACATTGCAAAAAATCTTAAATCATAAATAATATTTAGAATTTGATTTTTCTTGTTATGTAGTTTTTAAAGTAAGAAAATACTAGTTCAAAAATTAATGCTTTTTAACTTTGCTGTTATAATTTATTTATATACTTATTATACATTACAGAAAATTTTCTTTAACTTTTTATCCAAATTAACTACTTGGTACTTTAAAAATATTACCTTATGATTATTTTTCATCTTTCCAATTCATTATATTATTATTTAAATAGTTGTATTATTTAAATAAACTGTGTTGAGTGTAAACTGTGCACTCAAAAGACAATCACTAATATTATAAATACTTTTTTGCTACTATTCTGGCATATGTATTGCAATTAATTAGCAAACATGTGATTATTTAATATCGTTAACCTAATTTTTGTATATTGAAATTTTTCCTTTGGCATTGTAGTTGGCGGAGCTCAACTTTTTCGAATGTAGGTAACAAAGAATTTGTTTTTATCTTCCCAGTTTGAATAATAATACAGCAATTCACTCTCAGCACTCTCTCACTTTCTCACTTTCTCGCACACCAAGACCCTTATTAAAGCACACGACTGACATAAGCACCTTGTTCTTGAATTTTCCTTAATTAAAAGCAGAGAATTACATACTTAAAAACTAATTAAAGACCTGCACTTGAAAATGTTTCCTGCGACAATGACACACGCTTAAGCTCACAGTAAGAATTGCACACGCGCAGAAACGGGCGCAGAGTACTTTTCCACCAAACCGACACACGCGAAAGACACCGACACCAAACCGGGTACTGTATAACTATAATTAAGTCGGATTGCCGCGTTCGTTTTTGCACTGTGCGTTGACGGAACCGCGCTGAACGCCTGAAATGAAACACGTTTGTTGCGGCTCAGCTGTGCAAGTGCACTGATTGCTGAAAAAGTCGGCTTCGAGCCGAAGTTAGCAGACAAGCGACCACGCTCGCGATATACACTGCTATACCGTATGTATAATTACATATATGTATGTATATAATAAGCAAGTGTGTAGTGTGTTAAAATGCCTGTTTCAAGCTGAAAAAGCTTTGAAATCAACATACAAATATATATAGGTGTACATGTACACCAACAACTTGCCGAAATTACCTGATAACTGTCGGTCCGCGTTCCGTACACTCGGGTCTCAGTTAAGTTAATATATAAATAATTTTGGTTCAATTTGAAATTCCGCCTGCGTTCACTTACTCTTACCAATAATTCCAATTTCTTATTAGCCGACTTGTTGTTGCAACTTGCAGTTGTGCTTGCTATACAGTAATTTGGTACAACAACAACTAGTGTAGTGCTGAAAACCACAGGCGCATTATGCCGACTTCAGCAAACGAGACTCAAAGCGCGACTGACGGCCGTCTTGAACTATTGCCTTCCAGCTTTCTTTTCTCAAAAGTTGGTCTACGCTTTTGACTGTGCCTCGACGCAAGTCGCTCGGTCGCTTGGTCGCTTAGTCGTTTCGTTTATTTCGTTTTACCGAGTTGCAAACATGAACACATTGGCGTAATTAATCTTTTCTAACGGGTTTTACAATCGACTAGCAAAGCAAAATAAACCATTCAGTAACGTTTGGCTTATCGGAATTTACCGTAGCGACTGTTGGCAAACACACACACACATACACACACCCACACACACACACACACACAGTGAAAAGTTGTCGTTCTATTGTAAGAGCGCCACGGCGTATGAGCCTTATCAAACCTCGCTTCTATTATGCACACACACACCAATATACACATGCATACAAACATATATGCATGTATGTGTGCACCTCCGCGACGATTGCTAAGTAATTACCCGTTAGATCATAAAGATAGCGCGCATTTTGCCGGAGTGAAAGTGGCGATTTTGAAGTTATAATCCCTACCATAATCATATAAAGCATGAATTAGTACAAAAACAACACTGTGCATGCAACATAGCATGCGTGTTGGGCATATCTTATTAAATATTTACCCCCTGCTGTTTTAACTATTACAAAGATACTTTTATGGCGCTAATCGTTTAAATTAAGCATGTGATCGCGATAACACTTTTATTGTTTTATAGAACTCACATATCGGGTGAGATAACGTCGAGAGGAAATGTAGGATTAGATTGGGTAGTTATAGTAGTGCCGATGAATGGATGCACGCAGCAACGAACCAGAAATCCAGAATTTCGGAAATCACTATATTGAATATATTGGGGGGCGGGGAAGGTCTGAACTGATTTCATTTACTTTGGCATTAAACTAAAATATCTTCCAGATTACATTTCCATGCAATTATATAAATATTATTATCCATATCCATATTATTATAAGTCCATGCAATTAGGTCCATCTTAATGGAATGGCCCATGGACCCATAAATCCGGCATAAAGTCAACTGGAATATCATTGTCTGCCGTATATGAGGGCTGGGGTAATTCATGCTCCAATTTCACCAATTTTTGGCACCAAACTGCAATATGTCTAAGAAAATATGCTCACTTAATTTGTTTAAGTTAGCTTACATATTGACATTATATGCGTTATAAAGTCAACCGAAAGGTCGAAAATCACGGTATGGAGTATATGAGGACAAGGAGTTGTACTGAAGCGAATTTACTCGGGCAACATTTCTTTTCAAATAGAAACAAATAGAAACAGAAACAGAAACTCATTTTCTCTCATTTAATTTGAATGAAACTTGAAAGTTTTAACCCTCTTGAATACCAAATTAGTTTTCAGAATTCCTGAATCTTCCCTACTTTTCTAAGATAAATATTTTTTTGTATGAAATACAATGAACACTCAAGCAAAATATTTTTTCTAGCATTGCTTTTCAAACGAACCGCTAAAATACTCACCCACATAAATATATTTTTAGAATTTTTTCATTTTAGAAAGTCGAGCAATTTTAATTGAAAGGAAGTAAGGAAATATGGATGCGGCTGAGCTTGTAAACATGGCAAAACGAGCCACCGAAATAAAAAATATATCTTATGTAGATGGTGAACAACAACCAGAAGAGGCGCCGCTCAAAAAAAAGAAAAAGAAGTTAACCAAAGCACAAAAACGAGAGTTGCGACTGCAAAGGGAGCTTGAATTTAAGAAATTGGAAATAACGGTATGTTGAAATATACTATTTCGATTGTTCGCACCTTCATAAAATTTCACACTTAGGAACATCTCAAACGCGAACTCGAGTTATCTAAACGTTCTGCAAAACGAGGCAAAGCGGACTGGGAGGAAATATGTCGAGAAATTAAAATAGAAGAATTGAAAACAGAAGTTTTGGTACGTGCCTTCGAGAAGTGTGCTGAAATATATGGATTTTGAAACAAGTTTGATTATTTTTGCTTTTGCGCAGGAATGGTCGAAGAAGACACATCGCCTGATGCAGCAAAAAGATGAAAAAGTCCACAGCCTACTTGCAGATATCGAGTCCACACAGGAGATGCACAAACGGAATTTTGAACGACACTTGCAGGTGTTGGATTTCGCCATCAGTAAGTCAAATGTGTATATTGTTATGAGGGTGGATATTTTTTCGATCTTTAAAACATGCAAGCTTAGTTCACTTTAGTGCATGATGGGGGCCATAAACGTTCTCTTAAAGCAGTTATTTCTGGTGAAGAATTTAAAAATACTGAATTGATGTATTCATTCTAATAGCTCAAGACCTTATTGCCCTTAATGACGCTGTTAGTCTCTCTTGGTGTTCAGTCATAAAGGTACTTGACTTAGCTAAATTTAAGCCTAAATGTAGGCAACGTTTTCATGGCCTTATTTTTACGCACAAATATTTAGCATACAATCAGACATATCTTAGCATTGATCCACACCAAAATGGAAATATAATTTGAAGTTATTGAATGCTGAGTTCTATAGAATCCTGTATCCAGAATAGTTAAAAATGCCTGAAAACACTTTAATGTCTAAAATTTGTTATTCGTAAATATTTCCAAATATCTATTCAATTAAATTTCTTCACCAAAACTAGGTTGCTACAACACTTTGCTCGAAGTTTCCAAACAACTCTACGAAAGTGAGGCCCAGCAACTTATCGAAGAGTTCAAAGACGAACTGAACACACATCAAAAGATACAGGATGGCTTCCGACTCAATTGCGAAAACATCATGCACGCCACAAATTTGGTGGTGGAAAATCAAATGCTTACCGACTATGACATCTTCATAGAGAAGCAGGATAACGAAGTGAATACAGAGATTGAGAAGCGTTTTTGTTTACGCGACGCAGTAATTACCAAAATGAAAGCGCTACACAAACAACTAATCGACTTTATCAATTCGTTGGTGAATGCCTCGTTGGATACGAAGAAATACGAGCACATAAACATGCTAATGGATCGTCAGCGAAATTTCGTCACCGAATCGCGACGCCTGAATGATATAGAATTTCGACTAACGCGCACATTCGGTGAATTACAACGTGATTTGGCGCACAATGAAGTGGAGGCGCAACGTAAACTCGCGGACTTACGTCTGGAGCAGGAGTATTTCCTACAGGTGCGCAAAGGTATCGAACGACGCATCAATTACGATCGGAAGGTCACGTTTGAGAAACTGCAAACGCTCTCCGGCGAATGTTATGGCATGTTGAAGGTGGGTGCTCAAAACCTGTATTTGATATTATTTTAAAGTTACTTTTTCTTGTATGGCACAGGACTACCAGAAACTGCTCAAATACGGTGAGCTACTGCTCTCACATGCAGCCAATTGTCGAAAATTACAAACGGAGTCGGAAAAGGTTGCCGCTCCCACGGACGATGATGAGACTTGCGACGATGATGAAACATTTCAACTGGAAGCTTTGGACTTGAAGGCGCATATAGATATGTCCGAGGGCGTAAGTTACAAAATACTTCCTTCTAAGTCCAATTGACCGGGTGTACTCCTAGTTTGCCTTCCAGTTAGGGCAGACCTGCATAGGTCAGTTAGATGGTAACCAGTGGAAAGCGAATAAGATGTATAAGCACAAGATACCCGTTTTAGAGCATTTTCTAATATATCTAATCTTAGTTGATCTATTTTATTCTTTAAGACTGCACTCTGAGCTTGGGAAATTCCCCCATACTAACTCCTGAAGTTATCCGATAAATGGGGAACCCTCCAAGTTTCAAGATGACGGAGTAAATGGGATGCTTCATTTTTGAGGACTGGTTCTTTGCTTCCCCTAATTATCTTCAGTGTTCCGTAAAAGGGATGATTTCCACCATTCGAGGCACAATTTCCGTACCTACAATCGCGAGAGATTTTTAAGGGGGAGGGAAACAAATATGTCTCAATGCTTTCTCCGAGCAACTTCAGCCTTCTTTATATCAGCTTCATGGTTTGGTTTCAGTAAATCTAGACAGGTTTTACTTCACTTAATCTCAAAAAGTTCCAAAAATTTTTTGTTGATTTGGGTATCAACTTTTAAAGTCGCCACAATAAAAGCTTTCATTATTTTCTTTACCTCATCGCAGGAGCTTTTGAAGCACATGCATTTAATGAAAAACTTTTGGAGTCGTCAAGCACTCGCTTCCACACAAAATCTGCTCTTAGCCAAAGAGAAACGCGAACTTTTGGAAGAGAATCAGAAATATAAGGATTTCATAAAGCTTATGAGCAAGCGAGAGAATATTGATGATATGTTGAAAACGTTCACAGTGACGCCACTATTAGTTCCGAAGGAGCCAAAATGCTTGAAGTAAAACTTTGAGAAATGATTTGTTGGAAATTGTAAATTTGTTGAAATAACAACACTAAATTAGCTTTCTTATCTACATTTGTACTTTAATTGTAATTTTGGCTTTAGTTTTAAAATTTTTGAGAAAAATCATAAAAATATATCTGATTACATATTCAATTAACTTCTGATTTCGATGCTGCGTGTTGAATTTCACTCCCACTCTCGGCAAGCTCTAAGGTCTCGGATCATAGTTGAGCACATCGAATGTGAGTATTTTGTAAAATGACACCGACCAGTCGCGATCCCGCACATTATTCGATGGATTGTCCGTTTTGCGCGTATAGTCGCGTCGGAAGCGCATGAAAATCTCGGCAAAGACGATACGATGTGGCACTGAGGTAACCTCAGTGGGCGTATGCAAGTCCTGGTCCAACTTGCGCAAAACATCGTTTATTTCGACCAATTCTTCGGGCGAATCGAAATCCTTCGTATTTCGCATGCCGACAAAAAGCATATCGATGAAGCAATAACGTCGGCCTTAGTGGTGGGATGATGTTGAGAGAATTATTCAACGTATATGTGGTGGTTTCCTATTAAAGATAACGACTATTTTTGCTTACCGAAATTCTTCCGTGTTGCCACTTTCATCGGTATCGCCTTGCGTATGTGTTCCGCATCGAATTTCACCAATTTGAGTCGTGAGTCGTTTCGTGAAAGCAACATATCACGTGTGATTTGTTGAAATCCAACTGGCGTGGTGAATTGGCTAATTTTTCCGGTATTCTGTGTGCGTATTATGTCGGTGACCACAATGGCTGCCTTGGAAAGTAAAATTTTGGTTTACAAAGTTTCGGAAATCGACTAGCGAAAATAACTTTTAAGATTCTTAGTTAGATATAGAAATAATCGGTTAACATAGGTGGGTACTTAGTGCCCAGTTAGGTACTTAGGTACAGTAGTGGGTCTTATAGTTGACCTTACTGATCACATTGTCAACTTTTCAATTATATTTCATACCGTGAAGGTTCTTTTGCAGAGATTGTCAGGAACAAGATACGGAGGATGTATATAGGGATCTTCGGTTGTGTATTGACTATTTAAGCCAAAGCTTAGGGAATTTATATATATGTTTATTATAATTTATGTATCGATAATTGCAAGCTCAATCAGTTGGGGAAGAATGTTATAATGATCAAAATGCATGTTTAATCATAAACTTAGGTTTATAGCTGGCTTCCATGATAAATATAGTGACAATTGTTCACCTAGTCTCTGGATGTAACGATAAAAATTAAATGGAAATCGAATTTCGTGCACGTTTTCACGGAATAAATTTCAGGTTTCATGGTTAAATAGATTGTAGGTTTCGGTAACAGTCCATTGACTTTAAATTCCAAAAGGTTTTTTGAAGTGGTCGAGAGGGCTTTGTTCTCTAAAAGAACGTCAGATCTTTGGGAGATATTACCGGACATCATATACTTGGGAACCACTGATGTGGATATGCCGCCATTGAATAATACTGATGATATGTTTTTCGAAATGCATTGACCATGCAGGAGAGCTTCATTGGAAGAGCTTCATTAGAAGAGTTTCATTTGCACCTGATAACTTTTTTGACAATTTTTAATTTTTCCACCAACTTTCTAGCTTTTTCAAGAGCTGAGCAGAGATGTTTACCGTTACAAACATAACTTTAACCTAACACCACACTTGTGATATTAAAAATTGACCTTGAAATCAGGCAGCCTTCTAAGCTTGGCCAAATATCTACGAATAAGCAGTGTAGTGTCTAGATATCATTAGATATACTATTTACCATATTTAGGTGAATACCTCATATCCAATGTGGACATATGCATATGTACACTTGGCGGTCGTGATGTGTTTTGGTAAATACAACACTCAAAGTGGTTTGTGTCAGAGCTAATTGTGGTTTCTATTCATTGGATATGTGTGGGTTCTGAGTAGTAACATGAACCATGTAATGGACATTTTGAAGACTTCGAATTAATTTTAGTGGTAGCCAAACTGTCAACCATTTGTTGCTATCTAATTTCGCTTTTGAAATTCACTATCGAATATCGTTTGATTACAAAATTCTTAAACGAAAAGAAAATGTATGAAAGAATTGCGTAAGGGAGCGCTAAATGTGTGCGCAGCCGAATCTTAGGTACTCTCGTAATTTGTTAGGAGTAAAATTGTATGCTATATCAACAGATTTCGCAAAACTTTATTGTATTCGGTAGATGAGGGCTACGAGAAGAAGAGGACCGACTTCATACCTTTTTTACATTAAATCACTTTATATTTATACATACGTATCTACTTAATCTCATTAAGAAATGTTTCATATTGATAGATATAGCTTCTATACAGTCTACCAGAAAAATGGAGATGTTATTGTTGTTTTTGTAATGGAATAAGGCATTCTGTACAAGGTTTTGGGGAATGCTGTCGGCCATTCCGTTTAAGTAGAATCGATTGCGGTAACGTAAAAGATCGGTGGTACACGGTTTAAAAGGCTAGGAAAAGGTCTGTACCGGTATCAATCATTTTCAAAACCATCCCATCAGGAATATACCCAACACATATTCATCAATGTATATACCGTAAAAAGTTAACCGATCCAAAATACTTAATTTCGAGATTTTGACGGAGTGTCCGGAAACCAAAGTAATTCAAAGAAGACTTCGCATGCCAAATAAAGTCGAATAAGTGTAGGAAAACGAACGAACTATCGACTGACATTCCCTTTTAGGGGAGTATAAAATAACTTTTCAATTTAAAAATCACTATTTAGTCAAATTACAACGCATTAGTGCATTAAAATGATGGACCTTATTAGATGGTATTCCGAATAGAATCCGAAATATCCGAAATTTTCCTTTTTACCTGCTTCGATCCACGTATGAAGTCCTTCTCGGTGAAACCGCGATCATACAGCAAACGCAGCTTCCACAAATTAAACTTCGTCAGGAAATATTTCCAGGGATTGTGCAAGTAGACCAATTTCGGTATAGTCTTGCGCTGTTCATTGTTGCGATTGAAGTTCTTCTGCCAATTACTCACGTACGAACGGGTGCAAGCGCCTAGCGCGGCACTTCTAGCAAGGGCCGAAGCATTTTCGACTGGCTTGGGAGGCAAGGGCCGGCAAGCGTGAAAGGCGCGCCACGTGGCCCGCTGCCAAACGGCGGAGTTCGAGGGGAAGTTCACGGCTGCTGCAACACGTTTTGCCAAAAAATTACAATCAAAAGTCACTAAAAATTTTGTTAACATTTTTTTTTTTCGAATTTATTTTTATTTTATATTTCACTTTTATTTGAAGTGAAATGAAATTAATTTGTGTTTGGGGTTTTTGTTTTTGTTTTTTTTCTTGGAATTTTTGTTTTCATTTTTTGATTGAGTGGCAGTTACAGGGTTTCAGCGCTTAATTTAGCAATTGTGCGCAATTGTGCGCAATTCTGTGTAAAAATACCAAGCAATTTACATGCTTACAAGCACAACAAAAGACTTAAGACACAAACTTGGCTTAGCGCGAAGCCATCAAGTGTCTGCCGGTTGGCGGAGCTTGTAAATTGCTGCCAGTCGATAAGTTAGCCAAAGTGGCTACATTAATTTCAGCGCGACACAACGTGAGAACCAAATACAACAGCAACAACAACAACAACAACAGCAGCAGCAAGAAAAGCAAAGAGCTAGAATTTTATGCCTCGCCAAGAATCAGTTACGAGCCGAGCGCTTCAGCAACACACACACACACACACACACACACACACACGAATAAATCTGCGCCAACCAGTTATCCGCAAGCAATGAAATAAAGGGACTTTTGTTTTCTGTTTTCTTCGTCTTCGTTCACTCGTGTTCACTCGTCTTATTCGGTTTTGTGCACCTCTATCTGTTCTTTCATGCTTTGTTGCCACTTTATCACCGTAATCAAAATGAAAAGTCACAAACTCTGCAACTACATACACGTATATACATACGTTCAGCTAAGGGCTTCTGCTGTCCGCTTGGCCAGACGAACGCGTTAAAATTGCCAATCCGGCATGGCATGGCGATGCGATCATCGTCTGCAGATTTCTCGCGTCCTTTTAACTCTTCATTTTTCAGTTTTCAGTTTTCAGTTTTTATGATTTGTGATTTCATGTTGCTGTTGTTGCACTGTTGTTGTTGTATTGTTTTAGAAGCGCTTTTGGTGAGCGCAACTTGTGCGCGCTTGCATGAAGCCAAGACCAGGCTGGCGGGCAAGTAGCGTCATCCTCCTTTGCACATTAGCAGTTTTGGCATCACACAGTCGTGACTGCGGTCAGCTCTTCCACCTCCTTGTGTGTGTGTGTGTGTGAGTGTGTGTATGTTGGGGTAGCCCAGTGTTAAATGTGATATGTGCTTAGAGGCAAGGCACTGCTGAAACGGTGTTTGCTGACTCGAAACTTAAGTTAGTTGCATTTCTTTTAGAATTTAGTTCGGTAAATGTTCGGTTTAGTCTCGTTGGATCCTTAGAACATCAGTTTCAAATCGATTTGAGCGTAAGCCTGAACTTACTAATGTTCGAATATACTAGGAAATTCATATTTCATTAATTAACTTTAATGACAAGCCTAGAAAGAGGCAAGTAAAACATTGCTTAGTCTAAACAGATTCTAAGCTGGAGTCGTGGAAGCCTTGCTCTCTTTATGTGTGTGAATTTGGGAGGATTTTGCTAAAAACTTGCCGTAATTTTTAGTAAATTTAATGATAAATAAACAAATCCACAAATAAGCTTACTGAAATCCGCATTATCCGCATTTTACATTTTCATAAATTTTGGAAAATGGAGCAGAAATATTACTGAATTAAAATATTTTTTGAAATAGTTTTCAGTTCAGTAATTTCTTTAATTATAAATTATTTTAACACCTGGGTTTATTAAGTGACTAAATTAAGTTTATCCCCAGCAATCTCAAAGTCTGGCTTCTTGTTATGCTGTCATATGGCATGGATACTTTTAGGCTGTTAGAGTTTTGTGTGCATATTACTAGAAGATATAGTTTTTCGGGTTCAAAATTTAAAATAAAAAATATTTTTTATTAATGCCGCCTAAAAGTAGACAATGTCAAAGCTCAATATAGTATATTTATAACAGGAAAATACTTCGTTTGGAAATCAAGAACCATTCGAAGGCATTTTAAGATTTCTATAAAGATAATAATTACAATTATATACAGATAAAAATTAAATTAAATTAGTAGAAATTAAATTAAATTCTAGTTCCCTCAATAAACTCCCTAATCCTCAATCTACAATATGTGTTCTTAAATGATCAATTTTTATTACCTACTGGGTTTGATTTGTCTCACACCAAACGATCATTCACTTCTGAATTGCTAAATACTTATTTCAGATTCTTCTCATTTTGCAACAAACACATAAACTGTAAGCCATTATTTAAGTCGGCATTTTACTTTGTTGCTATTTCTGTATTAAGCCTTTTTGACCCTATAGAAAAGGTAATTTTAGCTGCCTAGCTGCTTTTATTGATTTGGGTATCGGTAATCCGAGATATTTAATATTCTTTAAAGGGCGATGGAAAGGTGAATCAATTATATATACACATACATATCTATATATACGTATATTTACAACGAGATATAACTGCTGAAGATGAGTAAGGATAGACTTTTCAGTATGGACTACGGTTATTTTGATCAATTAGTTTGCATTTCGCTCGAAATCGATGTCGCGTTGACTCATAAGAACATTTAAAAGTTCAAACAATTAAATTATTTCAATATTTTTACAAGGGTACAATAGGAACAAGACCTTTTTTAAGCGCTATAAACGTCAGATGCAGCTCGAAGATTCAAAGAACCGAAGAGAAAGAGATTGTGGAGTTAATACTTCCAAGAACCACATTGAGACCGCCATCAATTACGAATATGAGAAGCGATAAATTGCTAAAAAGGCCTCAATAGGGCCATAAAACTCACCAGAATATCTATAGAGGGTCTGGGGCCTTATAACTATCGGCCGCCTCCTAAGTCCAAGATCGGTTGTAGTCTGAAAAGAATTTGTATTAGTGGCAAGCGTTCCTTGAATCAAAAGTATTGAGATCTACAAAAGGGTGCACACTCGTGTTATTTTTGAGTCCTTAGTGCTCCCATGGGCCCAGCAGTACTACATCAATACGGAATGAACATTTCAACGAGACACCGCTCTATCCTATGAAGTGAAAAGCGATATAGAATGAATTTCCAGATATTCACCTCCTCAGCTGCTCAACATCCACACTTTTCACAGAATCTTAACCAAACGGATCTTAAACAAAATGTGTCGATTTTAAGGCCCAGAACTTGTTGTAACTAACAAAAAAGTTTGGAGTAAGCAGACTCTACATTCAACAATATGGTTCGACGCTGTGCAGGTTTTACAAGGTGTTAGTCGGGTTTTATTAAAATTCTCCTAAACAGAAAATCAAAAGACTACAGAATCTATATTTGAAGGTGTGCTAAGTAGAAAAATTGTTTTAACCCAATAAAGGGCCATTATAAACTTGCCATCGAGCGATGTTACAGATTTCTTGTCGAAGCAAGTTAATTATGCCTTTCTCTATTTTTATTTAGTTTCAAGAAAAAATCTTAAAATACCTTTATCAACAGTGGGGCCAGGAGTTGCATGCAAAATTTTTACGAATAATCCATATTAATAGTCGGACCGTGCCTTGACCATGCCTTGCAGCAGGCGAATCGGTGCATTTTATGCGGAACGTGCAACGCATTTGAACTTGAGAGCGCGGTAAGAAAGTACAGCATAAAACACAGGTCCACCTACAGCAGGCAGTTGTCAATGGCGTCAGCCAGCGAAGTATCGATGATTCGATTTGGCAGGCGCATTTTATTACATGCTAACCGAGAGTAAGTGTAGGAGATTCTAGCCCCAAGCGCTTCGATATAATGGGCGTTATGTTTAGCTACGCGCTTTTACTATTACTCATTGCTAAAGTCCTATCCGCACGTGGCAAGCAAACAAAGCAAAAAGCCATGAAGGTATTAATAGATTGCCGAGATCGTATTGCATCAAAATACATAAGGTCGAACACAGATTATTACAAAAATATAGATTTTGTTTTTACTGATGGAATTTCTTAAACTAATTTTCTGAAGGAATTATACACAGAGGTTTTAATTTTTTGAAAACATGTTTGTTTATGATGTTGGTCAGAGACTAGTTCAAACTTAGTTCATAGGGCATACTTCCAGATAACACTAGTGATTTAAAATCGTGGAGTGAGACAAAAAATCTTCGATATAATATTGACGTGAGAAACTTAGCATTCTTTTCTTCTCTTCCTTTAGTATGCTCTTCTTGTTTTAAAGCTCGAGAACATAAAGAAATGTTTCAGAACTTGCACTGAGCGCTTTTTGCGCTCTTCAGAGCCTCTCAATTTACATACAATACAATGTAAAGCTGTTGATAAATTAAATCCAAATGAAAAAAAATTTTTTTACCGCAGAGTTCTGTCCAAAATGCTGGTAAGAAATCTGGGGAACATCCGTAATTTGTTAAAGGCCTTCAACCATGAGCTCGATTCTGCATGGGATCGTAGTAAATGGATTTCTTTACCTAAATTATAACAATCTGAGTGATATCTTGTATTATCTTTCCGATCTTTTTTAAATTTTCATCCTTAGAAAGTTGAGTAACTTCTGCGGACCTATATTCAAAATAAGGGAAAACTTTGAGCGGTAAATATAGTACACTAGTGGTATAGAAACCGAATTGGCAATTTAAAATTCAACTTATTCAAACGAAGCGTCTGGAGCTTTTGAAGACTCATGCGTAATTCACCACTTCATAACGGTTTCTTTATACGAACTCTCTTTCGCTTTCGCATTTCTTTTGCCAAATTCGCAGGCCTGTCCAATTGGTTTCATTTGTAGCATGATTTGCCATTGCCTGGAGGGAAGAACCTTTTGATGAAACAAGTTATTAAATAAAATCGAAACTTGTTTCGAAACTCGTTTTGAATTGGCCAATAAACATTGATCAATAAATGCTAACCGAAGAATTTATGTCTTTCGGCAGCTCATGTACGTGCAAATAAAGTGGAAAACATGGAAAGAAATATAAAAGAAACAGAAGGAAATTTTATGTTGTGAAGGAGTGACGAAATGAGGCGCTGAGGTGAAAGAGTTCGGCTTTTGGTATGTTTACAATGTACAAATTCTTATATAATATTCCTTGGCAAGTTTTTGTTGCTTTGATTTTTCGCCGCATTCAATTGCGAAACTTCTTTGAATAAAAGATCGAAAAGTCAGGGAAATATTGGATTTATTAACCGAAGGGATTTGAAGAGAGCTTCAACATCAGTTATCGACCATTTTGAAAGGTCTTGAAAAGAGATTGTCGGGTATAATTTTGAGTTTAGGAATTGTTCTCAGGCCTTATATAAATTACTATTTTTTGTAGAGGGAAAGTCGTACAAGCGGTAGGAAATTTGACTGCGACTACCCTTTGTATTCCACAGCATTTCTTGATCTTCAATTCCCTTTTTTCCAGCCACAGCATTGGACACGTACAGTATTAGACTAGGTTAGAATTGAACTCGCTTAAAAGTCTTCAAATATTTTAGGCTAAGTAAGAGTAAGAGATGCGCTGATTTTGGTCTTTGCTGGTAATGCCTGCTAGCTTAAAAGCTTTGATAGCCATTTCTCTCTTTTATATGCGATTAGTGTCCGTTATGGTAAAAATGAGAATTCAGAAAGCTTTTCAACGAGTATATAACGTCCTATAAAGCTCATAATTTTGTTCTCTAAACCCATAAAGCTTATATTTTTTGTCCATATTAACTGTGTACGAAGAGTATTGATTCTCACCACGACTTATAACCACCAAAAATAAGCTAGACCTATCTATACTCCTATATATCTGTTAGCTGTCGCATTTCTGATCAGAGAGTACTGAAACGAACAAACATCAGTTATAAATCATTTACAAAGGCTAGCATAATCAAATAGAGACAGATTGCTAAGCGGTTATACTACTTTAATAAGATATCCACATACTCTCTGGTTTTGAAATTATCTATATAACTGTGTTATTGCTTGCACATTTAAAAATTTCGCCCATGTTTAGCTCAAGCAAAGTGGATAGAGAAGCGTTGAAGGGAAACAGGGTTTTCTCTATTCTGTCGTGAAGAGTTTGTGTGAGAGAGAGATAGTGTGCTGACTAGATCTGGAGCCTTCTTTTCACTAACTTGTGCTATAACGACACCCGGTAACGGCCTAAAACTGTGTGAAGGATTGACGAATACTTGCTAGTATTGCATGGCCTAAACTTATCACATGTGGGTATAGCTGGTTAAAATAACTATTAATGAACATTTGTCGCTATATCGATATATTTCACATCTCTTTATTCCAATTTACTAGATTATTAATAGACAAAGAAAGTTTAAATTTTTTATAGCAATTTGTTAAATTGGATAAACATTTGGTGGAATTTTCTTGCATATTGAAAGTATTTAATACATATTTGAACGTCAGCATAAATCATAAAAACGCCCTTGAAACTGCAGAGCTTAAAGCATATAACTTATGTATACCCGCCCCATACCCTACTTACCATAAACTCACTTAAAACATCCACGAACATCCGTTTTAAATGCATGTGTATGTAAATGCAAATGCATATGTATGTGTGATTACCCTTGAATCTGAATCTGAGTATTTTGGGATTTTCATAACCTTCGTAGGAAAAACCTCTCCACTTCATTTCACCAACGCATCCAACTAAGGGTGTGCTATCATCAAGAAAGCAAAACCAAGCATATATACATATATATATATATATAGATATATAGTAAGTATTTGTGTACATATTTGATGCTGCCCCCCTCCCCACTTTCGATTCCAAACACTTAACAAATGCTGAAAAACTCGCCATTCCCATTCACTTCACTGCCGAGCGCGTCACAAACACGACTGCCTCAACGCACAACACACGCAACATCAACAACAGCGACAACAACAACATCAACGAAAACAATTAACAACAACAACATCACTCCAACTTGCGCTCACAATAGAATCAATAATAACAACAATGTGGAACAGCTGCAGTGGTTGCCTTGCCAACCAACCACCCTTTAAGCGTGCAAAAAATAAAAATAGAAAATTACAACAAAAGCAAAAAGACACGATGCCAACCTCGCCAACCTCAACCGACGAACAGAACAGAAGATTCATGTCGGAAACGCTACGGTGTGGCGCTACCGAAGACGTGACTCTCCGGATGACAGGCCAACTGACAGCGCTGCCACCCTAAAACAACGCCAAACAACGCCAAACAACAACAACAACAACAACAACAACAATTGTGATAACCGGTGAACAAAAGCAAAAGAAGAATCAAAATAGAAGCAGCTGACGAGCGTCGACCGACCAACAACAAACACCGGCTCACGCATTCACACCAACAAATACACTCTCACTTGCACGTGAGCAGTGGACACCGTGGCACACAGTGGTACACACAACAGCAGCGACAGCAGCAACAACAATGCAAACAAAAGCAAACAAAAGCCGGCATTGGGACCGCGATTGCGAAAATCAGCTGAACAACAGTCAACAAAAGGAAAAATTCAAAAAGAAGCTAAAAAGCAGACAAGCAGACAAGCATCTAATATTTTGTGCTTGGAAAGAGCCATCAATGCTTGTAACGGCGTGAGAAAAAAAGACGCGGAGAGAAAGAAAGAGAAAGAGAGTTGCATTTGGAAAACATGTAATGTTCATTTTCCGAGTCATTCGTTTGTTTGAAAGTCGCCTCGTTACTACCAATTCCCACAAATTCATTTTGTTCGTTCATTTACCGGCATACATATATATATATATATATATATATACTAGTATATTACGCTTATTATCATATGTGTAATCAGTTGAGTGGAAAACTAAGTATAATTCCGTAGAGAACATTTGGTTTGGTAGAACAATTGGGTGCAAAATTACTCTTCATTTATTTGCCTTAATTTTAGGGTTATTTGGAGTTTTTTGGACCAAAGCCGTAGGATCATAACGCTACAAATATGCTCCGATTATGTAATACCCCTAATACTCTACATGTAATTGGTATTCTTCGTCTTGTAAACCTTGCTGTATTCAAATCGGTTATTGTTGAACCTGGAACTGAACTCGCAGGTCATTTTTGGCCTCTAAACTATTACATAATCGATACTGGGTGGTTTTAACATTAACGCTCCGAGTTTCAAGTAACTGACGGTTCTGATATGTTTTTCAAAGAACTCGCATGACAGTAATACTATTTTTTGATGACGTGAAAACATATAACCTCAGTTTCATATTCGACTCAATTTCTGTTATATTTAAAACAAGTCGTTCTTTAAATCATAGTATGATATTCAGAATCTGTGCGCTCTTTTCGTTAAAGAAAGCTATATTTCACACTTTCATGATCCTGAAATTTAGGTCTTCCAATGACTTTTTTACAAGGCTTCATATATTATCTTGACATATGCTACAGAAGCTTCGAGGGGTGTTTAATTAGCAATATCCGAGTGTATTCATTGTGAGAAAGGCCATAAGTCCGGTTATTGGGGAAATTCGTCGGCCGTATACTAAATTCTTTCATATAGAAATGCATGGGAGGTGTCTATTTTTTTCATCGAAGATATATTGCGTGGTGCGTAGAAGAGCCCAAGATGGTAGAAATAATTTTTGCGGGACTTACCTAAACTTCTTCAAGTAGTTTTGGACCAGATATTCGATATTCTCATACTACGGACAAGTTCTCTTCAAAGTACTCTGCAATTCTGGAACTCTCACCAGTATGTCGTTTATTTTCGAACTGTTTACAATCTTCAGCTATTGTCTCAAGGGGGATATTATGCTAGGTATCAGGACACTCTATTAACATAGTAAAAAAAACATAGCAAAAAAATTGTCACGTGAAGTCGCGTTTGAAGTCACGTTAGTTCTATTTGGGGCACTGGAGCCAAAATATCTATTTGTTGGATAACTACGTAAACTTTCACACATTAGATTTCTTGAAAGGGGACCTATAGGGAACAAAGACGAATAGATCAAAAATCTATCAGTAATTTAACAGTAAGTATTCAAAAAAATTGCCTTAGGACGGGAACTTTCTTTCTCTCAAAAATGGAATCTGGCCACCAAATTTATTTAAAGAGTGTGCAATTTGACCCACTGTACTTCGTGCGCAGTAGCAAGCATTACCTGCTGTAACAGCAATTGCAAGTTTTCTTCTAACGCACACATACAGACACACACACATGAGTTTGGACAACAATTTTGTTTACAATTTTTTAACGATTCCAGTTGTCATTGCTGCCGCTTTGGTGCCAATAACAATTTCGCTTTTGTTGAAGCAAACAAGCTACCGCAGAAAATTGCAACAAACACACACAATCCACAATTCACCCGAGTGCGCGATGCGCGATGCATTGGGCCGACACTCAGCCACTCAGCCACTCGGCAGCCAAGCGACTTGCACTGCTCAAGTCGTGAATGACGTTCGATTGGACTGCACTTGTGTACACGTTCATTGCGTTCGCGGCGGACAGTTGGAATTCGTTGTCGCTGCGTTGCGGATGTTCAAATCGGTTGTGCAAGCGCACCAATTTTCGCATATTTCACATACAGATGTGTGTGTGCGCGCGTGTGTTTGTAGTCGAACGGTCGTATGTGTGACGGTTATTGTGCTAATTTCGTGCGGTATTCTATTTTAATTGCGAAAATTTTTCAAATTTACACCTTTGTGTTGAATTTGGCTGGAACCTATGAAATGCAACAAAAATAATAACAAAAGAAATATGTAAATTCAGAGGTGTGTGCGGAAATACACACAAGTGTGAACAGTTATACCTGTCACAAGGCAGCCTCAGCTGACTGGCAAGCAGGCTGCTATTCACATGCACAGCGATTTGCATGGCTGTTGGCAATCTTTCAATTGACTTGCTACAGCGGTTGCGATTTGAAATTTTTTTGAAATAAAAATGAGTGTGAAAAGCAATTTTCGAAGTGTTGAGTGAAGTTGAGTTGATCTTTTGAAATCGAAAAATTACATTCCTCGTGTTTATTGCATATAAATATTGAAAGCATAAATTTTAATTTACGATATCAGTGTAGAAAAAAATTTTTTTTTCTACGAAACAAAAACAAAAAACGCAAGAAAAAAATTTTTTTTTCCAAATTTAAGGAAACGAAAAAATTTTCTTTTTAAATTTTTTTTTTTTTTTGCTTATTCTACAACTTACAACAAAGTGTAAAACATAAAACACAAGAAAACAAATTAACAAAAACAACAACAACATCATTTGTTGCCCATTTTCTACACATTTAATCCATTAAGTGCTTTGAATCTCACGCAAGCGTGAGCAACCTACCCCAAGCTATTGAGGTGACGCTCATGCAAACGCCATAAAATAAAGTTAATAAGCTCAGCATACCATTTAAAAGCAGAATACATGCAAAAAATCGCAACGAACGCAAACAAAAAATAATAAAGAACCCAACAAAACATTCAAAAAAAAAAACAGCAACAACAAAGAAAAGCGCAACACTAAGCGGCTTTGCCACACGGCGGAAATAGCACTATATCACACATATAGTCGTATAGTCAACAGTTTAAGGTGAGTGTATACTGCATGCGTCTGCCCCCTCGCAACACAAACGCTTTCCGGCATACCATACCATCTTTGGGTTGTTTGGCACAAAGCGCTTACACATATGTATAAATGTATGTGTGTATGTATGTACGTATGTATGTATGTATGTATGTTTGTGCGAGCGATTACTGCTGAGCACATGTGTTATTCGAAGAAATAAGTAAATAATAAAATGAGTTATGTTGAAAATAAAATACAATAATAAATATGCAGGAAATCACAAAAGGTAGAAAACACAACATACATAAGTGGCACTGTTTCAGAACTTTTGCTTTTCTCCACTCTTCAATGTGCTTCTTTTTTGTTTTTTTTTCCATATACATATATTTCAATGTATTGGAGAAGTTGTGTGGTTCTAATTGCACTTTGCTCAAGTGTCTTCAACTGCTGCTCTGCAGCTTAGTTCAATCGCTCGCTGACTTATGCCCAGTGCCATAAAAAGTTAATTTCAGGAAATAGGAAATGTAAACAATCTACTTAATCTATTGCTTATGGTGTTGTTGCCATATTCGCTTCATTTGGGTTTTTTTATCGACACTGTGGGAATAATTTTTCCTTTGGCCATTTGTGTGCATAAATACATACATAAGTGCAAAAATATAAAAAATTAATTGAATGATTGTTAAGAGACGATAAACGATTAAGAAATCTCCGAAGAAGTTATGAAAATTGTATGATAAAAGTTGCAAGATTTATTTAAAACGAACTATTGATAAGAGCCGTTCAACTGGCCTTAAGGACAAGGCATTCGCTAGATGGCGCTGCGGTCGAGGAATTTTGAAAACTCACTTTTGAGACCAAATTTTCTTCATTTTTCGCATATATATTTTATATAATCGTTTATTGCAGAAATATTTCTAAATTTTATATTTAAAAATTTATATGCAATTTTCATGAAATTTTTAAATAAATTAAAATATTTAAATAAATAAAAATTTTTTTAAAATTTATATACAATTTTTATAAAACTTTTAAATAAATATTATATTATAAATATATATTATATTTTATAAATTTATTATATTTATATATATATATATTTATATTTATATATATATATATTTATATATTATATTTATATATATATATATTTATAATATATATTATAAACATAATAAATTTTTTTTAATAAAAAAAAATTTTTCATTTATATAAAATTTTCATTACTAAGAATGAAATATAATTATAAATATGCCCAGCAAGTGAAAAAGTTCCACAATCATTAAATGATTCATTGTATAATTTATTATTCAATTAATTTCAAACAATTCAGTATAAGAAGTTTTGAGGGTATATTTGTGGTTTTCTCTTGAGAAGCCAAAGGAAAATAATATTCAGACAAAAGGTTATTAAACCAAATTTCATTATTTTTAAATGAGCTGCCGGTGTTATAAACCGCCGAAAACACTTTTTAGTCAATTTAAAGACCGGTTTCTTCTAAAGCATACTACTAAATTTTTTTTAAAATACTGCTTTGAAGAAAGAGTGAATTGGTCATGAAAATACTTTCAGAGCCAAATGATTTAAAAATACTTATGTCATAAATAATAAGGCCGTTGTGAAGCCTTTTCAAATTTTTATGAAAGAAAAAACTGATCAAAAAATATAAATACACTAAAGAAATCTGCCAAGACAAATAATTCTTTGAACACTAAGCTCAACAAGTTCTATAAGATTATCTCAACCAAAAATCATTAAAATTATAGAAGAAAATAAAAGTTAATGCCAACAATTGTGACTGATTGAGAATTCAGAACTTCTACATATATTCCATGTAATTTTAAATTATTTTCAATTAATTGTTTTAATGATTTAGTATATTTCAATATTTTTATCGAATTTAATATAATTTTGATAAGCCTCAAAACGTACTCCGGATAAATTATCTTTACCATCTATAAAAATACCACTTAGTGTAATTGATTAGTTGATTATGTAATGAATAATATTTATATAATCTTAAGTTTTAATGCAGAGCTAATTACTGTCAAGAATGCCAGATAAAAATCTGTTAATATCCGATCTTATAAACTGCCTATGTAATAAATCTTTAAACACTGGTCATAAAAAAGAATTTTATGTTGACGACATTTTCTTATAACTCCTCATAGATATCAGTGAATTGGTTGTTTAAGTATATAAAAGTCTGTTTGACGGAACGATTTTAAATTTTTTTGCCGAAATGTTGGCTGTTTTGAGAGAGTATCTTAATTTACATAAACTCAGAAGCTCTTTGATATCGATATTTTCCATTTCTCTATAAGACCTCGAGAAGGTATACATTGTTTCCTTTCTGTAGTCTACAAAGCAACTGTAACATTTTCTATTAAATAAAAAAAATTCGATATATGCTATGCATATGTACTCCTTATGTTCAGTGTTCTGTAGCAGCTGTTGGTTGTTTGAAGACATCTAACCTTGAACTTATGACTAGATGTTTCGTTTTTGAACAGCACATGATTTCATGTGTAGCAAATAGACTACCATTAAAAAAAAAACGAAGAAAATCATAGAGCAATATTTATATGAAATAATTCTAAATGGAAGAAAGGTAAAGCCAATGGCTCAAATTTGAGATAATTTTATTCCATTCATAAGTCGCTTTTGTAACTTAACCCCTTATGTTTATCGAAGAGCGCGAGCAAGCTGTGTGTGAAATCTCGCTTTAAAATGAACAATGCAGCGGCGCGTCCGTCTGTCCGTTTGTCATATGTGCACGCCGTAGTTTTGCCATAAAAGGAAAAGTAGTTTAACAAGCTGAAAATTATCATTGAAAACAAACTTGACTTTTCGCTACCAATTTCACATTTAACACAAAGAAAGACACATAAAAGTCGCTTGAAGGCAGATATAAAAAACTCGAAGCCAATAAAAGCAAATGTTGAAATAATGAAGACAAACCGATTGAGTTTGAAAAATATAAAAACAATGAGCTCACAATTACCCCGCAGCAAAACACTAAGCTTTACAGGTGGAAATATTGGGAATTATGGAATGAAAATCGATTTGTCTGAATATTTAAAAATTTCCATTAATTTAAAAGATTTTTGCAGAGGATAATTTTGTCTACTGAAAGTGAAGTATTGAGAGTTGCCACATAATCTGAAAATATTTTATTTTGGGAAGAAAGAAATTTAAACATGGAAAGTATAATTTTAAAGACTAAATACTAGTTCATTTAACACCCACATTTCCATATTTTCCACTCCATACACAATTATTTTGTGTCACGATGTCTTTTGCAGACTTAAACTATTAACGCAGAAAATTATGACAATTTTTGGACAGACTCGGAAAAGCTGTCCCCCAAAAGTCCGCCATCTTTTTAAATAGCTTAGGTACTACAATTGTTAGATTGGTTAGATTTTTGTAGACTTCCTTTCTTTTGAGACGTTACCTGAGAACTTTTCTCTGAAATGTAAGCTCTCTCAAAATTAGAATAACGACTCTAGAACATACAGTTATTCATTGATATTGTTCTTGAGTTCATTGTTATAGTTCTTAGACTCTGTCTAATACCAAAATTTATCATCTGAGATGATTTTGATATAACTCTTTAGACACCACATTTCGCTCGGTATAATTTTAGAACTCTGGTAAGAATTGCATAAGATATTACCATTACAGATGGATGGATTTGTTATTATACAAAATTAGTTATAGAAAATGTAACGCCTACTCGCTATCAAGAGGAGATCAAGCGATACTAGAGCGTTACTTGGTGTGGAAGAAGCATTTCACCACCAAAGAGAGGAAGAACATAAGTGAGCAGGCGTAAGTACCCCAAGTGTTGCTAGCCTGTCCGAGCAGCTGGTGTAGTTTGTTCGATTCACTACTCTCTAGCGTTTGGCAAATCGAAGACACCTACATTTTGCTAATAATATTCCATAGATCTATCTTTACTTCTTCTGATGCTTTACTACTTAGCTGCTTACTTACATTTTCTATATAACACAAAGAAATAAAAACCGCTTAAACTGAATGAATTATTTAGTTCTAAGCCAAGATTAATAAACTCGTTGCATCAGTACGCTTTCTACTCTAGCGCTAATTGCTGGAAAAGTCAAAGATCTTGTCGAGAAAACTTAAAAATAAACAAAGCAAATCAAAATAAAAAAGTAAACAGAGAGACCGATAAGCGGAGACACACAGAATGACCAGCCAGATAAATTAAGTGTGAGCTGCAAACGGCAAAAGTTAAGTAAGTGAACAACGACAAACAACAAAAGCAATAGATTACTACAAAGGAAAAGTTAAGCAATATACGTTGAAACTACCGAACGTCAACGCGCTACAAATGCGCATATGTAAGTGTGTATGTATGTGGCCAAATGAGTTGGTCTGCGAGAGGCCTTGAGGCGCATTAAAAATGGCCAATGACCATTTCAGCCGTGTTGTCGCAGCAAAACAAGCGAAAATAGAAATTACCAAAATTGTAACTGGCACAGCGAACCAACGAATGAGCGCACACACGCACACACAAGCCCATGGAGACATACTATGCATTTATGGAAGCTCATGCTAATGCGCTTTATTTGGGAAGAACAACAAATGGCTGGTTGGAAAAAAGAAAAGTTCTGCTGCTCAAGGCTGACTTGTAGACGCACAATTGCACGACAATCCAACAACACTACGCAACGCAACGCAATGCTCAAGCTGCCGAAGGCATCGCACGAGTAGCATGTTGACACCAAATACGAGCGGAGTTTGACGAGAAGGTTATTTCTTGGAAAAAATCTTTTTGGACACTCAAGAGTATTTTAATTTCTTAATGTCGGCTGCATTTATTAACCCCTTTTTTTCTTAAAAAAGTTTTAGAACCTCAAGGTGTAGGTTTTACAAACTGTGTGTGTACTCTTTATTACCAGTACATTCTTAAAAGTTCTTCAAAATTCAAATTCACGCTCAGATTAATTGTCTCCAAGATTACGAAAGAGATCTGAACAAGGAAGTTATGGGGACAATTTCTAAAGTTTCTTAGCTCAAATAATCTGGATCTCACCAATAGCTCACAATGCCTTATCCCTCATAAGATACCTGAGGTAGGCCAAAAAAAAAAAAATATTGTTGCAACCCTGTTGTCCGAGAGAGACCTGTGTTTTCGTATCTGGTACGATATCTGGTTGGACGTAATCGGAACTGAACGGATTTATATCTGGCGGAATAGTCTTACTTCGGCGACATTCAATATTATAATTTGAAAAAAATGTAAGCCGCTACAAACAGACAACAACAACGACAGTGAGACATATTACTTGCCCAGTTAGCACACATTCACCAAGTCCACTGCTGAACATTTTATTACTTTTTGCTGTAGTTTTGAGGTTCAATGATGGTTTAAAGCTTAGGCAGTTTGCGGAAAAGGTTCTCTGAACAGTAAGAGTCACGTCTGAAGGAACTAAGAGTTTATTTTACGACATTTTCTAAACAATAGCGACATCTATCGGAGATCCAGTTTTATTTGATGGTGAAATTTTTGTAAAATATGATATATCTGCTCAGTTTAGAAGTTCACAATCTCAACAATTTACCTAACTGACTTTAATTCTACTGTGGTCCAATACTAATACCTATATTTCTTCGCCGAAAATGATCGAATCGAATTATTTACAATACTTCACCGAATCGTCGATGTATCGTTCTATAAATTCCGTGATACGGTTATTTTTGGTATAAAGTTCCTAAACATTTATTAAGTATTTTCATCGATATGGTTATGAATTTTTTTCGCAAAAAATAGTGCTACAAACTTACGGAATGCAGTTTTTATTTATATGAGAGTCTAGAAAATTTAGGTTATCTTTTTCAATCGCCGTCTGGAATGAAACTGTTGTTCTGTTTTGGAAAGACCCTTAAAAACTCAAATGTTTACCTATTTTGCTTAGGAAGGCTTTTGGCAACCCGTTAGGTCATCGAAATTGCGAAAAATTTGTTTTTAGCTTATGCAAAAGAAAGGAGAGCTATTCTACTCTTTCTTCAAAATAAAAAAAAAAGACGAAATTTCGTCTCAGAAAATACATCAAGTAGAGGTAAATATTAAAAAGGCTTAGGACTCTTCCGAAAAAAGTGCTCCTCAGCACTTACCTCGGTTCTCAGATTGAATTAAGTTAGGGAATCTCGATTACTCACAAACTTATCGAACTGCCCTCGTAGACCAGTACAAAATTTGGAGAATTGTGTTATGAAAACAAAAGACGAAGTAAACCTAACAAAACTGGATGAACAAACACAAATAAGGAAATTGTAGAAAAGTGCAAAGAAAAATTTATAACTCCATAAAAGAGAACTTTACTTCGGATGGGATGGATGAATGTATGTTTATCGAAAACTTGTCGCTTGATTTGTTAAATCGCTGTTGGTTTTAAGTGCGTCGTCGGTTCGTTAGCCACTGTGTGCGGTGCGTCATTTCATTTGCTTACTTTTCCAATTAAAGTGTATGGCATTCGCTAGAAACGCATGTGAATCCCCCTTCCCCCCCCACCGTTAAGTGAATGAGCAATCAAAGCGTGTAGCTCAGTGAGTGACCGTTTGACAGATGTTCGCTGAGCGTTGCTGCCGACGACAGCCCAGCCACCACCGGCCAGCCACTCCGCAGCGTTCGCGTGCTCAATATATTATTCATCTAAACTGTGTGTGTGTGTGTGTGTGTGTAAATGTGTGTCCATTCTAGTGGAAAGTGGTGAAAATGGTTGCTGAGGAAACACTTGTCGCGCACACGCACCGACCGTGACCAAGAAATCAAGAAATGGCCAAATCAAAGATTGAGCGCACCGGATGGCCACAGACACACAAACATACATACACACTTATATATGTGCATATTTATATGCTCACACTCGCATTATCATTGGAAAGTATCGTAACGGTGTTAAGCCGTCTGCGGCTACCTTTCGTACGGTGGCAAGCAAACAGCCGCAAGTAGCCTTGCCAAATTTAATAGCTGGAAAGAAAAACAAGAATGCCCACATATACGTTATATATGTATGTGTATGAATGAGTGGTTATAAATTATTTAAATCAGATTGTGGTTGTGTATTTTATACACTCTGAAATATTAATAATGAAAACACTTATGACTATACGCACAGATTTGGACATATGCACTATATAACATTAAAAAACAAATCTATTTGCATCAATGTATTTTTAAAATTTTGCAATTTCGAAATTTTTTAAGTTTCACAAATTTCTGAGAATTTTAATTTTGGTTTACTGTATAGGAAAGCACAAAAATTGTTAAAATTTTTCTTATTATATAGTATATCTTCTTAGAGTATATCCTATATTCCTATTATATATCCTATATTTATATTATAGCATATTCTCCTATGCTTATTCCTAGTTCCATTCTAGTTTTTAAATTTTTCTATAAAAACAATATGGGTTTGTTAATTATCGCTAAGTTGTTGCAAAAGCATTATGCCGATAGATGGCGATATACTCCTCTAAAAATCCTGTGTATTTTGTTCAATTCTTATGTGAATCTAACGGTAACAAATTGACAAAAAAAAAAGTAATACCTTATAGAAAAGTGGTCAAAATATTCTTGCAATCTTCTTTTATATACAATCTTACCCAAATTTCATAACAATCACCTGAGAGTCAAAGAGTTTTTGGAACGAAAACACAACCAAGAGGTATTGCTTTTGTCAAAATATTTCCACGAATCATCACATTTGTTTGAAATGAATCAAGTCGACAAATATTTGAATTGACACAATACCCAATAGAGTCAATGTATTTACAATTTTGAATCAAGTATAACATATTGTTCAAACTTAAGGAGCATAATATTAACAATGAGGAAAAATTCTACACCGATAGGTGGCGCTATGAAATATATAAATATATATACCGGTATAATTTCTTAAATTTTTTTCTCCATGTAAAAAAAACTATATTTTCTGCCAGTAGTAACCGTAAGAATTTCCATGGTACTGTAGTCTTTAGGCTTAGTCATCTTTGCTCGCTTAATAAATGAATGAAAATACCACAAAGTTGCGCGTGCGCACAATCCGACTTCACATTTTTCATTTCACGGCCATAATTCGAAGTTGCAGCACTTTGATGAAAATGAAGAAAAGAGATAAAAGCTGGAGGAAAATAATGTACAAAACTTAAAAGAATCGACACAGCGTAACGAATTATTGTCAACCGGTCATTAAAAGTAAAAAGCACAACACAACGCAACACAACACAACAACAACGATGAGAGCCACAGCGCGCGCGCGACCCACAATTGCTGGCTTAATCAGCAAATTTTAATTGAGCAAAAGAATCAAATAAGACTGGAAAACTGGCTGACGTGCATGGCATTTGTGGGCAGGCCAGCAGCTGGGCAATTGCTTTGTAGCCGTGAGCGTAGATGAAAGTTTCTCAAAAACAGAAAAAGAAAAAAATTACTTGAGTGCACTTAAAGTGTGCGTTCTCAAGCGTTCTCAAGCGTAATTCATCAGTATTTTGGCTTTGGTAGACGAACTGAGGTAGAGCGGGTTGAGCGCGGCACGGTGGTAAGCTTTAAGCGGCGAAGAACTGTAATTGGAGTCATGACAATTCCGCTGGCTAGGAAGTGATCAATTTGAAACTGGGTAAGTGTTACATCGCCGCAGGCTTAGTGCGTGACTCTCGCGCACTTGCAGAAGCTTCAGTGCTGGAGTATGAAATGCAGAGAGGATAATTATTCATATAAATAAGTTAACTATTTATAATCGCTTTTTAGAGATATAAAACTTTTACTTCAGATAAAGCACAGTAAAGTTAAGTATATGGAAAATATTTTGGATTTATTTTGAAGACCTTCCACTCGGTCCAATTTTAAATGCTGGTTGCCAGCTTGTCAGTCATAGAATATTTTCGGTATGGATCACTGAATCTGATCTAATTCATTTCTACTTATGATTCGGTCACCAACAGTTCGTCTCAATGAAATCCACCGAAGGGACACCATTTAGACAATTCACCTTGTGCCTTACAAAATAATTAAACTTTAGTAACTTGGAGAGCTTCAGCTGAGATTTAATCCAAATACGGTAATTCTGTTGATTTATAAACCCGCTAAACCAGATATTTGCCTGAACTTTGGATTGATTCATAAAAATACTTCACTTCAAATGAAATGAGGAGCTTTTTTCGTATCATTCTAGTAAATTTGTTCTGTGCGATTTCGCTGGTCACAGGTCAGGTCATTAGATCGGACAAAATGCTCAAAGTTTGGACGCGAATGTGGATAAATCTCACATTTCTAAACGTTAAAAAGCATAGGCCGCATTACATAGACACGACTTAAAAAGTCAAAACTCTTTAAACTGAAGTCCCATTTTATTTATTTTTTCCAAAACAAAACCTCACCGGCCTTTGAATTTGGAAATAATCCCATTGAACCAGAATTTTTTGATTGGAACAAAACTTCCGTATACCAAAAGTACATTTTTTCCCTCTCCAAAGTACGAAGAAAAGTATGCCTTGATAGATATGTCTCGTTTTTTAAAGAGTTCATGCTTGGTTTTAGTCTCAGAAACATTTTGATCGATCAAATAGTTGAAAGGTGCGAAAAGATGTTCTAGATTACTATGTATTGAATTAATTTAACATACTGTAACATATTGCAACATTCCGGTTTTTGCAAATATTTTATATATCATAGTGAAAATAGAGATGCCACGATCATTTTGTAGTTCGGTGTTTTGACTTCGAGTGTCCACTTCTAGTGTTTCATAGTTCCATAATAGTAATGACGTAAAGGAGATTTTCAATGAATACAATGTTTATATTTTTTGGATTTGCTACTGTGACAGTGGTGGTCTCGATTGTGTATGGTTTCTCGGCAAATACCCAGGCCTTAAAAGGCGCTCGAGATATTTGCTTAAAATTTCAACTAAAGCTTGGGAGATTGGTGAGATTATGCACTCGGTATCTGGTACTATCACTAACATAACTTAAATATTACATCACCTGCAACTGCGCTCGAGAGCTCGTGAGATAAATACGAGCACTCACATTCAATTAACTAATTAAGTGTCGCACCGCTGTCCAACTGCAATCAGGTTATGTATCTAACAGGTGGGTGTGCTCGATCGCAAACACTGTTTCCCGTATCGAATCGAATTTTTAACATTTTTCCCACCACAGTGAGTTGAACATGCTAATTTCGTTTATCTGCCAGCTTGTCAGCGGTATTTTTTTGTACGCAAATGTAGATATGTAAGAGCAAATATGTCTGTAGGTAGTGTGTGTGTGTGTGTTTGATGTATGCCAAGGAAATATTCACATGCTTTATCAGTTTCGGAAAATTTTGTATTTTTATTTGAACCAAATAACTTTTGATTTGACAATTAATTATTACAAATACACACACTCACACATACTGACAGCCTTGCCTAGATGTATGTAGCTGTGTTTGAATGTGTGTGAATATATATATATTTTTTTCATATAGATATGTATCTGCAAACTGTAAATCGCTCGACATCTAGTTGACAATGTGTTTGTATTTGTGTGTGTGTATGTGTGTGTGTGTGTGTGTGTTTTTGCTACCCACAGCGGCAAGCACCAATTTAGCAGCCGATTGCTGCAGATAAACACCGAAACCGAGCTAAACTATCTATTGCCAAGCAATTAAGGCCAATTTAAAGCAAATTTTTATTTATAAAATATTTTTTCGATGGACATAACTGGGCTACGAATGCGGTCGGCAAGCCTAATATCAGTATGCTCGTACATGTATATGTTTGTTGTAATGCGACAATTATCGGACAACAACAAAAACAAGCGACAATGATGTTAGACAACTGTAGCAGCGGCAGCAACAACAACAACAACAACATTATAACAACAACATAACAACAACAACAACATAAATGACAAAAACTACAATATACTTGATATTGAAGCAAGAATTGCAGCAAAAAATGTCAACGTGCCGCAATGCAACTCTGTTGCAAGCATATTTAGCTGCTGCAGTTGCGTTCAGTAATACATATTTATTGCAGGATAATTGCTGCCGCTTTGAAACAGAAGCGTTGTCAACCAACAAAGCATTTAGCAAATAATTTATGTATATTACAAGCTTTGCAGACTTAAATGTTATATGTTATATGGCCAGAGGCAAATTCATGCAGCCAGCTGGAGCTAATGCTTGAGGGGCAAATAAAAAAGAAAAAAACTGAAATTAATTGTTTATAATTTTCATTTATCTATTTTCACCGTTGACAACCTATTTCCGTTAGTTTTACTTATTACAACAACTTATTATTACAAGGGAGTTGCCACATCTACAAATATAAATAGTTGTAAGCTAAATCGCTCTAATAAAAACCAATTGTCGTTGCCACAATGCTTTGCTGCGACATTATATACATTGTTTTTGTTTTCTAACAGCACCTACTGGGCCTTTTTATTGATTTGACACCAGGCAAATGCAATTTTAATTTCAAGCTACCGGATATGGCGTGAAGTAACGGTGAAGTGGTTGAATCGGTTCGAGAGCAATTCGTTTATGAAGAAATTCTTTGAAATATTTTTATAATGATATGCCTCATGTTGCACCGAATATGAAAGATTATTCGTCTAATAATGGTTTTCTTGTAAATGCATAATACAATAGAGGTGTTTTGAATAATCAGTCGAGTTAAAAGAAAAAAATCGCACGATAATAGTGTCCACATTCCATATAACGGTAACAATACATCAATGGACGTGTGTTTACAAAAAAAAATGTTACAGTAAGGTAAAACGGAAAATTACTGTAAAATGTGTAAAAAGTAAAAAATAAAATAATCAAGTTGAATAAACATTTTCAAACAGTTGGTAATCCTTTTCAAAAATATGTTACGCAAAAATCTCTCTTAACAGTGTTTTTTTCATAATGTATTATATGTTTGTTATATTACATTTCATTTAATACTTTAATTGCATTATAAAATTTAAAACAGAGTTGCCACATCTTTAAACATTATTTTTAACTATAAGTCTTTTCGAACTTCTCAGTTTGATTGACATACTTTATTAATTAGTAGATCTTATCAACTATGTTGAATAGGATTTTTTATACATTTGGCAACGCTTGCCCACCACTTTCGAAATAAATTGTCGAATTCGAAATTCGAATAAATAATAAATGCATATTCAATTGCTTTCGCTGCGTAAGTTTGTTGTAGTTTATTTTTAATACTTTATACATGTTTTTAGGTAAAAATCAACAGGTGGCATCCCTCTTCCAGCATCATTTTCAGCAGAGAGCTTTCTTAAACTGCAACATTCTTTTGTATTTCTTTATCTTATCATTATTTGACTCAAAGTTTTTAAACAGGTGGTAACCTCTTCTTTTTTTACACCCTTAAAGTGTTATTCAGTGCAATCTAAAGCAACCATTTAAAGCGTTTCAATTTCAATGATTGTAATGATATTTTTTTGCATATGGAAGATCTATTTAAGGTGTTTAGCCCTTCAAAGAAGGTCCATGTTTGGAAATTTATTCTGGAAGTTGGGAAAGGTAATAAAGGTGATCGAATTTCCCTCTTTCAGTATATATTAAACTTGTATATGAGCGTATGAAAAATTTGTATATTGACATTTGAAGAATTCAGTTTGGTGAAAAAAGGGGTTTACAGTTTTACATTCCGAGCTGATTGACCCGAGCGCTTCGACAATACAGCAGATTGGACAGGAACCATTTTTTTTAGTATTCTCCCTTTTGAATAATGTTCTTAGGTGTGTTACGGAGTACTTTAAGCCAAAAAAATATTCGACTTTTAAAAAAATTCTAGACTAGCTTAAACCTAAAAATTAGTTGGTTTTGATTTACTTAGCTAAAAATTCAGATCAGGGTGCAGTACCCTACTGTTCGACCTCTGGCTCTTCATTCTATTAATATTCAGTTAACCTTTTAGTTGATTAATTGAGTTGATTAGTAATTATTTTACCTGGAACGCCCACAATTTATATCATAAATTATAAAAATGTTTATGTGAAACTTAAAAATAGAAAATTAAATTAATTTTAAAAAAAAATTTTGCTTTTTTCTAATATTAATTGAAAATTTTTTAATTTAATGAGGTATCATTAATTACTTAATTTTTAACAAATTAACTAAAACACCTCCTGAACTTTAGCCTGCATTAATATATGGTAGATTTACATATACAGTCGAAATATATAATAAAAAGAAAACTTAATGAAAGCGAATAAAGCGAAAATCAAATGAATTGCCTAATTAGGGTCATAATGTTATTGAATTAATTTCTGCCGTGCGCCAAGCTTCGCCAGCGGCTTTGCAGTATGGATTGGCCATTAACTTTCATTTGCCAAAGTTGGCGTAAAACGGAGTTTAGTGAAATGAATTTGCTGTTGGCCATATTTTTGGCAGCGATTTCATAAATTAATGCATTAATGCCATTTTTATATAACGGTTAAGTATGAATGATTAAGCTATATTTGGCATGTGGATTTCTCGCCGCGGATTCCTCCGAGCATTTGTTTGGTGTCAACACATCCGCAGCTGTGTATGTGTGCAACATTCGAAGCGCTGCTGCCACAGTGGCATTCGCAATTCACATTTCTGCGAACTTTTATGGCAAATTGTTGCTTCTTTCAATATTGTTGAGAAACATTTGTTAATTTTTCCTCTATTGCTTTAGTTTATGGCAAAAGCCTCGCCGGCGGAATTGATTCACTTGCTTTATCAGCCTATGTGGTTGTTGTTTTTGTTTTTGCTTTTTTTGTGTTTTTTTTTGCTTCTACGCCCCCGCTTCACAACTAGCCGTATTTAGTTAAAAATTTTAATTTATTTGCTTTTCATTATAAAGCGAATACAATGGCGGTAACGGTGGCGTTGCCAGCCTATTGCGGCAATTAACAATGCGAAATTTCCGCGGCAAACAAAGAAGTGGCGAAGATAAAATCTTACTTACGTGTGCGATAACAAAAAAGAAGAAGAAATGCAGATGAAGCAAAAATTAAAAAATCATAATAGTAACGGAAATGAAGTAATTAATTTTGCAGCTAGATTGGCTTTTGTATGCATGCGAGTGTATATGTGTGTGTATGTGTGTGCATTTAAATCCTTTTTCCGCCTTCACAGTTTGGCGAGTTGCGAACTCTTTAGTTTTGTACGTTTCGGATAAAAAAGTTATGTTGTAATGCTTAGCATAATAATGAATATTTTTGCAAATGTATGTATGTATGTGTGCATAAAGAAAACTTAAATTAAATCACAGCAAGTTTCTTTGAACCCATGGGTCAAACTTTCATGTTTCCGAGTTCAAAAAACCGCAGGTTTTTGACAGGAAAGGGTTTAAATAAGGTTAAATAATATTGCCGTATATTTTCAATTAATTCAATTAGAGACGCTTCAGAGAGCGCGGGGCATAAAGTCTAAAAAATATTGTTTTTTCAGGATTTTTTATTTTTTTGTGAAGAGGCCTTTTATTACAAAGGATTTAATCTGCTTTAAGATCGCAAATTTATTTTTTAATGTTTTGATCAATTGAGTTCCACTGCTGCTGTAGACGATCTCCTAAAGGTCTTCGGTATAAAGGTGTCTCGCAGTGAGGAACATATCTAGATATCTCAGGTTCAGATTATCTAAAATAAAAAGAATAAAAAAATAGCTTTTTTCGACATATTCTGTGGAGTCTTAAGCGTGGATAGAAAAAATTACGTGTCTCAAAACGTAAATAAATAAATCTTAAAACGTTCGATCTATCCGTTTCGGAGAAATTTTGCTCATCAACACTGAAAACCTTACATCTTAGCCGGATAAACTTTTTTAAAACTTTAACTATGCATAACCCCTTATTAAATTACAAATAGTACTCAAAGACCTGAACACCTCTAAAACAGGGAAGGTTAAAACAATGTTGCCACACATTTTAAATTAATAAAATCCAAATAAAGTAAAACTTTACTGCATATAGACCCAAGTGAAAGTATGTCAACAAGCCTATTTAATATAATATTCTTTTATAGAGTTGCCAACCGATGTGAAAATATTCTTTAGAAAATATATAAAAATTTTAACATTTAAAATACAGTGTGGTGGTCACTAAGCTTTAAGTATTTTCAAACACTAGAATTAAATTATAAAATAGGTATTAACTTAAAAAATTTTAAAAATAAAGATTTCACTCGATATCATATCGATATCACCTATTTAAAAAAAAAAAAAAAACTTAATTTGAAAATTTTTTTAAATTTAACGCAAGAAATATTGAGTACATAATCACACAAATTATACAATATATTAACAGCAACTATACATATAATATAAACATACTCACTTCACACCTCAGCACTATGTACCTTAACCTGGTCACCTTAGTTCATCTGGTCACAGTCGGCTGAAGTTAACACCACAATTAACTAAACAGCGGCGCAGCAAGGTAGCCATTAAGGCGTATTGAAATTGTTGCCTTCAAACAGAAACATACACACACACACACACACCAGACTAAGTTTACAATTCGCCAACTATCTATCTATAAGACCGCATTGATGCAGAAAATACCGACAATAATAACCCAGTTGCACGGTGTCAAAGTGGCTGTGTGTGTGTGTGTGTGAGCGTGTGTATGTGGAGAATATCAGCAAATGTATATGGGTGTGCGTTTGTGTTGGTATTTGCACTTGTGTGTTCGACTGTGCCATCATCTCTTCATGAAGTTCATTAAATTCAGTTCAATAATTTTTAATTAAGTTGCTAACAACATGTACAACGACAACGACAACAACAACAACCACAGCATTTACACTTGAATTGCAACTTGTTGAGTATATGAATAGATTGTGCTAGTGCTTGTTTGTGTTGTTGTTGTTGGTGTTTTTTGCACCTTTGTGTCGCCGTATAAAAAGCAGCTAAGGTTACGGTAGTTATTAATTAAACGCAATTTATAAGTGTGTCCGATTAAATTTCAACGCTTGTTGATTTTATGGCACTTTTTATATTATTTCTTTCCTATACAATTTGATATTGCGGACTTTCTTGCAACGGAAGTTAGAAATAGTAGTGGAAAACGCTCAATGTTGTGATATTTAGAGTGCTCTGTTCGAATTTTTTTTTTTTTTGGAAAAATTATATTAATTGCTTTCAGGTTTTTAGAGAGTTTGAAATTTATATAAAGCACAAAAAAAAAATATTTCATAATAACTTTATAGACAAATGTTGGAAAACAAAAAAAAAATGGATATGGAATAAATAAATAAATATTAACATTTTAAATACTTAATTTATAAAAGAATTTAAAAAAAAAATTTAATTATTTGTAAAAAAATATTAGAACACAAAAATTATTTAAATAAATAAATTAAATTAAAAATTTAATAATAATACTATTAAATATTGAAAAAAAGTATAAAAAATTAAATTAAAATATATTGTTGCACATTTTGTTTATTTTTTCTAGAGTTTAAAAATTATGTAAATTTAAATACAAAACCTAAAGATTATTATAAAAAAATATCGAAAAAATTAACAAAAAATATTTTAAATAATTTTTGTTAAAAAATTAAATTTTTCCAACATTTAAAATCTTTAAGCGCATAATTTGCCAATTCAGTTGGTTATTATGTAAATGAGCAAATTTATGCTCATTGGGTAATTTTTATATGCCAAATTATCTTTTTTTTACAATAGCTTATCTGTCATATAATATATTATAGTTGCCACGCTTCCTTTTCGCTCTTTGTCATAACAGTTAAAATCGTTAAAAATAAATATTTTTATTACGTAAATCCAATAAGTGAAAATATTACATGGTTGATGGGTTTGTAAATTTATGAGTCATAAAATGGTTATTTACAATTTTCGAAATTTCTCCATTACTATTTCACTAATTTCGGACATTGACTTTGCTAAATTCGTAAGGTTAATTATTCGGTATTAACAAAGTCCTTGTGACACAAATGAATGTAAACTTTTTGTTATTGTTTTTTCATTATAGGGAAATGTGAATTTTTTAAGATAAAATATTTGCAAATGCTTTGTAGTTTCTTCCAGCTGAGCTGATATATATTATGTAATGTAATGTAATAATTATAATGAATGTAATAGTTAATAATATGAAGAAGAGATTGCCTATAAAGAAATACATATTTACATATATACGTAAGTAGATAACTAGTACCGAAATGTTGCTTAAATTTAAGAAAAATGCTCAAAAAAATCCCTAAGTGATTCCGAAATGATCCCGAAATAATCACGCAGAAGTCTTAATCTGGTCAAACAATAGTTTCGAAAGCATTTTCAAATGGAGACCTATCCACAATAAAAAAAAATATAATAAAAAAGTCGTGCAAAGAAGCCCAAATTAAATCCCGCAATGGTCCGTAAATAATCGAAATAATTCCGAAATGATCCCAAACGATTACCGAAATATTTTTCGCCTCTCTCGTTTCACTATTATATTCTTGATTTATACAGAATCTCAAATTTAGTGTTAAATTTTTCGAAATTTTTTATACAATTTTATTTTTTTTTTAATTTGTTCATTCCGTAAGAAACTTTAACAAACAGTTAAAAATAGAAAATTTAAGAAAAAGAATGGGACCGTTAATATCTTTCTCAAAATATGACAAACGGATTAATTTTTATATTAAAATTAAGAGTTAATTGAATAAAATACACTGCAAACAGTTGGCAACCCTTCTCAAATACATTTCCAAATGTAGTATGCTTAACTCAAAAAATTTTAGTTAAAGCACATTTTGTAATATTTCAATTATCTTAACAATTTTATTGAATTGTTTTTAAAGAGTTGGCAACCCTTTTTATGCAAAATTCACTCTAAACTTTCTAGCAAACCTTCACTTTCCTTTTCTTTCCTTTAATTTTTTATTGCAATAAATTTTCTAACGGTATGGCAACCCTATATCCTTCTTTACCTTTCAAATTCATATCATCTAATTCTAAGTAATTTCTTCCCCACAAAATTATTTTTCTTTTGCCTATAACTGATCCGGATCTCAGTTCTACATACTACCTTTGGACATGCTCAAATCGAGCAGCGCAATTAATTTGCAAAAACAACAGGAAAAACAATTTCCTACCCTGCAATTGTCGACTTCCAACCAACTCTCAGCATACTGATTAACTCGCTGTCTGCTTGCGAGGGAAGTAAGTAAGTGAGTTAGTAAGTAGCTGCAACACGCACATATAATTCATCCACTTGCGTTTTCTTAACCTACTTCTGCGCATTTTTTCAAAAGCGAAATTATCAACAAGAAAATTACAGAAATTATCAATAATAGACTGGGGCTTTCGGAGTAGCTCAAGAACGTGCTGCTTGAATAAAAAACAAAAAAAAAAACAAAACAAAGCACAAAAAACACAGCAAATTGCAACAACAAAAATCATAAACAAACATGAAAACAAAGTACTTATATAAATAACGGTAAAGTGTGTCTGCAGCTGCACTAGATTCGTTTCTGGGGCGATCTAATTCAAATTCTTAAAAAAAATGTTTTTGAGCTAAAAAAGTTAAGCTTCAATTTAAAAATAAAACAATAATAACAACAAATACTTACAATAGAGTTGCTACTGTTAGTCTCAACGAAAGGTAGATAGCAGAGAATTTTGCTTTTATGCCGAGCAATTGTTTATGGGTAGGTATATTTAGAAGAATTATTATGAATTTCAAGTTCTCGTACAAAAATTTAGACTGACAAAGGAGTTCACTTAGGTTACACCTAAGAATGAGCTTATTTAAATCTCGAATCAAATTTTTAATTATATTCTAAAAGCTAACAATAACAAATAAAATCAAATCCTTCATTTTCTAAAGTTCATTCAAGGTGCGCCACAAACTCGAGTTAAAGTTTTAATGCTTGCAAGCAACGATCAGGGTTCGCATTGGCCATTCAAGAAATGTTCAGCTTTAGTTTGTCGTTAGGGCAACTGTCAAAACAATCAACAGTGTGGCCTAATTTTACATTAGTGCTGCCAAATTTTGTTGCCAAAAGTTAATAAGGAGAGGTAAAATTTGTTATATGGTAAACTCCATGTTTGTAGAGTTTAAAGTGAAAAAGTCAACAAACTCGGTTTTATGGCGAACTTTTCTACAGAGACGCAATAGATTAGCGGTATTATTGTATGCAACAGGAAGATAACAAAGCAACGCTTCTATTTATGTGCTATACAATGTTCAGACAGATCAACTGGCTAAGGCAATTAATTCGTAAATGAACTCATCATGTTTGGTATTGAAACGTTCCCAATTTAGCTTAAAGAAAGAGCAAAACATTTTTCTTTCTACGTATTTCTAAAACATTTCATATTCTATTTAAGGCGCGCTAAGGGTTGCAACACTTAGGGTTGCAAGGAAAATTTTACATTCATACCATCCTAATTAAACACTAATTGAGTAATTAGTTAATTGCTCTACTCGGATATTAAATAATTAGACTCTCAGTTATTGGCATTAACTTCATTTCTCAACTGAAACTTTGTGAACATGATAGAACTCTTCATAAATCTTCTCATTCACTCAATATCAGTGTAAAGAAATAATTATCTAAAATCGGTGGCATTATATTATAGAACAACTATCACCGGATCCCACCATTATCCGATCTATCTGTTGGAACTAACACGTATTATATCAGACCAAGGACTGTCTGACTGGCTACTCGACAGTATTTCATTTTCCAAAGAAAAAAAACTAGTTTGACTATATTTTTGCTTAGGAATAATTCTATCGATCTCGGAAGTACTCCAAAATTTAATTATCATTTAAGTAAAATTTAAGTAAGTATTAAGTATTTTGAAAATAAAATATTTTTGAAGCAGGTAGAGGTATGTATGTGTAGTTGGTCCATAAAAAAATTCGTTTCAGAAAATTTGAGTTACGCCATTTTTGTATTTAGATGCCTAAGTATGTAAGGATAAGGAGAGAAATGAAGTCTCGCTATCTTTCATATGTACCTTAAAATTTGAGTCAACTTCTTTTGCAAGTAAATTTAGTATTGTTCAACATTTAGGGATCACTATAGAAATCTGGCAGCCATATGTTACGATTTTCTTTTTTTTTTCAAAAAAACTTTTTCAGTGGCTCCAAAACTACAGATGGGCAAGAATTATAGAAATTTAAAGAGAATTTCTTTTCATTTCTCTTTAAACCAGCCAGTTTGTGGTTGCATAATTCCAGTGGGCTTCGCGTTCAAGCTTAGTTCTGTAAATATAGATTAGTATTATGTATGCACGTGCCACGGGTATAAAAGTATGCCAGTTAAGTTTAACCAATTTGTATGCACTTATTACTTAAATATTTCCAAACGAGCAGGGCATTCACACATGCACACACCAACCCAAACATAGATGCATGTGTGTGTGTGTGTGTGTGTGTGCAACAACGCTGCCGTGCACTCAATTCGATTGACTTAGTACAACCCAAACAACAACATTAGCGCACAACAGAAAAGTGGGTGCCAGCGGCGGCATTTCGGTGTATGCCATTACATTTGCCGTAGTTTTCCTCATTGCTGCCGCTTTTTGCATACTTTTCTGTATTTAATGTCAGCATTTAGTGCAGCGCAGCGTAATTTACGGAAGAAACGCGGAGCAAAAACAAAAGAGAACAAAAGGCAATGCAAAAAGCTTGTCAAAAGGCACAAAAACATCGCGACGCCACTTTTTATGTTTTTATGTTAGCAAGTCAGTGAAACGAACATGCATTCAGCCACACACGCACATATACACGCATGAAAATACGGCCAGTTTTTTTTTTGTTTTTGTTTTCAGCGCGTTTGCTTGGTAGGAACTTTAAATGTTAGGTTCACAATTCTAGGTCAACGAAATGAAATTATAGGCCTTTAGAATTGCTTCCCTCTCACACTTTGTTTACAAATTTGTTTGTGTAAATTTGTATATATATATATATACATATATATAGATATATATGTCGTGTCATAATTGAGCAGAATTTCTATGTTTGCACATACATATGTCGGCATTATGTGGCACGAATGCCGTTGTTTGCTTTTGGTGCAGTCCTGCTGCTACTCATACTTGAGTAATTAAGGGAAATTCCAGCGAATGTCAATGAGTTTGTTTTCCAGTTTTGCGTGCAACACTAATGAGAGTGTGCAAAGTATAAATGTATGTACACGTCTGTTCGTAAATAAATATTATATACATGTATGTATATATGAATTGTTGAATTTAGAGCCAAGAAATTTAATATGTGGTGCAAACAATTTATGCATTGCATATTTGCTGACGAGTGGCAACTCCGGCAGGGCAAAATTTAGCAACTGCTGGAAAATAATGCCAGCATAGAATCGATCTTACATTTCTTAATAAGAAATTCCTAATAAAGGAAACTTAACAACATCATATGAAATTCGGAATAAATGTTGCTTCAGATTTTATCTCGAACTCAACAAGTAATTTTTTAAATAAAATCTCTTTCCCTCCCTCTCTCTGTACAATGATTTATTTTTAAACAATTTTTGATCAATTAACTGTGCAAATGTCCTTTAATTGACCATCTTGAAATCGACTTTAAGCATTTTGTATCAATAATTTGTATTGCCTTTAGTATTGCCTACTTAGTTACTCTCTTAGTTATATAAATATTGCAACGGGAACTCCTAATTTTTTAAATATGTAATTCTTTTCTAACATTACCTCTTTTAACATTACCTTTTCATCACCTCAGTTTCCCAACTTCTCTTAAAGGGTTTGCACTATTTCCTTTTTGCGAAGCTACCAGTGTTATCTAAACTGTGTTTGTTCTCCTTCACTCTCAGCTGAATTCTAACGAAGGCTACTTACTATAGAAATATCAACTTTCTCTCCGCTCTCCAGCGCTAAACCGGCTACTTTCATTTGTCTCTCATGCCAGATTTGAGTGCTTAGGATTTAGCCATTTCGTGATCACACAAAATTTGATATCGATTAGGGAAAGGTTAAAGCTCATATAAAGCTCCATAAGACATTTGCAAAGATGCTAAATTTATCCTTATAAGATGTAGAGTCCAAACAAGAGATTGTTTATCTAGATATATGCAATCCGATGATATGCGGCCACAATTTATCGGTAGGAAACAAAAACCAATAACATTTGCGCGGGTGCATTCCCCATAAGCTATTTAAAATGAGAGCGCTGAGTGCCGGAAGTGTCATTGGGAACGGAAAGTAATTTACAGTTTAGACTGTACCCCTGGAATTATTGAGTAAAAGTAACTAACCTCATATAGTTTCAGTATAACTGTAGGGTAGGTCTGAAAAGCATTGCCTAGTTTCTATTAATACACGGTGATTTCGGAAGTGAAGTTTTCGGTTGTAATTCTGCACGATCAAATATCCTTTTAAAAAATAAATATAGTGAAAAGTGTTTATTTAAATATATTATTATTTTGAGCTAGTAGTAAAAGCTAAGTAGTTACCAAAAAAGAATATCAAGAAATTTGCAATTAATACCAGGTAATAATTGATAATAACATTAACTCAATCCAGGAGGAGGAAGAGGATCTGTAATAGATATATATATTAATGCTTATGCTGATTTGTAGTTTTGTAGTAGAAGCTAATAACTTGAAAGACCGAGTAATAGAAGATTGTGCATTATTCGAGGATAAATTCAGCAGCAGGAGAGAGTAAAAATCCATACTTTGTGGGGAGAAGAATTAAGTTACGGCAGTTTGAGTATCACTGGTATTTAACGGATTATAAGTTTCCTTTTATTATGATAACATCAAAAGAGTAATACAGTGGTAGAGGTAAATAGAGAAATATGGGATTACAGACATGAGATGAGAGTTCATAGATAAAAAGGGAGGAGATATTAAATTTGACATAAGGAGACAATGTTCCTAGTAAGTGGAAATAAACTAAAGGGTTTAGTTCATAAGGTGTTTTGCTGCTGCGAGAGTGACACATTTAAGTCACGGGAAGGAAATCACAAAGTGGGAGAGACTAGATATCTAAATGAGCCATAACTTCAAATTCAAAGGTTTAGAGCCGTTGGAATTTAAGTGAAGAAAAATGCATTATTAGGGTGTAAATAATAGTTTCAGTTGGCGTGAATTTTATTTCAATATAATATTTAAAATATAAATATTTTTCAACATATGGCAATTTTGAGAAATTTGGATGCATGGTTTATAACGTTATTTAAATTTTAAAACTAAAATGTTTTTAGTGGTATAATAATATTTACACAATATTTTTCAAAGTGCAAAAAATATTCAAATATAAGAGGTAACCTTTAGTATTTACCAATTTTTATTGTTTTTTAGGTAATACACACAACAGCTAATAATTAACAATAAAAAAATATGTCATGATTAAAAAACTTTCCTTATTTGGCTTCGGACCTTAAGTGTTAGTTTTGCTATATCCTGGTAAGACTTCCTTTTTTTAATTAATATATTGATTTTACGATGGCATTTTTAATTATTATTATTTGAAAATAATAATATCATTATTATTAGTTTTTAATTATTATTAATATTTAATTTTATTTACTAATATTTCACTTTAATAATAATTATTTATTTATTATTAGCAAATTCTTATATCATCTTAATTTCTTACCTTGCTCCTTTCGTTCACCATCGTTGTTGATATGATATATGTGTATAAATTATGCAATAATTTTAATATGATTAACCCAATTTAAAGATTTGCTGAGGTGCGCAAAACACGCGAGACTCCAATTGATTGAGTAAAAGTGGTTTAAAAAAATTTAAAACTAATTTAAAAGAGCGCATAATTGCTGAGGACATGTATGCATATATATTTTTAATTTCAAGGTACTTTACTTATGTAGTACATAATACATACATACATACATACATATGTATGAGCTACCACTCCACTCCACCAGAGCGCTCCGCTCCCTTTGGAATGTGCTTACTCACAGTTATGTGCATTTTCATCAACTCATATTCGCCTTTCATTGCGAATTCACTCCATTTTTTGCATATATGAGTTGCAAGTTTTGGCTGCTCTTATGCAAGCATTCGCGAAAATGTTTAATCTGATGCTATTAAGCGTTACAGTTTTGCATTTCATTCATATCACTTGATATATTTGCCTTTCAAGTGGACTTTAGGCAGTATAGAGAGCCTTAAGTCTTAATTGAAGGTCGTAAATATGAAGTTGCTATTATTCTTCATTTCAGTAAAAATGTTTTTTTTTTGTGCTTGATACGCTGCCAAAAAATGGTTTGATATTGACCTTACCATTTAGTGAATAATTTATTAATGTGTATTCATAATTTTAAAAGTGAAATAAAGTAAACGAAGGTGTCGCACAAATAATGGTAGTATTCCGAGTCATGAAGGTATAATAAATAGTCGAAAATTTATATGCAGTATAAATTATTATATCCTAATCTAGTTTCTTAAGATCATTTGGAACAAATTTCATACGAAAAATTTTCTTTTTTTAACAATTTTATAGTTATTTGAATTTCTGTGCGGTTCTGATAAAATAGTGTAAGAATCTTCTCGACAAATAAAATTCGTGATATTCTAGAATGATTTTGTTATATGACGTGTGTTCAAAAAATAACGGTAATTTTCGTTTTTTGAAAAAAAAGTGTTTATTCAGTCGTCTACATTAATGTTGTCGCCTTCAAAATAGTCTCCATTCGGTAGTATACACTTATGCCAGCGCTTTTGCCAATCGTCGAAACACTACTCAAACTCAAATTTTTGGGATAGCCTTTAGCTCTTTCAGCGATGCACATTTAATGTCATCGACACTTGTAAAACGACAGCACTTTAAGGTTCACTTTACTTTTGGAAATAGGAAAAACTCACACGGAGTGTTGTCTGGCTGGAGTATATGGAGGCTGCGGTTTCGTTACAGTATTGTTTTTGCCCAAGAATTCACGAACAAGCAACGAAGTGAGAGCAGAACTGAGCAAAACCGTTTGACCTTAAGGCTTGTTTAAGTCGAAGAACATTCCCGTTATTTTTGGAACACACCACACACACGACAAAAATTATTTTTTTTTGAAAGAGTGGTTTAAATGCTAAAAACTATTATACAAACTTACACAAAAAAAAAACCAATTTATATTGAATTTAACTTTTTTATGGCGTATTTTGAAAAATGCAAACTTGATATTTTTTCGTTTAGTGTTGAAAAATGCAGCAATTCTCAATTTGAGCCTATTTTTTCTGCTTCATTAAACACAACAACATACATACATATATAGATATACATATATACAGCATATTTTAAAAAAAGTAAACAAACCTTTAGTCAAGTGAGCCGCTAATCCCACATGGCCGTCGCAAACAAAGTAATTGCAAATTAATCTATATAATCTCTTATTATAACAACGTAAACATGCAACCAGCCACTTGGGGCAGTCTCCCAGGAATTTCTCTACTTCTTTTTTCTTTTCGCCTACAATTCTTCTTTTCCCTTTTGCACACCATTTCAGTTGGCACCAATTTCGCATTATTATTGTTATTAGTGCTAAATAAAAGTGTTGGAGTGCTGCTATTTTTATTATACCCCGGTGTATTGGTGAGGCATGGTGAGTGTGCGCTGTTGCGGCGCTTAAATTTGCGTTGTGGAAGTCAACGACAAAGTCATCCATCCTGAACTCTTATGTGAACTGACTTTCACTTGACTGACAAAAATGTGTGCGCGCGCGCACGTGTGTGTGTGTGGCTGTGTGTGGGGCTGTGTGTGTGGCTGTGTGTGCGTGTGTGTGACTGTGTGCTTTTCTGCCCAGCGCAGCTTCTACACTTCTATAACAACTTAAATCGCTCTATTGTTGTAATGATAGTTGTTGTTGTTGTCGCTGTTATTGTTATTGTTTTTGTATTTTTAACGAAAAACTTTGTTTTTATTTCGAAATGCTCGCGTGATGTGGCTTTTCCCTCAGTTGTGTTGCCTTCGTCACCTTTATTGTTTGTCGTTTTCATTGGCAACAGCGGAATGCAGCAGCAACACCAACAACAACAACAAAAGTGACAGTAATGGCGTCAACGCCAATAACAACAAGCTCTTCAAGCTTCCCAATCGCTTGGGATGCATCGGCGCCCAACAACACACACACACACATTTCCGCTGATTCACCGAAAGGTGCATAGTTTGCCGCATCTCGCGTGCTCTCGTGTTCATAAATTAGAAGCACGTCTGTTTTGTGTAATTTATTCTCTTATTGTTTAATATGAATGAACAAGCCAAATTCGAACCAAAATAAAAACTTTGAAAGAAAATAAGAAAACTCTTATCTACGGCCGCACCTCCCACACAATAAGCCAGCAAACAAAACAACATCAACATCAACAACAACAACAACAACAACAACAACCACACGGTCGCAGCCTTGTCGCCTGCGATATATTCTCTCTCTGCTGTGAATAGCTTGCTGGCATGCCACAGCCGGCAATCGACGGCAATTGCATCAATCGCAACAACAACAACGGCAATAACAACGTCAACTACTTAGGCGCCAAGGCATTTGTTACACTTGTTATTGTGTTTCCCGCCACAATATGTTAACCGCGCCCCCACTTCCACCACCGTTGCCTCCCAAATGCAATTTTTACCCCAAAACTTTTTCATTTTTTAAAAAAAAATTTTCCGTTTTTTTTCGCTTTTGGCCTCGTTGCCTTTGTTTATCCGTCAATTTTATGCTCTCCTTTGTTGCTGTTGTTGTCGAAAATTCACAAACCGAATTTTCAAACATTTTTTTGTTTTTATTTTATTTGTTAAGCACTCAGCAATCAGTGGTGCAACAGTGTTTTTGTTGTTTTTGGTGGCATCTGCTGGGAATCCATCGCCACTATGCTTGCCACAAAAGGTGCTACGCGCAACGCTCGTTATTGTTGGCGTTGGCGTTGGCGCTGACGTTGTGTTACAATTACTGTTACTCATTTGTTGGCAACTCTGGTAGCCAACAGGCTGCAAAAAACCTACAAACGCCAAAAATGAGCTGAAATAAATCACTGCTGCACCATTCAGTCGCACAAAAAGTATGCGATTAAGTTGCATTTGCTGCGCCGGCGCGCCGTTGGCATAAGTAGCGCTGCCAGTGCTTGTTGTTGTTGTCGTTTATTGTTGATCGCCGTTGCGGTGACAGTGATTGACATAAGACCTTGCCAAGCGACGGCGACAAGTCAGTCCGCACTCAGCGTATTTATAACTGCTTGTTGTGGCGTCAGCCCGGGAGTATTATAGCGTGGGTGATAAGCAGTGCTTTTTTTCTTGTATTTTGTGACTTAATTTTTGATGAAAAGAAAGCATAAATTTTTTAATTAATTCAGTTTTAATTATTATCTTTACTCATACCTTGACAGCACATTGTTTCGTCAAAGTTGGGAATTTGTTATGGACAGTTGTTTCGAAATCCACACCCCAGGCACGAAATAGTATTGTATTGGGTTGTTCGGAAAGTCATTTCGTTTTTTTTGGGGAACATGAAAGACAGTTTTCGTATAATGCCTTTCAAATGGCCATAAACAGTTGAATTCGACAAATTTAACCTCTCACCGATCTCTCGTGTGGTGATTCGCCGATTTGCATCAACTAATGCCTTTATCGCATCTTTGTCAGCTTCGACCGGCCTTCCAGACCGTGGTGCATCTTCGACATCAAAATTGCCGGATCGAAATTTTGCAAACCAGTTCTGGCACTGGCGTACTGTTAACACGCCTTCTCCATACACATCCGTCAATTTTTTTCTCGCTTGGACAGCATTTTTACCTTTTCTGAAGTTAAAAAGTAAAATATGACGAAAATGCTGCTTATTGCTCTCCATATTTAAAAAGGCACCAACCAAAAACTACTGGGTAGAATTAATAGAACTTTTTCACACACAAGCCTTGCAATATCAGCTCCCATGACATATAATGGTTATGGGGCTTAAGTGTGAAGTTAGTTTCGAAAAAACGTAATTAAGTCCTCTGGCGGGAAAAAACGAAATGACTTTCCGAACAACCCAATATATATATATAGCATGTTTTTTAAAGGTACTGATATTCTAAAGAAATGCAAATTATGACGATCTTTTAGGAATAGATCTAGAGACCCGCACATATCGACGAAAAACTTTCAGCTTCTTAAAAATCTGTTGAGGTGAATAATTGCGATGTTATCCGATAGACTGAATATGACAGCCGAGATGTTTCAAACTCAATCTAGAGAAAGCTGAGAGCAGTCGAGCAGAAAGTATGGTAATGTTTCTACCTCGCACTCGGCAAGACAACTTCGACAATTGCCGACCGCCCAAATTTTTAACCTGACCGCATATATGCCTATTGAGTAATGTACAGTTAGATCCCCAACCATGCTGGATGTAAGTAGTCGAAAAGCCTTCTTCTCAGAAGGATCTTGACGTGGCTTAAATGGTCGTTGTTGACCAGTGTTCGCCGAGTTCACATGAAGCCCACCTACCAAGTACTTGCCGCTGGAAGACAAGGGAACTGGAGTGGCAGAGATGATTTCCAAATCCTAAAAAATCTAAGCTTAAACCATGGTCCCGACCTAATTTTCTCTTCTACGAAAAGATTTGATCGATTCATTTCATATTTCTTTTATTCTCTGTACCTAATCTGCTCACAATTTTTAATAAGAGACGTATACTTTCATATCCGAGTCTCCGTTAATTAGTTCTTCACGAGCGCTACAGAAGGATTCGATACTGTGTCAATTTATTACATGAGTCTTCTCAAAATGCCCTCTCTCGCATCTATTTACCTGAAGTTTCAGAATTTGAGAACTCAATTAAGATGCAAAAATAGGCCAGACAATGTAAGATAACCGACTGCCGTTCCCCTGGACCAAAATGCGAATAAACTTTCCATCCAACTTTATTTCCTTATAATTGCCGCTCCTTGGCGACCAAACGAAAAATCAAATTGGGCATTTCTCCGATGAAGATATATTCTCCTACAAATCTGGAAGCCATTAAGAGCCGGCTGCAATCTTCTAAGACTCCATATTTGCCATATAAAATCAACAGACACAACAAAATTAGTAAAGGAAGCTCGGTTAAACATCTAGGGCTAATCAAGGAGAGTAAATTGATTGGAATTTATTTTTCCTTGATCTTTTATAGGAGCAAAAAATATATATGTTTGATTGCATTACATCATCTCGGAATACTTTGTCACACCATTTCTTCCACTTTTCACTTCCAGCGCAATAAATTCTTGCAACTAAAATTATTGATTGCCAATCAACTCACGAATTAGCAGCAGTTGAAGTCTGGTGGCAACAACAAAAAATACACACATACACAAAAAAGTAATAAAAAAACAAAAAACAAAAAACCAAAAACAAAATGCCACACTAAAAGATCGCTAATGCCATCAAATGCCATTGGCAGAGTAAATGCCAGCAGCTCTGCCAGCAGCTCTGCCTGCGAAGATTTCAACCAAAATGTCAAAAGCAGTCAACCACGATGCTGCGAACCCCAACTCGGCGCTTCCACGCTCTCTCGCTGGTTGTAGGTGTAGTTGCGCGTCTACCTGCCACTATTACACAAACAATATTGCTGTTGTTTTTGCAATTACTTCTCATAATTTCGCATAAAAACAAAATACTTGGCTGCATTCGCTGCCTCTTCCCGTTCATGGCGGGCCAAACTACTTTTTTGCCGCTAACCTTTGATTTGTTGCCGCATACCACACGTACTTGCCTTCGTCGTCACCATGCCACGCCGCACCGCACCGCACCGCACCGCACCGCAACGCACCATTGTTGCAACGCGCCCATTCATTTTGACTTTTGAGTGCCACATGTACAAAGCAACATATTTTGGCCTTAATGTGTGTGTGTGTGTTTGCAACACTGGTGTTTGCTAGTGCCTTGGTTGTTGTTAGGACCTGCCGACTCTTGCCACATCGCAGCGCAGCCTTGGCAACGGCGACGAATGCTGCCATTGTCTACGGATTATGATCGCCTCTTTCGGGAATCGCTGACTGCTGCTTCTCATCTAAGTCGTCCGTCGCGTCGCGCACACACAAACATGCCGACCAGAGGCACCGGAAAGCCGGTCGAGGTTTCATTGTCTGGCGCTTCTTCTTGCCACTGGCATTCCGTTGTGTGGCTGGCGCGTACTTTTCAGTTTTCAGATTTCAGCTTTTTGCGTGTCGCGAATCCGCATGCCGTCGTTTGCAATGTTTGTTTTTGTGTTCGCCTTTCGCTATTGTTTTTTGCAATTTTCATTTTATTTTAAGCCAATTTTGTTTGAAATAACCCCTTTAGCGGCCTATGGTTACAAGCTTCTGAGTTATATCAGTGCTACTTGCATTTGGCGCCCATCGACTCACCGTAGTAAAGTTGTTGTGATTTTTGGTTGTTTACCGCATCTTGTTCCTTTTCCGGATCTGGAAGTTCTATTTTGAAGTGATTATTGAGATTAATGGCTGATGGGTTGGTATATGGCAGGTAAGCGCAAAGGCGGCACTCGAACCTTTTCTGCTCCCAAGATTATCCTAACCAAGCGCCAATAAAGTTAGACGTAAAAAGGACATGTTTCCGTTCAAATTCATGAGACTGGTAAATATTGATCATTGCAAGATATGTCTTCTTAGTCTGGTATGGGCTAGACACGTACAAGGATTCAACATCCTTATCGAATTTGCCGACCTTCATAGCATTTAATTCGCTTTTACTTAGTTATAATAATTGTCTTTCGTGTCCGTCATTGTCATAGCTGAGTGGGTTCAATACGTGAATACCATACCCAAAGCTATAGCATAAAAAACCAAAATCAGAAATTCCCTTAAAAATTTGTTTAATGAAGGTCAGCTGTCTGCAAGCAATATTAAACTTCTGTTCTAATTTCTGTTATCAAAAATGCTTAAAGATCGTGACTGATAATATAGCAAATATTATGTAAATGTTTACACCAATTTTCTAGTTCATCAGCCATTAATTCGACTATATTTTGTGGTCCATTTTTAAAGAGCTTATTGCTTTGAATTATAGAACATTTGAAGCAGCTTAAATACATATGGCAATGGCAAATGTTTCTGAGGACCCAACTACGAGCAATTCGTATATCTTTTTATGACATTTTATATTTATCACTGGAATATTAGTTCAATATCTTCCTTTTTTAAAATTCGTTGAATTCTTTGCAGGTATTTACAGGAGAGAACTTTTCAGATGGAAACGTAGTTCACTTGCTGCTTTCTGTAATACCCAATTTTTTAACTCAAATGTATGCCAAACTTTTCGATTCGGGAAGAAGAACTCTTTTTTCTTCTCCTAACAATTTTCCTTTCCACAATCTTATATAAGAATCGGGTTTACGTTCCTAACTCCTAACTTAGGTTATTAGCTCCTGATTAAGACTCAGTTATCTTAAATTTGGAGCGGCATTTAAAAAGTCTGCAGGCTCAACTTTGGTTTCTTTATTTAATCGATGGTTTGTCAGGAATGACTTCCAAGAACTTTATTTCATTCCACAATTCTCACAATCTAAAGTGATGAGCCTTCTTGCTTTTTTAAGAATCTGCGCTTGGCCATTTTGATAAGCCAAGATTTAAACAAAGAGTCTGCGCTTGTAAATCCTTTTATAACACACTTCGGAACATAGATTTCAGCTGAGTGGTTGTTTAATAATACAGTTTTGATGCGAGTTATAACGAGCCTTTCAGGGTCAGGAGTGAATGATCAGTACCAACACAATGTCGGGATCTCTCTCTCAGCTCAAATCGATTAGTAAACTTTAAATGTCCGCTGAAATAATTGTTGCAGGGTACAGCTTGGCTAAATCTTCAAGAAAGAATGTGGAGAAACCATTCTTATTCTGCTATTAGACATTCCAAGTGAGGTTCAATGAATCTGAACAATTACGTAGGTTAAGGTTGGAACCTAATGAGTTTCAGATTTAACATTATATATTATATATTCCTGCTTTTGGAAAGATGAAATCACAGATTTGTTCGATATAAGAAATTTTTGGGTTTATCTCTTTAGCTTACTGTACTTCGGAAAAATAGGCCAAATGTATCTTTTTATAAAATATTTAGTTGCAATTTGGCCATATAAAAGATATGCAAAATATTTTGCACATGTGAGTCGTTAATCAAACTGCCTTGCATGCTCGCATGCAAAACATTACAGCCCTAATTTACAATAAAAAAAATTTCCAAAAAAAAAAAAAGCACTACATAAAATTTTAAGTTATTTTCATTGTATCTCGAATGGTTTATAATTTGGCTAGCTGAGCATATAATTCTCAGGCAGCATTTGCATATAAATTTTTCATATTATTTTTTTTTTTTTTATTTGCAACGCATTGTCCATTCACAATTCGCGTTTCCATCGACATTGTTGCAACATGTTGCAGGCACGCACAATCCACAATGCGCCGAAAGTAAATCTGAGCGTGTGACGCCATAGCTAAGTACACAAGAATTGCGTTATGCCCACTGCTGCAGGCTGTTAACTGTCCGCCAGCACTAAGCCACCCTCCCGCCACCAAATTCTATAGTCAACAATCTGCATCTGTTGCTGCCATGACAGTCCGTCTTGTCATAAAACCAAAGAATTTATTACCAGCTGAGATTGCGCAACTTCCTTTTTACTGTGCAACGCTGTGTGTGTGTGCGTGTGTGTGTAGATGCATGTGTGCGCAACAAACCGAGGCAATTCTTGAAGCCGTAAAATCGCCGAGATTTGCAAGTGCACACAACAATTGGCCGGAGTTGTGCGGCTGTGCGGCTGCGTGCGAATTTTAACATTTCGTGCAATGGAGCGCCATAAATTATTCAGAGCAAGTCAAAGTGTGTGCTTGTGTGTGTGTGTATGTGTGTGTGTGTGTGCGCGCGTCCGTTGTAGATATTGAATTTCGAGCGAAAAACCTTTGAAGCTGCCACATGTAGCATGTAGCATGTCGAAATCGCAGCTGCCAGCATGGACTTGACTCTAACTGGAACTGAATTGCTTGCTGACATACATACATACATACATACATACATACATGCATACATAGATACATATATATAGGTATATACATATATATATACATATATACATATATACATATATGCATATATATAACTAGCACTTAAAAACTGATTGTAAGATTTAATTTCAATTTTTATTGTTCAACACCTTCTTGGCATTAGCTGCGATATTTCTCACATACATATATGCTTGCATATATATTTATGTCTGTATTTATTTATTGTTTTCGTTGTGCTTGCTCCATAGTTCAAAGCATGCATTTGCATTAACCGTTAACTGCACCGTAACGTGCTAGCCAACGTGAGTGTGAATGACTTCATACCGTAACGTCAACAAGCCGGACATTAGTTCGACCCACTGCCTTACAATAAATAAATACATACATACATGCATACATGCATACATAAATTTAATATATTGTCATCAGCGCCCAGCGCACTAAACTATAAATCTATTATATGTAAAGGTGGTCCTTAAATATAAAATAAACATTTCAGATTGGACCAAGATCCCAACTTCTACTTTAAACCAACTATTCCTCGTAGTCGTAGTCGTAGTCGTAGATTTCAAATATAAATTTTGGTCTCGTTGGGAAGCGGTTGCAATAATTTGAATTTTGACCTCTTAAGGGATTACGCCCTAACCTTTAGATAACTCCTTACCTTAGGATCCTTAGGATACTAAAAACATTATTCAATTTATAAAATCGTGAATAAAAAAGTTCCTCTATCCAATCTGATGTCAGTGATGATCAGTCAGCTCAGCACGTAGAATCCTAAACACGTTTTTCTCGAAATTGCCTTTTCCAAATCGGGCGTCGACGGTACTCGTAGTCTTTTATACGTTGAAATTTTAACTGCTTCCTAGTAACAACATCTAGAAATATATGTACGATCTTTTAGTTTGTATGGCGGATCTATTTATAAACAAATTATTGCTATTTTTTTTTCTTTTTTTTGTAAAAAATTTATTTAAAAAAGTGGTTTTTTAATCTGTACGCACTTTCGTAGCAAGCTTAATATAGATTTAGATTCCGTTTTTCATTTTGTTTCAGATAGCGCGAATTCCTGGAATTACCACTGCACGTGGAGGCCCTCTTAAACAATGTGATTTCCAAGTTTATCGCAGTAGTCGCCATTTTGTATCAAAATGTTAATTTATATGCGCAAAGACAGTTTTAATAAAGCTTACATGAAAGAAATTAGATTCCCTTTCCTTTCCTCCCAGAATAAATTGGCAACTTTGTGCCTTTTTTAAGGGCTCTAGACCGGCCTAAACACTTAATCGTCTTCAGTATGAGCCAAAATGTATAAATGCATTAAATTTTATTTGCTTTTTGTTTTTTTTTGTGTTCTTAGGGTGGTCTCGATTTGAAGCACATTGCGAGAGTTCATACCGCCTATAATCAGAATTAAAAATTATATGCGATTCTCTTTCCTTTTTTTTTTGTTTTTTGTTTTATTTGCTTCTAGTAAAACTTATTTCAACTGCTTGGACTGAAAACACAAGTGCATTTAATTCATTTAATTTTTTTATTTCATTCAGAACCACCTTAGCATGTGTACATACATATACGATAACACTTAATATGCACTTTAATATGTTTGCGCTGCATTTGTCAATCGTGCAACAACTTGTACGCCCATAATTTCTGGGAAACTGTTTGCGCTGGTCATAAAATTAAGCAGTATTTTTGTTTATGTGCCAAATCTGGTTTAGTAGAAAATAATCGTAATGCCCACTGTAGCGCTTACGGCTATTGGCGCTTTGTGGCAAACAGTCAGTATGCCATTTGCACACTTGCACCAACTCGTATATATGTTCGTGCTCCACCTACACGCTACCGCAAAGCCTACTTAAAGCCACCGTGAAAATCTCTCATGCTCTCCCCACTCGCCAATCCGCGCCACACTCGCCACTTTGTCACACAATTGCACACGAAGTGCATGGAAAGTGGGCTAAAATATTGTTATGACTTCATTTGCTAAGCTTTCAAACGGCTTGCTGAGTTCATTTTTGCTAAGAAGCGATGTTTTCAGTACTTTTCTTTATAAAATGCATGTGTATGTGTAGGCAGTTGTTGTTTGGGTGTAGACTTGTTAATGTTTATAGTTAATTTGTGGCAGGATACATTTAACAACCCACTGACCCAAATCGTTTGGCTGCTAATGGAATTTCATTATGAAATTAACAGCAAAACATAATACCGTTAGATTTTTGCATAAATCAGTCTGTCTTTGATAAAAAAACAATCATTTAATTTTGAAGTTATACTGTCTCTTTTTACTTAAAATCCATCTTATTTTGTCGCCTTTCCTCATATATTAAGGTCAACTTGAGCCATCGGAGGTCTAAAATTAATTTTAAGCAAGTTAACTGCTTTTAGAAGATTATATAGCATTCCGAGTGCTCATTTCGCTTCTCACTTTGAATGAGGCGCGTGCCGAAAGAACTTTTGCCGTTGACATAGTCTCCCTCTTTTAACTCTATCTATTCCATAAACAGATGTACCCTCCCCCTCCTTTGTCTTCTTTGTTATTAGACCTGCAATCCTGTGAATCATTTTAGTTCTTTTTGGATCTTCAAGCATTTGATCATCTCCGAAGCTGGCGTCAAATCGGAATAATGAAGCCAAATCCATCAGTACTTAGTCCTTCCAAAGCATATAGGTATCCTTTTTCATCTAAGATGAGTACTATCTGGGTACTTCCTTCTTACCTTGGACATCCCAAATTCATATTCGGACCATAGTAGGTTAAACTCGTACTGTGGTCTGATACCCCACATATTATCTCTTCTTTTTACATAACAGTCCCCAAACATAACCCGGACTTATTTCATGCCTGACATCAGCTCGTAGTCTCATTTCTTAATTCACTTCGGTGGGATCCCTGAAACCGGGCCCCTGAATACGGATTGCTTTCGCCAAAGAGCTTTTCAAAATGCTTGGTAGTTAAGCACATTTCTTAAAGAAATTTTTAGGTTATGCACGGCACTTCAAGGGTAATCTGCGATCCATTTCCCGAGTCAGTTTCGAAAATCTGGGTAAAAACTCGCCTTATAGCTCGGTAGTACAGCTAATGTAAACTGTTTTAGCTATTATTATTATGAATATTTACTCACCAAAGTCAAGTTCCTTGTTCTTAGAAAAACTGTTGCTCGGAGCTCTTTTCACTACAACATTTTCGTTCTTAAATTGGCAAGATCTAGAAGAAACTTTCGGAATAAAACAATTTATTAGGAATGTTGTTGGCTTCTAAATAATTTCCGACAGACTAAGCTACATATATTTCTAAAAACCTTTTCTATTTTGGCTTACTACAAGAACTTTAGTTCACTTTCGGTAATTGGGGTATTTACCCTTTGAGGTCATTTCAATAAAAGACGACTAACTACTAATTTTCTATCTTAAGAAAATCATTCAATTATGATTATTGACTTACTTTCACTCTCTGAATTTTTCACCAAAAAGTTGGTTTACAGAGAAGGGTTCAAGGACTTACTTCGGAACATCAGTCAAATAAAATTATGCTAGGCCTTCTAATCTGTTATATCGCTCACTTGTGAGCACTTCTTCGCTTTCGAGTAGGTTTCTGTAGTAGAGTAGGTTTCTACTCCATTCTCAAAGCCTTGCTCCTCAAAAGAATATCGAAATTGTAACGAAAAGCATTAAAAAGTGATAAAATATGGCTGAAAGTGCCTAGCACTTGTTCATGGTGCCACATAAGCTTAAAAGGCACGCTTCAAACGTATGTATATATTACACCAACATACCCAACAACAAAACAATTTGCCACATAGCATGCCAACTAAGCATTAAATAGAGATCACTTGACTTTATGGATTTTTCGTAGGAAGCATTAATAAAATTGTTCGCCATTTCCAGTTGGACTTTAAGACACATAGCAGAGACATAGGATTTATCAAGCTTTGCAATTCGTCGCAGCTGCTAATGTCAATGTCGAACATAAATAACGGGCAATACTGTGGCCACAAAAAGTGCACATATCTGTACATTTATGTAAGTGTTAAAAAATGTAGACGAAAATTTAAAATTGGCGGGCACACACGTACCAAACGCACTTTATCGCCAACGACAAACTTAATTATTTCAGTAACCGTAATAATAGTACTATACTAATTGTAATAAATTGAGCAAAAAATTGCCGTTTGATATTAAAGCTGGCAACAAATGATTCACTGCAATTTCAATGTTTTTGTCTTCATATACTCGTTTATCTACTCAAAGATCTGTATAGCTGCTTAACAATTTATCTAATTGCTATGTTTTGTTTACGTTGATCGGCTTTAATTACTCTGCGAGTAACATTGATATTAAATGCTAGTAACACACGCATAGCTGGTTCATTTATAGATATATGCTACGCTATGTTGTGTTATGTTATGTTATGTTATGTTATGTTATGCTATGTCATGTTATGTTATGTTATGTGTGCAAAACTATTAGTTATATTTAGATAAATGAATGGTTGATTGCCGAAATCGCCAAGTCGCAGTTTCGACTAAGTTATGCGAAGTAGTTTCTGTCGTTTTTTTCGTTTTTCCATGAAGTTTAGGTGGACTTATGGGCGACTGCCATTTTGTCTATAATCGTTGCTTAAAAATAACTTCATCTTTTACAAAATTAGTGCCATTTCCCTCTCTGTGCCTCGCAATCTCTCTCTTTCTCAGACGAATTGCTAGAATCACTCTCAAAAGATTTTAATGCTTTGGATGGATTATATTTTAAACAAACTGCCTACTCTACTCAATATCACTTGCCGTAATCACAATTATTCTAAAAATTCCCGCCAAGTTGTTGTTGCCAAACACCGATGCCAGATCCATTGACGGTCAGTTAAAGTGCAATGCACTCTGCGCCACGCAAACGCACACACTCAAACTTAAATGCCAACTTAACCTGCTATTAAAAGACGACAGAGAATTAAAGTGAAAATAAAATGAGAAAAGTGTAAAAGAATACGTAAAACGACGACGAAAATCTCAAAAAAGTGAAAAAAGCGCCAGCAAAAAGTAAGAAGTTGCACAGCAACATGACCACAACAAATACATGTAAGAGCAATTGTGGGTGCGGTAGGAGGAAGCTGAGTGTGTGTGCAAGAACTTTGAGAAATGTGGCAAGTTTTTCATACCGCTGGCGAATGGAACGATGCGGTTCTAGTGCCACCAAGTTTGCCGAGTCAAGAAGAGGGGACTTTGGGGCAAGCAGTTCGGAAGTTGCACAGTCAAAAACTGGAAGAATCAGTTTATATTTGCAGTATACACCGCGAGCAAACGTGTGCAGAAAACTAAGCAAAGCAACAACGGTGGAGACAACAGCGCAAAATTCGTATAAGTTCTGTAAGTTCTGTAAGTTCTGGCTAAAAAGAAGTACCAGGCACGCGCGGAGGAGTCGATTGGAGCAAATAAAGCGACACTGAGCCAATGATGTTAAAGCTTCAAATACCAGTTTCACTGACTCTCAGATCACTTGCAGTGGAATATGTAAGACTATTGGCTCGCCAGAGTGCCGGAGTATGATTTTGCCACACATTCAAACTTGTTATCAGAGCAGGAGAGAGACAACCGAGGAAACGTTACTTCCTGGAAATCAATGTGAATCAAGTTTGCTTATTTTTTGCATTCTTGCTTCGATTTTTGTTTTATGCCATTCAAGTATGATTTGTGGAGTTGTGCTACCATATTTCAGCATGACTCATACCCAGTGTTGCCAATATTTTGTGTTGTTGTTGTTTTGTTTAAATAAACCAAGCCTTTGCATTGTTTCTACATATGAGAAGTGGTTCTCATAAGTGAATTCACTAAATTTTCGGAACAGATTTCTAGAAGTGGTCTCACTTTTCGACGATGTCTAAACAGATTAAGTTAAGTGCGGTTGATGTGACAGTTTCTTCTTGTATATTTTAGGCCTACTATTAGATGAAAGTGGTTTCGATTTCTTTTTGACCTTTCGAAATCACCGATATTTATGCAAAGAAATTCTCCAGAGCTTTATGTTCTTATAAATGCATCTCTTTACCTTTCGCTCGCAGTGCTTTTTAATAATAATATGGAATGTATTTCAAATACAGTTTGGTCCTTGCACCAAATGCTTGTCGAATAGTTGAGTAGAAATACTTACACATTTCTACCAAGTGGTAAAGCGCGTTTAGAGATTTGTTATAACCAAGAATCTAAACTTTTAGTAAGATAGCATGTTAGTATAATAGTTCAGTGTTTTCAGAAATTCGTAGAACAAAAATATGAAATCTTTGTACGTTGTTAAAAGATTTGGTCTATGGGAACCCATATTGTGAAACTCTTAATATTATTGCTCTGCATTCCACCATGTGAATATTAAACTGTGGTATATCCAATATTTTACGTTGACTTAATTTTGCTGAGATATCAGACATATTGACCAATATATACCACACAAAGCCAACCGAATGTTTGAAATTCTTATGTTTGTTATATGGGGACCAAGGGTGATATTTATACGATTCATTCATTTAAGGCATACGGACACACTATTAGTAGGAAGAGATGATCTCTGAATTTCACAGGGATAACTCTTATGTTAACCGAAATATATGGTATAAAGTCTAGAGGAAGGTTGAAAATCCTTATAGCTTTCCTAGCCCAAAGTGGTCATTGACCTGGAAAAGGATGATTGACCTTGCTAAATATAAACAAATAGGCCATTGAACTCGAGAAGGGTAGTGAACCTTGTTAAATGTAAACAAAAAGCTTATTGACCTCGAGAAGGATTGTTGACCTCACTAAAAGTAAACAAAAAGGTCAGCCTCGATAAGCGGTATGTACCTCGCCGAAGGCAAAGAGCCTCATATAATAAATTTATATTATTCGAAGTTCGAGTTCGAGAAGGAAACTCTGAGTGACACTGAGACCAGAAACCATTAATAATAAACAAACTAGTGCATATTCGTTCAAATTTATTTTCATTTTCTTAATATAGCGTATAGCTTAAAATAGCGTACATCATTAGTACGTTCTTACATATATTTATGGATCCATGAAAATTCAAAGAACATGTGGACCAAGTTTCATCAAGATATTCTAATTTTTACTCAAGTTTTAGCTTGCACGGACGGACGAACGGGCGGTAAGACAGTCACTCGGAATTCAACTTGTCTCATCATTCTGATCATTTATATATATGTAACTCTATATCTATCTTAATTAGTTTTAGGTGTTAGAAACAACTCTTAGATGGCCAAAACTAATATACTCTGTTGCAACATGTTGCGAGAGTATAAAAATAATAAATAATGATATCACACCGCATATTTGTAGGAAGGAAGGATATGAATGTGGACCATTACAGGGATAAAAACCTATAATTCTTTTGAAGTGGGATAAAAAGCAATCACAGTCATTTCATATGACTACCAATCGGTCGAAATTTCATACTTCTCATGAAACTTGAATATTTGAACTTTTTGAACTTTTTGTAAAGAAATTTTCAGAGAAATTTTACTGAAAAATATTTTATTGAATAGTTTTACAGAAAATATAGCGCCTTATGGAATTTATTCAATACATTAGAAAAGGGTTACAATCACCCTTTCAAATTTTACCCATTTACAAAGTGCTCAAAAATTACAAACCTTTTACTATTCGTACTTTGTCTAAAGATTTGTCTAAGAAAACCCCAGTCTCTCTCACGAACAGTCTCTCAAATTAATTTATTTATCATAAATTATTATTTTAGAGTGAAAACAAAACAAGCGTTTACCTGATTTTATTTTATGAAAGGGCGTAACCTAGAACAGAACTCCCTTTCTTCTTTGGTCTATCCCCTAGGAAGGACTACGTAATTGTGAACGCACAGTGATCGGTAATGTGCTCAAAACTGTAGCAGATATAAGACACAACGTATATAATAGTTTGCGCCTTAATAGCCTTAATAGCGAGAAGTCAATGAGAATTGGCAGCAGAGAAGGCATACAGAGAAGGAGCTTCAGCAGCTGAAAATGATCAAGGAACAAAATCTTCCAACACCTAGTAGATCACATGAATTTACCTCTGCGTCCGAAGACAGGAAGCCATCAACACATCGCAGCAATACACAACAACCAGAAGAAAATAATCCCCTTAAAGGTGGCAATACATCAAAGCGACCAAATGTGGATAACGTAGAGTCACAACCGACGAAAACCGACCTTCGAACAGCGTCGACAATACAAGACTTCATTCAATGGATACCTTGCGGAATATACCCCACTCTTTCAGCAGATTGAGGAGCTCCGCGAGCTCGGTGAACAGATACTCATTGCTCCCGCAAACTATCGAGACTATAAGCGTATTAAGGAGCGCATAGTGGCTAAATATAAAACTTTTAACAGCAGGGAGGAGCTTCGGCGTACGAGGCGTTGCGACTATCTACACGCCAAATTGTCTCACTTCAGGCAGCTTATAACAGTCTTCGATAGGAAACGTATTGAGGAAGCAGCAACGAAACCTGATGGCATTCCGATCAGAGAGAACAATGGAGAAACAACAATACATTAGAGTTAATAATTTATTAGATTAGGGCGTTTTATTTTTCAGTTTGTAAATTTGAAAAAAAAAACTTTAAAAAATTTTGTTTATAAAAAAATAAAAAAAAAAATTATTATTCAGATTTACAAATCAAAAAATAAAAATTAATATTATTATAATAAGAATTTTTATTTTTAAGTTTGTATATAAAAAAACAAAATTTTAAAACTTTGTAAAAAAATTATTATTTAAAGACTTTTAAGCTTGTAAAATAAAAGTAAAAGTTATTATATTAAGACATATTACTTTTAAGTTTGCAAATTTAATATTTAATTGGGGAAAAAAAGTATTATTTTAAGACCTTTTAATTTTAAGTTTAGGAATTAAAAAATAGAAGTAAAAAATTATAATTTTCTTTGTAAAAAAATAAAAAAATTATAATTTTAAGACTTTTAAGTTTATAAAAAACTAAAAACAAGTATTATTTCAAAGTTTTATTTTTAAATTTGTAAATTAAAAATTAATTTTAAATTTTGTTTGTAAAAAAATAAAAAAATTATTATTTTGAGACTTTTTATATTTAAGTTTGCAAATTTAAAAGAAAATTTAAAAAAAATTTGTTTGTAAACAAATTCAAATTTATATTATTAGATTAAGAAATTTCATTTTTAAATTTGTAAATAAATACTTTATGAGATGAGTATAGTATACTTCTTTAGGAGCGTGGTCATGCAAACTTTTTAAAAAGTTTCAAATCGTCAAAGTTTCAAAGATCTCCCTCCCTACTGCCAACTAAGTTAAGCACATTTGCATATTTTTACCAAATTAAAAACAAAGTGATTTTGCTTTTTCATATTGCCGTATTTAAGAAAAATTACAGCGCTTTTTTATGGAAAATTCACTTTTAATAAGCTTCAATGCAAGTAGCATTCACTTTGCCAACAACAACAAATATAGCAACCGTTTCCAAAACGAATATTCGCTTTGAGTCATAAGTAAGCATATGCTTATGTGTGTTTGTGTGTTTGTGTGTGTTTGTGCGCATGTGGCCGCTGCGTTTCCTCATACCCGTTTCGACTTGGCGCAGCTGTGAAACGCAACGCGACACTCGCAATAAAGTGATTAGCATTTTTCATGCCACCGCAAGTGGTGAGTCGTCGAAAATGCGGACATTTTGTTGGTGGGGAAAGTGTTGAGCGCACACACATACACACGTACACACATGCGTACATTATGCTGTCATAAACAATTAATATCGCACATAAATCAATGCAATTTTCGGCTCCAAATGCACTTGCAACGACTCTTATGTGGCAATGCCGCAAATGCGCAAGGAATAATCAGTTGCCATCAAATGAATTAAATGCCAGCTACTCTTCGGCTACTTTTGTTATTGTAGTTTATTAATTTATATTCACTTACTGTAATTTGTCAGCAGGCTGGTAGCACTCACACCTGCTGGCAATAGAAAACCAGTAGTTGAATAACGATGCCACAGTAGCATGAGTAGTAATGAGTAGTAATGAGTAGTAATGAGTCTTTTTGAGTATTTTCACGAATAATACAATATTTTACGCTTTCACACATAACATTTGAAAAAAAATAAAATTTACAAGGGATGGAGTATGTTCTTGTATTTTGCTATTGTCTTCAAAATTGTTCCTAAAAATATAAAAATAAAAATATGAAATAATTAAAAAAAAAAATTATAATAATATTAGATAAAATTAAAAAAATAATACTTCAATTGTTACTTAATCAAAACAAAAACAAAAAAAAACAGCACTAATTATTTTGTTAAAACAATTTTTATTTTTATTTTTTGCAAAAATCTGGCTCACTTTGAAAATTACCTCGAATTTCATTTTTTTCGCTCGCCTTTCAATGTCACCCACTATACTGTCGTGATGTGCAATTTAAATATCACCGTTTTGATTAATGGAAAACAAATCGTTAAAGCGCAGCGAGAAATTGTATTTTTTATTATACAGCAATTACAACATAAATGCAGGCATAGGAGTTATATTTCAGCCGCTTTGCGAATTTCAATCGTAAGCGCTCTACTAATAGTCATTATAATGTCCTTGAGCTGTCCACTGCTCACTGTCCAATTCCAATTTATATTAATAGTTTAATAAAAATGTTTCGAAGATTAATGGCAGCATTAGAAGAGCCTTTGCATATATTGAAATGTGAATTTCGCGCTACATAACCTCAATATCAATAAACCGCCGCTTGTGTAAATGGATTGCTTAATTGCACAATGATGTTTCTCACTTGGAAATAATTCGACCGAGAATTTTTTCTTATGCTAAAATTCTTCGACGTATACCCATATATAAATACTTAAAAGTGGTCAGAGATCGAAATTTTTAAGTTTTTGGACGACTCTGAGGATGTATTATATTTTGTTTTTGTTTTTGAACTTAGCTTTGCCAAAATGAATGCGTAATTTCTATTCCTTTTAGTATAGATTCGGCAGCTTAATAAGTTTTATGATTTTGAAAATTTTTATTCACAATTTGGACTTACAAAAGTTGAACCCAACAAAAGTTCTGAGTTCTGAGTTTCTGAGAGAAGAATCTCCTTTAAAAAATCCAAAAATCATCATTAACCTCGAAGCTCTACGTCGCAACTTGAACAGACTAGTCTGTTCCAACGACATATTTCCTACTCTAATGCTTAACTCTTGAAGAAGAGAATAGTTGATAAGCAACATTGCAAAATAAGCTATTTTATTTCAAAGACCTCAAAACTTAGAAAAAGTTATTAACAACTTCAACAAATTTTTTTTTGAAATAAAATCATAAATTCTGCCAGACCAAGAATCTGAAAGTGACTAAAAGTGAAAGTGTAATTAATTCCAAGTAGACCAATATCCAGACGGGGTTTTACATGGGTCCTGAGAGTCATCCTTTTATCTGCTCAGCTATATTGAAATCAGGGAAAGAGTGTGATCGTTTCATAATATCTACATTTTTTTCAACATTCGTTTCTTCTAAGCCTCGATTATTACGCCTCAATAAGACTTTATAATAAATGCTTTACTTTTTATATAGCATGAAAATTGGACGTTAACGGTGATCCAGATTTACTTGAAAGGGTTCATAATTCATTATACTGGTTTGACTAGGTTAAGTTCAATGTGAGGTCACAAATTTCCTCTATTAAAATGTATTGCCGAGCGCTTCTGTTATTCTCAAAAAGATAAGTGGTTTTCTGCTAAAGTATTTCTTTGTATTTTTTCTTTACTTAATGTTCTTTGTATATCTTGTACTCTATAAGTAGATACATTTGTAAAATTAAGGTATGACCACAGGAGAAACAATATATTGTCATGTTTGAACCCTATCAAAAAGGTCACAACATAAGAGTTTCGTCGATAAAAATTTTTTGGGAATACTTATTTGGTTGGTTTGAACCCTGAACTCTGCTGTCAGAAATACTTTCAGGTTGTGTATCTAAAAATTAAGTTTGAGTTGAAAATGACCTTTACGGATTACCATTACCACTGGTTTTCTATAGAACATTCCTTAAATCCTTCCTTTTTTTCAAAATCTTGTTGCCTTCGTAATCTTGTCTTCTTTTTAATTCATTTTTATACAAGGATCGAAGAGATTTGAGAATAACCGCGAAATAAATAAAAAAAACTTATTTTTATTTCGTTAATTTAAATACAAATCTTATTTCTTATATACATATTTACTATGGCGCGCACTGAACATTTATTTAAAAGTATCAATTTTTATATATATTTGTTTGAAAAATATTTTTGAAGATTTTTTTAACATTTACATATAATTTTACATTTTAATAAATTTTATTTTATTGTTGGAAATAAAGAATCAACGCAAACAAAATGGTATGAAAACTAATTTTTATTTCTATTTCAGCCATTTCAGAAGACTACTTGGAATAACTTATTGGTAAGTCAAGGTAGTTTAAGACCTATTATGTTTGTTTGGGTGTTTACTTTAATTGAAAGCCTTTAAGCAGTTAATTCAGTTTAACAATGTATAATTTCTAAAACATATTTATAACTATTAAAATATATAATTAAATTAGAGTATGCTATTTTTATTTTATTTTATTTTTGTCATTTATACCTTTTTAATAGTCTTCTCTTTATCCATGGACAAAAACGAACAAGAAATACACAACAACAAAGTGAACTATAAAGTTCAGCAACCGCTTAATCATTTCATTATTATTTATTGCTTTTAGGGTTTGCTTTCGTAAAATTCACACATAATTCACATGAAATTCATAGAGTAATTTGGAAAAGTCGGAAATAATGGAGGTGGATTACTGTTCGCCAAAAAGACAAGCGATAATTCCTAAGTGTAGATATATATGTACAAGTTTTTTAAGCCGAAAAATTGCACTTGTGTGTGTGTGTGTGTGTATGTTTGTATTTCTTTGTAAGCGCCATTAACTTAATTGATTACCACCACATGCGATGCGAGTCGATGCGACTTCCAGTGAGCTTGCGAGCTTTCAAAGCGTAGTGTGAACTTTCGGGGTGTTGCGTGTGAGTGCGCCTCATGAGCGTGTGACAAGTAGCGAAATGTCATTGTTGACACGAAAATGTGTAGCAGCTATGATTTCCCATACATCCGCAGCTAATCCAGCGCTGTCGGTGTCAAAGTGCTGGATCAAACATTTTCCGAATTCAATTAAGGTGCTCAGTCAAGCTGTCTGGCTGACTAACTTACGGGTAAATTCGATTTTTTGAAGAAACCTTAACGCTTTTGTTTTACTTTTTCGCTTGAAATGGTGTCCTTCTTTACATGGGTGCATACAAATAATTCAATTGACTAGTTAACTCACTCTATTAAGAGACGTTTATTTTTCGATATGCCTGTGTATGTGTGCTCTGCTATGAATTACTGGAATTGTTTGCAAATATTTGGCACTTTTCTGGGTTGATTGAACTTTTCAAGTCTGCAGACTACAGAAATATATCAGATTTCCTTTCATACCCTTTAGTGCGATTTGTCATGCAATCCCAAATCATATTAATGACCTGAGCTGACTAATTGGCTGTCGCAAAGTTTATTGAACTCCTTCAAAATGCACTATTTATAATAATTTATGGAGAAACGGGTAAACATAAAACTGAATATGCTGCTGATTGCTTTATTGGACTTGCAATATTATAATAATAAGGATGCCAGATTTATTTTCGAAGTCGTAATTATTCTTCTTCTGTTGTCTAGTACCATTAATCATTTTGAACTGAGACAAAAGTACTTCAGAGTTGTATCTGAAATCAAATTATATCTCTCCCTACCGCTTTCGATAGGCTACAACGTTATTTTCAGGCCACTGTCAACTCATTGACCTAGAGAATAAAAAATAGTTTTAAGAGACTTAACCTTATACTTTCTTTTCGAAGAGTTTAAATTCTTGATCCAAAACTGAACAATGAGTTTGAGAAGAACAGTTTCAAGAGATTTTTTTTAGCTATACTTCAATAGATTCATCAAGAGATTCAAGAGATCATTCAATACTTCCCTAACTCAAGGGCGAGTCTTAGTTTTTAGAACCCTGAGACAATTGTAACATTTGCTCGGCTGTAGTCCAGTTGTTGACTACTTAGCTATCACTTAGATGGTGGTGGGTTCGAATCATGGTCACGCAATAGTAACAGGTTTTGGTTTTAACGAAAAGTTATAAGATTACCTTCTTTCATTGAGCGGTTCAATTGCAAACTTCGGCATTTTTAGTCTGATCCTCAATAATTTCATTTGGTTCCAAATCCACCACAACTTTATTTAACAAGTAAAGCCACGCTGGCTAAGGGCTAAGGGCTACCTCTTCTATTATCACCAACTAAAACGCGTTTGGAACTCGGGCCACATGACAACCATAGAGACCGTGTATTCGTCCTTCTTTCATATAGCACTGAGAAGCGAATATTCTTAATTTTTTCATAATTTCTGCACACGTTTTAGTTGTCGATAGTTACTTACCTAGGTCATGACTTGAAAACACTTTTTAGCATTTTTTTGAGTTTATACAAAATCCACGCTTTTAAAAAGTATTAGCTCACTGAACAAACCCAATATAGAAAACTAAAGTAGTAAGCAAAATGTCAAATATTAAATCTAATTGAATAAGATCGAATAGATTTTAGTCAATTAATGATAAGGAACTCTATTTTTTATCACTAGGACCAACCTCTATAAGACATAATACTTATATTAAAGATTTCTTTAAAATTTTTCTCTCCACTTTTTATATCTTTATCTATTTTTCTTTCCTTTCCAAATTCAGGAACATTTTTATTTTATTCAATTATTCATGGATCACATCATCTTATCAATCATCTGACATAACCTAAAATTGGATCAGCTGCTAATTTCATATAAATACAGTGTTTCCAAATTGAGGAAACTGTTTAAACTAATGGACATTCGATCAAATCATCGTTATTTCATTACAACCACAAATTATCACTATTTCATCAGCAAAATCTGTTAAATTGCAGCTTATTATGAAAATTGTTTATTTAGCATAAATATTTAGTGCAAATATTAAAGAATTTGTTTTTCCTTTTTGTTATTTACAAAATTTTAATATACAAAAGGTTATTGTTATTTTTTTCACTCCTCTCTCCATAGTCCTCAACCAAAAACTGGCACACATTTGCCAATCTTTGTAATATCGAGATAGTTGTTTGGCTATTTAGACTAATGAGCTAAGCAATCCAAATGCGTTGGTTCGTTAAAGTGGTAACCGCCACTGGTAAACCGTGGTAAGCGCATCGCTTTGTTGTGGTCTTTGACTTTCAATCAGCATCACCGCAAAACTTTCCTTTATCCACTTATGCCATTATAAATATTAAATATTTGTTTTTGTATTTACTCGCGACTGCCATTCCAACTCCATCTGCTGTTTGTTGTTAATGTGAGTACTTAGTTTGTTGTTGTTGTTGTTGCTGTTAGTTTCCTGTGTTGTGTACTTGTAATTACCAGCATACCTACTCAGATATTGCGATTATCTGTAGTGATGAAACTGGGTCACATCGGATATTTTAAATGGGCATTCAATTACACATGACTATACTTCGCCAGTTATTTACGTAGCTCTGGTACTAGCCATGTATGTTTAACATCAAGGGAAATGCACATAAGTACACATAACATAAATTGTAAGAAAGCCAATCGTATGACCTAATTTATTTCGAGAGCGCTTATTAGATCTCTCCAAATAGAGAATATATTGACTGATTGGCTGCGAAGTGGATTAGTGTTCATAAGGTGTTTAAGCTTGAACTTCCGTAACTCCGAAGTTCGTAACAGGACGAATTCAAGAGATTCTTGAATTAGTTTAAACTTAGCGTGTTCTTATGTTTCCTAGAAAGTAATTCTTTATAAGTTCTCAGGAAAATGAGGTAAATATTCACTAACAGTGATTTTACTACTAGATTTGAGATTCTGTTCAACATATATTTCGACTTTAAAAGTTGTCGTAAGGTTAGTTGTTGTTAGCCGAATGAAAAGTTTTGTTTAAAATCCACGAGTGTAAGATTATGATAGTATTATTTCTAATATCACGACTAATGAATCTCTAGATGGATCGATAGATTGCTTTATCTCTAAGAAGAAGAAGAATTCTATTACTCCAAACATGTTCAACTCATCACATCCTACTCTGAGTCATACATTTATCATGAAGTTGAAAAGACGACGTGCCCAGTTCGCAGTAGATATGTATATAGATGTAAGTACTAAGACTTCAACAAATCTTTATATTTTGACATTCAGAACAAGCCACGACTATGATGATACGATACCGTCAGCTAAGTGTTGAAGTGTGCTTCCATGTTTCTATGTGACTCGGGTCAGTTTACCAGTCGTGCATTCTTTGTGAAAGCGTCAAAAAGAAGACTACTTGAATAGAACTCTGAAAAGTACGGAGACATATTACATAGGTCCCCACAATTCAATACCATCAAGTTTGGCAATCAATTATTTATGAGATCTAACTCTATGATCTAAACTCTCTACTAGCCCATTATAGCTTATAAGTTGAGAAAGTATTTGGCATACTTCGTTCATATTCCTCTAATGAACCGAGGCTCCGAAAGACGATCAAAGTAAACATATCGTCTATTGATTCCATTGAGGAAGTCCAAAACTAAAAACTCTTGACGGCTTTTTTCAAAAACACACTTCAAGACTTCTACAGTATTTCCAAATACAAAATAACAAAATAAAAAAAAATAGATTTTAAATCCTTCACGCTACATTGAAAATATTTGACTCATCTTAACTCATACCGAATTGAGTAATTTAATTAAGGGAATAGGCTTCTGCTGTTCGCGTACGAAATTCCTCCAAATGAATAGACTTAATGGATTCAGCATTGATGTACGACGCACCATGTCCGCCTTAAGAACTTTCGCACACACAAACACACATACACACACTTGATTGCTAGCACGCATAAGTGTATGCTGCCTGCTGCCACTTAACTAACCGCCCACCCCAGCCACACCGCGGCATGTCCACACTGTGGCATAAATTAGCACACCCGGAAATATTTGACTCTTTACTTTGCTTGAACTTAATTGAGAATTATGCATTATTAGCATAGAATTTCTGCATTTATTTCTATGATTGCTTTAGCTGTTTGGACGTAGCTGCTCGACGCACGTATTTGTTTTTGTGTTTACTTGCTATTGTCTACTTAATTGAGAAATGACTTTGAATAATGGGAACACAATGCTGCAATTTGCTAAGATCAAACTCAAAGAGTTGCATTCGAAAGAATTTGAGCAGCAAACTAAGTGGGGAATCTTATAATTATTGAATATTAGGATATGCGACATTTATTATATGATTTGACTGTGGTATAGGCAAGGAAAAAAATATACGAAGAGATGGTTCTTGGTTTGCAGAGAAATATACTGAGAAAATTTTTAACGGAAGCGCTAATACCCCAAATTATTGACTTGGGAGTTTTCTCTATATTTTTTATAAACCAAATGTTAAAAGAAAATAATTAAATTCTATTTGCTTGATATGAATATTAAAAAAAATAAATAAATTATAAAATCTATTGTTTCACTCTTGAAATTAAAAGCTGACTTTGTACAAGGACTTAGAATATTCTCATTCTTATGGTAAATGATTTCAAACTTTTTCAACGTCTTCTACTATTTTCATGACTCTGTAAAGTCATTTCAACCTATTAGTATTAGAAAGAGGTACGGAGATTATATTTGTTTTCGCCATTCTTCAAATGGTGACCAATAGATAACCTCGCGAATACTTAATATCTAGAATTTATTAGCTTACAATTCTTGAACAGCATTTATCTTTCATAAAAGTCATTTCGAATACAAATCTTTGAGAACGTTCCAATTTCTCAAAGTTATTTTATCCTATCTTCTAGATCAAACATGTCTTTCGTTTAATTCCGCTAAAATAATATATTAAGATTCCTTTTTGGAATCTATAGCTTTATGGCGTTATTCTACATTTCACTTACATTTTGTTGAATTGTTGAATTAGGTTAGGTTGAACCGTTTTGTTCAAATAGGTAGCAACCCAGTTCGACAATATATTTAACAGAAATTTTTATCTAGAACCATAGCTAATTTTTTACGTCCGTATTGTACATTACATTTGCATTGTCCGTCATCAGGTATATGATTTTTAAAACAAGTGGCAACCCATTTCGAAAAAATATTCGCTAAAAGGATTATGGCTTTTTTTTATCCATAATATATGTTTTATTTTTGCTTTGAATTTTATGGAAATTTATTTTCTAAACAGGTGGCAACTCACGTCGATAATAGTATAGGCAGAAAGTTTTATTTAAAAATGTTTAGCTAATTAGTTTTTATTTATATATAGGAATTTTCTTGAATACTAATTTTCAAAAAGCTGGCAACCCGCTTCGAACAAATATTCATTTATAAGCTTTATTTTGCAGTTTTAGTTAATTTGAAAATTTATTCCAAAGTATTGCGTGTTTTATAAATTTTTTAAAATAAAATTATCTAAACGGGTGGCAACTCTCCTAAAAATATTTGTTAGTTAATTGTATAGAAGTTTCTCGTTTAATTTTAGAGAGACATTAGAGGATGGCTACTAACTTTTTATGGACCGTGTATAGGTGGGTTTCTTAACAGAACGCCATAGGTCTTTATCAGATACCTCAGATTATCAGATGCCTGCGTAGTACACTACTTACCTACATTATTTGAAGCATACCTTAGTGCAACAGCAACGGAAATGGCACATACAAACTGCTCGCACACACACACAAATACATAACGGAGCACACTGTTGCAAGTACTTATGCATGTAGTATCCTATGAGCAGAGAGATTAAATTGTACTTGTAATCAAGTATATTAGAGATACTCGGGCAGCGTTGCCTTGACTTTCCAACTATTTGCTTTAATTTCCGGAAATTGGCAATAATAAATGCTGCAACACAGCAAGCGCCGCACAAATACACACACACACAAACAGCCGTTCAAGTGTGTTTGTGTGTTCGGGTGCCTGTTTTTTGTCGATAATCGCGCTGAAAGTGAAGTAGCGCTGGCATCTGGCGCTTGGAAAATCAAATAACGAGCACCAACCAACCAAGCGTTATGCCAGCAAGCGAATGGCAGACGATGAAATACGCGTAAATGACAATGAGTGAAAGAAAATCAGTTTAAATACATAGATATGTATGTAAGTATGTACGTATCTGTGCATTGTTAGTAGTCGAAGCTTTTAGCCGACATTAATAAGTGATTGAGTGAATGATTGAACGCGTACAAAGCGCTCTATGCACCCCGGTACAAATGTATACATAAGTGTGTGTGTATATAAATAGTCCAATGACTGAATTGACCGGCAGGAAGACGCTGAAACGAACGCAAGAAATACAGCCTTCCAGACAGCAGGCGAGTACTTGCAGCTGCGCTCTAAAAGCTTTTGCGAATTTCTCAATTAGCGAGTTGATATTACTTTGATTGGTTTGGATTTTTCAAATATATGAAATAAATGCAACAAATTGTGTGTGTAAATCAAAAAAAATATATATATCTACACCTCCGCTAGACGATTGCCCGAAATTCTGCTACAATTATTGATTTGTAGCACGAATACTCAACTCCAAATGGCTGTTTGATTCTATGATCAGTTTTTCTTATGAGAAATATACTAGGAGACAAAAGTAACGCGACCGCCATTAAAAAAAAAAATCGACCTTTGCTAGTACTTGAACCCCTTCATTCATTTGGGTTATAGTCAAGCGCTGAACCTGCTATACTTGAATCTTCGAATAATTTACACTCGAAAATCTATAATTTGGATAACATGCCGACCCAAGGAGCACCATCTCCTCCTACCATACACAATTACACGCAGCTTGTTGGATCGCCTTGTACAAATCTACATACTTACTAAAAATATATATTAAAATATTATTCATCCCCACACGTGCAACTTATACAATTTTGACATAATATGACAAGTTGTCACTTCCAGCGAAAACTTGCAGACTTTTTCAATCGGGAACTCATAAGAGAAGAGTGGCTTTAACATTGGTAATGTGGAAAAATTTTATGTAAATACTTTTATTGTTGTTTCTCTTGGTGGAAATTTTTTAGCAGAAATGGTTAGTCCAAAATGCAAAGCTAATAGACTCCATAGAATAGAATATCCTCCATGGAACTCCATGGAATAGAATCCATAGTACTAAATTCGTTGATTTTTTTGAATATATTTTCAAACTTTAAGCTAATGTCGGTGGGTTTCGAATGCGACACCTAATCCAAATTCATGCTCAAGTCTAGTCTATTGTATTTCCGACCGGCAAGAATGTTAAAAAAAATCCGTAATTAGTGAAAGAGAAATAGAAAAATGTTGCTTCTAAACAAATTTCATTGATATAATATCCGTATTTTTATGATAGTTAAATTTAAGCCTACAACTGATAGTGTTAAGATGATCAATTGTTTCGAACTCCGCAACGGCTCTCAGAGAGAATAACTGTTTTTTTTTTCTAGCTTCAAATTGACAAATCATGTGACGTCACAATAGCTATACTCCGAGAGCAATATGAAAATGCCTTAAAAGTAAAATGTTGAGATTTAGTGAAAATCAAAGTGAAAGATCGAGCCGGACGGCAAGCTTTATGCTCTCTATAGTAATGTTCTATCAACAAGACTTTTTATACTCATTCTGTGATACTGCCAACGTTTTTACCGATACTGCCAATTCTACCACTACAAATCCAAGCCATCAGTACTTCAGTCCGTTCTTTAACCCACAACAACAATAACAACAATAACAACAACAACAACAACAACATTACAAATAAAGTTCACCAACTTTTTGTGACTTCAATTTGCAAATTCGCACCTAATGAGAATGCCAGGCACGTTCCAACTGTTGGTTATTTGTGATTTCTATTTGCGTGGCGGGTGCGACGTGTTACCAAGAGAATGCGAAGGCGAAGCTGTTGAAAAAAGAAGTTGCACAAGTAGCCAATCGCAGCAGAACAGGAACAACTCACTCAAAAGCAGTCTACAATAACAACTACAACTACAACTACAACTACAACAGCCGGTGAAGCGATGAATTTCTCCTGAGCTTTGCATCTTCATCGCTGTTCATCTGTCAAAATAGTTTGAGCGCAGCGCCACCAACGCCGCCCGCACCGCTTTGGCACACAGACTCATATACAGTTTTTTGTTGTTATTGCACTGTCTTTGTGACTGTCTTATCACTTGTCATTTGCATTCAACAAAATGAAAATTTTCATTGCTCTCTGTCTGCTTCGTTGCGCGCAACAGCAACTAAATAACTTTAAATGGCTACTTTAATTTAATTTTATTTCACAAAAATTGCAAACGTGTTGTTGCATGCAGAAAACGGTTATTTTGTGGCTACGTTTGTGGTTGAAATGAAGTTTGCAGCGCTTTTAGATTTATCAACCATTTACAATTTCGTTTGCTTCGCTGTCTCAGCGCAAGCGCTTGCTTACTTAGCAGTGTTGTTGCTGTTGTTGTTGTTGTTGTTGTTGTTGTTACTGTGGCCGCGTCAGACTGATGTAAAATGTCAAAAATTTTCATTTTTACAACATTCACTTGTCACGTGCCACCGTATGCGCGCACGATGGCTGGCTGGCCTTGCTGCGATTCCCCTTTGATTGCATCTCTTCTAACGAGTGTGTGTGTGTGTGTGTGTTTGTGTGTGTGTGGCACATTTGTATGCATTTGTTGTGTAGTTTTGTGCGACTTGCCAGCGAGTCAAAGGCGAATGCGTTTTGCATACAAATTGCTTATGACAACAACAACTACAACAACTGACGCCTGATAATTGCTAACAACAATCGTCATTTCATTTATATACACACACACACACACACACATACATACATACATATATCCATAAATAAATTTTCTTGCTGCATGCAATTTGCTTATTTCGATCGCAATTGTCTGATAAATGAAATGAAATGTGTAATTTTCCAATTTCGACAAACCCACGGACACACAGTGGCTTTCAAAGTACCAGCACTTCATTCAGCTATAAAAGAGACATACACATACATCCAGAGTCATACATCATAATTTATGAGGTGCTAATTTTATGTTAATTTGCCGATTTCAATCAGTGTCACTTACAATTGGACGACTCGCCACTTGCGTGAGGGTAATGACTTTGACTGGAAATTTTGCTTTTGTGAAAATTCATGAGGCTCACATTAGTACATAAGTACATAGGTACCCATATATGTATGTATATGCAATGATGCGCTGTCTTAAGTCAATCAATCATTCATAAATAACAACTCAATTTGAGGCATTGTCAGCGTCGGCCAAAAATGTAATTGGCCCATCAATATCATCGCTGAGATTCTTGCTTCTTTTGCATTGAGTATACCTGGTATACTTCTCTATTACTAATATATATACATGTATAGCTGTGGACTATACCTATAATTATAATTACCAGGGTGTTAATTTTTCCAAATTTCACTAAAATTTTCAAGTCCAGTTGCTTCCTTCCAGCATTTCAGTATACCACTTGTAACGGTAGTACTGAAACCGTTATGTGCTACCCAATTTTGAACGTGTCAGCGGAGCTGGGACAGTTTTAACTCTACTCCGGACGTAGCACATGCGGAGCTAGTTACTAATTGTATCGGAGTGCTGTGATGACAACTAGCACATATTTTAAGTTTATAAAAGTATTACGGCCAATCACCCATAATAAAGTAATGAGAGATATTGTCTTTTCTGAAGCATCTCTTTTTGAAGCATAGCTCACTTTGCTGCTTTTGCATCTCTGAATCTATAAATAGCCCTTTTGGATGTCTGGAGATCCAGTAGGATACCGTTCGGCGCACAGAGGTGACCCCCTGGTACATTTATCAATTTGGCCGCAATTACTTGGATAATTTTTCTAACCAGCCCAATTTGGAGAAGTCACCTTCTTTTCTTTAAGGGCCTTCAACGTAGACAGTAATAGCCGCTACATTGTTTTCGATACCGTAATGATGCTGTTTGAAAGAGAGTCTTGTGTCAATTAAGACTCCAGTTGCCACTTGTAACAATAGTTTTTTCTGTCTCTCAATATGTATATACTGTGATAAACTGGGGATATCTAGGTTTACGTAGACAATTTTTCAACGACCTGAAGAGTGATATATTCAGGGCGAATAAAGTAAATAAATGAGAATCGCTGTGGACGAGTTTATATGATATGAAGGGAAAAACTATTTCGGAGCGTCGTAAACCTATAGTTTTCTTGTGTCTCAACAAATATTTATTCTTCTCTTTCACTCTTGTTCTCACATGTTGTACTCTATTCTCTTCCTCTCTCTCTCTCTCTGTTGTTGTTGTAACGGTATAAATATCAAATAAATTTGACGAATGCTATCAAGATGTCAGCCCTTGGCCAGATAAAAATTAGGGTCGATTCCGGTTATGTTTACGCGACTGAAGTCGGAACGGTAAAGTTTTCTTTGCAGAGAGGATCATTCGGTCAAGTGAGAGAGCTTCAAATTTAAGTCGGTAATTAAAGGAGCTGACCTTGGAGGAACCCAACCCAAGAGTCAGTATAGCGCGGAACAATCAGGCTTATGATTATTACATAGACTGATACGAACATAACGGCAAAACAACACCCACAATTTTTTAAGGCAATAGCCAATCAACGTTTACAACTGAAGGTGTTGACACACTCGGGCGACTTGGTGCGGACAACAGCAACAGCAACAACAGAAGCAGAGTAGCGGCAATAGCAACGGTATCAGAGAATATCTTTCCGCACTTTTGCTTTCCTTAATTAAAATTGAAATCTTGAAATTCCACAAATTGCAGTGAGACACCAAAAATGGGCTGAGTAGTTGGCGAAACGACAGACTGGACACATGCATACATACATACAAAAGTGTGAATGAGTAAATGTGTAAATGTGTAAATGTGTGCGTGTGTGTGTGTGTGTGTGTTCGAACGGACGTTGGCTAATCGAAGGAATGCCTGTCGGCACTGCGGCACAAATGGTAATAAGCCAACAAAGCGAGTAGTGGTAAATAGGCAACACTGACAGAAACAACAATTGCAACAACAATAATAACAACAAACACATAGACAATATTGTGGTGCGCTGGTGTCTGCTGGCGAGACCTAACGATCCATGCTAATTAAAAACATGCCTCACATATGCGCACTAGCGAGTGGCTAGGTGGCGATCTAGTGGTGTGTATACATATTTATTTATATATGTCCGATTATATGCAAATTTGGTGGTGCAATTTACGAATGCGTTGCACTGCCTTAGCCGCCGACAACTGTAAGCTTGCCGCCCCACCTCGGAACCCCACAAACTTTGCCGCGGCATTAGCAGCGATGGCAGTAGCACTTGTGAAGGAAAAACTTTAATTGGGAATATCATGGATTTCTTTTTCTCTCAATTCGATATTATTTTTAATTAATAGTTTTCTTTTATTGCATTGGGTTCGGAAAAAAAACCCAAAATTGAGTAATATTAGTACGCAATCGGTTACTATGAGAGTTAATGCGGAATAACGGTATGTTTTAGTTTTTAAATAAAAACTAATAAATTATGCAACATGTACATTGTACATGAATTAAAATGCGCTAAAAGCTTACAAATTTCCCACAAACAAAACCATAATTGAAATAATCGTTTGGAAATCATATATATGAGGCATATACTCCCGTAGCTATTTTTGTTGTTGTTGCCTGCGGCTTTCATATAAATTGTGTTGATTTGTCAACGGAAATGCATAGCAAAGTTGTTGTTTTTTTTTCACAATATATTATTCATAGCAAAGGAACTGGCTCAACGCCTAACTAGTTTGCAAATCTGCTCGCCAGCTGGCTGCCATCAGCAGGAAGATGCTTTCAAATCGCTAAGAAGGAAATGGATATTTTCGAAAAATTGCCAATTCAATTGCATACGTTTGTAATAAATGCAAAACGATATATAGTGCCTTGTGAAATCGTGCAAATTCGGTATAAGTTTGTATGTATTGTATGTTTTTGTTAGCTCTACTCGGCGCTCTTGTCCAAAATGTTCATATAAATCCGAAAACATAGTAATGATAACTCATTGGAGTGGTATGACCGCTTGTCATTCTCTCTCTCTGTCTCTTTTGGTAATGCCGTTTCTTACTATTTACGCAACTTGTTTGTTCGATTCGTCAGTCTCTAAAGATTCACCTGTCAATCTTTGGAAAGTGACAAATCGAAAATGAAATAAAAGCAATTCATTCTTAATAATTTAAAAGAATTTTGATTCCATAGCGCCCGCTATTGACCCAAATTTTTAGATTTGTCGAAATGGATACATATATTTTAGAAGAGCATATTTCATGAAAATCATTTTGAGTCTCATATATTTATCCTACAAATACAAGGTTCCAATTAATAGTGTATGACCGTGGTACAATGACCAAGATGTCAAAAAACCTAAGCAGTTTTATTTACATTTGAGGGAGAATCGAGGCCATGAGTAATATATTACCTCTCCTAAACCACGAATAATTATTTGTAAATGTTTCGTATTGCATTATTTTTGGTAAGTCCTACCTTTATTGTAGAGGGAGTAGTTGTATGAGCTTTAAGGCCCCCTGCTAGATCCCTCGTAGCATTTACTTATTCTTAGACATAAGCGACTTCGTCTCTATGATATCTTGGACTGGACTAAGTACACTCCAAGATTCATTATTAATATTTAAGAATCTTATCTTTTATACCAAAAGCATCCCATCCGTCCAAGTCCTCAGCGTTATTTTGATTAGGGTCAGATAAGGATTCGATTCGATTCGGATTTTACTTTGCAACCTACAGTGAGATTCTGTGGGGTTTCTCACTATAGAAAACATATCCAGAGAGATCCTTCTTTGCTGGTGCGACATATATTTATTTTTCTATGAATTTCCAAATTCATAAGGAAGAACAGAAAGGAACTTAGTTCACACTTGATGGACTGTCCGGCAGGGACTACATTATATGTTTAAATAATTGATTGACTTTCCTCAACAACAACATTTCAGCAACTTCTTCTGGCTGAAATCGACATAATTTAGTAAAGCTCTGTTTCAAAAAAAAAGTCAAAAGTTTGATGCGGCCTCAAAGAGCAGCGCTGAGCGCAGAAAGCAAAAAGTCAATACAATTTCGAATGTTGAATCTATTTACAAAGGTAAATTACGGAATAGTGTTATATCAGACCACCATATTCACCATTCCCTCATCAATCTTAACATAATAATATAGAAAATATGCGAGCAAAAAATCTACTTTCTAGTTGAAAATCCCCCAAGTATCCAATACATATTTCTCACAAACAAAATGTAAATACTCGCTCTTCCTGCACGACTTATTAAAATCTAGTAAGGCACACTTCCAGACCCCACGAATAGAGTGAAGCTTACTCGCTGAAACCATACGATATTATACTTCCAGAGTTTCAGTAAAAGCATCGCTGAGATCTTGAGATCTACACATAGTGTAGGTACTCGAGAATATTTCTTTGATTATCGATTTTGTTTTCTTTTGTTTTGAAGCTTCCAACATGGCTTCAAGTTGAGAAAATGGTTCTCCCAAAACTCTGTTAACGACATGAGAATTATATATTACAATTATTAGCTCGAACTCATGTGAAATATTAAACTCAAATTATATATTAACAAGTTTGGTCTTGTACAGCTAACATCTCGTCCATCAGAAGGAAGTATTTGATGACCCAATATGTAGATATACCGCATTATAAATGACATATGCATTTCCTTTAAATACACATCCATTTATACATAGAATATTTACGTATTTAATATTACCCGCATGTTAGTCCTTTGGAATTTCTAATGTATGTTATTTATGTGCCCAAAAAAAGGCAGCGGCTTTTCACAAAGCAACATCACTGTCTGCCAACAACTTGTGCATTTAATTAAAACTCATACATAAATATATATATGTATATATGTATGCTCGTTTGTGAGCGCCTAACATCGTTGTCTCCTCTGGCCCTTTGTCTTGGCGTCTGGATCAACATGTGTAGCAGACGATCCATTCACAAAACCACCAACAAAACCAGGTCTGTGTGTGAGTTCATTCGAAATAATCATGCACACAAATCATTTAAAGTCGCCTCATGTACACTCAAGCACTGCAAACCCCTTTCCCGCCACTGCGCCACACATTCCCACATGCGACATGAGGCACAACAAATTACTGAACTACATGAAATCAGCAAAGTGTGAAATTAATGCGTCCACAAACACTTGACAGCCGCATTCGTTTTCGAGACAGACGAGCCCACGCAATCACGGTAGCAGCAGTTTGCGGGCGCAATTTCACTCATCGTCTTCGGCTGCCCGAACGTCCAGCTTCCCGACAAGTAGCGGCGCTTTAATGCCAAAGTGACACAGAGAAGGAACCACTTCGACTGGAAGGACCGACCAAGAATTTATTTTGGTTAAAGAATATGTCATCGCCCACAACAACAAATAGATCTGGCTAGAGGCGCACACAAAAAAAAAAAACGGTTGTCTAATTAATTTTTGCTCTCAAGCTGCCTTTCTGCTCGACGTTCGAAATGAAAGACACACATGTTACGTTTTTACTTAAATTTATAAATGTTGGAATGCCAAATTGCAAGCTAAATGAAATGGACAGCCACTTAGTAGCCTTTGACTCGCCATTGGCTTCCTTCGTGGTTGGTTTCATCACTCACTGCCATTGTGGCACGCAATTAAAGAGATATACTATTTTCAACGGTTGGAACATATTTGTCTTAGACTTGCAAAATTTAGACTGCTTAAACAGCTTTTGAAGAGAGAGTAGACAAAGAGAAGATGATATATATTAAATGGCGTATGCGCGATTTATAGCAAGACAGGATGAACAATTTGTATAGTGTCTATGTGGGGTTGCCTCTATACAAAAGTTTTGCTGTTAGACCTAACCTTCAAAAGATAGTGTACATAAATTTAGGTTAGATAAAAAGGTAATTAGTTAGTAAGATATAGCAATTTGAGTGACATAAGTATTGGTATTTAGAAAAAACTGGATGAAAACGAATTTCAATAACAAAAAGTAAATTGTCGAGTATTTCTGGGCACTACGTCTTTCGATAAAAAAGCTCTATGAAGTGTGAATGCCACGCCAACTCACAATCGACCAAAACCGAATAAGGAATACACGATTGCGAATGGTGTTTGGAGCTCTTTAATAGCAATAAACCCGATATTTGTGGGACCATATGTGGCAACGGATGAAATATGGCTAAAGCATTTTAATTCCGATTCCAATCGACATTCAGTCCAATCGACGAATCCAAAGCGTCGAAAAACTCTAACAAAGCTGTGGCGTATATGTTTTCGGGTTATTTTAAGGATAATAACGCCGAAACAACAGCCCAATTTAAAGCAGTGGAAATTCAGCAAGTCTGGGTTATCACACGATGGACAAATGTCATTAACTCGGCATCGAATTGCTGCACCTATTTTAAAGCAAAACACACATCGTACTACAAAAATAGTATCGAGAAGTTGAGAGATCATTAAAATCTGTATAGCGCCTTCAATAGCGCTGAATACCAATATCAAATGACGTCACTTTAGCAATGTTGTTCACCTCAAGGAATATGGAAGTCTCCTCTTTTGCCCAATGTATTAGAACGGTTTGTAACTATGGTTGTTGGTAGAATCTTGAAGTGATTGAAGTAGATATAGAGCTATATATGTATATCAATATCTTTACAATCAGGGGCGTATCTAAAGCATGTTCATAGAAAAAAATTCACAAAGGAAAGTATACAAACCTAAACAGCTATGGTTAAGAAAATTAAAGCGGCTTAAGTTTCTTTTGTACAATATTTTTATGAAGCTGCCCCGTGACTAAGCCTATTATTCTTACAGAAACATGAAACACAGTGAATCACAGTGAAACACAGATTTATATACATTATTCTTTTCAGAGTCAAAAGTATAAAATTCTTGCAAAAAAATAACAAAACTTCAAATTCTTAATTCCATTATTGCTAGAAAAGCGACGCAATCGTGTTTAGTCATGGCGCTTAATTGCGCTATGAATTTGGCAAAAAGAACATACATATTCTCATAGCTACTGCGTAAATTCTTACATATGCAATGAATTAGCGAAAATTCAAAGAATAAATCGCAAGAACTTAATGGCCACAGTTAATGCGGGAAAAAATTTCGTCTTCTCCACAGAATTGAGTGTCATTTGGGCGCTGCCTCGAGCAGCAAAGAAGCAATGCCAACAGAAAAAGCGGTGTCAATGGCTTATTACACGTAATTGTTGTAGTTATTTATATACATATAAATGCACATATGTGTAAATGTTTGTATATATATATATACATCTCTAGGTGCGTTTTGCCGTGAGGCATTTGCGCTCAAACGCAAGAAACCGAATAATTAAAACATAAGCCTCGCCTCCAAGCAAGGGCTGAGCTTACAATCATATGTATATATACATATATATATATATATGTAAATGTATGTATATTTATGTTTTATGACTTGTGTTGCGCGAGCGCATGCCTACAAGTGATTATATACTTATGGCCGTAAAATTACAAATAACATACCTGCGTTTTTTCTCTGTATATTTGACACTGGTTGTCCGCCTCCATTTCATTGCTAAAGCGGAAAAGCCAATCACTAGTCAAAAGCATTGCTGCCGGTGCGCAGTTGCCCTTTTTGCGCCAACAGCCGCTGCGCATGCGCCGACACCTCGTTCATGCCTTCAACTACCGCATATGCTTGTTTGGATGCCTGCTTGCATGTGCATGTGTGTGTGTGTGTGTGTGGGTGTGTATGTTAGCTTATCTCCATGGATTTTGTGCTGTTCATTACCATTGTTGCAGCGCAATATTTGTGCAACCAAACTTGCATCCGGGCCACTGGTGTTCATTCAACCGCCCCTATTGCCGTTCAACGACTCAAACATGAGTTTTTTGACTTGAACCGAGTCAATGCGAGTTAATGGTTCAGCCCTTTTGCCGATGGTCAGCGTTTAATGATGGCATTTGCTGCCACGTTTATTAACTATTTTTGGAATTTTTTATGAATATTTATTCAATTATCTATCTATCTTACTTAGAAAGCGCGTGAGTCTCGTAGCATCTTAATATTTACTTACACATACATGCGAACAACAAATGAAAACGAAATGAAAACTAAAATCAGCCTTAATTTATTCGACGATTTCCACCATAAAAGCGCAACAACTACTCATCTTAATTCAAATTCGTTTATAACGTCGCAACTCTGTGGTCAAAGCACACAAATCAGTCGGAGTAAGTCAAATACATACATACATATTTAGTGTATTGTCACTACTAATTGCAGCGAATGAAAAGAGAAAAAAAAAAGCATGAAACAGTCCTGCCACAGTGCTACCACCGCACTAAACACGTTTAACAACAACAAACAGCAACAACAAACACCAATATGGTGCGTAATCAGCAGCTGAAATACTTCCACCACACCACTTAACTACCGTTAGCCCGATTGCAGCAATTTCCTCATGCGGTTTTTTTTCACTGCGATTGCTAAATAACGGTATTTTCACTGACAAAGTGCGTCTCGTTATCTGCACGTGCGCAAATGTTTAAGTTTTTCATGGTGCCGTTAAAAAATATGTCTGTTAAATAAATGCCACCATTAAATGAAATGGAAATGAAATGAAATGGAAATGAAATGGAAATGGAATGGAAATGTGCGGTGGCAACTTGACTAATTTATTAATTGCTTTGATTGCGTATTTCAGTAGCATAATTGAATAAAAATTTATATTTTTTATTTTAAAACGCAACTTATTTACCGCCAATTAACAGGGTGTTCCTGTGCGGGTATGTGGCTGAAGTGCTTTTAATACGAGGAGGAACTGAGTTTTAGAAACGAATTCCAGAAGTAAAGCCAGTTTACATGTGGCATTTAGCAGTGGCGAGTGAACATACTCGGCGGCTCGGAGACCATAGGTACATAGAAAGGGTTTAGAAAAAGATCATTGTCTACTCTCAGAATAATTATAAAGAGCAAGTGTTTCACAAACAACAAATGTCTTTATCGCCATTTCTACTAACCAAGAATTTGTTACTACTTCTCGCATAAGTACAGGGTGCTCTCTTCTCAGAACCGTTTTATTTCGCAATCACGAATTATCCTTGCTCTAAAGTGTAAGTACGAATTCTCTATCGAGTTGAAGCCACTCAAAACGGATCTTGAACAGATTTTCTTTGCACTAACCTCTAAGAAGATCGTTTTATACTGATTTGGAACCAGGATCATCAAGAATTATATCAGTCATGCTGTTCAAATTCTCTTCATAGCTTTTAAAACTAATATTTCCTATAAACATCATAAACTTCGAAATCAGCATTTCAGCAGGGTCATCGAAACTCATTTACAATATTTGATAAGAGACCTATTTTTGGAGAGCAAATACTTTTTCGACTTTTTCTGTTGAAATTTCTTATATTTTAGCATTTCAAGTCCTTCTTGGCGTTCTTTTGATTTGCAAAACAAAGAGCTACAATTCGTTGCTTGGTTTGTAAAAAATTGTTCATTAAAAAAATCTGAAAATTTTTGCAAGGTTTTCTGAGGACCCTGAGGAGTTCGTTTCAACTTCTTTACTTTACGTGTTTTCGGCAATATTTCCGAAAAAGGTTCTTAGAGTTTGCGCACTCAGCAGTTGCGACGTCAGCTGCATTCCCCGAGTAGTCTTTTCTTTTACAACAACAACAATTTGGGAAGTCAAAATTTCCCGAACTCGACGAAATAGTCGTTCATAATACACTTGACCAAGCATCTAATATATATATCTCATGCAAACACCCTGTTTTTTACAATGTAAATATAACAGCAGACTGACAAATTGCTTGAAGGAAATAGTTTAGTTATATTGAGCCGGAAATATACGAGACAGTTGAAGTGCAAATGTTTTAAGCAATTACCATAAATGTCTCACGAAGTGAAAACTGGAAACCACTTACTCCACTTTTTTTGGTTTTATTTGCGTATAAATAATATTATAAGTATTTCAAGACAGTTGCGCCTGCGCGACTTCCGAGAAAGACGGGTTAAGGGGCAGAGTTTTCTATCATTTAGTTAAATGAGAGATTCAAAAAAAAAAGGAGGAGTAAAGAATCGAACACTTCTAAAATCATCGCATATGTCATCTTCTCAGTCTGTAATCCATTCGAGAGTGCCTCAATCCTCCACAGACAGCTCTTTACAAGCTGCTATGCGTTGAACGGTTTAACGGTATAATATATTAAACTATTATTGTTTAATAATAAACTTTTATTAACAACTGCCTCGTATTAATACTATTTTAGTATTTTAAAGTTATCGTCCACACAATAATGATGGAATGAGTTCGTGACAACTAACACGTCTACATAACATTCATTTGTCTACTCACTTTATTTACAAAGTCGTTAAGCTTTGAATGTTACAATTGTTTACAGACGTAGTTAAGCAAATCTTTTTGTTTTGATGACGTAAACTCCACACTTTGCGTTTATGCATCGCAAGTAAAAGTGACTCAAAACAAATTTGTGTTGTGCGCTTGTTTTGTATATTGAAATACATACAATCATTTTTTTTTTTTTTGAACTTGAACTCAGGCTGAAAATAATGAAATGTGGTGACTTTAAAAAATAGCTCCACATTGTTTTTAAATACTTGAAATATTGTTATTCCGAGTGTACTTTCAGAGTGTGATGCAATGGATTTCATGGGCCTCAAACAACTTTTTCCCACTTGTCCAATCATTGCTTGTGAGTATAGATTAATAAGCTTTTGGCTTGTAGAGCAGTATAAATATGTTTATATGATTTTATAAGTATTACTGCAGCCAACATTATATATCATATTGTTGTGTAAATTTTAATAAAAAAATTAATATTGCAACTAGAAATAGCCTAGAATATAAGCTTCATGTTTATTAATATATCTTCACAAATTAAGCATAGCTGAAAATCATAAAATTTGCGGAGACAAGGCACATAACCTAAAATTACTTTTATATATTTTTGGCTATTTAACAAGTGACGTATACGCCCAGTGGGCCCTCAAGTAATTCAATGTTTATAAAATGCAAACATACTTTCGTATAAAAAATTTTTGTGTTCACGGATAATTCTGTAATACAGCTAAGCCATTCTAGAATTTGCCTAATGCTATTTTATCAAGAGTATCTTACTTTTCATTTACTGAAGTAATAAGTTCCTTTGTACCAGCTTCATGAACTAAGGTAGAATTCCTAATTGTAGATATCTCTGATGGGAAGAAAGGTAATTAATAGTAGATGCAAAAGGTTCAAAATTAAATAAAATCTTTTCTAATAAATATTTCTTTGTACTCATTGAGCAAGCAGCTTGTAATTTAGTCGAATCATAAATTGAAAAATTTACCTACCATAATGGCAAAAGAGTTTGCCTGGGCTTAAGCTACGCAGTAAGCAGTAAAGACTAATAGTATACTGATATCACATCCATTAAATTTGACTATAGCTGTGTAAACAGCGTGAAATTTGGTCACACAGTACCTTATTCTCGTCCTTGCGACGCTTTAAGTCCCTTTTCCAGGCGCTTGTTCTAGACCTCGACCGGGTTAGTATTTAATCCCTTTAGTGAATTCATTTTCACGACTGCTAATGATTCATGGACCATTCCTAAACAGTTGTTTATTTTCGAGAACAGGAAAAAGTTACATAAAACAAAATTCTGTTTGTGGTTCGAACGTCATTGATTTAAATATTCTTTAACAATGCCCTCAGGATTTTGTGCGAACGCTTTTTCATAATAACTAGAAGTAAAACTTTATGAAAAAGAGCAGCACAGTACTCTGTCGGATTCATAACGACAATATGTGGAATGAGTTCAGGACATATTGAAGAGAAAGTTGGGTCTAACTCAAGTTCAAGTTGAGGCCTACTAGGGTTGTTGTTTAGGAGATAATTAAAGATTAGTTCAGAACTAGTTCGGCAGAAGATTTGCACTATTCCAGTATTACTTTAAAAGTAGTTCGGAACTAACTTACACGACTATTTCAGAACTATTTTTGGACTAGCTTATAACTGGTTTCGGACTAGTTCTAGATTAACTAAGCTCAAGAGAAATTAATTTTTTATTTTGGACATCCAACCAGAGTTAAAGGAAATAATATATATTTAATAAAAAAAAAAGCAGCTAAATTTTGCCATCTACTGTACTTTGCAAGCTGCCATACATACGTACGTAAATCTATAAAAGCCAACTGAAGGCATGAGCAAACATTTAGAATACTAGAATAATATATTGGCGCGCCTCAAACTAAATGGAAATAAGAATCTGAAATATTGTTCAATCCCACTTTTTCAAATAAATTGCTTTTTGAGAGGTTGTACTACTTGCAACATAAATAGTTACCGTTATTTCACAATTCACTGCCTCTTGTTATTTGCTCGAAAACAATTTATTACGAGTTCTATTTGCTATACCCAAGAAGACATGCCCAAATTGCTTGCGAAATACAAGATTTCAAATTAAAATGCAATTTCTGACAAATTTCGTGCTTAGACTCAGGCACACGGAAGATCTTGAAGCATGGCAATCCAATGCGAACTCCACATGAAACCGGATATGTGTCTGTGCAAATTACAATAACACGCAAATAACAAATAAATTCACGAAAATAATGCCGAACTGAAGTATAACAAAGAAACGTGGCATTACCAAGTATTTAACCGTAATCATTTGCATGTGTCCGCATAAATAAATATGTGTGTATGTGTGTGCAACATGTGTGTAAATTCGGCCAACATTTGAATGTGCTCGTAAAATCGCATGAGAGGAATTTAATTTCGCGCTGAAATAAGCGAGGGCGGTGATTTTCCCAACTACATGAACAAGAACAAGAACAACAACAAAAGAGCGCATAGAATAATCTGCAATGGATTGTAACGCCGAAGACCGAAAGTCGTAAAGTGGCTTAAGTGGAGTTTAAGCAGCCGCAAGTGCCACAAGTGCCACATGGGCAATCCCTTGGGCAATGAACGACTTGCTGGCGTCGCTTGTCATGAGCAGGACCATTCACACACATATTGTAAGTAAGTATGTGTGTGTGTGTGTGTGTGCGCGCGCGTTTTTGCATTGGTTGCATGTGTGGCAAGCACATCGTTCCCAACGTTTGTGGTGGCAATTGCGCTGAGCGATTCCAAAAAAGCGTCAACGGCGCTAAACTAGCACCAACTGCAACAATAATAACAGCAACAACAAATGGCACCAACAGCTGCTATGCATGACAACTGCTGCGACTGCAAGAGCGCTGAAGCAAAGGAGTATTTTAATTCTTGCATGTGCACACGCCTTGTATTATTTCCCTTTTATTTATGCATTTTGCAGTTGTTTGCACTTTTTGCTATTGTTTTTGTTTTTGTTTCCACTTCGTGTGAATATTTTTACGATCGCGTGGCGTACAGAAATCAATTTGCGCCTGTCTAGACGAGTCAAAGGAGAGCCAAGTGCCACAACAGACCACCAGATAACAAGAACAACTGCATTCACAGCTGGCTCTAACCGCTAACCAACCACCCACCCACCCACCTACCCACCCTTCCTTCGGTTCATACTACTCTTCAAATGAAAACCAAGCGCTTTGTATGCTGGTCAGGAGCCGTAGCGCCACGCAGGACATGCCCAGACACAGCACCATATAAAAAAGGGTCTTCAAAAAATGGGAAAAAAAGTGAAAAGTGTGGGCTGTGAAGGTCTGAAGAAACCGTCGACAAACCATGGCGTAAGACTAGCATTTGTCTTAATTGGTAAATTATAGCGCTCCTGACCGTGACCCCTAATTTTGTTGAAAGCATGGCAACACTCACTTTGCAATCAGCGCGGGTGTGAGTGCAAATGTCAAGTTCAAGGGCGTTTAAAAAAGCAGTTTTACACTTATGCCCTTCACCGCTTAAGCGCAATTTAAATAATTTAGCTGTCAAAAGGTGTTCCTGTGTACTTTAAACTGATATTAAAAAAATTATTTGTAGCATTTTCCCTCTTGAATATTTAATTTTCTTTGTGATTGCACGCATGCAACATGCTCACTTCCTTTTTGCGACCGATAAGGTCTTAGGGATAAGCTGTAACTAATTCAGCACTCTTTTAATGTGAAATATCACGAATGCTAATCAAATGCGCACGAATTGTTTGAAATGCAAATCAGAGCCTCAGATCTTGCTACTTTGCATACTTTGAACTTCAGTAAAAATTCATTATATAATTTAAAGACTTTGAGGAACAATTTTTTTTCTCTATCAACCAAGTAAATTGAAATTAAAGAGCATTTCCAGCAAGAAAGGCTTTTCGTCCAAAATGACTTTCCTTAAAAAGAGTGTTTTCGCTCTCCTTTGGGAGAGGGAGCTTTCGAGGGAGCTTTGCCAAAATCCATTTTAAGAGAGCCTTATGTTCTTGCAAAAACAAGAGCTTCTTCTTTACCTTATTTGCATCCATTATAGACTTTGACTGGCCTTTGAGCTATTCGGCGCTCAATCTCATTCCGACAACCTCTTTAAAGATCTAAGCAAACAGCACTCTCTTTAACCTTCTTTCAGTCGAAAAGTTCACTCTTTCCGAATTCTTTGGTATACTCATGAAGATTAGCTGCCTAAAACCTCAGTCCTTTCACATTGTTCTATAGGATGAGTTCATGGAATCACTGATGTCCGGCAAAGCCCTCTTTCGGCATTTGGGGGAAAAACCGGAATTCTGAAGATTGGCCCAATAGCCAACATTTAGAATCAAAGTGCCAATACAAAATTTTTTTATATACTCAAATACATGCTTAATAAGGCCTGAAAGAGAGAAATTCGATATTGTTTCCCTTATTCACAGAATAAATTGCCGAAATTAGACCTTTTTGGGGGTTCTGGACTGACAAACCGCTTTAAAAGAATCAACTTTTTTACTCACATCAACACATAGGTGGCTCACGAGGCTACTAAAAAAGTTGCAGAGTTCAAAAGCTCTGAGCTTGAAGAGCTTCTATGGCTGGGTGACAGTATAAACTTTAGAAAATTCGATCGAGAAATTTTGAGGTACAGCGACTGGCTGAAAATCTTAAAGCCGAGGTGAGTTGCTATAAAAACGAACGAATCGATACTTGGGAACTACGTTCAGCTTATATTAAATTTGTGGAGGAACTACACTTCCTACTAAATGAAGGTGACATCAATAATACAGTGGTTAGAACACTTTGTGAGAAAAGAAAATGAGGAAAGCCAAACGTTCCGGCTATGGACGTTTTAAATACAGTGCCAGCTGGCTATTTTGAAGGCCTTCACATCATTAAAAGTCGACTAAAAACTTCTTTTGAACTTGCGCACTGGCGACTACTTGCTAAGCAATGAGAAAACTGGTGCGCCACTATGAAGTCTTCTAACAGGTCTTTGAGGAAGCAAGAAGAATATGTAGTAATAAAATCTCCGCTAAGATTTTGAAAGAACTGAAAAATATACTTTTGTCATATATTAGGTTTAGTAAACAGAAATCCATTATTTTTGCATTAAGTTATAGGTTTTACTTAGCATAGTTAGAATGATCCGATCTTTCTAACGCCATGTAGCGTAACCCGAACTCGCTTACATATACAATGTGAGATACAAAAAAATATATGGTAACAAAGTGGATTTCTTTTTACTAGAACTAATATATGGCGTTCAGTGGAAAATCAGTTAAGAAAGACCTAATTCTTACTTACTGAGATAATAGTGAGATATTCATTATTGAAAAAAAAATGCAAAATAATGAAACTTCTCTGACCTCGACCAATATTGTTTACACAATTACAGCGCAAATTTTAAAAAATGTTAGATAAATTTTGCGAGATAAAATGCTGACAATTTTCAAATTTTTAATTGCTTTAAATAAATTATCAAATATTTCGTACTTTTCTTGTGTACATTTTTTGCCTTGCGGCATGCTAGGATTTCGCAAGTGTTACGAAACTCGTATAATTATCACTTGCGATTGCGAAACGTTGCAAAATACGCAACAAACGGTAGCCAAATGCTTTTTAAGTACAAGCCGGTGATTAAATTACACTTATTACCACTCAGCAAATTCTCATTTTATTTTTATTTTTTTCTTTATATTTTTTGCCCATGGGTATAAAGGAGAGCGGGATAAAAATCAAAAAAAAAATCAAAAATTTTAAGTAATAAAACAACATTCTAATCCGCAATAGACATTGTACACACTTATGCAAACACTTGCAACATTTATAGAATTTTATTATTGCTTTGCTTTGCTACGCTAAGAACGTAGGAAAAGAACGCTGCGAATTTGCGAGCGACTTGACAGCGCCACGCTTTTGCACAGCACAGCCGCAATTGTGGCATAATCTGCATTAAGCAACAACTTGCAACATTTTGTGTGGAATTAAAATATTCTAACCCTTCGTGCTGCCTACTACAGTGTGGCGAAACCGATTTTTTTCCAATGAGTTGGCAATTCTTATTCGAATTTCGTGCAACCAAATTATTTCTTTTGGATTGTGGGCTTTTTGATTAACACAACTATTGCCACATCCGTAATGACAGCAGATATCAGAGCTAACATAATACGACTATAAGCTACTACTACAACAAAAACGACAGCTAGCAATTAAGTATGCCAGTTGGAATTAAATACGCAAAAGTGTGTGGTAAAATGTAAAAATGTATGTATATATGTATGTGTGCATGTATATGTCTGCATATTTATCATACTTAAATATATATATATGCGTATGCTTCTTCGCCCAGAGCATTTCGCACATAAATTGTCTTAATTCACGCCAACGTCATCACCCAAAGTTTGCTATTTTGTAACCTTTCCGGTCTGCGACTAGACAGCTAGACAGTTAGCCGATTTTGACTGCGGCATTCAATTAATTTAATTTTTGATTTGGCATTGAAGTTACTTTGCGGATTATTTTTTTTTTTTTTGTCTTCGGGCGAACCAGTAATATTTTTTTTTTATATATAATAACAACACTGATTTGCAATTAAAAAAATTTGTAGTGTTTACTTGTACTTCTTTAAAATTTAATAATAAAGTTTTGCTTTATGGAACAAGAATTTGTGGTGGTTTTGGAATAAAAATAAATTTTTTAATAAATATGTTTTGGTTTTTTTTTGTATTTCATTAGTAGTTATTTTATAATAAAATGCCATAAAATGTAAAAAAAAATTCTTTTTTTTAATTTTTTAAAAAATTTTAAAAAACTTTTGTTTGAAAAAATTTGGTTAACAAATTTTTATGCTTAAACTGTTTAATATAATGTTTATATGTTATGTTTAAACTTAGTTTAAAAAAAAAATTTTCAGGATTAGCCGTAAAACTTTTATAAAGAAAATTGCAATAATTTGAAAAAATTCTATGTACTTTACTAGATAATGTTACTGGGAAGCTACAGCTAAAACGTCAAATGTATAGGTGTTCGCTTCGACATTATAGCGGAATGGACAGGGAAAAGTTTTGTTTCATTATTCTACCAGTTAACAGGTTTTTAGGAAATTATACTTTAAGCCAAAAAAAATATAATTGTGGAAAATCCTAGACTACCCTAACCTCTTGAGTTGACTGCTTCCACTACTGCAGGTGATCTATTAGCCCGAGTTTCAAAGACATTGATGACTGTCTCTAGCTCTTTATCGGGAAGGGTATGTTCGATATTTCCCTTAAGTGATCAATCTTTAATGTTCTCGTAAGAGAGGTACTTCAAACCACCGCACAAACAAGCATAACGGTATCAAAGAGCTGATGCGAAAGAAAAAACAATTGACTGAGACGACTGTTATAGGAGCCATGTAGGGCGATCAACAATTCTTCAAATCAAAATATTTTTCAATTCCACGCCTTTCATTTTCGAACACATTTATTTTTAGTATTCGTTCGAACAAAATCGAACTCACTTTCAAACAATTAAGAACATATATAACCTAACAATTAGACATCTAATGGCTGGCTGGCTAACAGCAATATGAAAAAAGCGTCCTCATAAGAAAAGTATTTTACGATTTCCAACTACTCCTGCTTTCGAAATCGCCGAAGAAAAAGTATTTTTCAAAAGTAGAATAAACAAAAGTTAAAAAATAAGTAAAATATATAAGTGAATGCACTATAAATATCTTTGTTTTTAATTCCATCCATTAATATATATATATATATATGTTCACATGCACATGCAACACCATCCAACTGAGCAGCAACAAAACTTGTCACCGTCGACAGCCGTGGATGGGCTGTCGTCAGCGCCATCATCCAATTAAATGCAAATTTTTTAGAAATCGCAGCTACTTTTGATGGCGACCGATTTCGCCTGGCATTGATGGCCGTGTCGCCAAATAAACTTATGGCAACAACAACACTTTGACGCAACAAACAGCAGCCGCCTTAACGGTGGCAATTGTTGTTTGTTTTCTTATTTGTTTTGTTGTTGTTATTATTGTTGTTGTTGCGGTGCACTAGCGCTAATGTTATCGGCACAGCGTGGCCGCTGGCGACAGTGGAACCAATAAAAGCCACCCACCACGCCGGTGCGGCACGTCAACCATTACCACAACAACAATAACAATAACAACAACAACAGCAACAATAACAACAAAGACAACAACCATAGCGACCGCCGACAACTAATGTGGATGCACGCAGCACACTTGTTTTGTGATTGTCAGTCGCGGCTAACGATATTGTCACCGCCGCAGACGTACATCTGATGCGAAGGCCCAGATATGTCTGCCACACATTTTGGCCACCGCCGCTTTTTTTTTGTTTTTGTTTTTTTGGTGGACGCGCCACACTGACGACTGTGGCGTAAAATTCAAATTTATGCTTTTCTTAATGCAAATGGAGCGAATTCGTTGCGGAGGCGCGCGTGCATAATAATCTATCGAAATGTGCACAGATCATACACACACACGCACACATATATACATGTATGTGTGCGCCTGTAATTTCTTCACTTTATACCTTTGTTGTGACCACATAAAATAGACTAAGCGCTTATACTGGTGAAAACTGCACACACTCGTGGACGAGAGAGCGTGAGCGTGAGCGAGAGAGAGAGAAGGGGGGGAAAGAGTTGAAGGCGAAAACAAAAGTTGCCACATGATTTTATTTTGACAAATCAATACGTATTTTTATGTGACATTTTCATACACACTATTTATTACAATTTTTACTTCAAATATATTTTACGTTCATAAAAATCAAAACAAACAAACAAATCTGTGTTGCATTAGAAATCCCATTTATCATATGGCTAGCCGCCGCCCTCCGCACCAGCATCGCGCTCGCAAAAACCGCTGTCTTCCGTTGCTGCCATTTTAGGCGATGATTTATGAGTTCGCTCGCACCGCAATGAGTGCATTTTCGCCATCGCCAGCGCCATCAGTCGCTCCATTACGAACAGCCTCAGCCTCAGCCTCAGCTTCAGCCTCAGCGTCAGCCTCGGCAAACGTCATTGCCATCGTTGCAGCTAGCGCCAATGGCATCACGAGATGAAAGCAAAAGTCAAAGGCATAAATTTTATAAAGTTGCTTAGCTGACAAGTGATGTACATAAATATCGGCGATGGAAAACGCGAAAGACTGCAGCGAAGCGCGCGCATATGACAAAACTGGGAGATAAAAAGAAATTAGTGCGTGTACGATTTGATATTTGTAGGCAGTAAAATATGCAAAATATTTACGAAAACGTTTAGCTATTTTCCACTTTGTGTATTTGCTAATGAATAATGGCACACTTCTGATAAAGAGATTTCGGTGAAATTTAGTTTTTGGATTTTTCATAAATTTTCAAAGCAGATAAATATGTTTACATAAAAATCTTGAAGAAGTGCATAGTTCTGTATATGTTTGGATTTATGTGTTTATATCATTATATATATATATATTTTTGAGCTGATACCTTGTCTCGAAAATCGTTGAAAATCTATTTCTTTCTCGCGGTTAGAGAACAAAAATAAGTTGTTGCCTATCAATTTAACCTGTTAGTATGTTCCAGTTGAGAGAAAATTTTTAATTTTGTAAATGAAAACGATGCTTAACACTAAAATTTTGTAGCGAATCGGAATGATATTTCCTTAAACTCTGAATAGATGTTTTCCGGAATGAGTTAAAGTAAATCTTTTAGATGATAAACATCGTATTTGAGAGCAATGTTTTATGCTAAACATCAATAGGTCTAATAAGCTGGATCGTCTTATTACTCGGAACGGCACACCCGAAAGGTTTATAACGGTTTCATTTCGACTTCGTACACATAATTTCGTTTTCGTACATCATTCGAAAATATTCACTATTTCTACTAATTTAAAATTCTGTGAGATCCAATCGAATCTAATAGCTCTACTGGCCAATATGACTAATTTTTACGAAATTTATTTTAAATTTGGTTTTCAACTCTGATCGGAGTCTGCAAGCCTCATACACATTCGATATTAATTTAGCCAAAACAAGTTGACGTGCCTTAGGATTTCTTATGCTCAGCAAGAGCCATATATTAATATGGAAGTATATTATACGTTATCGAAATTAATCACCTTTGCAAATTTCTGTTGAATTCAAGATATATGATAATGATTGTTCGTCGATAGATCTACCAAAAATCTAAATATCTCAAAACATAATATATTAACTACCCTCAACAGATTTAAATTTTTATTAAGTACGACAATAATGCTTGGTTGATCTTGATTTAATGGTAGGGTTGCCTTGAATTACTTGAAAATTTGCTTGATATAAATTATCCAGAGTTTCCAAAAATTTCAAATAATACATTTTTCGAGCACATAAGGACTAATTTACGAACTGGTTACCAACCAAAGGAATTTTTTCTCATGCATCTCTATTTTACCAGCAGTTAGAAAATGCCGACAAACGTCTTGTAGAACGCAGTTGAGACGGTTTTTTCACTAATAGCTGGTTTTACACTTTCCGAATCGAGACGAAATTTTATCCGACCAAGGAAAGTCAAAATACAACATACTCCGAAGCTAAACAAAATAATGTAGGCAATGTTTGATCAATAATATCACTGTATAATATCACATTATTTAAGAACAATGTCACCGCTGAGCACCGCTAAACTCTGCTTTGAAGTGGTCGCGTATTTTCTCTTGAAGTCCTTTGTTTTTTCTAAGACATAATCGTTGCGTAATCCAAGTAATGTATGAAAAACTATGAAAAACTAAATGTGGAGCTCGGTTATAATATCATGTCAGACATCTAATGTTACTGATTATTTTCAAATTACACTAACCATTCACGAGCATTCTTTCTGTACTACTGTTGTTTCATATATATATTGGGTATATGTGATATCTGAAGCAACATTTTAATAATTATTTTCTCTTATTTTCGCAGATCATCCCAGCACTAACATCGCTTGAAACTGTAAAGGTGAGTACACTCTAACCTGTAGACTTTTTTCGTACATTTATTTTAAGAATAATTTCCGACTTCCATAATACTGACATCAACAATTAAGATTGTTCTACTTGTTCTATTTACATTTTTTGCACTCAAAATTTCTCACTACTGCACAGTAGCAAATACTGCTGGTATTAAAGTCAGGTGGGTGGCCATTTAAATTGCTCGTGGTACACACCTTTCAGACTGCTTGATTTCACCAGCCAACAGCTACTGACAGCCAGTCACCAGTTAATTATCTATGAATGAAGTACTCATACATACATACAGAAAAAGCGTTGTTGTCAGGAAACATGGGAAACCACTTATTTCCGACCGGACAAGCGACAGCGTCCAAACATAGAAACAAAAACTTATATGAGCTGTCACAGACTGCCTCCGTCTTGGACTCACTAGTACGTAATTACATTGTTATTGTAAATAATAACTGCCGCTATCACTCTGCTGCTGTAGCTCTGCGCATGCTCTGTGGCGCGAACAAGGAATGAGAGGCGTTGTCGATGGATTCTTTTCAACTGCCAAGTGAAAATTCTAAAATTCGAAAATTCTTTTGTCCGTCATTCCTCTGCAATTATGTCTTCAAATTAAACTTACATTAAGCGTAGACATACAGACACACTTACACACATCCGCAGAAGAAGAAATTTAAATTTGCTGACTTTATCTGTCATCATTTGTGAAGAACAATGCAAGCGAAAAGCTGGTGGAAGCCGAAGAAAATCACCAACTCTGACTAAGTTAATTGTAACTAACGTCCGATCGTGGCGCGGCGAGTGGGGTCAGTGTGCTAAGATAAGGTTTTAATGGCAATTTCCTCGACATACTAACTGCTATTCTATATATAGAATACATAGACAGTCGAATACTGTTTGTAACAGCGCAGAGTTTCTTCCACTATTTAATGTCTCTCTTACAACTAGTTTAAAATTTTTATATTGCATAATTGCTGAGGCAATTAACTTTTCCGCATTATTACATGATTCATTATATGAAGTATGTGTATTATATATACAAACATCTCACCAGCATTTTAGTTACACACTTTTATTCAAAGACCTCAAATATTATTGAATATGCAAACTAACAACTGCAACCCTGCTTTATGTCTTTCAAAAAATATTAACCCTAAGCAGGCTAAATAAAAAAAGGTCTAAAAAATAGGTATTTAAATTGAAATGTTATAAGCAAAGAGAGCTAACCCTGTACCCAAACTTTTGAAGCAAGAGATAATTTAAAGAAAAAAACTGTTGCACGGTAAGAATTCTTACTTTATAACTTCGTAGGAAAGAGTACAAATAAGTTAACCAGCATTCTTACTGAATTCAGCGACACCAAGGTGGACAAGAACGTACCAGACACATCTTAGAATCAAGAAGAATATATTTCCTGGAAGAAACTACTTTCTAAACAACACACTGTATAGCAGAGTATACTGCGAAACGTCGAATAAGATGCTCTTTTCACATATCAAATTAGCTGGAAGCTTTTCTCAAGTTTTCATCACATTCTCTACGACCCGCATTCAGAGCTGAGTCTCATACTCATAGGCTTTATTATAACATTACCCCAAACTTGGGTCAAATCAGAAGAGTTGATACTGATCAATAACATTAGATGTGGTTTAATAGTGTTAGATAACAGCGAATACTTTTCATGAAAATTATGATGATCATATGAGCTTTCCACCCATAGTGGGGTCATTAGAAAACGCAGCGGTAGAAGTAAATTTCAAATACACCCAAAATGTGCCATTTAGATCATCCCAACTTAGATATGAGGTCGATTTAGAATGAAAAGTCTGAGTCACTAAGCACTAAGAGGTCTGAGATATAAAATAACTTCATATTGCTCTAAGCTTTTTTCATAATTTTCATAATTACCCAGTGGTGTAGGGTAATTCTCATGCTGTCAATGAAAACTTCTTCTTCTTCTGGTTCTTTAGATTTTTGCGTTATTTAAGGGAAACAATTTATATTTCTGAGCTAAATTCATGTTCAAACTAAAAATCTTTACTCAGTTTAACCAAACCGGAAAGTTTACTTTGATGGCGCCATCTGTTGGTGAGCTTTTATGGCACTTTTTGTGTGTGTGAGAAAATTCGCCATGACTCTGTTCTCTCTTTATGGCTTTGCGGTTCTCCTTTTCATCACAAAATTAACGGCATTTGTTTTAACAGATCTATATGTGGTGCGTGTACTCCATATTGCATTTTTAGTTCATCAAAATATTTTTATTTGCATAATCCACATCGAAAATTGTGCTAAAATAATAACAGGAAAACAGGTTAACGGGTTATTTGTATTTCTTTTCCGATAGTAGACAACACTATTTTAGCTGAAACGTAAAATATTCAGATTACGATCAATGTAATGTCGAAATATCAATAACAACCCACTTACAATAATCGAGGTGAGCATTCATAAAGTAGATTTCCACAGAGTCTGGATCGATTTAAAATAAGTCTTTAATATTCGGAATTTATTTCATATATCATTAGCAAAAGGCTTAATATTTATACCGTATTTTACTATAGTAAATAAAAAGCTTCATAAAAGCTCTACGTGAGTCGGAAGTGGTTGTGAACTTTTAAAAGACCATCAAATGGTTTGTCTATTTTAATTAGAAATCAATAGCTTGACTTATTTTCTTTTTTTTAACTTTTACGATGACTTACTTCCGTAATGGCAAATCTTCCACAACAAACTGTTTATGCAACACGCATTTTAACTTCCGTTTTAAAATTTTATAGTTTAATTTTCTTTCCTCTATTAATTCTTCATTATCCTTTTTCCGAAATTTTATTTTGAGAAAGGCGCTTTCGTTGAACAACCAACAAAGGAAAGTTGTCACCGCTACCGCCACAAGCAACGGGTAAGTAAGCTTTTCCATGGCCATCACCTTGCCACATTCAATGCAACCACGACTGTATGACTGCAATTCGTGGGTCACATATATCCGACTTTATCATCCCCATAACGGTGTGAATCATTAAAGTTTTCATTCACTTTTCAAATGCATTTCGCATTTCGCATTTTTTACATTGAATGCGCCTATGAAAAATGCATGAGTCTGTTAAGAGTGCTACCATAAAAGGCAAACAAATAATAACTAACACTCGATAAATAATAAACATAAAAAAATGGCAAGAAAAATCAGAGAGAAAAAAAAATATGCGGTAGAAACAATTAGAAATTAAAATCGCATTAATGGCTCGTTCGCATCGGCTTGAATTCGATTATGTGGCAACGCATGGGAATTGTTGACATTACTATTATTGGCTGTGGCAATAAAATTGTTAATGCCATCGCTGTTGTTGTTCATTTGTTGTTCTCCTTGCACCTGATTTGCGTTGGTCAACTGGTTGTACGGCGGCTGACGGTCACAAAGTCAATTTTTATTACTTCCATAATTACTTACACACACTAACACACCCAAGGCAGATGCGTTATTGTTCAATGGAAAATGTGGCATCACCGGATGGCTGTTTGGAAAGTGCAACAGCACTTATGTGTGTATGCGTGCATATTTGCTAGCCACAATGTTGCAACAAAAGTCAATATTATTTTTGTTGTTGGCCTAGAGGATGTGTTCACGTATATATATGTTTGTTTGTATGTATGTATATATACACTATGTGTGAAGAGTTGCATTCAATACTTGCTGGCGTTAAGCAAAAACAATAGAGTTGTTGCAATAACATTTATGTTAAATTGTTGTATTTGTAGTAGTACTTAGCAGTTCTCGAAAGTATTTACTACTGAAATCAGAGGCCACATATCAAAGCGTTTAAGTGCTACATAAACACAAGTAAAATGTCATGTACATATTTGACATTTGATCGAGGTGCGATAAAATTGTTTACTTATTCTAATTAGCGAATGCTTATGTGAAGAAACACAAAAGGTGGCATAGATGTTTTAGAACTATGAACGTATATGTGCATGTACTAAGTTGGGTCTTATTAGAAAATATAACTTTTGAAAAAGAAATTTTTTTTTAATATTTTATGAAAAACCCATTAATATTTGAACAAAAGCTCAAATTAATTTAAAAGAAAGGATTTATGTGAAATGATAAAAATGTTCGTGCTGTAATAAATAGCAAATATATAACACTGTTATTATTTGACAGCTGTCATCCAATGCTAAATTCGACAAATTCGAAAATAATGAAGGCTAAAATAGAATACTAGATTTAAAAAGCTTTATATGAAATTGTTTTCCCCCTCTAAATAGTATGTTTACTTCTTAAGAAAACGATTGCGTTTTAAAGCGGCATAAAAATAAAAATAAAAAAATAATACCACACCCTAATATTAACATACACGGCTCTTGCTGGTGTTTTCAAACAATTGTCTGGTGGTCGGTATTTGATTTACTAAGTGCTTCTTGTTTATTCTAATCAATGACATCGTGACTACTTGTTGTCGTACGAACCTTCAAACAGTTACCAAGTATACATACAACATGAAACTACTGTAAATTAGAAATTGACAACATAGCTTTTTTTGGCGTATGTTATCTACACAATATTCATTTTCATATATCGCAGAGTTAGTTTACACAAGAACCAAGTCACCAATCAAGATTCTACAGTATTGGTTTAATTTGGTTTCGACTCCCTTTCCGGGACCAGTAGACTCCGCTGAGCGTAGTTGTGAAAAAAAATATCCTGTTGTATTCACCCTTGAATGGGTGCTCTATATAAAGGACAACATCCATATCAACAGAAAAGAAGAAAAGGAGGATCTTGCATCCCTTAAGCAGGACCCAGTAAAATTATTATTCGAACTGGTAAATGTTTCTGACATCCTCACATTTACTAAACAACTAGAGAATATGGAAATAAAAGCTAGTGTAGTGTCTGTTCACTTTTTACCTTACTTAAGCTACGGACAAGAGCTTTCATCTTACAGGCCAATCTCGCATCATCATTGTAAATCCTCATAACTTATAATTTTGCCAACCCTCAATACCTTTGACCCCAAATACCTTACATTTTTATAGTTAAATTAGAAGTGTGAAATCTCTAAATAAAGTATTTTGAAGTCTCTTAAATTTGGTTATACAGTGGATATACACCTTAAATTGGGCATAAAATAAAAGAAAAGCCACAAAACATTTAAAGCGGCACTAAAATTAAGTATGTGATGTAATCCCAGAGCCATTTAACGGAAAATCGTATATATTACATGTAGTTGTGTGAATAAACGTATATTAAATCTTATAGGTGGTACACCAACCGACGTTCCAGACACGTGTGTGCAATTTAAGCGGAAGAGGTTCGAGTTAGTTTGATTGCTGGCCAACAACAAAAGAAAATGGTACAACAACATCTATTAATAGAGGATAAAGCTACAGCTATATGTATGTAAAATAACATAACAAATACCGGAGTAGGTACTAGATAAAAACTTAAATTCGAAAAGATCAAGCTGGGCCGCCACAGTCGAGAGATTACTAGCTGACCGAAACCGTTTTCCAGCGGAGTTAGAAGAAATTAATGTTCTTCTAGATAAATGTATGATCTAGCAGCTGTTTATTTTTTGTTTGTATAGCTTCAGCATTATTTGAATTCTATTTTATAGTTCAAAAATGAAAATAAATATATATAATGACAATACTCGTGAAATTTCAAGTTTAATAGAGTAATTTCAAGTATAAGCCTATCTTAAATGGGTTGAGAAAAAGCACAAAAACTTTTGGAGACTTTTATACTAAATAAAACACAAAAAGTGATGAATTGGTCAATATTTTGGCTTTATTAGTTCAAAAACTTTGTTATGAAACCCCTCTTCTTGGTACAGTTTTGCACCACTCCAGCACTGCCGTTCATATTTCCTTGGGAACGCTCCAAAAGTTGGTTATTAACTGATCTGTTATGATTTGTTTATCACTAAAGGCCTTTGACTTGATGTAGCTCTACAAAAAGTAGTATAAGGGTGCTAAATTAAAAGATCTCGGTGGCCAATCGAATTTCTTTATGTTTCAGATACCAAAAAATTGTTTCGAAGCAGTGGTAATTTTACAAGCTGAATTGGTCCTTTTACCATTCTGCACTTAAACCAAGAAGTCGAAAATTATATTATATTTTTTGAAAAGATATGGACCAATAATACCTTGACAAACAGTTGCTTATTTTGATAGCGAATATACTATGATAGTTATCCCTCTAGAATGTTTTAACAAGTTTCCTAAAAGGAGCCAAAAATATTAGCAACAATCATGCCATCCGATTTGAAAGCAGGTAACTTTTAAGAATGGATAAATATGTAGAGCATATCTAGAGTTTTATTGTAAACCGATGTTACCTTCTTATATTCTTATAATAATATTTGTTATTTTCAAAACGAGTAACTAGGTTAAGATTTACATACTAGGTCGCCACAATATGTGTTTTTTGCTTTGCTTGTGACTTAGTATTATCTTTATACGCCTATAGATAAACGAGTTCACCTTTATTATGAAAACTGAATTGTATTGAGATTGTTCCAGTAGTTTAATTTAATAGAGGTCACTCCTCGACAGGCCTTCCGACATATTTCTGCTATGAAAAAGCTGCTTATGAAATATATTCGGCTTCGGAGCCGGCTTAAGATTTGTAGGTTCCTCCAATTGTTGGATAGCTGACTCGGACAGACACGAATGAAAGGAAAAGCTCGACCAATTATATAAGAACTAGGATATACTTATCGGAGACTCTGAAACATGAGCTATTATGGACCACGTAACATATTTCACAAATGCACTTATTCATCTAGCTATTATAAATTCTTTAACTTCGCTAAATCCAGAAACGAAGAGTCACATTGCTTGTCGATTTTTGATAAATAACGTTAAAATTTAATTTTCGCTTTTCGGTCTTAGGACTAAGATCGATATGTAGCCAAGTGTTGTAACGGTTTTAGCATTTACACTGTTACTTAATAAGATGATTAAGATCTCGTAAAGGCTAGTGAAAGCAAACAGAGCTTGACACAGCGCCGAATAATCCAACAGAGTAAGTTGCAACAACTTACAACAAAAAAGAATTAGAAGCGTAAGAGTTAAATGGCTCACTTGACCGCAAAAGTGCCAAAATGTACAAAAACAATTGAAATTGAGTAGTCGACAGCTGAAATTGCAGCCTTGTGCAGCGTGAAGAAATCTGAGTCTTATAATTACGCGTTATGCAACAAGAAACTGACACCTTAAGTGTTAACGCTTTTAATCCACATCAATTATAAATATGCAGAAGAGGCAGCTAAACAAAAAGCCAGCTCGCTGGAATATAGAGAGCTGGCCATCGGTAACGCTATCAGACAAAACGGCAACAAAATCGCCCAGCTGCACTCGAGCCGAACATCGAATGAACTTTCGATTTTCCCCCCAAATCGACATCAAAGGCACAATGATAGTGCAGCAATTTTCTAGCGCACATATACTTGCAACATAACTGCAATTTTCTGTATACGCACATATCAAACAAAATGGTCGAAAAATAATGCTATAGATCAGCACGTTGTCGTTACTTTATTATAGTATTGTTGTTGTTGTTAACTGTTAAATGCCAACATGCAATCATAATCTGTTGCATGTTGGCTTATAAAGTGAACAACAGCAGCAACAAATGCTCAAAACATCAACAATACTCATAATATGTCTAACGTATTGGCAGCCGGCGATTATAACTCGATCAAAGCTATCCGTCCGTCGGTCCACTTAAGTGAGAAATGATTGTGCGAGTTTTAATTTTTGTAATTCGATTTGCTTGTTACTTACGAGCACAGCGTTGTGGCGGATTTTTGTGTACCAGAGCGCAATTATGTTGCACCCAAGGGTATTACAGCTCTGGAATCTGACGGTTGTTGGTAATAACATAAATTAATCGAAATAGATATAGAGTGGTGGATATGAAAATGTTTAGTTGTAAGAGAAGAATAAATTTATTCGTAGAAGAATTGAGATATTTCCAGAAACCTGGTTGGATATGTCTGCAAAACTCGAAAAAGTAATCGAAAATGTTAGATTATCATATATTAGGTTATTAAGGTTATTATATATTGGATTATCGACTTGATTAGGTAAAATTGTGTCGGGTAAGGGTATTATGATTTTCGGAAAAGGGGAATACCCAGGCTTTAGACAATTCTAAAATGAAACAAGTGATATATTCCAGGAATTGGGAAAGTTAGTCGCAAAGTTCGAACAACCTAAATCATTCACAAATTTCTGCATTTAACATATAACAGTATTTTTCAAAACTCCAAATTCAATTAAATATTATATAATTAACATTGCAAAGTTGGTTCAAATCATTGAAACATACTAAATAATGCAAAGAAAAGAGAATTCGATAACTTATGGAATAACGGTATTTTTCCAAACTAAAAAAATAATTTGCATTTCAATATTAACGCCTTGAAAAAGTTTGAAGTTGACACCAAGTTTGAAGTTTGATATTCACTTAAAAAAAATTTTGAGAAGTTGGGAAATAGCTAAAATCGGTAATTTTAATTTCAAGTTAAAAAATAACCGAAATTATACGGAACTGTTTATAACGGTATATTTTAAAAAGTTGTTGCTGTAAACTGGCCAAAAGAGATTCGAAGATTAAAAAACTTATTAAAATATATTAAATGAAATTGCAAAAAGTGTAAAATCGACAAATTCTCTCATAACGGGTTTTCAAAAAAAATATGCTATATTTGAGAAATAATAATGTAAAAGCTCCAAAATGGTGTTGAAGATTGATCTGAGATCAAAAATATTCGAGCAAGCTCAAATCTAAACGCACTCGATAATTAACAATACCTTCACGGCATATAACGGTACTTTTCCAAGGCTACGAAACATTTCATATTTCAAATTTAGTATTCTAAAAACATACAATAAATTTCATTTCATCCATTTTGGCACTTTTGGGACGAACACTTACGAAACATTTTCGAAAATTCTCTGTGACTATTCGGCAAACTACAATATGAACACCCTTTGTATAACGGTATATTTGTGTTTCTACAGCATACAATGAGGTACCCTTAGTAGTCTTAGGAGCTTCGGTAACGCGTAGAATTTCATAAGTAACCCTAAAATATTGATCCCCAATCACTTCTACCCTAGGTGAAATTCAGCAAATATTAAAAATGTTCACTTTCGGCCGAGTTTGATGCCTCCTTACTTGCCTTAATATTTACCACCCTGTCTTATTATTTATTATTTTGTATTTCTTCTTATATAAACCGTTAGTATCGTTATGTTAAACTCGAATCGGTTGTATTTAAATACAGCGAACTGTCGTCGGAATCGGTGTACATGCAGTTGCCGCTCAACATAATTTTCGATTTATTGCAAGCTTTTTGCATTCATATTGTGTCAATATTTCGCCTCATTTATGCGATCATTTCCAATTACATATGTACCATGCTGAATTTATCGACCCACAACGGTTGTCTGACATTTATTGCGTTTGTGGCGAGTTGCTGAAGTGAGCCAATAATTCTCTTTGAGATTTCGTTTTCCAAGCTTTCAACTTGCCGACTGCACATGAGTGGAGTCCACTTAGCTTTAGCACTTACATACATACAAACACATGCTGTTACTCAAGAAATTTTTGTTAACATTACAGTTAGTCAATACCCGAATCTCGAAAACTCACAAAAAATATAAACGCATACTCTTTCATTTATTTATTTATTTATCGGAAGTGGCAAATGAAAGTTAGGGTCGTTCCACGCACCCACAGCGCCGCTTGAAATTCGCCTCTTTTTGCAACACAAATATTAATGGCAATTCTTTTTTCTCGTTTTTGTTTTTGTTTTTTTCGCAATTCACGCAACCAAACGCAATTACTTACGTTGTTACGACACACTTTTATTTCGCTTGTTTATATTTTCATTTTTATTTAATTTCTTTTATTTAATTTTGGAGTGTTTTTTTTTCGTTTTTGTTGTTGTTATCCGTGGCGCAACACGATTTCTTGCAATCAATCGAACTTTTATGCGCCGGACGTAAATTTCTTGTAAAATTTGCAAATAAAAATTAAGTATTTGTATGTATGTATGTATGTATGTATGTATGCATCGGTGTTTGGCTTTGTTTGTTGTCTGCATAAATTTAATGGCATTTTAATGATATTTTTCGCAATGATTTAGTAGTTTATTTGTGGGTGGCGGAAATAGATACCGGCATTTACACGAATATGCACAAGTGTACATGGGTATGTAAGTATATATATGTGTGTATATTTTTATAGTTTTTATGCAGTTCCGTATGACTTTGTGCGTTTTTTTTACCTTTTACGGAACGGCCTTCAGTTTTAGTCACTAGATAGTCTATATAGTGTGTGATAATGCAGTACTAAGCTATAAAATTGATATATTTGACTGAAGCAATCGAAATTGTCAGAGAGAATATTGCCCATAATCGATAAGAATCATTTGGTCATTTTGACGAGCGTTGAGGCACATTTCCATTTCACACTTTCTGTGGGAACTTAATACGTTTTGGGAATAGAATATTCATTCAAGATCCACGGAAAACCAGGGCTTGACCAAAATTATACTGCTTAGACTGAGCAAAGAGAAAGAGAAAGAACCAGAACGAAACAGTCGATTTAAATCGATAACGATGAAAATTGGCCCCTTACGTCTACCCGCAAATACTATATTTGAGAGAGGTTCTGATGCTTAATAAACTCGAAAAGGCGGCGCGCTATATAATGAACTAACTTTTCAGTTCGTTCCAACAGCTTCTCGAGATTTATTTTAATCATTTATATTCCAAAATAAATACTATATTCTGGTAAGTTATATAAATTCTGATATATGGCGCAATTAAGTAGGGAAAGCGAATTTAATCGTTTAAGGTGTATCGAGGCTTTAATCTGAACAAAATTGGAGATTTATAAAAGTTATGGTAATAATTTGGCTCTGGTGCCAACTAGCGGCACATTGTTTTGGAAGTGTATTTCCTCTACACTTGCCATTATATTTCTTGATTATGACCCAAATCGCGCCAAAATACCATTTTTGTTATCAGTAATACCCAGAGCATTAGTTTTCTTGTTCTCGGTTTGGTGCTTGGTTCTGGGTTGCGAATAATTTCTAAAATTCTGATACCGAAAAATAACACCAACGGTGGTGGTCTATTGGTGTCTTGGGATTGTTAATAATATTATTTGATTTACTATTCAATTTCAAACTTCAATATACTCAGTTGGAAGCCTTACTAGCCTTGCTAGCCTTTCTAGTTATCTATAAAGATGCCACATAGACTTTCGTCTGCCTTTGTTTCGAAATTCTTCCTGATTCCAATTCAGATTTCCAAAATCAAAATTTCTGTCAAAAAATCAAAAAAACTGTTAGACACTAAAGAGCTGTGATAAAATATACTCTTATGGAATTTTGCGAACTTTCTTACATAGAAAGAAAGAAGCTGCTTTTATGTTGTCCAATGGTATATATAATGTTGAATCATACTTACTTGGATCTCTTCATCATTCCCTTTACAAAATGGCAACAATATATAAATTTTGTTGAAAGTAATTTCCCACTTTGGGTATTCTTTTTTCGAACCTCGCTTTTTTGACCAACTTCAAAAACTACGGTGATTGCTTCGACGCACCGCTTCAAAATTGCTCTACGAATTCCCGAAACACCCATAGTATATAAGTGCCTCCAACCGCCGCCACAACTGTTGCAGTCGCAGTAATCTGCTCTGCAACGCCAATAAAAATGTTTATGCACAAAAGAATAACACTTTTATTGCACTATATAAAGTTTGAGTGCGGAATAATGGACCGAAGCAAGGCAGCAAGTGGCATAAGAAATAATTGGGCCCAATGGTACTGGAAGAAACCGTCGAAACGGTTATAAAATTCGCACCGCAAGCGAGTGCTTGCAGCATGAAAAGTGCTATATTCCTATACATATATACACTTTGCGCTAACCAACGCATATCTAACGGCAGCAACAGCATCAAACACCTGTACATCTGTCCACCTGTCCACCTGTCCACCTGTCCACCGCCGCCGTGCAGCACATGGCCTGTGTGGAATGTATTTTCCCCTCACCGCCCGAATTCAGGGAAAAGCGTATGCCAAAGCATTTATGTGCGTGTTGCCGATCTTATCGCTACCGACCACTTGTTGCTTGCCACATGCATGCGCTACATGCAACATACGGGTTTCTAAGTACTTGCAATGCTGAAAGTTGCCTTTGTTGTTGCTGAGTTAAGGCTTTTCTCTATTGCATTTGTGTTTTATTACCCTACTTGGTAGTTTTGTTGTTTTTGCTTGGCCGCCGGTTGCCCCTTTGTGTGCTGTGCGTATAATCGTTATTGATTTGTATAGCAATATGATTATTCCTTGATTACCGACGATTAACCAGCAACTTTCTGCTTAGACATCGATACTGCTGGTGCGTGCCGTCACCGGCGCTCTAATACCATGCACGATAGTTGGTGGTGTAACCAAATTTTGATAGCATAAAATCAAATTTTTTTAAATTTTAATATCTTGAGTTTGTTTAAATTATACTAGGAGCTGTTTATAATTGTTTTTTTATAACGAGAATGTTAATTTTTAATTTATTTAATAATTTTTTTTTTACAAAAATATTTGCATAAAAATTTTACATGAACTGATACAATTTGTAACACAATCGAAACCTGCAGCATCCTCATCTATCACTTTTATTTATATTTATTTGTTTTCCATTTTGTTTTTGTGTTTTTTCTTTTGTATTTGTTATTTGTTATTTGTATTTTATGGGCATTTAAAATGTTGCTTTTTTCATTACGACATCGTGCCGTTCATAGCTTCTCCAGCAAGAAATTATTACCTAAAAAGTGAAACATCGATGGCATGCTGAGCTATGGCAGCGAAACATAATACTTTATGTAGCAACTTTTGTCAAATTTCTGTTAAAAACTTCCTTGTGTTTTGTTGAATACTTTGTGTTTGAAAAATGTGTGGGATTTTAACAAATTTTTTTTTTTTTTTTTGTATTTCTCATGAGCACAATGGGCTATAACGTTTGCCTTTCACTCTTTTACCTTTACATCAAAAGACATTATATAATATATAAAACATAAACTTAGTATATAAAAGCTCGTTTTTAAAACTAGAAATTATAGATATAATCTTCGGAGAAACCTTGAAGATTACTTTTGGATTATGGACTAAATGAAGTAAACGAGTTCTGGGAAACCGTGAAAATTGTACTAAACTATGTACATAACTCGGGCCCAAAGGATAAAACAAGAAAAATTTGTGAAATTTAGAAGAAAATTCCATTATAGTTAGGAAAAAAGTAAGCAACAGACAGAAGAAACAACAATTGAAGGTAATCTTAGAAGAGATCTCAAGTAAGAAACATATATTTGAACTGTTTTATTGAAATCAACTAAGTTAAGAAGAGATTTTCACTGCTGATTTCGAATAAATTTCATTACAAATAGAGCATATATATAATTTGGTCGAAATATTCAAAAACTGATTAGCTTTCTTATATATCATAAACACATGGACTTAAATAGGATTTGATGTTTATATAGGTCCACTAACAGACATTGCCTTTTTTACAGTTATAACACACATAATTGCAATGAATAATTTGTTGGCTTCTCTCTTGACTTCATCGGCAAACTTCTTATTTATATTAAATGTCAAGTCAATCAACTAGATTTAGATTTAGAGTCTAGAATACTGCAGCAAAAAAGACTACACATGACATTGCTGACCAATTAACAATTACATTTCTTGATCTGATTCCATCCGTTAAAAGTTCGCCCCAATTAGTTCGGCAGCTGTCTATACAAGAAACTCTAAACCTATAAAAACAATTCAAAATATTTTCAAGCAAAAGATTTTACGAAAAAAGGAACCATGAACTATGAAATATTATGTAATATATAAATGATATTCTATATAATATTGCATTCGTATCATTCATAAATAGTTTTAAACATATCTACCACAGCCCCATCTAACGATTTTTTTACAAACTGTACCAAGCTATATAGGGTGTATCGGCTGAAAGTAATTGTGATATTAGTTCTAGGATTTCTAACTAAACTTTCAAGTACGAAAAGAGAAATGATTTCATATATACATAGAATAAGGTGACCTTATAAACATTTACTCTTTTGTATTAAAAAAAAAAATTTTAACTCAGTATTAAATCTATATATTCTCTTTTAAAAGTTGTACAATTGTGAAGTTAATATATAGTCTTCCCCTACATTTTTCTTTTTGTACTATCTAATTTTTACATTCAAGTAGTTGCTATTTTCTTTATTTAATGTATTTAACAACTAATCAACTTGTTTTTCGCTTAAATAATCTGACAAATAACCCAACAAGTAGATTCGCATATCAAATACACCATCAATCACATAATAACAACAATAAGGCAGACAATACGGCCACTAACATGGCCACTATACAACGAATTGGCAACCCTATAGAAAAAAAACTTTACCGACGGTATAATATAAAGACTTCGTATAATCAACAAAGCTTTTCGGAATTTTTGAAGATTTAATGTAATGAATAGTTTAACTTATACTGGGAGGCTTTCTACATTTTTACCTAGTATAACTCCTCCCCATGTTGTTGTGGTAGCACCTTAAAATAATTTTAAAATATTTTTAGAATGCGGCCAAGTTGGCATTTCTTGGCCAGATAAAAATGAGGCTAGGTTCCGGTTACTTAAAGAAAATTGTCGGGGGAACGGTATATACTAGTGCACAAGATTGCTACTGAGCTCCAAAACCAAAATTATACATTATAAAAGTATATAAGAACTTCTCAGTATTCAGCTAGACCTATTATCAATCCCAAAGTGACTAGTTTTGCAGTCATCCCTAAACACTTTGGAGCATAACGGGTTGTGTAAAGTACACACTCCGCCACTAAAGTAGCCATATAAACTCTAAGTTATCTGATAACCGGCAGCAGTTTCCAACAAGCTAATCATCTGAGCACCCAATAAAACGAAAAGCAATGAAAGTTGGACAATAAATTGCAATAAAATGCATTAGTTCGGAAGATACGACAAGTACATACACACACACACACACATTTGGGCATACACATATGTGCGTACGTGTACACACACGCGCATGCGAAAGTGGTTTGTAACGCCTGACGAGCTGGCAGCTTGGAAAAGCAACAACAACAAAAAAAGAGTAAAAAGTGGGAAATTAAATAGTAATTACATAAAGGCTGATGGCTACAAATTAACTGATTACCCACCAAAAACATAACCTCAATAAATGAATTAAAACCCAAAAAGTAAGAGCCAACAGCGGGGAGTGGCAAATTGGTTGTTTTGGACCTTAAAAGAGAAATAAAGTAAATAAAGAAAGAAAATTACAACAAAATATATGTGTGTTAATGTGAAACGCGCTGCTCAATAATGAGGCAAAAAAGTGAAAGAATAACTGTGTGACGAAAGATGAAGTGGAAAGATCAATTAGCAGGGGTTTCAGTTACCACGGTGCATGCCACATGAGGCTACTAAAATCGATACGACCTATATAAGCAGTGAAAAGCATTTTCATTCAATATCGATTTAATACGAAACAGCTGAGATGTTACAGCTGATTACTTCTTCTAATTGAGCAAAAGCAAAAGCTCTAATTTTGTAATCATGTCAAATTTTTATGACTATAAAACACCATAAACAGCTTTTGGAACGTAGAGTTTTTCGTAACCCTGCCAAAGTAGCACAAAATCTTTGGATTATACAACTGAAAGGAAAACACTACTTAGAATAAAAACAAATTTATATTTCCCTTAATTATTGAGGTATTTTTATCATAGGAATTGTGCGGCTTGGAGTTCTGGTGACACATACACTTTAACCTGATAGGTTGGACCTTGGTAGTGTGCAAATATTGGAAGTTACTTTCTTATGAAACTTTGTCCTCTTTTGGCTCTCTCAAAATATCGATAAAATTCCTGAGGGAATCCTTTAGAAAATTATATTTGATCGACGAAGTTTTGTATTGTTTGATTCCTAGTTGTAATGGTAGGTAAAGTTTATGAAAACTTTATGTACCCATATATAGTCAAAAACAAAAAATAGATCTCTTTTACCGAAACTGCCTTCAATTAAACAATGTTCTCTCAGACTAAATATACTGCGAGAAATTCATAAAGTGTCAAACTGTATTAGCATTAAAAGCCTACCAGAAAAGTTCATACAAAATTTGCGATTTTAGTTTTCTTGCCAGTTTTTTGTTGTTTACTATCTTTATCTATAAAATTTCTTTGTATGTTTTCTATATTTATGATCTACGAAATTACCGAAATGTTCCTAAATAATAGTGATCGATCCTTAGTTATTTGCAAAGGTTCCGATTTGACCATGAAGGGATAAACATGAGCAAGACTTGTTTTTGATACCATTTTATACAATAATATAATATATGGCCTAGTCAAGCACTACATTCGGTACATCTCTTTAAGCTGAGATTTGGGATATATGATATGGTATTGAAACAATCATTTTAGTTTAATAGTTAATTAATTTTAGTTTAATTCTATTAGTCCCTATAGCACATGGATAGATAAAGATAAGGATAAAGATAAAGATAAAGATGAAACAAGATAAAGATACCGACAAAGATAAAAATAAAGATATCACTAAAGATAATAACACATTTTTCTTCTACAATGCCCTGTACTTTTTGTCCCTGGAAAAAAATTACTGTTATTTTGTATGCCTGATAATTTCCCATTTTCATGACGCAATTTAATCCATTATTCATAACTATTGAGATGATTTCCGAGTTAGGTTCTTTTACCTCTTAAAGTTTTTCGAGATGACATTTATCAGAATCGGTCAGAAATGGTATAAGTCTGATATGTTTCTAACTAGTTTTATTTCAGACAAGAATTTCTACATGTAACCGACTAATTTGATGTTTCACTTCAGAGAATATACAATTATCAACATGGTATATCTATTTTAGTGGCCATAGGTGTACGAAATCTAATTTGATCATGTGCTGATATACATAAATAGATGTGTTAAGCATGTACCGCTAAAAATGTACGACAGCGTGACCGACTGACTACGAAATACTTAGCCTAGTTGTAACGTTACGCTTTAGTCTGATACTACTAACTTAATTTTTCATGCTTCTGCAGTAGCGATACAGTACCCATAAGCATCTATGTATGTATGGATATGTGCTTTACTCAAATATGTATGGATATATATATATATATGTGTGTGTGTGTGTAAAGTATAAAAAACGTGCATGTGGTCTACTATAATATTAAATTAACAGCATGTTGTATAATTGTTCATAATTATAACAATTAAAATAACGCCAACGAATATAACAACAACAACAACAACAATAAAAACAATAAAAACATTAAAAACACAAACAACAACAACAATGGAAATTGTATAATATAATATTAGCCACGCAACTTAAAAGAGCCAAGCTGGAAAATATATTTATAAATACCTGTGTATATATGCTTGTGTGTGTGTGTGTGTGTGTGTGTATATAAAGTTATATTTATGCATACTTATATTTAACTGTGTTTATTTTAGTATACGCATTGTAATAAAATGGTAAAAATACGCACAGGGAAGTATTTGTGGCAACAATATTTTCATTTCAATTTTTTTTTTGTTTTTTGTTTTTGTTTTCACACATTTTCCACAAGCTGAGTTTTTGCGCCGCATGCAGTGGCACGATTCACCGGGTGGGTGCCACTACTTATGAGCACTCATCAAATAATGTGCAACGCATGTGTGTGTGCGCCACAAATGCAATAAAATCAGGCAGTCGCACGTAGAAGGAGGAAGATTTCCCTCGAAGCGCTTGCGGCAGCTGCGCGCAAAAGTGAAATGCTGCCAACACACCAACGCCACAAGGCAGACGCTGCATGAAAGGCAGAGAAGTGAAATGAAAATGCTCAGTATGCACATAATTATGTGTGTATGTGTATGTGTGTGTGTGTGTGTGTGTGTGTATGTGTATAGAAAAATGTGGGGGAAAACACTGTGGCATTATGTGAATGAAAACGAAGTGAGCGTGCAGGTAGCAGAAATAGAAATGGAAAGTCTTATTGTCCGCGTGAATACATTCTATTTTGCTTCGTTTTTCTTTTTTTTTTGTTTTTTTTTCAAAGCAAAAACAATGCGGCGTTGCATGCAAAGAATTTAAGCCGGCAAAGAATTCAGACTTCAACTATGTATGTAAGTGTGTAGTTGTGTGTGTTTGTGTGTTTGCGTGTTTGTGTATGTAAATGAGTTTATTTTTAATAATGAAGTGTAAAATAAATAATTGAAGCGATTGCGCTTTTATCTCGTTGAGGTTGAGGCGCAACACACAGATTAAAAATACACACGCGTACACATGCATAAATGAATTTACTTTGATCTGCATGCGGTTTCTTAGCACATTGTTCGCACACGAATTTGACTGGTTAAAGAAAATGCTGTGGGTTCAAGTGAACTACTTGCTTTCAATTCAATCTAATCTATTTATGGAAAATTTAATTGCAGTGTAATATTTATTACATAATATATATCTGCGCCCAATTAAAGTACTTCGAATCAGTAACTTAAACACTACTTCGAGCCTTTTCTCAGTTACCAAAGTGATTTTAATCTCATCAGGAGTTTAATGCACTTCTTTTAAAACTTTTCCGCTCTTCCGAGCATCGATGAACCTTTCGGCGCTATTTCAATAAACTCTCTCCTCACTCTCTCTCTCTCTTTAATTTTTCGATCCTGAAAATCGGTAGGAAACTCCCAAAATAACAAAGCTCGACAATTTTGCAACAAAACAAAGCCGAACACAACTTTTTTCTTAATTCACGCAAGGAACTTAAAGGCAAAGGTCTTTTTTTTTTAACCATAACCTTATGCCAACTCAATGTTAAAATCGTCTCCCTTGAGGGGCTTATTAAATTAAATATTTTATTGTTGTTGTATCAGCATCAAGATTGTCCAAAACTGTTTTTGAACAGGATTTGCTATCTATAGCCATCCGGGGATTTTAGCCAATAATTCCGGGGACGTGTCAATTACATAAGCTATACTGCCAAGTCTAGGTTAAGTTAAGTTCGATGTATCACAAGGCGCCTTGAACTCAACATAAATCTACTTTGGCGATTTCATATATTTCGATTCCAATCAGTTCACCTGAATGACTGAAGGTGTCGCGGGAACAGCTTTCATACCTCATTTATCGGTTACTATTTGGATAGCGCAAAGAACCGAAGTCTAGCTTCCAATATGAAGACAGCAAAAGCAGTTTTGCATCAGACAGAAAATTGCTCATTATTTTCTCCGATTCTGTGTCTCCGCGCTAGTGTTGAAACGGAAATTAATATATTCGAAGTTGTATATATAGTTTTGAACAGTCTTCAGTCTATGTCAATTTTCAGTCAATTAGAATCTCACTTAAATAAGTTCTGTTCGAAAAGTAAAAATGAGAAAAATATTCTCTCGGAATTAACTTAGATTTCATATTTAGACGAAGTCGCGGTCCAAGTGATGTTAATTAATAGACTTAAAAAAAAAAACCTAAAGAAATTTCAAATGAAATTTTGAGCATAATTTTTCTAGAACCTTGATTGTATATTTTATCAAAATTTATCCGGGGTTTCTCTTGCAATTTACTAAAGCTGTAAAAAGCTGTCATTGGTTTGTCACAACTTTGTTCGCTATGTTTGAACTCTGATCTATCTCTCTGTCTACAATAACAGAGAGTATGTGACTAACTAAACTGCAGAAAGTGATATGAACTCTTTCTGGTCTCTTTATTTATTTATGCGAGTTGTTTGTTCGATTCACCACACTCCAAGTCTTTGCAAATTCAAGACAACTCATTTCTTTTGAATTATTTCCACTTTAAGACGCAGAGAAATGCGTATTTACTTAATGAAAGCTAATAAATGAATGCTAATGCGAAATTTTATCAACAAAATAGTAAATAAGTATGTATATGCCCCTGGTTGTATATACAATCGATTTATGTATATGATCCCCGTTTATTAGGAAAGTTATGACATTTAATCAAAATTAATAAATTTAACAATATGTAATGGAAGAATCATAACTTTCTTCTGATTAAAAGCTTTTTGTCATCGACTTTCTTTCAAAGCCTTATTCATAAACAAACGGATTATGTTACCCAACAGAGCCATTTATATATCTACTTTCTAGCTAACTACTGTCTGCTTATAATCAAGAGGTATTCATTGTACACCATAAAAAATTTATTTTTCTTTTATCTTATTAAGCATTTAAATCCATTAATGAGACTATATAGTTCCAAGTAAGTCCATAAGTCACTCATTAGCATATCAAGCTATTAGCCAATTATAAAGTTCAGAAAAGCAAGCGGCCGATCATTTTCCCTCGCTCTGTCACTCTCTCCAACAATTATTGCTACAGTCGCGTGCTGTAAGTGACATACTAACTTGTTGGCAGCTGGAAAATACTAAAAATATTCACTGAAGATATACAATAAAAAATGGCCAACTTTTGTTGTTGCGCATCAATAAATTTTTATTTGCTCATTAGCGCTAATGTTGGTTCGACAATAGACTTCATCAACTCAACTCAACTCAACTCAACTCAACTTGCCCTCACAACGAATCAGCCAAAACGGCGATAAATTGTGCGCGATTAATCGCGGCCATCGTAAAAATTCTTTCAGCTACTTTGCCACATTTTGTTTTTTTTTTCAGTCAATAAATGCATACTTTTTGTGTATGTGTGTTTTTATATTTCTATTTTATGTTATTTTTATGCCTTGACATAAATTTTGAATAGCGCGATTTAGGCGCCAATGAGCTTAATATGAAAATTTTCATTCAATAGATTTTATGGTGGTATGTATGTGTTGTTGTACTACAACTAATTTTGGGTGGCTGATTCGGAATAATTTTATGTAAGTAATTGTCAGCTATTTATATAATTTGAATGAATTTTATGTGTTATTCAAATGGTAAACTCAAATTTAGACGACCTTTATCTATTCAGTGTTGCATTTTTTATTTTTAAACAATTTATAAAAAAGGTTCCTACTTTCAACAAATTAAGTACTCTACATGTGTTTTTACACAAAAACAATATGTTTTTAAAACATCTTTAATTTTTTTCATAATTTGCGGAATCCTAAATAATTAATAATATTCAAAAATATTGTCAAAATTAAAAAAAATATATAATATTTATATGTACCGCCATATTATTAAGCCAGCAAAAATACGTTTCTTCCAATTATCATTTTTATTTTCTAAAATATCTTCATTTATTTTTAAACCATCTTTATTAACCAACTTAATGTTATCTTTTCTCATACCACACGCTTCATTTTTGTTCTCACATATTGGCCGACGAATTTTTATATAATTACGGAAGCAAAGATATTGCGTGTTTTATGGTCAAGTTGTTAGATATATGCTTTTAATTATATATTAAAGCGCAACTAAAAATTTTTCATACAAGTTTTATTTCAAGCATATAAATAATTCACGCCTCTAATGTAGTCATTATCACAGCATTTAATTATGATTATGCTTTGAGGTGTCTAAGTCTGATCATAGAGTCTGCTTTAATTGGAATTCGCTTAGCAGCATTAAGCAACTATTCGGAAATCTTATAAGATATAAGTGGTTAAAAGTTGCTAGATAAACAAAAACAAAAACAGAAAGTGTAAATATGAAAAAGAAGTCAATAAAATTATAAAATTATATATTTTAAATTTTACACAATAATATTTAAATATATTTAAAAAATTAGTATTAGTATATATATAATATATATAAATGCTATATTTACATATTTTAATTTTTAATATATAATTTCAAATATTTATTTTATTTAATTTTATATAATTTAGCATTGATAACACTAGTGACTATTTGTAAATGACAGACTGATTTGTAAATGATAGATTACCCCAGATAATGTCATAGGGTAAAAAATGTTTAACGTGTATTTTCACTTTGCCAAATTTAATGACGACTACATCAGCTAAACTGTAAATAGTGTGGCGAATAAATCGGCTAAATTGATTATAGAAAATTTTTGATAGATATATATTTCCTTTATACAGCTGTAATATGTCCACAAGCAGTCAATTTAAATTATGGCCACATGTCAAACTAATTTTATAATGTGCGCAAATTTTTAATTTTTCTTCAGTTTAACAATTTGGGGTGAAAAATATTGTTATAAACCATAACAATAAATGGCAACAGTTTCGATTGTTTTGACTTTGACTGTCATTAAATTTGACATAATGAAAATCGCGCTTAACGAATACTCAATAGTAAGCTTAAACAGTAAACACTATGTCAAATTCGACACGCATGAATTAACCAAGCCGTCGACAGCATAATTTTGATGTCAATTTAAATTATGGTAACATTTTTCTCTAATTTGATAAACACACCACCACCACAAATTTAATATGAAAAATAAATTATCACTTTTTTCGCTATTTCGATCATAAATGTCATTAAATTTTGCGTAATGGAAACCGCACATAATACACACTATGTTATAAGCTTAAGCATGAAACACGTAAATACGGTAGAGAATAATATTACTATCCAAAACTAGCTTAGTAAATTAATTATATTGTATATAATTCCTATTTTAAAATATTTACTATAATAGTAGAGTCTTAATGGTGAGTGTTGAGTGTTCACTAAGTTTGTTAGCTTCGAAGCAATCAGGCGTGATTTAGTCTTAATAATACGTTACGCATAATACATTTACTTAATTAATGCCAGAAATTTAAATACTCAAATTTGTTCACTTACACGTAAAGTAAGTCTATTTGTATTTTCTATGTATAACAGACGGTTTATTCAGGTTTTCAGCTTATTTCAATTGCCCAATGAATTAATTAGTTCAATGTTCAATTAACCACACCCAACACATATTTGCTTAACTACTCCCCCATGAACTCCTGGAGTCCTTATACCATTTGTAATGTGCATCGAAACTATTAGAAATATTATTGAACCCGGAACTTAAGCTATCTTGTTCTAACTCTTCTGTGTAATACTGGACCTTCTCTATCTTACACCAGCAATTAATCGACCTATTACAGATATATACAAAGCAAAATTTCTTTAAAAGAATATCGGCTAGCTATTCCTTGCTTAATTGAACCAAAAATTATGCCATTTTGGAAACGAAATTAACATTTCCAGTCTTTATTTGTATTACATTGAGTATTAAATCCGTTATCTCGAAAAATCTCGGGTTTCGTTTAACTCGAAATAAAATTTAATATACTCGAACATTTAAGGCTGGCTCGATTATATAGCAAGTCTTGCCATGATTTTTATTGAATTAACCACTATATAACTAAGCTCACATTAGATACCTAGTAGCCTACTAATTATTTTCCATATTAGTCAATTCTTTCTTCGCACTACCAAAACCAGATCGCACTTGAATATTTTCCAATTAGCAATTTATGCGCAAACACACATACATACAAACAAATTTATGTTCGTACTTGTTTTTACGCAAGACCAATTCTGCTTAAAAGTCATTAACTTTATTACACCGGATTGTAATTAGCATCCTAATAAGTGAGGCTTTATGGCGAACTTTAGAATTTATATAAATGAACCGCACCGTGTGGCTATTACAAAAATGAGAAAAAAAAGAGCAACAAATCAGCATTTTACACACGCGAATACAAAGTATATTGTAAGTGTATATGTACATATTTGAGAGCTGGTACCCAACTATACACTTCTAGGCGGTCTAAAGCTTGCTGAAGTCTGCCCATTTCTGTTTTCTGCCCTGAGTTTGTGCAACTAAGCTATTGTAGTTTGTTGTTGTTCGGCGATGAGTCAGAAGTGGCGGCTCACAGCGTTCCAAGTGATTAAGGTAATTCTCACGCTGCGCATATATAATTGCTCAGTCGGCGTTTTATTGACGAATTATTTTGCTTAATGAATATATATATATATATATAGGTGTGTGTGTGTGTGTGTGTATCGACTGGTATCTGGCAACGAAGTTTATAGGCAATTATATTATTCATATATGTATGTATAATACATTTATTGTGTGTAAGTAAGGCGAACGTTTGCCAAAGCGTCGCTGGAGTTTTAATTAATTACTTATTGAATCATTGTAATCAAGTGAAGTGAATGCATTTTTTATGCGCCAAGAAACCGGGTTCACATTGTTGAAAGTGTGAATAGATATACAAGGTTGCAAATGGAGGGTTACTCTACCGAAAGCTATTAAGTTGCTACAAAAATGAAATATTTATTATTAAAGCGAGTAAAGATGATTTCTGAAGCAAGTTGGCCTTGAAATCGAATTTTACATAATATAATACAATAAAGGAATTAGTTTTTCACAAATTTTATAAACAATTTTTCGAAAAGAATTTCTACCATAACCATGATAATATTGCGCAAAATTAGAGTTCAAAACTCTGCTCTCAGCATTCGTGCTAATCAAGAAATTCTCAATGAATTTGTATTTCATAAAGATCAAAATTATTTATTCTTGCGAAAACAAACTGAGGGAAACTCACTTTAGTACGTATATTATTGGTTTATACCAAAGAGTAATAATTTTCATAACTTATGTAACTTATGTAAATTCAATCGTGTAAGCCCGCATAAAAACATTCAGATTCAGAGGTGGACAAAAGACATAGGCAGCTTGTAGGACTGTTAGCACAAGTATTGAACTTAACCTCCAAAAATTGAATGCGGCCTGTGGGCTGTGTTTAGATTGGCGCGTAAAACCACTTTTTACACCATGGCTGGAAACACTACTTGCTCCACGCTTTACTATTTGACCTAAAATTTAGAAGCATTTTTGGAAGAAAATTACCTAGGGAAATATCGAGGAATTTGAACTAAATCTAAGGATTTTGTGTGAGTAAAAATTGGATAGGAATATTTTCCGACCGCGGAGCGCTGCAATGACGGCAGGACCACAGTTAACTACCTGCACAGCCGCCATGTTGTTTTAAAGTACAGGGAAAATTTTTTTGTACATTTAATTACAGCGCTATTAATTTTTATTTTCTTCCTTACTTTTTTCTTTTTTTTTTTAAATATTTTTACCGAATGAAATTTTGAAATGAAATGAATCTGAATTTTTTCAGAAATGTGAGAATTTTCGGCTCCCTAGAGTGGGCAAAATAATAAAAAATTTATGACAGCGCCACCTAGCGTAAAGGGTAACAAAAATTTAAATGTGCAAACATAAAAAAAACACAAATCAAAATTAATTAAATTAAATCAATTAAAAATCGGAAAAAAAATTTTTGAAATTTTATTTAATAAGGTAAGATTATTTCAAATAGTATTTCACTAACAAATAAATAAGTTTATGATGAACTTATTATTTATTTTCAAACTATTGTTTATTTTATGTTTATTTTCAAACTATAAATAACGTTTCATTTATTTGCAGATCAAAGCGAAAAATATAACTGTGCTGCATATAAAAGGTTAGTTAAAACACAAAATTATACAACAAAACGAAAAATTTATAAAAAAAAAAAACAAAAAAAAATTTAACAAATAATTCGTAGCGCATTAGGGTGATTCTAATTTTTCGAGATTCGAGATTCGTAAGCGGAATCTTTGCTATGGCACTCACTTAAAACTTGTTGTTCAAGGTCTTCATAAGTACACATCTAAATTTGTTATTCTAATTTGTATCACTTAGAGCTGCTCTAGCACCACTTTGTGCGTCTTAATTATTATTTTGATCAGGAATGTGCAATAGCGCACTCATCTGAAGGTCAGAAATGGCCGCAAGTAGAAATCTTTCAATGCCGCGCTGGCAGCAGGAAGTGCCCGCATAATAATCGCACTCGACCAGCAGAGTTCAACAGCAAGCGGCTTGATCGTGACGCGCTTGGACTTGACTTGAGTGAGCGTTTACCGTCAATTGGCAATTATTTGCAAATTCATTCAATGCACGGTATTTCTAAAATGAATTGCTTCGTCTTCACATACCAACTTGATATGATTGGTCGTGTCTTGCTACTAACGTCTCAACGCTTAGCCGCAAAATAAGAGAGCCTCACCTTTGCACCGCCGCTTAAGATGTTGCCGATGCGCACTTCAGGGTTGTTGCTTTTCTTATTTTTTAAATTTTTTTACTTCTAGTAGTGAGGCTTTTTTTGTTTATTAATATTTTATTAACTGGTTTTTGCGTACGAAATTGATTGATCTTCGCCTGGCACGGCTTTCAAATTTACAAATAAATGCCCTGAGGCTGACAATTTCAGCTTTCCAAGCGATGCTTTTAGCTTTTTGCTTGAAGGCATGGAAACAATATTGAAATGAAGAGTACTCAGTTGTTTTCTGAATACTATTTAATAATAAATAGCTTAAAATTAAATAATTTGTCGGCGACTTCAGGAAAAATAAACAAAATAATATTAAATAATGTAAAATAATAAAACATTTAATAATATGAAACATAACCAAAAATAAAAATTAAATTAACTTAAATAATAAAACGTAATAAAATTATAAAAAAATTTAAAAAGTTTAAAAATAAAAATATGAAAAATAATGAAATATTAGAGAAATAAAAAAACTAAGAAATTTATAATGAAAAATTAAAAGAAATATTAAAAATGCTAAAATTCAAAACGTAAAAAAACTATAAAAAAAAAGTATTTAAAAAAAATTATAAAAAAAATTTTAATTTAAAATAATAAACCATACAAAAATAATGAAATGTTATAAAATCAATCAAAAAATCAGAAAAATATAAAGAAGAAATAAAACGTTAAAATAATAAAACGCATAAAAAAAATCAAAAAAAAATAACAAAAATAATTAAGAGTAAAATAATGGTATAACATTACAAATATACAAAATATAACAACATAAAAATATAATAAAACAATATACAAAATCAACAAAAAAAAGTAATAAAGGCATGAAAATAAAATAAAATGCTTAAATAAAAAAAATTAAAAAGTATAAAAATGAAATACACAATTATAACAAATTGAAAAATAAATAAGAAAAAATCAAAAGTATCAAAGTTTTAAGAATTTTTCAAAATTAACTCAATTAACTCAGAAAGTCATAAGTAAAAATTTTTCTTGTTTTTAATTTGAGAAATACATGTAACCAACGGCAGCAAAAATCATTTTATCCAATAGCAGCAATCACATCGGAGGTCATAAGTCACTGACAAATCTCTATATTTGCACATACGCGTGCACAACGACATACACATATACACACACACAAATAAGTCAGTATACATATATACTCGTATGTTGGTGTATATGTACAAACACACATAAAAAATTCTAATGCCTCACTCAGCTTTGGTTGACAGCGACGCTGCTACTGCTACTACTTAACTCGTTGCCACACTGACCTCAAAAATTGCCATATGAAATGCTGTGCAGCATTAGCATCGTTGACTTGATTGCCGCCATAGAAAAGAAAAATTGCTAAAAAAAAGCAAAGCAGCAACAACAACAACAACAACATCGGCGTTAAAAATAAAACCAGCATTGGCATGAAAATGAAGCGACCAAACATGCAACTAGATGAAGTTGACAATCATCAGCAGCACACAGACAGACACATACATACAAACATACGAATAAGCGTGCATGCAGGAAAGTGGAATTACTCGTTGAACACGCCACACGACACCTACCAACATGCCACATGCGGCAGCTAACAAATGTATCACAGACAAAACTGGCAGCGAGGCTGGAAAAATGGAAAAATAGGCATAAATCTATAGCATATACCTATGACATACACACACACACACATGAAAGCATAGAAAAGCCACGAATCTCTAAGAGCGTGGAAAGCGGGTACTTTCAGTCTTTCAATCATGCCGGAATGATTGAAAACAAATTCTAATTATAGCGGCATATAGTCTGTATATACATACATATACATATATATATATATATATTAGGTATGCAATGAGCATCGACCCAGCGTATCGAGCAGTATCGAGACATCGCATGTTTTCTATTAATCCAAAGAAGAAATGCTTTGGAAAAATTGGAACTAAAATAAAAGAATAACACATGAAATCATTACATAAACAGTGGTAAATACCAAAAGAAGACACTAAAAAATTAAGAAACAAGGTATTAAAGAACATAGTAAAATATTGTGTGCCATTTATAGTTCGAAGTTGATCTAAAAATATTGAAACTCTCAAATCGGTGCTGTACTACTTGCAAACCAAATATGCCACATATGTATTCTATTAACTTTGCTTAGTCGAAAAAGTTATTAATCCCCTGCTGGACGGGCATATCCAGCTATTTTTTTTTTTTTTGTTTTTTTTTTTCTAAACTCCGCACATGATTTTTGGTATTTCCGTGCCACATTTCAATATTCATTTTTCAATTATGTGTCTGATGCGCTTTTTTAGGCCGGAAAATATTACGAAATGAGCACATCCTGCTCAAAAATTGTGATGTGACATTTCGAAAGTGAAACTGAATATTTATCTTGATCACATTTCTTTAATTAATGAGTTTGGTTTTCGAAAGAAATTTTTGTATTGCTTTTCCTTTAAGTCCCATTGTTTTTTCTTCAAAGAACAAAATTTATGCATTAGACCAAAGAAAAACAATATTTGTAGGCATTCATACGTACATATTAATAAAGGCCTCCACAAAAAAAAATTCAAGCTGGTTTTTATTAAGTAGAGAACTAATGATTAATTATATCCCCATATAAAATCCAACCCTTAAGGGGATACTCCTTTTTACAGTTTTCAAAAGATAATTTTTTGTTTTGATTTAAAGGTCGAAGTCTTTGGTCTTAATTCTGCTACTGTTTCGCATGTCCCGAAAAAAGTTGTGACATTGAAGTCCTAGCTTTTTCATAGTATAATCCTGTTAAAACTCCCTTCATTAACTGAGAACCGGAGAAGTCCGGAGTAATGTTTCTAATCCAGTTTTCATCTAAATATTTTCGACATTCGCTAATTATACTATATAAAAGTATAAAAAAAATCAATGAACACCTTATCTTTTTAGGATCTCATCGAGATCTCTTTTACGTTATGACATCTAGGTAGCACAGATACAAATACAGCTAAGTCACTTATTACTATGGTCTAATAGTATTAGGTCCGCGAAAACAAGAGAAATTCTCAGACTAATGTACTTTTTCTTCAGAAAGTCTGATACTCTCTCTCCAACTTAGGGCTATACTAATCTTTGACAACTAGCTTATTATAAGTATAATGAGACAATATTTTTAAGCTTTTTTTTCATACATTTTCGATAGCGAATTGGCGCTGCATCTAAAGTTAGTGTACTAAAGCTTCAATGATTTAATTTTTTAATATAGTATGAGTTTGCAGGGGTTCCAAAATAAAGTGATTTGAGTTAATGCTACTAAGAAATAAATCTATCATTAATACCGATCGGAATCTTTCCAGAAATAAGCATTAAATTTATTCAGCAAAGTGAGGAACCGACAAGTGCTAATGAGACTTTATGAGAAGCTTTTTCAGTTTCAATATAAATTGGAGACTAGACTTTGCGTGCGTTTAGACCAACTTCTAGTAAAAAACATTTTTCTACAATTTTAAAAGTGTTTTGGATTATTTATTGCAAATACAAAATTCTCCTCAACCTACAATACTCCAAAATAACTAAAACCTCTTTAAACTAAAAAATTCTAGATTAACACAAGATACGACACCAAGCAAATATTAAACTAAATATGCTACATTAATAGCGTTAACCCCAAAATAATTATACTAGCATTTCAATTACACTTAAAAAAAACGCTGAAGAAAGTACACAAAATATATTTACAACTCACTTGGGCAGTAAAACAGAATCAGTTGCAATTCTTCACGCTCAACACTTGAACAAAAGCCATTACCTTAGAGTCTATGTGTATGTATGCACGTGTGCACATAGTTTTTAAAGTACACCAACTGTTATAGGTCTACATAAAAAGTGAAATGAATTCTCTCTGCCACATATAGAAACACACAAACACACAAACACACACACATACACTCACACATGCGCGCCGTACAACCGCACCCAACACAACACAAGCTCCTCTTCATTAAGCGAGATTTTCATTATTGTTTACAAGCATGTTTTTTAAAAAGCAAGTCATTTCTGCCATGAATTTTCGAGCGTTAATGAAGTTCGCTGGCAAAAATGGCAAATATTTAGCGGAGCACGTTTCATTTTGCTTGGCTTGTGGTTTCGTTTTGCTAACATTTTGTTCGTCAATTCATAAAGCCGTTATTCTATTTTATTACTTTTGAAAGTACATATTTTTTAGTGCTCGTTTGCCTACATACTTACACACATATACACATACAAGTTTTCAAAAATTCCATTTTACGGCATGGAGGTGCAAAAATTGTAAGAGCATTTCAGGTCATAACTGTACTTACGAGCCTATAATTAAAAGGCCGTCAAGTCTTTGTGAAGCATTGACCAGCATGAACTCCTGGCTTTGTTTCTGTTTTTGTTTGCCTGTGGTAGGCGCTACACCCCTGAATAGTGGTATTAATTTTTATTTTTTTTATTTTTTTTGGAATTTCGCTTTCCTGAAAATGAAAAGGCTGTAGGCTGGTGGTATAGTTTAAATATTTCAGTTAATTAAAATATTTTCGGCTTAGCGCCACTGGCAGTCGGTTGTTAAAATAAGGAAGAGATGGAAGGATGGATGTGATCGATACTGTATGTATTTAGTTAGCTTTAACGAACTGAAGTTACTGGCAGGTCTATTTTTTCATTGAGTGATCATTTGGTTTTTTTGTAAAAACTTTCCTACAACAACTGAACAATAACAATTAAATCGAAGAGATTTCAGATCAAGTCTTTTTTCTTTTCTAATCGCCATTTTAGCGCACCAGTCTAAGATTTCAGGTAATTTCTCAACCATTTTTGAAGGTATGATGCATAAAAAAATAATGCAAATATTAAGGGTATACCTGCTCTCCTAATAGCCTTCAATGATATGAATCACTAATTTAGGTATACATATTAAAGAATCTGCAAATTGTCAAGTATCTAATCGGACTTCATTAATGATATTTTTGGGCTATAATTTTCACAAAAAGAAAAATTCCGCAAAATATCCGAGACTGATGATCTCTCCACTTTCTCTAAGCAAAAACAAACCAACTGTTCAAATGTGATCCATAGTTTCATCAAATCAATGAAAACGCTGAAAAATAGTTTGTGAGTCCTTTTTATTCAAAATAGAAATATTTGAGTGCCAAAAAGTACTTAGCGATTCTTTGTTAGAGCGGTGCTCGTAGAAAATTTGCTTCATATTTTCATCCACAATTAATAAATATTATAATGTTATATCACTCCAAAATAATGGAGGAAATTGTGCTGCATTATCATCATGTTATACTTGTATAAATACCTCCGCTTAGATAAGGAAGATAAAGACGAGCAAAAAACCATGTAAGACCTTTAACTATACCAAGAATCTTTTTAAAATCCACATTAAAAGATTGTAGACTGATCGTTAGAGATACCCAGTCATTCTCAGAATTTAACAATTATTCTGAGTTCTCTAGGTAGAACTAAATACTTTCAGGCGCTTCAAAATAAAACTGAAAATTTTTAATTTTAAATTTTAAGCCAAATACATACACACATATCTTACATCCAAGGTCTCAATTTGCATTAAGAACATAAAAATTTAAGAATTAATTACTTCAGCATTTGCAAATATATAAAATCTCAATACATAGTCGATGCATTTACCAAGCGTAACAGGTTAACCAGTTTGTGCAGTTTGTTGTACAGCTGTAGTAGCAATTAGTAGCAAGATCCAAGATCAAATATCGTCCGACACTAAACATAAAATAGTAATAATATTATATTATTGCCAGACAAACAGGCAGTTGAGTGACGGCTTTTGAGTTTAATAACGGAAAAACTAACCGATCGCAACGAAATCATTCCCATGACGATCGTATGTTTCATATATACTTACCCGCAAACATATGCACAAACATACACGTCCAGTAGAATACATAAAAAAATAAACGTGGGTGGACAGCGAATGATATTCGAGATACTTGCCATAGAACAAAAGTTGCAGGTTCTCACAAAGCAAAATCTTTTTTGTTTTTTTCTGTTTTAATTTTTATTTGTTTTTTGCTAAATACTCGCAAGTAAAATAAATTTGCATACAGTTTGTTTTATGAATTGTGCTAAACCTATTTGTGCTATTTCCACTTATGCGCTTTTTGCTAAAAATGGGCGCAACTACTTAATGGTCTATGGGAATACTATTATAATTGTCCGTTTAAGAAAAATTTTGTTTACTTGTATATGTAGCTGTTGGTGTAAGTTACAAAAAGGAGTGATCTTTAAAAAATGCACATTGCTTCTCACTCTTTAGGATTTTCTCACAATTTCGAGAACAATGGCATTGTGTATTCTTGTTTCTTACTCCCTGTCTGCAGAATTGGGTTTCGCAAATTGCTCTCACAACGAGTTAGCTGAACTTTGACGTCAGTTTTTTTTTTTTTTTTGGTTTCTATTTTGCATGTTAACTGCTCTAATTGCTGTTTGACGAAATAATTATTGGTAGCAATTATATTCTTAGTTTATCGCATAACTATTGTTCTTAAACCGTTATAAGTTGCTTTCAAAAATAATGTAATCATAAATTTTGGTCAGAAAACTATTTGCGGTCTTTTCATATATAAAGTACCGACTGAAAGTCCAACAAACAAATTTGAGGCACATAATAAACGAGGCTGGAAAATACGAATTTTCTGAGAAAATTTTCAAAAATTTTACTCATCCTGGTGGAATTCCTTTATTAAGATTTTTTCAGCCTTTTTTTCCATCTAATGTTTTTATCTTTTTATTCTCACCCAAAAATAAAATGAAGTAAAATACAGAAAGGTGTCTTACCTTGATCATTGGGAACATAATAAGCTTAATGATGGCTTCAGTGTAGCCAGGAACTCTTTCGACCATTCACTTTTCACCAAGCAATCAAGCAACCATGTAATTTGATGAGCGTTGTCTTATATTTGGGAAAGAATAGACATTTGAAAAAAATGGTTAAATAAGTCACCACCCACTTACCATTATTCCTTTTGAGTTTAGCTTAAGTACAGCGCCAATTTAATCTTTCTAATCCACTACATTCTTTGCCGTACAAATCCATATTGTTGATGCAATTGGAAAAACATTCAAATCTCTCCACATAATATGAAAGAAATTTTGTTCTGTGGTAAGTGCGCTTATTGGAAGTCTAGTCTCTAAGAGTCTCGTCTGATTTTCTATGAATTTGATTATGGCAAATGCCAATTTTCAATATAATTTGAGAAACTAAATAGCAACTGTAAAAATGTTATGGGTGGTTGGATAAAAAAACAATATTACTATATATTATCTCCTTGAAATCTCAAACTATGCGGTATGCATACCGGAGGTTCAAAACTGAAGTCGACGCCGAGTTTTGCAGATTTTTTGGACTCGCGACCCTTTGGTTTCCAGTGTATCTATAGCCATTGTCTAGGTGCTTAATCGTTTAAAATGGTCTGATTTATCTAACAAACCGTGGCAAATCACTGTGTTGGGAAGAACTTTTGTTGATCAGAATTTTTCTATTAATGACGACTAGTCCTTCTAAGACCCGTAGTGGCAACGATTCGCCTTTATTAGGATCAAAAATTTAACCTGTTTTTACATAGCTAACAAATCTTATATAGATTAAGAGGTTGATTTTTAATTTGTTTTAGATAGCACGAGTCCCTAAAAGCAACGTCGTCCGAAGAGGCCCTCTTGAAAAAGCTGATTCCGAAGATTGGCCAAATAGTCGTCTGTTTATATAAAATTCTAAATATTGAACCTGAGAGAGCAAAAATCGCTACCCTTTCCTTTACTCCCAGAATGAATTGTCAAAATTAGGTCTTTTTTGAGAAATCTAGACTATATATTTTTGAAAATGGAAGCCACTGGAGGTCACTTTTTCAACTTGAAACTCGGGAAAGTGATCAAATACTCAAAAACGCTACTCCACCTACTAACCAGCGATAATACCACATCAAAACTTAACTGATTTTCAACAACAACTACAACAACAATTCAATGTGACAAAAGTCCCACAACGAATGTGACATTTGTATATCAAGCACAGAGATTTCATTAGCATTTGCTTTCAATCAAAATTGGACACAATCGGCGCTACTGCAAGACCATTGATTGCAACATGGCCAATAATGCCACACCAAAGACCAGATCAGTGCAAAAAACAATTCCATTTCCATAACCGGTGAAATCCGATAAAGTGACTAAAACAAATAAGGCAACAAATAATTAAGCTTTTCACCACCCACCAACAATAAAGAGTGGTCGAGCAATCAAGCCAACAGCCAACAGCCAACAGCCACACAAACAACAGCAGTTGGCATTGACTGTCGCCCACAAAGAGGCAACTTGTCGACTCATTGCCTTAAAAAATCGCATTTGCCAACAGCAATGGGACACACACACACACAACACACACACACACACATGAGCACATGTGCAATATTTCAAATGTCATATGAGCCTTTATATATATACAATATGTATGTTAGTGTGTGTGTGTTGTGTGAGTGTGTGTGTGCGTGTGGCATTTTGCAAGCAGCAGGCTGTCTCCAGTGAAGTGCTGGGGAAAAAAACAGCTGTGGAATGCAAAAAGCAACGTTGTTGTTGTGGTCTTTGCCTTTTTCTGCACTTGTTTTGCACATTTGCGCCACTGTCAATATTCTTATTGCGCCATTTGTGCTGCCGCTGACGCTGCCGCCGCCGTTGTTGCTGTTGTTGTTGTTGTTGTCGCTTGTGCTTTGCTGTGCTGTGCTGTGCTGTTGCTCGCTTTTTCGGTGTCAATGAACGGCCTTCCGCAGCATCACGCTTTTCACTTCCAGCTGCCAATTTAGCGCAGGCCTTTACTGTGACTCTGCTCGAACATTCGTTCAAGTGTTGGCGGTGACGGACGCCAGGCCAAGCAAATCACCTAAATGCATTTCGGTGAAGTCAATGATTGCGAAGCCGCCGGCAGCGCCACCAGCATTTTATGCCACCTTAGCCGCCAACGACACCAACGCCAACCTACATGTTGTAAAAACAGCAATTTAACAACAGCAACAACAGCAACAACAACAGCAACAGCAACAACAACAACAACATGGCGAGCGACAGTCATTGCCATAACAATAACAAAGAGCAATCAAGAGCAAGCGACGAGCAGCAACTGGCAGCAACTGGCAACAGTCATCAACTGCCAGCTTGCCTTTTCGTCTTGCTGCTGCCTTTCAACTCCCCTACCCTCACCTTACCTCACCAACATGACGAGCTGTTGTCATTGGCTTTTCGATTGCTCTGCGTATGTCTTTTGCCGCTTTGCTGCCCACACAAAACCACGAACAGCCAAGAGTCAAGCCGCGAACAACAACGATTGGCGGCGCTGGCAACAGCATCGGCTGTTGCAACAACTTTTCAAAGTCGCAAACTTCAGTTTTATGGACCTTGATGGTCGTCATCGTCGTCGTCGTAGTCGCCGCTTCCTTTTTAGCGATCACTTTGTTGCCATTCACGACATTGCCGCGTTGTTGCATGCAATTAAAAATGCCATCAACACACGTTGTTGCCTTTTAAAAGTTGCTGTAATATTGTTGATTATTGCTGGCGTAGTCTCGTTGGGCAGTTATTGTTGCGCGGCCTATACACATTATTGTTGACGTTGTTGATGTTGTTGTTAAGAATATTGAAGCAAGCATTTTACCATTATTTTTATGGACTTTATTGCGCCGTCACTTAAATGCGACACGATAAGCCAGTACTGTCATTTATTGTTAAAATTTATGTTTATCGTTGCTTTCAACTCGGGTGGCCGACAGGCAACTATGAGTATTTTTAGAATCACAATACTTATAACTGCTCAGTTAATACCATAACTATAACTTAATACACTTTTACTGGATTTTTACAAGGTATGAAAAGCAAGTGGTTGAGACAGCATTTAAAAGTGCTTGAAAGGTATGGAGCGACTTTACAACCTTGTAGAACTGTAATTGAAGGGTTTAAGAAAAGGTTGTTATTAAAGAATAACTTTATAGTGTTGAAATTGATACTAAAACATTACAGCATACAATTTTGATATATTTTATAGGTTAGGTTTTGATTTAAAAGTATAATATATATTAAGTTCAGCTTGGAAGAAGTTTTAACTCACGCTCCTACAAGTTTATTTCTAAACTAAACTTTACGGCGCGAAACTTTCAAAATACTTTAATGAGAACAACTAAGGAAGGGCTAATTTCAAGTGTAATCGAACATTTTATACTCTCGCAATGTCCAAAAATCAGTGGCGGGGAAAAGGCGGGGGCTTTCAGGTGCTGGCATAACTCTATATTAAAATCATTATATTAGGAATAAGCGGCTTAGACCATGGGCTAGACCGATTTCTTTCATATTTAGCGCGAAATCACATGGTGCTTAAGAAAACATATCCACTTAATTTCAGTAAAATATCACACATATTGACCAACATAAACGGTTTAAAGTCAGATGGAAAGTCGGGAATTTTTATATCGGGCATTTTTGGGATAGAGGAAGATCTGTACTGATCACATTAACTCTTTTCGTCACTCAAATATATTAGTAAACATGTTTTTACGCAATTTTGTGAAGGTAACTCACACAGTGGCCGACATATCCGGCAGAAAGTCTGCTAGAATAGCGAAAATCATTATATATAGTTTATGGGAGCTGGGATAATTCGTTCACCAAATTCACACATTTTCGGCAGTAAACTATGGTCTATCCGATATTACACGTTCATTGAATTTTTCTAACATATCTTACATATTGACCAAAATATATGGTATGAAGTCTACCCAGAGGTTGAAAATCCATATACTAGGTACATGGGAGCTAGGGGGAGTGCTTACTCGATTTTATCCATTTTAAGCACATGGACACAGTGTGTTATGAGAAAGACACGCTCTCTGTCTACAAAGAGTCTAAAGTCAACAGGAAGGTTGAAAATCCTTATATTAGGTATATGAAGGCTATGGGAAGTTTTTACCCGCTTTTCCCCATTTTTGACACCAGACCACGTTATTATCATATAAAGATAATCCTACAATTTCATTACAATATCTTACAGATTTACCGATATTTTCGTCTTAATTAATTATTAAAGTCAGATAGAGGCACTGAGGTCCATATATTGGGTATTTGGTGGCTTGAAAAGTTATAATCCGATTTCGTCTATTTTTACGCATGAGATGTCATATGTTGAACGTACTATTCGTGAAAAGCTTTATTTCAATATCTTTATTGATGCTCGATTGATCTACTTTAAAGTGAAAGAATCAGATGAAACTTACAACTTCGTTATATGATAAGTAGACGTGGTTTTCATCCGATTTTGTCCATTTTCGCAGCATGAAATAAGAATATCAATTTAATGTCATATACGAAATTTTGTTGAAATCCATTAAGGCGTTCTTGATTTCAGGGATTTCATCTCTAAGTGGGCGGTGCCATGCCCATGAGCAAAACTTCACACGGATTCCTATGCAACCCTTCCATATCATATTTGCCGCAAAACTTAATGTTTCTAACGTGTTCCTTCAGCGAGTTATCGCACTTTTAGTAGTTTTCAACATAGCTTTTGTAAGGGAGGTGGGCGTGGTTATTATCCGATTTCACTCATTTTCTCAATATGAATGAATATGGATTTCTGAATATGAATGGATGACTAGAAAAATGTAGTCGGAGCGAGTTTGACTCGTAATTAAGAACAAAACTTATGTACTTTCTAGCAACATGTTGCGAGACTATAAAAGTACTAAGTAAATAATTTTGAATTTGAAAACTACCAAGAACGAATCAATGTACTCTATAGGGTTGCCAAGTTTTCTCAATAGAGAGAAACTATCAAAATTTATTTACTTGCTCGATTCCATACTTTTGAAACTTTAATAGGTAGGATAGAATAGATATTTCCAATACATAAACTCCAAAAAAAACCTCTTTAATAAAGAACAATTTTGGTGTTGACTTCTATAGCTTCAATTCGAGCAGAACTCCATCCTGAACTAAATTGTGATAATATTTGGCTCTGCGTTTTTTTTTTTCTTCACCATTTCCTCTTTGTGCTTTCGATCTTTTAGCAAGAATTTCTACTGCTATCTTTTCTTTTGCATTCATCAACTTGTTGCAACCAGAAAGTGCGAAATTTCTCCAGAATGCTCTCCGAATTTATAATGTGTATGTCCATCAATATCTTAATAAAATTACGTGGTTCAGGTTTTTCTGAGTACAAAGGGGTTTGAAGTCAAAAACTGATGAAACTCGTTCAGTACTACCCAGCTCACATATGCTCAATGTAATGAATTCCATCCCTCCAGTTGACCTAACGTCGTACGTGTTTGTAAAATAAAGGGTGTTTTTAGAAGTATTCAATTTCCTAATGGAATAGCTGTCAAATTAACTGCCAGAGCAAGCCTAAGTGCTTGACATTTGCGTCAGTATGCTTTGGTAACTTTCTAAATAAAGACATACAATGGAACCAGGTTTACAAATCGTCGAAATTTATATTCAAAACTCGCGTTCTGTGCCTCAAATTTAGAATTAATTTCTCAACGTGAAATCATTTGGAGTCTTTTAGCAGATATGACCTATTTGGAGTAGGAAGGACTCTGAAACGACTTTCAAGGCTCCATTGTATTCATAAAGAGTTATAGCAGTATGCGGAGGGCATTATTGGTGCATGTATTTTTAAAATTGAAGATGGGGAAAACCCGGAAAGGAATAAAGTCCAAAAGCTGGTAATTTCATTCACGCTTCCGTATTTTATTTTAAATTGAAGTTCTATACCTCTACAAGACACCCTTTATTAGTACGATGTTTCAATAAAATTAGACAATTGCGGCTGTCCACCAAAAGATGTCACTGTGCTCAACTTTTAATCGATTTTTTGTTGATCGACGATGGATTGTTGACCTTTTTCTTGTTTTTGCTTTTCATTATTTTATTTTATTAATTGATTTCATTTTACAGATTTTATTTTATTTTATTAAATTTATTTTATTTTTCGTCAGCAAATATTAAATACCCAATATACTGAATTATTGTATAAACGACAGCAGTTGACAAGCGAAATCAACGGCGCCTGCGCAAATACACGTTCAATTAAAACCACTTAATTTCCAAAAAAATCACATATTTATTGATTTCACTAGTAAACACCAAGGCGAGCCATGTAAAATTTGTTAAAAAAAAGGCAAATTTTTCGCTACTGTACAAAAAAAAAAACAAAAAAAACTTACTCGAAAGCGAAATTAATTTCTGCAACACTGCGCGACACACATACCTACACATGTATTGTAATGGGCTATCTCAATGAAGAAAAATCCACAATAAATACAAATATCATTCATTCATTGTCCGTGCTGCCGCCAACAAATGGGCCAATTTCGTGGCGTCGAATTTCGTTTCGGCAATTATTTTCTATTGCTGGCAATCGGCGATTTGTCGCCTACTGGCGAATAACGGGGAAAAAAAATATTTTTGTTAATTTTTTATTTATGCTTTTTTGGCATATGTATGAAAGCGCATTTACAGGCGTCGTTCATGTCTTGATATATTATATATGCACATATATATGCACACTTATTTATATAATTACATTTATATATATACCGTAAGGTACTTATAGCTTGCACAGCTGTCGCTTGGCTACTTGTTAGCGTCATGGAATGTTGTTTATAAACCTGCGATTTTAGTAAAATACAAAAAAAAAACAACGCGTTGGTACAACATTTTGTGGCATGTCTCAGAAAAATGCTGCGCAGTGAGATTAAAATGTAGCAAGCATTTGTTTATGCCACATTTTTTATAGTTTTTTCCTCTTTTTACCATTGCTTCAATTTTCTTTTGCTCTTTTGTTGTTTCCATTGTTGCCCCACTGCCTTGCAATTCGTGCTGCATGTATAAAGTTTTAATTTATTTAAGTCATTTATTATAATTGATATTTACTTAACCACTCACTTACATATATACACACAGTATTTTTTCTGTGCTGCACAAATCACTCAGGTGTTAAACGTTGATTGACCAACTGACTGTCTGATAAACGCCAACGAAGTGGTTGTTGCAGCCACAAAACCAATCTTTGACCAACATAATGAGCCAACAAACAGACAATGTGGTGTGGCTACTTGGCATTGTTGATCGAAAAAGAAATATATATACATCATATATTTACTCACATACCAATCCTGCCACATTTTCAAACACACACACACACACATGCGCATAGTCTTGTTTATTTATGTGGCTGATTGACTGTCTACCATTGTGTGTACATGTAGTATCCACTCTGTCTAACTTGTCCAAACCAAAGCTCGCATTGTCTATTCATTAAAGCCATACTTCGGACCAGCTTAGCTTGGCCGTCTGTCTAATGAATAATGAACGTCAAGTCTGTAAATGCTACTATTATTCTCTACTCTCCGATCTAATGTATTGCCAACACTTGCATGCAACAACTCGGGCGAAGCAGAAATATAACACACACACACACACATACACCCATACGCATTTGGTGGCCAAGCTTTGATGGCTCGTGAGCGAGCAAAAAAAAAACACAGCAATTCAGTTGCTTTGTTTGAATGAAGGTGTGTAATTTGTTGTTCGGGCGTTTACTGTTTATTTCTCTATTAACTGCTTAATTATATAATCACTGTAATTCAGCTATGGACAACCGTTGTAACAGTCGCAAATTAATTGCATCAAGGCGAATGAAAAACAAATTGAGCGAACTGACCACCCGCAAGTCGATGGATTAATCAAATTTCATTTCGCTACATTCTAATTAAGATTAGTGGTGCACACAAAGCACGTGCATGGTTAACGACTACGTGTGCCGTTACAAACATACATATTGTAGACATATTTCCTTGAATGAGCTAGTAGGTCAAGGTTATTTTATTTACAAGGAAACATAATTTTGGAGATGCTGTTTTACCAATTCTTTCACTACAAAAGCAAATTCAAATACCGTTTTGTAGCACAAAAGTTTTGTTGTATAAAAAAATTGAGGTTGGGTTAGAAGAAACTTAATTACTATAATAAGCGAGATAAGTTTTCAAAAGGAGCCTAAATACATATTTAATTAATTTTTAACTTCTTTGTTAAAAATGTTTCAAATTACATTCGTACTCCCAACAATAAGCCCTCCGAAGTTAAAGTCATGCTCATACATCTGTTCCGGGAGCCATCAAACCTTGTAAATTATTAAATACAGGTTAAATTATTTTTTATTTTTCTTTTTTTAGCAGAGTTGATAAGTTAATCACAAATTGAATTAACTGTTTCTTGTGGAGCCTGGAAAACCGTGAAAATGACATCTGTAAAATTTTTGAACCCACAGAATGTCTCTAGTTGCACACATACCACAAACACGGAGATATTGCTTTTTAATAACCTGTTCTTCCATCTCCACTTTGTTTCATCGAGCTTGAGTCCTGACTTCCTAGTTTGGTTGTGCCAAAATTTTGGGTTATCACGAAGTTATGTGCCTCAATATTTCATAGACTAACGAAATCAGCAAAATGGATCGTTATTTAAATAGGTTTCATGTTTAAGTTCTCCCCTAAATAAATCTACTATATCTCAAGAGTAGTGATATTTGGTTAAAAAAATAAGGACACTAAGTTACAGTCACCATACCTGACTCACAGAACCAAGAAATATATATTATATAAAAATATAAAGAATATCAAAGAATATCTTAATCAAATACATATGTCATATGTACTTGATGTCATATATACATATTAATATACATGTACATATATATAATATTAGTATCGTAATGCGCATTCATACCACCCTAGATGGGGCTACAAAAGAATTTTTAAATCAGAAATTTAAATTTCAGAAATTTGCAATCTGTAAGACCTGTAAAATTTTTTCTTAAAATTTTTTTCTTTACATTTGCTCCTCAAATTCCATAAAGCAGTAGCAGCCGTTAGAAATATTTTGACAACTGAGTTAAAAATATTCACCCTAATGTAGATGTTCTCATACTTGATTTCATTAAAGAACTTTGACATGACCCTGTGTGACCCAGACATGACCAGGTATGCACCGAAGTAAGATATCTTGCTATAAGATTGAACCAGCGTTATCTCTACTAAGAATGGAAAATTGAACCATGGGCTCAACTTGTTCAAAAATCTAGCAAAGAACATAACTGTATTTTAGACAGAATTCGTAAATATCAAAATCAAAATTTTTTTCCTTCGTTTAAGAACCGCCTTAATAAGTATACGTCTGGGTTCACAAAAAGACTAAATTTACAGATAAAATATCATAACAAATGGCAAGTTTTACAACAGAAATCAAATAAAATTATTTAATAATAATTTCTATCATCATGTGTGACCCCGCCACGGAGATACCAAGCAACCAAGATAACTCTGCCACATACAGTTCGATTACAAAAAATTTATATATTTTTTTTTAATAAAATGCTTATTTTTTTTTGCAAGCGAAATCGATATTCGTTTGCATTATATTGCGCGGATTTAGCAAAATTTATTTCGAAAAATAACCAAAAATCAATAAAAAAAAATGCTTTCGCACATGACTTGGGGACCACCTGGCCGTATGAGTGACATGAAATCACAGCCAAAATGACAGTAAACAAATTTGGTGAATTCCACAGCACAAGCCAAAGCTATGCGCTGACGCCATATACAGCACCACACACACACACACACACACACCTACACATCTGCAAAGCAATTTAATTAAATGTCACCCAACAAAGCGCCGCCCAACTGCCAATAAACACGAGTTTCACTCCAGCCCACCAAAACAAAGCTGAAGAATTCTTTGATGGCCCGTCATTAACATTTTTGCGCATCAAACGAACACAACAGTTGTTGTGGCCGGTTGTTGGCCGAAAATGTCAACACAAAATGAAAAGGCTGCAAATTTGACAATTACCAACAAGTGGCAACGCAACGCATATGGTACACATTGGCAAACATGGATTTTTCATTGCAACGCAGCAGCAGCTGCGCATGTTGCAAGCGGAGAAAATGAAAATATTTAAGTGGCGGCAATTTCTATGCGCTGTCACCAGCATACAAACATTTATACACGTAGTCTAGGCCTAACGAACAACTAATGTCATAATAAAGCGACAACTCTCGGCAAAAACTTTCCTCTTCAAATCAAATGTTTTTAGTGATTGCCATGCTGCAACAACGAAAGCAGCTACTGTGGCGCCCAGCATCGCCCAGTTGCCACACCACATCCGTTGAAAACGCATAACAACAACAACAACAACAACAACAACAACAACAACAACAGTAGGAATAGGCTGCTCGTTCGCGGACAGCAATCAGTGGCTAAAAGTGTTGACGTAAAACCAAAAACCAAGTGCCACCGCAATCAACGCAAGCGGTTGACGCCAGGCGGTGCGTTATTTTTCGCACAAATGTCGACACTTAACACTTAACACTACACATGCCGACTAACCAAGCGACTTACTGGCCCATCAACCGAACCGCCAAACAATAAAAGCAAACAACATACAACAAAAACAAAAACAAAAACAAACAACAGAAAGAAATGAGAAAAGTGTGAAGAGAAATGATTAATGAACCGTTTCGTTTACCAAATACATGCATACAACTTGCCAGCGTCTGCGGATGTGTGTGTGTGTGTGTGTGTGGCTACTGCGCGACCAATGGCTGAGGGGCATTACAAAAACAGGGCGCTGCAGGTAAATTATCAGCACGGCCAGGCGAGCTGCTAAATGGGCTGGGGTAAAATATGTGAAATTGATACATGTCGATCTAAATTGAGACGCATAAATTGTTTTGCTGCACTCGAGAAAGTTGCAACAACGGTGTGGCATTATTGAAACATTGACGACTCTATGCTCAACGGCGGCGATTTCTGCCAATTAACTAAAGGCTGTTTGCCGAGTATTAAACAAAAAATCGTTTTTTTCTTGTTTATAAACAAAAAATTCAATTGAAAATTAAAATGCAGTTAGATAAAACTGTTTAAAATGGATGTGTAGGTTTTAGTACTCGTTAGCAATCAATCAACTGCAATCTTTTTTGGCTTACAAATTTTTTTCTGTTGACTATTAGTTTCTGTTAGCTTGACTTAGCTAGCCTCCAGACAAATAAAGCTGGATGTTGAGAGCGAAGCTATGCTAATGGAAAATGGAAATCGTCAAATACTACCTACGATCTTCCGAAGTCTGTATGTATTTCTAACCAAAAAATACCCACTAAGGTGGTGGAAGCTCGACTCCTTCAAAATTAGGCATTCATTGAAGTTATAATATGATGACTTCACAGCGAATAGAATAATCGTCAGTAATTGCACACACGAGTGTCGCGAGTTGGTAGGTCCATTAAGGTCCAATAAGGTTCAAATCACACCCGACTCCATGTATTAGCCTATTTATCTCCTTATGGAATTAGATTGTCGAGAAAAGACAGGCAGTTCTTGGGTTTTCAGCTAGACATAGCGGTAGATAAAGCCTAACTTGAAAGTATACGTGTTTAGAATTCCTGGGTATTCAACGTAATCGCGAACTCAAATATATTATTAACCGTTAGCCTGATTGTATATTAGCAAAGTATCTGTCAATATGTTTATAGGCGTTATTCTTAGCAACTCACTCAAGGCTAAAGTTAGCAGAGTGCCAATTTTTTAATTTGAATCAGTCCCTACACCCTTTCCAACTCTTCGAAATTTGAAAGCTGTTGAAAATTGTTTTACTCAAGAAATTCTATCATATGATAATATTGCGCAACAAAATAGATGAATAAATTTTCCATTAGTTTTCAGATGCTTCAGAACAGTCCCCAGCACCATCCCAGCCCCTTTACTTTACCTAAAGTCTCGATGCTAGCAAAATCAGTTAAGCTTTTCTTCGAAGCATCTCAAACCAATGATCAAGTTTGGTTACCCTTGTATAGGTTTACACAATGTAATTAAAAAGCTTCCTCTAATAATAAAAGCTCATTTAACATATGTTCCAAAAAGGTGTAACTTAAAGACTAGAGAACTGGAGAAAAAAACCTCCCAACTAGTATATTGCCTGTATTTCAGCTTCTGTTCCTGCTTATTTCAAAAAACCCAAAAGCAGTTTCAAGACCAGATTAATAAGAATAGATTTCAGGTACCGGCTCCTTTAGAGGTTGGCTCGTAGCTTTGCACAGAGAGACAGAAATACAGATTTATATGCGGAACTTCGTTTATTCGTATAACTCAAACAGTTTTTCGTTTTTAGAGAGATTGCTGCTAGGCTGCGATTTTCGGATTGATCTAGTGAACATCTGGCTCAGTGAACTTTAGAGCTTATAGTAGCTGATAGTACTATTATATAGTACCGGATATTTACCGTCAACTTAAAATAAGGTTTCCACCAACAATTTTCGCTGTTCGATAGATTTTTTTTTTTATGTAGTCCAGCCAACTAACCCTAGTTATTTCGAATTATTAAACCCTCTATATTATATTTTTTTTTAAGAGCCCCACGAGCAATTTCGAGCCGACTTAAAATATTTCACTTAAGTGATGCCGCTACACAGGCTTCATAGCGAATTATCGAAAGCAAAACAAGGTTCTCTTCAAACGTCCCTAGAGGCGCCCTTGAGCTAGCAACTTTCCTGCTTGCACATTTCGCACTTCACTTTTCTAACTTGATTTTTCGCAATTTCCTCTAATCGCCAGCATATTTACACGTCCGCAGCGTGAAATTTTGATGAAGGCAAGTAATCACCACGTCTCTAACGACGACTACACTGATAAAATAGTTAGGGAGACGGCACAAAGTTACACACACTATCACATATATGTACATATATATATATAGAGACATCCATATTGCTTTAGTGAGAAGCTCGATGGTTAACTAGCGGCAAATCGGCGTATCGTGAATGTGGCACGTTCGTGTGGCATAAGTGAAAAGCCGTGAGTGCATGGAAACGAAGCATGGGTGGAATGCCGAGCTGTCAATTTATTGAAGTCACTTTGTGCTACATTTTGCCTTCAACACTTGTTTTTTTTTTTTTATTGTACTTTTTACCTATATTTTCTTTTTTATGTTTCCTTTTCACTGATTTTAGCATTTTATTTTTATTTGAAAAAGTTTCCCTTTCAACACTTACTTTTCGCTGGCAAACCTCTTGACACTTCCCACCGCCCACTTTGTGTTGTGTCAGCAGCGCATCCGCGAGTTAGCCGCAGATTCTTCCTCGGGATGACTTCGAGTGTTATGTTGTGTTTGTTGTTGTTGTTGTTGTTGTTGTTGTTGTTGTTGTTGTATTGTTGTTTGTTCGGCATTTTGTTAAAACAACTTGACCCATTTGTTAATGCATTGCCATCTTCAATTGCATGTTGTACGGTTATGCCAGACATGTGTGCATATTCGCATTAGGGCGGTTCTTAATTGTGTGGAGAAAAATTCCAGCATCAGAACTTGAAAGTGTTTGATACTTACGCGATATCAATGCAGTGAGAAATGTGAAAAACCCAAAAATTTTGGTTCCCATATATGAGGAGGTCTCACCCTGTTCACATTGCTATCGGTAGTAACTTTGCCCATCGGCTCCAAAATTTACAGATGATATCTTCGAACATAATAGAGTAGATTTTGGGTTATGCACAATATTTTTTACTGTTTTTTAATATAATGTATAATAAAAAGTATAAATTTCTGAGTATTCCAGGGTAATTTAAACTTTCACCCTTTTACCTCCCCGATCCTTACCTATATTTATATACATCAGCTTAAATCGTGCTAATATCCATTGAGGAATTATTACTGAAAATTCGCCGCATTCGTCTTATATTTTTAAGAACCACCTTAATGCGCACATGTCTAACGGCACTTTCGACTTCTCCTAGTTTAACCATTTCCTTTAGCGAACCGTGTTGTTTGAGGGCAATAATGATTTATATGCTGCTTTAGGTGTTGAAGTTTAACGATTTTGGTCTTTTCTTTCGGTTTTATATTTATTGCAAATGTTGTTGTTCTTTGTTTGCCACTGATTGTGTGACTAGATGTCGAAGGAAAAACTAGAGTCAATAATAATTTTTATGTGTGGGAATTTTTGATTTACAAGCGCTTGCAGTTGACAATCTGCACTCATTTTTTTTCACATTCTCATTGGCAGTACCCCACTCCCGGCCCGCTCCCGGCCCGCCTCCCGCTGTTCATTTCAAGTTTCTTTTGTGTTTTGGTATTTGCTTGGACCATTTTATTGGTCATAATTCCAGTTCGCCTTCTCGTTTTCGGCAAAATGCATTGACAAATTTTCCAAGTTTTCTTTTTTCCAATGGGCTTCCTTTTATTAGCTGCCGCCGTGGCAAGCACTTTGAGGCAAAGCCATTTTTTGTTGTTTCAATTTCATTCTTGTTTACCTAACCCAGTTTCCGTTTTGTACTCATTGCCGCAAATACATATTTACTTATGCATACATTTGACGCTATAGAAACCGCATAGAATTTTTTTAATTTATTGCTTGTCACTTTGACGGGCGATTAACAGTGCTGTGTTAACAAATGGCACTGATGTCATTCGTCGTTGCTGGTTTTCAATCAGGCCGCTTTGAAGTCATAAATTTGGTATTAGTAACGACAAATATTGGAGCTTGACAGTTCTAAGTGGGGGGATTCCAGTAGAAGTTGCGAAACAGACCTTCTTTTGCTGTATGTAATTATATACAGGGTGTTGCTATTTTATTTTTATTTATGCATTTATTTTTTGCACTATTTTTATATGAAAACTGATTTGAAACTTTAAAGTCAATATGTTTCTCTGGTCTTCTTTTCGAAGATTTAGAGTATTGTAGTTGGTCAATTGTAAAAAGCACCAGTCTAAGCCGGAGTAGTTTATGTGTTCACGGTTATTGTGAATTGAGAAGATTTTTCTTAAGTTCCCATTGTTAGGCATACTATATTCCGCCCATACTCTGGATAGCAACTGATAAATACCATTTTTCGGGTTCTGCCTCACCGACAGTCTATCGGCTATACTCGTCTTTATTGTTCTTTGGAATGCACTTGCTATTCGAACTTACTCTTCGGGTAGTAGAGCAGCAATTCAAATGCCTCTGTTTGGGTGTTCGGGATTATCTTATTATTTGGATGTTTATTACTACCTCAGCTTATAGAAGTGTTGCCTGTCAGTGACTATACCTTTCCCTTTTACATTCTAATTCACTCAGGTCTTTTTTACTTTTTGATAGATTTTTGGCGCACAATTAAAGTCTGACAAGCTTTATGGACTATCTCTCCCGATCTCTTCTTTTTAAGGCGACAAATGTGCCTCGGTTTATTTTTCAAACATGCGATAATGTTTCCGAATAGTTCGTGTTGCGCACGAGTCGTGACGTCGTCGATTGTTTCTCATATTAGATCTTATAGTGCATAGATATTTGTCGAAAAGGTGTTATCTAGGTATTTATTACTAGCATTAGAAAACATATTACAAGAATTGGACACCCAAAAAGCATAACTACTGAATTTGATCATAAATATTTCGTTGATCAAAATTTTCTTTTAATAAATCTTTTGCAATATTTAGAAGTCTCTTACATATCTTCGAATTGTGTTTCGACCATGCAGAGTTTCAGCCATCATTACTTCAAAATGAGTTATTTAAAGTGTTACAGTTTCGGAGTTTCGGTCATACACGGCACGAAGTGCATCGTATCGCGGGCAAATTTTTTTTTAGCGATAAACTTTAAATAAAGCCAAGAGATGCGCGCAAAAAATACATCAACAAGTCGGAGTGTATGAGTAAAAAAGTTGTTGCGCATTGCATTTTACGCAATATTGATTTCCGCTGCCATTTTGGTTACACAAAGTCGCAAACAAAAACGCACAGCAAAAATAACAACAACAAAACACTTTCTCAATGCAACTAAGCTTTTGGTTAATATGAAAAAAAAAAAAACGACAAGTTTGTGTGCCTGACCTACTCCCAAGCCGAAACAAATACAACAACAACAAACATATGTAGCACAAATATATGTATATATGGCCACCTTCGCAACATGTTGCTGTAGGTGTTTGTTGCTACTGTTGCCAAATACCCGCCAGCCGCCGCCATGAGCATTGCGCTCACTTTACATACGCATTGTTTTTGTTGTGTTTTTTTTTGCAATTTTTTTCGCGTATGTTTTGTTGTTTTTCATTTACAGCCGTCACTGATGCTGTTTGCTTGTGATTTATGAATAAGTAATTACCACTACTCACACATACATATGTATCTAACTTAGATAAGTGTTAAATGCTGTTGTTGGTCCACACTTAGTGCAAATATATGTATGTGCATGAAAAAAATGTATTTAATAAAAATTTCAGCAAATTTGAAAAATAAAAAAACATTCAAAAATTCAACTATTTCCTATTATTAAGTTCCCTTTTACAATATATTTGCGATTATTACTGCCTACTTGCGTGTATTTCATTTGTTGCCGCTTGTTGTTTGTTTGTTTGTTTTACCGCCCAGTTTGTTCAAAGTTTTGCGGCGCAGCGAATCGGTTGCATTGTTGCCGCTGTCATTAATAATTGCAAAATTTTTTCTTTGCTGATTTTTCTTCTTGATTCCTATATATTCAATGCAGAGAGTTGTTATCTTACACTTGTTTACCGTTTGCTATTTCATAAGGCGCACATACACACACACACACACACACATATGTGAGTTTGTGTGTGTGTGTGTGTGCGCGCTGTTTCACCTTCAGCGATTTCGTTTCCCATTCACACGACCTCCTCATTGAGGCCTGGCCCAGAGGCTTGCCACAAATTTCGTGTAGCTTATTAATTGTTACAACCTAATAATGCCCGGTATTATTTGCAGAAGTGTGCTTACGTAACGGTGCAAAAATATACAAGATATTAGTGAGTAGTGTACGGGAGAAATTGAAATGAACATTAACAATTTGTTAATGCGAAAAGCAATAGGTTGTGTAAAATTAAGCCCTTTGCAAAGTAGTGCAAAAAAAAAAAATACAACAACAGTTTCAAGTTTCAGTTTATTTTTCATGCTGCCGCTCCCGCCAAATAAAAGGTCAATGAGTCGCTTCTAAGAAATGTTTAGAAATTTTGTTCGAAAATGGCCGACAATTTGGAGTAGAGTATAAATTTCTCTTCGCATAAAGGTCCTGAAGGCGCCTAATTTTTTATGCGAAGAAGTTTTTCATCTTCCATTAACACTTGGTAAATTTTGTATAGAGATTCTATACATGATTTTAACCCCTTAATTGATGGCAACCACAGCCGAGTGGGTTCAGACCCCGGCATAGACAAAATTCAAAATTATTCTATTTAAAAAAAGAAATACTTTCACTCGGTATTTCGTGAGTTCAAAACTGAAAAATATTGAAAATTAGGGAGGCATTGCTAGAACATCGTGTATATTTCTATATTTTTTAACAGAAATTGCTTTCCATAAAATCTATAAGCCACTCGGAGGCAATCGTCTACTTTCATTCATTAGATAAGATCGATATATACACCACTAATAACACGAGAAATTCGATCAACTTCTAGCAGACATAAGTAGGCCAATGTTTGCCAAAGTTAGGAATCTTGCTTATTAATGTTGGACTTAATTTTTTACTAAAACGTTCTATCTCTCAGGGTACTGTATAATTATTACAGAACGCTACAAATTTGACTAAGAGTCTGGATCCAAAATTCCGATTGAAAGAAATCAACATTGACTTAACTTCTCTTTCTGGAAACATACCTCACCCCTTCAAACTGTGTTATACGGCATCGTTAAAATCATAAGTTCAAAACCGTTTTTTTTTTTTTCCATCTGAAGTTAATATTTGAATACTTGTGTTGTTCTTGGACTATGGATCCTTAAAATTAACCCAATCTCCGATCTTTACCATCTTGTTTTAACCGCTTTCGCATATGTTTAAAAACACTGTCGGGTATACTTTTTCTAATCCTCGCTTTGACATTAGCTGCAGACTCTTGAATATTTCTCGACTACTTCGAAATTAGCTCGGCCTATCTATGCCGGTAGGCATAACGAGCTTCGGTAAGATTTCCTTTGATCTTTGTTGATCTTAGGAAAAACGGAATTACTTTTCGAAATGACCCTTTGAGAGATGAAACCTTATACCCTAATATTTATCCGTTATTCCTTTGGCGGGGTTATCAACACAGGAGCGGTGTAGAACTGTTTGCGCTCACGGAAAAAAATTTCACGGAAAAAGTGTAAAAATTATTTATGAAGCTCCCAGTTTGCGCATAATATTAACTAACAAAAGAGTCCCAGAGATAATAAGAGGTAGAAGCCTTAAACGTCATTGAACAAAAGGGTATAAAATTTTTAATTAAAATGTAAAAATCATCGCACATCGTTTCATTACTACACAGTTGCATTTATATATATATAAATATGTTATATGTTATATATAATATAATTCAAGTTATCTGCTAAGCAAAAAATCAGTGCACAAAAACATATAGAATCACAAGCGTATTTATATATTTGAAGCGTTAAAGTTTTTTGCCTTACAAAACCTTACCGAACTTTGAATTACTCAAACAAGCCGAAATCTTACGGCCACATACTGTGCACACCCACATATATATATACTCGTGCACATCTGTATAGTTTGTGAAACTAATTTGCAAATACAATCAGTCATTTACACGTCGTGCACAATAAGAACAACCTTAGCGGCAATCAAACAATGCGCTGAAAAGCCGTCAACCATCCACATAAATCACCGGAGAACACGTACTACCATGAATATATGTACATAGAGATACATACATACATAGATATAGACATATATAGTATACTTGAATTTGTACTTGCCATGCTCGACGAAGCAATGACAACGGATGCTCTTGTTGCTTTTGTTGTATTTTCTTTTTTTTTTGTTGTATTTTTTGTTTTAGTAAACTTTTATTTTCTTTTGTTTGTTGTTGCACTCTCATTTTCGATATGACTCAGTGCCAGTGCGATGCACGGGTGCCAAGTGCGCTGTTCTGCGTTTTACCTATTGAGTTTTGTGCTTAACCCTATTGTTTCGCTAATTATTAAAAGCTGACGTTGTTGGCATTATTGTAATATTTATTACATCGTTCGTTTCACACTCGAACAGTCGAATTGAAAAAGGTTTTTGTATATGTATATTCAAAATATATGCGTATATAATATACATTAATGTGTAATATATGGATAATTGGAGTAGCAGAGTTCTCAATTTAAACTTTTCAGACAAGTTGATTTGATCTACTTATATTGGGTTGAGTTGAAATCAGAAATGATGAAGTCAAACTGAAAACTTGTGAAAATTTTGATCCGATTAAATGGTTGTCCGATTTCCTTACATCTGACAACTACTCTATTCTACTATATCTATAGTTACAGCCTTTAGCTAAGCCTTCTTTATATCTTCATTTTAAATTTTTTGTATATTTTATTTCTATCTATGTACCGTAATTCTATAAGGCTATATATAATAAGTGCTCTATACTTTCTTGTAATCTGACACTACTACCCTGATAAATGAGCTTCGTGCCATATAAGTTGAGTGGATATCTTTAACATTTGCTGAGAAATTTTGATATCTGCAATCAATAGACTCCTGAAACCAAACGCATGATGCAACAAAGAACAAAAGTTTTGAAAAAAAATAGTTTTTTAAATACAAATTATTTTAGTTTTTCATAAAATATTTAAAATATTTTTTTGGTTTCTCAAATTTAAGTATATAAAAAATAATAAATTAAAAAAAAAAAGTTTCTGTGTTAAAAAATACCATAACATTTATTTATAATTGAAAATATTTTTTTTGAAGTTGTGAAATTTTTTTTGCTTCAATTATTATATAATGCTAAAGAATTATTTTGTGTTTTATTATAATTTTTATTTTTTTTTATATAATATACCAATTATTATACATTCATTTCATTGAGATTTTTTTTTTAATTTTTGTAACAGTTTTAAAATATTTTTTAAATTCTGATTTATTTTATAACCGCAATTGAAAAAATTGTAGTAATTTGTTTTGATATTTTTAAGTTTTTTAAAGCAAAAAAGGTTTTGGTATTTTTAAAACTAAGAAATTTTAATAATAAAAACATTTCTACAGTAACTAAATGAAAATTAAAAAAAAAGAATTTTATATATATATCTATTTTTTGTGATGTTCCTATTTTTGAAATTCTTTTGAATTAAAATTTTTATATTTTTAATTTGCTATATTCCCAATCTCAGTTAATTACATAAAAAACAATAAAAGATTTTAAAAATATACATAATTTTGAACTAATTAAATTATATTTTAGAAGAATTTTTTTGAATTTTTTATTATATCAATTTACTACCGATTTTTTTTTTTCTACTACTATTGTTATAATTTTTTGCATCTATTTGCTATATTACTATTTTTATCCTAACATCAATGATTTAACAATAATACCATAAATATTTATCATTTTCATTCCACTATAAACTTGATATTAACTCACACGAACTCAAAAAGCGCAAAACAACCTCTGATCGCCCCAATCAATACAGCTAATAACGACAGCGCAACAATGCAACGGCTCACAAGCACTAGCACTAGGTTAGAGTGTCAAATTTTTGTTGCTGCCATTGCTTTTGTTGCTATTGTACGAAAAGGTTTTTTCTCTGCCCGCCGAACATATTTAGCCTCGCTGCAGCCACTCTAGTCACTCTAGCCACTCGAGCCACTCTAGCATTTATTTATTTCCCACCATTGACACCAGCGACGCGCCCTCACGTACATTTCGGGCATTACGGTAAGGATTCGGTATTTCTTCCCGATTGAATTTAATTTGCGTTCGGGTCAATTGTATTTCGTACTAAATTGGGTAAGTGGTTGCACTTAGGAAATCAATAATTTTGCGAGTGTCAGGAGTGAAGCGGAAGTTGGTTGATAATGGGCGCTACTGGAAGATTGTGGTTAAAACTCAGACTCTCTGGATAGTTGGGAAAATATTTCAAATTGTATAATTGGTGTAATTTTTTTTTTAATGTACAAATATAAGGAAAGATATATAATAAAGATATGAAGATATATGCCAAATATGGCACTTCAATATATTTATTTCGATGATAAAAATCGTCGAGTAACACCCTAGAGGCTTGTCGGGTGCTTTTCAAATTCTGTGGAAAACTTTACCAAACACCAACTTAATGTTGAGAATATAGGGGCTAGGAAGTTCTAAACAGTCTCTGAAAATATTCTCCATTGAACTTTATATGGAATATGGCTTTAAGGATCGCATGATTTTCTATGTCGACCTTATTTAATAATGCGCAGAAATGGAGAATTCCCGATCACTAAAATGAGTATATAGTCAATCCGCAAATCGGTAAATCAGCAAATAGGACATACTTATCTTGTGTCTTATTTGGTTCACAAACTTAACACTTTTCCAAAACAATTTAAAGCTTTTAGGAATAGTTTCAGATCTAACAAACTATCAAGTCTCGTTTTAACATGACGACAACTTTGAGAGAATATATAAAAACTGCGCTTCAAAATGTGAAAAAGCAAAATGACTGCAGGTCCACGGCCCAAGCAAATATTTTTGCAAATTTATCATAGCACATTTTAATTAAGCATCATTACTAAACATTTGTGACGCGTATTCTAAATTTAGCTTACAGAAATTCTAAAAGCAAACTATTAAGCGCACAAATATAAACCGTAATCACCGCCGTGGCATACCATTAGTCTTGCCTTGGTTGTCGGAGCATTTAAAGGCGCCGGCGTTGGTATTTACTTTGCCACACAATGAATGGGTTAAATTAAGTTAAAGAGTCAAAATGCCACCTGCCACACCTTAAATTGTTGCACTTGCCACAAATACGCGCTGGCACATTCGAAATTGCTGCACTTGTTGCACGATGCCATAACAACAACAACCAAGCAGTGGCGGCATTTAATAGACCTCCTCTATTTGTTTGCTCGCCCGACTTTTGCCATCGTGTGGCGCCGCATTGCATGCCTCCCTGCCATTTGCTGCTGTTGCTGCTGCTGCTGCCGCTTGTTGTTGTTGTTGTCGTTGCCGCCTGGCGTTTTGTTTGTTAGTTATGATTGTTGTCGCTGCCGCAATTACTAATTAGTTTATATTATTATGATTATTTCAATTCTGCCGCCGCAGCCGCAGCCGCAGCCGTAGCCGCTTGGCCGGCTAAATCAGTCGACAGTGGTTTGGACGCTTGCATGCGGTGCTATGCAGCTCTGTGCACATGTGTGTGTGTGCGTGTGTGTGTACTCGCTCGCTCGCTCACGTTGTTCGATGAGATTGCGATAATTTATTGGCGAGGAGTGGTAATTCGCCTCGACGGACCGTGCAACGCCTTGTGGCACATACACACATTGGCGATATGATCGCGCGCTATGCACAACACACGCACATACACACACACACTATAACGATTGAGCTTTGATGTTGCATTTGTTGGTATCTGCGTGTCCGTTGGGGCCAAATGCGCAACTACAGCGCCGCTGCTGGCGTTTGTTAAATCCGTGTGAGTGGGAAAATGAAAATGTAATTTTTGTCAAAAGCATGCAAATCGCCAACTGTTTTATGGCAATGACTACTCGACATGGCACAATATTCTAATTGAGTTGTTAATTAAAATGTGCGGAAACAAAGCGAATTTCTTGTGCGGCAAGCCATTGCTAAAACAAGTAAAGAAAGCAACAAAGCTACTGCGACTTTTGTTGCAAAGTGGCATATAAAGGAGATTATTCGCTTTTGCTGTATGTATGTTTATAGTGGCCACCAAAATGATCATGTATGAAAGATTTGTTACAGAAATTGTATTTTATTTTTTAATTTTTTTTTGTTAATTTTGAGTTATGCAGTTTTTTGGTTTATATTATAACTTTTTATATCTGAAGAATTGGCTGACATTTTCAAAACATTTTTACAAAGTTGCATGCTCCTGACTGCTTAATTGCTAGCTTTATACAAAGTAATCAAACAACTGAACAATCGGTTATAGAAGAGTTATATGTTATAAGGAGCCAATTTTAGCATTTTTCACTACCCGCTTTCTACACTTCATTAATAATTTTTGTGAAAAAATTTGATATCTTAATTGCTTAATTGAAGGAGTTATTCCAAAAAACCATAAATCTGAACAATCGCTTGTATGAGAATTATATGCTATAGTCATGTGATATAATTAATTTTCACCATTCAAGATCTATATAATATAATTATATATGCGCCAAACTTTCGCGATCGTAACTGGTATACAAGAAGCTTTATAACACAAAATGTCATATCTGAACAATCGGTTGTATGGAAGCTATAGGGGAAAGTCTTCTTAATTCGATGATTTTCACAGTGTACTTTCTATTAATTATAATTAAGTATTATATAAAACTCCGTGACCTTAGCTGCAAAATTGGATCGGTTATAACAAAATATCGCAAATCTGAATAAGCGGTTGTGCGACAACTATATGATATAGTCATTAGATATCGATGATTATTATTTCGAAATGTCAATTAAAAATGGTTAGAAAGACAGTAAAATTTCGTGGCCCTATTTGCTCAATTTTGTGAGTTCATATCTGAACATTCGGTTATATGGAAGCTATACCTTATATACTTCCGATTTCGCCAGTTCCGAAAAGGAAGTTATACTATTGGAGGAGGAAGTTATACAAAAGAAGCGTCTGTATATCAATTTTCAGGTAAATATCTTAGAATTTAAAGGACTGTGAGCACATCGAAGAGAGCACATAGACACTCAAACGCTCTCAGCGCTCTCTCAAAAGCTTGCTATGTCTCTATGCTTCCTATGGTTCCATTTATGCTACGTCATACTAGCAAATATATGATTGGAGTTTAGCTCCCTCTTCATACTCGACCGAGCTATACAAGTTCATATAAATAAATAATGGACCTACACGGTCCGCAAACAAGCCCTACTAATCTAACAAAAAATTTTAGAGCTGATATTTACGAAATTTCAAATATTGAGTGAATCCTAGTAATCCGCAAAAGAGATGTTAGTAAATTTTACCATACAATTGCTGTTTGACTGAGTTGCCACCTAACTTAAAAGTCAAAGTTTTGAAAGTCGCGTTGGATAATACATAAGAAGGCGCAACACAGTATAATTAGGTCTTTATGTATTTATAAAACCTAAATTTTAACTATAAGTTTGTCCAATGTTGCCACATTTTCAAATTACCTTTAAATGCAAAGATTAAATAAAGAAGAAACTTAATTTAGAACATAAGTTGCTTATGAAAATATAACTTGAAATATATCACAGTATTATATGATGTTGCCACTATATTGTACATAAAAATAATTGAATAATTCATTTTTATTTATTTTCCAAAGCTTTTCATTGAAAATTGAATACATACTAAACATAAATTTTTCAAAAGGTGGAAATTTATTGGGCATCACTGTATAACTTCTTTTCATGCTTGAATGTTTTTGCATCCAATAAAATTAAATTAAAAGTACGCAACACTTTTTGTCACTGGTGGTTTGCTACAACAATTTAATATCACCGCAACAATAAAGTGCAAATTAAGTGTGCAGTGGCGAGTATTTAAGTGCCAATGTTGCAATCACGGAAGAAATGCCTCGTCGTCTGTCACCGTGACGAGCGCAAGTCACTTTAATAACTTGCAACTATCGCAAAAATATGTGAATGAATAAAGATGCGACTTTGAATGGTTGACTGAAAATTTTACTGACCGCCCGTCGCGTAGTTCTCTTTGTGCCCCTGCCGACTGCGTTGCAACGTCTGCATTCTTATTACACTTTCTAGCTGGCCGTGCTATTTCCTTCGCTTGCAACATAAACGTGCAACTGCCACACGCATATGTATAATGGTGATTGCAATGCCACAAATGAGCGTCGCAGCGGCCAAAGCAATTGTTTGCACTCAAGTGTGGCAGTAAGCTATTTATGGTGCAAATTCTTTGCAACGACTGCGGTTGGTTTAAATGGTATGTACACTGTATGGAAAAAGTTTGTGCCTGGACTGAAATATTTTTGAAAATAATTTTTTTTTTAATAAAAAAAATTAAAAGAAATAAATTTAAAAAAAATCTTAAATTAAACTCTTAAATTTTGAAAAATAGCACTAATTCTTGAAAAAAATTCCAACTTTATTCGGCATAATATTGAAATTCAAAAACAGTTTTCTTTTCAAAATTGTTTTTTAAAGCTTCCAAAATATTTATTAAATTTCAACTTAGGTGACAACATTAGTAAACAATAACTGTATAATAACAGTTATTTAAATAACTCACATATCTTTGCCATAGCATATTTTTCGAAATTGTAAATTTATATCCATTCCAAAGTTTAAAAGCGTGGCAACACCTTCCAACGTATGCTTTCACTCAAGCTCTTGAGAATGTTTCAAGTTTACTAGTCGCTCTGCTTTATAAAATTTCCAAATTTTTATTTAGTTTGGAACAAAAAATTAAACGGGTGGCAACATCAGAAAATAATAATATTGTAAAACGGCCTGTGTAAATATATCTCTATAAATGCTTTTATTTATTTATGATAAATCTTTTTTTTTTTATTAAAAACATGTGGCAACCTTTCTATTTATTGTTTCTTTGAACCCGTTTGTATACATTTATAAATTTATAAATGGAAAACTGATACTGAGCAGTTTAGAATGTTTTTTTTCATATTGTCATTCATTTGAAACCAGTTAAAATTATTTTACTTTAAAGTCAGTTGGCAACACCATGAAATTTTGTTTTTGTGATCATGTTTCCTTAACGCTCGTTGATTAGAAGTATTGCACTTATTCAGTTTTTGCTGTTCTAATAACTTTTCTATAAAAACATGTGGCATCCTTATTAGTTTTTTAACTATCTTAAGCCTAGAATTTGTAACTAAATAGTTCAGACTACCGTAATAATATTTTTGAAATAGAAAGTATAATAAGCGGTTTTTTACTTATTTTTAGAATAATGCTTGATTCATTAAAATTGGCAACCTTGTTCGAATTTTTATTCCAACTGAAACTTTTGAGGCTTTTTAAAAAATTTTAAGTTGTCGAATTATTACTGTATTTGATTTCAAATAATTTTAAATAATTTTTTGAAGGTTGGCATCACCATATAATTTAGTTTTGCGAGATATATATATCTCTTGAATACCCTACTTTCAATGCGCTTCTATAATTTAAGAAAAAATATTTTTTTTAATAATTAAATAAAAAATATGGCAACCTTCTCAAACTTGAAAATTATGTTGCTCATACTTTGGCTTATATATTCTTTTCGAACATAGTTGATATGCATAGGGCCAGTTGATTTATTTCTCGTTTATTGTCATGATGCAATTTTCTTGCTTGCAAGTGTAATTTCATATGCCAGCAAATAAGAATGTACATATATTTGTCTCTAGTTCCATATAATTGAAACGCTAATATATCTACAACAACACCCACACCTAACACATCTTCAGGACCAGCTTCATACCGTTTATATGGTAACCTACCACAAAGCCACCAAGCTTTTCTTGTGTCTTCCTTTTATGCCTACACGAACATACACACATCCACACATACATTAACATATTTGCTTTGCACTTCAATCACTTCCTCCAACCACTTTTATTTTCTTTTCGCACCATCAACTATTACACTTTTGATATGGCTTTAACAGCTTGGCAACAACAGCAATAGTATTGTTGCTATTATTGTTTATTTGTTGTTGTAGAACTCATCAATGAGCAGTTGATTGTTTACCGCATTCACTTTATTGAATTTGCGGCAGACAATTTTCTTTCGAATTATATCGCAACAGCCGAGCGAAGAGCGCTCTTATTACATGTTGCCTCTGACTTTGTTGTTATTGTTGTTGTTGCCTTACTATTACTCTTCATGTGTTATGTATTATATGCTATGCTATGTGCTATGTATGCTGGGTTTGTTGATTGTTGTTGTTGCTGCTAAGAAAGTTACTGCTTGCATTGCCGCTTTGGCCGTTGCCACATCTTTGTGGTATTTGCGGCATCACCGGCATCTCAGACTCCTCAAATTGCTCCAGAGCTTCAAATGCATTAGCGCTGCTGCAACTGTCTGCCATCTATCGTCTAACGTCTGCCATCGCTTGTTGGCTGCTTGCAGTTGTGCTGCTTCTTCAGTCATTCATTCATGCACTCAATACATGTGTGAGTGTGTATGTGTAAGTGTGTGTGTGTGTGTGCACGGTGTGTTGTTGCAATTGCATGGACGTTGCACATAGTTTTATGGAGTAATTTGCATATATGAATAGAAACTACACGCATACACACACATACACACACAAACATTCAAACGCACAAGTGTGTGTGTGCGCGTGTGTGTGTGGTTGGGAAATTTTCGCTTTTGAATTGCTGATGCGGAAATTGAGTGCTGAGCGTTTGGTAAAGTTGCATGCATGGCACATTGTCGCTGCTGTTTTTTTGCTGCTCGTTCGCAGCGTTGCGGGCGAAAAAGCTGGAAATTAGTAATTTACAAATAAAAGCTAGCGCAGACAATGCAAAATTTACATAGTGTGTGGAAATCTCTAAAACCAAACTACGTTGCATATATACACACTTACATATGTACAATATTATCTGCATCTAAGGGCTCTACAGCCCGTGCAGTATTTAATTGCCAGCTTGCCACTTGCCGCTTCCGAAGTGACCAACAGTGCTGGTTGTTGCAGCGAGCAGGCACTTCGTAGGTGAAATGTGAGTTGAGGAAAATATTTCATTATGGAACTCATTAAATATGTGTAATTGTTGAAAGCTCTAATTAAATTTCTATTTAAAATGACTGCAAGTGGTTCGTATTTGGACTCAAATTTAACCCTAATATTGCCTCTGGTAATTGGCAAGCAAGTGTCTTCCTTATAACGGTACTTTTTAGAACAAATTAAATATATCTTAAAGCCAATTATGAAACATCTCCAAAAATCTCCTAAAAACTATCTTAAACGTATAGAATTTCCTAGAGAGATAGCTGTCAAATCAGCTGTCAAACAAGCTGTCAAAGTACAAGTCAAAAATTAGAACAATATTTAAAAATCTTCGAAATTATTATCAAGAATTGCGCAGTTCATTATGTTGCCTGTATTTTATTTATATCAAATCTTTCATACATTACTATACATTATTACATTATTACAGTGTAACCATAAATCGGGTATTATTTCACTTTTCCGCTGATGCTGTCAAAAAATCAACATTCAATATAATACATTGGTGCTATGAGCTCCACTTCAACAAAGGTCATCGAAGTCGTTTTGATATCCGATCAGAAAACATTGAAGTCAAGTATTAGGCTTCGCTCAAAGTTTTATTAAGCATTTTAAGTTAGAAACTTAGTGAATATCATTTGAGCTTCCGGACACAAAGTTTGTGAAAATGGCTTTAAATTTTTATTTTTTTTTTATAATATTTATGATGATTGGTTTGTTCGCTAAAAAATAATACAACTAAAACTAAAACTATGCACTTCCAAGATTTATTTGCATGACCTCGCCTTAACTCAATTAAAAAAACAAAAATAAAAATAAAAATAGCAAGAACAAAAAGTCAGACCATTTAAATAGATGTGTCTAGCTTTCTTGAAGCGTCATCTACTTAACAATTAACTAGCCAGTGTCACCTTTTTTGGCCAAATGTCACGCGCCATAAAATATTTCAGCCGCATAGTTTTTATTATTTTTCCGCCGCCAAGCGAAATTGACCGTGACCATCAACACGGGCCTAAAGTAGCACGCACACACCTACAGTGACATTTGATTGACAGTTGGCTTGCAGTGCGCTGTCATCGAGTAGCCATTGAGAGTTAAAGCTTTTGTTGTTTTTGTTTTCTACACTCATTTTCTAATAAAAAAAAAGAAGAAAACTGTGTCAGAGTAAAAAAAAAATAAAGCAACCGCTTTACAACTTCAGGCTAATAAGTGAGGCAATTGAAGACGCTGCAGCTTTCAATACAGTCTGTCACAATGAAAGACGACAGTAATTATAAACCAAGCTGCGAATATGACGCTCTCAGCGCTGTTTGTTTTTATAAACTTTTATATTTTTTTATTATTTTTCACTTCTGGCCATATTTCGTTACTTTTTTCCACGCTTGTCAAACCATATAAATAACAGTTGTGTCGCTATTCACTTAGCGAGAAATCAATAATTGTGTTAAATGCCAAATAACGGTATAAATATATATAGATATATATATAAATATTATTTTACTTTATTAACAGGCGTCAGCAATGTGATTGCTGTCAATCTGAAGGTGTCAAATATCGCCTTCCAGTGCAAACCACTGGGCGTATGAGCAACATCGCATAATGTAGAGCGGAGAGCGCGACCAAAAAAACTGTTGAGTATCGCATCACTTGCCAGGGCAGATGCATTGTCTACATGCCTAACCGCACAAACTTTCACTACATTTTTTTCTTTTTTTTTTCTTTTTTCAATATTATAAAATGGGCGTTGCAAGTAGCTATACTTGCCACACATAGTATTATATTTTCGCTTGTGAATTTTATGCAACGAATTTCCAAAACAACAACAACAACCGCAAAATTCACGCCACAGGCGGTTTACATCGAATTTTTAATGCATACTTTCGGCATACTGAATATTTCATGCCACAAACTATGCAAAGACTCAACTAATTTTGACATGACAACACAATTTGCGAATATTTTTCGCACCCGCTTGCACCCCCTTGCAGCATCGCAGTCAACAAAGATGTACCTGAAAGCAAGGAAAATTGAACTACTAGCTTCGCCTTAAGGGGGAACACACATTCGATAGCATCGCGTCAACAACAACATCACAAGCAACATCAACGGGTCTAGACTATTTGACGCTTCACTTTCAGCACTTCCCAGGCAAGCCGCTAACAATGCAACTACTTGTGTGTGTGTGTGTGTGCGTTTGTGTGTTTGTGTGTTTATATGTAAATTTCAGTGATGTCGCAGCGCGTGACGGACGCCTGTACATCAATGTCTGCGAGTTGACGTTCAATATTGTGGCATGCAACATGTTAAGCATTGCGGCAGCAACAACTAGATTTAGAAAGAACAACAACAACAACAACAATAACTAGTACTAGTATATCAGCGTAGGCTGCTCATTATTTTTTATGAGAAATCTGCTGTCCGCTTTGAAGGGGCGCCACAAATATACACTTGCACATACACACACATAACGGTAGTTAACAGTAAATATATGCATGCATTTATTCGCTTGAAACTGAAATTTCTGGCACACATACACACATACATTTTGCCTTAAACAATGCAATACGGCATGTAGTTGCAAGCGTTGCATGCAACAAGTGGTGTACCTGCACCCAGAGCAGTCGCATCAGTTGCCGCCTGAGACTGTGAACTTTTCTGTTTCAGTTTCACAATTTAACGAAAGCGAAAACTTGAATTATTCTCCGTTACCATTTGCTGATTTTCCATGCATTTTTCAAGCGCACAACCCGACACACGCGCGCGTCTATGCAACGACCGTTGTGTTGTGGAAAAAATGTGGACCTGCGGCAGCGTAATGATGCATATTTTCATCAGCTCAGGCGCACAACAAAGCAGTTCATCATTCATTTCCAGACATTGTCGTGCAAGCGGCAGCAACAACAACAACAACAACAACGAATTTGGTCGCATCCAGCCTTTGACTATGACAATTGGCGTTGCAACAGTGCTCGACACCACGGCAAAGTTTTCCATTGGTCACACCCTTTGCGAAGTCACTCACAACTCGGCAGTGTCTTCTTTTTGATTGTAAGCTTGAAGTTTCACTTGTTGACTACACACCCAGATGTTGTTGTTACCATTCCTATTCGCAACGATTTTATTAATGATTTCATAGCACGACACATGATATTTTCATTTAACTCATTTGGTATGGTAGTTTGGAGGCTTTGAGCTAATTTAAATGGGCCAAGTATGTTTTTCTATAAAACCAAAATATTTTTCTTAAACCAAAGCTTTTAAATAAAAAAAAATTAAGTTTCATGCAAATATTCATATTTTTTCAATCCGTCGATCGGTTATATAAATATGTGTGATTAAATGGTTAGAGGCGTCTAGAGCCCTCAGTATTTAACTTTAACAATTTATTCTGCGAATAGAGAAAAAGGAACTCGAATTTCTCACCTCCTGGCTTCATAAAAGATACAAAATTGCGGCTACTGGACCAATCTTCAGAATAAACTTTTTCAAGAGGGCCTCAAGAGAATTCCGTTTGATGATCCTAGGATCTCGTGCTAACTGAAGCAAAATTTATCCACTATTGTACCAATTGAATAGTGTTTTCAGGACCCTAAAGAGTAATTTAAGGCAAACAAAATGTATTTTTTGAAAATCCTGACCTGATCCTGACCTAACCCTTCAACAGTTGTATCATTTAAACCTTTCCAAAGCTCCGAAAGACAGGATAAATTATACATTACATGCAATTAGTTCGTGAAGAGTCATCCGATCTCATTGAAATCGTACATATAGAGAAATGACTAGAACGACTCTTCAGAAGAACTCCTGCATTAGAAAAAACCAAGCAATTTCTAATTTTATTGTACTTTCCATGTCAAGGAACCTGTTGTTGATCTACGTGAGACACTTATGGTCTAAGTATCTTGAAAAACTATCGAACTTATGGCAACTCTTCAATACCATTTTTGCATTACAACAACAAAGTTAATTTTAATCGAACCTAGCCTAACTTTTATTCAATCTAACATACTTTTGACCCACTTAGTCTAATCACACTTAACCATCATAGACGACAAAACATTTATATTATTTCAAAAGTTTTTTAAATCTTAATTCAGCTCTCTGCGTCATCTAGCAACTCTAAACTACTCAGTATTTCTCAGTTGTTTCTCTTTAACCCATTTAATGATCAATTAAAATTTAATTGTTATGGTCGCTTCCTAAACAACTAAGCGAAAATTACCGATTTTAAACCAGAAAAATTTGCCCTACATAAGTTCAAAGTAAATAAAGCTAAATGCCTGACATTAATTTCAAAGTGCCTACTTCAAATTAGTGAAAGTAAAGCAACTTCATTGATTGTCATCGTATATTTTATTGGCTTTGCAGTTGAAAAAGTAATAAAATTGCTAGTGCTTTAGGTTTATTTGCATAAAATGAAGCGGAAAATATTTTTATGAAAATGCATATAACACCAGCAATAAAAATAAAATATTAATTAAAGAAAAATAAAGATTTCAATTTAACCACTTAGACTAGACCTGCTTTTACTGATTTAAGTGAAAACAATATTTTTTTTTTTTTGATATTTTATTTCAAAAATACCTATTAAACTCAAAGTGATCACTAGTGCGTTAGAACTGGGGGAAAATTCCTGTAGAAATATTAACAGTATTATACAAAGTAGTATATTAATTAAAATTATGTAAATAAATAACATTTCCAAACTTTACTTCGCTTCATTAAATCTAGACCACAAATTCAAGCTATGGAAGTTGTTTCCGAAATATTTCCCAACATCATCAGTTTTCGTTCAAAAGTGTTGATATTGGTTCCAGGGATGATATTTAATCAAGCTTGTCACATATTCATATGTATGTGTCAAACATGTGTAATGTAGTGTAAATGCTCAATGTGGTCTACAATTTTTACATTATTTTATTTTCAATTAATTTAACTTTTTAACATTTATATAACGCTAATTATCCGTCCAAACACCCGACAACACCAGCTGAGGCTTCAATTAAGTCTCACTCATACTTACATATATACACACTTGTAACATTGAGTTTTCGCTAAACTCTTAATCACTATTAGCACTCTGTTAAATGGCAGTTCGCACTTAGCATCGCTTGATCACGTCTTCTGTTATCAGGCATTTTACATCTTTTAATTTTGTTTACAGTGTTTGCGTGCCAACGCTTACAATTAAACCGCAATCAATTTTGTAAACACCAACATTAACAGCTATTCACAACGGTACTCATTGTTTGAGGATTTTCAAAAATTTTTAAATATACCAGGTATATACGGATATATAAAATTTTATTCAAGTACCTGGAATTTACAATAGAAGAAACGAGCTTGAGAGGTGAATAATTTGTTGGAAAAAAAAAATTTTTTTTTGAAGCGTAACATTTTTCAACATAGGGTCTCTAAGACCTTAGCTCTTTCTTAACACTCCTTATACTTAAGGTCATTAAAACTCACTTTAACTTATTGTCGAAGAATAAGTGTATAGAGACGTCGAATATTTGATTAGTTTAGCTCGCCTAAACTTAAAAAGTTGCGAATCGAACAAACAACTGGCATAAAGCACATGAACCGGCTTAATCGAATAGAGCCAAAATAGTAGTGGTTTATACCCACAAACTCTCATATATTTTATTGTTTTCTCATATAAATTTTCTGACAATATTAGTGTCCAGCTCAAGCAAAGCGAGCGGAGAAGTGGCAAATCGAAGACAACTGATACTTTCTTCGTTCATGGCTACCAAATGGCCTTGAAAATCACCAATATTATGATGAAAGTTATATAAAAACTCCCTACGCGGATAAAAAATTGATGTACGTTCTGGACTAACTGAAGGTTCCAGCTCTTTCCTGTTTAAAAGCTATTCAACATGCTCCAAGGTTAGGCGGCTGTTTGAGACTAATACGAAATGAGATAAGATAATATCTAATTATTTAAAGTCCTCCGACTGTTAAACTAAGCTCAGACTGTTGCATTGACTTTCAGAAAGTCACAGTTGTGGAGCCAGATCAATTATTTTCCTCAGCTCTCTCTCATAGAGGGTGCATGAAGCCAATTTTGTAATTTTATCTATTGAAAAAAAAAAAAAACAAAAATATTTAATAATAATGATGAAAATAAAAAAAAACATAATTTGCAAAATTCTGTTGAATAATAAGTAGTTAGTAAATTAGCAAATAAGTTAGTAAATGAACGCTTTTTTGAATAATTTTGTTTTTATTTGATGGTATCTGTGACCTCCAAATTGATCCTCCAAAAGTGTGAGGTTAGTTGTAGTGGGAACACGTTGAACTGTGTGTTGTTTTTGTGAGCTAAAGGCAGCAAAGTAGAGTCCCAACCAAACTCATCTGTTACGAATCATCTCCACAAACTAGTCATTGTACTTTATTTAGGAAGGATAGGCCAAAATATAGGAGGGTTAGATCCGTTTATTTCAAAGAATTTACTATATAAATACAAATATCTGGTAGTGGACTCTAACTGGACAATATCCACAAATGTGACTCCGAGTAGATTAAAAATTTAAACATTAACTTCTTCACTCAGCCAATCACCGATCCATTTTATCCGCTTAGATAAATCTTTATGTTTTAATACCGAATGTTCGGTTTGGTCTCGAATAAGCACTTTTTCAGATAATTGACTTAAATGGGGGTATGGTATGTTCTAAATCGCGATCGCATGCCAATCCAGTCCAATTTTTATTATTGAACTTCGCTTTAATTTCTTTAAGGAAGCCACAAAATCGCCAACATCTAAAGTTCCAAGCTTAGAAATTGTATCATGTATATACGTATGGGATTAATCCGATTAATCTATAAATATGACTGAGAGATTATATCTCCCATGTCTATCACTTTTACTTGCGCAAAAAATACCAAATATTTTTACTTCTAATTGGCATTCAAGCCCCACACACGTGCAATGAAAACAACTGTAAATAGCTTAAAGGGTTTTGAATAAAAAAAAAATCTAAATCGTTTGTAAGCTTCCTCATAAAGCTAATACCTCAAATATAATACACCGAAAATTTTCTAAACAAATTTATTCAAATTTATAACCAATGATCGATAGACCTTTTGATCACTTTGTGTCTTTGCGCGAGTTACATTCTTTCGTTATTAGCTTGGCAACTGTAAAAAAGTATTGAAATATGAACCACAAAGAAATCGTAGATCAACACAAGATGTTTGCCAAAAACACCGTTGCAAATCGAAACAGAAAATGGCACTGTATTCATGTATATATATATATATATATGTAAATATGTGTTTATAGTAGGGTGTTAATCAAATGTGGGTATATTATACTTACTTGGAATTTCCTAAACTCGAAGGCTTAGACTGTTTCTTCCAGAGTCGAAAATACCATATTTACTTTTTTTTTTTTTCAATAAAAGATTTTTTTTTAATAATTTAAGAATCTGGACAGGAATCTGGCACAGATTTCTCTAAAAAGTTTAAAAGCTTAACACAAGCCATTTGTATACTAATTCACTCACTGATAATAAATCACTCACTGAATAAATTTATTGAGACCTCCTAGGGACTATAATTTTTGAAAACTTATTCCTGAAAAAATTTCGAATTTATTTGATTTTTCGACACTCTAAAGTGATATGACCCTTTAAGCATCACCCTAATATTATACATACAAGTATACAGGTCCGTCCAAATAAAGGCGAGCGAACATTAATCTTCGATCTACGTAAAAAGAAACCGCAAGACCATTTATGTGTTTTTTTGGGATGGTCAAACCCCTTAAATGCCAAATGCCAACAGCGAAACCAAACTTAATAAAGAGTCAATACCTGCCAAGCTACAAACAGTAAAAATGGAACAACTATAATGAAATGTGGCTTAAGATGTGGACAACGGCGGAAAAAAAAATTAAATAAATTATGTGGGCGATGAGATCATAAGACAAAATTTGGAGTTGACACGTTGGTTGTCTGCCACACGAACAGCATTTTGGCCAATCCGAGCGGTACAGAGCCGAAATATAGCTAAGATTGATTGGCAGCAAATGCTTGCTTGTATATAAATACTTACATACATACAGTCCAATCAAGCATTAATGACCCAAATTAAGCCGAGTCATTTGAAGTTTTGAAGCCATTGAAATATGGCAAAACGTAATTATTTGACAAGTTTTCGACATGGCCAAGTGCTAGAGATATAGAATTGTTTATAGTGTTAAGTGTTTAAAAGTATTGGAAGTAAGATAGTTTAATTTAAAATATGACTCGTATAGTTCTACCACGATTTATACTACGAAATTTTCCGCACATGCTACTGTACATTTGAACCAAATATATAAGTAAGTGAGTGAGAGGGAGAGGGAGTGAGAGAATAGATTTTCCTAAGGGGTGCGCAAAATACATGAACTTGCAGGCATAAACCCTCGGTTTACAGAAATGAAGCTTGCCTTGGTGTGCGGGAAACAGGGAAGACAAATGCTTTAATGATGTCTCTTAATTAAAACTTTTACAAAATAAAAATATATTCGAAATTCGTTACATTAACTGCTGATCCAATGAAATTATGTTTACAATTTGTTGCAATTCTAAATTTTAAACAGATGGCAACACTTATCATTATTAAATTCAACATAAATCTTGCTTAAGTTTTTAGTTCAATAGACATATTGAAATATTTAATTTATTTCTTAATTGTGGCTAAATAAAAAATTTGAATATGTGGCAACTCTTTTCCAAAGTATATATAAATACCCTTATTGTACCCTTATTAATAAATACTTTTACAAACTTATGCAAACTTTTTATCCTTATTGTTGTTGTTAATTGATTAAAATTGTCAAACAGTTGGCAACACTCCTCAGCATTATTTTTTAACTATCAGTTTTTTTTTAACTAATTCCCAATTTATAGCGTTCCCCCATGCAATCAGTTTATTTACTTAAAATTTATGTATTTTTATTTAAAGTACTTAGTTTTCATTTTCAAGTGGCAACCCTCTCACATTTTTACCTCTTACCATCATAATATTATGCCGAAGAAACCAAAAATAAAATAATTCAAGTAAATTAAGTCTTCAATCAGCATGACGAAAACACATTTACAGTAGCGGGTGGGGTTTAAGTGATTCATTTAATCTTCTACAAACAAGCTCCATTTCTATCAATTATGCAACTTTAAAAAATTAAATCAAAAAACATGTTTTCTAAGTAAATATGAAAAATTTGCTGAAATCACATTATTATAAATTCATACAAGTGTGAAGCCTATTTTTGCTTGGACGAGCCCATAAATTGTGTGTATATAGCTTAACATATGTATATGTATATGTATATGTATATGTATATGTATATATATATATGTACATATGCCTACAAGATAAATATTAAGTCAGCAACTCTGCTGATAAAGTTCATTTATCTCCTCTCTAATTATTTATTTGCTATTATAATTGTTTTGTTGAGCTTAACACACAACTTCACGCTTAATAAATATAGTTCATAAATATTTTCCGACGCTTCGTCTGTCCCTTCGTGTATGTTAACAAGATAAAATTTACACTTCCGCATTTTTAAAGCAATTGAAACAAAATCAAATGCAAACTTTACATAACGGAGACGAGCCGCTGAGATCATTCACCTAAATCTGGTCGACCAAGCATCGCTTGAACTAAATACAATACATATGGTATTTAGTAAAAAGGAAAGCATGGAAAATTTGAAAAATTATAATTTCTTGCCTTCGACGATGTTACACTAATTAACAAATAATAAAGCAAAAGTAAAAGGAAATTATGCAATTGTTTTATGGTAGTAAAATAAAAAATTTAAATATTTACCAAAAAAAAAAGCTATAACAAACTACAAGGGAAATGTATTAGAGGTTACTTAAAGCTAGCTATACTAGACGCTACTAATTTCTATTTGTAAATTCCGAACTTTGTTCTTGAATATCCGCTCTTTTTCAAGACTTGGAAGCAGCATTCTAAAAAAAATCTCTAAACCTTACCTTTACCAAAGTATGCTATGGTATACAAAAACGTCTTAAATAGAAATTTCACAAATTCGATTTTTGTTTTATTTTTTTTTTTATTTTTTTTTTAAACTAATTTACAGATTGCAAATCTATTTTTTGAAGTTTTTTCCTTTTACTTAGATTTGCATACAGTCATCAACAGAAATCGCGATAATACATCTAGTGCACACAAATACTCTATTTAAATAGTCATAATCAAAACAGAAGATAAGCAATACTTCAGCCAGCAAGTCAAGGAGTAATATTTTGAAGTCTTCTCAAAATTTGTAATTTTTGAGTTATGTCACGTTATATATAATGCTCGAAATTTTCAAATCTATTAGGTAATCTTTTAAACCTTTCTAGTCGATACTAACAAGGTCTTTAAGGTCTATTGCTCTCTCTTTGGTCCAAATTAATAAAAAAATTTAAATTACTTAAAATATGACTGATTTTTTAAACCGATAAATAGTATATCTTGGCTAAAAACCGAAGTCGAAAATACATCGCTTTTTAGAATCAAATCTTAATGAGTTTTCATCTATATCAACATCGGAGAATTTTCAATAATACTTATAGTAGAGATGAGTTAGTTACTTGATATTGCTCTAGAAGTTTTTCATATTTTTTCTTTTGAAATTGCATTTTGGAGCATTGTTCGCTTACCTAGTAAATAGATTATTGATTTCTTCATTTCCCGAAAGATCTCTTTGATCCTATTGAATAACCAATCTCCGAAAAATTCAAATCCATGGGATATTGTTGCCTCTCGAATATTTGCAATTGTGGATGAAGAAGGCCTGAAATTTAAAATGACTCATGTCAGCCATATAACTATATATAGAACTATAATATATAAAAGGGATTCCAAATAAACTTTTATCAAATAAGCGAAACCGCGAATATAGAGATATAACATCCTCGCCGACATACTGTCATTTTGAAATATCTACAAAGAAAAAATATATGCCATTATAAATATATGGGTATGGACGTAGAAGAAAATCCTGTTCCCTGATGCTCTGAAAAGCCAACGATAGGTCGTGAAAGTATGTAAATATAATAATTTCTGATATTAATAAAACAAAACCGATTTACTGTTAGATAAACACTAGAATACAAAGCTAAAAAAGTGTCTTTCGAATTCCACAAACAACAAGGGCACATAAACCACGACTAAGCAATTAAATTATAACTTCCGCTAATGAGTTTCAAGATATTCGCACGAACCCATAAACTTTATAGTGCATACTTCGCTATATATATATTATATATAAGTAGAATTATAATGCTTATAACGAACTAAAGTAAAGCAAAGAAAAATGTTATAAGAGGAAGGCAAAGCAAACAGAAATAAAGTAAAAAGCCATAAAGTTGGCATATTTTAATGCTCGGCGCTGCTTCATTCAGCAAGATCTCAAAAGATTCTTGAACTCAGTAATCTTTCGTGTTATTTCCAATTATTTTTCGACTTTTAAGAACCCACATCTAAGTCTATGTATATACATACCTACAACACTTACTTAAGTCAACCTTGTTTAAATAGAGCAGAACCACATACATATATACATACATACATGTGTGAATAAATTATAGTTGAACTATAAAAATTACGTATGCCAAAATCGCATTGTTGCAAAAACATTAGCACTTCCAGAAGCTCACATGGTGGCAGAATGGCTAATAAATCTTCTCAAATGCTTCTTTCTGTAGCTAAAATTTTATCCGGATTTTAAAGCCCGTCTCTGCTCAAGCACTATAACACATGTTAATGAGAAAAGCAAATTAAACCGGCTGTATGTGAGCTTGAGCTGACCGAACTTGCTAGATTGATTCACCACTCGACGTAAGAAGAATTATGCACGGCAACAAAACAATAGCAATATGTTTGAGAATACCTCCGGTTTTTAGTCAAATATTTGGGTATGAAAATCATATGTCTTACCGAGTTCTATTCTTCCAACTCATTTTCAAAACAACTACTGATCTTTAGTAGTGTCCCTGAGGCAAAAAGAAAATGTTGTTTAGGTGACCATAGATACCTTTCCTGGCACTTTTTGATCAGCATATATTTATCTGCCGAGAGTATTTCAAACATTCAGGGTTCTAGCTCATTTATCAGTGGAGTCGAAAGGGTTAGTTGAATACTAGATTACCCTAATCACTCTCTTCTCAATTCAGCCTTAATTTAAACCTCTACAAGCCGTTTGTAACCAGATTGTTCTTTTTGGGGAGATATGTATGGTTCGGCGCAGCTGAGCAAGTTCTGGAAATGTCTGAGAAATCGATCCAAATTTCGATATTTTAAGCGAAGATCCATTCTTTTATTAATTTTACACTATTTTGAGAATTATTTCGAGCCACTTTTGCATATCCTATTGGGTAAAGCCCACTTAATATTTCATAGTCAATGTTTAGAATTCACGAAACTTCCATATAAGCTACGAGGTAAAACTTGTACTAAAGTATGTCTTCCATATACGCTCACTATCTAACTTTTCTCTCACCGCATTGCTTGTGAATTCGGAACTGTCAATGAAAACTAACCTATCAAATCGTTTTTGGCATAATTTGACGTGAATTTTTGCATCACATGTTGAACTTAGTTTTAAGAAAGCCCTTTCTGCCCCTAAGTGAGGCTACACATACCCGTCTTTGATTGTTCGAAACTTTTCAAAAACGAAGCTCATTGGGTCTTGCATTGAATGAACTTGACAGTGAATTTAATCTTAAGTTTTGTTTCGGTAACTGTTAAATCAATCAAAGTGCCAGTTTTCGCCTATATCTTAATATAATATCTAATTAAAATCTAACGTGTAAATATTGTAAATTTATTTTTACTGTCTGAATATCTCTTCCGCAGCCAATACGGTCGTTTAGACCAAATTATAATAGACTTTTTCGAGATAAGCCAGGCGGCTTGTGAGTTTCCCTCTGTTCTCACTCAGAACAGCGCTAATATGACGTCATACATTTTATTTTCTACCACCAGTGTACCCTGTCTTGCTAACGTAAGCCATATTATACTCTTGCATCAGCTCTGTAATATATTTGAAGTCGCAATCCATTCAAGAACTATACTACCGTTATTTATTAACTTAAGTTCTATCTTTGCGCTGACATATAACATGAATCACCTTTCCATTTTACCGTGCGCATTGTTTCATGATTAAAAGTCTGACATAAAGCAGTGCACACTTGTGAAAAAAAAAAAAATGGCTACGAACCCAGAAATCACATTCCTAGCTGGTGAGAAACGCAGCCAAATCACCAGCACGACCAACAGGTACGAGATTTAATTGAACGACCGAAGAAATAACCGCATTTTAATTTTTTTTGCCATTTTTAAGGTGAGTTTCGAATTGTCCCTCATCGCGCATGCAATGTGTGAACTCGATCTGCCACTTTTTACACAATTCAAATTCACAGCGGAATGCGAATGTGACTTTTACATACATAGCTTCAAGCCTTCAAGCATATGTAAATATGTAAGGCAACAACAAAAGCGCCAGCAACTCTAATTTTATTATGTGTGAGAAAAGCGGTGATCTTTCGGATGCGACGGTCGTCATTGTGAACTCGGTTATAGATAATTGAGAGCGCTTACCAACTACAAGTTGCTGGCAGCTAGCCGCTTAGATTGCTCGCGCTCTTGCTGGAGCTTTGCCATATTACAGTGTCTTATTAATTATTTTGATATGAAAAGCGCCAACATTTTGCTCTCAAACAAACGCGCTCTTCCAATCTCTCACCAGCTCTCATACGCTCTTTCTCTCTCTCTCTCTCTGTCGTTACAGATCAAGCAGCTCACAAACGAAGCTGGCAGTCGTGCAGTAGCTATCATTAACGCCACCACCTCCAAACGCCATCGCCGCCACCTCATGGCTAGTAACCACTGCTACAGCAAGATACCGTGTGACGAGTGTGCAGCGTTCGGCAAATGTCGTTGTCGTTCTCGTCGTGATCGTCATTGTAATCGGCGAACGTAATCGTGTGCATATCGGTGTCTTCAATACGCTGCGCCGCGTCGTTTTCGTCGTCATCGTCGTCGTCGTCGTCGTCGTCGTAGCCACCTTTGCTCAAGTAGTTGGTGTGTGTGTGTTGTTGTTGTGAACTCAAGCACTTTTCGACCAACTCCAGACATTGTTTTTGTAGATTTTCGACTTTTGGCACATTGTTTGCCACCGCCGCTGCTGTCACTGCTTGCTCCAATCGCCGGTGGAGAACGTCGTACACTTAACGAGCAACTGAATTTTTCGGCCGACTTTGTCAACAGGAATGGCGCTCCGAAGCGGCTAGTACGAATTCATCTACCGACGCGCGTTGTCCGTTATAGCGGTCGTGCGGCGTTTCGTTGCGTATGTTGGTATGTTGGTATGTTGTAGGCGAGCAAACGTAATTTCTTAAACGAACGAGTGCTTTTCTTCGCCTGCGAATCACAGGAAAACGCAGGAAGTTTATTAAAGTGTGTCGCGCATGCGTTAAGAAAAAAGTGAATATTGTGAATTGCAAGTAGTCGAATGTCGAATGCGAAAAAGCTATCGATTAATGTTGCTTGGGTATCGTGCTCCACTGTCCGGGGTATCACCAGTGATATCGGTGTAACTTTGACCAAAAAAAAAAAACAATTTTGCAAAAATCAGCGAAAAGATACGAAAAAATGTTGGGCGAACTTAATGAGCGCTTTTGTAATAACGGAAATGTGAGAAAGTGATTTTTGTGTAGCACAAGGCAATAAATTTTTGAAATTCGCAAAAAAAAATTTTTTTTGGCGAAAGATTAAAAGAAAATACGTGACGAACGGAATTGCATAACGAAAAGCACATAAGTGTATATAAAAATAAATAATAAATTATCGGTGTAAAATAAATAAATTACAAATAAGCGAGTGAATTTAGATAATAAATTATTAAACAAATTATTTCAATTAAAAAAAAATTAAAACTTTTTGAAATTTTGTATGAAAATTTACAAATAAAAATTTCGAGGAAAAAAATATGAAAAATTAAAATTATTACCAATTATTTACCAAAAAGTTTGAAAACAAAAATATTTGGAACAAATTCTGAAAAAGAGAAACAAAATATTAAACTAACAATAAACAAAAATATTTGCAAACAGATATTAAAAACTGCATAGTAAAAATATTTGAAACAAATATTCAAATAATAACTGAAAATTTCCATACAAATATCAAAATATACGAAATAAAAATAATTGGAAAAAATATTTCAAAAGCCGATTTATTCAAAACACAAAAAATAAGAAAAGTTGTAAATATATATTGACTACATACATACTACACATACTAACAATTATTTTCAAAAATATCTAATTAGGTATTAAAAAATTCGAACAAGAAGAAATATTAATGTTCTATAGCGAGGTAGCAAAAAAGGAAAACGAGATTGAAAAAAACTCTTATTTGCGGCAAAAATTAGTAAATATTATTAAAACAAATACTAAGAAATGTTCATGGCATATACTGTAAAAAAGTATTAAAAAGTTTAATTAACACAATAATTAAAAAAAACATTCAAATAAAGTAAAAATTAACCAAAATATTAAAATAATAATGCGAAATAACAAGTAATATAATAAAAATCACATAAAAACACAACAGCAATTAATCCAAAATTTTTGAATACTAGAAGGATAAGTGCTACTGCGAATAAGCGCAGTACCCTACCCCCCATGTTGAGAAAGTGAAATTTCACGTGCCGACATAAGAAAAAGTGCAGAAAATATTCAAGTGTATTCTTAACAGCAGTGTTTAAATAATACAGCGACAATATTTTCATCGTCAACAACAACAACAACAACAACAGCAATACAATGGGTACGAAATCGCCTGGTGGACCGCAACGTTGTCGGCTGATATTACAACGCTGTCTCGCCATACAGCTGAGCAAACCCGGTCATACCCCGGAGGACTTTTGGATGTACGATTCGGGTTATATGATCTTTCAGGTGAGTTGCCACCTTTTTCACGTGAGCGCATTCAACGGCACATGAGTGTCGCAGTAGCGCAGCCGTAAACATGTTTTGTGGCACACATATGCAAGTGTTGTTGTTGTTTGCGCATATATACTATAGATATGTGGGCAAAGCCACTTTTTTCTCAACTTTCTTAAACGCTTTTGTTTTTATTTTTCTTTTTTTTTCGTAATTTTTCGTTTATTTTACGATTTAATTGTGCGCCAATGTTGGCTGGTGGTCGGTGGTCGGTGGTCGGTGCGTGGCGCAGGCGCAGGCGTGTACTTGCTTTCGATTTGTGTCACGCTTAAGCCGAAATCTGCTTTGCTCGCGGCCTTGGCCCTTTTCTTCACGTGTTTGTCCACTTGTGTTAAACTTGACTTAACTTTCAATTAGAGTAAATAAAAGTACGACACACTCACGCGCACACGCGCACACGCATACATATTCGTACATTGTAGAGACAGCATTTGGATTAAGTGTCTGCAGTTTGCTCGTAGATAAAAATCAGCGAAAATTTTATTGTGACAGCGAATGTCGGCGGTGTCTGCATTGCTTTCGGTCTGTTTAATTGTTTTGTCTCTAGTAAAAGGTAATTGTTGGTCCATTAAATTTAAACCACAACTGTTTGACTGCGCTCACACATATTTTTGAACACATAAATACGCATATGAACCTGCATATATATGCAAGCCGTCCGTCCTGCTTACACACTGACTTTCAAATTTGAATTTCGAAAAAAAAAAAATTACAAAAAGTTTGGCTTTTCAAACTCCCAAAGCAAAGTTCAAATTGATTATGTCACATAGAGACCTTGGCGAGAAGGCCTAAGGGAGATTGACGGTTTACTGCGTAGGAATTTAAACTGTTCGGATGCGATAAAGTTACTTTTTATGAATGCGTTCAAGGGAAATCAAAGGAATATGATGTATTGAAAATTTTCACTTCAAGGGCGAACAAAATTCGGGTAGAATTTTTGCTTTTATCAAAACTCGTTTATACACTAACCGATATTAATGTTATTCTCTTCAAAATATACCGGCTGAGATACATTTCTTCTAATCCTCAAAGCATTTCCGATTAATACTTTTTGCTATAACCCTGAATTTTACTCGTGATGCAGTTTTTCTTCTTCTTATCGCTGGTAACTCTTTGACTTTGTATGGTCAACTATAGTTTTTAAACAGGGAGTAGTTTATAGGTAGTGAATTCGGTCGGGATTAATGTGGTTCTTCTTGATCTAGTTCTAAATTTTGTTCAGCATAACATCTGTAATCATAAATTTTTTAAAGTGTATAAGCAACACTAACTTTCTTAAATTATATTCTAACATGGTAGCTGGAGAAGAACTCGATTTCAAGTGCTATACATTATATATAGGTTCTAATAAAAAGAAATGCATTATTATTGCATTAAATTGAAGATTTTATTTAGGGTAGTCAAAATTATCCGATTTAAGTCAAATATGCACCAATTTGTTCGATAGCCTGTTGCCTTTTTTGGGCAATTTCATAATGCCCTCATTGAAACCCTCGGCCCTATTGGCAAACAACTGGGACAGTCGATTTTCACAACCTTCTCTTGAGGTTCTTCTCTTGAATTTTTCAGCAGTAAAATCTTAAGCCATAGGTAAGAGCCGGCAGTAATCGCTTTCATCGTCTCTGCACATATGTAATATTGAAAATAAAAAGCGTCATCCTCTCTACTTGAGCTCTTAATGTATTTCCATGGAAGATAGGAGTTCAAAAAAGTGTGTATATCCACCTGATTGAAATTAATAAGAGCTTTTGTATATCAAAAATATACTGAGCCACTTAACATTAATGAGCACTATTAGAAATATCGTTTCTATAATATTTTAGATACTGCCTCTAATGAGATTTGCACTCATGAACAAGCAAATGATATTTCCGCTTCCGTTAATCACTTAATGACGTGTTTTTACCGCTATATTAGTACTATCACTTTTTCTTAAACAATAAAAGTCACCGAACTGATTGGGGCCTACCAGTGCCATCCCAGATCTCATGTTCATATACCGTAAAAATTTTTGGGAGAAATCTAACATTACGAATTTGTCGATCTTGGAACCGATAGCAAGAAAATAAGATTTTTGTGTAGCTTACTGGAAAATATAACTCTTAATACATCAGTAATAATTCCTTATTTAGCTACCATATCATTATTTACACTCTTAACTTCTAAGTTTCGATTACTTCATATACTTTAAAACCGGGTTCAACTAAATAGATAAAACGAATAGATAAAAAAATACAGTCCCTCTATTTCATCTATTAATAGCATATCATGTGCCTCTTGTGATGCCCACCTTAAAGTATATGATGCGTCTTTAAAAAATTCAAAAGGAAGTTCTAGGTCAAATCTATGAATAATTGGACTTGTGGAACACAAAGCTGTACAAGCGCAATAAATGTATTCAAAATTAATCTGGAGCTTCCTTTATAGTCTGAGATATAGAGAAGAAGTTGGCACCTCGCTGGAGGCAACCGTGCCAGGGACGCTTATAAGGTCTCGACAAAATTAGCACACAAAGTGCCTACCATCAGTAAAATACTCTTGTGCTGTCTCTCGGGCATAATTAGCTCGTGCTGCTTCTTTTCTTTCGACTTATTTACACCAAGAAGCACCAAATGAATTTTAAATATGTATAATTAAACCAAGCGTAAAGATGCTATGATAAAAACTTCCCAAACAATACAACAAAATATCTTTTTGCACATGACTGCACCTGCACTGTATGGTATATAAATAGATAGTTTTGATAAATCGTCTGCAGCCGAAAAACTTTCAAATAACAATTGCCACTGCAACAGCCAAAAAGTTGCTTCTCCAACCACCAGCACTGCGCCGATGTTTTCCTAACGCCCGCATTTCCTTTGCAAATAAAGTGAGCGTGCGCCCGTTAAACGGGGCTTGCCACACCGAGGCAAAAAGGTTATGCGTTCGACTCGTCGGCGTCACAAGGACTAGACATGCCGCAAATGCAACTTGCAACTGCAACTGCCATCGTGAAGCATACGAATATAATTCACTATTCGAAATCGCTTCATTGGCAGCTCAGCGTGGTGAACTGCATTCGTTGCACTACACACCCTGCCATTCGTCTGCCCCAAAATGCAACTCAAGCGGAAATATGACTGTCCGCCCTGAAAACACATGCCACAAACATCGAAAATAGAAAATATAGATGTTGGGCGGTTGAAGATACTCGCATGTGGCTGAACCGTTTTGTATGGCCTTGCACTTGCATACCAAGGTGGCATTGCACATCTGCTTGTATATTTTTTTGTTGTGTGCGTGTTTGTTGCGGGTTATTGATGACTTTGAGAAGTTATTGCACTGCAATTTCCGGTCTTTGTTTGTTTGTTTGTCTGTTTTTCAGTTGTGTGAATTTTGCATTTCTAGATACTTTTGTATATGTCTATATATATATATATATATATACGTAGCATTAGATAAAACTTAGTTAACTGTAGATTGTGGAGACCAACAGTCATATTTATTGCCCTAAAACGACTGGCTCCATCTAAATGGGTTTCAAAATTTTATATTGTTATGAGATGATATTTTTCCAGCACGTTTAAATTTTTAATTTTCAACTTTTATATGGAGGTAAAACTATTTCTATACGATTATTGTTCGAAATAAATATTTTTTTGACCACTAGGTTCAATTCATCCTAAGGAATTTTACTCTAAAAATCGTTCATCCTTCGAAGTTTACCTAAATTCTAGACATTGTAAGTCATAAAATAAAAGAGTAGAGTAATTTTTGGCATGCGATTGGACCATTCAGATACCATTTTATTACACAATCGCTCATAAAAAGCGGTTTATATATATAAAAATAAACAAATTCATATTAAAATGTTTCATTATTACTTTAACCTTTTTAAGATCTCGAATACCGACTGAAGCCATTTTTTATCTTATTTTTTTTTTTCTAAAAACAATTTAACTATTACTTAAAAATTTTATTTATTAAAAACCTTTATTGTTACTGTGGAAATTTTTACTCAGTTGTAATATATTTATTAATAGTCAATGTTGTTAAACTAAGAATCAATATGCATCTGAAAAAAATTGTTCCAAAAACATCGTACAATATCTAAGGATTCCATAAAACATACTTTAAGATTTATAAAAAATTTATTTTATTTCATTTAAGAAAACTAATTGGAAAACTTTTAAAAGTACCGGTGTTGTATTTGCGCTTTTCACTTCATATCTATGAAGAATTTGTAACTTAATCTGCAATTTCATAAATTTTCAGGTTAGATTGAAAAAACTGTGTATTATAGATTTCAGTTGTATTTAGACATTTACTTAATAAATAGCTTCTCATAAAAAATATCAACTTTTACTAAAAATTTTTTTTTTATAAATAACTTAAAAACTAAATTTTTGAAATTGTAACTCATGAATATCTTTATATTTTTTTTTTGTAATTTCTGCCAACCAAACATTTTCTGTTCACCAATGTCAACCCAGGTCGCATAGAGGCCACTTATGTACTGTGGTTCAATGTTTTGGTTTTGCGAACTCATGTTATTAACTCGAACCATAATAATAATGAAGTCATTATTTGCAAACGCTTTTCAAATTCACGCTCCACCAACAACAAATATGCAAGTTTTGTATTCAGCAGCATTTGACATTGCACTTGACACCGCTGATGTTCAGAGTAATTTATATAATTTTAGTTTTAACGATTTCATTCCATAGTATATCTATTCACTCGTTGTTTTCAATGTAAAACGTTAATTATTACTAATTTTGGAGCAAAGTGTTAAATGTTAATTGACATGCTTCAGTTAACAGAAAGCCTTTGTTTCGAAAATTATTTATTTATTTAACCCCACAATAGCGAGTTGTCATCAATTGCATGATATGCGGGATTGTATTATATTAGTTGAAAAGCTCATTTCAGTTTATTGCAGGTATAGGTATTATTTCATAAAGTTGTGCCGCAATTTATGTGGCGTAAAAACTCGATTATAGTTGCGGGTTTCAGAAATGAGCACTCTCTGAGGTTTGTCCTGCTATAAGTATTCGGCAAAATTTTTTGGCATCGGTGTTACTCACCAGCAATCCTTAAACAATATTGTCATTGAGCCGATCTTTTTTAGACCAAGACTAAAGTCTGGGGAAACAATCTATTGTATACATAAGTTATATATTCTCAAATCTGTCTCACTATGAAGGAAAATTCTTGAAAATTCTAAAATTGATACAATATAAACAAAATCTTGAAACTAACTTGGAACTCGTGAAGCTATTCCTCAACATTTGATAGATAGGAAGTATTCACTGCAATTTTGTTACAATCTTCAACTCAGATTCTGTCGATTAGGAAATTCGTATGCTTTATAGCTAGTTTTATTCAGAATCCATTATTCATGAACCATTTATAATTTTTTTTTTCTTAAGCGAATATAGTACCATATATAGGGTAATTGCACTTAGTCTCAATATCTAAATTTTTTTACAATAGATTTTTCAAAAATCCCATTTCATTAATTTCCTATTCTTGTCATGAACTACGCCTTTATTAGAAACACCAATTAACGGTGTTTTTTTTTTATCAAAATCCCTTTTTCTGCTCTCAAATGAAACCAATATTAATAAATGAGATGTTGTTGTAACGATGGTGATCAGCGCGATATGACAATTATACTATTTTTGGACGGACAAGATAAGAAATGGATAAGAAATTACAATTCAGAAATTGTGAATTTGCAAAATAAGCCATTCAGAATACAACACTATTGTGAATGGAGGAGTGAAACCTTAATAAGTAAGCATAAATTAGCCAGGACACATACCCTGCTTCAACATTATTTGCATGTAATGACAAACTTATTTGAAATAATTACCTAAGTGAGCTCCTTAGGATGATATTTTTGAAGAGAGCAAGTTAGGCTTTGCTCTGAAAAAATTTTCTTAAAAATTATTTGTCCTTATGAAGGAAACTTAGAGAAAATAATAATGTGAAATAATTTATTTTTAGTCTCAGTGTACATACTTTTATGTTATATGCTGGCAAGGGTATTGGAATGCAAAGTTTCATTTCGTAACTGAAATAAATATAACGCGGTTTGCTTTAGTCTTTTTCGCACACATTAGTTTCGAATCAAATATTTGCATAAACTGTAAATATTTGGTGTTTAACTGACATCATCTCCCAAAATATATTTACATTAGATATGTCTACCCTTGGTAACCATTTCAGTAACCAATATTGACATATCAACATATTAAGATGTACGCATGTATATATATATATATGGGTACATGTTATGCTATGCTATGTAAATAATTTATGTAAAACGAAATTAGAATACATATTCCTAATGCGCACAGCTATGTTAAATAAATATGGCTGATGAATTAACAAACACTTGATATTTGATTGAAAATCGCCGCTCATTAGGCTATTTGGGATCCATTGGCAACCTTGGCGAGTCACATATGTATGCGTATGCCCGACCGTACTTACTTACATCGATGTACGACAAATATTTAAGTTTTTAGCGCTTAAAAATTAACATTTACAAATTGTCATAGTGTTTTTGGTGTTGTTGGCGGGGCGTCTGTGGCGGAAATGTGCCAAACAAGTCGCGGAAGCCATCAAATGATCAACTATAAGGCATTGTTTTCCGAAAACATGCATGCAAGTGTGCTTACATGTTGCCTAAAATGCTAAGTAGTACATACATATATACACACATACATACATATGTAGATAATTTATATATGTTCATCTAGCTTGTTCCAAAAGCAGTAAAAGTGTGCATCCCGTCCGCCTCCCGCCTGCGTCATAAAGCAAATTTTCTGCATTAAAATGTCGCTTGAACACAAGCCAGCTAATAGTATTTGCTTGACAACCTACAAAGAGAACGTGCAACACAACAGACCCTTCTTTGTATGATGCTGTGAGCAAGTATCGAAGTATGTACTTAGTTTCAAACACTTGTTCGCCCAACAGCAGAGCAGATGTTTAGCATTTAAGTCCGCGTACGAAATAACTAAAACTGCTATTAACACAGATTCGAATGTGTTGCACTGTGCACCAGTTAGCGAGTTAATATATTTTCAATTTTTTTTTGAAGAGTTGAAGATCTCAAATATTTGCTTGCTTTTCTTTCTTTACAAGGCTTCAAATCTTACAAATTTGTTTTTATTTATTTTATTTAAATTTTTAATCATGAACACATCCCCACTTTCTATTATATAACCTGAACTGCTTTTCACATTTTTTTAGCCATTTTCCCTCGAAATTTCATTTACTTATGAGTTCTCATATCTTTTGTATGAGGCAACAATGTACAGTTTTTAGACGTATGGCAAAATAAATTTGCATATTTAATGAGCGGAAATCAAGCGAGTCATCTTTTTTATACAAACTCGCTTCAAATTCGCATACAATTTGTCCGTTATGTTGGACAGACAATAGACGAATTAGCGGTATTCACGACGCTGCGTTAGTTTAGTTTGCAAATGAATAATGTTTTGGCAAATTAGTGTGTAAATTTCGATTATCATATAAGGAAGGAGCCCTTTTTCAGTGTGAATATAGCGCTTACAACCTGTTTTTCATTTTATCTGCCTATGTAACTTTTAGCCGATCTATGACTGTTTTAGTCTAATTTCTGCTTTCGAAAATTAAAAGATTTCTTGTAGGCTCTTTCACCTAAGAGCCAAAGGTTTCGAATATCTGAGATGTTTAAGTCTAAACTTTTATCTTTTACTTTCAGCTCTTAATTTTAGCTGTCTCTTAAAACTTTAGCCGGTCGATGACCCATTCGGTCTAAATATTTCTATCAAAAACATAGACGATTTCGAATATCTAATTTGGCTTTCAATTTCGATAATTACCACTAAATATTATTTTAAATAAATTGGAGCTGTGTTTTGCTGCTGCTTTTTCGAAACTGAAATGACACGCTGACAATATTTTTTACAACCTAACCTCAAAATGAGTAACAATTGTTGATTTATATTCCGTTATTAAATTAATGTGCTTCTACTTCAAACAACGGTACCAACAAACGTGGTATCTACCTGCTTACTACTAGAATAATCACTGTCGTTAAATAACAGGATTGTTACCTATATTTCTGGTCCGACTATGAAAAAGTGAATGTTTATGGTTGAAAATGGATTTTTACTTTTCCAACAAATTTCCAAATGAAGGAATGAGCATATTGAACGTTTTCGTATTCGTTTGAATACTCGTTTGCATTCAATACAATTTTTTTGTCCAAATGGGGCTGACAAAAATTACAGAAAAATCTAGCACCTCTTCTTGCATCCAGAAACCTAGTTCATATAGAGCAATTTTAGAAATTGATTAGAAATGATTTTAGAAAAAGTTCGCAGGCAATAATTGCCAAATTGTTCGGTGGATGATCTTCAATTCGATATTTTAGGCGGCCCATCTTGTTTTGGGCTTACTTCGGCTTTGTATCCCGAAATGTGTATGATTTCGGGCTCGAAGGCTTAAATCTATGATTCGTCAATTGTATTGAAAGGTAAGATGGTATGTGCTTACAGGCTCGAGTAGAATGCCTTAAAGTATATTAAAATGTGACCATGCGAAATTTTTATAATTTCAATCATGGTTGAAAGGTTTGTTGTAAAGAAAGGTCACAAGCCATGATTAAGTCCATTTCGCTCCATAATCATCAAACTAATGGACAGGCGAGCAAGGAGAGAGGGGAGAGAAAGAAGATTGTCAGAGTATCGACATTTTCAGACTCTTAAGAGTTGACAGTTTTCAAGAATTTTTTTTAGAAATTCTATAAATTTAGTTTTTCAATGATGTATATTTTCAAAGAAAATGAAAACATATAATCTAGGTTAGGTTTTGTTAAACTTAGTTAGCCTTTGCTAGTTACTAAGAATATAAACCTTAAAAAATTTGCATGTCAAAGTCAGTTGGTGCCGATGGATGCACTTCAAAAAAAATTTTTTTATAAAATTTTAATTATCTATTATTAATTTAATAAATTATACACTTTATTTCAAAAAATTTAACAATTAACTAATAAAAATGTATTTTAATAATTTTTAAAACAAATATTTTCACTTAAAGCTCAAAAGCATATTTAAAAAAAAAATGTTTTCTCTACACCGTGAATACCCTTATGTATTTACATTAGTTAATTAAGTAATGATACAATTAAATTTTTTTGTCATTTAATATCTTGTTGTTTTTGCTATTAATACTACTAATACGAGTACTAACTAAGCGGATATTATGTTAGAGCTTTAAGACACATACATACATACATATATATATTCACTTAATTATGTATAAGATGTGGAAGTTGAATTGAAAGTGCCACCGTTGAAAGGGAAAACGCGAGTTGTACACTGCAGTTAGTGTGTATGTATGTATGTATGTAACTTTATGTAAATATATATGCACAGCAGTGTACATTTGTAGACGCTGTTGGGCATTTGTGGAAAACGAAAGCAAACAATTCAAGTTATTTTTGACTGTTTCAGTCTCATAAAGTACCGTTAATTTGTGAAATTGGAGACCAAAGAAAGCGAAGTCAAGGTAATAATTCATTAAAAAATAATTAAAATTCATTTAATGTAAATTTTTTAAGACTTAAATATATATCTAATTGTATATATTGTAATTGTGTAATTGTGTATATATTAATTCATTAGTTGTAGTTTGTATGCATCTAACGGTTTTTTTGCCTCACAACTAACGTCAGCAAAAATGATTGCAAAATCTGAAATTCTAATCCACATAGTGAAATAATTCCCAAACCACAGCACTTACAAGGAAGAATATATTTTACCTACTACAACCACCCACCGCAGTTCACCCACCTCACCAAAGTCGTTTGCACGCAAAGTCACTCAATCATTGCGGTTCATTGCTCCCATTATTTGGGCAATTAAAAACTTTTTGCCGAATGACGATTCGCAATGCGACTGCCACGAATACACGCGCACACACACACACGCACACACACACATACATACATACATACATACATACATACATACACGTGCGCATATATAATAGCTGCCTTCACTGGCAGTTGACAGTTGGCAGTTGGCAGCGGCAGTGACGGCGGTGTTGCCACTAGTTGCATGCAAATCGAGTGACAATCACTTTTTGCAATTGACGGCGGCCGCAACCGCAACATAACTGTAAAGTGATTATGCGCCACACGCGGCACATACACATACTATATACATGCGTATGTATGTATGTATGTATTTAGCTAGTAATGGCAACAACAACAATGCGCTGCAACGGAGGTGGCAATAAAAGCGATGCCGCCGCACAAATTGTCGCATCAAAACTGTCAAAATGTCAACGATTTTTAGCGCATCATGTTGCAAATTGCATTGCAGTCGCGCCATTTGCATTTCTGCTGCGCTCTGGGAATTTCATAATCGCATTAACGGCAACGTAGCGCTCGCACTGCAAGCTCAGTAACGAAATAAATTTCTTGTTTATTGCAAATTGAGTTATTTTTGGAGATTATAAAACGGCTTCATTTGCAAATTACATTTAAATATGCATTTACATTGGCGGATATATATGTACACATTGTATATATATAAGAGATATTGCGTATATACATATATATACATATGTACATGTGTGTGCATTTTTAATGCTCTAAAACTAAATTTAGACATTTGTAAGGTAAAAAAAATTTCACACAGCGGCGTTTTTATTAGTAAAAGATTCAATAAGTGCGGTTATGTAAACAGAAAAGTGCTCAGCTGATGATCAGGAGCCCTGTAAATGATTGCGTAAGTGGTGCGAATGAGGCTGGTTGAGGATTTTATAATCTGGAAACCTGAAAACACGAACGGTCCTTTGAAATTAAAACCGAATTGTTGCACTTGCAACATGTTGCATAAGATTACAACGACTTTATTCGTTAAGATTTGCTCGAAACGCCATAGAAGGTTGGATATATTCACAATCTCAAAAAAAGAAAGGAATGAAGAGACGACGTGTAAAAATGTAGATATCTTTATGAAAGAAAGGCCACCACAACAATACGAAACTTTCAACAAATCAGTAGTAAATTAAGCTGTATCTTCTAAAAGTTTTAATGTAAATATATCATAAGCCTCTGGAGATATCTCAGCAAAAGTTTGTGAAAACATTATCATTCTCAAAGTTTAAAAATCGTACGAAAGCCACGCCCACTTCCTATAGTAGATAAAGTCTTTGGGACTTCCATCAGCTTAATTGACTTTACTTTAATTAACACAACCATCAACAAAGATCCCTAGAAAAATGCCTGATCTTCCAAAAATTGTTTAAATCGGTCTACATTTTCCCCAAGCTCCCATATACCAAGTATGAAGGTATCTACCCCTCCACATGGCTTTTTAACATAAATATCTGGCAATATGCGAAATATCTTAACACATTTGGGCAAAATTTTTTACCATACCCCAGTATGGTCTGCTATTGAAAATTGTGAAATTTTCTCCGTACTTTTCTTCAAGTTCCACACACAATATATAATGGTTTCCGAACCACTGATTGACTTACACAAATTGTATCTTCAGAATGTGATGTGGTACCTGAGGAAAATTAGGTGAGAATAATTTGGTCCCCTTACGATGATTATACGAATTTTAGTTAGTCTGCTTGAACATAAAGTAACAAACATCTTTAAATATGGCCTTAAGTTCGTAGAAATCGGAAGATTAACTAATGATCGGTTTCGGCTGAACTTATCACTTATGTGTTGTATAAGATCGGACATAAATTTTTATGTGGCCAAAAACTCAGCAGCATCCTTTAAAATTATTTCGGGAATGTTTTCTGCCATTGCAACAACAAAAGCGCCTTTAAAATGCTGCCCTCTCTCCTTATGCTATCTTTATTAGTTTCAACTACTTAATTTTTTTGAGAAATAAAATTTATATTATATTATTTCGAATTTTTCATGGTCAACAAATTATATTAGTCTTTTTTCAGAACAAATTGGGGCACCCGAATTTTAAAATTTTTTTTTTTTTAGTTATTGAGAATGCATTTAATTCATATTTTATTTTATTAAATAATAAATAAATCGAAAAATTCGATTGTCACGTATCTCCAACGACAACTCTCGTAGCTGTAATAAAACCAATATTCTACAACCGCAAGTTCACACACTGACATACAGTTGCAATATTGGAAAAAAATTAATGTTTATTTAAATTACTCACGCATGCCCAGACACACGCAACGCCATGTGCAAATACTGAAGTGGCTGTCATATTATTGCAACTTTTTTGTTTTTTGTTTTTTGTTTTTTTTCTGCTTTCGCTGTCAGTGTTATTTCAATTACAAAACCACCTTGCCGTTGGCTACCAGCACAACAACAATGGCAGTGTCGGAGGCAGTGGCAGAGGCAGAGGTACCAACAAGTGGCGGTGGAGATCACTTTGTCAGAATTTTCGATTGACTGCAGGTGTAAATGACAGAAAAAACGCCACACGACACACTACGTAGTGCTGCACGCCAACACACGAATGTAGGAGTTATTAGGGTGGACCTAAAATTTGTACGCTTAGATTTTTGTAAACTGTTTTTGTAGTTTGAAAAATCTAGATGACAATTAATTCGAGAAAAAAAATTAAAATGGGTTTAAAATTTTCTCTAAATTTATTATATTTTTCTTAAGGAATTATTAATATAATTCAAATAAAAATGTTAGCACTAGTTACCAAGGCTATAGGTTTTCTTTTATTATTAGAATTATGTCTGAAACTACATATATGCTATTTTTATTAGAGTGGGTCTACACATTATTTTTCAACCCCTTTTTCTGTTGAGTAATAATTTTCCAATAGATTTGAAAATTGTTTTAAAAAAATGTAAGCTCATCTACAATATAAAAAATTTGGAATTGTTTCAAGGGAGACTAAATTTTCTACGGTTAATTTTTAGTAAAATCTTCTATTTCTAATGAAAAATATTTTTAAAAATAAATTTGAATCTTATATATTTAACTTAATAACTTTCGGACGTTAAGCAAACGCTTCCACAAAGATTGCAGTGTTAAATTCGCAAAGTGAAGGCTCACTGTACTTCCGAAACTATAATAAAACATTAAATGCGCGTCTATGTTCTTTCAAAACAACTAACCCACCCTAATATTGACAGATTATTATAATGAAGCGCTATACTTGTAGGTGTGCCACAAAAACATTAAGTTCGCAGACAAATTCATTGTTATTTATTGCACATAAAGCACAAATATATATTTGTGGGTCTGTAAATAAATATTACATCATAAACGAGCCGCCATTTCATTTAAAGTGCCTGCAGTAATGAATGCAAATATTGCTGCCAACACAAATGAATATTAATTAAGAATATTTTAACCGCAAACGTTACAAGCGTGTGGTCGCCAACTAGATTACTGTTATGACTACTAAATTTTATGGTTTTTTTTTTGTGACTTTTATTATAAAAAATAATAACTGTAAATGGTGTGATTTTTAGTATGCAATTAAGTAACTAGGTTGGGTTTAAATGTAAACTAAAAATTCTTATAGAAAAAAATTATTTTTCAACAAATACAACAAATTTAATTTTGAAATATTTAACCTTTCAATTCTATCGAAATCTCTAAAGATCGGAATTTTTATGATAATGGAGGAATTTATATTATTTCGAAATATTTTCTTAATTTCAGTAATCTCGTTTATTTTGTATTTATATACACTTTATTAAAATCACAAAAGCAATAAATAGAAAATTTTATCACCATTCAATTTAATTTCAATTTAAATGCTTTTTTTCTCAACAATCTTGTATTGTACTGCAATTTAATTGCTCTATATATGTACGTAAATTCATTGCATTGTGATATTTTCCATTTAAATCAGCAATTAATTGTCGCCGATTGCATGTGGCGTCAAAAATATCGTTAATTAATTTGATTCAGTCAGCTCAACAATGAATTCGAATGCGTATTTGATTAAGAAACGCGTGGCAGTTTTAAATAAAAAGCAAAACAACAACAAAGCAAGCGTGCACTGGTATTTAATATAATTACCGCATTGATTTTGTTTATTGAAAAATTGTTTTTTAATTGATGTTCAATTAAATTGCGTTATTCATTTAAATTTGTTGTGTGTAAAAATATTCGTTGGCCAAATTTGTTTATTTTTTTTCTTTAGCGTTTAATTTAATTATTTTGTAATCAGCTTTAACGCTTTACAAAAAAAAAAATTTAAGATACAAGTAGAAAGATTCATAATAATCAAAATTGATTAATATTTATTTTATTTTTTTTTTTGTTTTTATTAAATTACATATTAATCGTAATTATTAATATTGGAATAACTTCGAAAATCTCTGCCATTTTCTTTAGTCTAACCTAAAAAAAATTAATTTCTAAAAATAATATTAATAATGCAAAAAAGTTTGATAAGATGAGAATTGTGGAAAAAGGCTTCACGGACGAGAAATACTTTTTAGTTGATCAAGGAAGCCATTGTTTTAATTTTACTTAGAGAACTTGGGTCAAGCATTGGTTCAAAATTAAAAATAAACTTGAATATTCATAACGATTTTTTGAACTCGGAATTACAAAAAATACATTTTTTGAAGCCCTTAAAGTAAACTCCGGAATACCAAAGTTTGCTTTTTTTCTTTTAAAATTAAATTTTTACGTTACTTTACTTAACCTCTAAAATATATTAAAAAAAAAAAATTGTTCGAATATTTTCGTCAGAAAATTATTTGAAAATTATGCCTCATGCTGGAAAATGTTCTGCATAATTTAGATGAATTACCCAGTTCATTTCACACCTTGATTAGACAAGAGGTCCCTGGAGGCCAACTTAAAATACATCAAAATTAAATACTTCCGAACCACTTTTGAGCGGGCTGCCTAGAACACATTTTATAAAATAACCGTTTTTTTGTGCTTTATTCAATAGGTGGTAACTCCATTCCAAAATATATGTAATTACAAATTTTCAGAAAAAGTTTACATTTCTTTCACCTTGCCTGATTCATTTTAGAATGGCATATTTCAATTTCAGGAACAACATTTAGACCGAGACCTTCGGAATGAATTATGTCCCAAAGCTAAAGGGATTAAACTTTCCTTGAATGTCTCTCAAAAGACGGCCAACATTTTACTGCTATTTAAAAAATCAGGAAACTAATGGTCGACAACACTTGGAAAACTATATTTGAAGACTCTATTTGCTAGATGGTTAGTTTAATGGATATCATGATTTATTGCTTACCAAGAATTCTAGGAAACATACTTCATCTTAAGACTTTAGATCAAATATGCCCTCCGACTTTGTTTGGTAGCTATATTTATCAGTTTCTCCATCTTTAAATTGCGTAGAAAGGATCCGGAGTTCAACAGGTCATTTCAGAAGTCGCCTTTTACTGCCCTTTCTGCTTTTATGTCCTAGTTGTTTATCGAAAATAGTCTTTATAGCCTGCGCGATTCAATTGTAAGAAGCTCACTTCCAGTAGCTCGTAGTTAACAGTAGTTTGCAATCACCTAAGCACCAGCTTACTCACCCCGGCATTTTCAAATGAATCGATGATATACTCCATTTCCGCATATATGCCCACTTCCACTGACTAATCCTCAAATTTTCAAAGTCTACGTGCTTTTAATCACTCACTAGCCATTACTTAAAATTATTTAATTAGATTGGCATTTATAGCAAAGTCATTAATTTTTTATTTTTTAGTTTCTGAACAACACTTAGCGTTATTTGTTGAACCAGAAAAGCATAACAAAAGCCTGAAACAATACCCACTACCCGAAACTACGTGAGCACAAACAAGAGCTTCAAACGCACACACACACACACAAAAGCATTTAGAAGTACATGGTGTGAAGCCCGTGTATAATGATTTCGCTGCGCTCGAACCATTTATTACCGAATATTTTTGCTTGCGGTAACCGGTGCGAGTTTAATGGTGTTTACATTATCAATTACATTAAAATGCCATTAACGGGTTTCAAAGCGGCTTTTTAATTAACAATTTTTTACCTGCATTTACATTAAAATATGCCAAAGTTGCCAACTATAAATCATATTGCTGCCCGCAAATAAGGCGATGAAGCGTGACAACGAGAGCAAAAAACAACAACAAAAAAAATAAAAATTTGGAACTACCAAGCGCTTGCAGACAGCCTACCAATGTGCATGTGTGTTTGTGTATGTGTGCAGTTTGCCAAGCATGAATGTCTATATAATTATTTATATTGAATTTATGGACTAAGTGGCGCAAAGAGAAAAAATTTTATGTCAAAATAATTGAACAATTTTAGTCAAGCGTCAAGCTGCATGCTAAGTGAGGCCAGAAGCACAGTCGAGTAAAACACTATGGGGTAAATAAAATTTAAAAACCGCAGCAATTGTGTGACCTAAAGCCTAACACGTGCAAAATGGCTATAAGAGACCGGTTTAACTAGAAAAAGTTAGTATAAAGAATAAAGTTTACACTGCTTAGCAGAAAAGATTAAAGAAACTGTAAAAAAACAAAAACAAAAAACATTTTAAACATTTAGAAAAATTTTTTTATATATATTTTTTCATTAAAATATCACATATATTGAGCAAAATGAAACTGTTTAAAATCAGCTGGAAAGTCAGGCGTACATTGGGTATATTTGGGCTAAGGGCAGGTCTTGACTGATTACATTAACTTTTGGCATTACCCAAGTACACTAGAGAACATGCTTCCATTCAATTTTATGAAATTAACATATTCGATATAAAGTCTGCTAGAATAACGAAAATTATTATATATAATATATGGGAGCATAGGTATTCAACTTGAAATGGGCATTAAACTATGGTATATCCAATATTATTCGTTCACTTTGTTGAGATATCTTACATATTGACCGATATATACCGTATAAAACCAAGCGGATGTTTGAAATTCTTATATGAGGTATATAGGGATCAGGGTAAGTGTTTACCCGATTTTATCCATTTTAGGCACGCGGTCACACCTGTTATTAGAAGGAGACGCTCTCCGAATTTCACAGAGATAACTCATATATTGACCGTTATGTATGGTATAAAGTCTAACGGGAGGCTCAAAATCCTTATATTAGGTATATGGTTGCTAAGGGAAGTATTTACCCGATTTTCGCATTTTTTGACACAAGGCCACATTATTATCATGGGAAGATACTTCGCGAATTTCCTTACGATATCTCATATATCAAACGATATATATGGTATAAAGGCTACTTCTTTAAATATAATTTGTATAATTTGCTTTGAGTAAATATGTATATATGGGGTATATAACTATATTCGTGCGGTTTGCCAAAAGATGACGTAACTTTGCTATTATTCCAATGTTCCAATATACCGAAAAAGCTGGAAAGCTGCTGATCTTGTGCAATATATGTCATTCGCTTGAAGCGTAAACAACAATAATATTTTCTTTTCCACAAATATGTCGAAGTTGGTGCATGAAAAAGTGTTTTTGAAGGCAGTTCTTCTTTATTACTTTAATATGAAGAAAAAATCAGCCAAAAGTCATCGTATTTTGGTGGAAGTTTATGGTGAATATGCTCTAGTGGAGCAGAAAGTGGTTTGCACGATTTAAAAGTGGTGATTTTAGCTTGGATGACCTGATGAAGAACGTCCTGGGCGGCCAAAAAAGTTCGAAAATGAGGAAGTGGAAGCATTACTCCATAACTCGATGAAGATTGTTCTTCATTTTCCAAAATTTTCCATTATGCCAACGCGCGGCCTCATTTTGCAAGACCGGTTAAAACTATTTGGAAAACAGCGGCTGGGAAGTTTTGCCTCACGCGCCTTACAGCCCTGACCTTGCCCCTTATAACTAACATTTACTTCGTTTTATTTGATTATTTTTAAATTTTATTTATTATTTTGACTTCATTTAATTTTATTCTCAGTATTTTTCTAAAATAAGTTTTTTATTTGTTTTCCTGTTACTCACAGTTATTCGCCGGTCAAACCACAAATGGCGTCATCTGTGTTCGAATAAAACCACAACAAAAGCAATCCATTTGCAATACAACTAATGAATGTTTCTGAAATCACGACCAAACCAGTTTCATTTTATTCAAATTTAATGCGATTTCATGTTAATAACTTTTTTAAGTCGATTCATGCTCATAAAATTATGCATGTTTAGTCCACGAATGGATGCAAACACAAACATAAATATATATAGTGGTATAGTGGTATTAACATAAATTCAACAACTTTCAGATTATTTTTCTAAATTTATATCTTTATACATACATATGTATGCATGTATGAGAATTAAGCATTTTTATTTTCGTTCTCACATTTTTAACTGAATATATTAATAACAGTATTTTATTTGGACCATAGAATGTAAGACGTACATGAGTTGCTTTTTTAATATTAATGTTCTCGTTCTCACTATTCAAATGACAAATAACGGTAAATTGAGTTCAAAGTATATTCGTAGATATATATTTAATATAATCTCAATTTGTATTTCCAGTATGCCATTTTTATGTTATTGTACAGGGTGCACGATCTTTTATAAAACTGAAATTGTTAACTAAATGGTTTAATTCGCAAATCGTGCAAAATTTTGTTCCAACTAACAGCCATGAGGGCCTTTCAAACGCATTTTCGGGCAGACATAAGGAGCCAACAATCAACAATATCATTTTTTATCCACTGTCTCCTTTTGTTCGAAAAAACATGGTCCAATGTTGATTTTGAGGCAAAGGTCTTCCCAACCTTTTCATGGGTCTTCAATAGATTTATACTGAACTGAGATCTCTAAAACGTGTCCAACCAACTCAGTTGATTAGTAAATGATAAAGCTATTCACTGTAGACTACCTACGAACCAGAGCTTGATTTTATGAAAAGCCTATTCAAATAGCTTACTCATAGTAGAGAGAAATTATAGCAAAACGACTCTTGTCCAGTAGCATGAAGCATGAATATTGAAGAGTGACTATTTCTTCTCAAAACAACAGATCTGCGCAATGGATCTGCGAGGGATCATTCGAAGAAGCTTCAGAAAGCCACTATTTAAATGAAATCATATTCTTCAATGGCATTCAAACCACAGTGGAGACTTTATAAATTTCAGATACTCGAGGACAAACTGAGTCAACATATTATTTAAAGAGATTGATCTCCTTCCAATTGTTAATGTGTTAACAGTGCAGAAGACCCAAAATAAAATATTCCGCTTTTGATGTTTTTCTAAAAACTAACTAATCAAAAGTTCAAAATCTCACGCCTTCTTCCACGGCGATTTCATTACATGTAAATTTTTCCAAACGGAAATAACCACTAGCCCTAAAAGTATTGTTTACCTCCGCACCAAATATGGCACTACTAATAATTCTTACCCTCTTCTCCACTCTTCTTCAGACTTACAAAATTTAATTAGTTTTCGAAGCACGTAAGAGAATGTGAAAAATTTGCATAAATTCCAAGCTTGTCGTCACCCATAAAACGTCTCGCCCAACTGCTGTGGAGCCCACTGGGCGTATGAGCAACGTCAGACTAACATCAAAGCACAGCCAAAAAAAACAACACCAGTCTATCCTTCTCATTCAATTAAGCATACATTTAATGAATCTGCCGTCGTCTCACATTGTGACTTTCAATTTTGCAACCATCACACTTCATTACGTAAATGGCGTGCCACACTTGATGCCAACGGGTGTTGTAAGTAAAGCGTAACACCACAAAGGACCACAGAATACAACAAACGCTTGCCATAGTTATCTTACTGCATCGCTACACTACCTTTCAGCTTGCAATACGCAAACGTTGTCAACGACCCGTGTCAGCCACTCCAGCCACTTAGCATTGTTGCCTCGTCTATTGTTGGTGTCGCTTCACCGCACTTTATCATATCATTTTGGCTGCTGCAATTGGCATTGTTCTGATTTTTGCATTTATTGCTCCTGCAGTCTACGGTCATTGTTTATCCTTTGACACTATGTTGTTGTTATTGTTCAGCCGGCATTAATGTCTGTCTGCCACCTACCAACAGCGATGTTGCAAGCATTGCAGCTGTGTGCTTTACTGATATCGACGCTGCTGACACACACTTCCGCAGCACATTGTTGCCCTCACTGTTAGCTTCGTTCTTTTTATTGTTGTTTTAGTTGACATTTAACATGTACATGACTTTTACAACATTGCAGAGCAGCAATAACAAAATTAAATCAACTTAAATTTTATGTTTTCGATAGCTTACAACACGGTCGTTTGTCCGCTCGATGCATTAATGAGTGGTGGGATAGATTTTTGAGAGCAACTGCTCCGCAATACTGTGGGAATTTGCAAATTTGGTTGTTGTAATAATCACAATGACGCAGACAATTTAATTACCCAGTTGAAACACAAATTTACGCAGTCGATTTAATAAAAGAAACAAAAATTTGATAACTTTTTAGTGAAAGTTTACGGTTAGGTAGATAGATGCCCGTGCTTCGAATAGTATCGAACTAATATGTTTCAGTGACAATACCAAACCGAAAATTATTTTTGTCGAGCGGCATTTTCTGCACAGTTTCGATGTTATTATACGTTAATGGCGCCTTTCGGAAAACCCGCAAGAGACAAGTTTTCTGGAATATCACGACGATCTCGCAAATACATTATGAAGCTCAATTTTTTACCGCGTTTTCCGCAAGGTAGACCCCTAAATTCTTTCGCATATTCTTCAGTAATACTGGCGCAGTCATTTCAATAATTTGTTGTTGTTTGTTTGTTGCTTAATTATCTTTTCTTACTAGTGTTATTAAATCCCTTAAGGAATTTGTATGTGAGTTGAGCGTTCTTTTCAAACAAGCTAACATAATAGATATTGTATAAGCGACGATGATTTTTAGCTTGCCCATTTCAGCAGAAGTGTTATAGTCGTTAAGTTCTTTCTTTATCGGAAAATTATCTTTCTTTTCTCGAATTTTCTTAAAGGGTTCAGCGAACACCTCCTGGAATATATTGGAATATGTTCTATTGTATCTTGAATTTCGCGAATTTTATTTATTGCATAATATTTTAAATAAATTCTTTCAAAATTATAAATAATATTCTCTCTTTCTTTCAGGTAAATGAAGACTCTTATATCGGATGTGTGTTGTATATCAGTCAGAGGAATTCTATATAGTTACTCAGAGACCCAAAAAAATTCGCGTAGTGGTATTCAAACTGAACGAGCCTTAAAACAAAATGGGTGAAATACTACTTATACCCTGCGGAAAAAACGCGTGTGCAAGTTAATAAAATGCTTTTTAAAACATTAAAGATTCCTCTCTATTATTAACTCTTTGGCACATCGAGAGTGGGTGGTATAAAACGCTTTAAAACCACCTCCCAAAGTGCTAATACCAATTAAATTTGGTTAGGTTATATATTTAACGAAAGCTTTATAATCTTGTACATATTTATTTTATTTGGTGCATACTTTCACAAAAATATAATGTTAAGACTTAACTTCAAGAACAAAATTTTCACAAAAGTCACTTCACTCTCATCTTGCTAAGGTTGCTAACTTTTCGCCCAAATTGTATTTACCTAAATTACCACAGAAATATTTTCGCCAAACATTAAAAACTCACGAAATTAGTAATTTATAGCATGGCAGCCACATATGCGACTGTGTTGTGCCACAAACAAGCAACGGTTCATTTTCCTGCCACTGCAGTGGACGGGAGACACCGCAGCATATGTGGCAAGTTGCCACAAAGCGGAAGCGGAAATGGGCAGTAAAAGCACAAAGAGACATATGTGAAAACAGGAAAAAGTATACATATTAAAAACAAAAAAATGCAACAACAATAATTGCATAAAGGCGCTTTTAAAAGGGCGCCAACGACATATGTTTTTGCTATGCCGTTTAGTTATGCTGTGTGAGTAAAATACACCAATGGCTATGAGGACAGCTCGATAAGTCAGTAACTTGGCGTTGTTTGTGTCGAATATTTTTGAAACAAAATGGTTTTTTCTTCCGCACAGAATTTACTATTTTTAGTTCGCTAATTTCACCATGAATAATAATCCCGTATATAATAAATTTTGAAAAAGTCTAAAAATGCATAGGTATTTATTTTAATATTATATTGTCTCCATTATATTGTACTGCCCATATATTATTATATAAATTAATATTGTCGCATACTACTTTACAGTTTTGAAAGCTGGATATAATCGAGGGATAACAAGTCAGAAGAATTCAGATATGTCAACTCATTCTTTCTGTTGGCACAACTTTTTCCATTCTCTGTTGGTTAATATTAGACGAGGTAGTTTTAACCAGCTCATAGACCCGATTGGATCAAATCTCGTTAGTCAGCGAAAATTCACTAACCTAACAATTTCAATTTTATACTCTCGCAGCATGTTGTAACAGACTATAATAGTTTTGTTCACTTAACGGTTGTTTGCAACACCTAAAACTAATCGAGTTAGATATAGACATATATATATATAAAAATGATCAGGATGACGAGACGAGTTGAAATTCGAGTGACAGTCTGCCCGTCCGTCTGCCCATGAAAGCGAATAAAAATTAAGATATTTTGATAAAATTGGCACGCGTGCTCTCTGTCGTTGGTAGATGGTCGTAATCGGACATCTGCCACGCCCACCAATTGCCGTTAATCGAAAACCTGTAAAGTGCTATAACTAATCAACAAATTGAAATACAAAGCTTTGTAAGATTTTGGGAATATGGTTCTTTTTGAAGCATTATTTGAAAGCGTGTATCAGGAATACGAAACTCCCTTAGGTAGAAAGCCCTTAGAGGCTTACGTTTCATTAATTGCATGTCTTCGAAGCCGGTAAAGACCAAGGAACATAAATATTCGCTTATAAAATAATATGAAACATATTCAAAAAACATTGACTCATTTCAACATATCCGACAAGTGAACAATCCAAAAGACACAACCCAGTTTGGTAGACAATAATCAATACCATGAGTTTTTCTTCTCGACTAGTCTGCAACCAACTAAGGGTCAGCCTTTACCACACAAGTAACCCTCCCTAAACTCGTATTAAACATCACTTTCGCGTTTAACGCTGTTTCTTAAACCAAAAAGTCCTACCTCTCAAATCTTATACAGAAAATATCAGATACTGTTTAATAAAATATTAGTTTTTATTTCTTTATGTACAAATTTAAAAATAAAAAGTCTCAATCTAATAATATTAATTTTTGTTTTTTTACAATCAAAATTTTTTTTAATTTTTTCACAAATTTACAAATTTAAAAATAAAAAGTCTTAAAATAATTCTTTTTTTAATTTTTTTTTAAACAAAATTAAAATTTTTTGTTATTGACATATACAAATTCTTTAACATGTATAAACCGTATGTTTATATATACATACATATATACTAAATTCTGAGCTTGCCAATTCTCAAAAACCCAATGAGCAAAAAGCTGAAAGACAACAATCAACTCCTCTTCCTAGCACTTCATCGATGAGCTATGCTACCGGAAAATAGAGAAAATAAACAAATGGAAAATGGTGAAGAGCAAAACAATTGAGTTGCGGCAATATTGAGGCCAATGGCCAATATGACTAGTGACTTCTGAATGGCGAAAATTGCACAAAGCGCAGTAATATGCTTAAATAAACATACATCCACTCATACATATTAAGTTTACAGTTATGTTTGGGCATAACCAATTCTGCTTGTATGACATAACATATGCACGAAGCATGCAGCAATTGTTGCGTAAGTGCTGAGGGGCATAATTCAGAAATGTCGGAAAATGTCAAGGCCCCAAAAAACAGCCAACTGCTGAGAGAGAGAAAGGGAAAAGGGGAAGGAAAAGGTGGTGAAATAAGGCAAAAGACAGCAATCTGTTGCGATGGATGTGTTTATTGTTGTTGTTGTAGACAATATATGATTTTTTTTTAGAAGTAAAGGTACGAACACCGGTCAGTGGTCTACCGCCGGGCGCAATTTCATACTCCTTTAACAAAAAATGAATTTATTCAACTCACCTGTGAGTGAAATAATGGCAGTACAGACGTGCAACGCTAATATTACATTCCAACATAAATAAACAGTTGTATGCCGTCCAACGCTACCGGAAACGGAACAGGGTTGCATTATGGCGCCTCCGTTTCGCATTTTCCGCACACTTGTTTTGTTTCGTTTCGGTTAAACGGGGCAACTTTAAACAACTTTTTGGCTCCAGTAACTAGGACATGCACAGTCTACCTTTGAGCATGGAAGCATGTGTGTGTGTATGTGTGTGTGCGTGTTTGTGTAACAAAAGAGACCCCTGACACTGCTTGATCCGACCAATGTGTTTACAGTTATGCATGCAGTGCTCTATGAGCAGGGTGGAGCCGATAAATTTTTGCGGTCATTGCCAGCAATGTGGCATTGACATTCTTATAATGCGGCATGTGGCAAAGCATGTCGTGCAGAGCACAGATAAAACCGCTTATGTAAAATGATGTGCGGAAAAATGAAGAGTTTCCGCAAACTTATAGAAACACAAGTTATACGAGCACATACATACGGTACATACAGATACTCACTTGAACTGAGCAGCAGTCACAACATGGATCACTCCATATAAATATGCTACAGGAAATTTGGGGAACGTCAGCGTGAATAGAAGTATTTTTTTTTTTTTCATTCTACATTTGGAACAATGTCAAAATAATCATATATAGTGTTTTATATGTGTTTAATAATAATTTAACTGGAATACTAAAAATTCTGTTCCTTTTTAACTTACCTCATAACATAGCACATCATAACTGTGAGTATTAAAAATAAGTGTCTATATAATGTCACTCTAGGGGTTATATGTATATATACTTATATGTCCTAGAAACATTTAATAACATGTTGAACTCTTTGGGGTTGTCTTTCTAAAATCCATATTTTTTACAAAAAAAAACCGGAATCATGTATCAAAATATATGTTGATATGACTACAGAAAGACTCGAAGCAAAAAAAATTAAGTCTTAAAATTATTTATGTGCAACTGTAAAGCTTCCTCATTTTTCCTAATAAAATCTATAAGTGATCTAATTTCTCTATTATGCTCTCATATCACATAACCAGATCCAATAATAATGTGTTGTTGTTCGAAAGAGTAAATCAAACCAAGTCAAACTAACACATGGTCTTTCCAACAGAATCCTTTTTATAATTTAAGACACGGTTAGCAACATCTGCCACCACTGGAGAGTCTGCAGAATTTTATTGGTCTCGTTAGTCAAGAGAGAACTCTGTTGTTCAATTTCCTACTTAATTTTAAGTGTGATTCAAAGTTGTTTTTCAGGACTGAGATTGCTGGGCGGATTTTATAACGGTTCAAAAATAGATAACATTTTGCACCAAACTAGGAACCTATAGTCATTTCATACCTTTATTTTTTTCTTTTATTTTTATTTTTTTATTTTTTGCTATCGAAAGTAGAATCAGATCGACAATTGATAGTAATTTCCAGAGCGTACTCGTCATATGTCTTCCAAGATTTGCCATTTCGTATTAATATCTGGTCAATTAAGGAATCCCCAAGTCTAAGATAAACTTTTTGAGAAGTCATTCGGAAGCACGTTGTCTTCAACAGCTCTTTTGCGCTCTAGTTATGCTCTTGCTTTTTCAATTTCCTGATAGTTGTATAATTGAACATTAATTCAATCCATATATATTGGTGGTTTTCTTCATATATCTCGTTGAGATCTCCATTTAGCAGACTACTGAGGTTTCTACCCAAACAGATGCCTGTCAGTACACACTCAGAGTTCCCCGACACGGTTAAACCCTTGAGTCAGCTCATCGTGTGGTCCAAAGAACTAAGAGAGCACTTATCTAATAAAAAAAAGCTTGCTTTTTAGGATTTTAATGGCTTTGATAGTTTTGGTGCTTTGGAAGAAGTCTGGCTTAAATAAATGGAATTAGAGCTTCTTTTGATAGTTAAACGATCGCTCGAAACAAGAGCTGCCCAAGGCTGAATTTGAAATCATCAGTTCTGCACTAGGCACAGTGGTTTGGTCTTATGTGGTGTTGGACTCATAGCCATTGGCGTTATCGGTGGTTTTCATCGACTATATAGTGAATGTAATAGCACATTAACTCTACCCAACCATTGTCTTCTCCACATATTTTGCTGAGGCCTAAAAAAGTTCTAAAATTCCGCAAATTTCTAGCTGAAACCCGGCAAATATGCAACAAAAATGTACATTAGAGTAGAATTCAAGGTATTAAACTGTTCTTGTCTATAGCATAATTTATATTTATTGTTACAAAACTACATACAACAAATAGGGCATCATATGACACAGCACAAATCTGAGTGAAATTCAGTTAGCATATGGCTTATTTATCACACAAAACAATCGACGAGTACTCGCTGTCATTGTGGAGCATATCGAACTGTGAGCCAGCGCTTGCACTAATAACATTTATGCTACATTTTATTTATTTAATTTTATTCAATTTATGTGCATATTATGCTTCCGTGTGCCTGCGCTCGTCAGTCAGACCGAAAATTGACAATTGCTGACAGGCAGACAGACATACTCGTACTCCGAATGAATGCAATGCGAAATGACAATGTGCCATATGCGCTGTGTGCGGAGTACGACGTGCGGTGAGCGTGGAGCGGGGAGCGCTTCCTTCACTGCTTGTGGACAACTTTTTCGCTGAGCTAAAATAAAAGTTTCACACGAACGCGCAGACGAGCTAAGCATACTACATTACATAATTTATGTGTGTATGTGTTGCAAGTGAACTAAAGCAACTGTCTTTCTGTCTGCGTTTGTCTGACATGCGAAGGGAATACTCAAATAATGCTGACAACTGACTGCTGACAGACTCGCTAGCAAGCTGAGAATTCTCAGCGACGATTGCTGAGGCAGACAGCTGTTATATACATATATTAAGCAGACATAGGAGAGATAGATTGCGCTGATAGATGTGGATAGGGGAAGTTAGGAAGACGGGAAGTGGTGTAAAGAGGAAGTGTACTAAGTGAGGACAGCAAAGTGTTGAATAGTGGAAATAGAGCGCGCACTCTGTTTGCCTAGAGAATGGCAGCTGATAGGAAAACCGATATGTGTATGCAAACACATATACATATACACATATAAACACAAATTGAAACCATAGTAGTAGCAAGTGTGTGTGGTAGTAATTGTAGTTAATGCCAACTCGGATATAAACTTTATTTAGCGCAAATCCGTTAGGAAAGACCTTAAGTGAAGCATCAAAAGGGATGAAAGGAAATCGATGCTGACTAGTATGTGTGCGCGTGTGTGTGTGTGTGTGCATTGAAATACTTCCTTCAATGCACGAAATCAATTTGAAATGCACACTCCACCCGAAACATTAGTATGTGTTAATGTGTGTGTGTGTGTGTGTGTGTGTGTGTGTATGCATAAAGGAATAGCGGGCCATTTCGAGCTATTGAGCTGTTGTGACAGTAACATTTCTCGTTAGTATAAGATATGTGGGGGCATTTAATAGCCTCGGCGTTAACTGAAGCACACATTTCTTTTTTCATTTATCTTAAATTACCGCCTTATACCCCCTCGACATGGTGAAGGGAAGCTGCAAATGGCCACATACATATAATCCTACATATGTGCATGTGTATGTGTATGCTTGCTTCAAAACAGACTTTCTCGATTGCTCTAATTATTAAGTTGTGATGAGGGTGGACAATGTGTTGCTTCGTTTTGGAGGGAGGAAACTGTCTGTGTCAGTCTAATATTATTTGCTTGTTTCATCTCTTTACAAATGTTATAGATAGATAAATAGATAGTTATATAAGCACGCATATTATTATACCCAGCTAGTCCTTAGGTTACATAAAATGGTTTCTTGAGCCCACCCATAGGTATCGGTATTGGTATTGGTATACCCATAGGTATCGAATCTTTGTGTATACTTCTGAAGAAAAGAATTACTTAGAAGATCGAAAATCAATCTGGAAGTAAGTTCAAGTCTTCCCTTAGCTGACCTAATCGACTTATAATATTATATATTGCAACTTCCTCCAGATTATTTATGGCGTTGAAAACTGAACCCGGGATTGAGACAGTTTCATACGGAGCATCTGATCAAAGTAGTTTCGCATTAATAAATTCTTAATGTATTAACTATCTTAACCACAAGCTGTGTCATACAAGTGAGGTTAGGTTCCCACCGTCAAAGTACTTCGAATACACATTTTAATGATAGCAGGTGATCTATGTTCTATTTCCAAGGTTTCTTATACGCAGTAGACTTCATGTAGGATGTGGGCGGATTACTTGATTGTATAAAGAGCAGGAGTTCCTACTTGAAAATGTTATCCCTAGGTCGCCTTAGATGAATTTATGAATGATTCATAAAAGTATATATACGACGTCTATACTACCAGGATTGCCAATAGGGAGGAATCGGTTTGGTCAGCAGTTAGAAGAAAATAAGACCGTTTATTGGAAGTTTTATAACTTCATCCCGGACAGATTGGATCGTTCATTACGAAAAATAATTTCATATAGCTAATTCGAAAGGTTTCGCTGGGTTGAAATCAAAACGTATCTTTACTCTCAAGATTGTGGCATTAAGCTTAACTTAGGTCTTTCCTTATAAGGACTCTGTTGTTAAGGTCATTAAAAGAGCTTCGAAGTGGTACAAATATCTTTCAAAGTCCAAATTTGATGGGCTCTAACTATCTGTAGCTTCCACGTACTTTTGTATTTGAGTCTGGTCTGGTATTAAGCCCTCCTTCTGCTTTCTAATTTGCTGAATTTCTTCTGGATTACAGTAGAGGGCTTTAGTATTTGATTTTGAATATACTAGTGCAACTTTTTAGTTTCTTTTAGCGTGTTCAATTGATGTTAAACTTTCATCTTGATCCGTCCATAGCTTCGCTCTCACTTAAGAAAATATAACTTAAGGAAATATGTCTCCGGGAGGCTCTTCGGTAGGCACAAAAATTTTGCGGGCATTACAATGACTAATTTGCTGAAGTGTATTTGATTCGCTTCGCAAGTGCCTCTACATAAGGGTACTACCTAATAGGCGAGAAATTAAATTTTCAGATAAAATCATATACCGTTACTAAACATTTGTTAGGTATACACAGACATACATATGTACATAAGAAAGTATACTCAATCACCCCCGAAATAGTGAAATATTAAACGCTCTGATATCATTTCCCTCAACTGCAGCATGCATGTCTAATTACCGTTACATATATTTGAATATGTGACAGGAACTGAATGTTTCGTTCAATTTGCGCGTTTATTTGTTTATTTTAAGCACCATGTCCAATTTGTTGGCACCACACATTTTATGCGCACAAACTTCGGCATTCACAAAAACACACACACACATACACCCTTGGGCACTTGCATATATACATGTGTGCCCCCATATTGGTACTCGACCACTGGTTGCAATGACAAATTTCTGTAAATACAAATACTTTCGGTTATTTATGTTTGTTTTCCCCCCCGTGGATGGTGTTTGCTTTATTTTATTTCATTGCTTTCATTTGTCCAACGTTGAGTGTTTTGCGGTGCCCCTTTGCCCGCCTTCATTCATTGCCGACTATTTTCCAAATTTTGTATTAAAGCGAAAATTGTGTATTTAAGAACTTTCCAAGCATTGCGAACTTCAAGTCTCGATTTCTAATTACTGTAATATGAGGACCTCATAAACCCATTACGAAAGGGATTTTGAATGAATCGACGACGATTGAAAGATGTTATCTAAGAATATTTCAAAATAAATTAATCTAACTGACTTCTTAAAAAATATATTCTAGTAAGAATCTTCTAACGTTATACATTTTGGGTTGAGTTAAATATCCACTAATTATGGGTAAAAGGATGATGGCCAAGTGGGCCTCTAAAGCTGATTTTAATCCTTTTTAAAGGTTAAGGTGAAACTTTCACCCGTCCGCTCGACACATCCTGATCAATACAGTAGCTAAAGTTGTAGAAATAACTATTCCAATTAATCCTCCTTAGACTTAAATCAATATAACATTAGTATATCAATATAACTTATAATATCGAGACACTTACGGTAAATGGGACGACAAGCTTGTCTAAACATTCCGAAAATGTAAAGAAATATTTTCGGGGTCAATCTGTACTTTAATTTCATTTAGAAGGGTGCTCTGAAAAGTATGCTAGGAAATAATTGAACAAAATTTGCCTACATTTCGGCGCGTAGACAGTTTACTTTAATAAATTCGGTTTATAATACAATTTCTTTGTTTAGAAGATTTTAATTTAATATGTGGAAGGAAATATCAAATTTTATGTGAAAAACATGTTTTTTTTTGGAAATTTCATAACAACATTTTATAACAAATAACAAGTTTGAACTGTAAGTGTAAGTGTAAAAATTCAAAAAATTATTGAATATTTATTTCTAACAAGCAAATGCAGCAAATGCTTGCAATATCATTACATTCTCTATTTCTCATTCCATAATGACACTAAATTCTTGTTCAATATAGCACTCCATAAATGAAAAGTGCTTGCCTGTCAATTTAACGGAAACATTTCAATTTAGTTAGAAAAAATTGCTCAAAACCCACACCTGTCAAAAGCCAGTCACTTCAACTGACATAATCCACCGGAATATGCATATATTTACATGCTAAGTACTTACGTACTTTCCTATATTTATTGCCCGCCCACACAACTCTGCATTAAGCGGAAACAAATATAATCGAATTATAGAAACAAAGAATAGCACAATAATAATAATTCAATATTTTTGAAAATTAACTGAGTGCGCGAGTGCGCACAACGCCAAATGGATATCATAGTTTCCGCTATGACAGCAGAAATGACAATGACGCCACTTAAACGAGCATTCTCGCCAACGACACGAGTTAACGCCGCACTTCGAAAGTGCCCACACGCTCCACCCATGCAGTCACTACTCACCAGAAGCCGCTGTGAACTTACAAGCAAACATACATACATACATACTGTTTACAGTTGTGGGTATGTTTGTGCTTAAGTGTTTGAAGCGCCACATAGAATGCGCGGCCAGCAATGTTTCCAAGCAAATCGACAATGATAAAATAGCGGAATACCATAAAAACGATGAAAGCAAGCACACAAAGTTAAATAATACCGTTGTGCAAAGTTTATTGAAAAGTTCATTTAATAAAAATCACGTGCAGACAACTTTGCTGATTTCATTTTTCATTTTGCCATTAAAAAATGTATGCATGTATGTATGTATGCATGTATGTGTATAGAATTTTCTGTACTTTTGTTAAATTTTTCTTCTTTATTTTCATTTGTGTAAATTGATTGCGCTGCAGTGCGCCACGAACAACAAACTTGCATTGCCCCACAAATAACTCATTTACCCACACTCTCGTCGGCTCTTATTTGCCCAGAGAATATCCTGTGAGTCGGCTGCAAATTGAAGCGGACTAAATGGATTTTCACGCCAATATAAACGAAAAGTATTTAAATAAGACATTTCATTATTTATTTTGTGTTTCGCTGGTTTGCTGATTGATTTTTCATATAATCCCTTTATTTATACAAGCTTTAACTGATTTTTTGCCTTGCAAAATGCTATCATGAAGTATAAATTTGCTCACAGTAAGCATAGGCCACTAACAAAAGAAATGAAATAAAAAGTTGTGAAAGTTAAAAATCATACCAGAACTTTATTTATGCAATATATCAAATAAGCTTTTATTTTTCAAATAATAAATTTATAAAAGGCGTTGCCTACATTTCGGCGTGAAGCTACAAAACAGAGCAATTTTCAAAAAATGAGTTTTACCACTATCACTAACTTTTTTAACATTCTAGTTTCTTAAAAAGGCTTAAGGGTTTAGCAATTGACAATCGCTAATTATGTTATGAGTGTCTGATTATGAAATCCCTGAATTAAGACCGAATAGACTTCCTACCTTTTTCTACCAAAAATCTCTTTCACTTTGAATAGACCCAGTTAGTCAAGCTAATGACTTTTTAACTTCACTGAAGCGTGCCGACGTGCATCTTAAATGATATTGATAATGATATTAGTTATATTATAGACTCGCAACATCGATTTAGTAGTAAACTAAACTCACTTTAACAAATCTGAAATTCACTTTCAAAATGATCATTAACAGTTCTCTTTATACGCTTAATTTCACCTTGATGATTTGGTGTTTGAAGCCATGTAATGTGAAGCCGAAAGTATTTGCATTTAATTTCTTTGCATTCTTCTATCAATGTAATGTCACAACGAGTAATTGACAATATTATAAATACTTGCTAGTACATCATATCTTTTGAGTTCAGTATTTTTAACACAATTTCTCTCTCTTACTTAGATGAAGTTTATGATTTTTGAAGAATTTTTAGAATTTTAGTTTTTAAGACTTTCTTAGTATTTTCAGTATTTTTTTTTTACCTTTTTTAGGAATTTATTCAAGACATACATATATGGAAAGAGCTGAGGCCCCATAACAAAATAAACTATTTAAACTATAAACAATATAAACTAACAAAATAAACACTAAAATTGTATTAATAAAAATGAGTTCTTTGTATTTATCCAATACATTCGCATGTAAAATACCTTCAAGACATCGAAAGCATAAAATTTAGTTTAATTCTATTTCCATTTAACAGTTTATTTGACACCTTTAGCAATGTTGCAAGCAAATATTTTCAAAATGTTCACTATATAAGTACTTAGGATACTAAAGCGTTAGGATACTAAGAGTAACAAAAAAATTTCATATGAAAACTTTGCACCTCTACATAAGGGTGGTCTTTATAAAATACCGCTCACAAAGTTGCCTCATATGTAAACATTTGGTCTCAATTGCAAACATTTGAGATATGTGGAGCTAGTTTTCTTAATCCGCTCCATTCCGAATTAATATTTAAATATCACAATTTCAATTAAGGATTATTTTAGATACCCGATAAGCGAACATATTTGAATTTTTTAGTCTTCTTAGGGTCGCCTAACCCCTGAACACTGTGCCAAATCGAAATTTTCTTTTTTTTTTATAAGTTGTCTTCAACTATAATAGTGTCGATATTTTCGTTATAAAATATAATATAAATTTTTTTTAGTCTCCATAAAGGAATTCGAAGTTTAGACAAAAATTCATATATGGTGCCGACTATAATAGTATCGAAGGCGGGGTCGAGATTATCTTATCATATCTTATCAGATCTCATATCGAGTGAATCTTATATAAGATAATTCTTACATTTAAGCACCACCCTACTGCGCATGCTAAAGTATTTCATTGAAATGCATCATAACATACACCTTCCTCTTGATACATATTTGGATAGCTCTATTTTACATATGCAATGGCGGCTTGGCTTGCAACTCCTAAAGGCGTAATATACGAGTAGTTCCTCACCACATCTGACATTATTGCTTCTATGTTTCTATGTTAAGCACTGTGTTGTCTTTTTTCTAGCCATCAAATGGCCTTTGGCAACTTTTGGCGAAATGTGTGCAATATGCAAGTAAATAAATGTCACTAGCAGTTGAGTGCAATAAGTTTTAAAATATATTGCAAATTGCAAAAGTGTGGTAGCCAAAAAATGTTCTAAATGTACGATAAGCAAAATCCCATTTCGTTCGCTGCCACGCAGTTGTCCCTTGGGTTTTGGCCGGGCAATAAGCTACACATACACTCTGATATACATCACGAATAGGTATCTGGTAGACTTGTTGGCATTGTGCAAATATGATGTCATTGGAGGTTATGTAATGTCTTAGTGTTATATTCAGTGCAATGATCATATGTGTGGCAGTAAACTTGCAACAAAACAACCACTAAGCATAAATTATACTTATTGGTATAGCAAAATTATGCAGGAACTTTTTAAGTTGCAGGATGATAAAATGTAAATATTTATAAGGTCAGTGGTTATATGGCTTTAATACTATACTTGATATCTATGTCAGAGCAGTAAGAGAGCTACGCTTTTTGACTAGTAATCCCCTCCTCCACCATTCTCAAAGTGTAATATCTCATTGGATTTAATACTTACGAATAGTGGCCAGTGTATGACTCGGCACGTTCCGTCTAGCAGCTAGCAGCCAGATCCTGGTTATTTTGACAAAAATATTTATTATATTATATATTATATAGATTGGTAAATGCACTATAACTTCGCTAATTGAAGACTGATTCAGGCAGCCAAAGCTCTAGACTGTATTTTTACCCTGATCTGCCGCTTTATCACTTTCTTAAAATAAAGCGTACTCGGTAGCTGAGGGTTATCGAAAGATATAATGCGATTTCCAACATGTTAAAGATGTATTTATATTGAGGCTTAAGTTATACATTCCAAAGTTATGTCGAGATGATGGCAAACAATATGCCGTTGCATAGAAAGTAGGTGTGGTTGATTTAGGAGGACGCTCATTTTCAACTCAAACTAAGAAACCATCACGGCAGTGTTATGTATCAAAACCGGCAAGTAATGTGAAAGATAAAGATATGGAAATAAACCTAAAAGTAGGCGGGTCAAGTCTACTGTAAAAAAAACTGACTTCAATTGTCATTATCTCGAACCAATTTTACGTATGTTTTCGATTTTTAAAAACTGTGAGCAATACCTTACCGCAATAGTTATAGAAATTTGGGGGCGTGATAATGACTCGATTCCGCCCATTTGCAAGATCGATTATCGTCAGAGTTACAAAGACTTCTTTCATCAAATCAATTCAAAGCTTGCATTTTACCGAAGCATTCTGATATACACATATGAATATAAATCTATATATACAACTCAATTTAAGCTGTTTAAAACCGTTGGTTATAAATATGTATGCATGTGTGACAAAATTTCTAATAAATGTGAGACACTTTAAATTTGAACTGTGCTGCCTCAAAGTGTTGAAATCAGCAGTAGCATTCGCAGCTGTCAGTAGCTGCTAGAGAAACAAAAACGGTGGCAGTGGTGGCACCATTTAATGTCGGCGATATTTTAAACAATACAATTGAGCTACTTAACTGTTATGTTATACATAGATAAGTACATTTAGGTGTTTCTTGGTGTTTTTGTATATTACTGATGCCGGTAGAAGTGTGCTTGCTTGATTCGTTGAATATCTCCTATATATATACTTATATAGATGTCGAATCGCTTACAACAACATTACGCTTACACTATGGCCAATGAAACAACAACACCAACAAAGAGCTCAAATAATTTGCTTCTGCTTTGTGCCCTAAAACTCCCCCACGTCCCAACTTGAAGCGCAACATGCGGGCTGCTAAAGTACACAGTCCACACATATCTGCTTATAATATTATATATATGCACATACATACATACAAACATGCCAAAGTGTGCAGTATATAAATTCGAAGCCCAAACCACATTGCCCATACCATTGCAAACTGAGCTTGAACTGTGGCAAATGGCTTTTAAAACAATTGCTCCGACTCCAACTACTTTAGTTTCGTTTATTGTTGTTGTTGTTGTTGTTGTTGTTGTTGTTGTTGTTGTTGTTGTTTATATATGCATATTATAGTGTGCTTTTCAGTCTGCAGGCGGTAAATTTTATAATCTTGTTTGTGCCCCGCATTTGTTCTGCTCGGCATGTTGCACAGATGCACAAAGTGCTTCAAAGTTGCCCAGATACACATACAAACACATACACACACTTACATATGTACATTCATTCGCATAGACGTTGCTATATTAACAATGACTTGCCTTTGAGCGGCTAATGCTTATGAAGATAGCATCTTGAATGCCCGAAAGTGCCAGCGATTTACAAATGTTGTTGAGTGGCAACTACATTTCAAGTGATTATTGCGTTTGCACTGTGACCCAACAGCTGTGGGTAACTAAGTGCATATTTAACCTCACTCTTCTACATACATACATATGTGTATGTACATATATATTTATATATGTTGTTTATGTATATTACTTGTAACGGTAGCTTCGCTTGGTTACTTGACGAGCACTTGCTCAAGAGTTGGTGTATTCAAAATTTTACCTCGGGTATTTTCGTGACGCAATCGTAATGAGTATTCTTTTAATTTAGATTAAGTTGTACTAAATACTACATTAAATTACTTGCTACTTGCTACTTGTTAATTAAGCTAAAGTGTTTACATCACCCAGCAGTTATCTCACACAGATACAATGTACATATACAATACAGAGGAAATGCTGGAAAATTTAGAAAATTTTAATATGGTTAACTTGTTTTTGTTGCATTAGGTAATGTCAGCTGTTCATTGACGTCATTCTAGCAACGTTGCGTGTGGCACAGGTGTAACAATATTAAACTCTCAAATATTTTTTTTTTTTCATTTTCGTATACTAAATTGAATATTCTAACATTTTTTCTTTAATTGCTTTTTGGTACAGTTATTATAGTAATACTTATATTAGAGTATCACTAAACATATTCAGCAGAGTTCAAATAGTTCTCATCAGCGCTCACTCTCACTCAGAGCATAGCTAGCGTGACGTCACATCTCCTAAGAATATTAATAATATCTAGTTATTCAGTAGTTCAATAAATTTTTCAAAATTTAGGGCAACTGAATCAAAGTTGTAGGCTACCAGACATTCTAGCAACTGAAAATATTCCGAAAACCAATGACTTTTTCGTATTATCAAATACCATGTTTCCAACTTCGAGGCATGTGTTCTGTAGTTGTATCAGCATAGTTTTGATGAATGCTGCATATTACTTCTAAACAATATCAAGAATCATAGTTCAAATTATTTAGACCACTTCCGAATTTGACTTATCTTGCCAGCTTTTTAACTTTGGAAACTGTATATTTTGAAATTTCTAACAGTTGAAGTGATATAGTCTTATAACGGCAGTTGTTTACTTCCTTTAATACAAAACATTTAATCTAAAAGGATTTGCAAATATTTGTATAGAAAAACATATAGCAACCCTATAATTTATCTAATGCCTAACGACAAATTTTCGCCTGTCCAAGTCATTTCGCCTTTTTTATTACATCGTGCAACGCCTACAAAAAACGCGAAAACACGATCCCGCATGGCCTCCACGAAACAAGCACTTCATTTGACTAACCAATCGCGAAAATAACAATAATTTGCCATTTGTTGCAAATAAATATCTTGCCGCTAAACTACTACTAGACACGCCACCCAATATGCAACACACACACACACAACAACAACAACAGAAAATTGCATTTATTGTCGGAAAACGTACGTGTTGCACGTCCAATGTGGACACACGTATCAAAACACATTAGAAACCTCCAAAAATGGTGCAATGCAAATATATTGTATACATGTATGTGTGTGTGTGTATGTATGCATACGTATGTGTGGGTAAGTGTCGATGCTTGGACATCAACTGTGGATACTTGAAAATGGCAGCGTTGCCCAAAAGAGTTCGCAATTAGTACGCGTGTCATGTTCACTGGCGCACAACCTCACTCCGCCAACACACACACATATATCCATATGTTTGCCTGGTACAAACCCAAGTAACAACAAAACATTGCCGAATCATTTTCTCGTATTGTCCATTCAAGTGCCGAAATGCATAGACATTTTGCTGGCCAACGGTACAAGCTAAATTGTATAGTTAAGTTTATTGACGTCTAAGCAAATACGGCTTAGTTTGGTTGTTGATACTCTGAATTCCCTTCATTCGATTTCCAAAACTTGAAAAACAAACTTAATTGACTTAGTTTTTTTAATTATAAGCTTGCTTAGATCCCATCCATCAAACCTAGAATCCGAACATGCGACACTGCTTGTTTGCACGAAATAAAAGTAGGCAATCTTACCGAAGGTTTCTTTATATTTTTGCTTTACCGAACTACATAAACCTCGTTATATAAGTCAATCAGTTCATCGTTCTATACTATCCGACATTCTTACGTAGAATATCTCTTATACAAAAATCACTCTCTAGAGCACACCAATGGCTGCCTCTTCCAATTTTTTCAATGAAATAAATACCTGTTGTTGGTCCGGTTGCTGGTTCTTAATAGAGGTCTCAAACTATTCGGGAAACTATCGATAGCTCCATAGATGACTCCATAGATATCGATAGTTTAGAAGTATTATTGCCATTTCTATCAATTTCTATCATTTATATCAAATCGCCAACAGCTTTATCGTGCCTAATATTTCATGCAGAATAGGACCCACAGATTTCTTTGAGATGTCTACTGTCGCAGCTTTCTAGCGCACCTTCAATCGACGGACTGCCAATACGCGATTGTGGGCTTTTGTTACGTTATCCTCCGTGGTAGGCGTTTTCGGGACAAGAAGAGTCGCCCAATACAACATCCAAGGACTCTCTGATTTGACTGCATGATTTACCTTCCGAAAATAAGACGCGAATCAGCGACCGAAAATGCTCTTTTTTCAATTTTCTAAAATGAGCGCACACAACCTCTTCCACAAGCGGCTGAAATTTTGACAGTAGTCGTATATCAGAAAGTAAACTTCTCTTGCGATAGTGACGGCAACGGGTGGTGCGGCCACGTACTCATCGCACCACCCTCGTATGTGCCTGTATAGATCAATAAGAGGATTTAGTTCTACCTATTTTACAAGTTAATTTTTTTTTTATTAATTTCTATTCCATTAAACCGCCAGTGATACGAGTATAAAAAAACACTGTATTTTTCACTGCCGGAAAATTAGTTTCACTTTTGTATGCGCCCATCATCGATTCACCAGCGCACGACATGTCTGCAGTTTAGGGCGCGCCAGCAACAACACCAGCCTGGACCTTGTCGCGACATGACGCTCAAAGTTGCGCGCACAAATGTCAAAGTGTCATTGCTTGCGTTGCGCTTATTGTTTTTCAGCGTTTGCAACACTTACACCAACAACCGAATATTTCACCAACCAAACAGCCAGAACGCCAGTCAGTCAGCGGTCCGACAGCAACAAGCAGCGGATCAATATAATTTATGCTTTGCACCTTTCGCAGCCACTTACTTACATATTTTACGGTACTCAAAAGCGCTAAAATGATACACACATACACACACATGCATACATACAAGGTACATATATATAAATGTGTGGCTGCCACAGCGCATTTTGCTGCCTGGCCACGCATATTTAATTCGAATATTTAAACGTGCACTTTGCGCTGCCAACGAATAGCTTCTCTCAGCACTCACACACACGCACACAGTTGCATGCATGTGTGTGTGTGTATTTGTGAGTACTTGCCTCACATGTGGCATGATGACCACTAAGCGATCGTCGTTCGTCTGCAATATGTATTTATGACATATCGATGTTGTTTGCCGCACAAATACATACATACAATTTTGTGTTAGTGGTTTTGTTGTTGTTGTTGCTATTGTTGTCATTTTTATTTATTTGTGTTATTTTCCTATGATGTGACACTTTAGTCGCTTAGGTTCATTAGTGCGCTGGTAAAAACAAGGACAGCGCTCAATAATAAATAAATAACAACAACAACTAAAACAACAAAAGCAACAATAATGATCGAAAAGTGATGCAAATATGGGTTTGCTTTCCATTTCGATGCTACAACTAACGCTGCAAAGTGAAAATGTCTATTAAATGCGGCTCCCACTGCGGCTAAGTTACATTTTTCGCCATTGTTGCACGCTGACTTGTGTGTGCGTGTGTTAAATGCTTTACTAAGTAACACAGCACAGCATTTCATCGTTTATTTACTTATCTCATTTTTCCATGTATTTCATATGTACTCTTTAAGGGGAACGCACATTCCTAAACGATGCTCATTCAACTTGCCTCATAACTTGTAGCAGTGGCAGTGGCAGTGGCAGTGGCAGTTGCAACGCACATTTCTTTTACCACCAACTGTCTGAATTCGTATTGCCATTATTGGCACGCCAAACCGCATTGATCGTTGACTTTATTGACAGCTGTGGTTGTTTTTGTTGTTATTCGGCTATGTCCCATATCGAGTTGTTGATTGTCATTCCCGTTGGCGTGCGACAAATGCAAAGTACACAGTCGTAATTAGGAGTTTAGTGAAATGCTCGCCAAACAAATGTCGCTTGCAATTAGCAAATGTTGTGTGTTCGAAATTTAATGAGGTAAACATAATTTTCGCCAAAATTAATATCTCACACTTTCCATGAATTATGTGCAGGCAAACGTCATTTACGGAAAAATAATGGCAAAACAACGCCTAATATGATCCGTCACGACATTTGACGACTCAACGCGCCCACTTTTTTGTTTATTCATATAACAGTTCCTTTTTAAAGCTGATTAGGATTAGAGGCTGAAATAAGGTTGGTTGAAATTGATACACGCAGAGATAGTTATGACAACCCTTCTAGCGATGCTAATGAGTACACCAAATAGGAAACCCAAGGAAAGACTCGTGTGAGGGTTTTTAAATTGTGAAAAGTCATACTTTTTTCCATGTTTTTATCAGTCAAATCTTTCCGAGAGCTGAGTTGATTAACTCCTTCCTCACTTGGAAGTCAGACCTTCGAACTATAAAACGATTACTTTTACACTAGTCTTTCACACCAGAGAGCTTTAAGCTTCCACACCTTTCTACATATTTCTTCAGTATCTTGAGTAGTAACTCGAAATTTATTTGTATAATAAAATGAAGTCGAAATTTTAAATCATATTTAAGTAACCTCTGTAGCTAATTATAAGAAAATGATATAAGTACAAAAATATTTCATTTTATCTTCACACATCGATTTCATATTAAATGCTTAATTCAATCAATGATTTCGGTGTTCATATATTTTGCAAACGAAGAATTTTTCGCAACCACTTAAATCACTCAATTTCTTAATTGACTAAATTGAGCAAGTGTCCGTCTAATAGTCACTTAGCAATTAACAACTGTAATCGATTCGACTCTGAAATTGGTCAATTAGAATTTTGACCATATTATCTTCCATTTGTCCATCTTATTTAGTACTTTTTCACAATTTTCTAATTGACTAAATTAAGCAGATATCTGAACCGCTGAATACTAAATTAGCAATTAAGAGTTGAAATATATTCGATTTTGTTACTAACTATCGAAGGCAGTTAAAACTTTTTGAATAATTAGTAGCTATTTTCTAGTTTTATGTATTAAAATAAACCATATGTTCATTTAAGAATTATATTCAATAAAAAGTTTCAATAATTATTTAAGATAAATTTAATAAGTATTTAAGAGATGTATAACTCTTGATTTTTATCAAAAATCTTCAACTAATTGATACCTACATTCATACGAATTTTTCTAAGAAGAATCAAAAATATCATAAGAATTTTGTGGGGCAAAAAGTATTCCAATTCAATATAAATTAATATTTAAGAATTTTGTATGGTAAATTGAACTCAATTAGCATCATAGTTTAACAGCAGTTATAATTGCTCAATCAACTGTATGAAATATTAGGAACCGAGATGATTGAGCACGCTTAGGCGCTTAAATTTTTTTCGCGATAAAAAAAGCAATTGTAAAAGCATTATTCTTGATGTTTTGTTTTTGGTCTTGATGGTTTGTTTGCCAAGATAACTCACCACGTTCATTATTTTCTCAAGGAGTTCGTGATGTACCACAAGGCGTTGTATTCCCTAAAGATGTGCTCTTTAATGGCTGTTATATTCAAGAGTAGCAGATACCTTTATCAGCAAATTTTTAAAACATTTTCTATTATTAGATATTAAAAAGGTCTGATACTCATATTAACATATAAGCGCTAAATGTTGTAGGCAACCCTTAATTAAGTCAATTAAGACTTTTTCCTTATATGTCTAAGTAAATATCAAGAATTTATTAATGGACTAAATCAAATAGTTGTGTATTAATTAGGATCTTTAAAGTTTGTAGGCTGTTAAGAGTAAATATCCTCTTACTTCTAAGAAGCTAATCGATCACAATATTGTAGATTTGAATAATATACCTTTCGGTCCTTTTACCTAATTTCTATTCAATGGTATACGAGTGTGAAAATAATTGCTTTTAAATGCTTAATCCATACCTAGAAAGAATGTTTCAAGCAAAGAGTCTGCTTAGAGTGGTCTTGGCCTAGCCTAGAGAGTGCATTTTTATAGGAAGTTCCATGTGCAAAAGTACTAGATTGTTAGTGGTATAAATAGACAACTATAGGCGCCATGAAAGAGAAACAAGTTTCGAAATCTCGCTTCTGAGTCAGTTGGGGTTGCATTAAATCGATGTGTATAAATAAGTATTGAGTGGAAATGTAATGCTGTGTTCACTCTTCACTATTTATTTTCTAAGGCTTCAATAAAACTGAAAATTTTCCAAACCTAAGGCAGTAGCCAATGAGGACTATGACTCATGCCAAGCACCTCACTATTTCTCACAATACTTCAACGCTTGACTTGCTGCTTCTAATGTTGCCCTCAAAATAGCAAAGCGTATGATCAATATATGCCACATGCAACACACATTATACTACATTTGGCTAACACGCTACGAATACGCTATCATTAGCGCATTTAATAACAAGGCAAACTTTGACAATTTTCCTTGACTTTCGGCTAGTCGACCGCTGACAGATGCATATGATGTGGCAAATTGACCCACAAACGCTGAAAAGTTTCGTGCAACATGAAATGTGCCTACATCCAAACATACACACACACACACACACATATATGTGAAATGCAAGAACAAATTTTAAGTCTCTGCCGCATATGATTTGGACGGCTACGGTCAGTCTGGTTGTTGCACAGACACACCAATCTAATGGCGACGAATATATGTCGAAGGCGCAAGCTTCACTTCATGACCTCCAACTGACTGCACATTTGTTTGCTCGTGTTGCATGCAACATCGAGTTATTGATTGCACAGCTCAACGGTTTACTTAGATGGCTTTGGTGCCAGTCGGGCGATGGATTATACATTACAAAGCCCTTGAGCTACGCCTTAGCTAAGTATGTGTGCATGTATGTGTGTGTATGTGTGTGTGTGTGAATGGGAATGTGTTGCATGCACGGTTTAGCTAATATTGCAGTGTATATCCTTTGAAACGTGAGCAACGTGTAATTTTTTATTTATGTGTGTGTGTGTGTTTACCGCTTCAAATTGGCAACGTTGGCATACATTTTAGCCGATGAAATTGCACATTCGTTTGAATCAAAGTGATTAGCTTTGCGCTTGGTCATTGTAGGTAAATACTAAGGTATAATCTCGCTCAGAGAACTCGGTTAGGCGGTCACTATATATTTTGTGTGCATGTAATTACCTTAAAACACTTTTATATATTAACATTTCCATATTTTTACATACGTAAGAATTTTTATTTACACACAGATTGTTAGTTAACACATAAAATGTGATAACTCCAAATAATCTATGTTGCAAAGTCAGCAGTTTTTACCTCAAAAACAATGTAAACTTTATTAAAGCACTGGGCAAATATGGTCTTACTAAACTTACTTGAATTAAACTAAGTTTTAAACTAAACTCAGAATTGAAAAATATGAAAGTTGCCCTAGTGGCAATCTCAATTTACTTATTTTGAACGCTTTAAAATGGTGAATTGCTCCAATTAATATTTCACAGTGTCCTTTTTACATTTCTTATTACGCGTTCTTACGCAGATTTGATAGCGTTCTCAGCCACCAATTAATCATAGCTTAACACCATAACACAGATCAAAAACAGCTAACAAAACCGAAGGGACACTTTGAATATAAAAATCTTTAAAAAAAATTATTCAGAAACACTCCGTCCAAAAACATTTAGAATATTTGAACAAACTACTAAATTTTTAGAAATTAAAATATATCGATATATATGTTGAAAAATAAATGAATATGATAAGAAGAACAAACGATTATATGTAGATGGAAAATAGTATAACAAAAATTACAAGAGAGCAAAATAAAGAGTACAATAACTCGAGAATTAAGCAAATTCTTGGAAGGAAATAACAATACCTTTTCTGATAATTTGCGCTAACTACAATATCAATATATACAGCTTGGATACTGTTGTAAAAGCTCAAGCACCTAAAACCATGCTGAAGAGCTTCTTTTTTGCTTAAAAATAACTTTCTTAAGGCGTCTCTTCGTTCTTCGCTTCATGAAATAAAACTGTGCGGGAATTTGTCAAAATGCCTGTAAAGGAAGTATAATTTGATAGGTATCGGAGCATTTGCTTTACTTATAACTTCCCGGCAAATTTATAGTAGCTTTAAAAACGGAAGTCCGTGCAAGACGTGATATAAAAATATGATTGCGGAAAGTTAAGGAAAAGACATACAAATTGTTGTAAAAAAATGTGTCAATCACGAAAGTAGAGTAGAAGAGAGGAGAGGTAAAAAGAGAAAACGTGCCTCTTTAAACTGACATTCCCACTTGCTATTCTTAAACTTGATTATGCCACTCTACTTGATTTATACCAATTTATACCCATTTTTGTTCGATTCGCCACTCTTCAAGGTTCTAGCGAATCGTTTGGTATGTTCGACTCGCTTTTTTATTCTTCATACTGCTATTGCACTGAGTTTAGTTCAAATAGCTTGAGTAGTTCATAAAAAAAAGCCCAACGTATCAGAGAGTCGTTTTTAATAAAATTCTGATACAAAATTTTAATGATTTAGAATTTAATGATTTTTAATATTTAATCAAATTAATTTTTTCTCAATGCTCTATCAATTGCAGTAAGCACTCATACTTTATTCCTCAAAAGCTCAGTATTTGAATTATGACATTCTACAGAATTTCATCGACGACATATCTACTCATGTACATTCGAATGTAGACAAGACTTCGTTGCAACAATTGCAACGCTCTCCATTTTAATTATGATGAATTTGACAATTTGCTGCCGGAAATTAAAACACAGAATGCTGTCACAAACAGAAAAGCTATAGCAATAACGTTCATATATCCATATGAATGAGTTATTGCTCCCCAAAGCTGTTACTGACACAGTAGCTGGAGCACCACACTGCAAGCATGTTCGTACATAGGTACTTACTTACAGTCATTTGTGCCACATTAATCTTCAGTTACAGGAAATGTCATTATATCATTTGCGTTTAATTGACTGATTGATTATAGTCAGCAAGCAGAAAACTGTAAAAGTGTCGACACATACAGACATACACACACATATGTATATACCTTATACAATATATAGAAATCAAGTCAAATGCGATTTGTGGGGCTTTTTGACTCCCAAAGAATGCAGTCAACCTTTTTTAAGAGATGCCTTGAAGTTGTCATAATTCTTGATTTATTACGAAAGAGCGTTGAACACACACTCTTTCCGATAATTCTTAACTGTAAATGAACAACTGTTAATTTCAGTATGCATACGCATAAACATTATTCTTCCATTTTGCAGAGCAATTACCACAAATGACCGCATTCGCTTCTCTAAAGCCAATAACCCTTGACCTCTCATGCATGACCTTCACGGCATTCGCTTCCAAAACAAATGCCATTCTAATGCATTCCAACCTTCACAGCGTGCAATAAATCAATCAGTTTTTACTTTTCTTATTCGGATTCTTCCTCGTTATTAAGTTTTTTCCGCATTCATAACTGCGCACAGCAAATGTGGCAACACCCGCTGGCGTAACAAGCGCCAATGGCTGAGCGTAGAATAGCAAACAAGCACAGCAGTCGGTCCAACATTGCGAAAAACTCTAAGAATTCCCTGCACACTGACATTTTTACTCAAAGACAAACGAAACACAAGAACACAAGAAACAAATAGCAATGTGTTAGTACTTGCCGTGCCACTAGCTTTGATGATCATGCAACGTTTGTAAAAAACGAGACAAATGTAATTGCACTCGTGAATGGTTGGTAGGAAAAATTGGTGAGTTTCAATTGCTAAGAATTTCGTTGTATGCTGCCAGAATATTTGCGGTTTCAAAGCAAAAATTTGAAGACGTGTGCAAGAGAGTGAATTAAACATAGTATGTTTAGATCTCGGAAATAAAGGTCATTCTTTAATGGTAATAGAATTCAGAAGATTATCCTTACTATCTCTTTGGATAGCTTATCAGATGTTCTACCGGCTGTATATTCTGTCTGTCTTATACTTTAATTAGGCATATGGAATTTCTAAGCACTTCAGTCAGTGCCTCGTCATCGAATGTTCGCACTTTGTGCTTGAAAAAGTTTACCGGGAAAGAAAACTTCCAACATCAATTAGTTATCTCGAATTGCTTTCTTTGGTAGATGTGAACTTAGAAATACGCTTTAATGGAAAAAAGAAAAATAAATATTTCAAGTAATGAATCTCTATAAAAATTTAGGTACACAAAAAAGTATAAAATAAGGCACTTAACAAGTTTGCCTTCGCAAAAAGTTGTTGTTGTTGTAATAACATACTGTGTGGATAAGAGTTGGCTCTCTGCAGGGAATATCGGGCCTCCCATTTTCTCATTTTTTATGATATTTAAAAAATTTGCTCTGTCGTAAACTGTCGTAAGAGTTTCATTTCCCTCAACCCACTTGCACACAAATTTTATGAAATCCTTTAATAAAAGGCAAAAATTGGTGTATTATTGGTACAAATTGTAATTAATCATTTTCGGCGTATGTCCGACTTGAAAAATATGTTTGTATATCTATATCATTTACTTCTCTGACTTATTTTTTAGATTTTTATTTCAGTATTTTTTACGAACTGATAATAGTTGTATCCTAAACTACTAAACAACCTAAACAACTACGTAATTTGTTTAAACAAAAAACAAAACTTTTTCAAATGATTTCCTACGGGGTATATTGAAAACCGTGAAATACATCTTTTTTTTTTTTAATTAAGAAAATTTTTCTGCAGAGTTTCTCGAACTCTGTAGAATACAGAATTATTCAAACCTAAAAAAACACTATTTTTCCCAAATTATTTCCTACAGGGGATGTTGAAATAGGCATGTGTGCAGCTTGGTGTCAATAATTTGAGTCACAACAAATGAGCACAATGGCAAGCACGACAGCTCATTTATTGTGAATGTGGCAAATGTCCAAATGATGTGAAACATACTATGTAAACAAATAAAATATATTTAATGACTGGGTGTGCCAACACTTTGAGTAGCAAATTAATAGGCACGCATGCTATACTTACAATGAAGACATTACAAAGTAAAATTATATATTTAACTGTATGCTAATTTATAGTATATGTATACATATGCACATATGTAAATGCAGTGTGCAGTTAAAAATTCCAAAAAAAAGCGAGCTGAACTTAATTTAAGGCACATTTAAGATTAAATTTTGAATTTTAAGAAATATATACTAACCAACTTCACTTTACTTTACTTTACTTTAACCAAAAATTTGAAACTTTTCAAGAGTATCTAAAAAAGGGTATATGTAAATATGGATCCATCTTCAAGAATAAATCACATGTCTGTCGATTAATTTCCTATTTAATTTTCCCTAGTTCGACTCGAATAATAATTTGTATAACTGTAATCCATAGCATTGAGCGATCACTGAAGACTGACGAGACACAAGACATGGCGCCAATAACGTCCTTAACATGTCGCTTCGACATTGTTTTAGTCGTTTTCCAGTCACTCGATGCGTTTGACATACGAACCATCAATCTTTTGGCCAACGAGCAGCTCATTGGGGCAGCAAGAAGCGCCAAAGAAACATGGGTTCGCCATTTTCGCACGCTTTGTCTACCTCGTTTGCGGGTGCTGCGGTAGCTTGGCCGATCTTGTTGGCACTGATGATTGAGTGGCAACAAATGTACATACATATATGTAACTACATATATCTTGGACCATGCGTACATACATATATATGTAAGTAACCGTATTTTGTGCGTCTTGAGTGCAGGCGGCCGTTGTGCGGTTGATGACATACAGCTGTACGTGTAATATATGGCGTTACGGTTCATAAATTCATAGAGGCAAAAGCTCTTGTCAGTTGAATTAAACGTTACACGCAACTTTTGTACCATATAAGTATGCATATACAAGTGTATACATATGTATGTATATAGGTAATAGGTGCAATGAAGAAATAAAATTTTAAGAAACATTCTTATATATAGATTATTAAGGCTATTTTTTTTTTTTATGTGACAAGGTCTTTTTACATGAGATCTATACGAAATATTTACAATATCAAACCAATAACATTAAGTTAGATGCGGTATATGAACTGCCATATGAAACTGCTCTATCTAAATATTATTTCACTTGATAATAATGCATATTTTACTATATATGTAACGAATAAAAGGTTTTATGAATACATAAAAATTGCTTGAAACCCTTAGTGACTCCGTACACCCTCAGATTAGGGAAGTAGTTTAGAACGAGAACTACAGAACTATATAGCACGCGGAATGTTTACTAGAAACAGAAATATTTTACTTGTTAGCATGAACGGATCCGAAGCCCGATGTATATTTGCCTGAGTATACCAATATATGTAGAGATATTAACCCCCATAAAAACAGCCTCAAACTGTCACTTAACGCATGGTATACTTAAAACATATATCTTTCGTCACGCACTCGTCCAGTTAAACATAGATCCAATTGGTTTGGAACGATCCATCACACTTCAGCTGTGATGGACTGAATGAACTTTCAACCTCTTAAGGTAAGCACCAACACATAGGCATGGATCCGAGGTTCATTTATACCAAAAATATTAACAAAGTATTCAGAAGCAATCTGTATAAAATATTTCGAACATATTTTTACATTAATCTGCCCGATCCTTTTTCCGAGGAAATCAAATTGTGTATAATCCAATGATTTGCAAACTTCTTCATCATCACTTATTTTTTATTCCACAATGCGGCATATGTTGGAATCGCCGAGGCTTAAGCGTTCGACCTACTATTAAATGGCTATAGATTATTCCTTTATTTTTAAGCTAAGCCACTCTTTAAATCGGAAAAAATCAGAACACAAAGTTTTTCCCAGACCAGTCTATAAATCACAAATACTTGGTGAAGATTTCTGAAAATACAAAATGTGATCGTTTCCGAGAAATTATACATTTGGAATTATTATAAAATGGGTTCCAAATTAACATTTTTAAACCGCTCTTAAGAAGAAACCTGAATTTGGACTTGTGAAACAATAAAATCTTTCCCTCTTTAAAGAGTACCGGAAATGTACCCGAAAGTGTTTTTTTTTTAATCTATGGAAGTACCAAGTGTTTTGAAAATCAAAAAGCAGTCTATCGACCGAATCCTAGAGTCACTCGATACGATATAATTGGAGATTATACATATATGTTTATAATCGTTGTGTCGAGTCGTCGATTTACATATCGATTCTTGGATTCCCACTACTGTTCTATCAAAACTGTACATAATAAGGAAAGGTTTTTATAAAAGCGGTGGTGGACCCTGAAAAGGTAAAGTATTATAAAATATCGGACGAAAATTTTGAGAGGAAAACATTTTTACATATTTTCATTAGCCACATGGCATTCTCAAGTGGTACTTTTAGGTATTTAAGTCATACGAACTCACATGTCATATATACACATATATTTCTGCCCATGGTCGGCAAGAAACCCCACCCATAAATATTGCTCGGCGCAATTTCATGTGATCAACCATTGGAGGCACTAATTACCATACTCGGTTACATGACTAAGCAAATGCGTTATAGTCACATGAATTATACTATAGTATGTCGGTTGCTATAACATAACCTATATGCCACAGTGTGCTCGGTGTAGTAGCAATGACCAGACGCGCCCCAACATACTCGCACACAAGGCGGTTTATTGTGCTGTTGCACACACGCTGTTGTAATTAGTGCAACCTTTAATGGCAGCAGATAATAAAATGTTATTTATGTGCTGCTATCATAAATTAAGCGCAACAACACTTGTTGTGGCTCCTGTGGCAGCGGCAAACACAAAGGCAGAAGTGTAATTTTGCATGCAACGCGCTGAAATGAATGCAACTGCAACATTATTAAATACTGAATGCATGAGTGTATGTAACTGATTGCGCTCATTGTTGTTGTTGTTGTACTTGCAACCGTTTGCAGAGTTGCGCCATGTTGTGGCACATTAAACGCTGAAGACTAAACACAAAGCTAATGCCACACCGAGAAAAAAACGTACGAATTGCAAAGCCAAATGAGAAAAAAAAAAACAGAAACAGTGGCCGACACTGCAGCAGCAGCTACAACAGCAACAACAACAACAACAAAGCGTGTAAATAAATATGCAATACAGCAGCCATGTTACACATCAAGCGGTGGCAACGTGCAGCATTCAACGCGCACGCCACAAACGCTGCCAGCGAATGGCCAGCGATTACTTGCACTTAATGCGCTGCTAAGTGTTGCTATTAAATAATGCGACTGTCGGCGGCAAGTGGTGCTTTGCAGCCATACCGAAAATTAACAACTTGCAACCGACCGAGGCGGCAAGTGGCAGAGGAAAGCGAAAATTTGCATTTTGCGGCACAGCGCAGCGCAATCATGTGGCATCGATGATTTATCAGTTGCAATGGCGATTTATCGCACGCTGATTGTGGCAGGCACAACAGTCACACCAAGCAGTCAGTCTGCAGCCCAGTGGCATGTTGCAGCTACCACTTTTGCCACATTTTGCCAGCCTGCCACCACTTCGATTGACCGCAGATAGAAGTAAAGAAATTTCGCATTAAATCATTGCAAGTGTGGCGTGCAGCAAGCTGTGCCACAATTGTGGTGTGTATTGTACGGATTCGACCTTTGGCAACACTAGCAACACGTGCAACAAAAGCAGTCAACTTAGTTGAGGCAAAAAAAAAGGTAGCTGCCGCTGCTGTGCAATTGTCAATCTCTGTTTGTCGGTGAGTCTGGCCACTTGAATCCCTATAATTCGCGCCATTGCGCTATTAAATAGGCGTGTCCTGTCATTTTCTGCAAGCCTTCAGGTGTCACTTTCCATCCATCAACCATTTCTTTGGTGCTTACTGCCCGCTGTAGGTGTGAATCGTATAATTTAGGGTTATCAAAAGGTGTTTCAAAGTGTTGCAGGGTCATTTAATTTAGCCCTTGGGCCAGCAAATGCTCTTTGTAGTTGCCAAAAGTGCACTCTTTACCCATAATGATAGGAGGAAAGTAGAGATCTGGCATTCAACCTAATCGTATGCAGTCGTTAGTGTCTATTACTTATAAAAATTTCACAATTCACACTCAATAACTGGTTTGCCATAAGCTCATTATTACTAATTGCTCGTGTGGCAATAACCTTCTGTGGGGTTTTCCTAGTGAGTTTCGTATTTTGTACTTGTTGCACTTGTAAAAGCTCTAAAAGTTCACGGATAAAATAGCTGGCTTGAAAAATACAGGAGATTTTATCAAAATGACACACAGTAAAGTCAAAATTTTTATAAGGCAATATTTTTTAAAGGCGAACCAGACAGAGCTTTTAAGGAGGCTTTACAGCTTCTAAACTATTTAACCTAGTGAGATTAAAGTTACTCCCGGTATCCAACAAATATAGACCTAATGAACATATTATATATGCGCATGATCGTCATTGGATTTAGTCTGAGAACATTGCATCTCATTATTTGGACATTCTTTTATGATCGGGCTAAACAAAAGGTCTCTGGGGCGAACGGTACTGACCTTCATAACCTTCCTGATTACCTAAACCTATATTTACCTAAAACCGGTAAAAAAAACTAAAAAAGTGAAGAAGAGTCTCTAATGAAGATATTACAAAAAAAAGGTCCACAGGAATAGTTAAAACTGCTTCCGGGGTCTAAAAATATTGCAAGTTTCTGGACTCAAAGTACATCCGAAAGTTAGCATGTGGAACTATAAAGTTCGTACCTTATGACCCTATTACACATAGTAAAAGAAGCACCTAATAAAAATATAAGACAATTCCTAATGAAGAAGCCCGCCGAATTATGTAAATGATTCCACCTGAACATTCCCCAAAGATCCGATATAATGAATCCATAAATCCAATGAGCGAGTAAAGTTCAGATAAGATCCTGTACAGTGTCAATCTATGAGGCTACTGGTCAAATGATCTCCAAATATCTCAAAATTTGGGGTACAAACATCTGAATAAAGACCTGTTCTTTGGTCTAATATCTCACCACTTGATTTTATTATATTAAATATTGATTTATTGATTTTTCATAAAATAACTTTAATACCAATTATTTATTACATATTCCTGCATATTTTCAGAATTTCCTCGCCGCCAATGCGCAATGTTGGTGGAATGCCCCACTCACCGCAGCAACACGTGCGCTCAAATATGCCGGTCATGTGGCGCCCGGCATGCTATTGGTGACAGCCGAACCATGCGCACTCGAAGTGCTGCGTGGTGCCTATGCGCGTAGCGTGCTGAAACCACCGGCGACTTATGTCATCAGCTCAGTCGGTAAGTGAAAGACTACATCCAAGTTACAAATATAACAAATATATAAATCGAAGTGATCAATACCAGATTTTTTTCGGAGTAAACTCATAAAATACATGACAAAATTAAAAATTGTTTTCATTCAGAATCTGTGAAGCGGCGTTAAAATTGGTTGTAATATTGTAAGGTCGTAGATAATTTAGCTTTCAATTTTGAGGTTAGGTCATAATATGATCTGTTTCGATGAATTTGAACTAAAAGGAAATATAGTTTAGGTTGAAGGAGTATCTCACAAGAGAGTGAATGTTATGTAGACCTCTTTGTAGGCAAGAGTAAGGTTCAATTCTGTAAACATATTAATTTAATATTCCACAATAGTGTAACCATAATTGTGGAGAACATACATATACATCAGAAAAGGTGGTGAAACGTCTACTCCATAAATTCAATACGATTCGAATCGGTTGAGTGACCGTTTGAAATGAATTGAGGGTCTTACTACTAAGAGTAACCTGTCATCCAGGTTCTTTCTTCTTTTCTCGGCAGCCACTTTTCCGCCTCATAATCCACGGACTAAACGAAAATTGAGCCATGGCCTCTAGAATTTTACTAAAGTTGTTCTCATTGTATTAAATGAATACGACAGATCTCGAACCTAATCAGTTCTGTAGCCATCTACAAAGAATCTTGTATGAAAAAAATGCATTCATTCGCTCATTAAAAGAAAGAAATACTGAGCTTCAACAATCCCCAAAAAACGCTGGCGCGATTCTGTGACATTGAATTACGGCAGTGTTTATGGCTATCTACAGATTCACTTCTGTTACCAATAAGATTGGAAGCGGCTTTAAATTAAGATCAACGAATGTATACTTCAAAATAATTAAATTTTATTATGTTTCATTAAAAAAAAAGCGGCTAAAACATTTAAACTTCATTCCCTAACTGCTGCACTTGACTGATCCTCCTCCTCCACCACCACTTCTACAATCCACGCAATAAATGCACTAAACAAGACAAAAAACCGATTACAAATTGCATAAATTGGATCTCGTTCGATTTGATTTATTTACAAAATAACCAATCAAGTAACTGTCAAAATTACAATGTCAATAATGAAACGAACGCAAAAGCGAGGCAAAACAAAGAAAATTATAAATAGAAAAATGAAATTGTAAACAATGCCACGCTACAATCGGTCGCTGCCTTTGAGGCCTATTGAATATTTATGGCGAGCAGCACCTTCGCTTGCATACATTTGGTCTTGTAAATTATAAATGGTTATTTAAAGCAACAACAAGCGGTGATATTTGTAATTTACGATTTATAAAGACAGCAAACGGCAGTTGGCAAGCAACACAACAATAACGTTAACAGGCGAAGAGTGAACTTCGACAGTGGTTGCAACAGCAATTACAACAGCAACTGAAACGTTAATAACAGCAACAGCAACAAGATGTAGCGAATGCATAAAGCTTTGTGCTCTGTGCTTGCCAATGGCAAGACTTTGTGGCCATGAACTTGTCCATGACTCTTATCCATTGACCATTTTTCGCCAGCCAATTGCAATCATAATTAAATTCAAGCAATAAATGTTGCCGCCAATGCGCAAAAAGTTGCACTTATACACCTAATATATATACACATACAAGTAAATAAAGGGTGACACATAATGTGGTCTCGTTCAAATTCGAAAAAACTTAAGATTTTTAACTATGAAAACAATTTGCCCCATTTAACTTACCCCAATAGGTAAATATTTCCGTTGTGACACACGAACTTATTCATGCAGCCATTTACACTGGCTTTGCAACAAGACATTCAGTCATACAGTCTTTCAACCGCTCAGTGATGGTACTAGCCTTATATAACAATTATTTTCCCGATATTCTTGTCGGACTTACATCGGCCTTACTTGGCTCTACACAAAATGGTCTTAGTCATAGTTCTGTCTCTATCTCAAGAATAGGTTCCTCGACAATCGTCGATAATGATCTAATTCGATAATCGTTTCTTATTCGGTCTTACGAAGCTCTACATAAAAACAGTTATGGCCTTAAGACTGCGGTTCTAAGGCGACAAATTTAATGATTAATCAGTTGATACACGATTACAAAATTTGATACATAAATCGAATGGGGCATGGAATGTGTGATATGGTGCACAATCTTTAACAAACTAAAAATCTTTGGGTCCATGTTCATATATTTCAGTATCGGAAAATCGGGTATTATTGTTTCTGTAATGCTCACCATTAACCAGAATGGAGTTTCCACCAACATTTTCAGCTGAAAATAAATCTATGATGCAAGCGAACCGAATTATCACTCTCTGAGAATCTACCTGGCTGGCTTCTCAACCATTATACAAGAGTACGAATTTTTCGTTCTCCAGATGCTAGAGTCGCCGTGATGAAAATGCTGTTAAAATATTAAATTTCTTGAAATCGTTGTCCATTTCGAGCTACTCTCAATCTCCAAATACCACAATACCAATACCAAGAAAAAATTCCCAATATGGATCACCCTGTACCCATATGTATATTATATTACAACGATATGCTGTCTGCAGATATTGTCATTGCCTCTGCTGTCTGTTTCAACTGTCGGTTGCGGCAACAAGTTAATTAAGTTTTCTACACTTATTCGACCATAACGGTTAACGAATTTCTGCAGCGCTTACGAATGTCTAAACTACTGCGTCATTGTTTTTGCGTTTAAACGTAATTTTTAGTCTCCCAATTTTTCCCCCTTTTTCGAAAAACTTTGAGTTGCTTGTGAACACTCGATACTTTTTCTTTTTGTTTTCCAATTTTGTTTTTATTTTGCTAACACAGCATATGCCACGAGTCACTCAGCAATAGACTGACAGTCAAACCATCCAAATTTCAAGTGTAGCACAAAACACACAAATTTGCAGTTAAATAAACAGCAAATCACTAAAAAAAAAAAAATTTGGAAAACTGACAAAATTCCGTTGCTCATTTGACGGAGGCCGATCATGAGATCCACCGCCACTGTTGCGACGAATACGAAAAAACCGAATCCGCTACAAGATGACGATCTCTCTGAGCTAACCAAAAAGGAAATCCTCTTTTGGGCGCGCAAACTCAAGCTATCACCGTCGGAGCTCTTTACACTGTCCAAGCGCGAACTCGAGTATCATCTGGAACGAGCACAACAGGAGGATCATTACGAGGAGCAGCGAAAAAACCAGTATGCGAAGTGGGAGATGCTGTCGGAGATGAAACGTTTCTTGCTCGAGGAGCAATATAAGGAGCGTATGAGAGGCGGAGGAGCAGGAGCTACACCGAGCCGACGCACACTTTGGGATATTTTATGCACGGCTGCCAACGAGATCGAATCTATGTACGCCCATAGTCAAGCGAATATGGATAGTAGCGTCGATTCTTGTCCATACTCAGATACCGGCGGCTCCAGTAGTTATGCAACGTCAACATTCGGAGATTTTGAATCCCCACATGTGCCAAATATGTGCTCGACGATGTATGAAATGTATCCCGAAGACACCCAATATACGCCGGCAGATTTTCCGTCCACATTTACGGCCACACCAATCAGTTGTGGGAGATCTCAGCAAGGTAATGGCACACAGTCGCGACCATTGAACGCAACCTACAATATGAATGCGCCGAATGCCACATATGATATGTGCGCCACGCGGAATGCAAATAGAAGTTCAGAGCGCGGTGGCGCGCTGAATGCAACATATAACGCCTGCGCGCCTCGTAGTGCCACCTATAATATGCCACTTACTGCAAATGACATCTACAGGAACGCATGTCCGCCAAGGAATACCACCTACAATGTGCCACGTGGTGCAAATGCAACATATGCTGTATGCAAACCCCAAACCGGGAATACTACTTATAATGTGGGGAGTTATAGGCCAAATACTACGTATAATGCACCGAGAACCGCACCAAACACCACGTATAATGTACCGCGTTGTGCGGCTAACGCTACCTACAACATACCGCATTTCGCTCCTAATGCCACCTATGATAGGCCACGTGGTGCGCCGAATGCCACATATAATGTGCCGCGTAGTGCGCCGAACACCACCTACAATGTACCGCAAGCTCGTACTGCCGCACATACTGCGTGCCCCAATGCAACGTTTAATGTGTCGCGCGCCGACAATCGCACCTTTAATACCACTCCGCCGCGTGAGCGCGGTAATGTCACTTTTAATGTGTGCCCCTGTTGGGATGGCGCTGGTGCAACACCGAGTTTCTGTCCGAATCCCGCAATGGCATCCACACCAAAGAACTGCCCTCGCACAGGCCAACCGCCATATTTTCGCAACTATACCGATTATTGGTTAACACTATCGGGTATGGGCATCACCGAAGCGTCACAGAGTGTGTCATATGATATGTTTAGCGACAATAAAAGTATGGTGCGTGCTGCGGCGCGTACCTACTCCATACCACATCGTAGCAAGTCTTGTCCACCAACTGGGCGTACGAATAGTCCACAGTTCGGTTACAGTTCGAGCAATAGTATACCACGGCCACGTGGTGCCACCCGTGCAGCCTCACCAATCCGCCGCTCCTCGCCAGTTCAAGCTATAGCAGCGGTAAATTACGGTATGACGCCAGTAGCCCGACCGGTAGCTGATCGTTCGTATGGCGGCCCGCGTCGCTTGTGTCAACGCAATACGAATAACGGCTTTTGCGATTGCGCACGTCGTTCGCGTAGTGTGCCGCCACGTTGCTGTTGATAAGTGAGACTTGAAGTGCGCACCGCGTAGACTCCGAAGTCGAAAATATATCCTTATTGTATTTTGTAAGCAATTTCTTGCTAATTTTCCTGTAACTAAGCTCATGGTCTCATGTATAGACAATACAAGCAATATATTTCTTAGAACATGAATATTTACTGATTTATTAACTTTTAACTTTTAAAAAAGTATTTGGCCTATAAACATTTGTAGGCGGCAGCAATTTTAGCTGATACCGATAAATATTAGTGGATAAGTGGAGCTGGTGATATTTTCGGCGAGTGGTCTATATTTTGGTCTCCGTCTCAAGCATTTATTCGCATTTCCTGGAGGATTTTCTACGGATTTACATCATTTCACAAGCTCATATTTTAAGGGGTCTTATCAACCACCACTGGTTTTATAACTGGAGTCCTCGCACATTTGCTTAGAAATCCCCGTATCATATTTGAGACGGACTTAAAACACCATGGTAGAAGGAACCATTATGTGGATCGGAGCTGGATAACGAGGTTGGAGGTGGAATTTTCCGCCATGAACTTTGCTTTCCATTTTGTTGCAGGCTACCTGACAACTGCATTGTATTCCAAACAGAGATAGCTGACACTAAGAAAGTGGTGGACCAAGTGCGCACCCAAATTAACTAAAATAAAGCTCAAATCATATCTCAATTCGATATCGATAACTTTTAATCGGAATTTAATATTGGGTTTATAGGAAAACTCGAAATATTTTACGTTCTTTGGAGATTGCGAAGCTGCAACCGCTCACGACCACTATCGTCGTGTAATTATTGGTCAATGTCTCATTGAATCCCAACTTTCGTAATTGCACCTCAATTCAGTCAACATTATGAAAACAACTGCAGGAGCCATACACACTTTCTGTGTCTTGGAAGATGGTAAAACAGTTCTCTGAGCCCATATAACACATCTGCCCATCTTCCTTGCGAGAGGATTTCGAAAACCATATTTTCTCTCAAACTTGCTAACTGTCATGCCTCGCTCAAATAACTCACGAGTATCAAAGAAGACTAAATAGAGCTAGAAAATAGATTTTAATTTAAATTCTCATATATAATATAATATAGAGCTCACTCTCTCATTTATGAGATCTTCTCTTTAAGTTAGGTTAGGTTTTTGTGGCAACTAAAACACCGGGCATCCAATATGTTCTAACATCAGCCCAGTGCACCACACATACACCGCAAGAAAGTATATGGTACATATGTATGTCTGGTATTTATGTACACGCCACACAAGATAATACGAAATTCTATACGTATGTAAATAGATGCACCCATAAATAGCAATTTGTCAGCGAATGTTGCAAGTTATGCGACTGAAATGCGGCAAGTGAACCCGCATGCAATACTGACAGCGTCGCTGACAGCTGCCGCTGCCCTTTCCTTTGTGGCCCTTTGCAGCGCTTAGTTTTTAGTTTTCAGCAACACTTACAGCCTTGTTGTATTTTTCCTGTTGCATATCCGTTATTTTGTCCAAAATCTGTTCGCCTAAAAATTCATTAACAATTCAAACTGTCCACAAAACATTGGCCTTAAATTAGCATGAACAATAAAATGTGACATTTGTCTAGCCCGCTAGTAAGTTGCTTTTGGCATGCAGCGTGACTAATACTAAATGCACCAATAAAAGCAAAAAAACGCAGAGATGCCGCAAGTCTCAGGAGACACTTTTCTAACTTTGTTGCATTTGCTCGTACATAATTCCGTATCAGTTTATTTTAATTCGAAGCAACACAAAGAAAAGTTTTATATATATATTTACGCTATTGTTGTTGTTGTTGTTGCTGTTGCACTGTTCCACATCGTGTCGTGCATTAGTTGCGGCTCGTCGAGTATTCAGTTGCAGCAAATGCCACAGCGCTAAATGGTCTGTTGCAAAGGAATTTCATGGCTTCTTGTCTATCTAATGCTCCACATACATGCATTTTTGTGTGTGTGTGTGTGTGTGTGTTCTGTGCCTCATAAAATAATTGTTGTATCAAAATATTCCGAGAATTTATACAAATGTCGCATGGCAGTGTTAATTTGTAAAAATTAACGTGGAATTTGTTAATAACGTTGGCATTTAATCTGAGGGACGTTCGATAAATACTTGAGAAAACTTGTGATATAAAAAGTTATTCTTATTATCATTATTATTTTTTTTTTTGAAAACAGATGACACAAAGCAAGTATTTAGCTCGTGAAATATTTACTTATGTACATATTTACACATAGCTTTACAATTACATATGCACATATGTTGCAAGGCATTGGAAATGTATTGAAGACTTCATTATTTAGCTTAAAAGTGAATTTGAAAAATTCTTTGTCACACAAATACATCAATTTGCTTGAACCATGTGGTGAGGATGTCTCAATTTATCTGTGTAGCTTTTTCAAAGAGGCTAGGTCAATTAGTGGGTAAATAAAGTTGACATGTCGATTGATTTTCGAAGAGATTTTCTGAATCAACCAAAGAAAAACAAAAAATGGTATTATTTATTCAATAGATTTCTACTCTCAGAATACATATTCATCAGACTAAAATGTTCATTCAGTCATCGGCCCAGTACTTTATTACCAGTCTCAAATTTGTCTCAGTTTTATAAAATCTCAATTGAAAACTCTATATATTATATAGAGTACGAGGGCGGGTCAATAAGTACGTGACTTTTAGTAGTAGTGTTTAGTAGTGTAGGAGTAGTGTTGTTTTTTCAGTAAAGAGGTCAGAAATTCAAAAAGTCACGGACTTATTGACCCGCCCTCGTAGATATACCAATAATTGTTATGAGAATACCTTCTCATGCCAAAAATGCACTCGGTTGCTTGTCATGATCTCTCGATATGATACTGTTACTAAAGAACCATTTTGATGTTGGTCAAAAACCACTCCACTTCACCCATCTCTGTAACAGCTTCTATGCTTCTTTCATATTTTTGATACTACCAGCTGATTTTCGTTCGATTATATTTCCCTAGAGATGCGATAACAAACCATTTAGAAACCGCATATCGCATGATGGTAGCACCAAACTCCTCATTCATGAATTACAAAATATTAAAAATTTAAATTGCTCTTTATCGCCCCCATTTGAAAGAAATATCCTATATGAGATCGCCATCCTCTCAGCCGTCATCGATTCGCCATTTCTCTGCTCGCTATCATTACATGTAAACCCAACAACAAAGTTAGCGAGTTGAATTTGATGCAAGAGAGTATATGGAGACCTCATTAAAGTGTTATCACTTAACACTTGAACTAAAATATACGTACGTGATGTATGGGCGCTGCACCACCTGAACCAAAGGCATGTTAGCGCAAGATTGTACTGTAAAATTTTTAAAAAGATTGCACAGAGCCAAAATAATTTTCGGGAAATAGTGATATATTATTTAAATGCTAGTTTGAAGACAATAATGATAATGTAGTTTTCGTTAGATTTCTCCAGAGAAATTTATTAAAACTTATTTCATATGGTGATTAACTGATTCAGACATATGTAGCTGAGAAGGGTCCATCAATTCATTTAGCTTTGAAAACATATTCACCATCTGGTAAATAAAATGAGATTATCCTTACCTCACTAAACTTAGAATGTTTTCTGGCATCTTATACGAGAGTTGAGACTGTAATATCCAACAAACTGGAGGTCTTGAAAGTAGAGAGACTTCATTCATTACTTATTGAGACATAAATATTCGCCATTTGCCTAATAAAATCGATACATCTGTGAACGTCTGGATTTATGCATTTTATAGCTCACACCACACTCCACCAATACCATCACACAGCATATTGATGCTGCCGCCGAAATGCATTGCCTGCTGTCCATAATTTATGCACATATTTCATAATCATGAGACATTTTCAGAATGCGGATGAGCCTAACGAAAATTTATGTAGCACTTAGATCACTTGCAAAATATCACATAATTTATGGCGCAGAGTGTAGCAAGCGAAACAACAACAGCAACAACAGCGACAATTGCTGCCACAACTCATTTACATGCAAACACATACGCACACACATACAAATCGATTTGGCGGCGCTATTGTTGACTTGTTGCATCAAAAATTTATGGTTGTTGCAATAAAACAGTGAAAACAACAACAACAACAACAGCAACAACAACACATCGATAAACAGCAACGTAAATTTTTATGTCAGGAATAAAATTATGCAATAACAGTGACAACAACAACAAGAAGAAAATTAATTAAGTAGTAAATTAATTGCGGTCTCATTTTGCTGGCACCGAATGTGTGTGTGTTTCAAGTGGCCGAGCGTGTGTGTGTGTGTGTGTTTGTATTTGTTTTATTGTTGTTATGTCTACAATTGCGAGGGAGTAAGGACCACCACTAATTGACTGACATGCATCTGCCACATCAAAGGAAAGTGAAACTCACCTTCTCTGTTGTTGGCACTGTGGCAACCAGTCGAGATATGCCGCACGTGGCATGGCCATTCGCCACTGCTTTTGCCGAGTTGGTGTTGCTGTTTTTTCGCTGTTGTCAAATCACTCACATCAATCAGCCCATTAATGCGTAATAACAATCAGAAAAAGCAAAAGTAAATACGAAAAGTGGCAGTGTTGCAAATGGGAAGCCTCACTTAAATGGTCTCATCATCAACTGCTACCGTTGTGGCTGAAAAGAGCAACTTATTTGTTGATGACTGGTTGACAGCGGCATTTTGGCTTCGAGTATACACTGTGTTTAAAAAGTAGCCTGTCATATAGGAATGGTTGAAAGTGAAAGTTCAATAAAATTCAGTTTGATAAATTGATTAAATTCAAACATCTCAAATCTATAAACTTAAAATAACTGTTAAAAAAAATTTGAAAAAAGTCCTAACTGTTAGGAGTATGCGACTGTTAAGACTGGTGCTGGATTTAGAGCTTGTGGCACCTCCTTTGTGATACTAAGCTGAGAAAGTCATCGCATTCCTTTAATCTCCACAATGAGACCCCAAATTCAACTTATTAAGTGGATGGTCAAATATTGCTGTTCGACCTATATTTTTCCTGTTTGGAACACTGTTTTTGAACTGTTTTGGAACTTACGAGCAATAAATACCAAAGTGCATAAGCTCATGAGAAGTAAAGGGTCTAAAATGGCACTTGTAATATCTATGCAAACCTCGCAAAAAATTTCCGCCTAAATTTCCCAGATACCAAATGAATGGCATATATGGAGTGAGTCAAATATTGGTTATTTTAAAAGTCTCTCTTAAGAAATTGATCTGCAGGCAAAGAGAAGATGACATTCTCCGAACAAATACATCAAGCTTAGTACATTTAAGTAAACCCTATAGCAAGTATAGTAGAAGCCTTACAAGTATTTCTTAGACTAACCAAGCTGCAGCTTCTAAGGTCCAAATACAAATGTGGCGGCAGGAAACCGAACTTGATTTCAGTATTTTACCGTAAATTGAAATTGGAACATGGGGTCTATTCAAGCCTCACGCCGAAGTCAAAATCCACTACTTAAGAACCTCTCCAGAGCTTTTATAAATGTATTGAAAGCGTTAAGAGCTTATGGCCCCAGTAGATCCGTAGTACAAATTTGTACAAAAAACAGTTTTTCCGGTATAGTTACCGGGCTAGGTCAGTCAAAGCACCGACTCTCTCTGAAATATACATTCAATTTTAATTTTATTGTACTCTACTGCATACCATTAACACCATGACTTATTTCACCGACAGTACATGACGAATTCCCAACATGAAAATGCCACACTTGCAATAGCAACACCAACAACATTGACATTAAAACAACAACCACCATGATCTATTGCTTGCAATGTCAGTAGCTTTTTGTTGCTCGAACTGACACTGTTGCCTTCTATAGCTGCCGCTGCCACCACTATCGCCGTCGCCGTTGCCGCTGCTTAAAAACAATCAATCAGCAACGATTTTTCGCTCAATTAGACATCATCATTCAATCGGTGATTCGTGAGCTATTGTGACGACTTGAAGAAAGAAGAGTCGACAACAACACAACAACTTAAGCAAACAAACAGACAAACAGACAAAGCGACAACCGACAACCGTAACCAATAACGGTAGACAACCATCAATCGCCACTGTAGGAGCAGCAGCAGCAGCAGCAACAGTAACAGTAACAGCAATAGACGACACAGCTGCAGTAAGCTGCCAAGCGAGCTGAAACGAAATGCAAAACTGTTGCCAAAGACAAAATGCGAGCTCATTCAAGATTAAACGAAACAAAAAGCAATCGCGCCAAGTCAAATCGTCATCGACGAACAATCATCGCCAACAATTGCGATTGCTATGCTGCTGTTGTTTTTTTTTCTGTTTTGATTATTGCTCAGCCGAAATGCAATGCCATATGAAAATGAAAATGAAAATGAAAATCGTAATGGAAATGGAAATTGAAACGAACAAACGAATGCTGGCCAACAGCAGCTGCATTGGTGGCAGCGGCAGCGGCAGCGGTGGCAGGATCAACAATGGTAGCACCTATTGCAGCATTCGCGCTGGCAGTAATCATTATCGCAACCAGCAACAATTTCATCACGATTTTCAGTGCAATGCAAAGCGAAATGTTGCACACACACACACACTCACTCACTCACACTTACACAAACGCTATCAAACAATTACAAATTGGCTGTTATTGTGCTGGATGATGATTTTCACATTAGACGGTCAACAATGCGGAAAATCGCCGACTGCCAAGCAAAGCCAATCCGCAGCCAAAGCCAGAGGCAACAAATTTGTTGTAGGCTGAGTGCGCTTCTGTGGCAAGTTACTCCTATTATTATGCGCGTTTTGTTTGATTGAAGCACATGTTGCAAGAATTTCCTCAATTCCATGCATTATAAATGTATATATGTGATTGTTTGAGTAGGTGAAGCAGGTTCTGCGTTAATTAAAAAGCATTTGCTGCCACGGAATTGGAGGTGGAGTGGTGCACCGGAAGAAACCGGCTACTTTGTAGAATTTTTAAGACTTTAGAAGTGTCGAAGAAGATTTGGTATACTTGCGGCTTTAAGTATAGTAATCTTTTATTTCATAAAAAAAATGCTAGTAATTTTTGTAATACCCATTTTTTGCTATAACTCGTAGAGCTATCTGATCTATCAGTATTCCATAGTGATTTATTATTTTATTGAACTAGCAGTAGCCAGCCTTGTAAGACTATTCTGAACCTTGTTCTATCTGAGACTGTATGAGCAGAGCCATTTGACCACCACAAACAGAATATGTCCCTCGAATTCATAAGGTTTAACAACAGTCCACTTCTGCTAGATTCACAATTTTATAATGCCCATCATTTCTTTAAGTCTTCTACGCTTTATTAGACTTACTATGAGCAAGCTCTTGTTATTTCCTAGCAGTATGAAACTTCATGATCGTCAAGTTATTGAATCGAATGAACAATGAATGAATGTGAAGCTAATCCGCAGACTGGAATTTTTTATATACATATATCATTTTCCCTAAGAAATCCGTCGTTCTTATTGCGGCATACAAAATTCCATTTGTCAATTGTCAGTATTTTGAGCGCTAAATTAATCATCTTGGTTTGCAAAAAGCCAAATAAGAGCAGATAAAATACACTATTTTGATGTCCATGTTGAAATTTCAATAATTTCCACCGTGGACTTACTTTAACCGCTTCGCTAACTCCTTATAATTAGTATCTTCAGAAGTAGTCACAATCCATCTTATTATATTTTTCGAGAAGTAGTTTGTATATACACAAGAAATCTAAAAATCTGATAGTCCTGTAAAGCGTAAAGCTCCAAATAACTCTGTATCCACCAAAATTACTGAAATTTAAAGAATTCTAATTCGTTGGTCAATTTGTTACTTACGTTCCATTCTAGTTCCAGAACGCTTTTTAGGACTTATTATCCAATGACTTAAGAACGGTGTGACTATCACTGCAACCTCTGACTACTTCGCCTCCACTCAGCTTCCGTCATAAATAGGTTGTTATCTAGCCACAGGTGTAAGAGTTCTGTTAAGTCTGGTAACTCAGTAAAGAGATTGACTGTCATCACAGCATCTTTGGATTCTTGATTTTCTGGTGAAGAGATTGCCGAACTGTACTTATACAATCAGCCGGCGATGAAATCAATTTTTTAGTTATATTTTTTAAACTTCAGAGCCTTATTGAATCAGTCCCGCCTTTTGGGAGTCTACGCTCTGTTTTTCTCTACATAAATCCGATTATTGGTCAACATCTCGATCAACAAAAGGGGATCAACAAAACGATCACGTTCCATTTTCTGGTAGTACCCCTAAAAAGCCCAGACCCAGACCCCTAAAAGTCCCGACAGTATTGTAGTACACAATCGGTGATTTTCTAGAATTGTTTATTAAACAAACAAGGCGCTTATATAGGTATATTTAATATAACTAATTTTTTAAGTTGGTTAATCAGGTAATAAAAAGTTTTCTTAAGCCGTTTAACTAAACGAGGTCCCAACAAGATCACTCTCGAAAGTGGGCGAGATCAGTTTTGGTTCTTTCCGAGGCAAAAGAAATCTTCGCTGATCCTAAACTCTGATCAACTGATTAAAAGCTCTTAGAGGTAGCTACTTGACGCCTTTTTTATAATCCTCACCAAACTCAACATCGTTTTATATCGATTGCAAAAATATTCTCTGAGTGCAACAAATAAAGAATAACAACGGCAATTCACAAATCAACTTAATTCTGTTGCAATTGAATCGCATGTCTAACAACATTGCATGCGCAGAGCATTTTTCCACTTAGTGAGCCGGTAATTGAACACGGTAATGAGCGCGCGCGCGCACGCAGTGCAAAAACAAAAACAAAAACAAAAACAAAAACAAAAATAAAAACAAAAAAAACAACACCACAATTGATGTTGGACCAAATGAGTGGATCGTCGCATTGGTAGGCAGCGGTGGCGCCAACAACAACAGCAACAGCTAAAGTGCATGTATGTGATCTGATTGCCAAATGTCATGGATTGCGGATCAGTGTGATTGCAACAGCGCCGACATATGATACGCATATGAAACTGCAGGCCGATCGTGCACATCATTATCGGCATTTTCGCTTTAACGATTGCACACAAATTGAAACGATTGAAACGATTGAAACAAAAAGGAAATGATTTAACGACAGACACACAGGTGATTTGAGTTATACGATATACTCGCACATTCATGCCACAAATAAGTACATGTATACAATGCGCGGTCGCTGCCACCAACACCGATCGGCTTAGATATTTTCATTGATTAAATCACGTCAATTACGATTTATTTTATTTTATTTTTATTTTTATTTTTTTCAACTCATTTATGCTGCAGCTTTGCATGTGGCATGCAGCATATCAATATTGTGAGCTTCACTTGACCAGCTGATATACGCGTGCCACAGCTGCCACAAATCATACAGACCTTACATGGCATAACGGCAGAAAGGAAAACTGAACGAAAAAACGGTGCAGTGAATGGGCGAAAGTGCAATAAATCTGTGTGGAAATTCCACACAAGCGACAAAGCTCAGCAAACGCTTTTTGTCGGAGCGATCGATGGCGTTCGCACATAACGGCGTGTGTGCGTGTGTGCGCGTGTGCGTGTGTGTGCTCTGATTTTCATTTTATGCATTTTTTGCTATTGTCGTCACTATCGCTCGCATCACCCACCGCTGACATAGATCATTTTCACCGATCTCGTTGAAGGATCACTGATCATTACATTTCAAAAATGCTGCACACTTTTCGCATACAAATACGAAAGTAAAAGTAAATATAAAAAAATATAAAAATTTTACAACAATAACTACTGTAAAGTATTTCAAATGTAAAAGATCACTAGCAACTAGCTTAAGTATTGACTAAGTTAGCATATTAAATTAAAAAATCAAAATTTGAAAGTAGCATATTGTCACGTTTTAGCAATATACTATAGTTACTACCTCGACACTAGTAGTAGCAAGCAGCATGACTTCTTAGCGGCGGTTATTTAGAGAGAGGGAGAGAGTGTAGTTGAGAGCTGAATAAATTTGCAAAGCAGCTAGTATTGATCTAGCAAGCCAAGAAGTCAGAAACACAGTCGGACCAACTACCGACCAACTACCGACCAACAGCTCGTTTAAACTTGTGTCAACAACATTTTCGACTGAGCACTCACGCTAATGGTGTGATGACACAACGCTCTGTGGCTCCCACTGAATACATAAAAATGCAATAAAAATACATAAAAAAAATGCAATAAAAAATGGGAAATGTGTTTGAAACTAAAATAAGAAATCAAAGTGATCGAGTTTACGTTAACCTAGGGTCAAAGTTTATAAGATCACTTCAGGACGGTGGGAGTAAAAGTAGCGCGCGATACATTAATACTATATACTTATGTATATACGAGTGTTCAGGGTGGTTCTTAAATGAGGGCGAAATTTTTGTATCAGATTTCTTGAACCTCAATTCAAGCTTTCTATACTGAATATTAGAAAAAGATTGCACATAACATTTGTTTAGTTTGGATTGAAGACGATTAAGTCGTCTCGCACAGGTTGTAATGCTTCAGATTACGTTATGGAAACTCGAAATACTAAATATACAGTTAAGTTTTTCGTCTTTAATACTATTATGGGCATTACTAAAGTCAAAACTAACACACATAAACGTTGATTTCGTCAACAGTCAATACTGAGAATGCGGTAACTGTTTCGAATCGATATCAAAATGTAAATGTGTTGCCTAAAACTCTACTCTTATCGATTTCCGGTAATCAGTAAAAAAATACTTCCTATTTTTGGAGTCTACTACTTCACTTCAGTCTAAAAACAGAACATACCATTTGCTTGCTCAATTTTGGAACTAGGGGTGCGGTACACTCTCCAATCTAGCTAATTAGCTGCAGGCGTCCGAGTCGCACAACGGATCTTTGTCATAAAATATATAGCTATAATGATTAAGCTGGTTTCATTGCAATTTCGATTTACATAATTTGTCACGCCTACTAAATTTTACAAACGAAAGAAAGTTTCTGAACGTTTTTGAAAAATTATATATGTTATTCAATAGTATATTCAATATTAGAGAATATTGACAGTTGTCTGACATCTGACATCTGGGCATCTGACCTCTTAACGGCCTTACATACTTCATTTATGATTAAAATCGTATTATTAAAAATCGGTTTTATGTTTTTTGGTCCTAACATGGTAGTATGAACTTTGACTCTAGTATGACACTTCAGCAACACTGATTCATCAATTTGGCCGCGATATTATCTAGTAAACATGTAAAACTAATTTCCTTTCTAAGAGTCACCCTAATATGCTGGAATGAAATCGAAAATTTACATTCAAACAAAGTTACATACATGTGTTAGTGTATTGATCGTGGCAAATACTACCACTTTTTGATGGTTACTAATTATAAAGCGAATCCACTACCCTACCTCTGCACACATAATATGGGCGCTTATATAGCGATAGAGGGAAATGCATTTTTCCTTTTAAGGTGTTTTATGGCATTTTCACACAGCTAACAAACTTATTTGGGCTCTAAAGTGTTCCACAGTCACGGAAGTTTGGTGGGAGAAAATTCAAATGATCATGCAAAACAGATCACATCAAGCGTACACACACACACACACACAAACAAACAAGCAAAGGGACTGCACGGTCGCTCAAATAGCACAGTTGGAGGAAGGTGTGCCTTTACAGGATGGATGTACACTTGTGACCCTGTAGGAAATCAGAACAAAAATTCCTTGAATTGAAATTTAAAAATGTTTAATGAATATTTCGTAAATGTTTCTTAAAGTCGGTGTTCTAAGAAAAATCTCTTTACTTTCTGCTTTATTGTGACAAACTTGTCTTGTTAGTGTTATAATTCTTCTTGGCTAAACTGAAAATGAACTGCTATTGATGTGACTCTATATATATATTATATTACGTCAATCAAAGCTATCACTCACCTTTTTCGCTTTTCACTCTGAAAAACACCTAACGAATTCATTCAGCTCAGTATCTGGATCTATTGTATGTAGAAGATATGTCCTTATAGTAATTCTTCTTAATCGGTATCAGGATACTTTTGTTAGTAGATCGGTTGACTGAGCTGAAATTCGTGTGTTTTTTAGTCTTTATTCGGATCCCACAATCCTAAAATTTACAGCACAGCAAATCAACTAACCTTTCCTACTGGGTCCCTTAATCTCGCCTGCCCACTGCACACAAACACAAACAGGAACACAAATCCGAGCACAACGTTGTTCTACGCCAAAGGGCATTCGATAAAGTTACTCTATTGGTCAAGTACGACGAGCGCGGCGGTTGCTGGTCAAAACGTGGTGGCACGACCGCCGACCGTCGACCGACTATTGGCAAAAAAGCTGTCTGTAAAAACACTGTTCTGATTTTATTGTCAGCGCTGCTCGAACAAATGGGTTGCCTCATGTTTTGTTGTGCACTTTTTTACCGACCACTTTTTGAAGCAAACTAAACCAAACTTTTTGCAACGTCAATCAGCAACAAAAAAATACAACAACACAAGCAAACAAACACACACATAACAGTAGCTGTGGCACAGAAAGCTGAGAAGTGGAGAAGCGACAGGGGGTTTGAGAAAGTGTTGCAGCGACAAATTTTCTTGCAACTCAAATGCGCTAATTCATGTCGGTAATTGGGAGAAATGTTTAATGGTAGCTGAAAATAGAAAATCGGTAACGATGAACCGTTGACCTGAAATTTGTTAATTTCAAAGAAAACAAAAAGTAAAACGAAGCAGTGTTGTAAAGTGATTTTAAGATTTTTTCATCTAAAAAAAAAATTTTTTTTTAATTTTTGGATTTATAAATATATTTACATTCCAGTTTTTTTTTTGTGTTAAACGTGACCCTAATGTCTTGACAACTGTAATGACATTTAATTTGCTTCACCGTTAGATAAATCTCTGAAGTGGAGTTGTTTATCGACGCACCCACCCATTACATAGTACAAAGCAATGCTGACACGCTACTTTGATTCAGAAAAACGCGCATACACAACAACATTCTTCTTGTTAATGGGGTTAATGCCCGCGGCGTCAAACGATTACTTTAGTGGCGTACGATTACCTTTAAGTATGGCTTGTCTACAAGCACATGTAATCCAACAGTTCTTATTTATTGTGCCTCAAGTACATAGCAATGCCAATATATACTGAAAAAAAAAAAAACAGCAACAATAACAACGACAAAAACTCGGAACATGATGACAATCATTTGCTGATCGCTTGCCCTCCCTTCAACACACGCAACTGTTTCCTTTCACGAAACCCAAAACTTGCACCATCATTTTGCACTCATTCATCAAAATAAACTGATCACATTGTTGTTGGGTCCCGCACCCGCTCTCACACAGCTTTGTCATTCATTCTTCACTCATTTTCCTTTAGGAGCGCTTATTTATGTTGAAACTTTACTCACAGTCATACTTGAAATATTATCATTCTTGTTCATTTATTCTTCAAGTATACTTAAAGAATTGCCTGCAGCATTTGGACAGCGTGCATTGTTTGCCCTCAAGTGTCTGCGCGTCTGCGCATGCGTAATGCGGCAGTGGCTATTAGCTACACCTCCGTGACGAGTAGAAAAAGTAGCATGAGGTGTCATTTTTCGGTTGCCGGCCGTTGTACGTTCCGGTTCTTGAAGTATGAAAATTCTGAACAATAACATTAAACATAAGACATTTTATTGATGCTTTATTCAAGAAAATTTTAATTAAACAAATGGCTTAAATTATTCAAAAATAAAGTATTAAGTAATAGTGAAATAAAATTTCTGAAAATATTTTTTTTACAAATTTTTTATATTAAAATTTGAGAAATATCTTATAAAACCCCACGAGAACTATGTCTATTTAAACACATGAAGATCGCATTCTGTTCTTACTTTGAAAACAGGTGGCAATATCATAAAGTCAGCGTTTTGTTATTAACATACGTTTACATTTATATTCAATTTTTTAAATTTTAGAATATATAGCGAAATAAAAAATGTGGCAACAGTGCTGCAGAATTTCAGCTTTTTAAATGGTATTTATTTTCAAGTAAACAAGCCTTAGCTTATTTTATGACTTTCCGAATGAATTTCCGACTAATTATATACATATATATTTGCAAACAGCTTTTTATTAAATCAAGTGGCAACTTTGTCAGATAATATTTCTGATATTGAATTTCGAGCACTCAATTTGTATGCTACCTCTTATTATTATTCCATAAATTATATTATTTATTATATTATATATTATTTCTGAGCACACCCTAATGTGAGTGCTTTGATCCAAGAATTATTATAATATTTTGTAAAGTTAGCAGTTCTTATTTATTTCAGTAGTTGTTGTCCATTTTAAAGATGCTCTCTCTGCTTTCCAAATTTCTTCTATTTCCCCTATAGCCTGTGATCAATGCATCAATATAAGACCTTCCCGGTATGGTTTGCTTATAATTACTGCACCGAAAATAATTTCTCCGCTAAAGAAGATTTGTGTTACCATATTCACAACTGATATAGAGTTACGTGCTGGAAACAGATTTAGAAGATTCGAGATGACAAACCTCTTGTATCTGGAGAACCTTCGCCAATTTGTCAGCCAGTTATTTCGGCTACTTACTTAATCGACCCATATCCACGATTCTTTTTTATTGCTCCTCTTCCATTATATTTAAGCTCAATCTTCGCTGCAGCTGTTTATTTCACATTACTCTATGTCTTATAAGTCTCGGCACTACTGAAGTATTTGCAGAAGAACTTTGCTATGAATCTCATAGCATCTAATCCGTATTCTCCATCTTAAAGTTGCTACACCTTTTTAGGGGCATCACAATGAATTTATTTTAAGAAGCTTGCCTGCCTATTTTATTTCCTACTCTCTCTATACAACGCTCCAGCAAATCTCCAGTCGTCTAAGGCTACGCCGGTGGCCTTCAGCTCTTAGCTCTCATATAAATGTTTTTGCTGAAAGTAGCTCTATCTCTTTAATTGAAATTTTACCCTTGCAGAAGAAGTCGGATGACATTCGATCTATCACATAAGCTGGACGAACCAAAAATATGACACTATATTTTACCTAAAGCATGCTAAAATACTATTTAGAATTGACTAGCTACCTTCTTAGGGAAGATATATATCTCCACGTTTCCTGCCATAATTCAATTAACTTTTATCGTATTGTTTCGGAGAGCTCTAGTAATCACGACAATGCTTCAACGACGATGAAATCAAAATAGATGAACAAGTTTTTACCGCGGAAAAGCGATCTAGATATTCCATAATAAAGAGTATTCGGGATTATGACCTAATCGTCTATAATGTTCCGCAGTCGTAAAGGGATTAAGTTGTCTCAACTTGTTTCGTATTCCTAAAGACACTGCAAATCAAAAGATCAATAAAATGAGAATGTGAGGCAATCAAGCGCTGGATGTAGAGACTCTCTCTTCTATCGTGAAGCGCTGACAGATCTAGACGGTTAATAACTTCAATGTTTATTGGCTTCTATTAAAATTACTACTACTGTTCCAAAGCTCTCGACTTAATGGCATCAGGGTGTGTCTCTAAAATGTTTAATACAGACCCTCCATAAAATCAAATCTATCTCCAATCCATCAAAGTTCCAGCTTTGGAACCAGTAGCTGTGCCGTTAACCCGCCAATATAACCCTAACCTAATCCAGCTAAAACATAGATCAATGACATCCGCCTCTAACGTAGTGTTGCCAACTATTTCCTAGCATCCGCAGTCAACTTCGGAGATTTCCCAACAACGAAGAGGAAAAAAATACTGAAAATTTGCATCCCACAGCATCGTATCAGTGTCAAATTGTTGGCACTAAGAAGCTTGAGATCTTACAACCAATTGCCAATATTAATGTTGCAACAACAGAATGAGCAACAACAATAATAATGAAAAATCATAATAATAAATGGCCGTAACGGATTTTGCAAATGCCGCGAAATATGGCGCGCATTTGCACGATTTTCGTTTCGACGCTTATGACTGACATTTATCAGATGCAATGGCCAGCCGCGACAATACCAACAACAGCAAACAACAAAAAACACAGTAAATGTAGCAAATAATACCAAAGCAAGCGCAATTGGTTGGAGAGTGTGAGAAATAGGGAGTGTAAGTGAGAGAGAGCGAGAAAGAAAATCAAGCAATCAGTTAGCCAGTGTGGCCAGGAAAAATCACAGAAAATGGATAACCGAATATGGCATTACAATAATCATCGCAAAACACCAAAACAACAACATCAAACGGTTGCTGTTTGCTCGAGTAAATGACTTCATTGCAACATGTTGCGAACGCATAGAGCGCATGGGAGCAGAGCAACAACAGATAAGTGAGTGTATATGTGTTTGTATGTATGCGTATTGTTGCATGTGTAGCACAGGTGAGCGTTATGGTTGTGCTTTGTCGCGGTTGTCATATGTATATGAGGAAGTTACCCCGGCGGCCATATAAACAGTTGTTGTTTTTATTTTCTTCGTGCCACATTCGCTTTCAATTCGCATTTTTTACATTTCTGTATGCAATGCATAGCTGGCGGCATCAACGATCGTGATTGCAACCGGCTTACTGTCCACCCGCTTAAACAGTTAGGCGAGCATTTGACTTGCTGGCAGTTGACTTGAACTTTAACATTGAGTAATTGCCACTTGCACACATGCAAACACGCACACATGCACACATGCACACATACACACATACATACGATACATTTGTGGACTTTATTGCATTTTATTGTTGTTTTTATATGCATAAGCATAAATATGCGTCTTACGGCCTGTCGCTCGAAATTAAATGCGCCACAAACATGTGCGGCAAGCAATTGCTGGCATACAATTTGCATAGCGTTGCAACAAAAAGGCAATGAAAATGGAAATGGGAAAAAATGAGCATGCAATCAGCCCAATAGCAAAACATTGAGGCAAAACGCTTGACTCTGTGGCGCCTCACATTAGTGGCAAGTGGCAAGTATATGTAGATGTGTGTGCGTTTGCAATTTGTTGATATATCAGCTGACGGAAGCAATTAATGTATGTCGCCGAAATATGCGCGGCAACACTATGCGGCAGGCGCAGGCACTCACATATCTTCATGCCACACGCACACACACACACACATACACGCGCACACACATCTATATGCATTTAGGCAGGCATTTTCCATTTGATCGCTTCATGGCGGTCCATCAATTACCAAAACCATGTCTTGCCTCTGCCACACCACCCCCTAGCAACAACAACAACATCGGCTCATGCCTCTCGCATACATTTGACCATTTCGCCGCCGCGCCGGCAATGTCACACGCTTTCAGTTTGCCGCGCACAAGCATTGTTGGCCGCGTTATGCAAATGCGAAAGCCATGTGCAGCCTATTGCTGTTGCCGCTTCTGCATTTTCATCGTCATTAAAACTGTGAAATCGTGACGATCTTCCAATGAGTTTTGCCGATTTGCATTCGCGATAACTGTCTACCTCCCTCCCTCTTCTACTCTCACTACAAACAATGTGGCCGTCGTCGCTACCGCCACCGTCTGATCGTCGTTGATCCCATCACCGTTGGCTAAATTGAATCTTATTAAAATGTAACTAAAGCCGCAACAGCCGCCACGGCATGTCATCTGCATAAATGAAATCAAAATTGGAATTTTGTTATCCAATATGTAATGGGTATGAGTGTGGCTATGCGCATGCGCACACTTAATGACGATCTACAAGACGAATTAGCAATTTGCCGAAGTAATAATCCAACGGCGACAGATAGTAAGCTAGCTTTGAATATGTTGCAACATTTAAGCTTTGAAGACAGCTTATGAAGCGCATAAGAAACATGACAGACCTTATTACGAAACACTGATTGTGTAATTATCAAGGCATTACTCTCATTTCGCAATAATCTTCGCTGCTTACTTCTCAAAATAATGTATATATTATACATGTGGCTCTCGAGAAAATCCTTTATTTATTTACCATTACAATACTTCAATGCTATAGTTCGCAGCTCCAAATCGAACTCAAAGTTCACACTGAAAGTATAAATCAGGGAAGTTCAATATGAACTCACCAGAAGCTAGAAGTATTACCATTTATAGCAAAATCCGGAAGTCTAACCCGCCAAAGATGAACAATGAATAAGAACAAATATATTAGAGAAAATAAATAGCAGTAAGAGGTTTACTATCCTTGGTGTCGAACAGTTGCTAAGTTCAATGACTGAACAGCTCGACAACTCGTACGTCAAAACACCTCACTACAGGAAGATACGTATTTGGAAAAGGCTAAATTAAGAAAAGAAGAGAGAGATAAGATTGTGACATGCTACGTCATAAATGAAACGTGCTGTCAAACTGACATATTAATTGTAAATATAGCCTTCGCTCCTTTCGTTCGTGACGTCACGAACTGTTACTATTTTCTGTCAAACGCAATCCAAAAAAAGCAATAAGACAAAACTGTCATGATCTCTTTCTCTATCATCATAGACACCAAAGCGAAGGCTACGCAAAGCCAACAGGAGAGAAATCTACTTGCAGTTTAAGCAAGATCTAAAAAAACGATCAATTGCGATCCAATATTATTGGAAAATGAAATACATCTGGCAAAGAAGAGTAGCGACCTGATATTTGAAAAATAAGCTGTTTTTATTTGTTGGTTATTATTATTTGTTTGTTTTTTTTTTTCGGTTTTTTCGGTCAGTGCGTTTTTGCAGAAAGCAATATTTGACGCTGCTACGTTCTAGAAAAACATTGGAGAAAAGTGTGGGAACGCTTTTTTCTGTGAAATGTGATCTCTCTTCAAGCTTCTTGATAAAGACAGTGTATGAAATTCATAAAATTGCTCATGCTTCACTCTTAAATTTCCATGCCGTCGTTTTTACTTGTCTTTACGACAATTTGGAGAAGCTGAGACGGTGCGATTTCAAAACGAGCATCATTTGGCTCTCTTGTGATCAATTATATAATATATTATATAGAGAATAGTTAATGGTACCATGTTTCAAATGACTAATATCGCATTTTGAGCAGCTCTTGTACGTGCTTTGTAATCTTGTATTTATAGTATACTCTCCGAGATTAAATTATTGAAATCGAATAATGGAAAGTCTGAAAGATATAGTGTAACTAGGTGATACGCATGTTTTTAATTTCCAGTGTTCATTTTCATTCGTTAGAGTGAGCAATTGCAGTGCCAGTTCTTTTGACACGTCTCAAAAGCCTGGTCGAGCTTTCCCTAGACTAAGCAGTCTATCCTTGGTGTTGTAAATGTGATTGTATATATAAAATTTAAAGGTTGTATATCAGATTGAAGGCCATAACAGAAAATAAATTAATTCACTATTAGTACTGCTTGCTTGATGCTGCCGCTGTCGCTTATATTTTGAAGCAAAGCCGAACCGATGCCAATTTGCCGAATTTGTTCTAGTTCTGAACTAGTATTTTATCGGACCAGTTTGCTTCTTATGCGAATTATGTAAAAATCTCAAAAGTGTTTTTTTTTTTTGTATATCCAAGTAATAAGATCTCTTTAAACTAACTGCAACAATGAGGCAAATTGAATACGAAACGTTTGAAAGTGAAATTTCTGTGATACCTCACCCGCGCACACCGTTGCACTAGGAGGAAGGAAATTTTAATCAAGTTGCAATTAATTGGTTTTTGAGCAACAATAAGAGTTCATTAATATCATACTTAAAAACTCATTAGGAGCTGCAAGCAGCGATAAGCAGCGTGTAGTTGGCGTTGGTGGCATGCAACATCCATGCATAATCAACGCGAATGCATCAAAGCGCGCGTTTATCGCGCACTTGCATAGTGCATGATTTGGAAATCTGCAAATTTTTTTAATTTCACTTTCTTATTTCTATTTGCAACTCATTGCTTGTTGCGCCTTCTGTCGCGCGTGCCACGCTCTCCAACACTTCCTTGAACGATAAACAAAACGCACAAAATTTATGACCACAGTGAGTGCTAGCGCCATTAAATGAAGGCAGCAGCTGATCAAGCGGCCACAACGGCAGTGGCAACACCACTGCATGCAACTATATATATATATATATATATGTGCACCTCGGTGTTGGCGGCATTTTATATCTCTTTTATTTGGCAATAATAAAAATCGCTATTTGTAATTGATAATAAACACTTTGTTATTAGTCGGTTGGTGGTTTATGCTTTGCTGCTATTGTTGTTTGGTGTTCGTTGTTGTTTTTGTTGCTATTTAAATTTTTTGCTTCCTCGCAGCTCTTAGGTATTCAAGTAAGCGCTTGAAATTGTACATAGTTATGCGGCAGCTCATAAAATTACAACAAAAACAACAAATAAATACAACAACAAACGTTTGCTTATTTACAAAAAAAAAAAAAACAAAAAAAAAAACAATAATATTCGCCATATTTTTAAAAGTGACTAGGTAGGATGCAGCGTCGCCCATTCCCTCATTAAGTTCAGCAGCCGGCATTTATGGCTAGATTGTGATACCCAGCCAAGCGGCAGCGATAGCCAACCAAAGTAGCAAAAATAACAAAAGGAGTAACACACACACACACACATATACCCATCTAAGCGTTTGGTATATATTTTTATCTTTATGAGTGCGCAAAACAAATAGTCGAATGTTGGCTTCACCTCAGCGCAGGTTTAAGTTTGGCCAGCGCACAGCCTTGCCACAGCGTGCGGCGCGCTTAGCGTGTTAGTTTTGCACTTTTTTGCACACTTTTGCAATTTGCTAAATTTGCGGCTAATTTGTTGCACTCACACATTCACACACACACACACACCCGGTTGCATGCAGCTTAAGCGGCGCAACACCCCGCAGCAGGCGAATCAACACCGCCATTCAAGCTGAGGCGGAAGAAGCGCACCGCTGCCGTGGCTTGGTGAGGCGTATTGAATTTTTGAGAAGTTGAAAGCACCGCCAGCTATCGGGCCAGGTAGTTGTTGCAACAAGCGTTGCAGCAGCAGCGGTGTATTTCACGCGCCAATAGGTAATTCAATCAATCGTGGGCAAACACCTACACACACACACACACACACACACACACACACACAGACATGAAAAACGCACATGTGCACATGCGTGAAAAAATACTAGTGTGCACACATATTTACACACATGTGGCTGCCACTTACGTTTTATCTGTTGCAACTGCTGCTATTTGTGTCGCTATTGTTGTTGTTGGCGCTTGCTCTAGCGTCAGTTACCACTGCTGGCAATCGTTAATACCAGTCACACACACACACACACACATTGCAATGCGCCGCAGATGCAACTGCGCATAAATGCCACCATTTCAGTTCGCAGCTTCGGCGCATTTGACAATTTACCTGCGTTGTGGCAGCAATGACGTCCGAAAGCAACTGACAATGATCGGTTAACTCCTTCCTTATTAGGAGGCGCTGTATGCCACAAGGCAATAATGCAACATTTACTCACACGTACATATGTCGTATGCATGTCGACAAGCGCGTGTGGCATGTGTGGCACATGCGATATCTGTTGGCTGTGGGCTGCTTACAACGCCACCACCGCTATCTTTAATTAAAAGCATTCACCATTATAGCAATTTACCACAAATATCGATTTTTCTTCTGCTTTGCTGATTTATTTTTTCCCAATGTTGTGGCCGCTAGTTGTTTTTGTTGTTGTCTCGCCTTTCCTAACGCATTACACTTTCGTTGGGTCTTTGGCTCGGCTGCTTGCTGGCTTGTTGGCTGGTTGGCTGGTTGGCTGGTTGGCTGGTTGGCCGCCCGGTGCTTGGTGGTGGGCGTTGCTCTTGATAAATCCGTAATAAAATTGAATTTTCCGATTTAGGTGGCATCGACCACCGCCTGAGTGCTGCTGTGGCACCATCTTACATGCATAGTTAGCGTTGTTATTGTTTGCTTGTTTGCCTTTTATCTCCATAAGCGTATGTTACATATTGAATTTAATAGTTTTATTAATGATTGTGGCACCTATGCACATACACACATACACATATTTATGCATGCTTACATAGCCGCATATATGTACACATATATTTATTTGTCTATATTTTATGTAGTAGTTCGTTGAAAATACGAATCAGGTGGCAAAACCATGGCGTGCACTTTATGGTCTAAAATGGCAGCCTCCATTTTATCAGCTGCTTAATTCGTTTTACTAACTGTTGTTATACACCCATTTTAAAGTGGCCATAACATATTTATAAGCGCAACATTTGGGAAGTGCAGAAATTGGCAGGAAGTGTAACAAAGAAAAATAATTTTGAAATGTTTTAGCTTTCAAAACAAAACTGCTTCTAGTTAGTCCTTAACCTATATAAACCTGAAAGTAAATTTACCGAGTTGACACGAAGAGTCTTCGTAAAGTTTTCAGTGTGCACACCTACCAAAATATCTGTAACGAAACTCAGCTTACGCCAGCCAAGGTTAAGGAGATCGGACATGATCTATCTTAGCGGTCGGCAGACATCGTTAGAAGTTCGTAGTCAAGTCTGAGTACTAAAAAATAGTAAAATAAAACGTGACAGTCATATTGACAACTAACATTGAAATTTATAGCATGTACATTAAAGTAAACGACGAAGACTTCAATCTGGAACTGAAAGAGCTCCTCTACTAAATCCATGCCGGCCTTCATTATCTATTGGTTAAAGGAGTACAGACTAATTCAGAGAATAATTCTTGACATTTCAGCTATGATATTCTACGGCCTGAACTTTTTCACACCACATGATGGTTTGATTATGAGCAGGGTTCAGAACCATACAAAATTCTTAAATCTCCTCAAGAACTTCTGTAAAAAGTTGTCTTGGTTGAAAATTTACAATGTCTGCCTGCTATAATTTATGCTACGCGGATCTAACGAAACTATAGACTTGCTAAAACATTGCAATTCGAACAGAGATAAAATACCTCTTGGTGCCACAACAACATCAATTACACAACCAGGTATCCATCCTCGACTTACTTCCATCGAAATCACACATGTAAACATTTATCAGAAGCAGCATTGTCTCCACGAAGCAATTTGCATCCCATAATGCACACACCACTCATAGGATGGTTCCTGAAGTCATTCACAAGGTGTCAATATACACCCTTATCATCATAATTCCCGAGAATGGTAACGTGACAATCATACAATTTGCAGAAATGGAGCTTTAAATTGCAGATTTGTGCTTTATATGTGAGAATGAAGCATCCCAATTTTCGGAAGTAGTTCGAGCAACCCCACTGTCGGCTCACGCAGTCACGAATATCCTTCAAGCATTTGGAGGCAACATTTAAGTTTTAGTCGAGTCTCCCATTAGCCAAGTCGCACACCACAAAGTGAAAAGTATGCGCAGGCAACAATATAACAAATGTATAGGCGATAAAACGTTATTGTAAGAGAAAAATTTTGTGCGATGACTACCAAAAAACTCGATCAAAGCAACTTTCCAGAAATGACGTCCTCTCTAAAGGACGAAGACCTCTTAGATTATTTCTGCATTCCCATTATTGTGACCTAAAAACTTTCGACAATAGTTTGATAAGAAACTGTGTCTACGAAGGTAATTAGGGTATTTCAACTTTGAAAGTGAAGGCGATATGAGAGTCTGGATGCCATTATAGCATTGCAGCATTGCAACCGTTTTTTAACAACGCTCTTCAAAAACAGTCTGCCTGTGTCTAAACTGTAGAGCAATTGAAGTAGACAAACTTATGAAGCGACTCAATAATATTTCTGGAGAAATACATACTAGATATTTTCGAGTACGGAGAGGTGTCTATAATAGAAAGGACTATATACTCTCTCTCTCTCTTTTACTCGTACTCCAGTTCTTCGTTAGTTTGAAGTAACCAAAAGTGGGCTTTGACAAATGAAAGTAAGCCTGCAACACCGGGTAAATCTTTGCAATAGAAAAACTGTTTGACAAATTCATCGTATACTTCGACAGCCAAAAATTTGTGAATAAGAAAATACCTAACAAATACACATACTCTACCTGTAATCAAAAATAAAGTCAATAGATCTGAGAAAACGTACAACAAATTCGAATTGGCAAATTACAAATCACATGCAACACATCGCAGCATTGTCACGCAGCCATCAGCAATGCACTTTGAATGCATAAATACACATACACACACATACATTTCGTATATACCATAAGCACATAAGACAGCTAGCGAACATACCTGCCGAACAAATTGTATGGCAAAAGCAAACAATTTTCCATTCGCTGCTGATAAATATTGCTGTGACACCGCCTTGGAGTGCAATTGTGGCAACACTTCTGAAACTAACGAAAATCGCTCGGCATCAAGGCGGAGGGAGTGCGCTGCGGTCACAATAGCAACACAAACGGGTATACGGTCTAAGAGTAGCAGTGATTTGTCTCACTTATAGCGCATGCGCGACAGCATGACCGTGCGATTGTCCAACTATTTGTTTAGCCTCATCGCTGTGACTTCACAAATGTGTATGTATGTGTGTATATGTGTATGTGTGTGTGTGTCTGGATTTTCAGTGCTCATATGTTGTAAGCTCATTTTCACTCTTTTTTTTTCCGCTTGTGTTGCTGCTGCTGATTGCAATTGACATACATACAGATGTATACATACAAACACTGACAAGCTGAACAATGAATTGCCAAAAGCCGTTACAAATTTCGTTCAACACGGCACTGCTTATGTCACTGATTACTCTTGCTGACAACAATTTGACAGCGGCAGTTGCTAATTAAACGATTTACTGAATTGAAGGTATACTTTTACATATGTCAATACATATAAATAACTATTTGTTAATCGGATAAGAAATTTTTATTTCAAATGCTGAGGCAAACTCGATACACTTATCGCTTATTTAAATACTTTCAAAAAAAAATTTATAGAAAAACCATTTTCATTAACAGTATAAACTTGCTAAGCCTCTTCAAACCCCTCTTATAGCGTTTCTGTTAAGAAAATCTTCTCATACAAGTCTATCAACATGAAAACATTGAGAAACACTAAAAAAAATCTTCTTCATCATTACAGCACTGTCACTACCAATGACTGCATATCAAAGATCAAAATCTATCGCACCGCAACCATAAGGATTTATTTTTCAATTATCTCAAAAAAGTCATTTTAGAATCAATTTTGTTTCCTCTCAAAAACTTGAGAGAGAGAGAGTCCATACAAACGAATTCTCTCGACCATTTTAAATATGATTTTAATACCTTCATATATCCATGTTGGGAAGTAGTTTCAAGACCCTTGAAACCAAACATATTGGAGTAGTCGAGCTAATAAATCCACATCTCTACTTTAGATTTTTAATGAGAATAGAATGAAGTGTTGTTTATTTCCATTTATAGTATTTGAAATGACGAAGCTGTATGCTGGATCACACTATCTAATCTATCAATAACTGTTACCAAGATCCAAAACTAGTTTTTGTGTTACAAAAACATCAGCAACGTGTTAAAGATCACACGTTGCCATTGGCTTGCAGTTACTAGCCGAAATTGCGGTATCCCCATGCATAACAATCAATAGAAAATAGCACCAAAGTTATCTTAAAGATCAAGTAAAAATTTGATTTTTCAATATTCTAAAACTTTATAAATAATAAGGGGCATTTCGGATGCTCAATAAAGTTAGATAAGAAATATAATTTTAAGACAGCTTAATTTTAGACGGCTGCTCTTTTTCGAAAGTAAAAAACACATTTTCTCAACGAGTTCTGGAGTAAACCCGTTAGTTGACCTTCAAAAACTTCTTCTAAAACACCTACATATCCTTTTACTTTCAACTGAACAGAGCTCCTAGACATCTTTTAGCTGGTTCCGTTAGACAGCAACCACAATTCTAGATATTTATTATGAGATATTGGTGCGATTACGACGATCAATCAAACATTTTTCATTGAAAATGTTTTCTTAGCAGTTGTTAACCCCCTGTGGGAACTTTAAAACTACAGAATAAATACTCGTTTTAAAAAAGGTCGCTCATAAAGGCATAAATATAATTTGAACGAATCTCATTTTATGCAGAAAAGAACTCGATAAGACACTTAGCAAGCTTTAAGCTTCATATTTATAAACCTGAAGGCTCAGAGCATGCCAACATGTTCTTTTTTACATCCACAAAGTTTAGCATAAAATCTTTTATTCATGCAAAGCAACCCCCTTAAGCCGATTTTATGGGAATTTTTGCAATTTGCTACAATTTACAAATTAGTAGTAAAAAAGTAAAAGTAAAGTAAAGTAGTAAAAGTAAAAAAGTAGTAAAAATTAGTAGAGAAGGTACTAAATTCACTGGTACGTAATTTCTAGACTAAACCATGTTGGAATTCCAGTTGAATTTTAATTATCAATACACTAGAGAGTTTCATAGTAGAATTCCTCCGAGGCAAATATAGTACTTGTAGCTTTACCCCTGTACTGTGCTTTTTATGAGCATTTTATGCACCAATATAAAAAAGGAGCAAAACAGACCCATCTGTTGAGGAGCCAAAGGGTTAATATGTTCCACAAAAATATTATCCGGTGCTTTCTAGATAGAATTGCTGAACATATAGTGTGTCCGGATCACATGGTTTTATTTTGTCGAATCGCTTGCTACATTGTTTTCTTCCGGGTCTACTGTGAACACAATTAAAAGGCTAACACATTCATCAAAAATTCTCTAAAGCAAGACATATCAAATGTGGTGTGAAATCAAAATGCTACAAATAATGAAAATGTTGCGGCATAAGTACTCAGCGGCTCCATCGCCTCACCCCGAAAACTTATTGCTTCCGAACAAAATTTGAACTTCCAAATCATTCAATCCTTGCAGGTACAAGTATAAATACCAACGAACAACATTTACATCAATGCTGCAACACGGTACATTACGCTGATTGCTTTTGCTAGCAGCGCCAGCAACGACAGCAATGGGAGCAACGGCAGCAACGACAGCAGCAACATGTTGATTTGCATATTTTGATAAAATTTCCAAATTTATGTACGGATATGCTGCCTTATTTGCCAATTTTCGACGATCTCATGTTAACAACACCACACACGCGCGCGCACACACACACACACACACATGTGCACATGTACACATGCACAAGTGAACATGCATCGAAAAGTCGCTGGAATTTTGTTGCCCCCGTTTACATGTGCAACGCGTTTGGATATTGCTACCAATATCAACGCTTGCGGCACAAGCATATCGCATACCATACGGTCTTGCTCTTGCATATTTATGATATGTTGCCGCTGCCGGCAATACGGTTGCTGCCAACAACAGCAACAATGTTGCTATCTGTGCAGCGAATCGCATTGTTGTCGTTGGCTGCGCAACTGTTGCGCTGTTGTGCTTTGACGGAACAGCGACATGTGTCCGCCTAAAGTGTGCGGCAACTGACAACCAACAACCAACAACCAACACGCCGAATGCATGCGGCAACATAAGCAGAGCACAACCAACGCAATGCGGTGCAGTGCAAGCGAAATAAGCGCTGATAAGACAATAAATAGTGGAGTTGATAGCGATGTTGGTGTTGGTGTTGGTGGTGGCGGCAGCGCTTGCGTGCAACAACAAGAACAGTGCATTTGGTAATATTTGCGACGAATTGTTGCAAGGAAAAGTAAAATGTCAGCAAAACACTTTCACTTCACCGGCCGCAAAGAGAGACCAGCAGCGCAACAGCAGCGTAGGCAACAAATGACAACAACAACAATAGCAATAGCAGCACTAACAGCAACAACAATTGCGATAGCGAAGCAAAAACAATTAAAGCCATAACAGGAGCCTTGTGCAACATAATTTTTGCAGCTCTTCTGCTGTCGGCTGCAAATGTGTTGGCGGCAAATTTTTTCTAATTGCACTTTCCGCTGTTTTACAAGCGTTTGAGATTTCAAAAAGCAACTATTTTCGACAAGCTTTTGCGAAAATCATACGGCGAACGACGTGTTTCTGATTTTATTTCAATTTCTTTCTTTTTTTTTTTATTACTGTTGTTACAATTTTATGCCGGCACTTTAAAATGTAGCGCGCACGCGTTGCTTGTTGCTGCGCCACCAACAATGCCACCAGCTTTGCTCTTTTTCCGCTCGTTGCAACACTGTCACATTGCCACATGCAGCATTGTTGCCGCTTTCATTGTCACTTCGCATGTTGTTGTTAATTTTATAGTTTGGCATTAAAAGAAAAATTGTTCATAAACACATTACATCATCAACCTTCATTGCATGCGGCTGCCTGCTGCTTGCCGCTTGCTGCTTGCTGCTTGCTGGTGGCATGTTGCACATGGTTTATGCCAATTTCGCAAGCTCGACTTATTTATTATCGTCATGTAGTGCATTAAAATTTTTGTGTTGTCATTTCTTGTCGTTTTTTTTTTTTTGTAAGTTTCTGTTCAAAATGCAGCCATTAGGTTGCAACAACTTGCAGCTGCAACAGCGCGCAAGTGGCCTGTCTTGTAGTTTTGGCCACATTGAAGTTGACATAAATTTTTGCGAAACTCACTCAAATGCTTTTTTGCGAAATATGCCACATTTTTCATAGTTGACTTTATATACATGTAAGTTTGTATATATATATTTATGTTTATATACATACATTGTATATATGTAAATGTATTTTCCAGATTTGTTATGAAATTAACTTGATTTTCGACACTTGATGTCCAAGCTCTAATTCAGAGGGTGAAATTTCAACTGCGCTACATAGTCCGCTCTTACCTCGACTAGTGTTGCCAGACGTGAAATTTTATCTTCGAAAATATAAAATGTAAATTAGAATTATTATGGAAAAGAGTCACTAAAATAATAAACGTAAGACAATGGATTAAAACCGAAAGTTAATTTAAAATATTGTCGCCGTAAATACATCTGGCAACACCGGAACACTTTCGTGAATAAACATAAAATATGGCAAAGTTCACAAATGAACTATAGAAACTTTTAAGGTATTATCTCAAATTTAAAAAAAAATCGTTCAGACATAGGTTCCGGTTTCTTTCATAATACCCATCAGCTCCAGGTCGCAAAGGTCCGAAGTACATAAAAGGATATTTAGATAGAGCGCCTACCTTTTTACTGTTCTGATGTAGAGCAATCAAAATTACAATCTCCAACTCTAGAAATATCGTATGATTAATGGCATAAATGGACTTCCAGAAGTACAAGCAATATGTATATAAAAAATAATTACTATGATCAAATAATAAATCCGATAAAGAAATAATTATCCAAAGTAAATGTTCTCTTTAAATTTAGTGAACATTGTGAAATTTAGTGTTTATGTACATGGAAAAAAAGTTCGAAGACGTAGACAACGAGTCAAACCATCTTCAAAGACGCATGGAATTCTTCCCTCAGAAAGTTTAACAAGCCATTATTACCATTTGAAAATACGCAACAGGATATTAGGCAGCTCGTAGAAAGTACACACACCAATCGTGTCTGTCGTCGCTTCGTCTGTTAGTGAAGATAAAAGCTTCGAATACTGATGAAAGCTTTGAGAATTATGAAAGCATCGAGAGGCTATCTTCACGTGAGAGCTTTTAGGCAATTTACAGAGATGAAAGCTTGGTAGATTTTTAAAAGTTTTCAAAAGACCTTTTATACTCGTATGTTATTATAATGTTAATTAAATATTTATATAATAAATTATAATAATATATATATAAAAAATTTATAGCGATTTTATAGAGGGAAATAAACTATCAATTATCTAAGGCTTTAGAACGAAAATGGTTGCTTTAATATTAGCCAATAGTATTGCTGAGTACACTAAAATTGTAAATGGCATTTCATTTTCGATATTAATCAAAATAGTAAATCACAACTTTCTATTTTTATCATTATACTTATTTTACTTATATTTGTTTAAGGTGTTGTTAGAACAAGCAATTAAATTACTTTATTTAGAAGAAAATTATTTTTGAGGCACACTTTATAAACACCAAAACAGTTATCACAATATCCATCTGCAATTATTTTTTATTTTCCACTGCCTTCGGCCATAACCATAGTAGGTGTAAATTTTCTCATAGAATAATTGTTTCACTCCAGCATCGGATAAGCGCAATGTTGACCCATATACCAGCAAATAGCTGTGAGGCACCGACCAACAAGACTATTTTATTCAATTTTCGACAAAGCAATTTACCACCATTCGTGTGTAAGCATCTCCTACTTTTTCTCAAAATTTCACCAATAGCAACAAAATAATGGCCAAGGCCTAACAATAAACCAGGTAATTGAGAGAACATATCTAAATGCGTATGTATGTGTGTTACCGAGCCTATGAGAGTAGCCATGTGTGTGTGTGTTCATGTAGACAATTTGTTGTGTGCAAGACATTTTCACGCTTTGTTAAACACAATAAGTGTGGGAGATAAGGCGCCAGGGCCTCCTATTAGCAACAAACTAATATGCATACAAACGAACAGGGAGAGATTGAGACCTATAAACACCACTATTTATATAGATGCTCGTGCAATGCAATATTTCCTCCAAAAACCTATTAATGGTCAACGGAAAAACAAGCAATTATTTCTGAATGCTAAGGGGAGGGGTGCGACGTCAGCAGTCAATTGTGGGAGAATGAAAGCGTCAGAGAGATGTAAAGATTTCACTCCAAACAAACAACAGCAACAGTTGGCGCTGTTAAGAAAATATAAATTTACAATTCATAAAGTTCGCACAAGAAGCAACACACACACACACACACACCCATGTGGATAGAAATATATAGTAGATAGGTAAGCGGGAAGCATGGCGGATGCCGAGTGAAGACAGTAAAATGAAATCGTGGGAGTTTCGCAGATTTTCCCAACTTCAGCAGAAACGTGAGCGCACAAAAGAAACAGCTTAATGGGCAAGAGCGAAAAAAGTCAACCACGCACATGCATACACACACACACACACACACGCGCGCGCACGCAAATATTAAGTGGGCCCATAACGCAATGGTACGCATGCGCTTGTGCTGCAACGGCGTTGAAAGCAGCAGGACGTGTAATGAAATGTTTGCCCATTAGCAAGCGAGTGCGGGAGGTTAAGGTCAAGAGCCTTAAGCGGTTTTTGTTTGCCATTACGCGCAGATATTTACACCGGCCAACTAACTTGATGCCACACACATACACACACACACACACATATATATATACACACACTTGTATGGGCCTTTGTAAGCGTGTGGCTTGTGCGAAAAGTAGACAACGCCATGGGCACTCAAGCGGCGCTCGCTGTCAATCAGCCGCAAACTGACAGCCGAATGGCAAACAACTGCAATAACAACAAAACTAACAACAACAAATAAGCGAAATAGGCAAAGTTCAGCGTTAATAAAAAGCAATCGTCGAGTGTGCGCACAGGCAATCATCTGTAATTACAGGCAAGACATGACAATGCTTCGCCATGGTGCAAACTGAAAATGCCAAAAACACACAACAATACAACAACAAAGACACTAAGAAGTAATAGATAGATGTAATATATATACATATATTTAATACATGTAAGTACCCTGCAGCGCAGTTTATTAATATTGTGACTAAGCTAGTTCTACTGAAAGCCAAATCGCAACTTCTATCCTTCTATTCTCATTCCCTGATATGTAAGATTCGTTTAGTTAAGCAATAACTCGCTTGGCGTCCATTATATGGGACTACAAAGAAGAGTATTGAGCTCTATGTTCGAAGACAATCGAGTGTGGACCGTCGACACACCTATACTCCAAAAAGTATATATATGATATTACAACAACAGCAAATTGGCAAGTGCTAAGGCAAGGAGGTATGGTAAATTTTTAATAGCGCTAAGCTTGAGCTTACATACAATGTGTGGACTTCTCTGTGGAACTCCGAAAGTCAGTTGAGATAACATTATCGAAGAGTAAAGCCCACTGCCGAGATACTAATTGGAGTGATAGCAGTTTTGATCCTCAAATTATTTCATCTGAAAAGGTTGTGGCGAACAATATTAAATCACTAAGAAATGCACGAGCATCTATATTTCTGAGTCTAACAGAAGCAGATACCTGAATATCTCTGAAATATTAACAAATGACCGAAATTATAACCTAGAACTCGAAAGAACAGAACTAGAAAGCAGAGGAAAATTGTAAAACAAACGGCGTAATATTAGGCATACATTTAGGCGCAAGGCACAGATAGGACGAAACGCTTTAAAGATCTGATATTGAATCGATTGTTTGTGTAAGCCTTAAAATGGTGCTCAAAAAAGAGCACCAGCATATATTTCAGCAAAGGTCAACCAATATTATTTGTGCATTTTGAAAAATCTTTGATTTACGTTTTTGCCTTCACCACGATCCCATATGTATGCTTCAATATATGTGCGTTTGTATATATGAAGCCGCATTGCATGCCACAAACGAAAAATTGCAACAATTACGAGTTTACGCATATTTATGGCTTTTACATTTGCTGTGGTTTTGGTTTCATTTACTCCTCAGCTTCATGTTTAGCCTTATATACACGTACTTTGGGGTGTCATGGTAAGTAAGCCTGCTTGATTCAACATAATCTCAGCTATTCAAAGCGCTCATTATCGCAATAAATTTACAATAAATAAAAGTAAATACAACAAATAAAAAAAAAAACACTTTTCCATCATGCTTCACGTTTCTACCCCCCGCCCCCTTTGCTGCAAATACAAAGTGAAAACTGTAAAAAGGAAGTTGCATGCAACATTCGAATGCGTAAAAGTGCCAATGGCAATAATATAATATAATGAAGACAAAAACAGCAACAAAGACAAACGCTTAGTTGCAATGCAACTCTTAGTCAAATTCAGATGGGAATTAAAATGAAACGCGGCAGCAACATTTTCGTGTATTTGTTGCACATGTTGCCGTTAGTTATGGAAGAAAACATGCCGCCGCGAGTGTGGAGTGGGCCAACAGCTGTGGCCCAACAGTGCGTTTCGCTGATTTACGCAGCAAAATAGTGTTGGACCAACACGAGATTGCAACAATTGCTCGAAGCAATGAGATCATAGGCGCTCAGGAAATTACATTTGCGGAACGGGAAAAGTCTTGCGCTGTAGCAAATATCCTTCACAAACCGTTAGGCACATACGAGTCAGTCAGTCAGTCAGTCAGTGACATACATACAAATGTTTGAGCTGAGCTTTGAAAAATAATGCAATTATTTGAAATTTGAAAATAATTGTTGCAAGCATGAATTGCTGCAAAATAGGAAATTACTGTAAAATATTATTTTATTTCTTATATTATAAATGTTGGTAGGGAAATAAGTATAACGGTTGGTTTTTGAGGAATTGGAAACCAGATTGTAGCATATATAAATTACACTAATTTTTATATAATTGAAACACGATGATTTTTATTTGAAATCGATTTGCCTGCATGTTCAGGCAAGCAAAAGTTTGAGCGTCTTCTTACAAAATACCTATAAAGTATTAACCTTAAACTAGTTGATGCACATTTGAGGTTTAAAAATATGTATTTCTAGGGCAATATAAAACTTTACTACTACTATACCTTCCATAATAAAAGTCGACAACTTTTGTCTATCCAAACAAATCGAAAATTGTATTAGGCTCAGAATAAAAGTCTCTCAAATTACGAAAGATTTCAAGATTATTTGAGAGCAGATGCCGAATATCACAGGGCTGAAATCGGAAATCGGAAATCGGAAATCGAAAATCGAAAATCGGAAATCGAAAATCGGAAGTCGGAAACCTTATTCACAAAAAAATGCAAAAACCCTTGAAATTTTTAAAAATTAAAAAAATATAAATTCTCAAAAGTCTAGTTATGTACATTTACATTTAGGAAAAGCAAGAAAACGGTTTGTATTTATTTTCACATGTCCTTCCGCCTCCAAATTGTATGTAAGTATGAAGAAAAATGTCTATACAATAATCGTCTACACGGGAATATCAGTGGAAATCCGATAATCCTTTTAATAAACCGGCGAGCATGATTCTTGTAGTCCAAAATATGTAATTTCTGTACCTAATCACACACCCTAACACAAATCTCGCAAGCGATTCAAAGAACACTCACACTCAAAAGTATATAAAAAACAAAACAATTGTATGTAATATCGAAATATCAGGTTCGCAGATTTATAAGTAGGTTCATAAGAGCACTGATGAAAGAAATTTTCAATTTCATTTCAAGATTTTTCGTTCAAACATGTGACAGTTGACTGTGGAACTTTCGAAGCAAACAGCGAAAATTTTTTTTTTAGACTAGATTTCTGGTTTTCATATATTATATATGTTAAGCACACAAACAAGCAAAAACAAAAGCAAGGAACGTTTGTCTTGATGTTTGGTTCATTGATATACATACATATATTTTTTGTTAATATGAATATAAATTTACATTCGAACTTATTACTTAGTAGAATATACATATATATATATGTGTATGTACTATATGTATTTTATACGAATTACATACACGCAAATTGTCGAAATTTTTTAATTAAAATTTACAATAATACCAGGCGCTCAAAATTGAAGTGTATTATATCGAAATAATTCATTTTTTATTAAACAATAATTATGGGTATTCACTTTAGAAAATATGTAAAATGTAATTACATATATATCTTCAAACTTTGAGAATAGTAAAATTTTTCTGAACTGAACAAATTTTTGCTTGCTTAAATCTCATTGATTTTTAGAGTACTTTCCATTCAAAAAAAGAGTAATAATGTAATAACAAGCCATTTTCAATCTAAAGCTTAAGACTTGTACTTAAAAAGCAATCTCGTACATGTCATTATTAGACCACATATGAATATATATGAGCATATATATATATTTGAGTATCTATATTATTAGACCTCTTCGCATTTATCTGCACCTGTAGATGAGTATATTTACAGAGTCTACAAACATAGAAGCAATAAAATTCGTCTTATCGCTGGCAAGCAAAAATTTTGCACTAAACTTCCTTATAAAATGAAAGCTTTCAACGTAAACTCGTGTCATAATGATTACCATAATTATGTAATATTTTTATTTATTTCCATTAGTATGTATGTATGTAGATGTATATGTGTGTGTAATTAAAGAAACGCCTCCAACTGACACCTGTCGGCCGCCAGCAGTTGACTGTTAACTCCAGGCACGCTTAAGCCTTTTGATCATACCATCCACAATCTGTAGGCTACACCGCTCGTCTTGATGATGAGGAAAAATAATATTTGCCACGCGACAGTAAATATTATATACATACTCAGACAAATGAGTATGTAATTTCTGCCCTCCTCTGACAGCAGTCCACAAGCGGAAACATGCATAAATGCAACGAAAGGCCCTGTGTGAAATAGCCGGGAATGATGAGTGTGAGAACATCACATTGTAGGTCGTACGTTCAAACCCGATCGAGGGCACCACCTGGCAATATATCAAATATAATATACAAAAGATTATTTTAAAAGACAGTAGCCATTTTAAGGTTAAAGAGTAGTAGGACTTATCGGAATTTAAAATATCCATGATCAAGATCGCAATTAAAACTGCAAGCTTATCGAATATTTTTTTTAATACGACCTGCTGACCTGGTTTTTATACTGACTTTCTCACAATTTTGTGGTTGATATGAAAACGTCTCTCAAAACCGATGTTTCCTTACGAAGTTTTATCGATGCCGATAACCGATATTTCTCGATAGTCAAACTTTTAGGAGTATATTATTGTCATCTCTATTATTATCTCCCAGTCTGGAATCATACAACTTTTTCGCCTGTGTTTCGAAGTATTATATTATATCTACATACACTAAACAACCATATATAATATAATATATATGTAACTATAGTTTCAACCAAAAAACAGATATCGTATACTTAAGCCACGTTAAACGCTTGAAACTACCAACTAAGTAAACCAAATCAGCTGATCAAGTGACTTGAGCAAATCAGCTTAGTTTAAATACCGTAACTAAAGCTTTTAGTCGGATCATTTTTAACAAAACCAAGCCACCCTCAACAAATCCACTACTGACGAATTTTTCATACCTATGCATGTTCAGATACTTTCAACTTAGGTAATATGAATGTGTGCAAAGTTCGCAAAAGAGAACGCGTTTTGAAATTTAAATTTTCTTTCGACTCAAGTCTCTAACTAAGTTTCCAAGTTTGAAATGATGGATGTGGTTTGCCATTAAACATACTTTTCGAAAACAAAATTGTTCAAGAAAATATTAAAGTTTTAAATCAATATCTGTATAGCCTTCTATATAACAGCTCGAAATAATAAGTAAAAGATAATCGAGAACCCTTCGACTATTCCTGGTTAAGTGGCCTGAAACATGGTTCATTCACAGCTTTAAGTAATCTGTCCAGTTCATCGAATATTCATTCCGGGCGGTCATTCCACTTTGTTTGAAAACTAGTGTGAACATTTGCTAGTTTGAGAATTGAGCTAGTACACGGTTTGAAAACTAGATATAGTTGAAAGGCCTAATATAAAGTCAAATAGGGTAGTCACAATCACCTTCCAGGGATTTATTTAAAGATCTTTTTAAACAATTCAGTGTCAATTGCACTGGTGCAATCAATTGCACTAATCTGAAAAGCGAGCTCTGGAAGATGACTGGTATCTAATGTTGTATTTAATTAACATGGATGATATTCAAAAAATCTCAAAGTGGTAAAAAAAGATTAAGTTAACTTGGCAATTGACTTACAATCTTTGCTGAGTGGTTTTAGAGACTCAAACCAGAAACAGCGAGTTCGAAAAATCGAAAAATGTTTGTAGATCACATTTCTAACAAACAATCCGCTAAGGATAAAAAATAAATCCCAGGACTTCCAGTATTCAATTATTAAACTGGGTATCAATGATTTACAATTTAAATTAATTCAAGAAAGGTACTATATTGGTAAGATAGATTATATGAAATTGTTATTTAAACTTCCGTTAAATGTGTAATTATGACCTGAAATAAAACAACCTCCAGCCGAAGTATTTTTTATTTCCGAAAATTCAGTATTTCTATATCTCTTCCGTCACACTCTCCGAAAATAACGAAGGTATATAGACACAAGGCATGAACAACCATGGAGGTTTTACCCAATTTCACTGCTGAAATATGCATCAACACTCAAGTATCATAAATAATTTTAATAGGTAAAATTTCTATGCAACAAAGTGGCAATTATGCTGCGCCGCTGTACTCGACGAAAAAGTTTAATAATAATAGGCTCATTACTAACGGAAGTCAATCACCAGAGTCAATGGCAATCGACAGGTGCCAAGCAGCGAATTCCAAGCGTGGCAAGCTGTAGGCGCCACACTCATGAAGGTGAATGAATACACATACCTTCAGCGGTGCGCTTTGGTCATTCCCTTTCATAAATTTCATCGGGCAGCCGGGCGCGCGAATGCTTGAGGCATCAAGTGCTAAAATCACTATTAAAAGTTTATGGAAGTCAAATGATTTTATTGTTTTGTTGCGGCTACCGTTATCGGCTTTTGTTGATTTTATTATTGAGAAGCGAAGAAGTATTTCAATATGCGAAAAACACATAAATTACCAAGCAAGTAAAATGCAGGCCCAAAGGAAAAGCGGAAATTTCAAAAACATCAAAGGCATTCATTTTTACTCTTTTCCCTTTTATTTTTCCAACTTAGAGGCTCGAATACCATTAACTTGGAGGCACTCAATAAGCTTCGACAACATATGATTCCATACTTTATTAATTATTAGGGTGAAGCCAGCAAAAAAGTTTCTTTCACATACTTCTTCCTTTATTGTCAAGCTTTCAAGGCCGAACTATCTGCTGTGCGCAATTTCTAAAATAACGCATTTTCTCTCTAAGTACTCGAAGCTGTACTATGGTTTTTCTATTCCCAATTTTGTAGGTTCTATACCCACATAATAGCCTTAAAAAATTAACGAAATCTCCACCAAAGCTTTCTATGAAGTTTCAGTTCATCCAGAAATAACCCTCCGAAGTTAATGGAATAGCCGAAGTTTTAACAGATTTGGCCCAAATTCAGAGGAAAATCAATATTTCCTTATTTTTCTGCGGTTTCGTTAATTTCGAAATTTAAATTACATCCGTTGAGCCGTAGCCAGAAATATCAACATTATTTTACGCATTTGTGAACAGTTTCAATGCCTCTCCCTCCAGAAAATGATACTTCAAAATCTTTCTTCTGGAGAGAAAAGTTCAAGAATGCATCATCTGAGGAGTTTAAATGGCTTTCTCTCAAGAAAATGTTACTTAAAAGTCTCTCGACTGCGGAGACAAGTTCAAGTATGCATCATCTGAGGAGCATTACATTTGCTTGGATATCCGAATTTTAGATTAAGCTAGGTATTAGAGTCTAAACGAAATACGACTGGGTGGAGTTGCTTAGCGAATGCTATGTTGAGCTTGCTTCACACAGCCTTTTCTAGGCCAAAAAAAAAAAACCTTCTGGAGTTTCTGTAACAACACATAGGTTTTTTTTGGACAGATGGGAGTAGCTTAAGGAACATTGGACTAACATGGAGAGATATTAAGTTGCTCAATTCTTTGACAACATATACGGAAGTAACCGCGACATCCTAAGGTAAAACCCCACGTCTCACGACACTAGTATAATAACTGCAAGCCAAGTCTTATCAAATTAACCTCTGCTTCGTGAAAGCCCTAACGTAGAGAAAACACTGGTGTTAGACTATATACACTACGCCGATTATCACATGCTCTTTGTCCAAATGTAATGTGGCTGAGTTTGCCTTTTTTAGTGACGATTCGAGGTTTGGTCTCACAGATAGTACGTCCACCTGTTCCGGATTCTGCTATATAGCATTAGCTAGCTAGCGAAGGGCACCAAAAAACTACGCGTACATAAATATCATTTTGTAAAATAAATGAATACCAATTTGACAAGGTCGTAGAAAAATAGGTTATGTCATTAAACTATATTGTAACTGAAAGTTCAAGCCTAAGTGCACGAGATAGAAAGTAACTTCGACAGCTTCGATTTCGACCGTTCAACAGGTTTTCGGGTTTCGTAAATCGGGTTTAAGTAATCGGTAAGGACGCATAGTTATATTTGACCCAGTACTAACATCACCGCCACATTAGCCATATAATTTTACGTATGTTTTATTTGATTACAACAGTAACTGGCTGACTGGCTGGCTCTATTAGTCATCACGCACAGAGTTCATAAGCCTGGCACAAGTCACTCGGCTGCAGAGCTGTCGTTAGGAGACTATATATTTATCTTGATGAATGTAGAAATCAGTCACTAATTCGATTACGGCATTAAATATGGGTCACCAAAAAAAACTTAATTAAAACCTAATGCACATTACTTCTGTAATCATCCCAAATGTAGAGAGTCCAATGACAAATATGGTGTGGCCTTCAATAGGCTATAAGCGCTAATTTATAAAGAGTTAATTGAAAGCTCACATCTGATTTGCACCAAATTTTAGTGAATACAACAAATGTGGATTGCAGTTGCATGATTTTTTTCGAAATATGTAATTTCGACATTAATTGTGCCTCCAAATGGAAATACCCACTGACACGAGTATCACAAAAGTCTAGTGACTAGCTTGTGTAAGCCTTGGTAAGCTTGTTATGTGCGTAAGACTTATATACTTAAATAGAGACTTCATGCAATTAGCCAAAATCATCATTACAACTGTCATAGCAATTGACCTACTTTTGACTTTACAAATTCTTCATGCTGTTATTTTACTCTACTTCCATATACGAGTTCTCCTCTCACCTCTTTATGTTTTGTGTTTTTCTTTGCAGGTGATATCGATGATTGCATCGTAACACCGACTGTGCAAGGACAATTTACCCCACTGCCTGAGGCGCTCTGCGATGTCATTATGGACCTTACCGCAGAGGGTCATTCGGCAACCATAGAGAATGTGCGGATCAAGCTGAGCATACGATTTCCGCATATGACACCGCCAGCCACTGAAGTTATCTACGATACGATGGCCCAATTGATGCAGGAACAGAAAATATATCAAACCGCGAAGGGTTACTTCATATTCACACCAGAGTAAGTATTTGAGTCATAAAATAATCAATGAACAACAATCTTGTTTGATGAGCAAAATATTCACTGAACTGGGTTAGCCTAGAGTGGATGTCTTCAAAGAACTTATATAACAGGCCCAAACGATTAGATTTATTACTAGATTTGGTATAAGAATAGAAAGAGAATTTAGATGTAAAAACATCCGTCATTAACGCGGCAACTAGAAATTAAAATTTTTTACTTCCAAAGTTCATTTGGAGACTCAATTATGATGAACAAAATGTTAAAATGATTCCTTTTCATCATTCACCATACAGTTTCCAGAAAAGTTGGAAAGGATCTTTAACATTGACCAATAGAGCACTACCGGTTAAAATTCAGACCTTCATCTACTGTTCAGAGCAGTATGGGCAACAATATATATAGCCATTATATTAGAAGCGATAGAAAAGTAGAGGCTAAAAAAAGTTTATTCGTTAAATAAACATTATAAGCGCAGGAGCCATATTTAAAAAAAAATGTACGACCGAGACAAAGAAAGAAACCTTCTTTAGAGATATGTAGCAACTAGTTCAAGCCTAGTAAGGTGATTTTATGTTCGTGGAAGGAATGGGAGTCTTAACCTCCCATTAATAATAATTATTTAAGGTCACTAAGGTTACTAAGCCAGTCATATACTAACAGAGACCCAACTACCGCTTTCTTATCATTTAAACAGTTTCTTCTTCGCTTATATCATTAAATAAACACGCACTTGACGATTTTTTAAAAGTTAACAATTAGAAAAAATTGGTTATTGGTGCACAGATCAACAATATCTGACAAAATATTTTCGGACTGAAGATTATACTCGAATGAATTTATGTTGTTTTTGATCTTTATCGGATTTAAGTGAAGTGAAGTGTGGATGTCCACATACTATTTCCAAAAAGATATATAAAAGGATAAATAAGTGAAATTAGAAGGCCTTGACGGTTTGAAAACGTTTTTAAGAAAGTTTACCGATGTAGAAAAAGTTTTCTGATGGTGGATCTGTGAATTCACTTCGAAAATGCAACTTAAATTCCAGTAAACTAACTTATCATAGTAATTAAAGAACTAGAGATCGCAATCGATAAGATGAATAAATAAAGTAATCCCAAACTCAAAACCCAAAGTCATGATTTATCAAGAATTTTGCATAACAATACAAATTACATCGGTAAATCTCTAATAGTTCACTAACTAACTAAATTTCTTTTCTTAAAACTATTAACCAGGCGACGCCGCAGCCGTTCCCGACCACGTGCCATGTGCAATGGTTATCAAGATTTTGAAGAAACCGATGAAATACCTCAGGAGGCGCGCACGATGCTTATGACCAATGCGGAGGCGCTGCATTCATTGTACGGTGAAATCTCCACTGAACGCGACGGCGATCTAACGCATCAATGTATACAAACCAATTTGGCCGATGTCATTTGCGGCGGTAAGTAAACGAGAATAACCGAACAGTTTCAAAATATTTATGTGACATTACACATTCATTTCATTTACATTCCAGGCAATCCAAATGACAAAATACTTTATCCACGCGCCGCAAAAAGGCGCAGCGCCTCATTCCCAACACCGCGCAGCCTGGAGAGGAGGCATAGTTTGCGTTTATTTGGCTCCTCAAAGCGACTGCAGCGTTGCGCGTCAACACGAAGCCTCTCAAAGACATACGCACAAACTTTAGCCACGGACAGTAGCAGCTCGGAGTACCAAAGCACAGATTCTTCGTCACCAAGTAAGTAGGGGTTTCTTGGAATTGTTCGCTAGACAATATAAAGTAATATTGAAAACAACACCGGCCTGGCCGCCATTTATTATATGACCGATGTTATCTATTTCGAGATAGTCGGGTCTATGTAATCGAAATACCCTGATATATTATATAGTTAAGACTCTATCCGCATCAATAAAATTATTTTGAGAATTTTGTGTGCAGACACAACAACAATACTTTAAGAAATTTACTTTTACGGGCCCGACTGCTTCAAGAATTGATTCTAAAGGCATGAATAACCAATTAAATTTAGTCTAACTGTTATAAAAATTTCTTATTTATAATAAAAACTCACCTTTTTTTGACTTCTTAAGAAAAAGGATCTTTGCTATCGCGTCTCTTCCGTCGTAGTGGACGCACCAAACAACGTCAAATCGAAACATATTCAGCCCAGTTCCCGCCTGCCGAGTGGTTCAATTCTCGTGCGGTACATTTACATAGTGTTGGCACGCAAACAACCGATCACGTAAGTTACTAACACACCACTAACACTGGCTACTATGTCCTGATCAACACACTTATATTTCCTCTATCATATCTTGCCCACTTTAGGACTTGCCGGTGGCGCATACGCTCTCTAATTCCACATTCTACGATGGTTCGGAGCTGAGTCAACGTTCACTCACACTGCCACGCCGACATCGACGACACATGTCCAGCGACTCGACCTTCCTTATATCATCACGTGATTGTTCGCCCATACGCCGTCGTTCGCCAGTCTATTGCAGCAGTTCACTGCCACGTTCCACACAATCCATACCGGCTACAGCGAGCGGTACTACGAACTTGACCACCGCACCGACGTCAGCGACGTCAGCGACCAAAGCGAATAACTCCACCGCTACACTTTCACGCCTCTCGGCACCAAACCATACAACAACAGGTAGCGCTGTTGCCGCCGCAGTGACAGCGAACGCACAGAAATCTTCCGCAAAGAGTGTTATCGGCAAGCACATATTCGAACAGTCGCCCTCGCGCACAAGTGCCACCATAAAAGCGCCAGCGACCAAGCGTCAGTCAGATAATATAATAATTAATGGTTACGCCAGCAATTTGGATAGCGGTAAGGTGAGCTATCGCAGCGTACAAAGCGGTCCATCTAGTTTGGAGTCGGGCAAAGCCTCATCCATGCTTACCTCGGGACCGTCGAGTATCGATAGCGGTAAGGTGTCATTCAGCAAAACCAGTGGTCATTCTAGTCTTGACTCGCAGTGTTCGACCAATACGGCTGTGGTGCAACCAAGTCCAGCCAGATCGATACTCGTCTTGAACAGTTCGCCGCGCGGCACACCGCGCCATCAGGCGATGCGCGCGCGTGCCGCCGAGCAGACGCAACGGCAACGCGCCTCAACGCCATCACGTATACTCGAGGAAATCACCAATCAACAAAAACCGACGCCAGGTCGCACCACGAGCAATTGCGGCGCACAATCCTATTACAATGGCATACCGAATTCGAATTCGAACAACTCGATCACGCTGCAGGTGACCACCTCTAATGGCAGTCAAAGTAGTATACCAAGCACGAAGATCTATGTGCAGAATTCGCCAGCGCGTAGCGTCATAACGTTGGAGAATGGCAAACTTATAGAGAATTCGAATGTCTACATCATTAATAATGAGACGACGACCAATGAGAAGGGCGAGATCATAAAGAAAACCCTCTCGAAACAGGAAACTACGCCACTGAGAAATCAACAGCAACAAAAAGAGCAACAGAAAAGAAACTACGCACAGGCGCATGCGCAAACGCACAGCCAAGCAAAGTCAATGCAACAGCAACAGCAACAGCAACAACAGCAGTCGACAAATATACAACAAATTTACAAAGACAATTCGATTAGCGAGAACGAGGCAAACTCCGAAACTTGCGACTCCATTTCATTTATCAGCGAAACATCACCAGACAATTTGGACACACTGAGCTCCACGGAGGTGATTGACAACTCGAAATTCGCGAAAAATATCAACAACGATGCCACTATGAATAACAGTCGTAAGCTCTGCTTACAACTGCCGCAACACGGTTCCAGTCACATCGTCTACAAAAACAATGTGTTGAAAAACGAATCGAATCCAAACTCACCCAGCGGCGAGAAGACACTCGCAATGGCGGCGCTCGCAGCTAAACAGGACTTTGAAATCGCCGGTTCAGTTGGTAATTTACGTTTCTACGAGAAGAACACCAAGGACACAACACAAGCGAAATTAATGAACTCACATTGTGATTTGAAGAATCTAAATCGTTACGAGTCTTCGGGAAACCTGCAAAAGACCGGCAATATACTGCAATCGAATCCAGCCATAAATAATGAAGATTTGGCGCATATATTACAGAAGAACATTATTGCCGTTGGTAGCGAACCGAATTTAGCTTTAAAGGACAATAACTGCAGCAACACGAATGACAAATCCGTAGAGAAGGAGGCGCTCGATCGGCGCTTCAGCTTGTCGAAAGACCCCAACGGTCCGGTCAGCACTACAGCGACCGGCAATGAAGACCTCTATAACTTTCCCAGTCTAACGGATTTGTCCTTTAATTTTACCTCATTGGCGGCGCAGAAAATTCTACAAGGTGTCAGCTTGAACAGCATCGACACGTTGGTGGAGCTGAATATGGCGGCGGCCGTTGCGGCGAATAAGGAGAAGCAACAGAATAATCAACCCACGCCGGTGCGTACCGATTACGGCATGGTGTAGCAGATCGATGGATAGAAAGCCAAACGAAATTCAATGAGACGTGAATGGCGTTAACACGAAAAGGGAGCTTAGGTCAATTGAGGTTGGAGCAGAATGTTATGGCGGTGGCTTTAAGGGGCAGTGCAGAAGGCACGCATGGTCAGTAGGGTGGCGCACAACTTCAATTAACTAAATAACACTAATAATCGTATACTAAAAACAAAAATTAAAAACAAAGAAAATATTTACTACTCGCATTTTAGAATACGCTCATGAATAGAAACTATTCTTAGTCGTACAGTAATTTTCTCCACTACGGTAGGTAAAGTGGCCCTTTTTGGATTAATGTATATGGGATTTACTACTCAAACTTTAATGGAAAAATGTGACAAATTATTGTCCTAGCCTCAAAAAATCATTTTTATGTTAAATAAACTTGCTGAAATGTTAAAAAGGCTTAACTTCAAAAAGATGCTTAATCATAAATTCATTTACTGAACCGTTAAGCAAAAGGCTTGTCTACTTTTATAATACTGCTGCTACAACAAAAATAAAACTTACTTTTCAAGCGAGGTGTTTAGTAGCAATTTTCGAGAAAGATGATCCTTGGTTACTCAAGATTAATTTGGCAACTCTGAAAGAGCTTCTTCAGCTCGAGACATTTGCATCGAAATCGCCTAATGAAAGACACAAGATACCTGATTCTTCAACTATTGTAGATGAAGGAGCTGAGTGGCTTAAGAGTACTTCTCAAGAGATGTGTATAAGAAATCTCAAGGCGTCGAAGTTTAAAAAAAAAACAGTCTGCAGTTTTTTGTACCGATTTTATAATGAGGGAAATGAGTTTACTTACTTTCTTACTTCTTGAGAATATCTTCCATACATCTAAATATGGTGATCATCAGATAACTCGCTACAAGGCAGACTTGTTACAAGCTCTTAAATCAATATCAAACCAATTTCTTCGACAGTTCAGTTTTGAAATATTTCTTAACCTAATTTTTTTTAGTATGCTTCATTACAATAAAAATAAAATGATTATTGTTAAAACTCTGCCAGCTAGTTTTATCAATTCTCCAATATTTGTCACTTTACCAAAAATAAAATATTTAATAGGAAACAAAAAATCAAAATTTTTGGTAAAATTATTACTTTGAATAATTACGGTCTATTACAGGCGACCTATTACTATTACATTAGTATTTCTCCTAAATTTGTACGCGCCTACAGCGTCGATGAATAGTAAACTCTAGACTGTTTTGTAACGAATAACAATACTGAGCACTAACCAAATACATACATACTTACTTATATGTCATGTAAACAATAAAAAAAAGTAGACATATGTAGCTGAACGAAAAAAAAACATATACCAATAATTAAATAGAGAAAATGAATAAAATGGCTGAAAATTGCAAGCAAACATACACAGTTACTTAAACTCCAGAAGTGGATTGTTTGCAGCTGCTACTACAACTTAAAATTTAGTAAAAAAAAAATACTCCTTTGTCTGAAATTAAAAACAGTACTTTTTTGTAACTTAATTTGGAAAAATTTTCAATATTTTACATTTTCAATAACTTTGGTGTCAAAAAAATTCAATTAATATATAATTTAATATACATGAAAAAAATAATTGTAAATCAAATATTTTATTTTTTCTAATTTAATTTGGAGAAATTTTAACTTTTCTAAAAATTTTACACCAAACCTCTTTAACCAACAGCTACTGGATTATAATTTAGTATTTTGTTTACTTCTTCGACTTTTGAAATAAATTAGATTCGGCAATATATTTTTTTGCAATTTGATATAAAAAATTGTTTTAAAAAATTTTGGTATCAAACAAGTTTAATTTCCTTTCTACTCAATTACATTTTTTTTCTTATTATACTTTCTTGTGTAAAAGGAAATTGATAACTGAAATTTTATGCAATTCATTAAAAAAAAATAAATTTTTTTTAATTTTCAAAACTTTTGGAATCAAAAGAAAAAAAATTCGTTCAAAAATGCATTTTCTAAACTTTTGACACCAAAAATTTTTAACCACTACTGAATAATAATTAGTATTTTGTTTACGTTTTTGACATTTTATTAATTAGATTTGGAAATATATATATATATACATATAGATATGTATTGCAATTTGATCAAAGAAAAACTATTTCCAAAGATTTTAGTATCAAAAAGATTTTCAATTTCCTTCCTACACGATTATAAATGAAAGTTTGCTTTGTTTTGTCGTTTTAAAAAAATTAATTTGAAACTTAAAATTTGAGGCAATACGTTTTCGAAAAAAAGTGTATTTTTTTTATTCAACTTTCGGAATTTTTAGTATTAAAAAGATTTTTTTTTTTTTGGTTTTTGCTAGAAACTTGCTTTTCTGTGTTACAACTCTTAATCGCATTTTAATCGTTTTCATTCTTTTTGGGATTTAGTTGATAGCGAAATTGTTGTTGTGCTTCATCTATTAATTTGTGAGTTTTCTTTTTTTTTTTTTGTAATTTTGGCGAACCATCGCTGCCTCTTAAATGTTTATTGCACGCCTACATACACACATTAGACGCGAAACAGCTAGAGATGTCACTCTAGAGCGCCACATACATATTCACAGTTATGGACATGTAAATTTTGAATAACTAATTTCATTATAGTTAATGCAATTACTTTTCTTTACAGTGCCAAAATGTTTTAGTTTAAAACAAAACAAAAAAATTTTAATGATTAATCGTTAATTGAGTTTTTAAAACCTAATTTAAGTTTTAAATATTGTAAATTTGCAAAAAATAAAAAATATATATATATATATGTATATATGAAATACAGTTGTATATGCTAATGTAATAATTTTATTTATTTCATTTGAAATCCTTACAACGCCGCCCAAAATACAATACAATAGTTAATTCTAAAAGTAATGGAAAACAAAAAAACATTTCTAAATACAATTACTTATAACTGAAAGAAATGAGTTGTAATCACAAAGGCTTACATACATACATACATATGTGCAGCAATATTTGTTTACAGTTACATTAGTGCATATGTACAATTTGTTTACTTTAATTTGTTAAATAGTTTTTAAAAATGTAATTCACCGCTTGTTTTATTAAGAAGCAAAAAACAACAAAAACAAATGTACAGCAGGCAATAAATAAGGTTAAACTCCCTCAATAGTTGGGTTGCATTTCACACAAAATAGCTGTGTAAAAAATATTACGAGTACTTTAACATAAATGTAAAAAAAAATTTTTTTTTTTTTCGTTTTTAAATACTTTGTGATGTCGCTTTGCATTTCGCAGCTATTATTTACTACAATAGTTGAATGTTCTTTTTTTATTAAGGTTTTTTTTTTTTCTTTGTTAATTCAATAGTTCTTTTCTAAGAAGTATGTTTGGCATTTAAACACACGAGTTAAAGTAAAACAAATAAAATAATAATAATATGGCGAAAAAATCGCTAACTTCGAAAACGAATACATACATATAATTAATTTTAATTCATATGATTTTCGTAAAAAACTTAACGTTAAAGAATATGAAATGAATGTCTTATCAATAAAAATATAATACATAAATAAGGAAGGCCTTAATATGAATCAAATAAAATGTAGCGCAAAATGGCATAAAGCCGATAGAAATCAAATAATCAAACGAATATCAAAGTGTTTTAGTCAGCATTTAACGGTATGCAGGTAAGATAAGTAATTTATAAGCAAATTCAAGCAAAAAATATTGAAACAACAAAAAATCAGAATGGGCATTAACTAAAAAAAAAAATATATATATATAAAATAACAAAAACTAATAATAAAAACATATAAAAAAATATAATAAAAAATAAAAATAATAAAAATAATTAAAATAAAAATAAAAAATAAAAAATAAAAACAAAAAATAAAAATTAAAAATAAAAAATAAAAAAATCGGAATCTCTTACTCTAATTACATTTGTTGTGTTATTATTATTTATAATCTTTGAAATAATTTTCTTAAGGCTATAACACATGTTAATGCCAGCTGCGTCCATGGTAAGACCACTTTGTAATATACACAAGTGCTCAAGTATATAGCTACAAATTCACAAGTGTATTTAATACTCATAAATATAACATATTACTATCAGTGGTTTCCATAAACAGCAATTTGATTGTTTTCACTTGATTATTTTACAAAGCAATAAATTATTATTTGAAGAGTTCAGGTGAACTTTTATTGAAATTCTCATCTCATTATAAGAAAATTGTGAAAACAATCGCAGAATAATTAAGATTTTAAGAGGTAAAAAAAATTAATTACATACAAGGGTAGATTTGTTGAAAATCAAGAATTGAGTTCTCCTTAAATTCAAATTATTTCTAAAGTACAAAATTATTATTTTTTTTTATAAAAAATTTGTTTTCTTATAAATTATTTAGCTTCAACTATTTTACCAAGTTCAAAATGATTTTGAATTAATTCAAATTAATTTTTACAATTTATGAAACACACCCAACAAAAAGAGAATGGTCTATTACAATAGACTGGTTAATATAAATTTTCGTATTAATATAATGGAAACAAATAAACAAACACATAAGTCATTACAATTCTAATTACGACTCTCAAGCACGTAGGCAGTGTTTAAAAGTTTTTAACAAACAAATATTTTTCTTTCAAGATTTTAGAATATTAGTTATAAAACTACTGCCAATAACAATGCTAGAAATCAACTATTTCTATCGATTTTCAATAGAAGTGTTTAAGTTCACCAACGGCTGGCACGTTAAATGTGTAGTATAAATTTTCGTATGGAAACTGAAAGGGATTGGCGAAACTCAACTTTAACAGGCCACATTCCAAAGCTTCTAAGTACTTGGTATCCTAAAAGAAAAAATGTGAATTAATTATGTTCAAAATCATTTTATTTATGTAAGTAAGCCTTACATCCAAAATTAAATGCCTTATTCTCGTGCCCGCAACCATCATTAGCACCGGTATATTATCACATAAGCGTTGCTTCTCAATTTGTTTTCTTTGCAGCACGCCTATCATTTTATAAACCAACTCTTCTGTCAATTGATCACAATGCATCACATTAATATACTTTAACTTTGGACAGCCTTCCAATAACACTAATACCGCTTCATTAGTAACAGAACGACAATATCTTAAACTAACGATTTCCAAGTGTTGTAATGCACAAATAAATCGTAAACATGTAGCGTCCATATATTTACTACAATCGCAACCGAATACTTTCAAGTTCTTAAATTGTGACAAAGGTCGCATACCGTCGTCAACAATGAGTCTGGGCGAAAATATACGCAAACATTGCAGTTGTTCACCTTTTTGGTCAGCTAATCGGTTGAGTAATAAATTAAATGATTGTGTTCTAAACATTTCGGATGACAATTCAAGATCAACTAGATGTGGCAGCTGTGCTATAGCATAGTACTCAAATGTTTGATTACAGGATATATTGAGTTTTTCTAAATTTACGCAGTTTACTGGCAGCGCTGAAATAGCCACATCAGTAAGTGCATCACACCATTGTAGTGTAAGTTTTTTGAGGTCCTTAAGCGATGTACAAATTTCAACAAAAAAATCATCTTGTATGCCACATTCAACAAAAGTCAATTCTTTTAAGCATTTCAGTTTACTTAAATAGCGACCTAGATTTAGAAAAAGTATTATTCAATTCTTAACAACAAATACTTTGCCACTTACCTGTTATGTCTTCTTCTCCCTCTAGCCTCAATATCTCTAATGTTGCCAATTCCGACACACTTTGCATTGCATTGTCGTCAAGCGAACACTTTTGTAAATGCAAACTATTTAGGTGTTTCATATTCATAAGTAATTTGCGTAAACACTTAGACTTTATTTTCGTCATTCCAAAATAAATTCGTCGTACATTTTGACAATTTTTATGAACTTGTGTGACATATTCATTGCGTTCCTGATCTGTGTAGGGCAAATTAATCAGTTCCTCTAGGGAATTACCACCCATTTCAAAAAATCGCCTTATCTCTCGCGTACTCATATCATGGAGATCATCTTTTCGCAATATTTTGCAATGCCTTTGACAGTAATATTGAAATACGCTGCGCAAACGTGGGCACACCGTAGCCAATCGTACCTGTTCCACCAATTCTAGTTGCTTAAAGATTTCCAGCAAACAATCATCGTTCAGCATTAAAATGCTGGCTCTTGTGATTCCTGCATCTCTATTATGTTGAGACATTTTTCCTGGCTAACGTGCACACCACTCTCAAAAATATTTAAAACAATTGAAGCCGGCATTTGCGACAATTATATTATCAGCTGTGTGACAACAGCTGTTTTTAGAATATCACAAATGTCAATTGTACTGGTCAGTTATGGGAGCTTCAGAGATCAATAACAAATCTCTAGGAAATTAAGTGCAAGGGCAAAATATCGATTGAAGAAAGACGATGTTGGTTTTTTTAATTATTATTTTTTTGTTGATTTTGATCGACCTTACAAAAAGGACACAAAATTAGTAGATCTTAAATAAAGTTGCGATAAGACGTAATAATTCAATTGCATGTCAGTATATTTTAATTTCGTTAAATATCCGCATTCGTGGTAACGAAAAATAGTGAAACGAGTTTTATCGAAAATATCGATAACTCATACTAATCGAATAACACATGGTTACTTTCACAACAGCTGACTAGGTGGCAGTTAATTTTATAGTCGGAAGAGGGAAAAAGGTTTCAAAAGCAATTTGTTGTAATTTAATACTTATGGTACTGTTCTAATTTTCAAACAAATAAATTGTTAATATATTATATAGAATTATAAAAAAATCGCTCAACGTAAATAATGGCTGATTCAACCATTATCACTACAGAAGGCGACAGCAACAGTAATGGAGAAACTCATAACAGTAGCATTACATCTGTGCCGAGCACAAGTGCAGTAATGGTAGCATCACTTAAAGCACCCGAAATTCTTGAAGAATATGGGCCAAATTTAAAATTATTGGATTGCAATTCACAAGTGGCAGAGCTCCTAACAATAATCCGTGACAAGTAAGTTTAGTACTAAGCAAATATATTTGTATGCCGGAACTCACCAAGTGTTTTCATTCCTGCAGAAACACCACGCGCAGTGATTTCAAATTTTACGCCGATCGACTCATACGGTTAGTAATTGAAGAATCGCTTAACCAATTACCGTATTCCGATTGTCGCGTGGAGACGCCAACAGGTGCAACATACGATGGGCTAAAGTACCAAGCTGGCAATTGCGGTGTCTCCATTATTCGCTCTGGCGAGGCAATGGAGCAGGGCCTACGCGACTGCTGTCGTTCTATACGCATTGGCAAAATATTGGTTGAATCTGATGCGGACACACATGAAGCACGTGTTGTTTATGCGAGGTTTCCGGATGATATTGCTAGTCGGCAAGTGCTACTCATGTATCCGATTATGTCAACTGGTAATACCGTTCTGCAAGTGAGTAAAGAAAATAATATTTGAACATATATGTTTATGTTTTTATTTTTATAATCTATTCGCATACGTGCTCAGGCTGTGAATGTACTTAAAGAGCACGGCGTTCCCGAAAGCTGCATTATACTATCGAATCTTTTCTGTACTCCAATTGCTGCTAAAACCGTCGTGGGTGCTTTCCCTAAACTTAAAATTCTCACATCTGAATTACACCCCGTGGCACCTAATCATTTTGGGCAAAAATACTTTGGTACTGACTAATATGGAGCTATATATTTAGATTATCTAAGTTTTACGCTGCGTACAAAACGATTATAAATTATCCTAAAGATTAAGATATATTATAAGGGATATATAGCTGTTTCAATTGCTTTATATGTATTCTCAACCACAAAATAGCAACGATGTACTTAAAGATCGTTAACAACTTCGTATACATTTTAATATCTCTGCAAGTTATATAATAACTATAAATAAATGAAAAAAGATTTTTTTTATGTGTAATATTTTAAATTTTCTTACTCAAAATTACAACTATTTTGATGAATAAAATTTTTTTATCGATTTGTTATTTTAAGTAGATTATGAATACTTTCCAGAGAAAGCAAGGCAGTAGATATTTCAAATTCAAAGCTAACATTTGTTTCAATGTTTTCCATTGTTCATTTACTGTAATATATTTATATAATAAAAAGAAGCAAAATCTTCCAAAGACTTAATATTTTTAATTTGATATATTGAATACTCACTTTTACTAATATGTGACAATTGTTATTACTTTCAATTTTATTTGCGAATTATCGCTTAAAAATTAAGAACATTACATATAAATTAGAAAAATACAGATAAAAAATTGTGTAAATTAACATAATTAAAATAAATGATGTATCAATAACTTAATAACAATAAAAATTGATTTCCAACTGCATTATGAAGCCATTTTATAATTAACAACGGTGTCAACTTTATGCAAACCAGTCGAGAAAGAGCGCAACTGCACGGCTTGTGCATTTTGTATAAAAACTGCTCCGGACTCGTCCCATTTTTCAGGAATCTCACAATTTTGCAATGTATATAGCATTATATCAAAAGTGCAAATGCAATCGAGCAGCGGTAAGTAACTGACCGTGGCGGATATTTGGCGCATAACATCTCGTATTTCATTCTGTATACGTTTCAATTCTTTGCTCGAAGTAAGTTTTGTAGAATCGTCTGTCACACTATCACCCAATTCGGCTTGCATTTTGAAGTCCCAGCACTCCAAAACTTCTTTGGTATGCGAATTTGTGATCACCATCGAAATTTTATCTATCACATTTTTCGCAAGCCATTCTGCAAAATGGAGAAGTATGTAATGTAAACTTTATATGATTACTTAGGTGAAAGTAAATTACCCTCTGTTTGCTTTAAGACATTTGACAAGAAGTCTTCAATCTTTTTATCTTTCGACATTAGTATTGTTATGCCATATTGCTGTGTATTCTCAAAAGTCTCGGGTGGATAAATTCCACGTTGAAATAAAATAGAATTAATTCCGTATTCTGAAAAGAAATCCAATACCGTTTACTACAGTCTTTGTTTTTGGAATAATGAATTTGAGTTGGCGCCATGATCACAGCTGCCCAGGCGTTACTACAACTCAACTTACTTAAATATTCAACAATTATTTGTGCAGAGCCATGTAAAGTGATGCAATTTTTGATACTTTGAGCCGTAGACATATTTATATTAAACAATAACGCGGACAAATAAAACTAATTTACAAAGTAAAAGAAGTTAAACGAAACGATTGAATCTAACAAAAGCTAATTAAAGAGTTCAGAGTTGTTAAATTCACATATTTGCTTTTATGGTTCAGAGTTTCCAATAGCAGGCTAATGGAATGGTTTGCTCAAACTATGTTGCGCTTGCTTTACTTTTTAGTCAATAAATCATTTATAAAGATTTTAAAGTGTATTGGTTTATTTATTTATTTGCGTAAATATTTGGTAAAATTGTAAAAGTTTGTGATTGACAATGCTAATAGTTGTATGCTAATAGTTTCTTCTTCTGTCATTTACATGTTTCTCATACTCTCAACGCTCCATTTTGAGAGTTGTTAATGTTTTAATTATTTCATTTAAAAAAAATTGTTAAAGAAAAAAAAAACAAAACTTAATTCTCAAACATTCGCATAATAGAATACTTTCGTAGTTCGATAAATTGGGATTATCCCCTTTATTAATCCATCGTTTTCATTCCATGGTTTACTGTATGCAGAAATCTGTAATAAAATTTGCAGCACTGTCCTATTTCACTCAATTATCAATGATGCCTCTTTAAATTGTTTTCCCTTGTTTCCGAATCTGGAAGTCTGTGAAAAACGAATATTTATTGTTTGCCTTGTAATCTGGCATTCGCCGCTCTTCTCCTCGTTCGCTCGGTTTTCAAAATTTTTTGCGGAGAGTTTATATGTGAGGTGTATTATTTAGCAAATAAATATTGGCTATTACAAATAAAAAAAATATCGACAATTTGAAGTGTAGGTGTGAAATAAAAATTACTACGCAGTTTGGTCCTTTTGCAATATATGTGTATATATTTAAAAAATGGATATTACCTGGTTTTCTGAGCCATTAAACCCACAAGAAATATCTTTACAATTAAGGTCGGAAAGAAAGCCAATGAAATCAATGAAGTGTGATAAATAAGCAAATCCACTGCATAAAAAATAATTAAGATTTTGTTGCCATATGTGTATGTTTTTGTCTGTGCAATTACAATTTGAGTGCCAATATTTACTAAATGTTTAAAAAATATTTATACTGCTACGTATACGAGTGGCACAAAAACCATAAAATTTGCTGTGAATTCAAGAGAAATCGAAATGTAAAACTTTTTAACCTTCACATACTTGGGAAGTAGATTTTTTTTATTTGGCCCTATGCCACATATTTGTTAGTAGCGACGCATTTCTTTTCTACTTTACAAGTTAGCAGAGTAACAAAACAAAGATATATATGTAATATATGTATGTGCATAATAAACAACATACTTAAATTATTTCTTTGCGATGAGTTTTAGGAATCTTCGAAATTCGGAAACGATAAAGATAAAAAAGAAATAGATTTGTTGCATTCTTTTTTGTGTGACGTTTAAGCAGTTTTGTTGTGTTCTTTAATTTGTTTTCCAACCATTTATACATATCCTTCAATTTTCTATATTCTCTTTGATATCTTTTCTCACTGCTTTGCTTTTCCTTGCGAATCCACTTTATATCTGCGTTATAAAAGGAAAGCGAATATGTAGCGGATGCGGCGATCCACGCCCGTGCCTTGAATCATAGTTTTTATTTACATGGATTTAATGTGATTTGCATTAATAAATATACAAATTGATAGTTTCTTTTTTTTTAAATAAAAGTGTGCATATATCAGATTTGATACGAAAAATGCGGAAGCAAACGAAATAAATTGCTGATCTGATTGCTGTGAAAATAACTTCCTTAAGTGATCTTTATAATCTTAAAATATATCCAATTTTTACATAAATAAAACTATATTTATTTAGGAAGAGCAAAAACAACTACAATAAAACTATAATTGTAATAAAACTAACAAAATTGTTTACGTACTTACACATGTAGCGTAGTAAACGGCTATAGCGTATCATAAGTACAAAATACTTTAAATCGATCATTAAAAAGTGTAATTTTATGAGAAACCCCATAAGTGAGCTGCATTAATTCAAATAATAATGCATTGCGACAATACGAAAACATCGTCAGAAATCGAACATGTCGATTGGAGCACTGGCACCGGCTCCGGCCACCATTACGCTAACGTCAGGTGAGTTTGAAATTAATAAGTTGTAATTTAATAAATACATAATAGCCAAGTGTTTATACAACTGGTTCTAAGAAAAGTGAAAAAATGTCATTGGCACAACTTTAAATAACTTTGTACCTAAGCTGCATCAATAACTGAAAATATTTATTCTTTCTCTTTGGACTTAATATCGGTGGTGTATACTTATACATACATGATGTATACTTGTTTCCTCGCTCCCCTTCGTTTACGTACTTCCTATTGGTTTCGAATTTAGTTGGTGACTGTGTATTTTCACAAGGTAAAGTTTAACTAGTTTCAAAGGTGGAAATTGATCCCTTATTAATTTTGCTAATATCTATAAATATCAAATATTATACCTGTTATTAATTAAACACCAGTTTTTTTTATTAAAAATTGCATAGTCAGTGCTTAAAAGAGGTTATTTTATAAGCATCTACATATGTGACTGGTATTCGACAGATTTGCATATAAATATATAAAGTATGATTTCACGTTTTGTATACCTTTTTACTAATGTAAGCCAATTGGAAACAACTGTTTTTTGGGAAATTATTGGTTCTTCTTTATTGTTAATTCAATATTTTATAGTTGAATTCGTCAGAAGAGAAGAAATACGAGATGGTGAACATGATTTCATTTGTGTGGAGATCGCAAAAAATGCGTTTGTGTATATGAAACGAGTACATATTTATATACATATGTATATTTACATATAATATGTATGTGTATTTATATACATGTACACTTGGTACCAGTGCGAGGTTGAACCCATCAGCGGAAATTTATCGGGTTCTCTTACTTTTTGGCACTCAAAGTAAAGTTCCGTTATTGCAACAGGTTTTTTGAATATACCTACATACAGATATATAAATTTGATCAATGTTTAATGTTGACATACGTAATTTTGCCAACGTTCGCGTTAAAATCTTTAATCACACTTTGTGTACTTCATTATTTTTAAAGTTACTTTAAATAAAGGAACACTTATTTATATATGACATAAAATTATTGGTTATCGCTAATGCAGTTACCAGAAAGTGATACCATTTAGCAACACATTTACAGTTACAAATTATTTCTAAATGTATTACTAATTTTTTATATGTATATATATATATATTTTAACTGCATTTTCATCGAGCATTTCCCCATTTATATTACAACGCTTATTGATTTTGGTGTTGTGTGACTCCAGAAAGGCATGTCAATAGTCTTTTAATATTTACGGTATATTTAACCTAAGTTTTTATCTTTTAAATGTCGTTATTACACAAAATCTTTTATTTATCCCACACATTATTAATAGCTTTAATAAGTCCCAGTTTTTATCAAGTCATCCGGTAACGATAAAGGAAAATGTAGCGCTCTCTACAGCACATTTTGATATACAAATGTGTAGATAAACATATTTATTTAATAAAAATATATCTAATTTTGCTTATATGTGTCAATTTTACTTGTTTTGTACTAAGAATTGTTGTGAATGTACTACGTCTTATGAAGTTATACGCATAGAAGCAAAATTTACAAAGTGTTTTTTTTTTTAGAAAGTAATTACACTAATTGTTGATTACTCACAATTATTAGTAGTTACACTGAAAGATGACGAGTCTTACGAGGCATTCTTTGTTGTATTTACGTAATTGATAATAAATTTAGACGTATGTAGCTGTTACTATTCCCTTTTTACTTTAAATTATTAAAAAAAAATGTAAGGACCTTATTATAAGTAAGCTTGATTTCCAGCATTTCGAGTTGCTCATTTTCCGAAGTGTAAGCAAACAGCAGTCTATTAAGTAAACTAGAAGTGCGGCTGTTAATTGGCAAGCATATAAAGGTGTGCATGTACCTCCATATGTATCCGCGCATACCTGAATACACCTGTATATAATACGTACATATGTAATTGTATATAGTACGCCACAGACCACTTTGATTAGAGCCAGCAGCGGCAGCTGTTTATATTACCAATTCTAATGAAGTTATACAAATCGATACCTACCTATGCACACCTACCTATACAATTATGCACATTTTTATAAAAAAAAAATAACAAAATTGCGATAGCATCTAAAAGAAAAAAATGAGTATAGAGCAAAACAGTGTACCAAATAATATATATACAATGTATGTATTAAAATATGTATTGTTATTAATATTTGTATTAACTGCCACTGATATAAGGTGATTAAAAGCTGTTTTTTTTTGTGTTTATTTAATAATATGGTCACAGATAAGGTTATGGACATTTTTTATTTATATCCAGCCTTTACTGGAACATTATTGCCTCGAATGCAGTTGGCGTGACCATGAAAACTATAGAAAATGTTTTATTATAGTTTTTGCCTCAAATTGAAATGAACTTAATTCTTCAGAAATGTTTCAGCAGTAATCAATGCAAGCTAATGTTTGATTGTGTGTGAACTTTGCAGTTTAAATTATTTGAAATAGTCTACATCAACTCTAAAATTTACAAAATTAGTCGGAGTGTTATAAGATTTCAATTCTTATCGGCACTGAATATGAAATCAACAAAATAATTGAATCAGATTTTGGGTCGTCAGTTGTGTTAATGGGTTACCGAAATCGACTCATCGATTTACTGGTTGACATTTAATCGATAAGTTGTTTAATTGCAATTCTGCTCATATTGAGGTTAATGTCAAGAGTATTGTGTTGTTTGACAGTGTTTAATATATTAACCGGTTGTGAATAGCGATTTTATGATTTTATACAGATACATATATTTTTGCTTTATATATAAAGTAACACTTTTCATCTAATTTATGTTATAAAATTCGAATTCGAAATCTTAATACAGCTCTAGTAAACTGGATAGCCTATCCCAGCACACATTTGATTAGCTATTAAATCATTGCGAACACAACTTATTAAGAAAACGTTGATTAATAATCCTGCGCAAAGGTAGAAGTGAAATATTAAGAAACAGTAAATCAGAAGTTAAATATATATATTTATATTCCTAGATGTTTCCTCGCAATCATTCATTAAATAAATTATTGAAGACAAGTGTTTTCTGCTTCACTTTTACATATTTCCAAATAAATTAAAAATCTCAGTTGTGCATCCTGTTGAAAGTTTGCTAATTGAATTAGATATATTTTGTATGCCATTACAATAAGGCAGTATCAATTAATTAACTTCGTCACGCTTTGCCCAACTAATCAGTTTGCAAATTACACGAGAAACAGAACACAGCTGGGTCACAATTCACAGACGGCAGAAATCTATAACATGGTTGTAATATACATGTATGTATAAAATAAGCCAAGCTGGCATAATAGAACAATTATGCTGAAACTTTTTTTTTGTTTTGTTTTAATGAATGGTATTGACATTAAAGCTGCATTTCAGCAGTGTAAGCAGCATTTATGCGGATTAAGATCAATAAGGTTTAACAGATAATATATACTCGTACATATTTAGTAAAAGATTTTTTAGATCGGAAGTTTTGTCGACAGAGATATGAATTTAACAATTGATACCATCGCCAAGGTTGCAACGTCAGTTCAATTGTGAACCGTTTTCGTTGTTGAATATATAACAATAGTAGTAAAAAAGTAAAAAAATTTTATGCAACTATTACCAGACAATATATCGATAATTACTCTATTAGAGGCACTTCCTTAAATTGTAAACTATATCCGATTTGATTCGCTCTTAAATGCTCTAATGCGAAATTTATTGTTTCAACAGATGTGTCTCCGGGACAGGTGCAATAATTCGCGAACAAAATTGCATAGAGCTTATTGTCATTTAATGTTATTGATAATTAGGTCAAAGTTATAAAATTTGAAATCAATTAAACTAGTTTGACTAATATGAGTCTTAAGCTTCTATCACTTTAATCACTTCAATTAAAACCGATCTCAAGTGAAGCTCTGTCGTTGATAGTTGTCAATACACTAAGTAATCTGGCTTCAACGTCATATAATATCAAATTAGTTCTAATAAATTGCAAATCTTGAATCATAATAACGCGTCGTTGCTACCATTAAGAGTCTAGTCTTATATGCATATTAGACGGTTAGAGGATTTCCTAAGTGCCCGTTACAATGTCTGTAATTAAGTGTAATTAGTAATGAACTACAATATGAACTGAAAGTGTGATTTCTTTAGTGTGTGAGACTATTTATCATTATCGATGTTTATTAATGCAATAGTAATTTGATATAGAAGGTTACAAACACAAAATTGACCACACTAATTATTTAAAAGTTTACTTAAATGCTTGCGCTTAGTACGATTATGAGTAGTTTACAAAGAGTTCAAATTTTAATTTGCCAGAACGATTCATGATTTCCTTTCAAGTAAGTGTAAGCTTACTCAAATTAAGTGCTTTAATTCGTTCATTTTTTTGCGGATGATAATTGATATGGGTTAGTATTAATAAATTATGTACTAAAACGATTCGAAAACTAGTTTTATTTGTATATAACACAACATTTTAATTGTATGCACATATTTAATTGAAATCTAAATAGTGTTGATAGATCTCATATGCATATGTAATTAATGAATATTGCGAAAATATTGTGACATGCCTGACTACATTTGCTTACAGCTTGTCCAGCTTGCCCCTGGAGGGCTCCACTATTCTTTACACTTCACTGCATATGTAAAAGATCTACAGCAGTTCCGCATTCATGCTTTTTTTTTTTACAAACAAGTTCGACAAACAGCTGGTTTGTTGCACCAAAGCTAGCCGAGTTGCAAACCACTGACAAGATTGAAATTTCAGTTTTTGTCAGAGGAGATTTGCCGAGAGAAAACCAGAATATATATAATTTTTATAACAGTTTTGTTAAAGAGAAGAGGTTAATAAATTAAAGTTTTACTTGTTTAATGTTTTTGAATACAATAAATAATTGATAAATAATAAAAAAGTAGCATTTGAAAAATAAATAAGAGCGAAAGCGAAAAAAGGAACAAAACCTTGATATGAAAGAAAATGCATGCTTGCTGTGGTCATGGACTCAGTATGAGCATATTTTACCGAAAACTATAGATGATGTTAGACTACCAAGCGATTATATGCAGATTGGCATATTGTGTGGTCCGTACATTTTAAAATGTAATATGGAATAAGAGGTCTGTGCCGATACAACAAAAATTCCTTGAGAACATTACTAAATACTTTTGAAATCAATCTTTCATTGGAAGAATAACTCGCATGCGGCCACAAGTTCATTGATTTTGAGATCGTGCTTTGAGTTACACAGTAACCAAACCTTAATCCGAACAAGAAAGCAATCCTCAGAATTGGCCATGGTAAAGATTTTTTGCAGAAAAATATTTGAACAAATCTTGAGTCCAAACAAAATATTGAAGTATGGTATATGTGTGTATAGTAAATATATTTAATTCACTTTGCATTTAGTTAACATTTCTCAACGACGAACTTTTGACTTACTTTAATTAAGTTAAATAATAATATGCTTACGTCGTCTTATTTTACAACTAAAAGTTCGAAAAACGCATAAAATGTAAAATTAAAGTACATATTTTATATTAAAAAAAAAAAAAAAGTGAGAATAATTATTTTTTAAAATATTTATTTACGTTAACTTGTGAACACAATTATTATATTTAACATACTTACTACTAAATAATTAGTGCTTAGACTTTTTCCGGCTGCACTTTATCTATCAGTGATTCTGTTATTATTCTGGATCTTACAGGCAGTTATTCATCTGAAAATGGTTTAAAGGTTAATGTGGGATGCTTTTTCTTAAGATAAATTGGTTCGAAGGTTCGTGGCTGCCTTCTAAGGTGGAAGAAATTACAATGATTTAAAATTTTGTTTTTTAGAGTTCCTAACTTGAATTACTGTGCTCGGTTAGAATAGCTAGTATCGCCACCAGCACTGACTTATAAAATTTAGAAATTTAGTAGATTACAAATATGCATGTAAATGTATAAATGTAAATATATGTAAATATAAGTATTTCGCTTTGATAATGCTTCTATTTAATTGATGTCAGCCAAAAATAGCAAGTGCATAAAATTACATACGTACATGTAAGTATGTAAATGCACTTGTGCATGCAATATTATAAATAAATGTATGTATTGTATATAAAATTATCGCATTTACTTTGAAACAAACTGTGAATGTGCATTACAAAACGCGGCGATTTCTGTTTACGAACTGAAATAATCAGGTCTATGATAATGCTTGGCTTTTTGCTCTTTTATTTATTTGTTTTGTCATGTTTTTAATTTGTGGTTATCAATATTCCTGTTTAGATATATGAAATATTATTCGATTTCCTCTGTCGTTTTGAGGTTTTTAGCGAGCATAGCGTTAATTTATACAATTTGCACTTTTATTTGTATTTTCTCAAGTGATATCATAATTTTTGGGATTTTGACAATTTCGCAGTTTTATGTGCAAATTCATATTTCATATTCATATTTGCAATTCCACAATTCGTGGAGCTTGAGCGTGCAGCGCTTTTAAATTTCAATTTGCTTTTGTTAGGCTATATACTTTTTCTTTAATTAATAAATTTTTTTTTTAATTAAAGAAATTTATATGCATTTTTCTCGCCACATTATTGAATTCTCATGGGAATATAGCTCAAATGCAAATAGAGGTGCAGCTTCTAGCCGTATTGAAAGTTAATAAATATGAATTGTCTGAATCACCTGAGCTGTGGAAATTTTCAAGTAATAAGCCGTTAACCATGGTTGAAATTTTATTTAATTGAATTATGTGCTAATTATATGTTAAATATTGATCGTTATTAGGAAAAGTTAAGGCGCAAATTTGAGAAGAGTACACCGGCAGCCTATCACTTATAATACGTTTATTCCAGTTGAGCTATTAGTGACTTTAAAGCTTATTTATAACACATTAATTAGATAAATGAATATTAATTTAGGCAAAATTAATTTTTTGTGGCATTTAAGTGGTATTAGATGTGAAATTATTAATATGAAACCACACTTAAATAAGGTGCCAGCTAATGTGATGCATTTTAAATAAATTAATTTACAATTAAAAAGACATCACGTTATTTATAATTGCTCACTTTTAATTTTAAAAAATTTTCCTTAAATTTTAATCAAAATAATTTTTGTTAATTCCATACAATTCATTCGTTAGATTTGCCAATTATGCTGTTACAAGGGTGTACGCGTTGCCAACTTACGTGTAACAGCAAAAAATATTAAACATCAATAATTTAATCAGTCTGTATCTAGTTCTCAAATTTATTAGGTTTATTACTATGCATTTGACACGGAAATACAGCAATTACGTGTGAGATTACATATTAATTAATGATTGTTACTTTTTCATTTATTGTATTAAATTGATTTGCATGTATATATGTCTAATTCTTGTTACTGAATTTATAGCAACTTTTGTACTCGCTGACGAGACACAATAAATTACTTTAAAGAAAAATCTTTTTAAATTATTAACTTAGTAACATATACAATTTTCAAATATTTTACACTTAATTTTACAAATAAATGTTTATGCAAAATGTTGAATGTGCAAGTTTTTTGGCATACAAAAAAAGTGTTTATTTGACTTTGATCATGATTTAAGTAAACTTAACAACACAAAAGTGTAAATGATTTAAGGTAACAAAAAAGTATTCAAAGAGAATACAGTTGAGTTACTATGTGCATGCAACTAAATACATACATATGTGTCTACGCATTTGCACACATTTAACATAAATTTGTTTAATAATTTGCTGTTTGTCGTTGGGATTGTCAACGGCTTAGCAAACGGCAAACGAACGAGTGGGTAAGCAGTCTGTCGCCGTTAAACGCTAAATGTTTTACCCTATACACTAACTTCATATTGATTGTCATTTGCAAAAGTGTCACGTTTGTCGCTAAATATTCACCATATGAAATAACAATTTTAACGACTTTTTTGTTTACAAACTTTTTAACATTTTACTTATTATTTGCCTAAATCAATAAATAAAACTCTTTGACATAATTTAGGTGGAACATAAATAAGCACTTCAAACTCACAAAATATGCCAAGTATACAATTTGTATTTCGTAGCAGGTGTTGTTGAAGCGATTGTGTAGTAAAATTGTAAATAGATTTCCTTTATAGCGAAATACTTGCAAATATGTGTATGAGTATTTTTACTATTAGTAGAGTATTTACTACATGCCGATGTCGTCGTTCGTGCGTTCAAAGCTAGCTAAAGAAATAAATTGCAACGTGTTGAATACATAATTTATAATATTTGAAAGAAAAATCAGAAATAATTTTTCGAAATTTTTTGATAGGCAATTTTATGAAGGAAATAAGGAAGTGACGTGTATATGACACATAAGTGCATTTAAATGTTTATTTGCATCATTCATTTACCTCCCGTAACGCGCATTTTTTGCTTATTTGACGAAAATGCTCTACAGGTTATATGACTTTTGCTGAGTCAACTTAGGCCTGACACAAATCTATGACTAATGTTCTTGAGACGCCAGTCACTTACAAAAGTGTATGCACAGCGCGAGTTCCTTCTTCTCGTGTGTCATGCCACCTTCTTGTTGTTTGTAATTCACTGTATGAAAATATACTCCACCATAATCCCCACTAATGTAAGTGTATGAATATTCATGGAATACTGATCCTTTTTGTTTTGTCATTACCTTTTTTGTCATACTATTCCCTTGTTGTGTTAGAAGTGCTGCCTGGTTTCAGGTATAAGGAATCCTATTTAAAATTTTGAAATGAAAAAAAAAAGGAATCGTGTTTATCCACCTTTTAAAATCCAGTTGTAATGTCAGAATCTTTAAAAGAAAACAAGGAGAAGGTAAACCGAGTCGTATTTGTTTAAAATTGACAGCTGTTTGCTGACAACCATCGGAGTTGAGTGGTTAGGAGTTCACAAGTGATGATATTTGTAATGATTCTACTACAATATTTGGTTATAGATTATTTAGGTTACATGCTGCCTGTATGACACGAGTATAGAAATACGTCGAAAGCAGATTTCTTCTAGCAATCCTCACAAAGACTTTATATTGCTTACCAAAAGCAAATACTAGACATACCGAAAACCGTTTTTTGAGAGGGCGCCACTAGCTTTCAATCATTAGTTTTGTAATTAGGTCTAGCTTTCAAACGACACGCTTCACTGCTGTCAGACAATTGGTTTGTGAAATATACGTACAATAGTATTTTGAGTGACGCAAGTTCTGGGCTTTGCCTCAGTCGAAGCAATCATACGTAAATGGCTTCTTTAATTATCGTGCAGACCAGTGGGATGTCCAAAGGAGGCTGTGACGAACGAAAACGACAAAAAAATTCACCAAATGATTTTGGATGACCATAAAATGAGGTTGATCGAGATAGCTGACACTATGAAGATATTAAAGGAACATGTGGGCACATCGCTCATGAATACTCGGATAGAAGGAAAGCCTCTGTGTAAAAGGCGTGTAGTGCTAATTCTCAGACAATATAAATCACCATGTTAAATCAACGAAAATAATGGCAACTTGCATGAGTTAGGCTTCGAATTACTACCATATCCACCATGCTCTCTTCTTCGGGTCCCAGCGATATTTTCCAGTTCTCAAACCTCAAGGAAATGACTGCTGAGTAATCAAGAGAAATTGTCTTTGACGCTAGCGCTTATATTATGACGTAGGCGTTGATCATATGCAAATGCGATTTTTTTCTAGAACTACCCGATTTCAACAATTTCGAAGGAAACTTTAATTTTTCAACGTGTTCACACATGGCTTCTTCAATTTGTAAAAATTTAATTCAAATATCTAAGTACATTTGATTCAACTTCATTTAATGAGAGCATAAGCGCGCAATGGCACATGCGGTGACTCAGAGCCCACAGCGCAAATTTGTATCTGCTTTTACCTTTTTAGATTTTGTTTTTCCCTGGTAGTAAAAATGTCCTCACGATCGATATAATTAATTTTACAATAAGGGCAACTTCCTCATCAAAACAAAAAATATTGCACAAATGTATTGGTTAGAGAAGGTGGTGGTGGTGCGGTCGACAGTGAGCGATTCTAGTTAATGTATTATGCATTTCTAGTTCATAGTTGAATTTATACATACATACATATGTATTTATTTAATTACAACTTATATAGAGGGCGAGCGAATAAATATAATAGAAATGTGGTTACATTTGTTTAGTTGTGTATGTGTATTTAAGTGCACACTAAGTGGAAATTATGTTATTTTCTAGTCGTCGAATAGCTGCCAAGGTCATTTAATGTCATCGGATACTCCAACATAATTGAAATATATGTTAATTGTGTTATACCAAATAGGTACATAAATACATCTATATATGCACATATATTGCCCGCTTTCATGCATTCACATATACTATTCTCGTATTTTACCTTCTTAATGAATGATTTTATTTTTTGAGAAATTAGTTTCTAACGGTTTAACTGCTAAAAGTATGGTTACGTCGTTATCTGTTTATTTTGTGCACAGTTAACCGCTTTAAGAGACTCAACAAATATATATGTTATTTATGTTACAACATTACCTTTAGTTTAGTTAAAACAGCATATCTAACTAACTCCACTTGCCGAAAACTCTTAGTAGTGGTGTCACTGGTGTCACAACCAACCGATTTTGATTATCTCTCTTAGTAATGGAAACAAAGTTAATGGTAAACAATTGTAATAAACATAATCAGCACCCTGATATAGTAGTATATTTTATAGGTATGAACACTATTTCTAACCAATGACACCGTGTGTAAATTTGAAGGTTATGTATTATAGTAGCAATCAACATGTAAATTTTCCAGTTAACTTCGCCAGGAACTTAATTTATTATTTTTATTGATTAATTTTATGATAATTGTCCGCATTGATATTATAAATGGCTTTTGAATATTATCAATGATTAAGTCATTCATTCTGAAGTGAATATTTTGATTTTTTTGTGTTCGAATTTTTTCGAAAATCTCCACTATTACAAAAAGTTTTATTCACAACCTCACTAGACACAGAAAAAATAACCAAATTGGTATTAATGCCTTATATACATTTTGTCATTTAAACGAGTATTCTTTTGTTACTCGCTTATATGGTAAAAGAGTTAATATAAGACTTTGCTTTTATTTTTGGAGACTTGCATAATTTATAACCTTGAGACTCGCAACACCAACACTTTAGAAATACAATGCTTTAAGACAGTACTTTGTAACAAAATTTTAAAATAAATACATCTCGAAAAAGCTTTAACTGGATTTCGACACTCAAACTGTGTACTATATAAGAAAGACACCAATTAAATAATTTTTTTTACGTAAATCTCTTCTCGTATATCACAAATTATGATTATATTATATATTTTATTTTATTTATTTTTGGTTTTTTCCTGGCTGTCAGTGCAAATTTGCTTGATTTTAGTTGAATCTCATGCTGTTATAAAATGTGTCATTTCAATAAATTTAAAAATTTCGTGGCTGAAAAGTGCACGATATCGTCACAAACAAAAGATAAGTCTGGTGATGAGTAATCTAAATACAAACACATACACTTTTAATTATAGAAATCCCATAAAATTAAAAAAAATGTTAAAAAAGTCTAAATAAGTACTGATAATTGTAATTCACGCGGAACTTATCCGTATGTAATACAAACTATAACTCCAAAATCTTCCAGTTTCGCGTCAGTAAAATTTCTATAAAATGCAAAAATATAACAAATTTGTATACAAAGGCCTATTATTAGCCATTTGATTATAGGGAAGCTTCTGAAGAGGTAATAGGAACGAAAAGTCTAAAAAAAAATTCAGAAACTGGAAAAAGAAAATAGGAATTAAATAACTTCAACACTTCACTTTAAGAGCCATTCGAAAGAGAATGCAGTTTCTAAGCATTTTACAGCGGAGGTTAAAACAATTTGGGATACTAAAATTAACTCAGGAAAGGTACCTAGTTGACTATTATCTATTGGCCTAAGTGTTAGAACCGTCAGTTTAACGAACGCTTACAAAATGCGATTTTCCCTTCTAAATTTGGTAAAAGAACAGAAATTTTGTGCTGAAAATTACCAAGGAGTTGAAAAATAAATGGAATCAGTACCTTGAAAGATTAAGGAAATTATGCAGAAAAACTTGAAATCAGTTAACAAGGAGCCATATTATTTATTGAAAAAAATTTACGTCAATATTAGTAAATAGGCCGACGTTAGCGCAAAAGTTAATACACCTGGACGAATTATATTCGGAAAAGACTAATTGCAGCCATCGCTGGAAGTGTATTTTCCATGGTTGTTAGTCAGTTTGATCTTACGCTACACATATTAAATGTAAAATTTTTTTAAAGTGTGCTGATAATTTGACACGAAAGGATATAACAACAGTTAGTAACAGTAGTTTTAACTGTCTCTATAGTTTTCAATCGTTTTCAATACTTTTCGTGTGCGAAAATATCTCAAATGAATAATAGGAAAATATTGCTCATTCGCCATTTACCATAAACCAGTCAAAAATATTCCTGATAAATTGATTTTATAGTGACTTACCTTCCGAGTTTACTATGTGTCATCTACTTGAGGGGCTAGCTCAGTCTAGAGTCTTCAAAAAAAGCCTATATTTGACAATTTTTTCTGGTAATAAAAAAATTTTATTAATTATTTTTTAAAGGTTTTTTTAAAGGTTAAAAAAAAATTTATATTGACGGTGATTCTAGAATCCCAGGATCTTAAAAAAAAGATTTAGATAAAATTTCCGCAAAATGGCAGACTTTTAAAAAAAATTTCAACTGAGCAGTAGTTCAATTTGAGCAATAAATCGTATATAAAAACGTTGCAATAATGACAAAAAAATTGTATGTAGTTAGTTACTAGATAATATTACTGTTTCCCGATTTAAAAAATGCAGTTTCGAGAAAAACGGGTTTAAGGTCTTGCGGGTTGAAGCTGACTGACTTAAACGATTTGATATACTACCCCGGATTGAAGAGGAAAAACTTAATTTTTTCACTATTCTACTAATTGCATAATATTTTTAGGACCAAAATTTGGTAGAAACCTTTATGCGATCACTATCGTATTATACAAGTACATCGTAGCATTCTTTTGGAACTCGTTTACAAAAATATATATATTTAATAATAATTAATTATTCCTAATGCTGTTTACAAAATTTTTTGTAAATGTCGCAAGCTTAAATAAACGCATGAACATGCCTACGCATATATACAAAATATACATTTCAAATATAGTAATCTTTAACGAAGTCGAAGAGTGTCTTCATCAAATGAATTGTAATAAAAGTTGATTGATTATTTGCACCTAATTCCTTTGTAAATTGTCAGCACTAAAATGCGGAGTGCTCGTTAATTAAACTAATTGCTGCTAGTTGCTATATACAAAAAAATATACATATAATATATGTATTCGTAAAAATTTATTTATTTAAAAATTATTTATTATTAATTTAGTAAATATTTATTTTTTATTATATATGTATATATAATATATACATATCATTTTATTAAGAAAACTATTTTAAATTAAATTTAGAAATTTAGCTTTTAAGAAGTATAGTTTTCGCTATAAACTCACTATAATATAAAGCAAAAGTTGCGTCTCCTAATAATTTCCCAAATGAATAGTGCTTACTTTGTTCAATCAAAATTCACGTCAACTTATAAAATAAGCATGCAACAAATAAATGCACTCAATTTGAAGAGTACTAGTATATAATTATGTGTAAAAGTCTAGTATGTTTACGGACGGCAATTGCAGGAATGAATCTTGACAGCTAAACTGTTGATAGATATGTGTTTTTTACACGTAATTGTGTTTCGTAATAAATTAGGCATTCATTCATACAGATATACATATATATATATATATATATATATTGTATTTAAGTATATATGTACGAAATGTATGTGCATAACACTAAACAATTAGAGACAGTTGAATAACGAACTATTTTCAACAAGTGTTGTTACCGTTGGGTGAAGGGGTTAAAAAAAGATTTCAATTGTTGGCTCTTATGATATAATATTTTGACACCTGTGTAGTGATACTTTATAATAAAATTATAAATTTAATGAGTGATTTCAGAAATATTTTTGTTTATATAAAGTTATTATAGTCCCATGCAAAATGTATTTATAAATACAATAAAAACTATTTTTAATTTATATACACGAAAGTATTATATGTAAGAGTCAAAACAAGAAATAATAAATTAGTTAGTGAGTAGCGATTCGAACAAACTAAAGCAGCAATTCGAACGGACTGGCAGCATGCGCATTTGTGTTCCACTTTCATCTTTGGTGGAGAAATGTTTCTTTGTGCACCAGCACAAGGTTTTCTATAAAAATTGTAGTTTGTTTCAAGTCTTAAGTTTTTCAATTCAGTAAAAAAGTTATGCCCATTTTTGTCATTTTAAGTCATTCACAATGGTAAAAGGGTCTAAAATCTATAAAACTAAACTTGGTAGCATTGAAAAAGAGTTTATACCTTTTTAATAAGGTATCAGTATATTCTTTTGTATCGAATTCAACCTGCTAACTTTGTTTTTTGCTTTAAAATTTAAAATTTTTAAGCTTAGAAGAGCCTTCTAGTAACGCTTTCATTTCACAGAAAAGTATTTCTGATTTTTGAAGTTTTTATTATAAGCCTTTTGCGAGTAGTAGTAGAATTCATATTCGATCAAATTATATATTTTTTTTAATTTAAAGAAACAAACGGGTTTCTTTTGACGGATATTTTTTTTATTATTTTCAAGAACTGTATATAATTATGTTTTCTGTCCCATTTTCACAATTTTGGGTTATAATTAATGATATAACACCACCTTACTATAGGAAGAATTTTAACGTCATCGCTATTTTGAGGTGTATAATTTGTTCTCAAATTAGTTCCAAATACGGTTTGAATGGCTAAACCGAACCGATTTAATTTTTCATCTGAATTCAATTCCTGTTCTTTAGGGAGATAACACTCCGTGCTTTTTGATGCCAAAAAAATTACTGCAAGCGGAATAAAATTTCATATATCGAAGAAACTCCTTGATCGTTATTTATTTATTTTAACCTAGCAAAGGCGAAACATTCAAGAAGGAAGTACTGAGGTGATTCTACCTCAAACAGTTTCAGGCAATTTTAAGGTCTCCAAAATTTTCCAAAGAAATAAAAAATAAAATAAAAACCGAAAGAAAAGTCCAAATTAAAGGAATCAAAAGTTTTAGTCTTAACCCATAGCTTCCAGTCAGAATCGCTATGACTAAGCACTGAGATGCTTCGTAGAGCTCTTGTCATTAATACCGAACCAGAAGACCCCACGCAAGTACTGGTAATCGCACAGCATCCGCTGGCCTACATTTTATACAAAATACACAAAATGATTAAAATACCACCTAAAACAAGGAAATATATATAATTTGGACGCAAACCGTGAAATATTTAATGTCACCTTAGTTTTTCCGCAAGCCTCCTCTTATATTGCATAATGTTGAAGTATTTGTTGATGATCTGTTAAAAACTTTTCTTTTGAAAAATTAAAAGAATTATTTTACATTCCGGCACGGGTACATACATACATACAAATATTAAATTTAATAACCATTTTTGCTCGCATATTTATAAATATATTTACATACATACATATATTGCATATAAATGAACTTGCGTTTTTCCTTGTACGTGAGCGAGTTTTCGTGACATTTTACGATAGGCGCCGTGCGATAAAAGCCAAATACAAACAAAAGCGATACCATTGAAACCTTGATCATTTAAAATACGCGAATACTACGCGAATAATTAGCAGCTTTAATCTCATGCACGTGCTATACAAATTAGCATTCGTGCCGATGAGTGAAATACTTCCATAAATTTTTTATATATTTAATGTAACATAATTATTACAATTTATTAAATGCCTTTTTGTTGTGTTTTTTTTTGTTGTTTTCCTGCAGATTTGGATCAGGCAGCAGTCAGGCCTCTCAGAGTAGCGGCGATATTTGTCGCATCTGCCATTGTGAGAGTGATCCACAGAATCCCTTATTGACGCCCTGCTATTGCGCGGGTAGCTTAAAGTACGTCCATCAAGCGTGTCTCCAGCAATGGCTAACGGCATCCGAAACGAACGCATGCGAATTATGCAAATTTCCATTTATAATGCACACAAAAATCAAACCATTCAATGAGGTTAGTCTATTTTAACACTCCAATGGATTTTTTTTTTTATTAAAATTTTAAATATCATTACAGTGGCGCAGCCTCGACATTTCGGGAATTGAACGAAGACGTCTCTGTTGTTCGGTACTGTTTCATTGTGCCGCAGCTTTATGCGTTATTTGGTCGCTTTGTGTGCTAATCGAGCGTGCCGCTGATGATGTGAAGCGTGGACTGATTGGTAAGTGACCAGTTCAGTCTAATCATATACATGTTGTATGTGTGTATACTCGTAAATATGTAAGTCTCCCTGACAAATGCTTTTCTAACTTCCCTTCCCATAGATTGGCCATTCTGGACGAAACTGGCCGTGGTCACTGTGGGTCTCACAGGTGGCGTGGTCTTCATGTATATTCAATGCAAAGCTTATTTGCATCTATGTCATCGCTGGAAGGCCAGAAACAGGTTCAAGCACTTTGTTTTCTACCGAAATTAAGGAAAATTTAAAACTTTTCGAAATAAATCATTTACAGAATACTGCTCATACAAAACGCACCAGAGAAAGTGCATGCTTTGTCGCCACCGTCACCCGCTGTCCAACATCGCAGTCATCACGAGGGCTCCTGTGAGCCGCATCCCTCTAGCATTAATGCACCCACCGCCGCAGGTGATGGTCCAAATGTTGAAATTGTTGCCAATGGCGCTTCTGCCTCGAATGGTTACAACTATGTCTCTACTGCTGGTGGTAACGGTAGCATTTCTGGCAGTTTGGATATGGAAGGTGCCGCGCAACTACATCAACATCCACTACATCATTATCATCTTCCAGCTGAACAGCGCCGTATGCAACAGAGCTGTGACACGGATTCAGATGTTTTGCCTACCACACATCACCATAGTCATCTGACGCCGCAACAGCAAGTGGGACAGGTAGCTGTAGCGGCAAATATTGAATGTGCACAGCTGCAAAATAATTACGAACGTGATTGGGCACTGGACGATGTGGTTTCTCAGATCTCGTCTTTCCGTCCTTGTCCACAAGGTTCGGGTAGCATGACCCCATTTCACGATTCAATACACAATGTACTCGAGCATTCGGAGAATTCAAGTAGCGGTTCGGTAAATGATGTTTGCGGTGGTTCACGTCAAGATCTCAGCACTGGTGGCATTTCAACGGATACGGGACGGGAGCATGCGCTACAATTAAGTAGTTTTAGTGGTAAGTTTATTATAAAGATATTGTCAAATAAAAAATTGAGAGTAATTACCGATAATAGCTAAAGCACCCCCCGAATTAATACTCAGAGATGTTTAGGAAATTAACAAAAAAAAAAGGTCATGTGAGTTAGATTTTAAATATTACAATAGCTTTTACTCATTCAGACTTAAATCCCGACATAATCAACATACGACAATAAGTCTTTGTTTACATCCACAATCTCTTTAAAGGCCTCATTAAACCTATCGATCTAGTACATCAAACTAATTTGGTTCAACTGCATAAAATATTTCCCGACCAGCTCTGAAAGAGGTTAGATCGACAGCCCATGGCTAGATAAAATCCAGAACTATTTCGATAAAGTAGATGTAGAACTGTGTACATTTTTTCTCTTCCGCATTTCTTCACTGTAAGGTATCTAACCTTCGGCGGCATGGTTTCCTTGTCGATTATTTTTACAAACTAGATAAAAAAAAAAAAATACTTGGTGACCAAATTGAGAGACGTCAACACTAGAGAAAAAGAAATAGAGACTTTCTTAGAAGTCATCCCATCAGAATCACCTCAGAGAAGCGTTTAAATAAAACACTCCAAAATACATCTGACCTTATATAAAGCATACTTCATCAAGCACAGTCTATATTCATATTAAGTCTATATTCATGTGAATTACGTCTAAATTTAACTCTAACACATTGATAAGATTGTGTCCCGCATGCAAAAAGTTCACTGACGACAATAACCGCAGTTTTGCATTCCGGCTCTGACCTACTCATTTTATACCACTTTCCATAAAGTTGAGGCCGACACTTAAAATAATCACTCAATCGGGTCAGGTCCGTTCCGTTTACCTCGAACGTTCCGAATGTTTTGGGAACGGAGCTTGACATCATTAAAAATATATATTTATGGTCTCGAAATTCTAATCCCTAGACAGAAGTTGGATAGACGAATAAAATACTATATTTTTCTTTTAAGGAAAAATGTTACCAGGTTAGAAACTTAAATTATGCAAAACAAAATTATATTTTTTTGTTATTTTATTGAATATTACGAATGGATCCTCCGTATATATTTGAAAGATTTGTAAGATAATACAATAAAAACTTGTTTCCGACAAAATGGCTATTGAGTATATACATTTCTTATATTCTGTTAATCACATATTTTCTTTGTGTATCAACAGGTAGTGGCGATCAAAAAGCACCCTCTATCAGTTCAGGTGTTTCGAATGCGGTGGCAAATGGTTTAGGAGGTTTCGCCTACAAACCGCACACTAAACGTTATTCCAATTCATCGATATTCGTAGAGAACCGCGACATCCTCAATGACTCGATGGGTTTGAGCATGGAAACATCCGTAGATTACCCCGCCACTGAGAGCTATCGCCACCCGAGCACAATAACACCTCCCAGTGCAGCAGATATCGAAGCTGAAAGTGAACAGCTGGATAAATTTCTAACGAAAGACTTACGTCGCTACTCGGACACAAAACTGGTAATCGGACCGGACAGCGAACCGATGTTGGGCGCAGATGTAGATGACGTCTTACTGCCATCAGCAGTGCCCCTAGAAGTCACGTACTCGATGAGAAGCACAGTACCCGCAGGTGGCAATAAACGTGTGCGTCAACTGCTAAAACAACATTCGGCTAATGCGACAGATACAATATTGGATATGGAGCTGCTCACTTCACCGCTGTCGCCACCAGCCAACTATGCGCTAAACGTAACAATGCCAACGGCGCGTCAGACACAAGCAGCCTTGCGGCGTTCACTGCACACTGTAGATGAGTTGGGAGCGTGCGCAAATGCGCAGGACTTACTGAGAAGTAGAAACATACCCAGCACGGCTGCAACGCCGAGTATGGGCGGGTCAAGACGACAGTCCACGTCAAAGCCAATGTTTAAATCGTTGCCAAATTTGAGTGGCAGTTGCGAGAATCTGCTTAGAAAATGAGCAAGCGCTGCAGTTCTGCCTGACTTCATCGAGGACAATGCTTAAATGAAGTATATGCATCTATCTACTATATGAAAGTGAAACTAAATGTACTGAGTTGACGCTCTCTAAGTTGTTTTGTGCGCACACATATCATTTTATACTTTATAATTGAATTTTTTAATTTAGTTTTTGTGCGTGCGACGAATAAGGTTTACTTGCGTCCAATATTTATTCACGCTTAATGTGTTTTGTTTTTGCTTTTGTTTATTTTAAGTGAACCTAAACTATACTTGAATGAGACTTTTTGAATATTCGCTTGTGTCAGAGTAAGGCTTAATGATTAAGCACAGCGTTTAGACTGTTCATTATAAATATGTAAGCTGCAGTAAGCAAAGAAATACAGAAAATATGAAATGCGATATTTGAAAATTGTTAAGCCGTTATACCTTTTGTAGTTATACACGCAGAGCAGGACAGATCCGATATTTCGTTACGAAATTTTATTTATTAAAATTTTTTTCTAGATCATAAAAAATATACATATGGCGTAGTTATATCAAGGAATTATTCTGTTTCCAAACTAAAATCATTTTCTCCATATCTCCGTATCTACCCATATTGTATTCGAAGAAAACTCAATATTTACTTAATTCACTATACTCGTGTATTATTATTGGCTGTACAAGTCAGCGTTTTTTATATATTATTTTGGTGTATTTAACATGTAGTAAAAGTGTGAGCTCAATTGTATACATATATATGAAAATTTGAAAATTTGAAAACACGTCTTATTTTGACTTAGCCTATCTGTGCTCTCAAGCTGTAAATGGAAATGTTCTAATACAATTTTTAACTAAATAACTATACAAGTCTATCGTTTAGGGAACCATCTTCCTTAAGAGTGATATAAAATAGTTTTGGGATGATGATGAAAGATCGATTGAAATAAAAAGAGTGTATGTCAAAGTCAAATACATTGTTTTGTCATAGGGTCAGATTTATGGTAAAATTCTTCGAAAAACTTGAATAAAAGTGTGCCAAAATTTTAACTCAATTAATAACATCTAGGTATATTAACAGATTTCTTTAGTTGATTTTAAGTTCTTACAAAGCTCTTCAATCAAAAATCGTAAGAAATATTGGATTTGTCCTGTTGCTCCCTTTAATTTCATAACTCAAAAACATAAGTTATAACACAAACCCACATGCCAATGCATGCAATGCAAAAGCAACACCCATTACCCCATTGAAAACAAATTTTTCTTACACCATTTACTTACGAAATCTCTACTTAGCAATTTCTCCTATGAAAAGTACGCATACATATTTTCATTGCATTAAAAAAAAGTGTTGAGATTTTGGAATGGTAATGCTTAATAAAAACTGTGATTAAACAATTTGTCATTTTGAGACTTTTTTGCGAATCGAACATACATACATTTACACATGCACATACACATACACTCATGTGAAGAGCACATATATGTGCATATATATGCACCTATATTTTTTTCTAAGGTAGATTCTTTAAATATGAATGGCAAGCAAAAGTTGGAAAACATTACTAAAACTTTTCACAGTACAACAGTATCATGCAGTACAGCGGAGTCAATAATCAGCTTACTCAATCCATATATTTTCTATGTGGATACTAATACATAATACATATAATAAACTTACAAAACGAAAGTGAAAACAATATGAAACTTAGAAAGAAGCAAATATTTTTCTATCAATAACTAAACCGTTATTTTAGGATTGCGCTTTGAAACCGCTTGTTTTTCAACTAGAACATGTTTGAGATTAAAATTCCAGTTCAATAACCTTTTCAAATTGCCAATTTCTTCCTCTATTTAACGCGCATGCCTCGAGTAATAATACTACTATACATTATAGCTTATTTACTTAATTATATAAATATATATGAACTTCTTTTTTTTATTTCCGATTTATGTACAGTATGTATACAAATACTATTATAAAATCATAAGCAAATGGAATTTTGTAATTAATTTTATTAATAATTACATTACATTTATTACAATTAAGTATGTATGAATCGCATACTATGGAGAACTATGTAAAATTATATCTATATTAATGTAATTTTAAAGCAAAAAATTTTAAACATTTTTTGTGGAAAATAAAAAGAGAAACTTAATTACAAGTACATGAATGAGGTATTTTAATTAATAAATTAGAATAATATGAGGGTGTTTGGACAAGTCTCTCTTTCAATTTCGACATTTAAAGGAAGTACAGAGATTGAAAACATCTGAACAATTACTTTTTCCCAACAATTTCCCCTACGAAATCCGATCAATCTCAACATCACATTCAATGACGTCAAAATACCGACTGTCAACAGCCAGTTAATACAAGGTGTACCTTCTAACAGCGATCGGAATCGGTCGGTGATCGGCAAATGCTTGGCGAGGACTAGCAGAATGTAACATGCGGGCTAGAACTCAGTACTTATTGGACGTATTTCAATGTTTCCTGAACATATACAGCTCTCGAGAACAAATAAACTGAAAATAGAGCTCAAGTGCTAAGAGGTTAATAAGGTGTAAGGTGTACCTACAGTAATCATTATCGACCATGAGGAAATAAAGAGAAGCAATAGCGAGGCTAAAGAAGAATAACATCATCGAATTTAGTTTCGAATTTTCCTAATTGTGCTATATGAACGTCAACATCAGCTTCACAGAATATATTACGTTGTGCAAATGGATGATCTTGTAGCTGGTTAGAATCCGGCCTAATATTACAACCTTATATATAATAAATATTAGTCTTCGACATTGTAAGCCATTTTTTCCCTTCCCACCCAAAGAAAATCAAGCAAATTCATTTGATTTTTTAAAACGTACAAAGAACTTTTTTTACTTGATAAATAAATTTCGGTTACAAACGAGTGCTTCTCAAGGTATTTACTACACAGTAGTCACCGAACATTTTGTAATATTACAACACAAAATACAAATTCATCTTCTTGTTTATTATAAAATACTGGAACATTAAATTTTTATGGAAATGATTTCAGTTGACTTAAATTAAATGGATGGCAATGGCCATAAATGATCATAAAATGTGATGTGATAATTTGTTACATCGTGCCTTTGTAACGCAACTTCTCCTACACATATACACGCACTCATTTTGCAGACTTCTTATCGCTATTCTCTTTCGCCTTCCCATCGCTGCTGGCTTTCGCCTTCCCATCGCTGTTGGTTTCCTCCGGTGCTTTTACGCTCAAATGAGCCGGCCCTGTCTGTTGTATCTGTACGATGCGCTCATTCGGTTTAATAGCCGTGCTTGGTGGTGGTGGTGCTTTCACCGTTAGTACACCATCGGATGAAATAGTAGACACCACATCTTTTGGATTGTAATCTTTCGGCAGTGTGTATTTGCGAATGAAATGGCGTTCTATCATACCATGGTCATCTTCGCGTTCCTCGTGCTTACCTTCCACAACCACCGTCTTGTCTACAGTTTTAACGGTCAATTCGTTGGGCTTAAACTGCGACACATCCATGCACACCTGGAAGCCATCTTTGCCGATAGTGGGTATTAACGATGAACCCGTCTCCTTGCCCAAACGTGCGCCACGACGCACCACTTGTGAACGATCGTATGGATAATAGCGACGACGTGGATGTGCCATTAACGAATGACCATGACGGATTGGTCTGAAAATTTCCATTGGATGTATACCGAAACCGAAATCATCATCCCAGTAGTTTTCCAAATCTCCATATTCGGTGTCGAGTTCACGAGCCAAATTTGCTAATAGTGGGACAATTGCCATTTTTTTCTTACTTATTTCTTTAAACTCAAGCGAAAAGATTAATATTGAACACTATTTAATTCAGCGCAAAGTGTTATAAAACACCTCTAGTTCTCAGCTTACTTCGTTTTAAACAATTTCACTTTATGAAGTTAATTTTCAACTGAGGGGAACGAGGAACTACCGTTGCTTTTATACCCGCTGACGAGTGAAAGAGCGTATTACTCAGCGCAACAGCGAAGATTCTCCAATTTTCTGCACATTTCTACTTTTTTCAACTGCGTGTGCCGACAAAATTTCTTTGAGCGTCAAAAAAAATCTTGAATATGAGCGCATGCGAGCGTATATGGGAAGCCATCAAGAGAGCATAAACTCAATTCGATGTTATGAGAAAATAAGAGAAACTAAATGAGAATATAAAATAGAAAATTCTACTCAACGCGCCTTGTTTTTGATGGCCTACCTTATGAGATCTCTTTGTGAATATCAAATATTATTAGTATTATTTTGATATAAATGTGTATGTTTAGTATTATATATATCAGCTATTATTGTTTTTCCGGAGAGAGTTTCTCAGTGTTGTATTTATGAGAAGTGCCGGAACCAGCCATATGGATTCAAATAAGCATAAACTTACATACATATGTGCATATTTGACAAACTTTTTTATTTAATTTTGGCGGTGCAAACTTTTCGACAAAGAAAGATCAAATGCGCATTTGTACTTTTGGTCGCGTACGCATAAAGTTACTCGGGATTGACTTCAAAGGTACTTCAATCAGAAAATTGGGCCTGCAGAACCAAATGCATATGTACATATGTACATGTGTATGTATGTAGATGTTTATATACATATATATGTAGTTGTTTGCATATACACATGTGTATGCCAGGTAGAAATTTATGTACTACAAGAACTCTGGAAGTTTTCAGTGTTGTCCCCAAACAAAAATATAATATAATAAAATATAACAATATAATATAATTACAAACAGGCTTTTTTACATCAAGTAAAATCTATCTACACACATATATACCTAGCCACCAACTAAAAATCAAGTCGGCAACTTAACTTTACAAGGCCTTATATTAAAAGTAAGCGTCACTGTAAACGATTTTAGATTGTGGCAAAAGGCAGTAATGCCTTTAAAGCCGAAATGTTACGAACCCAGCTGGATCCAAAACATTAGAGATGTTTATTAGAAATGAAGTTCCGCTTAAAAGTGGCCACAGCCTTATCTAATAGTTAAGTCTATTAAATGTTAAAATAAAAAGAAAATTTAAATTGAAAAGAATTAATTAGAAAATGTGTGCAGAAATCCAAAGAGAGAGGCTCAAGCATGAATCAATCACATTGTTTTAAATCTTCCAAGTGTCCCGATCTTTTACGTAGAGCACGTAAATATCTGTTTGTAATCAGACTGGATTCTATACTTAAAAACGGTCTGACATCTTAGATGTATCCGGAACACCGTTAAACCATATAAGTTACAAAAATTTACATTGCCAACCTTGAAAATATTATCTGGTTCAGAAATAAAATTAATTAAACTTAATTTCGATATTGCTATATGGTATTGCTGATAAACAGGTATTGTTGCGACACGAATCCTAAATTGAGGGATCAAAATCTACTGCATTAGGCCACAGTTACTGTATGAGTAGCTTTGCCATCAAGAGATATCGAAGTTTTAGTGAAATTGATACAAATATCACATCTTCAACAACTCATTGGATGTAATTTATAAAAACGTTTTGCTAAAACGTATACCCCATTTCTTGGGAATAAAAACCGTTTTCTATCCAATGTAATTTTAGAAAATCACCTCACCCTAATGTGCACAAAAATCTTTGAATGCGCGCAACTGAACCACCTTAATTCAGTTTGTTCTATAAAGGCGAAACGTCTCTACTTTCGGTCTCATCCCAACCACTATTTGTACATACAGAAAATATCAAAACTGAACTGCTCCCATATATGTATGTATGTAAGTGTACGCATATGAACAAATTATAATACTGTGGCGAATACGAATTCCAGAATCGACGATAACTTGCCATTTTTAAAAGTATCTCTTATGGGACTTTATTTGACAATCCCATTTCTGACACCAATTGTTACCGATTATCTAAATCAATCGTTCACTTTGAACCTCTACCCTGAGTTCGATCACTGGATTGTTCAATTAAAGACACAGTTTAATGGTTACACACTTTTCTTTATTTCTTATTTAACAACTTAATACTTTGTTAGTCGTTATTCGAGCTTACTTATAATTCACTTGTGCTTAACTTGGCAACACTCTTATTCGAACTGTTTTGCCCTTCCTCCTTCCACTCCACAGCCGTTGTACAGTAGATCGTTACCAACAGATCATCACTCGAACATTCTGGCAACTACTAAGTTCGCTATCTGGTTGATTCTGGCAGCTTATCGCCGATTCACTTATGTTCTGACATTCGAGTTCGCTACAAAGTCGCTATTCGATGTTTGGTAGATTCAGGTAAGTAGTTAACGTCGATTCTGGAATTCGTATTCGCCACAATATTAAGTAAAGCATCCGAAATATTTCTGACATTGCATCATGTTTTGAAACGTCCGGTATAATCCGGTAGTCGATGCGCACCAATAGAGAAGTTCGCGCGTCACTAAGAAAGTTGATGCTTTCTGACATTCACATAACCAATAAATTTACTTCCAAACAAAGTGAATAAATAAAACTAAATTGCTTTCAATTTTCAATGAAATTTTATTTTCAAACTTAAATTGTGAACAGACTCTTCTTCTCCTACGAATTAATTAACGCTTATAAATACTGAACAAAACATTGTACGAAATAATGAAATAGTGACTGATTAAGTTATCAATGCACAACTTTTAAGCTTTTGACTTCTCTTCCTTGGTAGTTTCCTCGGGATTCTCCTTCACATTCAAATGAGCTGGTCCAGTTTGTTGAATTTGGATCACACGCTCGTTGGACTTATCTTCGATGGCCGGTTTTGGTACACTAACTGTTAAAACACCATCCGAAGATAATGTGGAAACCACTTTATCGGCTTCGAATCCCTTCGGTAAAGCGTAGCGACGTACAAAGTGTCGTGAGATATAACCATGATCATCTTCACGTTCCTCGTGTTTACCCTCGACCACGATATGATCATCGACCACCTTCACAGCCAACTCACTTGGCTTAAATTGCTGCACATCCATACTAGCTTGGAATCCATCTTTTCCAATAGTGGCTAGAGGTAAATCTTTCTCAAATTTGCGTAACCGGCCACCGGATGAAGTTGTGATTGCTGGCCACTGAGTGTAGAACACCGGCTCGTAAAACGGTGTCAATCGGCTCAAGTCATCAGCCAAACTCAAGATCAGTGGTAGAGTCGACATTTTCACTTGTGTATTTAATTTATTCACTTCCCAAGATAAAGAGTAAAAGTTTTGTTCGAGATTTGATTTGAGATTTTGTGTGCGCTAGCTACACGCTTTCTTATTCGTTGCAATTTGAAATTCAACTATGCCGTTCACCGCAAATGGCGGCGTATTTATACTCACTGCTAGCGGAGCGGCCATTCCGATATGCTGAAAGATTACTACAACGTTGTCAAAGTATATACGTGTCTTTACTCTCTCACTTGACGAATGCATGCTCTTTGATGTAGTTTGTTTCTCCAGAAAGTTCGACTTCCATAAATTTCGATAAATATAAAAGGTTAAAGCGCAAAATAGCCGAGTTTTGTTTAGGCAAATGTTAGCCGGCAAATACACCACCTTCTGCGGTCAGGTATGTTGTAAATAAATAATATATATATATACAAAGGTACAAACATGTGTACAGTTAATTTAGTGGGACAAACGATGCATAAATGTATAAATAAATACTTTGGACGTTATTAACGACGTTAGCAAAATTAGCCTTTGAGAGGCGTTAAAAATATATTATATCTAGCAAACTATTACTCATAATTTAAATGTATACTTCAATGTGACTGTTTTTCAACAAAACATCTTATTATTAATTCCGCTCTAATAATAATTAGTAATAATTATTAGTTTGTTTGTTTTTTTAAGAACTTCCAGAATTTACTCAAAACAATTATTGCATTTAATGCATGACTTAAACGACGCGTGAGAGCGTAAATTATGTTGACTCCCTCGTTGCTAGAATCTGAAGAATTTACCGGAAGGATTTGTGTCAGCAGAAGTCTAGTTCTCGTATCATTTCATTAACTTTATCTATCAGCAAATTTGAGTAGAATAAGAAACTATATACATACATACGTACATATGTATACTTGTAAAAGTAATGGAAATTCACCAGTATTAAGCGAAAGCAAAATTCTTAAAAAATGCAATGTTGGTATACCATAGCATATTTTGTATACATATTTCATGCGTCAACAAACTACAACTCATGTTTTGACAACAAAAAAAAATCGAGTAAAATCTTGCAACTGCTGACTGAGAGAGAATGATATTTGCTCTTTTAAGTATACTCTCATTTGTCTTTTGGGAATGTTTTCTGGTAAAATCCGGCAGCTATTGGCTGAGAGCTGAGAACAGGCTTTTATGCATAGCTGTTATTTGCATAATTTGTTATGTTTACCCTTTCAGCTGATTTGAGAGCCATCACTCTGGGAAATTCTGTACCTCTAAAAAACCACTCAATAGACATAAGGGTATGAATGGCACACATCATTAGTGTTTCTTTATCGGACCCAGTATGTGAGTTGATAGTTCAAAATTTAAAATTCAGAACAAAATAGAACCCTTAGATATTTTTCAAAAATTGTAGAAATTCGAAAGCCATTCTAAATTGTAATATATGTGAATTACACAAGTAATTTAAAATTTCAGAGCAAAAAATTTAAATATGGAAAAAATGTGTTCTCCTTTATTCAATATAATATATATAGCAGTTGAACTTTTTCAAACAGATCCATAAGAAAAAAGAATAAATCGAAAGGAGCTATCACTTGTAGCAGTGGCTCTTAGAATTTCCTTATTTTCACAAATTATTTCGTTTTTCTTTTACCTTGACTATGAACAAGGAATCAGCTGCTAGCGATATTTCCCAATTTAGCATCATGCTAGTTCGGCATTCGCATATTTGTCCAAGCATTTCTCTCTATGAAAGAGAACATTAATAATTCATTTAAATAGTTACGGAGCCGAGAACATTTTTCTGGGAGGATACGGCTAGTATTAAAAGAGTTTACTTCTTATTGAAACAAAAGACTTAAGTAACAAACTCCATTTAATTGTTTTCGGTTCTAGAACATTCATAAAAATAGACAAATCTAGAAATTCCAGAACTACATAGCGACTATAAGGATTAAAAGACTTCGTACAACTACATACATGCATACGTAAAAATATAAAGGTAGGAAAAAAATTAAAAACGGTCATATGAATCCTAACAAAAAAAGTCATCATCCCCTCCACTCTTTGAAGCTAACGTTCTGCCAGAAAGCGATTGCAAGAACGAAAAATTAATAATTTTTCATGAACATTCTCCTTGCTTATTCATTACGTACTGAGACCGGGACTACGTTGATAGATCACATAATTTCCAAACAGGTCAGGTTTCTTGATTTAAGTATTTTCTCCAACATTAATTAAATAAATCGCATGGTAAAGAACAGCTCCATTTGGAACATATCGAATCGTATCAAACGGCCTGGTGAAGTCTTGGAGATATTTTGCAAGTGTTCCGTTTTAAATTTTGTTATAATCCAAATAAACATATTTTAAGCTGTGTTGGATTGAATCAAATATTTTTTCTTATTGGAAATTCAGTCTCCCAAGCGTGGAAGTAACGAACTATTCTTCACTCAAAGAAAACAATAATTCAAAGAAAATCCCGAGATCACAAGTACTGCCAAATGGGCAAGCATTCCTCAAAAATATTTCGGGAATATTTTCTGCCACTACAAGAACAAAAACAACATCACTCTTAATGTTAAGACCTGTCAAACTCAAAGTAAAACGATAGTGAAGCTGCCACCAGTTAGCTATTGTTTTCTTTTCCACACTGATACCTATCATTGAAAGACATATGTATGTTAAGTTTCGAATTTATTTACAAATTTATTTACACTTAAATGATAAACATACTTTTCTTCTCTTAATTATTAAATTAATCTACAACGAATCACAACTTTGACTTTTCTTCCTTGGTGCCTTCTTCAGGATTCTCCTTAACATTCAAGTGAGCTGGTCCAGTTTGCTGAATTTGAATCACACGCTCGTTGGATTTATCTTCGATGGCCGGTTTTGGTACACTAACTGTTAAAACACCATCCGAAGATAATGTGGAAACCACTTTATCGGCTTCGAATCCTTTTGGCAAAGCGTAACGACGTACAAAGTGTCGTGAGATATAACCATGATCATCTTCACGTTCCTCGTGTTTACCCTCGACCACGATATGATCATCGACCACCTTCACAGCCAACTCACTCGGCTTAAATTGCTGCACATCCATACTAGCTTGGAATCCATCTTTTCCAACAGTGGCTAGAGGTAAATCTTTCTCAAATTTGCGTAACCGGCCACTAGGTGAAGTTGTGATTGCCGGCCATCGGGTGTAGAAAACTGGTTCAAGCAACGGACTTAAGCGACTGAAGTCATCGGCCAAACTCAAGATCAATGGTAGATTCGACATTTTTAATTCTATATTTAGTTTATCCACTTCTCAAGAATAGAAAAATAAAAATCAATTCTTTCAATTTATTGTGAGTAAAAGTTTTATTTGAGGTTTGATTTCAGATTTTGTGTGCGCTAGCTACACGCTTTCTTATTCGTTGCAATTTGAAATTCAACTATGCCGTTTATCGCAAATGGCGGCGTATTTATACTCACTGCTGGCGGAGCGGCCATTCCGATATGCTGAAAAATTACTACAACGTTGTCAAAGTATATATTTGTCTTTACTCTCCCACTTGACGAATGCGCGCTCTTTGATGTAGTTTACTTCTCCGGAAAGTTCGATTTCAAGAAATTTCGATAAATATAAAAGGTTAAAGAACAAATTCAAGTATTACTTTTTTCTACATAGGGAGCAAACACAACCCCTATATACTAGATATTAAATACGTACGTAGATATTATTTTCATAGGCATGTATGCATGCACATATGAAATGCATGTAGATTTATATTTTTGTAATATACATACATATGTTCGCGGTTATAATTTATTCCATATATCTTTTTGCTACACTTTAGTTTTAAAGTTTCACTTAGAAATAAAGAATAATCGGCAATATTCTGGATATTTTCCTAGCCAAATGTAATTGGTAATAATGGCTAATAAACACACAAAATTAGGAATGCGGTATGATATATACATATGTATGTATGTATGTATATTTCAAAACTTTACTATAAAACCACCCATTTTTAAATGAAAATTCGAGGGATTTTAGAAAGTTTTGACACAAAAAATTTGGTGCAAAAATGGAAAAATCCGTTCAGACCTTCCCCTAGTATTTGTAAACCGTACATATCGCATAGTGAGGGAGATACGTTAATTTAAGCTGGATTAATTCGAATGATATCGGTCCATATCTTACTCTGCACTAATACATATGTATGCTAAATATGCTACGTAATCTCCGATATTAAATAATACATATATTTAAAATAGTTCTCAACTTCGCGTAAAAATTAATGTCTAACATAGAATGTTTTACGGCCTGTGTATAGGACTACCTTACTTGTTAAAAATACTTTTGATGACAAACAAATATTTCATTCTATTTTTAGATGAATTCTAGTGCGTGTGTACATATTTATGTACATAAAAGTTTGCATTTACATATGTATAAATTAAAAAGAAAGGCATAGATATACACATACTTGTGTAAGCATATATGCATATACATATACATATGTACGTATGTGATATAAAATATGTTATAATAAACAAAAAATTTATTGCAGGCCTTTAGATAATGTTAATCAACATAAAACTTACATACGTATATATGTATATAAGCACACAATAACTCATAAAATGAGTCTCATTTATATATGTATGTATGTATGTATGAACAAAATGGATATGCGCATTAACTTATTTTACAGCATGCAAGCTGAGAGGTTTCTACTGCAGTAATGAATAAAAATATTCACGCAATTTCTGGAAGCCGAAATTTCGTCCTATTAATCGACAAACAAACCCTAACGAACTGTACACACCCATCTATACAAATATACTCCATTGTTTGTATGTATGTATGTATGTATATAAATAGGAATGCAGGCAATTGCTAAAACGTAATGAAATTACAAGAATACCAGGGTGAACTCTACTCAGTTTCGTTGTTGTTGCTATTATCTCTCGGCACGCCGGCATGGTTGCTCCGCCAGTTGTGAGTATAAATACGCCGGCATTTGCGATGAGCGCTATAGTTGAATTTCAATTCAATTGCAACAAATTAGAAGTCGTTGAACAGGCCACGACAAATTCGAAAACAAAACTTTTACTAAAAATCAAAGCGAAAGAACTGTTTTCTATTTTTGTATTCTTGAGAAGTGAATAAATTAAATACAGAAGTGAAAATGTCGACTCTACCATTAATCTTGAGTTTAACTAATGATCTTGGTCACTTGACACCATTCTATGAACCTGGGTTCTACACTCAATGGCCAGCAATCACAACTTCACCTAGTGGCCGGTTGCGGAAACTTGAGAAAGATTTACCCCTAGCCACTATTGGAAAGGACGGCTTCCAGGCCAGCTTGGATGTGCAGCAATTTAAGCCGAGTGAGTTGGCTGTGAAGGTGGTCGATGATCATATCGTGGTCGAGGGTAAACACGAGGAACGTGAAGATGATCATGGTTATATCTCACGACACTTTGTACGTCGCTACGCTTTGCCGAAGGGATTCGAAGGCGATAAAGTGGTTTCCACATTATCTTCGGATGGTGTTTTAACAGTTAGTGTACCAAAACCGGCCATCGAAGATAAGTCCAACGAGCGAGTGGTCCAAATTCAACAAACTGGACCAGCACATTTGAATGTAAAGGAAAATCCTGAGGAGACTACCGAAGAAGAGAAAGCAAAGGTGTGATTTCTATTTGGATCCATTATTAAACTATTTTGGTTTTAAGAGAAAAAAGTCTGGCATTTAAGTTTTAATTAAATTTGAAATTTTAATTACAAATAAAACATTTGTTATACATTAAATGAGGTGTATTTTAATTAAGTTCGTTTCATGGTTTTTCCCTCAGGGTAAGTAAATAATAATTTGAAACTTTACGCTTCCAAACTGCAGAAGATTTTAAGGTTTGCTAAATTTATTTGAAAATTTGACTTCCATTAGTATGTATTGTTCATTCAAAGAATAATGCCAACGATTTTCTCGTGGACACAGTAGTTCCTAAAGGCTGACAAGAAACTGAAATTGCTTAAAATATCAAGCTGATTACTACTCCATTTAGCCACACTTCTGTTAGATCAATAATGTTATGGTCTAGAAACATTTTTGATTGATCCAGCTAGTAATTATGTATATTGTTGTCTAGCAAATATATTTGTTTTTCTAGATATCTCTAAAACCTCTTACTTCCTTCGAAAGATTCAGATTCATTCACCTACTATTTTCTAAAGTTAAATCTGTTGTGCAGTAATTTATTTAGGTACCATTGACCTAATTTCACATAGAGTCCAAAAACTTTCTCCTAACAATTTTAGTAGTCAGGTTCAAAAGACTTCTATATTGACGGGAAAACAGTTGTCAAAATCAATCCTGCCGACATTGCCAACAATCGTAACCCATTTCCTGTTCATTTCTTAAGAAGTTAACAGTATAAGCTTTTATGCATAAGCATTATACACCCTATACCAACAGTCCAATAGAAGAATTACGTAGTCACAGTACGTCGATTTTTGCAATTTAAATAGAAGAATTAAAAGCCCACGATTTTTTATTGTTAGGATTTATTTATATGCTATAATATAAACGTATTTCAGCATTAATGCAATTTTATAATACAATATTTGGCAGCAAATAATTGCGCATATGTGTATGTATACTGATACTGAAGTGATTTAACAGTTAAAACGATTCGATAATATTAAATGTATGAACCCCTGAGCAGCAAACCGAATGGTGACAATGAGCGCTTAAGCCTTTGCCTGTTCCTGACCAGTTACCTCCTTAGGATTTTCCTTTACATTCAAATGTGCGGGGCCAACCTGTTGAATTTGGATCACACGCTCGTTGGACTTATCCTCGATGGCTGGCTTCGGTACACGTACAGTTAACACACCATCCGAAGATAATGTGGAAACCACTTTATCGCCTTCGAATCCCTTCGGTAAAGCGTAGCGACGTACAAAGTGTCGTGAGATATAACCATGATCATCTTCACGTTCCTCGTGTTTACCCTCGACCACGATATGATCATCGACCACCTTCACAGCCAACTCACTCGGCTTAAATTGCTGCACATCCAAGCTGGCCTGGAAGCCGTCCTTTCCAATAGTGGCTACGGGCAAATCCTTTTCCAATTTACGAAGTTGATTTCCGGGTGCGGCAGCTAGTGTTGGCCAACGAGAGTAGAACGTCGGTTCGTAGAATGGTGTCAAACGGCTGAGATCATCGGCCAAGCTTAAGATCAGTGGTAGGTTCGCCATTTTTTTACTTTCAATTTACTTTTCACTTTCAATAAATGCACGCAATGAAATTTTTTTAATTTACTGTTTGCTTTGGTTTTTGCTCCGATGAGCGCTTACTCGACGAGTTTATCTTTTGCGACTTTCTGTTCAACTGAAGTCGCTTGTTGTAGACGTTTGCTCTTTTATACTCTCATACAGTGGCGAAAATATTCCTAAAAGCAGAGACTACAACAACAATAGAGCAATGGCTACCCTAACTACGGAAATTGATAAGAATACACAGAAATCAGAAATAAACGCCGGCATGTTTATATACAGACATATCTGTGAGAGATGACGAACGTGACAGATGTATAGCCATTAACTTATGGGAATTCTGTATCTATAGACCTTTTCAATGTATTTTGCTTGAGTTTTGCCGGCGAAAGATTTCTCACTCAGTAAAATGTTTCAAAATATATACATACAAAATAGCATTATTCTGACTATGCGCGATAAGAGTTGCTAAATGGCGGAGAATTTACGTGAACGTACTCGCAGAAATGGAAGGAAATTTCTGTTCTTACTTTTACTTTGTATTTTATGTTTCTTTGTGTATTGTTTTTAATTTAACTGAAAATATGAAGAAATATTCTTTATATAAAATCAATTTGTAAAAAAACATAATAAAAATTTTTGCTACTATATTTAATCATCTTTGTTTATATTTATATAAGAATAAGATTCACATTTTATCGAAAATTTAGTCGTATGTATGTATTTTTGAAATTTTTGTTTGAAAAAACTGAAATATCAAACTTTGTTATTGTTATCTGTTCGGATTATTCATATTTAATGCACATACATATGTTCAAGAATTGAAGTTTAACATAAACAAATTTTCGAAATTTTGTAGTTGAAAAGGTAAAAAAATCATTTCCACTTCTACACGAATTAGAAGAAAAACGTGCGCTTAGAAAATACTTCGAGGTAAAAGCAAAATAAATGTGCATTTTTAGTATTATTTAAAAAAATATGTATATGATTTTGAATTAATTCGAAACTCATGTAAGTGTTTTCAGCGATATACACAGATGATATAGACAGAGATATGGGCCCCGGGGAGCAATTTAAAAAAGAAGGGTGTGAGATGATATATTTTCAAAAAAAAAAAAACACGCATTTATAAATGCACGACTATATTTTGCAAGTAATGAAAAGTATGCAATCCCGATGTAAACATTAAAGTCGATGGACAGAGCTAAAATTCCGACTCTAAATAAACTGAAAATATTTGGTTTCACCTATGACAGTCTGAATTCCTTCCCTCCAAATACTACCAAACCACCGGATTGCAACAACAGCTTCAAATCGTTATCCGACAGCACCAGAGGAAAAACAAAGATGCTTTTCTGGCATCGCCGATCATTAATTACGCCATAGGACTAGTAGATAAAAGTTGAAGATGCTGCAGACCTGTCAGAACACCTCTCTTTGGATAGTGACAGGTTTACTGATGATTTTTTTTTTTTGACATCCAGTTAACGAGCATAACTTCCAAAATATATGTTCCATCCACAGACACTTTCCCACAGAAGAAACGCAATTAACATCTTCACCAACTCCACGTGCATGATGTCCTGAAAGTCAAAAGACAACCTAATGCAAACGAAATGCTACAGAGGCCTCGTGAAACAAGAGAAGCCATCGCATAATTAGGTTCCGAATATTACAATCTAACCAAAATTGATCAATGCAAGCCAAAACGTATATTCTGTATACTTCAAATCTTTCGATAACACAAATCTACTCTCTGCATTTCCCTTGAAACCCACTCAATAATTACATTTCCTGGACCCATCGTTGGAAAAGATCTATCTGGATACCACATTAAAGTGGCATGGTCTTTTAGTACTCTAGCTCTATTTGATTACACCGGTTTATGTGATTTACACCAATTATGTGTTCGATTCGCCACTATGCAAGATTTGGCCTTTGCATCGGTCTAATGTGTCTTCAATTTTGCACTCTTCTGCACATATGTACATAAGCATATGTTTTTGCAGGTATGTATGTCCATGAGTACCTCTCTGGAATATCTGAACGAGGTTCTTTTTTTCCTTTACAGCCAATTTCTCCTCTTTATGCAGATTTCCAGTTTTAAAACCACTTTTAAACATACGATACCCATGATGTACATATATACATATACGTCTATATGTTGGTATATATTTTGAATATATAAATATGTTATATATGGACGTATGTAAAGATAGACATCACGCCTAAGCTACATACTGATAAACTGGCTTGGTTAGAAGCAATTTTTTTCGCACTTGTGGCAAAGAGGCGACACCTCTTCCACTCCCGCGTGAGATTGAATGAATTTGTCGCCTATAACGCAACTACTAGATATTCAGCCACCGTGGAAACCATAGCGAAAATCATCATTTAGAAGACACAAAAGATAAATATGTATGTTTGTATGTAATGTTCATAGGCCTGTGTCGATTCAAAGATACTATCTTTATTTAAAAATGCATACATGTATAAACACGTATGTATGAGCTCTTGTGCTCTGCATGCGAATATATAAATTTATCGGTGCTTTGCAGCCATCAGCTGAATGCCATGTTCATTTCCAGTCCATGCGTTTCTCGACGCGAACTTCGCCAGCGCGATTCCACACAGTTGCGATGCACCAACCATGTCAGCCAGCAGCTACGCAATTCCAGAAAAACATACATGCATATGTACATACATATGTACACCGTGTGTAGCCACAGCCATTGCATAAATATATCTATGTACATAGTAGTGTACGAGTGTACGAGTGTGTATAAAATCGTTACGGTTTGAGTATCCACAACGAATAAAGCTTTGCAAGCCATCGGGCGCTACATGGGCCACGCAAACCGAAAAGGGCCAAGGGACTCATTTTCAGCGACATGCGCAGTGAAGCTTGTGAAAATTATACGGTGCCCTAAACGACTGCGAGTTGCGACTCGCTTTCAGCCCTCAGCCCCCGGCTTTCTAGAACTTCTGCGAGCAACTCGCCTGATTTACCAGCTGTTTTTTGTTGCTTTTACTGCTGTTCGTGCCGGTAACGTGGTTGTTGTTTGTGTTGTCTCGATTTGCCGGCACAACGACCGGTTCGCTGACAACGAACGCCATATACCCGATAGCAACAATAACAACAGCTGAGCTGGGTACTCTCTGTATGTTCCCCTTCCCTTCCTGTGTACTCTTTCAGCTGTTGTACAATGAAAGCGATGGAAATTTTGCGTAAATTTCCAATACATGAGGGAGACTTTTTGTGACTGTCGCGCCTGTCGGAGATAAGTAGATACATGCATATGCATGTAGGTATATACACATATGTATATAAGTAGATATGATGTATATGCGTAATGTAGATACATGGGTGCGTATTTATGAATTCATATGTATGTGATGCTGATTGTGCAGGCGTTAAAGGTGTGTGTAGCTAGGCTATTTTGTTGCACTACAACACAATATACACATATACATAGATATATGTAAATAAAACTTTGTTTATAAGCCTGAGGATAAAATAGGGCGCTTATTTACAAATATATTATATATATGTATATGCCATTTAAGTACATATTTACGTGTATGCCTCTAATTTCGTGTTTCAATGTTTACATATGTACAAACATTCCGCTATGAGCAGCCTTATAAAAACACGAAATATTAAACTGTTGAAAAGTAAAACCTTTCCTCCTTCCAATCGTAAATAAAATGTACGAGCTATCAGTGTACAAACCTTCATATCTCTAAACATACACACATATGTACATACATGTTTACATGCATAGACTTGAGCGAGCAAAGAGCGAGAAATCATTTCTGATGGCCGTGTGTACTTTTTTATTTTTTGAAGTGTCTAAAAATAGCTGTTGTTTATGGTAAAATTACAAAATGTTCTCGACTTGTACATAATATGTACATATGTATGTACATATACTCAAGCAAGTTGTTTTTAAAAAATGATAAACAAATGTTAAATTATTTGCACAAATTTTGTTTACAAACAACAGTGACTAACGAAAGCCGAAAAAGCCGGTAACGTCACGTAGGCGGGCTTTTATTTTGTATCACAGTATGTAGATATATGCATATACACGTATCTACAGATGCATACATATGTTTATATAGCCCAATCACATATTCTACTTAACACTTATGTGTGCATAAAAAAGTATGTGTGCACTAGTACAGTACGCTTGCCACAGACTGATTTTGGGATAGTTATCGATTTTTTCGTACATCTATGGTCCGGCGTTTTTATAAATTCAGCTTGGGGCTAATATATATACAATGATATGTATGTAAACAGCAAATAAAGTAAAGTAGTAAATAAATGTATAAAGCAAATAACATAATATTAGAGAGTTTTGGTTCAGTTTAAAATGCCGCGCATACGTTGCTATGTACGTATGGATGTAAGTATGTAAGCAGATAAATAACAGTTGAAAAGTACATTTATACGTGGCCAATGAAAACAATTCCAGAAAAATCTTAAGTGTTTATATGTTTATGTATGTGTACAAATGTATAGAAAGAAAAGGCTGTGGAAAATTCCCTCGAAAGGGATGTATGTATGTATGTATGTTTAAACATTGAAACAAATTATTTATGATAATAATGCTGCTGTTGTTGCTTTCAAATGTCAATACTTTTTTAATTTCTTTTTTTCAACGATTTAGTAGAGCTGAAAGCCCTTTAAAAGTACTTATCGAAATTTAACACCTCCGTGCATGGATGATTACAAATACATATGTATGTATATAAAAAATATACACACCTATGTATATACTCTTTATTTACTACATGCGTACAGATAAATTCTTAAATACACATATATGTATGTATGTAAACAAATGCATATGCATGTATGTATGCAAAATACATACGTATGTACATGCATATAAACAAACACATGCTTAAGTACATGGCAAATTGTTATGCTCCTATGAAGCACTAGAAAATATTTTTCATATGGCTACATAACAAATGTACGTACATACATATGTACATTTGTATATATATTTAACTATTTTGTAGCTTGATTTGTTTGACCATTTTCTTCTCATCAGAAATATTTGCAAAAGTGACTTAGCACCTTCGGACAATAAGCCAAAAATATGTGAATACATACATATTATACGTGCGTGCATCTGTATGTATGTATAACATATATAACATTTTATATTATTTAAGTCGCCCCTTTACAATTTTTATAAAATGCATTTATTTTTTGAGGATTGTTTATTTTCCAACATGCACAGCATTTCTCTGAAAATAATATCGCTCTGTTGTAACATCCGTAAATATTTAGAATATAATCTACATATATGTATGTACTTCTGCGAGAAACTTTTGGAACAGCTTACAATCGAGAAACCTATTACTTCTGAACGTAGTATATTAAAAGGTCTTCTTAATTTCTATTTCGGTGAGATACCCACATTTTAGAAAACCTTCACATAAGCAGGTTTATCCGGAGGAACATTGACTAATTTGTAGTTTAAAAAATGGCTCAACCTACCAATTTTTCTCACACTCCGAGCATTTGATGGATTTTATGAAAAGTAAATTCCTTTTGAAGATAGAAAATTTTTGTTCTGTGGTTTTAGATATTGCCTTGTCAAGCGGTGACCATTGACACTAATAAGAAGAGAAGTGTATCGTAAAGATAACCCGAAACCAAAGGAATTGTACTCCATATAATCGATGGAAGTCACAAAAAGTACATAGCCGTTACTTGCACGATTTCATCCTACTTTCGTATTCGATTATCATCTGCTAATCTAAGTGAGATATGTTAACGAACTTGAAAATTTCCACCTATTATCCGATACAGTTACAGACCGAGTTTAATAAACTTGTCGCCTTTTAAAATCAAATGGTAGGTACCCAGTCATTTGGTTTATGCGCAATATTGTTAAAAGATATGTTTTAATTATACCTTCAAAAATTCCCTAGAACCCTCTATCTCATCCAGAAAGTTAGTATCGTATATCCACAATCATTTATGTCAATGTTTGTAGTCCAAATCGTTCGTTTATTGAAAAACTATATCTTCCAGAGATTGACAGTTTGGTTGGTTTGGTTAGAACCTACGCTGAAAACACCATTTTGATCAACTTAGAACGATTTTTTTTCGTATTTGATGGATATGAATTGAATATAGGATGGTTCAGTTATCAAAAACTGTAATATGCTTCCTTTTAGTGTTTTTTAGTGCTTCCTGTTTAGTGTTAAATGACTGTGAATAATGAACAAAACGTTTACTATTCCGAATAAATAATTTTTTTTTTTTTTTAATAAGCTGTTATATGGTTTAATTTTCTTCTTATGCAACATTAGAAATCTTTTTCTAATTGCTATGCGGATAATATGTATGTACTTCAAGCAAAGTGGCTCGTGATCGAAGTCGATACCTATTAAAATCAAGGAGAAGATTTTAGCTTGAGATATTCATTTCTATGTACTCTTTTTTATAATCTGTACTTATAGATTATAGAAGATTAAGCTGGGTAAGGATTCTAAGATGACTCTAATTAAGCATTTGTATGTATGTTTGCAAAGAAGACCTCAGTAAACATAACTGAAATTTGACGATAAAAAGTTGAATTTCTATTAGAGAGTATTGACATCTTAATAGACTCCTAAATAGTTGCAACTTTGATGTTAATCGATTCTTTATGTGGCAAGTTACACACTTTATGGAGCATTATCATATAGACATGTGGGTATTTTTCGAAAATAAATAGATACACATATATATATATGCATATTTGTATTTAATTAAGCAAATATATAATAATTCCTATATAAATTCATCAACTTAATGAACCCATTTTTGCAAAGGCATATACATAATGCAGCTTTTTATGAATAAAGAAGGAAAATAACCAGTTAAAATGCAGCGTCGTATACATTTGGAAAGCGTCCACTGCGCACACCTATGGCTGCAAAGCTTTAGCAGCGACGCTGCGAAAAATTCATCTCATTTTACACTGCAACAAGAGCAGCAATAAGAAAAATGCCAAATGCAGTCGTCGCATTGCAACGTATTGCAAAAAGCAGGCGAGCTGCACGCACACAACTTGGCACAATCGGCTGCCGGCATAACGTCGACTTAGCTAAGCTGCCGGTTAGTTTCCTGGCGCACCCCGATCATATGCTTGAACTTGGACTTCCAATCGAATTTGCTGTAAGCTTTCCATTCAGCGCTGCAAACTGGTTTAAAAGGGCAGCATTCAGCAATTTGCGCTCATATGAAAACCAGTTAGGAAGCAAATCGGGCGTGTTTCGGCAGCGCATCGGTTGCATTCGAATGGTACAACTTCTACTGCATCACTAACTAACCAGCTTAAAAAGAACAAATTGATGTATTTTTCGAGGAAAAACGTTACACATAAATAATTAAATACATTTCGTTATTTATAGCGAGAAAACGGCGAGTGAAAGGTCGGAAAGAAATACGCTGCCTTTTGAAACGTGTCGTGAACTCGTGAACGTGTCGCTGACGTGCGTGTGCAAAAGTGTGAGTTTTTTAGCAAAAAAAAATAAAAATACTTTCCATAAACAAAGAAATATATATATATATCTATATATATATATAAAAAAAAATATACATACAAACACACCTAAACGATGTCACTCATACCGTTCATACTCGAATTGGCCGATGAGTTGCATGAATTCAATCGTTGCCTGGCTACCGGTGGTATGGATGTCGACGACTTCGGTTTCGGTATCTATCCGCATGAGTTGCAGTCGCAGCAGCAGCAGCCGCAACAGCAACAACAACAGCAGTCGCAACATCCACTGCAACAGCAGCAGGCACAGCAACAACATTTGTCGCAGCAGCGACGCCCTCGCACCTTCTCCCAGTTCTATTGGTTGCCAAATATAAGTAAAAGTCGGCATCATCCCTACTATCGCGGCAAACCATGTTGCAACAAAACGCCCATACATTTGGTGCACGACCATCAGCTGGAAAAGGAAACATCTTCGACTGCTGGCGGCGGCGGCGGCGGTGGCGGCGGCGTCATAAATTCTAGCCCCACGACACCCGGCGCAACTGTGGGTGACAAGGAGTCGACGGTTACTAGTGCTCATACCACAAACTCGACGAGCTCATCCAATACCGCTGGCAATTCGGCAGCTGGTAAATCCGCGTATTCGGTGGTTAATAAAAATGGCTTTCAGGTCAGCATGAATGTGAAGCAATTCGCACCCAACGAACTGACCGTCAAGACAATCGATAATTGTATCGTCGTCGAGGGCCAGCACGAAGACAAGGAAGATGGGCATGGCGTCATTTCGCGACACTTCATCCGAAAGTATATGCTGCCGAAGGGATATGACCCGAGCGAAGTGCTTTCAACATTGTCCTCGGATGGAATTTTGACTGTTAAGGCGCCACCGCCAACACAGAAGACTGACGAAACTATGGAACGCATTGTCGATATACAGCAAACCGGCGGAACGGTACAAGTTCAACAGAGCGCTGTTAAGGAGCCAACAAATACCGCTAGTAGCGGCAAGGAAGCCCAAACCAGTGCAGCATCTGCTGGGGAACAGACAGTGACAGTGACTGCCGCAACAGTCGGTGCAGCTGGTAGCTTACCAGCAGCGTTAGCAACAACATTACAAAAACAACAACAAGCAGAACAACAGCAAAAGCCACAAAAACAGCAGCCACAACAGCTGAGTGCAACAGTCGAAGTTGTGCAACAACAACAGCAGCCGACGAAATTGTCACAGCCAACAACAAAAGACTTGCAGGTGACGCGCGAACGCAACGGCAAACTGGAAACGAACGAGTTGCTCCCCGAGCAAGAGATTGAAACACGAACAGCTGAGCAGACAGCCACGTCTTCCAACACCAACACCAACAACATAGCCAACAATAATAACAACAATAATATTAATACTAACAGTAACAATAACAGTGGCGTCACCAACATTGACTGTATCGAGTTAAAAGCCGCTGCTACTGCCAAGGCCACTCTGCAAACGGAAGTGAAAGAGAAGGAGCGTGCAGTAGAGGATGCCGAGCAGACACACACACCCTCTGCTATAGGGAATGTTAATAATAAAACGCCACACGCAAGCGATGCCACAAAATCATCGTCGACAATGGACGCCATCATGGCTGACGCTACAGCAGATGAGCCAATGGAGACGGAGGAAGAACTGGAGGCAGTTACTAAGGAAGAGGTGGTTGCACAGAAACCTGTAGTGGTCTCAATACCCACAGCAGATATTGAAGATGACACAACGGCCGCCAACAATATTGAGGTTGTCGTTAACTCAGCTATAACAACAACAACAACAACAACATCTAATAACAATACCACTTCCAATGATATCGTTACACCGTCTAACGACGCTGTAAGCGCCGTAGAGGCTAACGGTATCGAAATTAACACAACCAATAACATTGATATCGAGTTGGCGCCCGCAACTATTGCTGAGGCCAGCGACATCGTTTTGGTTACCAATAATGGTGTGTCCAATGATAAGACTGCTTCCACAGGCGATGGTCTAACGATCAGCTTGGAGACAACAGTAGCTGAAATTGATGGTGTCACAGACATGGACACCGATGTTGCTGAGATCGCCGACGTCGTCGATGGTGTAGCTGATACCGATGGCATGGATGGTGGTGTCATCGCCATTGGTGTCGATATCGGCGTCGGCGTAGATGTGAATGTAATCACACCAGATGGCAACAATACTGCGCAAAATGTTGAAGATGTCAATGAAGATAATCTCTCTGCTGGTAATTTAGTGGCTGCTACCCAATCGCCCACATCAGCTGATTTAGTGGCAGCAGCTGATGCAGCTATACTTTTGGCAAAGACGCAATGTGATGGTGGCGCCGGTGATGTCGTAGCCAGTAAACCTGCTCTAACCACCGAAGAGATAACTAACTAAGCGTGACAGAGGGAGAGAGTGTAGTGGCAGCACGAAAGATTTGAGCATAAGAAAAACAAAAATATTGCAGTTAGAAAAAGTAACGGTATAAACATTCACTTTGGCAGATACATACGTATATATGAGAAAAAAAAAAGAACACACAAAAAAAAAACAAATTGCGTTTACATTTTAAGTACTTAACTATGATAGTAGCAGGTAAAGGTAAAAATAAAAGTAAAAATTAAAAACAAAAACAAAAAGCAGATGAAGCAAGTGATATAAAAAGTAGAAATATAAATCGCGAGGAAATCGCAGGAGGCGCATATAAAAACGCCATTTCCTACATGCATTCATACACATTCTAACATAAATTAATTTTTAACAAACATACATACACATATATATACAAATAGTAGTCAACTGAACACTAAATACTATTAGTTAAAAAGCCTTGCAAATTATAATAAATCGTGTATGTGAAAAATTACAAAAATGTTTGTATTAATTTTCTATATATACATACATACAGATTTTGCTGCTATTCAAATAAACTGAATTTACACTTATTTCATTCCAACGGTTTATTTGAGACTTTTATGTTCCTGTGTAGCCTGAGCTTACCATATTTTATATTTATTTATCGTTATTTAAATTTACTTTTGTTGTTTTATGTCAATTTCATTAACTATACCATTTTTGTAAACTATTACACATTCAAATCATTTCTTTTTATCAAAATTTCTATTAGAAAATTCAAAAATCTAAATATTTTGATGTCATAACTTTTCAGTGTTTTTTTTATAATATTGTATTTACTTTAAATTAAATTCACTTCATAATACTTCATACCTATTTTCTTATTTATTTTTTAAAAGTTGTTAAACAAATTTATTAGTTTTTCTTTTATTTCATTTACGGTATTTAAATATTTTTACTTTGCTTACATTTATTTTATATTATTCAATTTAATTTTTATATTATATTACATTTCTTTTTATCCTTAACAATTTTTCATTTCCTTTTATTTTACTACATTTTTAATTTTACATTCGATGTTTTTTTTTCGTCCCTAATGTTTTTTTATTTCCATTTATTTTACTACATTTCACTTCCTTTATTTTTTACGTTATTTAATTTTTTATTATTTAAATTTTTATATTCAGTTTAAATGCCCCTTTCATAAATTTTTTTAATTTATTTCATTTCAAATGTTTTTTTTATTATTTAATTAATTTAATTTTATTATATTTTTTATATTCACTTATTTTCTAGGTTTTATTTTTTTTTTATCTTAGCTATCTTATTTCTCTAAATTTTTGTTTTTTTCCATTTCAAAATGCTTCATTCTTCTTAATTTGTATTTACTGCCCCTTAATATATTTTTGGTATTTAATCTCATTAAAATTAATTTAATATTATTTAATTCCCGTTAGATTTTTACTTATGAGGTATTTATTTCACTTCTTAATATTTACATTACTTATTTTTTTAATTATTATATATCTCATATATCCTACCATAAATCATTTTTTACTATATTTATTTTTCTTTCATACAATATTGTTATTTTTGCTTTTAATTATTTGATTTATTCTTTTGTTCTCCAATTTTAAATGTTTTTATTTGAGTGCACAACGTTCCATTATTTTCTTAGATTATTTTTTCATTTAATATTTTATAAATTAATATTTTTTTAATTTTCAATAATTTCATTTGACTACATTGAACTTATTTTCAGGTTCACTATATTTAATTTCATTGAAATTTACATAAATTTATTTCAATTTTTAATTCTCTTAATTTAATTTCAATTAACTAATATATTATTTAATATTTTATTTTAAATTTAAGAAATAATTTTTAAATATATATTAATATAATTTTTATTATTTTTCTACTTATTTCACAATTTATTCTTTAAAATGTTTCACCTTTCTTGATACTGTATTCAAAACCATTTTTATTTTTTTTAATTTTTTACAAAATCTTCCTATTTTATTTAATAAACGTTCAATCTGGAGTACTTGCCACTTTAGAATTACATTAATTTGCAATTATATGTATGCATATGCACACATAGGTACATCTTCTCTCTTTTCTTCTATTTTACACATTTATGCATACATATATACAAATATATTCAATTTTATGTATGTATGCATGTGTATGCATGCATGAAAACAGAACAGAAATGAAAACAGCTGTACCAGCAGCAAATGAAAATTAGTAATAAATGCAGCAAAAACAACAAAAAAGACACAAATACCGCTAATAAATATATTACATATAAACGACAACAAAAAATAAATAAAACAGAGAGAGCAAAGGCAAGAGAGATTCAAATATTGATATTAAAGAAGTAAATATATTGCGAATTAAAAAATAAATAAATAAAGACACACATGAAAAAATTTAAAAGTAAATAAAAACGCATTAACAGAGGAATGGAGAAGATTGCAAAATTAAAGAAAATACTTATTAAAAAAAGCGAAATTGCAATGCTAATAATGACTAGGGCGATAATGATGATAACTACTATGATGATGTACGCTATATTCTGTCGTACTGGATACACAATAAAAATAAACGTAATCTCAAAAAAAAAAAAAACAAAATTTGTTTTAATTAAAATAATAAAAAAATATATTTAAATAAGATTATAAAAATTTTTAATAGTGGTTTTTTCGATCAAACGATTTTATTAAATTTTATTTCGATATATTTTCCCTCTAATTTATATGAATAGATAATATGTAAACAATATGTATGTATATCAAGACAGAGAACGTGCACCTTCATTTTAGCTACTGTATATATACATGTGTACATACTCGTATATATTTATATGTACTTATATGAACTCATATGTACTTATCTATATTTTATTTTTAAACTTTTTGCTTTTTACTTTCAATTTCTATTTTAGCAAATACTTTACTTGTGTGATGGCAAAATGCCCTTAAATTACGTTAGCGACTAACTGTGTATCCCGAATGAATCATTGCTTACAGGCAGCTGCCAAACCTGCGGCTCTTGCGTTTCCTTAAGTAACGATATTTGCCATTTATATCGAACACCCTGAGATGGTGCATAGTAATTTTTACTACAAGCTACTTTTTCCTTAATATTATGAATTAATTAAATTTAAAAATATGGAATACATGCTATAAGGGTTTCGTATCAATATTCTCACCAAGATTTTTACTTGACACTGCAATACTTAGATACATACATATGTATATGAGATCTGCTCAAAAACGCCATATTAATTAAAAACGATAATCTCAAAACCTCAACTTCAATTTTTTCCAAGATCTTTCGAAATAACACATTATCTAAAATAATAATCTCTCAAATTGAGCTGATAAATTTTTGTAAAAAATAGTTTTTTTTTTAATTTTTAAATTGGTTTCAACTGCGTTCTTACTTTATAATATGATTCAAAAGTTGTTTTTATTAGAATTTAATATACGATTCGAAATTTGTTAAGTATTCTGTAAAAATATCGATTCGAGTTATTTTCGAACTTCAAAATAAAAAAACTTTTGAAATTGAGGAAAATATTTGGCTGAGCGAGCTAAAAATAATAATTCGAATTCTAGGAAATTCAAACGCATGTATTATATTATACACAAACAATTTCTATAAAAAACATAATGCTCAAATTTTTACAAAAATTGAGCATACAAAAGTTGATTGAAAAAAATGTGATCTCTAATTTTTCGAAGCTTAAATCAATTATTATTATTATTATTACTTTTGCGGCCTAAGCCTAGTTTACAATTAAAATAATTTTATAATAAATTTCTTAATATTAGCTTATAGTTAAGGTTTCAGAGTATTCAAAAAGTCGGGTCTTAAAAATATTAATTTCTACACAATTTTTTATTTCGTTCGTTCGTTCGTATTTCGTTTCGTTAATTAATTGAAATATTTAAAACCCTTATAAAAAAGTTTGTTTATCTATTTCAGTTCTTAATAATCCTTAACCTTAAAATTGTTATACTGTAATATAAATTAAATTAATTCCGTTTGAGTAGTTAAATTGTTAAGAATTGTTAAGCAGAACTGCTGTTCCAACCACCGAAAGCATACAAAATACGTGGGTTAAAGGCAACCGAAGAACTTCATGTGTTAACATTTTTATTTCTTTTTGATTGTTCTTCAAGAATCCTTCACCAACGCTCTAAGCTTACGGTTACTTGATTTTACCATTCCAGCTTTTTACTAAATATCACTTAAAAGTTACTTTGTGAGACTTAGTTCACGTGCTTGTGTAAGCATGCATGCTATGTCCTCAATTCCATTGAACCATAAGCTTTTGGTAGTATATTTAACTTGTTATTTGGTTTTGGATAAAATTTGTAAATAAAGTTTGCTAATGTCTGTTTTATTTTTAATAATCAACATTGGCGTGTTGCACACAGTCGCCAACTGCCCATCCATCCAGATTTCCATCAGACCCTTTCAGCGCCAACGAAATTCATAGCAATGACGTCGGACGCAAAGTGCAATGAGACGACGCCATGCTGCAGAGTATAAAAGGCGAAATTTCACTAACAAAAATTTCATAAAATTAATTGCTAGTAGAGGACTAACAAGTATTTCAGTGCAAAATTCAACTCATCAAAATAAAATATACTAAAAGCAAATAAAAATGACGCTTGTGCCAACCACGTATGACAGTTACGCGCGTGAACTCGTGCGCCCACGTTACTATCCACCATATGATTTCCATCTATACCCCTACCTCTGGGACGATGCGCGATTGTGGTGGCCCCCAACCGAACGTCTACTGCGTCCACTGGACGAATTGGTTACGCGTCGCGTGCGCAATCAGTTGATACAATCCTCACTGCTAGACTGGCGTTATCCGATGCGTTGGGAGAATTACTATGCTGGCGAGCGTGTACACGTGGATGAGAAAGGCTTTCAAGTGGACATTGATGTGCGTCAATTTAAGCCACACGAGATTATGGTGAAAACCAACGATGATTATGTGATCGTGCAGGGAAATCATGAGAAGCGGAACGATGGCAATGGACTGGTAGAACGCCACTTTATACGTAAATATTTACTGCCACGAGGATTCAATGCCAACGATGTGATTTCAAATCTTTCCTCCGATGGCATTTTGACTATCAAAGCGCCACCTCCGCCACCAACTAAATACTACACACCGAATGAGCGCCTCGTGCGGGTGCATGAAACGGGTAAATTGGCATTGCCCTGGAAATGAGTGTGATTCGCTTGAGCCACTGCAAAAAAAATACAAAAAAAAAAACAAATGCATGAAAACCATTTGGTGACGCAGGTGAAATAGGAACAAATGAAAAATAGTTTAATTAGAATTGTAAACACCTTCAAGTTGTTAATAAGTACAAAAGTGAAATAAATTAATCATCAACAAAAGTTAATTATATTATATAATCGTACGTATGTAGTGTTGTAGTTGCTGCTGTTTTTAAGTGCAAGTGAAATGCTCATAAATTTCGTCAAAGTAAAGAACGCAGTAGGAATGTCTACTGAAACACAAAACTGATGAACTTTCAATTTTTCGAACTCTGAAGAGCGAGTTTACTTGAAAAAATCAAAAATGCGCAGCATATAAGCGCAGATATTGGTACAAAATTTGGAATTTCTTGCACAAAGTGAAGTTTTCGCTAGAAGGCTGCTCATTGATGCAATGTTGTTTACATTTTGAATATGTACATATGCATTTAAGTATACAGATACATATATATCAGAAGAGATTTCAAAATCAAGGTCAAATAAATTTTTGGTACATTCTGCTCAAATTGAAATATAATGCATATAATTGCAAATTAAGCTTTAATGATGCATATATGTACATATAAATAACACGCTTATATGTACATATGCATGTTGTAGATACTTCTGCGGATACTAAACTATAAATTTCACAAATAATAAATTTAGGTAAAAGATTTTGATCTTCTACACTATCTTTATAGAAATATGTATATGCATGTGTAATATGATGTATGTAAGCGGATGTAGGCAGTCTAACAGCAGCGAATAAATTGCTTAGCTAAGTTTCTCACCAAACTTTGTGGTATGCTTCTCTTTAATAACCTACAAGTGGAGAATCCTATAGTTCAACATCTGAAAAAAATATTTTATAAATGCCATGATTTCGATTTATAAGGGGTTTTGAGCTTACGAACTTCAGTTAATCACGCACTCAAACTATTTATATTATACAAGGCGGTCTCTACAAATATCACTGCTGGCATCTGATATTTTGCTCTTTATCCAAATTCCGTTTCCTCTAAAAATTACGAACTCCAATGTAAAAGCGTGATTATCACTAGCTGAATCTTGGATTAAAATATGGGTGGAGAAAATTAAAAATTACGGAAAATACATATACTTCTGACATAAAAAAAAGGTTCATAACAATTTCTACGTCCAATGAGGTTCCTTGAAATTTGCAAAACACCCCATATTTCTGAAAATACTAAACAGCAAACTATAAACAAGATCTCAATCTATTCCTACTTTTCAAAGTTCGGTCATATTTTATTACCACGCTTTTTATTACCATATATCTGTTAAAAAGTTGATTGTCTTGAGCTTTCCCATTGCCTCTTTAACCTTAAAACAAATTGATTGACAAAATAAAAAAGAAGAACCTCGTATTCGGCTGAAGAAATTAGAATCGCAATATTAATTAGTTGAGTAAGCTCTTAGAAAATTAAAAAAAATTTGTGTAGCAGTTCCCATACTGTTCGTGGAAATCAGAACCTTCCAAAATTTAATGTCACACTTTCAAGCAACAATATCCCAGTTTTCGAAACAAAGGTGTTTGAAAAATTTCATTGCTTTATGAAATTAAACACAAAATTTATTATTTGCAGTCTTCCTTTTTATTTGTAAATAACTAATAGTAACATATGTATGAATGTATTTCGTTCGAAACACTTAAAACAAAAATCCCGTTCACTTTTTATCCTCGATCTCAGCACTCTTATCCTCCAGTGGTGGATTCTCCTTTACGTTCAAATGTGCTGGACCGGTTTGTTGTATAGGAATCACACGTTCTGCAGCGTTATCCTCTAAACCAGCAGGTTTTGGTACATTAACCGTTAATACGCCGTCTGATGAAAGTGTTGAAATGGCCTGATCGGCTTTAAATCCATGAGGTAGAGTGAAACTGCGCACAAAATGTTTCGAAATGAAACCATGTTCATCTTCACGACCTTCATATTTTCCTTCTACGACTACATTGTTGTCTACCACTTTAACCGTTAACTCATTGGGTTTAAATTGTGCGACATCCAACGACACTTGATAGCCCTCTTTGCCCAACTTTGGTTCAACCTGGTTTTGCAAGTCCTGTTGTAAACGACTTAAACGACTCCATGGTGAATATGTAAACGGCGAGTTGAAGAAGTCATCATAAAACGCTGAAAATGGTGATCTGCGTGGAAAAGCCAAACGTTGCATTTCCTCAGCCATACGCCATAATGTTGGAAGTGAACGCATTTTTACAACAAATCTAGAAATTCCACTTCGTAAAATATTTCCACACTTGGTAAAATATTGCAGAAAATTGTTTTGTTTGAAATTTGTTCGAAAACACTTTCGTCTTCTAATATAATTTTCCGATTTTTTACTGGAGTTGCACCAAAGAGCCGTTGGCTTTTATACTTTTCTAGCTAAACGGTGCTGCTCTCAATTCTAGTACATTACTCTCGCGATTGCTCATTTACTCACGCTCTTTCGAATTCTTTCTTGCGCGCACATTCTCGTGTTTACTCGAATTTATGTAAAAACATCTGCGCAATGAAGACGAAAATTCGTGAAAAGTAGATAAGGGGTATTAAGCAGAATTATTGTTTAAGTGTTGAAGAGAACAGTGCGAGAGTTTTGCTGGTGGTAAAAGAGCCACGGTTGTATGAGAAGATAGAATGATTCTGGATTTTCAATTGTTGTGAAAATATTGTTTTTCTATTTATTTTTTTTATATGTATACTGTAGAAAGCACATTTGTGGTGAAATTTAATCCACTTTTGTGATAATTAATTGAGCATATTAGCTTCAAAACTTTAAAACCAACACAAAAAGTATAAAAGAATATATATGTATGTACATTTATGTGCATTTATGTAGCTAAATATGCACATTTGTATGTATAAATGTAAATGTGTTTTACTACAGTCGAACTTCTCTATTACGAACTTTTTTACAACGATGTTTTCTATCGTCTCGAATTAAAAATGTTATGATAAAAATCAATAAACAGAATGTCATCATTAGTAATATTTGCATCAGTTATCAGTTTGTAATTGATGTACATATAGGCTGATGTAAGCAAAATGTTGAAGCGTAGTTGAATTTCGCTTGAGCAAAAACTTTTGATTATCAGTGAAGTTGAAAGAGTCCTTAAAAAAAAAAAAGAAATTGCCACGCAGTTTGGATTCCTTGAAACAGTCCTTCAACAATATTGAAGAAAAGAGAGGGTCTTTTTAAGAAAGAACACGGTGAAAATTGAGCTGTTTTTACGAAGATCTTGAAGGTGGTGCGTACATCATGGGAACCTCTTCCGACGAAGATAATCTGTGATGTGTTATAGAAAATGCTAGAGTTCAAGATATCTAAGGTCTTATACTTTTAAAATTATAACCAACAAATCCGTTCTAAACATCCAATCCATCCCCATCCATGAGCTATGTACCTCACAATTCAGAAAACTATGTACATCAGCAGTTGAAGTACTGCGCACCTTTATCAGAATGAAAGATAACATTCCTGAAAACGTATTTGCCTCTCTTAACATGCTTGAAGCTTTAATTGAGAAAGAAATGTGGAAAAATCAAACCCAAATAAAATTTACAAATTATTTTTTTATTAATAAATTATTATTTTTTTTTCATTTATTATTTAAAACACAACCCTTTCAAATAATTCAAATATAAACCAGTTACTAGTTTTCTATTTAGCGAAGTTTATTTTCGACATTACTTGCTTACCGGTGAATTGCTTATCTTGCCTTCCAAAAATAAAATGTAAATATTTTTTTCTTTCAAACTCTTAAGCATTAAGTACATCGACACATTCACGCCGTTACATATGATAATAATTAATAGAGTTTTCCAACTAAAGTAACCAAAAGGCATCGGAATTGTTTTCAATAATATTTTGAAACTTCAGTTTAAATGAGTGGATAGATATTTACATATGTTAGTACCTAATTTAACCTCACTTTTCTAGATATATTGAAATTTGGTTAAATTAAAAGCATTGATATTATAATACATGAGTTATTTTTAAATTATACTATCAAAACAAATCTGTCGAAATAATTTAATACTTTTCGGTCTAAGACATTTCATTACATTACTTTTTCAATTACACAACTCGAATGTCAGTACTCTAAACAAAAAACAGGTAATAACGGATTCAACCAGAAATTTTTTGAACACCTGGCAAATAGAGAAATTCTTCCCTCTGTAATGTCAATTGCGTATTAGCTTTTACATGGATCGATTAGGTAATATAACACCGTAACACGACCGCTGTTTTTTTGTTATATGAGGGCTAGGAGTACAAGCTAACCGATTTTATAATTTTTTGCTACCAGGTAAGGATATATGTATGTATAAGTACTATTTTCATTAAATTTTATAAAAACATTGAATTAGAATATAGGGTGTAAGGGAATGTATAATTATGTGTAGGAAGTGGTAACAGTTTAGAAATCGAGAAGATCCTAAGTGTTGATCAAGTATCAATCTTAGTACAATACATGGTAAACTGTGACTATATTTTTATCGGTAGGTTAATCGATTTCATTATTTTTGGTTTGAAAATACAATACATTATCCTAAACGTAAGATACTTATATAATTTCATTGGGATTACAAGATCTTATGAAGAATTGTTTTCAAATTTTTGCACAACATTTAGCATAAATTTTGAGTATTTTCTAAACATTCGAACATTCATTCGAACACTCAAAGTGTTTAATAGACTTGACATATGCTGAAATAGCAAGCAAAGCCATCTTTAGCTAAATTTTTCTCAATTTTTACTCTCAATATCTGAATCAATACAAATTTGTTTGTATTCTCTGTTCCTTATGCTCTTCTCAACTCTCATCGTAAGTTTTTTTCCCAATGTGGAGAGTACTTGATAGAAATTTCACAAGATTCAACATGTATTTATTTTATAAAATTTTCTTTTAACATATTCAATTAAATTGACAAAAAATTCTCGAATATTTAAATCAAAAACGTTTATACTTGTACATTTAAACATACAAATATGTGTGTACCCAAGCAGTTTTAAAAACTTACACATGCATAAGAGCATATATTGAGAAGTCTCAAGAGAGAGAAATTCTCCAAACGTTTTGTAAAAATTTATATAATGTTCACATTTATCTCACTCTCTCCACCTCACGTTCTCTTTATTTAAACGTAATCTTTCATTGTGAAATCACTCTTACTTTCTAGAATTTATTTATCTGAGAAGAATTTACCGGAACTTTCTATAGTGCTACCACTGTCAATGGCCCTTTTAAATGATATTGCATGTATACGCTGCTTTTCATCCATGACCACGAACAACATAGCTGAATTTTCGTTGGCACTGAAAAAAGTATAAATACCGGCAAATTGCGGGTTTTCGTACGGTAGTTGTATACAAACATTCAACAGAAGCGTAACAAACAGTAATTGCTACGAATAGAACTTGCCTGTTTCGGTGAAAAGAAATAGAAACGAATTGATTTTTGGAAACTTTTAAAAGCTACAGAAGAAAATGGCTACAATTCCAGCATTATTGGGTTTGATCAACGATATGGATCGACTTACCACGTCGATTTCACCGTACTATCAACACAGCTATCATTGGCCCATGAGCCGTCAACTGGCCTTGGGTAAACCAGAGAGGACAATATCGCCGCTGGTTGGCAAAGATGGTTTCCAAGTGTCGATGGATGTCGCCCATTTTAAGCCTAGTGAATTGAATGTACGGGTTGTAGACGATAACATCGTTGTGGAGGGCAAACATGAAGAACGTGAGGATGATCATGGCTACATTTCTCGTCATTTTCTTCGTCGCTACACATTGCCAAAAGGTTATGATCCTTTTAAAGTAATGTCATCGCTTTCATCGGATGGTGTACTGACGGTTATGGCGCCAAAGCCACAATTAGAAGAGAAGTCTAATGAGCGTCGTATACAAATACAACAAACGGGTCCTGCACACTTGAACGTTAAGGAAAATCCCAATGAAGAGAAGAAGAATTGAGCATTTAACAGCACTTCATTTCAATCAACAACAGCACGTACATTCCTTAAAACATACACGCATACCTAACCTCGAGCGGGTCTAGAGTTTAGTTCATTCAAACGGAGTATTAATCAGCTTTTTTCCATTCTTAATATAGTTTGTAGTGTGTACTGAAGAAAATAAATACCATTTTTTTTTGTTAGAAGACATTTCGAGTTTTCCTTTTGAACAAATACATACATATGTATAGGGGAATATGGTTTTGAAGAACGTAAGTAGATCTTCGATCTTATATGGATTGTAAATTCTCACCACTTATTCAACAATAAATTTTGGAATTGCCGATATAGAATAGTGGGTATTAATGTAAGGTGAATTGAAACGTTTCCAAACGCCTGAATAATTATCTACCAAATTATCTAACTCATTTCTAAAAGATTTCATACGTTTCTATAATTATCACGGATATTTTTTAAGTTTTGCAAGTCGTGCGATGTGTGGGAGGGGAAACAGTATTACCGTTTTGAAACATTTGAGACAAACATACTTTTTTACACCATGACTCGAGGTAAATTTTTTTTATTTAATTAATTTCTTGTCAATTTATATACATATATATATATTAATATATATTATATTAACACATATGTGATATATAATATATATATTAATATATATTATATTAACACATATGTGATATATACATAATAAAAAAATATATATTACAATTCGTACCATCTGGCATCAAAAAGTTTTTCAATGGTTGAGGCATTTTCAAAGAGATAGATCGAGTTATAAAATAAAAACCTATACATATCTATTGTACTTTAGACATTTAAAATTCCATGCTAGCGCTAAAAAAAATTTATTTCATATGATTTTCGGAATTTTGTATATCTCACATAAATACCCGAAATGGCAATACTTTCAAAGATGAAATAATTTCAAGCCCAACGAAAATTTTAAGAACTTTAGCACTGTTACTATGACTTATTAATATTAGTATGTTTAAATAATTTATATTAATTTAAAATTCGACTGATACGAGTATTTGATAACTATACTTAAGTGTTTAAGGGAATGAAACGGGTACTTTTTAAAGGCTAAAAATATTATCCCAATTTTCAATTTTAGAAACATACTTCAAGGCTCAACAAAAAAGGGCCTAATACTCTCAGTGCAGCTAACAAAATAATGAGGCCATTTTTCTTTCAAAAATTATTTATGTCGTGTAAATATAATGCAACCATTAAAGCAGAATTGATCTCAAAAAATTTCAGGAGATTTAAGGAAATATTTAAGTGTACGCTTAAATTTAAAAAAACAATTATTACATCCCAATTAGATTATATGAGTATATATATACACACTTGTATGCTATAAAACATACTAATTTTTTTCTATTGGATGCTTACGTATGTTGCTCTCTATCTCGCATACTCTCTTTAAAAAAATAATAATATTATTTACGCTCTTAAATCGAAACACACGCTCTCTTTCGTAAAAGAGAAACATAATTTTTAATACTCTCCCTATTATCTCATTTTCTTTCTGGATTTTATTTTTCTTTCGAGAACTTACGAGTAATTTCAAGCATACATACATTTCAAGCATACATACATTTCAAGCGTATAAAAGGCGAACGAGCGTTGATTCCCCAGCAGTTTTCCACGAACAGATTCAGAAAGTGTTTATATCTGAGAGCTTAGATTTGCGCAAATACAACAAATAGCTTACAAGTCAAACTAATATTAAATTATTCTGACTGCAAAGTAAACGAAAATGTCAAGTTTGCCAATCTTATTGAATTTAATTGACGAGTTGGACCGTGACAACTACCACGGAAACGATTTCGGGTTGGGTTTGTATCCACACCATATTCATCGCCATCACCATCATCGCCATGAACCAACTGCTGCCAGTGTTGGTTATTCGCTGCCGTTGAGTTTAGTAAGTCGCTTGGGTGAACGAACTTTGAGTCGACGGGCACAGCAGGGCGAAAGCCGTATGTCTCCAGTGGGTAAAGATGGCTTACAAGTGTGCATGGATGTGGCACAGTTCAAGCCCAGCGAGCTGAGTGTAAAAGTGGTTGACAATAGTATTATAATCGAGGGAAAACATGAAGAACGTGAGGATGAACATGGTTACATTTCACGACACTTCGTACGTCGATATACGCTACCGAAGGACTATGATGCTGATAGAGTGATTTCAACGTTGTCATCGGACGGCGTCCTCACGGTTAGTGCTCCAAAGCCACAAGATGAAAAGTCCAACGAACGTGTTGTACAAATTCAACAAACCGGTCCGGCTCATTTGAATGTCAAGCACAATACGGAGGAGAAGATTGGTGATGCCAATGGAGAGACCGAGCAGAAGTAAAAGGGCAGAATGTAGTTGCAAAAAAGACTTCGTTACATTTAATTCATTCCATATCTACGAAACACGTAGTGATTAGTAATACCAATGTATTTTCGAGAAATAATACTTGTTTGTGTAACGATGAACAAATTTAGGATTACATACCGGCAAAATACGGTACACTTATTTCAAATATATATATATATTGATTCTCAACGTCTGGGTGGTCTTTGATTATCAAATGGAGAATGTTTCAAAATAGAACGTTCCAAAAGTGGTGATTTGGCTTGGAAGATGAAGAACGTCTTGGGCGGCTAAAGAAGTTTGAAGATGAAGAATTGGAAGCACTATAGTTATAGACCCAATAATATAAGTTTTTCATGATTGGTATGTTCATAATAAATTTATTTAAATTAATATGACTAAGATTTCATTCGCTAAAAATAAATACTTTTAGAATATATAAATATAACATAAATTCATGTGGTTTTCTACTGTTGGAAATATGGAAAAAAGATCGCTTTTGTTAATGCATGTATTTTAAAGATATGACGATACGGAACGTTTTGAACGTAGAGCTTAATCTACTTTATACTCTACGGAAATTATCTTGAATGTCTTGGTCTGGCCGGCTGCTTGAGAAAAATATCACTAATAACAAGAAGGTCGAATACTAGTTGTTCAAAAGGAAAATTGCGAACTTCATTAACTAAACAAATTGTGTAAAATTGCCGCTTAATCTCATCTTTAGTGTTAAGTCGTGTTCAGAATGAATTTTACTTTTAACAGGTTTAACTTTGGTGTATACTTTTTAAATGATAAATTTATGCTCACTGATTGTTAATATTTGAACGTAGTTGAGACCCCCTCGCACTTTCACACCAGGTTCCCACTTGAAGAGCTTTTTCACAATGATATAAAAATACGAAATGTTAGCGTTGTTGTTGAAGACAAAAATGTTAAGTTGTATGAACATATATGACGATTAATTTAGGACTATTGTGCCTATATAAATAATAGGGACATTTGTATGTAAGTGTTTTTGTTTTCACAGACAAAATTCACAAAAACATTCTGCAGTTAAGCGGCATTATAAATCCATGCACAAATTTAATTTATGCGTTAATTAGTGAAAACATTCTTAATTAAAAGTTTTCTATTATTTAGGTATGTACATTTTTACCAAAAAGTACAGTATGTATGCATATGCATGCATACAAGCGAAAAAGAAGGGAATAGAAGGCCAATATACATAAAAGTGCGACCTAGTACGCATGAAAGAGAGTCGAATGAGCAGCTTTTTAAAATAACGTCCTCTAGGTGCAAGAGGCTTACGCTCCTGTTCAGCCCTCTTAACACTTCAAAATCACTTTTTTACGCTGAATTACTCAGTACTGTACAACGTTGTTGCGAGAATTCTGTCGAAAAGTGGAGCATTTAAATGTTCATTTGTTTATTTGCCCAAAATCACTCTTTCCTATCGCTTGAGAGTTCGCTCACAAAGAATTTTTGCGCAAGTATAAAAGCCCATGCTGTATGCATTTTCCAAGTAATCGTGTGGAAATTTTAAGTGTGTCAGGTGTATCACTTTTGCGCTTCATTTTACTCACAAGTAGCAAAAGGGTATATATAAAGAAAAATTTTGAGGAAAATGCCAATTCGGAATATACCACCATTCGTTTTGAGTTTGGACTCAGCTCCATATTATAATCACGATTTGTATCCAAATCATATTTATCGCCGTCTGCATGAACGCCAACATCATCCATTGGACTTCGGTACTTTGGGTTTAATTGGGCGTTTGGGATCGCATGCTCATAACCTAGTTGCTGCTAAGCACAGCTCCGAAGGTAATGTAGTTAATCGTTGTGGAAAGGACGGTTTCGAAGTGCACCTGGATGTTGGTCTATTCAAACCGGAGGATCTTACAGTGAAAATAGTTGATGATTCATTAGTGATTGAGGGCAAACACGAGGAACGTGAAGATGAACATGGTCATATTTCGCGTCGCTTTGTGCGTCGTTATGTACTACCCAAGGGTTATGATGAGGAAAGCATTATATCTACATTATCATCGGACGGTGCATTGACCGTGCGTGTGCCATCGCCACAACCACCACCAGAAGTGGAGAAGAAGGAGCGCATAATAGCTATACAGCAGGTTGGCCCTTCTGAAATTTTTCTAAAGAGCAAAAGTCAGGAGGAGACCGAAGCAGCCGCAACAAAATAAGCAGGACTATAACACCATAAATGTTCGATTGCATGCATACTCTTCTCGATGTCATGAAGGAAAAACGTTGGGAATTTACCAATAATGAATTGAAAACGTAAAGTGGTAATTTGCATCTACATATTAACAATATTTAATTGAATGTACTAAAATGTTTTAAATATCTGCCATTTTAATATACGTAAGCACTTAGTATTTTTGAATGACTGATTTTAAATACTCAGTCTGGTTTATTAATGACTTATGTAAGAATATATTGCGGATATATCTAAAATGGATCTTAAGAGTGATGTATTGCGCAATATGTTCATTATTATGTATACATATATGGAGCTATGAACTATTTAAGTGAATCCTTATCCTTTTGGAGAATCTCATCTTATCATATTGTATTACAATTAAATAAGCTTTTCTACTTTTAATCGTAAACTTTTAAAATAATTAATGCAAACTATAGTATATATATGAATAAATTACAATAAAATTGAGCGGAAGTTCGTTATAAGTAAATATTTAAAATCAAATAATTGAAGCATCCACAATAAATCATTCCGTGTGCGTATCTCAAAAATTGTGATAATTATTAAAATCTGTTGTTAGGTTTGCTTTGTGTCTTTGTTTTAAATTAAAGTATATACAAAAATTTTAAGCGGAATCAAAAACTTCGTATCCGGTGCACTTTAGAAGTAAATAATAAGAATTAAATAACTGTGGGGTCCAGGTAGTAGATATGTATAAGCGTTTACATTACATGTTTGTATTGTAACACAATTTGCCTAATACCACAATAAGTAAGTACATTTTAATCACAGGAAGACTAAATATTTGTTTAGCTATTTCTGGAACTGATTCATTTCCATAAAAAATCTTTCTAAGTAATTGTGATGAAGACACCGTGACACCACTTTCATCGTATGCAAGCTATTAATTTCCCTACCTAAGACGATGTTGAATCATTTACTACGGTTTGGTACGTATAATTCTTGTTAGCCAAATAATCACGAATATTTCAACAAAAGGTTATTTGCCTTTTAAATACTTCCGGGAACGTTGTTGCTATATAATACCACTGACTTTGAAATTGGCGCTCCATTTTGTTTTTGGCTTGTTAAAAGATCCACACCGCTAACTTACTATTGAAATATTAGTTTACTATTGGTGCATTTCACACTTTATATGTAGGCACTTATTTAAATAGAACCGTATAAACGTATTTTACTTTATTTTTGATCGGATATATTTAATCAAAACTGAATATACTTTACTTCACAATCATTATGCATTTAAAAAACTTTAAATTATCCTCACTCAAACTTTTCTCAGACAGTTATTGGTCCTGTAGGCATACGGCTTTAGTTCCTAATTCCATTTTTGAAGCCAACACCACAATTATTCGGTCTCATTTTTTTAATAAAGCTCACAATTATTTTAATTTTCAAACGAATCAGCGGATATTTATGAAAGAAATAATTCATTTTATTTTGTTATAAAGAATATCTAAATATGCAGTAATAGCCGATATGTATTTTTTTCACCTTTCATATCATTTTGAACGTTTTTTGGTTAAGAGGAAGAGAAATGGTGAAGTTGTGTTTTATTTGCATGAATGTTGCGATTTCACCATGGGGTTGCATTTATCATATCTCAATTAAAATTTTGTGCAAGAAATATTTATAAATAATAAAATAACCTTTTTTTTAATAAAAAAGAAAACCTAATGACAAAAAGAGCAGCAAAAACAATAAATATTGACAATACGTAACGGCAACAGCAACGGCAGTTAGGAGGTAGGATACTATGGCAGATCGAAGGAGTCGCGTGCTATCATCCTGGTTTTTGGAGCGTAAAGTGATAGGCGATCGTATAAGACTTTATGTTGGTGTCACCGCCATTGGACGCCAACCGGGATCTGCTCTATGTATTTCAGATTCTAATTATGTCTCACGAAAACACGCGGAAATTACTGTGGATAATGAAGAGAAAATTGTACTAAAGGATTTGGTGAGTAGACAGTGTAATAAGACTCCAACAATAACAACGTAATACATATATTTGTTTAGAATTCGATAAATGGAACATTTGTGAGTGGCAATAAAGTACGGAACAGTGAGGTCGAGTTAAAAGCAAATGACTGTATCGGAATAGGTGTAATGGATGATGCAGAACCGAACCTCAAACATCCAATATACAAACTGATATATGCGCCATTGCCCAGAGTAGCATCTATTTTCAAAGAACCGTTAGGGATTGAAGAAACCCAAGTAGTTGTAGACGGCGATTTAACACGAGAAAATTCAAATATCTTACAAGAAGTTAAAAGAGATGAATCTAAGTGCTGCTCTCTATCAACTTCCGCAGCAGAAACCTCATCTTCATCATTGTTACCTGGTGGTAAGTCAGTTCCTACGGCAAGTAGCAAAAGATTAGATATAACTTCTAATAAAAGAGACAATTTTTTAACAAACATTGGAAAATCCAATGAAAATTTAAATTTAAATTCTTCTACGCTGTTGCCAAAAGAACCAATACTTTATTGTGGTGATGTAATTGTTTTGAGTGACGACGAGGAGGACAACAGCAGTTGCGTAAAAAGTAAAGAAGAAGGTGGCGAAAATATTTTTAACAAACCAAATCCGGTGCTTTCGAACACAGGCTCTTCAAATAAGCTGACGGCTACATCTTCTGGTACAATTACGAATAATGAATCTTTCATTCGACCAACGAATGAAAAAGCTGTCATACATGAGCCAATATCAACTGTTGCAAAGCGAGAGTTGGTACATTCGAGATGCGAGAATGTGAAGGTTATATTTGGTGACACTGATGAGGTCATTCTGCAGAGTGTAAAAGCCATTAACCCATTAGTATTCAAAAAACTGAATGATGATAAAGCGATAGATAAACCACTTTGCAGTGGGGATACCATTGACTTACTAAGTGATAATGAGGAAAATGAAGACAAAGATGCGCAAAATGTGGAGTGCTTCGGTAAACTTGTGTCAACCGATGCAAAAGAAGCACATAAAACTACAAACACGAATATCGAAAGGAATAATATTGAAGAAGTAAAGCAGGCTGATAATAGCAAATGTAAAACAGCTATAAAAAGTCCAAATTTGTTTGATAATTCACTAAACAGTTCTAAAAATTCAGTGTATGAACAAAGGAGTGTAAATTTCGATGAAGAAAACGTTGAAAAAGCGGCGGAAGATTCTATAAATACTGCAGAAGAATTGGCCGCTTTTGTTGATATGGACGATGATATGTTGTTCTCACAAATTTTAAGAAACGATATCAAATCTGAAATGATGTTTGACAGTAATGAGGAAGAATTAGCGGTTGAAGACGATTTAGCATATGATGCCTTTAAAGATAGTTGCTCAGATGATTTTACAAATATAGAAATAAAGAAAAAGAACCACAATTCCAAAGTGGATTCAACAAAAAATAAAACCAAAATCAACGAAATTGAAAATGATGTATGGATTACGATAGATGACGACGATGAGTATTACGATGAAGAGTTTGAGCATAAAGTTTCTGATTGGAGTACGAAGTTGCTGTCGCAAAAAATGAATATGTCACAGGTTGGCTTCCGATGGAACTTGTAACTATCCTTTGAGCACTTCTATATGTGTACATTAACCTTTGCAGGTGTTTGATTTCCAACTTGATAAGACAGACGGTGGAGAGAAAAAAGAGCATGAACTAATGTATGAAAGCGAGGACCTCGATTTCTTCAATGAGCAACTAGTAGACGATGTAGTTATGACCTTAGCTAAAAAAAATGGTGAAATTGAAAACGAGGTCCAACCGCCCAAGTTGGAACGGCGAATGTCGCACTCGAGTGTTAGCTATTATGACGTTGGAAGCAGCAAGGAATTGTTACCATCCGTTGTGCAAGAACATCTGAAGAAACCGCAAACCGAAAGAAAATCAGGAAGTGAATCAAGTGAAGCACCAACAGGTAAGAATATATTTTTAAATAATATCTAAACTTATTTAATTATTTACAATTTAGATGGGAAAGCGACTACGAGTAGTAAAAATGTGCAACGCAATGAACGTATTTCTAGCAGCGATGGTAAGGAGAAGGAAAAACACGATAAAAGAGGCGTGATTAAGCCGGCTAAACGCTTGCATCACCCACCTTCTGTAATCGATGCACCTTGTTTGCCCGTACATAAGGGTAAGCATAGAGGTGTTTCTGCAGAAACAGCCCCAGCAATGCCAAAGCAAATGCACCAAAAAATTCAAGCGACCAAAGGACAATTACGAAATGAGCGATATAGCGATGAATTAAAAAGAAAGTGGCTTGAGAAGCCAAACGATGAGCGACGTAGAGAGAACGAGAAGAAACGTAAAATAAAAGAATCACGCAAGGAAAGATTAAAAGAACTAGCCGATAAGCAATTAGCGGATACGTCAAAGGAATTTCTGAAACGTAAACATCCGACTAATATTGAAAGTGTGGAGAATAAAAAGGCAAAGGTGAAAATTACCACAACTAATCGTGGTGCACTACTTGCAGAGGACATTAGTGCCACTAAGAAAGTTACCGACACTTACCGAATACCAAAAAAAAAGCGATCATCCAACAATGCAACAACACCTACCACAGAGTCCACACCATGTTCAACTGCAACAGCGGCAATTACCGAACCAAATCACACAACAATTGTAGACGCGTTTGCGGAGGAAATGAGAAAAGTAGATCAAATCATTCGTCGTCGTTCATCGAGTACCAGTAGTGCTAAGTCATTGTCACGTTCATGTTCACTTGATGAGAATAAAAGTGGAAACACAACAGCAGAAGCCAAAACGCTTCTTGCCCCATTGCGTAAAAGTAATAAAATTACATTTGCTTCTATGCAGAAAAATTTTACAGAATCGCGAATAAATCAAAAATTATTGGAAACATTCGCCAATGATCGCTCTTGCCTAATAGATGTGGTACATCGCAATACCAACGAGGAGCGTCAAAAGAAACATGTACGCTTTAATGAAACCCCAATTATACACTATATAGAACGTGTAAGTGGCGCTAATAAGCGTGTGGATCGTAAAGATATTCTGCCAATTCCAACTTGTGCGGATCGTGCGCAAATGGTACGCCAAACATATGCTATGATCGATAAAACCGCACAAATAATATCGCAAATATTGGGTTGGAGTAATGAATGGTTGATAAATCGTAATGCTCAAGTGGATGCTGCCAGTGATATTTTGTTGCCTATGCCAGATCAATTTAACTCATTCAATCATTATAAGAGGTAATTTAATGTTTTGAAAACCCAAATTTTAGTAATACACTGCTTTTATTTTGACACCGTTTTGACGCTAAACAACGCTCACAGTTGTGAAAATAAAATAAAAAACTGGAGCAAGTCCAAAAACAGAATTACCATTATTGTCTAGAATAGACTTATCGTCATTGTAGCAAATTTTATGTATTGTAAATTTTGTATGCTTTTTATATTTTTCAGTATAATTATACCGTTAATGAAATTAGAATTTATCAGTGTGCTTGAACGCGATAAAACTCGGTGCAAATCTAAGCCGTTTACTCTCTCCGCCAATCAAGTCACCCCACATTTGGATCGTTATATCATATTGGGTCATTGTAGCGGCGTAAATAGTTCTGAAACAAAATGCGAACTTGTCGTTTTGGAATGGGGAAAATTTAAGGTGTTCGCCTATATGTCATCAAAGCGTATAGGTATGTAAAAATAAAATAACCGAATTTTTATACTCTAGCAACATGTTCCAAAAGATAAATTTGCTCACCTTAACCAATAACTTGGGTAAAAATTTAAATATTTAGCTGAAACTTTGTGTATCTAAGTCTTTGGCACTCTGAAAACTTTGGTAGTGCAACATATACATGTGGGTTTTGAATTAAAAAAAAAAATAATAATATTGACTTAAGCCCGCCCCATAATAGGCTATAACAGGTGTAATATGCATATTCTGTAAACTACCCGAGATACCTTAACCAGCCGGTATTTGTTTCTCATATAGCTGTATTGTTCAAAACTTCCAAAGCGTTAACTCACTGATGAATAAATCATGCTATAAATGTAATATGTAAGGACTGCATATGGAATAATTAAAAATTTGGACTATGGGCGTGGCACTACCTCCATTTAGATGAAAATTCATACCTAACAGACTAATAAACCATTTTATTTTTTAAATTTGGTACGGAACATGCCTGTGACGATGTAGTTTTGGAATGCCCAAAATCGTATTTTATCCACGGCTTCTTTTCATATAACACTATTTTGGACTTATTGGCTTATTTCACACTTATTTCACTTATCACACTTATTACTAACCAATACCAAATAGCGTCATGTTTGCGTAGCACTTGCGAGAGTGGCCAATGATCGGTATCGCCCGATCTTAATATTCCAAGTTCGTTTTAAAATATAGAACCATTGTTTTTCATAACACCATAGGTTTCAAGAATGTAACCCTTGTATATGAAGTACTGGCGAAAGATTTACCATTAGAAGAGTTACGTGCCAGTCTGAACAATCCAATTACAGTGCACCCGATGGTGGATATTGTGCGTGTCGAATTTGGCGCTTTTAATGCTGTCTATCAATTGGAGCAATCGCCACTGCTAAAGCAAATCCTGAATCCAATGGAATTATGTCAAATAAAACCATATCCGAAATGCCATATACAATATAGCGGTTGTGACGAGCTAAATAATCGCCAAAGAGATGTTTTACTACGCACTTATCGGCATACCATCGAACCAACACCGAACATAACCTTAATACAAGGACCGCCGGGCACCGGTAAGACCTGCGTCATTGCGAATTTGGTGCATCAATTGCTTTACGGCAATGAGGTGCGAATACTCGATCAAAAAGTATTAGTTTGTGCGCAGAGCAATGCAGCTGTTGATGTTATCGCTGAGAAGCTATTCAAGATGAGTCAAACAAAGTCACCGGATAAAATGTTTCGATTAATACGTTTCGGTCTGCTGGAACGTATTAATCCAAAAGTACGACATGCTACCTTGCCAAAGATTATTGAACGCAATCAAATAAGGAAACTGAAAGCAACCTACAAAAATTTGCAATTTGACCATAAAGTCGATATTAAGGAATACTTACGCAATGAAATTATACAAATCGAAGCCTGCATACAACATATGAATATGAATAACGTCAAGAACACTGTGCAGGAAGAGGTCCTATTGGAGAAACAGCGGCAAATTCAATTAATGCGCAATATTGTGAAGGGTGTTTTACGTCCCGAAGATGAGAATAGCTTGTATAATTGGCATTTGAAGCACGCGAATGTTGTGTGTACGACGCTGTCCAGCTGTGTAAAATTATCAAAGTATGTTTATATTTATGTCTGTACGTTTGCTTTTATATAATATTATACAATTTTCACATTTTCACAGATATGTAAATTATTTTGATGTCTGCATCATTGACGAGGCGACACAATGTACGGAACCATGGACCCTAATGCCACTTAAATTTGGTATCAATACGCTGGTGCTTGTCGGCGATACACAGCAACTGCCAGCTACAGTGCTCTCAAAGGTTTGATTAAATACCCAATTAATTTTTTGTCACTCAATATAAGCGCATATATTTCTTTACAGAAAGCATCCGATTTCGGCTTGGGTACGTCACTTTTTACACGTATCCAGCGCTGTATAGAATCGGTCACACTCATAACCGTACAAAATACCGATAAAGAGAGCAGTGGTAATAGCTTAGATAGCACGGATATTATTTTTAGCTTACAAACACAGTATCGTATGCATCCGGAAATTTGTAAATGGCCGAATTCATATTTCTACAAAAATGAGTTGATCGATGATATCAAAACTCATCAATTGAAAACACCTTTGAAACCATTTTCAGTACTTAATCTAACTTATACACAAAATGATAACTGTCATCGCGGTCAAATCGCTAATGAGCTGGAAGCAAAGTTTGTGGCACGTCTGGTAAAAACGTTGGATGGTTATATCCCTATGAAGTACAATTCATATGGTGTGATAACACCGTATGCACAACAGCGAGTTTCCTTAGAAAAAGCGTTACGGTAAGTGTTTTAAGACCTAATAACTCAATTATTGTATATTCAGGTACTTTTAATGCTTCTAGCACTGGTGGTTATTCGAATGTTATGGTGAACACCATTGACTCTTACCAGGGTATGGAGCGCGATGTTATTATTATATCAAATGCGCGCACCAATGGCATAGGGTTTTTGGCAAACTATCAGCGTTTGAATGTGGCTTTGACACGTCCAAAGAAGTGTCTTATATTGTGTGGAAACTTTAAAAACTTGGAGGTAAATAACAATTACAATTTAATAATTAGTAAATCTATTAACTCAGTAGTGGAATAAATAAATCGCGTTATGCGTGTGTGTGTCACTATGATCTGCATTTCTAATAGCGTACGCCGTTGAATAGAACAAATCTTCTAGTATTCTCTTAGTTATGTCAAGAGACAGCTATTAATTAAAACATGAGTGACCTTTAAGTATACAATAACAATAATAGAAACTTTACGAATACTGGAAAAACAAAAAGTAGAAGCTATTCTATGTTTTTGATGGAAAACACTACATATTTTAATGAACTAAATGTTTTTTGACACAACATAACTTTCCTAGGATAGCAAATAACACCATAAATTAGGAAGGAAGAGCTAAGTACGGGCGTAACCGAACATTTTATACTCTCGCAATTTGCAAGAATCGAAGGCTTTATATTAAAAAATGTTGTGTAAGAATTAAATTTTTATCATTCGACGAACTTTTGAAGTGATTCCAAACATATTTGGCATGATATTCACTTTTACTTTAGGTCATATACTCATAAAGTAAATCAAACTAAGACAAGGCATCTATATTCATGATATTAGTGCTGTGGGTAGGTACAATAACTATATTTTTTATTGCCGATTGACATAATACCAATCGAAATATTCTCAATTAATTTTGTTGAGATATCTTCTATGGAGATATATGTTATTTATATAAACTCAATCAAATTTAATATATGGGGTGTATGAGGAAAAAGTCAACCAGAGGCGTAAATCATTATATTAGCGGTATGGGGTTTAGATCGATTTCATTATTCAGCGTTTTTCATTATTTTCAACAATTTTTCAACAACAGCAATTTTTCATTATTATTCAGCGCTAAACAATATTGTAGTTAAGAAAACACTTAATTTCATTAAAATCCCACAGATATTGTGCAACATAAACACTTTAAAGTCAGCTGTAAAATCGAAAACCACTTTATGGGGTTGGGTATATTGGGGCTAGCGGAAGGTCTGGGCGGACAACATTTAATTTTGGCATTAAACTGAAGTATGCTCGAGATAAATATTAGCTTTCTATCAACAACTTTTTATCCAATTTTCTAGATAGTGCCGGCTTGGCGTAGCCTTCTAACCTCAGCGCGTGAACGTAAGCTATATCATGAGCTCAATGCCAACTGCATGGATGATATGCATAGAACTGTAATTCCTAAAATCAAAATATCTAAAGCAATCACCGCTACAACTGAATCCACAGCAACAACTACAACCAAAGAAGTAACAACAATCGCTACAACAAATCAAAGTCAACAATAAGTACAATATAGAAATAACACTTAATGAAACAGAGCTGTACAATGTATAGTCACTATTCAATGTGAAATTTCAATTAGAAAAAATCGCATCTGTAAGTAATTTACACTAAGAGAAGAAGGGTGGGTGTATAATTCATTTAAGCTATAGAATGCATTGGTTATACATTATATTTTGAAATTCATATAGCTATAAAAAAACCCGTTGTTATATAGTATAAACCCTATATCGTGAAATAACTGAAAGAAATATGAATTTATTATTCATTGTATACTTCATTGAATGTGAAAATATGAATATGTAAAACATGTATATAAAATAGCTGTGCAACTAAAGATCATTAAATTTAAGTTTTCACTTTACAGCTTTACAGATATGGACAGATGTCAGCGAAAGCATTTTGTATATACCAGAATATATATTAATTCTCTATTATTATTATTAATTTTTTCTAAAAATGTTGTAATACTTGTCTCAGAGTATTCGTAATGCACAAAGATTATTGCCGTTTAATGTCATCGTTACTTAAAACGGATTAATTACTTAACTTTGTTATAGAAAATGCGAAATGACGCAACTATTAAAATGTAGCTAGAGAGGTAAATTAGAACTAATATGAAAGTGAGAAATTTGTTTAAACGCAAAAAAAAATAAAAAATTATATGATAGACGTCAACAATTTGTCAACGAAAAATTGTAATTTGTAAACGAACATTTCTATATATATGCACATATAACATACGGCTAAGTATATTATTTAGTTTGTATGAATGTAAAGAAATGTGTAATATATTTTTAAGCGTCCTGCAAGAATGCCTATAAATAAATAAGTCTTTTTTACTTGATTTTAGTTTGTTTTTCATAGGATATCCATTTATTTCACAATACTCAGGTATTCATTTTTTTACACAAAGTTTTAATTAATTTTAAATGATTTCTGTTTACATAAGTTGAATTATTTTGCGGTGTAGACCGTATATACAATATTCCATCGCACTCATTTTATATTTCCCATTAAAATAAATGTCAAATAATTAAAAGTCGGCTTGTTTTTTTATTATTAATTTTAACATAACCTTAAAATATTCATGTAGATATATATATTTTTGCTTTCTGAATACAAATTTTATCGATCTGATAATAAAATGTTGAAATATTATTAGAAGAGGAGTTTTGATTTATTTTCGTGGCCGAACATTGTCGTATTTACAATTTTCTCTTAAAATCTTGTTCTACATAGCTCTCTATCTTGCTATACATAGCTTTCTTAAATGTTCATAACAACAAAAACAATGCAGTTCAACAACTTAAGTAATGCAATAAACTTGAGTTACATTACTTTACAAATACATAACATAACATACATACAACACTACACCTCACATTCGATGGCAAACAACCTCAATATATTTGTGCCGACTTTCAATTATTTAACACAATCTCATGATTCCAGTATGATGCTCTTACATCACAATATTTTTCTTAAAATATATTTTCGAAATTGTCTAAAGTGCCATAGCATTTGTTACTTACTATTTGGTTTTGTTCAATTAACATCAATGACATCCATATATATGTTAAAATATTCTGGCATGCAGAATTACATTTGAATTGAATTTTTTGTATTTTATATGTGTTTATATGTTTTTGTATGTTTTTTTTTTATACATATGTGTGTGTAATTAGTATATATTAACAAATGATTTAATTTAATATTGACTAAAAAACGTTTGTAATGTTTTATATTAAAAATATTAAAGTTAAAAAAACTAAAACTAATGCTTTCTTCAACGTCTTATATGTTCTCGTATATCCATTTGTTTGGATGTACCATAAGTACATATGTATACGATTTAGTCTAAGTATTGCACTAGCTTCTTTATTAAATTGAAACATAACAATCAGCGGTAATATTTATGGAGTTATGCTTATATATAAGTATGTGTGGATATATATTTGTGTTTGAAATGTAAAATGAACTTATATTTTATTTTTCAATCATGTTTTTTTTTTAGCATAAACAACTAGTAGTTATACTTAAGGATAAGGAATTGCCAATCCAAAGTTCAAATGTTATTTTGGGTGCGATTTTTGGAGATTTGTCTTTATCAAACATTCGGCGATTGCCATAATAGACTGTAATCACACCCGAAAGTACCACACGCATGTGCCTTCACTCAGCAAGCTGCCGCTTAAGTCACACTTTAGTGGCATTTCAATAATACAGAAAAAATTTAGCTTCGATTCCAATCTCACCGCTTTTGTTATAACTATTATCCTACTACATGACAAATACACTTCCAAAATTTTACTAACGGTACAATTTCGCACACACCCTAGCATGTCCATAAAGTAGACATGACACTTATAGTTAATCTTATGCGTCAATTTATTTATTTTAATAAGCGAATTAGTCTATTTTTTAAGTTAATGTACATAAAATATATGTAGAATTTTCAAGATCTCATTGTTAAGCTTAAAAATTAAAAAACCCGCATTTTGTCGACTGCTTGTTATGTTTTTCACCGCACAAAGTAGTTTTGTCCAATTTTACTAAGTTTGTTTGAGAAAATCAATGCAAGAACTTAAAAGAATAATTAAAAATTTTTTTTCAATTTTTTTTCTTTTTCCAAAGAAATTATTAAACTTAATTTTTCCTTTTTTGCTCTTTTCTTTTATGTCGAGTAATTGAATTATGCTCTTTTTATTTTGTAGCATTCAAGAATCGGCGAAGACAAGCGAGTAAAAAAATAAATACATTCATAATAACTGGAAATGGCTATTCATCTCCAAATGAACTTAAACATCAACTCCTTGTAGAAAGTCCCGTGTATGTTGTTTTTATTTTATACAAAACTGCCAATTTAATGTAACGTGTGGAAATACATCGAGAAGCACACACACAAGTCAAATTTTTCAATCTTAATTATTATTAGTCTAAAGGAAGCTTTATTTTGTCGTGGTGTCAAGCAATAGTTTGCAAAATAAAAAATAAAAAAAAAAACTTAAAATTTTTTCCCGGCAGCGCTACAAAATCATCCACTATATTGGCGCTTTTGCCGGCCGTTAATTTTCTTTCATTTGTTCGGATATTTATACAAAGTCTGTATTAACAGTGGGATCGCTCTTTTGTTTACCCGCCTTTATGCTAAGTTAAGTTAAAAGAACTTATATATGTATAACGCATTCAATATTTATAATACAAATAAACAAATAGCTAAATTATTGATATCATTCTTGAACAAATATGTAGTATTCGAATATGTGTTTTTGTTTTGTCAATATAGTATACGCTTAAATTTAATAGTTTTTGAAATATCTCTAGTTGGTTACCAAGTCGCCAAGACTTTCCTTGAGTGATTGGAAAATTTGCAATTGTTGTTCCGGTTTCAAGTTATAAATCTGGCAGAGAATTGGAAATAATTTGTCACAAACGTTTTCATTCAATTCCAATATAAAAATCAACTCACCTGTGTCAATATCTTGGATGGTGCTGGCGTTCTAATAAAACTGGAAATGTAAACATTCACAAATGTGGCCATTAAAAATTGGCAATCAAAACGATCCATAATGCCACCATGACCGGGTATCATATCACCAAAGTCCTGTTGGATAAATGTGAAAATAAATATAAAAAAAAAACAACAAAAGCGCGCCACTTGCAAGTAACTACCTTTATCTTAAATGCACGCTTAAAGCCGGAAGCGAAGAAACCGCCAAATGGTCCGATAATCGAGCTGAACAAACTCAATGCAACCGAATGCCATACAAATGGATACATATTAAGCGACTTGCCGATGCCAAACTGCAATTTAAGTGTAATTAAAGTATGCTAATAAGTAGTTATAGCATTAGGCTTCTAACTCACCACACTTAGGCTATAATCTTGTTTCGTAAACAAATAACTCGGCTCACAAGCCATTGTCATGCGGCCCAATTCCTCTGAATACAGTATTGGGCATACAAAATACTGATAATTGCAGAGAATGTAAGAGAAGATGATGCCAAAGATAACTGTAGCGAAGCCACCACCAATAAATCCCTCCCATGTCTTCTTCGGGCTTAATTTAATTAGTGGAGTACGACCGAAGAAGAAGCCAAACATGTAGGCCATTACATCGTTACACACAATCATCGAAACGGGCACAATGAACCAAATGAGACCTGAATAGTAAATAGAAAATTTTTGAAAATTTTAATAATTGAAGTTATGATAAGTTCAATTTCAAGAGAAATGCATGGGATACTTGTTAAAGTATGAGAAAGTCAATAAACTATTATAAAAATTTGAAATATCATAGAAATTATATATAATTTAAGAAATGACAATCCGAATCGTCTATAAATTAAACTGTTCCCATGACACTAGTGCCTACGAGAAAACCGTAACAGATCTGAATTTGTAAAGAACTGAATTATGTTAACTCAACAGCGTTCCACGAAACTTATTGAGAAACAACAATAGGAAAAATAATACTAATAAATTCATTTTTAAGGTCACAAATAATTACTTTTTAAGTTATAACAAAAAATTATTTGACTTTAAATAATTTCTCATAGGCAAAAATGCAATTTAAATGAGTCAAATTAGTATTTTTAAGCAAATTACTATAAGAAAAGTGCAAAAAGTGTTGTATGCAAAATGTATTACTATAAACAGTTATTAACCACACGTTTTTTTTCTAGCTGTTTATATTACTGTTTTTCTAGCAATATCATTAAATGTTATCTAAATGCATAAAATGTTGCTTAATAATAAAATAAAATAATATTAAAAATTATTAATATTATTATCGAAAATTTATAAAATACAGCTTGATAATAAAATAAAATAATTAATAAGTTAATATTAATAAAATGAGCTAATGCTATTATCGAAGCAAATATGCACACACCTTCGAAAATATTTTGTATGATTAAATAACTCTGTGTGACCACAATCAACAGCGAGACATGTGTCCAAGCGAAGAGACTGAACTGCTTCATATAATACTTTTTCACCAGCGACAACACAAACCAGACAAAACCAATGCAATATAATGCAAACGATAGGAAACGATGATAGGTCACCAAGAATTTCAAATATTCCTGCATTACGTGATTGTTATTATGTGTCATAGTTGTAGTTGCATATGTGTGTTATCGGCAAATATAAAAATAGAAAATATTTTTAGTTTAAATTTTTGTTGTTTTTTTTTATGACAAATGCCAGCGCTTACCACACGGTTAATAACTACGCCAAAATAGTCCACTAAATTTTCGCCGTAGAAGAAGTAATTCGAAGTCAACAGGAAATACCAAGACAAACTACGGAACCAGGGTAGACCATGTATGCGATAGACTTGATAACCGATGGAAATAATTTCTTGGAAACATTTCACTTGTACCAGCAATGTCTGTATGGAACATGAAAATAGAAAACACATTTTATTTTACACAATATAATTAATATACTATAATTATTTCAGCAATTAATTACCGTTATCATAAGCGCCAATGGGCCGCCATAAATGATAAGCGCAAAACCGCATATCATAATCCAAGTGAAGATGCCACGAATAACATAATTCTTCCACCTGAAGTCGAGAAAAGCTTATTCGTATTGTACATAAATATACAGATGGTGATTAAAATACCGATAATATGCGCGAAAACAAACAAAAGCAAATATATGTATGTATATAGCTGTGGTGGTTTTTAAATGTGTGTAATAGAGAATGCGTGAACACAGCGATTGCATGAGCAATCTACTTTTTTCTAGTATTAATTGCATGCCAAGCATGTTGATATGAGCCAGCTGTTGTTGTGTTTTTTTTTTTGTTTGTTTTGTTTCTGCTGTATAATTACCTATCCGGTAGATCTTTTAATGCTGAATCTAAAATTTCCGGTGTCTTATCTGTGCCTTGTGGAAGCGTTTTCGATAACTCATCGACAAATTTATCCTCCGGCAATTTTTCCTCTTCTGAATCGACCTGGAATAAATACAAAAAAATAAATAAATATTACTGTGTAAACATACATACATACATACATACATACTAAAACCAATAATTAATCTTTTTATTTCACAGTAAATAACAGCAATACATATATTAATATAAATTCTGAGGTTTTTATATAATGACTATAATGCTATAGAATTAATCGCATTGCATTATTAGTCACAAACCATAAAAGCCGAGTAGATAAACGTGGTAACTGCGATTTAAATTTAAAGTGAAAATCAACATACTTCATGTGAATACAATGGTATATATTAATGTATATATGTATGTATGTATGTATATGCACATCAGAAGTATAAATAAACTGTCGCCGTTGGTGGAAAATGATTGCCACAAACAGAGTTATCAGCGGGAAGATGGAAAAATTAATTAACAGGTACTATATACACTAGTGTGGCATTGAGTCGCAACAGCGCTGCAGACAAATGGAATGTGGTGCTTGGCTAATACACTGTGAAAGCATTTTATGTTGACATGGGTAATACAATTTTGTCGGCAGCGGGGTATTTTCCGGTTGCAATATACTTTAAAAATGCACATAAACATACAAATGTATAAAAGTTTGTAAAACGCATGCAGAGCCAAGTTTACGAGAACGAATTTATTGCTTTCTCTTGCTACAGACTTGCAAGTTGTTATTGTAAAGGCAAAAATATAACAACAACTCATTTACTTTCTTTTATTTGCGTGGGAGCTGTCCCTAATGAATGAAATAATCACACAATTATACATATATACCTTTTTATTTATTATTGTTATTCTTACTTACATATACTTTTCTATTTGCAAATGTTACTGCGAGTCCTTTGTTTTCAGTTGAGCATTTGTCACCCTAAAAAATGTGAAGCTTTGAAAAAAAATAAAAATTGCAGCACATTGCAGATATTGGCGCATCCTAATCGAAATGTTGGCGCAATCAAAACGGCATACATCATGTAAATACATACATTGTATTATACAAATAAGTGTGCAAGAAAGTATATTGCATATGCATAGAGAAGTAGAATATACGTTTGCATCTAATGGCATGTGTATGTACATATTAAATAAAGCACTAATTGGATTCCCTTTATATTATATAATTGTATATATACATACATACATATGTATTGCTTTGCTGTCAATATTGTAAAATATATTGACATAGCTCTATTTACTTACAGCCAATATTTTTTTTTCTATTTCTTTATACACGAGTGGATATGTACATATGTTTAAATGTGCATCTTCAAACCTGTGTCGGCTGATTCCCTACTTTATTTGTTACTTAAACTTGTTTTTTTTTCTAGTTCGGACCTTTCCCCTCTTTTGTGGACTTTTGGTCAGCCAGCATGAGTTTCGCTATTCAGTATTTTTTGTGTTGAAATAGCATTCACGAAATGAATAAATCTGGCGACAATATGCAGTGGAATTTGTTTAAGTTGGTCACATTTTTGTTTAATTACAGATGCTATATATATAATATACATAGATTAATAATTTAGAGAAACATTGTCAATACAAATGTACATGTATATATTGTTTAAACAAATCTACGTTTTGTTATCTTATGGGTAATTTAAAGGCAGTGATTGGCGTGTTTTAAATCTCGAGATAAGTTTACACCTGAACTGATTAGTTGAACACCGGTAATCCAAGTTTTGATAATCATGATTTACTCAAGGCGCATTTATTCTAGATACATACGCTTATGAACAGAAAGAACATATAATTTTCATTTTACTGTTTTGTCTTAATTTCGCTGCACACGGGTACCACCTGTGAATTAAAACTGCATTCATAGTTTATCCTATTACTTACATGATCAGATGAATCCGCCGCTGAGTTTCGTTTGTCTCCTTCTCCTGCTTTATCTCCAGCATCGTCGCTGGCGTCGTTCTCGCCTTTTCGACGTCGTACCTCAGCCATAGTTATGCCTGTACGTCAATGTACTAGTCAACACAATTAATTTATGTATTTACTTTGAGCTATTTTCACAATTAATTTTTCACAGCACTTCTGATTTCAAGCGTTTCAATGTCGTCGCTGATTTATCTTGTGCAAATATATGTGTATATATTATTTTTTTTCCAGTAATTTAATGATATATTTGCACCAATTCAGAGCTAGCAATAATATAGGTATGTATGTAAGTATGTATATAGAAGTAAATACGAGTCTTGCGTGTTTTGATCCGTCCACCACTAGAAGCAAATTTTCACTGAAAAATTTTCTGTTTTTCTTTCATAAAATTTTTTTTTGTCATATTTTTCGACGTTTGTGTATGGATTGCCTCATTTGCGCCGTCGCTACAGACAGTAGCTTGTTTTATTCGAATGGTGGTTGATCTATGCCTAGCATGTCAACGTCTCCAGTTTGGTCCACCTGGCACCACCTTCACAGTAGTATGCATATGCTACCTAGCGTCCACTTTTTACTTACTTTTGAAGCTATTCGTACAAGTATTTTTGTTATAAATTTTAATGAAATGCATTGCATCTAATTTAATACCTGACAACGAGCTCTTCACTTGTTTTTCGCCGCCACAACAAAAATTGTTTCCAAAATACAATGCAATGATTTTTCGAATCAATACAGAATATTAGAAGAGTTGCCATAGTTGCCAGAGTTTGAGCAATCGTATATTTTCTTAGTGGCAACAATCCCGAAAAAATTAAATGTGAATGGCCCACGTGATGCAAGCGATTTCTACTAAGCAGAGAAAAGTGGAACAGAAAAAACCTGCTTCATCAACAACAAAAGAATTTCATTTTAGACTTAAACCTGATTTTAAATTGTCTTTTTATAGATTTCAGCCAACACTTTTTTTCATTTGTTCACAATGTAGTTGGTATCATAAAGATAAAATGTCCTAATGTTTGTAAGCAACAGATACAAACAACTATTATGATAATATGGCAACAACGCCAGTGAAACGAAATTGGCAGCACAGGTTGCAGCGTCTTTTTCTGAAGAGGGATTATTGAATCACACCGGTCGACCTCATTTCGTGTGCAAAAGAATATTAAATATTTTCTTCCGAATAAAATCTAAACAATAAACAGTAAACATAAAAGTCTTACAATGGCGGCTGCGTTAAACGGTGTTCTCCCGTCAACGCTACAGGAAAAAGTAAAGAAATCGAAAATATTGGTGGTTGGTGCAGGTGGGATCGGTTGCGAGATACTGAAGAATTTAGTGCTATCCGGCTTTCCTAATATCGAAATTGTAAGTCACCTACAGGTGAAATGTCAAGAAAAATGAAGTAAAAAGTTCAAATGTTTCTTCTTTCTCTTTAGATCGATTTAGATACAATTGACTTAAGCAATCTAAATCGTCAGTTTCTGTTCCATCGTGAGCATGTGGGTAAGTCCAAAGCACAGGTAGCACGCGAGAGCGCATTGCAGTTTAATCCGGATGTGAATATTAAAGCATATCATGATAGTATAATGTCGTAAGTTGAAACACCCACTTTAAATGTTGTACCTCACTTATATGTTTCTATGTTTGTTTTAGTACCGATTATGGTGTGAGTTTCTTCAAAAAGTTTGACATTGTGTTAAATGCTCTTGATAATCGTGCTGCACGTAATCATGTTAATCGTATGTGCTTACATGCGGAAGTACCGCTAGTTGAGAGTGGTACTGCTGGTTACAACGGACAGGTTGAACTGATCAAAAAAGGATTAACGCAATGTTATGAGTGCACACCAAAGGCGAAACAGAAGACATTTCCAGGTTGTACCATTCGAAATACACCATCTGAACCCATTCATTGTATAGTTTGGGCAAAGCATCTTTTCAAGTAAGTCGAGTCTGGATCAATTAGATATAATTAAGATTAATGTGCGCATTTTAATTTAGTCAGTTATTCGGTGAAAGTGTGGAAGATGAAGATATTTCGCCGGATTTGGCTGATCCTGAAGCCAATACAGTAGACGGTGAAGAGAAGAGCGAAAATGAGGACAAAGAAGTCGCAAAAACTATTCCAGATACTGAAATGGGCAATATTGCTCGTGTAAATACTCGACAATGGGCCAAAGACTCTAGCTACGAAGCTGCCATACTTTTTAACAAATTCTTCTTTGACGATATAAATTATTTGCTATCCATGTCGAACCTATGGAAAGAACGTAAGGCACCTACACCTTTGAAATGGGACAATGTACTGATCAAACAGGATAATGTAAAAGTAACTGCTGAAGCCTTGAAGGATGCTACGAAACATTATCATAAAGTTTGGTCACTAGCTGAATGTGGCACTGTGTTTGCAGATTGTTTGAAGAAATTAAGTACAAGCTTTTTAAAGCTGGATGACGACGAGTCGCTGGTGTGGGACAAAGATGATCAGCCTGCTATGGATTTTGTGGCCGCCTGTGCAAATATAAGAGCTTACATTTTCGAAATAGGGCGCAAGTCACGTTTCGAAATAAAAAGCATGGCGGGCAATATTATACCAGCTATAGCAACAACAAATGCAATAACAGCCGGTGTCGTGGTCTTGCAGACATTCAAGGTATTGCAGGGTCAACTCGATAAATGCAAGTCGGTGTATATGCGTTTGAGACAAAATCCACGTCAGCAGCTGTTGGTACCGGAAAAGTTCCTTACCGCGCCGAATCCAAATTGTATAGTTTGTTCTGCAGAACCTGCCGTACATATTCGCATTGATACTAAGCGTATGCGCATTAAGGACTTTCGCGATGATGTTCTTATTAAAACTTTAAATATGGTTAATCCGGATGTGGTAGAGCCGAATAAGGGTATCGTGGTTATATCTTCCGAAGAAGGTGAAACGGAGTGCAATGAGGAGAAGCTCATGTCCGAAATGGGTATCGTTGATGGTGTGGTGCTCAAATGTGATGATTTCTTCCAAAACTATGAACTTGAGGTTATTGTAATACATTTTGATGCAGAACGTGATGAGACATTATTCGAAGTAGCATCGGATAGTAATCAAATAAAGCAAAAGGATAGCGAATCAGTTGTGAAAGAAAGTAACGGCAATCAAGCAGCTAAATCATCAGAAGAAGATGATATCGCTGATGGCCCATCTACATCCAAGAAGAGTCGGGTGACCGAAGTTGTGGATGATGATGATGATTTATGTTTGATTGAGGATGATGATGATGAAGAAGTTAATGCTGAGGAAAAAGTTGTCGCAGCGACCGACAAATTATCTGTTTCCTCTCCAGTTAAGGAATCACCGTCAATTCAAGTAAGCCGTGGTAGAAAGCGCAAGCCTATTGAACCGATTGAAGAAGATATTACCGAAATTAAGGATTCGGACGATGAGGAAGATGATGGCCCGTCGCAAACTAAGCGACTGCGTCCTGATCCCAAAAAAGTTTTATCGAATGAAGTTATAAATATTGATTGAACAATATATAATAAACATTCATATAAATTAAAACGCGAAAACCCATGTGTTGTTCATTAAAAAGTTTTTTGTGTTTAAGTCAAGTAAATTTCTTTATTTATCATTCTTATTTTAATTCTTAACATAAACAATTAAAACATCGACTGTAACATAGTCTGTACTCTATTCTATTAAAGCAAAAAATATTTAGCATCAGAACAAAATATCGTTTTAAGTCGAAAGTTGTTACACCGATTACTTAAGATACACACATATTTCTACATTAAATTAAAATTTGGCATTATCATTTACGTTTAAAAATATAACTACGATTATCTGTACTCTTCATCTGCGAATATGTAAACGTAATTTAGCACCTTATCAGGTGTTTCAACTGTATCACAATAGTAGCTAAGCGGTGTTGGTATGCGCTGTAAGCACAATAACGGCTTTTCCTTGTCTTCGTTGCAGTCAACGGTAGATAATTTCTTTGATCCAACAACACGATAAAAGTTACAACGTCGACTACCAAATATTGGTATATCCATATCATATGGAGGACTAAGTATATCGAAGAATGCTGCCATGCCGCCAACAGCTGTAATTTCATGGTAATTGCGTTCAGTGGGTGTTAGCGTTGCGCATTCTGTAATTGGATCAACGAATTTCGGTTCATTTGCTTGAACACAAACATCTAGAGCGTTTGGGTCATATAGTGGTTCGTTTGGCTTAAACGGTTGTTTAGTATAACTTTGCACCTTTAGCTTTCCGTAAATACCGCGTAAAAGCCCATGCATACAAGGGTGATCATGCAGAGGCATTGTATAACCTTCACGCATCACAAACACACTCATGGATACAACCTCATTTTCGAGAATATGCATATACGTACACGGTGCTCGTCCAGGTTTCTGGAATAATGTTTCGAATTCTTGCGGTTGAAATTGAATGTCGAAAATTGTCAGTAAATCCGTCAATTGTTTAAGCTTAGCGAAATTCGTCTTAAAAGTCGTTATATTCGATTGATCGAATGTTTTAACTGCTTGCCGCAAAATTTTTAACAATAACAAGGACATCCTCAGCACTTTTTTATTTAAACAATTCCTTTAGTTCAAAGATAAGTTCGGCACCAACAAATAACACTATACGTGATTGTTTGTATAAGTTAACTGAACATCTGTTCAATGTGTGGTTATTTATAGTGATGCCACTCTGTGTGCTAACTGATAATTTCATAATATCTCCCGATATTTTAGCAAAATACTGGTTTATAAAAAAGTATCGATTTTTATATTAAGGAATTGAGAACTCAGTGTAATCGAAGGCATTATATATTTAGCAATTAAGTAATGTGAGATCACCTGATCGAAATAATAATATTATTAAATAAAAGGACAGTAAAAGAAGAACTTTTCTTATAAAAGTGTAATGTAAATTATGAAAGTGTAATTTTTAATGGAAAATATTAAGAAAGCTTAAAATTAATGTAATTTGAAAATTTAAAAGGCTTCTTCTACTTAGAATACTTAATACATTGTATTTGTAAGCCGTTACACAAATGTTCGGTAAATATTTTTGATGAAACAGGCAACTGTTTTTAATGTTTTGATATAATAAATAAAATTTTAATCAATACTTGGTAAATTTCACCTTTATGAATTTTAATAATAGATAAATAATTGAAAATTAATCAAAAATATACTTAAAGTAATAAATTGTTTGCCATAACATTGCAACACATTATAACAGATTTGTGCATTTTTTGAGGCATTTGGCCGTTTTAGTGGTAGCCAAGCCTAATATTTGAGGCAAGCCTAATAAAGTGCCTAGCGTTTTCCCCTTCCCCTTCCTCTTTGTATTTCATTCTTATCATACATGTTTTCATTCTAAAAGCCTTCGCCTGCGTATGCATGGGTAAAAAATTCGGAATTTCGGAAATAAGAAAAGGTTTGTTGTTGTTTTGTAAATTCCACCGATTGTGGGGTATATATTGAGAATTTCTGAAGCGAACTATTAAATCGGTTTCTGTGGCTCTTAAATAGTTGGCGACAATTACTTTGGAACTTATTTCTAATGGATCTAGTTTAAATGAAAATCCGAAAAGCAAAATAGCTGTCACTTCCTTGCAAAATTGAGGTTAAGGCGGTGCATTTATATTATGTCGAACTTTTTTCTCTCTAAAATCCAACTTTTTGACTACAGCTTTCGTTTAACATCTCCCAAATGTGCGAGATCTTCCTTTGTTGTTGCTAGAATTGTTCCAGCACAATATTTGGGCATACATATATTCCCAAAATAGTTTTGGGGAATGCAGCTGAATTGACAAACTAGGGTATGTTCTAATTACCTTCAGTTAACTGGAGTGTTAACGGAGCTTTTTTAGCCTTCTGATCACTAATTATGAAGAAGTAAGCTTCCAGTAAGCTGGTTCGCTCACAGAGCTGTATATAGGTACCTTTGTACGCCTCTAGATACATATATATTGTCATGTCCGCAATGTTGGCCATTGTCGAAAATCATGTTCTCAAACCTTTGGTGAATTTGTTGTTTTGACAATTCAATGCCGGAGGCATTAGCTAATCCTCAAACAAGCAATGTCAGTAAAACACGCTCATGGGTGTAAATATAAACGAACAGGCACGTATGTATATCAACATAATATGCACGAGAAGCTTGTGTGGTACAATTGCGTATAATGAACTTGATTTTTTTATTTCGGTAGTTAAGCCAATTGGCAGAGAGACAAACTTTAATATGAACTGTTTTAATGAACTCGCAAATACTATAAATTATTTTCAAAGTGGCTCCTCGATATTTTTATTTCAGAAAGGAGATCTCAACTTAAGATGGTAATTTATCTTACCTCAAAGTTTTAATCTACTTTTGTCACACGAAAGATGTTTCCCGGAAGTTTACAATGTAAGTCCGTAAAAGGGCATAGTAGAGCCCTGCGACCATTTTGCCCTGCTCCAGGTAGCCGATGTAGATCATACCTTGTGAATCCAAAAAAACTGTAGCCATCAGTCTTCGTCTTCGTTGAGTGAAGTCTGAAGCTTCGACTGTTTCTCGATGGAGAAGAGTCACCCTGTACAGCATCCAAGCGCTTTTTGATTTCTCTAAACAAATTTCCTTCCAAAAACAAGAATCGAATCGCCGACCAATGTTGCTTTTTTTGACTTTCGATTCGACTTGAAATTTTGAACAGTATCCATCTACGAGAAGTTTCTACACGATAATAAGTTTCTCTCACGATAATGACGCCTTCGGGTGGTGAGGCTAAGTACTTATCAGACCTCGATCGACCCATGAAGATGGAAATTATGTGGAATTGGATATATTTCTCTTCTACAACACTCAGTTTTAAGAATTGGTTTAAATTTTTAGGAAAAAATTCATCAATTCAGAAAATGTATGTATGAATCAGATGTTTAAGTACGCGTTACAAGAAGAATCGGAGAGCTGGCGCTGACTTTACCCTTGTTAATGTCATGGTAAATAAATACATATTTACAGATATATTTACAATTTATTTGCATCGTTGCATCGTAGTTTTAAAACATGCTCCGTTTACAGCAAATACTCGTACATATTTACATAACTGTAGGTGGTAAGCGTTTAATGAGCTAAAACTGTCTCAGCTAATGTATCGAGATTATGAATTGAGTAGCAAAACTGAAATTTGCAAGATTTTATATACGTATGTGCATTTGCAGTGCTTTATTTAATTGAAATGAAAATTACAAGTATTTTCCATTAATTTTATTAATGTCTCGATGATTGACTTAAAAATTACACAAACAGCTCAAGTTTGTGCTCGCTCCTTTGCTTTAAAGTGTTTGCAACCTTCCGATTTATGTAGACCGCAACCGCAGGTTAAAGTCAAGGTAGCAGAGGCGCTCCTGTCAGAAAGTGCTTTAAGTATGTATATCAGTTCAAATTCAGAATCAATGTAGAGTTTAAATATGTAGTGAACATTTTTTCTACCAGAGATCGGAAGAGTTAGTAATCCGCATGTATTTCCGATATAAAAAAAAAACTACTCATAATTTATGAGCTACTCAAAGGCGACATACATTTTTGACCATCCTCCATTCGACGAAAATATCAGAGAGGCTTACACGTCCTCAGATGCTTTGCCAAATACCACCTATATTACCAAATTTTAAACCAGTGACGAAGTGATGATGAATCATTGCAACGGGTTTTGAGCTGTTCGAGCCAAAGTGTTTACGAAATTTTATGCGGAAAGGATTTTAGTATTTTATTTTTAGGAAGAATACGTTGCAAACCCCATTTAAAAGGTATATAACTTTTCTATAAAATTTCATTACTTAATAATATCACTCATAAAACATACGCGTACATGCATCATATTTGGTATGTATGTATGAATATCTCTGGGTGAATTTATATTTTCCCATGCCATGAATACCCGATGATAAAGGTGTTCGCGATTTGCTTATATTTTTCTCAATTCGTAATATATTAAACAACTCCTTTATAATGAAGTTTACTACTAAAACTACTTAGTTTAATTTGTCAATTTAGATTGAAATCTTTTGCAAGTAAAATTTGCCGTTAGCGGGTTTACCTAACATTTCACATTCGGCTTTTATTTATATAATGTTTTGAAATTTGTATTTCCGGTTTAGCAACAAGCAATGGTATTTATTTGTACAATAATTTGGTATATATTTTAAAAGCATGCAATTATTGGACCTCCGTAGGTGACATAAGCTTCAACATAACCTGGAAAAAGTAGACTTTTTGCGACTCTAATAATTGAATTCAATTAAAACTGAAAATTAAAGCAGCACTTATGAACTATAAAATAATAATTGTTATAAAATATTTCCTGATAATGGTGCAATAAATGCGCAAATAACACTAAAGCCCCTCTAATTACAATCATAATGATCAAGCAATTTTTCGACAATGAAGAATTGTCTGAAAATTTAAAGTTAATAAAAATCGATGCTAATCACCTACTCATTTGGCGAATGTTGATTCTAAAAAAAAAAAGAAAATCATAAAAAAAAAAATAAAATATATTGAGTGGATAAATCTGAAAGCGCACACATTAGTGCTTGCGAGTGGGTGGTTCTGCAGTACAGGTAAAAAAAAAACAATGATAAGTTCGTGTGGAAACCAAACTTGTTTGCCACTTAATTTTGAAATTCTGTGAGAAAATACTTAATGCGTCAAAAATTAGATGTCGAGTTGCCACAAGAAATATATAACTACAATAGGTTCATACTTAAATGTAAAGAGTTTGCTAAATCTAAAAAAAGACAAGTAATGAAATCATAGGAAGCAAAGCAAAGTGAAATATTACGAGACATCTATGTTTGTCGTGGGAAGGCATGTACCGAAAACAACCGGTATGGATGTCAAACCATATGAGTGATAACGATATATATTTTTTAAAGTCAAGCAGGATGTCGAGAATCTTCATATAGTGTCTTTATTGGTATCTTGACCGGTTTAACTAATTGTTCTAAATTTCAATAAAATATCCCAAAAATGAGTAGTTCGATATTAAAAATAAATTACATAAAAATGGCTGGAGTCACACGTAGTTAGTTTTTATAAATTCAATTATAATATAATGTTACATAAAATTATAGTTATTTTTCAACTTTCTCCAGTTTTACATGATAACGCAGGGTGACTCAATATTTCAACACTTTTAAATTTAATATGATCCTTAACGCCTTGACGAATTTGGATTTCGTAATTTCTGAGTTTTATAAAAAAAATAGTTGGGCGATAAGCAATGGTCACTGTACGAAATGAGCCTTACACTAACTTTCTCTCAAGTTTCAACATGACATCTCAATTATGATTTGTCTCAGATGGAAAGACACCGAAAAATCAATTTGCTTTGTTATTCATTTTGATATGTATGCCCCTGTGCCTCTTCTCAACGTTTTAGGCTGGTCTAGGATTTAAACAAAATTCTTTTTTTTTTTTTGGCTTAAAGTACACCTTAGTGTCCTAAAAATATTATTAAATTTGTAGAATTGTAAAAGAAAATATGTTTCCTCTCTAAACTGCTGTAATGGTGAAGCATTTGGCATAGTCAGCTCAGCACGTATAAGTTTCTATGCTTCTCTCTCGAAACTGCATTTTTCAAATCGGGCGACGATGATACCCGGGGCTATCACAGGCAGTGGCAGCTGTAGCCTTATATATATTTTAGCCCCTATTAAAAGTACTATTGTTCAAAATTTAAAACTTTAAATTCGATATTTTTAATAGCTGTTCACTTTAGGCTTTGCTTTGACATTCAAACCTCAAGAAGTATTTCTGATAAGAAAAAACTTGAAAAACAAAATAACCATAGACTTATTGAAGAAAATTGGAAAGCATCAAGACATCGTTGAGCCAAATATTTAGCAAAGGTGTGCCTGTCTATATAAAAATATATAATATTTAATTAGGAATTTCTATTCGCGCATTATTTGTCTAACGAAGCGTGTTTGTAATAGATTACTTATGTTACAGTGTCCCTGGTGTTGACAATATAAGCTAACCGATTTGTCACGCTTCATTGGGCGCTGAACGCAAAAACATGACTTTATGTATAATATAATATATATAAATTTGTATATAACTCTCAATTGATTGTTTAATTATCTCGGAGACATAAATCAGTGAGTGCACAAAGCCAAACAACGCTTTACCATTATAGGCAAATTAAAAAATGACAAATCAAAAAATTTCAAAATGGATTTACAACGCAACAAAAACAAATGTACGGAGAATCAATAACGAGTACATTAATGAAAATTGTCAAGGTACTTGATTTGCAATAAAAGCAATTTGATTTTCTATTCAAATAAATAACAGCCTGCCACAAAATGCCATTTAAAAAATTAACCGCAAACTCATTAACGCCCTATAGTCACCACGAGTATGTCTGTAGGCACAAAACGTGTGTTGACAAGCTTGTTTTTGTTGTTTGTCATTTAGGTTTCTGGTTACAACTTGGGAGTTTCTCATTGTGCCTTAAGTATGCATTATTATAATTTAAGACTTCAGATAATGCCGACATTTGAAGCGCTACATAGGTTGGTGCACGGTACTGTATATGTGTATGTATGTTTTTAAAATCGTTAAACTACCATGCACTTTTGAGTTCACTATCCAAAAAAGATCTTTTCAGTTGTCTTCACTTCGATATGCAATTATATAATTAAGATCTGAAAATATATTCTACATCTGTAAGGCAAAGGTCAATAACTCTGAAGACCCTATATACTAACTGCTTCCTCGATCCAAGTAAAAAACCCCTTGATGGGAAATTGGAAGCGGATTCCTGGTTGAACTTCTAAACGAGCATGATCAAGAGATGGAGCTGCAATCTTTCATATTACTAATTTGGGTTCCCTTCTCAAACATTATTTTTTTATAAAGTATAAGAAGTTACCAAATAATAACTGAAATAATTTTCAATTATTAACCGCTTGTTCGAAAAGATGACTAACTGTTTCCATTATTTTAGACTTGGTTCAAGGCAGATTTTTTTTTTAATTTCCTGGACAGGTCTTGTATTGATATGAGAGAACTCACATCTTTAAGATATCTGATTTTTTCTTAGAATTCTGTCTGAATACTGACACTAGTGCTTCTCTTTCTAGGCCTGTGAAGAAATACGTACGATTTTAATACCTCGAGCTTCGAATTCAGACTTCCGAAGATACTAACATGGTTCATAAGGTACCGTAAGGCAGAGAGTAATCGGTGATGTTGATGATATACTCAAAGACAATGTCGTAACTGACCTCTCCAACCTGGATGAAGAATTTGTTGTTCCATTAGCCATGTTGGAAAAGGTTTGGATGTCAACAATGGTGTTAACGATTGGTGTCTACAAATGTTTTAAAAGTTTAGTCAAGTGGACTTTGGTTCTTTATTGGATGTCAAGTCATATGGCTACAATAACACACTGAATCTGCCAAAATATCCGAGGATAAGGGGTCGACACTCATTACTTTTTGTGAACTTCATTGAGGTGGACAATTACGGTTGACAATATGGGTTTCGGAAATTTCATCTGTGGTTGTTTGGTGTATTTTGTTTAACCTTTTCAACTAACTTTTCAATTACCGCCACTTTTTGTAAATATTTTATTTATTACATTTTTAGCAATTCATCATTAATTTTTAAGCATTTCTTAAAATATTCTTTTGAAACAATTTGCTTTTTTCAGCTTTTGAATTTTATATCCTGGAGAAAAGCATATTCATTGAGCTTTGTCATTTTTATAAAACTGAAAAGTCTTTGTTTTCAATTTAATGTAATTCGTCAAAAAATATTTGAATAGAAAGCTCATTTATGTGAGCACATTTTGAATATTAACCTCACGTGTTGTTCACACCGACATCGATTAATGAAATTCATTAACACAACTAATTAATTTCCGGCAATTACACTGGTCATCACCGAATCTCTGCACATTTTCAATTTTAAACCTTAATTTATAAAAATTGGATTTTTATAAATGTTAGATTAGATAAAGCAATCACCGATGCCTTCGGAGTAAAACTTTGAGCAAAAAGTGCATGCAAGGGGTGATGTGTTTCACTTAAAAATAGTCGAATTTAGGCTATATATTCAGGCAAGCCCCCGATGCCGAAAAGCTCTTCACGCATTGCCGACTTTATACCGATAATATCAGTAATTTTGGCGATATCTTAATGAAAATAATAGGGCATAAAATAAGGTATGACATTTGTTCAGTACTTCCTTTAGTCCCCATATATCTAATGTAAGGATTTTCGAACTTGTATTTAGCTTTATACCTTTAGCTTTAGCGTACCATTTGTTGGATATATCAACAAAATTAAATTGACATGTTTTCCTAGCCCCCAAGTACTACATGTAGTGTTTTTCTTTATTCTAGTGGACTTTATGTAGAATATGTCGATCAATGCTTGAGTCACCTTCAAAAAATTTAATGGAAACTTGAGAAAAACAAGTTTAATACCAAAAATTTATGTAATCACTCCAGACCTTCCCTTACCTCAATATACCCAATATAGCGACTTTTGCCCTTCCGATTGGCTTTATATCGAACTTCCCGGATAATATTTGAGCTATCCTTATGAAAGGGAGTAGATATGTTTTTGATTATGATATAAATTGGTGTAAAAAGCTGTGATTTCGGTTTAGACATTTCCTTTGCCGCCCGTTATTATTATTTCCGTCTCTCTGGTTGGTTCATAATTTTCTCCAACACAAGCATGATGAATACTGCAATTTCTCAGGGTTGATTTTAAAATATATATTTCGGCTATAAAACAAGCTGAAGTAATGAGAATAACTGATCACTTGAACTTTTTGAGAATAGAATTTACCAGTTCGACCTCAATTAATAGTTTTGCTTTGCAATTTGAAGGGTTATGGATCATAACTTTAGATCTGATATGCAATATATCAACGCACACTCTTTCAACCTCTCTTTCTCTTTACGCTCACACAAAACAAAAAGAAATATGTAAATTTTATTAGCTTTTTAGTAGCAAATGTTAAAAAGATGTTCGGGAAAATGTACAAAAGCAGCGAGAGCACATCACTGCTACGAATTGAACAGCCGAGACGACTGGGATAGGAGCCGAGGCGTCTAACCAAGTGGTTTCCGGCATGCACTCACTTACTTACTTCTCGATGCATGTGTGTGTGTGTGTGCTTAGATGTTCGTCTGTACGAAGAGGCAACTCCAGCGCTGCGCGCGTCGTTCAGCGACAATTTCGCGCCGAAAAAGACTTGGAGCTGATGCGATCACTAGCAAACGCTCAGTGTTGCTTGTGTCACCAAAGCGCCTTGTCACGCTACGTCGTTATTGTCTTTTAAGTGTCGCTAACGATTATTTCTGCATTACATATTGTAAGCATTTTACAGGGATTAAGCGTGTTTTATAACCTAATGAAAGTTAATAAAACTTATGAAGTGAAAGTGTCTAGAGAAATAATAAAAACCGTAAAAGCGTGTATAAACGGATTGTGAACAATTAGGGAAAATACTTGGAAAAAATTAAAGAAAAAAAATTTAAATTTTCGAAATATTTTGAATGAAGTTTATACTAAAAACCGGAAATTGAAAGATTTATGTAACTGATTGAAAAATATATTGGTTAAAACAATTTTTCAAAACTGAAATTTTCAAAAATAAAATTTTCAAAAATGAAATTTTCCAAAAAAAAATTGGTGTTAAAAAATTAATTAAGTACACTAACTTAACCAAATTTTTATGAAAAGGCGTACTATAAAATCTAAAATTCACATATTTATATTTGTATTTTTGATAAATATATTTATGAAAAACATTGGTCTAAATTTTCCAATTAAAAAAAAAAAAATGTAATTTTCATAAAATAAATTTCAACACTAAAATTTTTAACAAAACTCCAAAACTGTTTTAAATGTGTTTCAGAAACAGTTCTGAAAACACTATTAAATATATAAATCTAACAGCGAAAACAACAACAAAATCTTATTTACAGAGCTTCGCATTACATTGTAACTCATCAGGAATTCATATTTCTCGTTGCACTTGAAATTCTTGTCTCTGTTAAGTTTGTGTATAAATTAATTGTAGCTCGAAGGTTGTGGGCGTTGCAGGTAATTTAGCATATTAATAGACAATTTGTTGTCGTATATGTTGTGTATTATATAGTAGCCCCTTTAACATTTTATACTAAATATTTTCGCTGAGACTGTTTTTGTTAAAGATTCTTGCAAGAACGACTTCTGTGATTAGTGGGAGGACTTAAGAGCCACTGAGGAGAGGAAATTATAAATATTTATTAAAGTTGTGTTTGTGAAATGAATAACTGTAGTCCTTGAGATGTGTGAGTAACACTTGTTAAAGTAGTGCATTGAAATAGAAAATATTAGCAGTGGAGTCTCTTTAAAATAGGAGAAAATTTCTTCCATAAAATTGAACTAACTTCAAAAATTAAATTTATTATATATTAACAAATTTTTGATGACTTTTCCTACATGGTTGTTATCAGCTGTGGTTGTCTGATCTTGTTTAATTTTACTGTTCACTTCTTATTAATAACAATAGAATATTTCCAAAAATACGGTATTGTTTCAGACTGGAGTTGTAATACCATTTGGTGTTCAAAAATTCTTTTATTTATTATATGAAATTGTTGTCTGGCTTTTTAGGTCATAAAACTTCAAAGGTTCATTTTAGTTCACTGTTGCTGGAAAAGTTAGCCTGAATTTAATCATAAGACCTCTTTTTCACAGCGCAAAATTTTGTTAATGCCATTAAGGATAGATATTTTCGCCACATAAAATACTACTATATATCGAAGAAACACCTTTTGTTTAATAAATCTATACATTTTATAACATTCTATTGTTCTATAATCTCAATATTTTTCTCTCTTTTGTCGATGGTATTTAAAAAAAAAATATGCATCAGTGAAATAACATAGCAAAAGGAAAAAATATGAATTGTTTATCGTTTGAGAAGTCCTGTCTGTTCATCTGTTCATTTTCCCATACATTTATAGTCTGTCTTGTTCAGGGCTTCTTGATTTACAATTGTAGACAACATTTGCCATATAATTTGTATTTAGATCCCGAGCAATAAATTACATAACAAATTAGCAAAGAAGAACCCTATTCATCCTTCATATATCCAATAATTTAATATTACAGCTATTGTCTAAGTAAGCTCCGAACTCGTTTACATATTACTATTAACTAGGTTTATCATATTGAAATATAATATATTTATGCGTACTATATCATCGTACTATATATATATATATACTATATCATGGAAATGAGATGTTCCCTTGGCAAGCATTTTATGCTTAAATTTCAATGAAAATATAATCGAGCTGAATTAGAGGTGATATGTGTCATTAATTGAAGTAGATGTTAAGGGACAATCATAAAAAAGGACACACTTTTTGCAACGCAAAAAATAAAAAAGGTCACAAGTCACAACATAATATTTTGATAAATGCTGAACATCATTAATGGCTAGTTCTGGACGCTTGAAATTTCGTCTCCTAATCACAATTACTTAGATTTTGACAAATTTTTAATTCTACTCTTAGAATAACTGTTAAAAGCTGTTGTTTATGAGACATTGGAACACATTTATAATAATACTTGAGTTTAGCCTTAATTCCACAAAATTTGCTTTGGCCCGTGACCTCATATTTAAATATCTCACTTTAAGTTTACGACCTTTAATTCTTCACTTAGGTTTCTCATTAATAAAAAATATTCGTAAAAATTATAAAATAACTTCGCTGCAATGTAATTATAAGTCAGTGCACAGTTATGTTATTGAAGTGCTATAATGCAATGTAAACGTAAAAACAACTAAGCAATAAAATATTTACTTTATGTCATGCTATGCTATGCTATGTACATATTTATGCACATAATAAAGTACAAGTTCAGTCGCATTGATAAAAATCGATGCGAAGCGTCTCAAACATTTTAAACGCTCGCAGCGCACAGTTCTCCAGCTGATAACTTCTTGAAAAGGCAAAAAAAAAAACAAAAAAAAAAATACAAAAAAAAATCTGGCGACTACTTAGCTTTCTGCCATCTGCCGGCCCTGTGCTACATCTGCCTCCGACCTAAAATGTGCGCCACCTGCGCTTCTCGGCGATGTTTTTTGTTGTCGCTTGCCAATAAACATCCAAATTGGCGCGCTGACAGCCCGTGAGCGCTTCGCTGTCGCGTCGCATTCGGTTGCATTCGGTGCAGTGGCATACTTTGATTTTGATGGTCAGCAAGTTGTGCTCTACTTTACGGTAATTTATGACATACATATCCTATACAATCTTTTATTGCATACATATATTATTACAAATGCATTACGCTGCAGTTATTTATATAAATGCATATGTGTGTGAGTGTTTGTAAACACGTTACATTGCTGCTGATGCGCCTTTTTAGTCTGCTATTGGTGGCATCAATAAATTTAGCACAGTCATCAAATGTTTTGGACAAGTACAAATGTAATTAATTTGCCTGTAAATCATTGTAATTAGTTAGTTAGCCCATAAATGATGATATTTGATATCAAGGCGTTTGTATACACGCACTTGTTTGCACATTAAAATGTTTTTTCTTTGTATTTTAAGACTATTTTAAAGTATTATAACGGTATATAAGAGTTTAAGTGACCAAAAGTATTTCAAATTAATACTTATGCTTTACAATTAGTTAATACAAATTAGTATGTATTGAAAGTGTCTCCTTGACTCCTCGATCAGCAGTACAATGATTTATCAACTATATATAGTATATATATTGTATTCATTACATTTTAAGTTCGAAAAATGCAAGAGATTTATATTGCAGAGCATTTAAGCAACATATAAATTCGAAAACTAACCAAGAACAACCGCCTCTATTGAAAATTGCACTTGACGAAAGACTTAAGACACGAACTTCATTTCGTTAGTCAAAGAGTTTCCTTTCAACAAAGCATAGCATAAGAGGGAATTGTATCAAACTGAGTTAAAGGAATTGAAATATATACATTTTATAGCTTTCAAAGAAAAAATGCTTTTTTTTAAATTTAAAGAAAAGTTTTGATTTTAATTTTTGAAGAAAATTTTGCTGTTTATTTTTGAAAGAAATTTAACATAAAGTTTTAACTTATTTAAGGCAACTTGCTTTAAAATCACAGTGGCCATTTTAAATTTGTTGTTAAAATTACTCACAAAAACTACAAAATTATTATTTTTCAATAGAAAGCTTTCACACTAGCTAAATAAACATTTTTGCTTAATAATATAATTTAGTAATTGTTGTAGAAAGTATACAAAAGTCACATTGGCACTAAGCAACTTCTTTTTAATGTTTTTCTGTATTAAATATGGACTCCAAAAGTTTCACCCATCTCTATTTTGGCCTCTTTACTTCAATTGAATGGAATATTTTTTGCAATAATTACCAGGGAATCATTATCACTTTAGTAGTTTCATATAATTTATAGTGTTACTAAAATGAAGTTTTAAACTTTCTCTGTATCGCAGCCTACACTTGATGGCTTTTGCACTAATTGGCTGACTTTTTTTTTTGCTTAGGTTGAGTAAAAAAGAGATTTCATAAAATTTCCAGATGATAATCTCATTGTATTAATTAATTAATTAATTATTAATTTAAAGTAAAAAATTTTCCAAGAATAGAGTTAAAAATCTTATATCAAAAATTTTATATCCGACTTTGTTGCTATTTATCGCATAAAATGTGTAATTTTTTAATATATCCATCTAGCTTTCTAATACCACATGCTCAGAACACTGAAAATAATAAAAATCACTGATAAAATCTGCTTTCCTTTGGTAATTATTTTTTAATTCCTATCAGGTGGCATCGCCACAATTTCATGTTTTGTAATAAATATTTTTTATATAACATATTTCCGTATTTGCGCTTTTTTTTAATTTTTACACTTATAATTAATTATATGGGCAGGTTGCAACACGTTTTTAATTTGATTTAATTTATTCAAGACTTTGCAAATATAAAATTTTTTTTGGATTTTTTTTTTAACATACCCTATCAATAATTTTAAGTAAATACTTAATTTTTAAAAGTATCACATATAATCAGGTGGCAACTCCATAAAATAAATTTGTAAACGAGTTTGCTTAGATACCTTTTCTGGTAATATTATATAAAATTTTATGTTATTTAAAATTATTTAATCAAATGCATTTAGCAAGCCATTTATACTTTAATTTTTTGCTGGTTCTTAAATATCTTTCACCTTAAATGCTCTCTCTATATGTACATAAATGTATACTATATAAATAAATATGTATGTATAGGTGTATCTGAAATAAGTGTATAGGTTATCTTGTTGCTTAAAAAATTTAAATATCAGCGAATAGACTTTAAGTGATTGATCAACCACAAGGCTTCATTTTAATTCAAACGAAGAGAAAAAAAGAAACATTAACACTTCCATTCATGAAGCGTAAACATGAATAAAACGGAATTGTATTTGCTCTTAATATTTGGTAAGGTATTACAACAATGCGCACACGCATTGTTAAATTGACCAAAAGTCTATAGACAAACGCTCCCAAGTGTGCACACAGCCTAACATGGCAGCTGGCGCTTTGCTAAACATTTTTGTAACGGTTATTTGCAATACTTAAGCAAAAGAAGGAACTTAAAAAGAAATTGCAAAAAGTCTAGACTAGGTCGTTGAAATTTGGGTGGTCCCATAGTGTTGATTTAATTAGCCAATCATTGTGAGTTAACATTTGCCAAATGCAGCTTATTGAGTCGCGTTAAAATGAAATAGGAGGCGATTATTTTTCGAGGAATTGGACTACATATTTATGGTGCTATGTATATGTCGTAAATAATCTTTGGAAGAAAGAATATGTGTAAATAATATATATATATTTATATAATTTACATAATTTTATTTAAAAATGTATGTATTTATATATAATATTTACGTAAGCATATGAGTACACTAAATAGACGAGCTATAAATAAAAAGCCAAATAGCAAAATTGTCTTAAAATTATTAAATTGCAATAACACTTCACTTTACTTCTTGTATTTTGTGCAATTGCTTGATAATTTAAAGCTGCTTATCGATTGGCTTCACATTTCCGCTTTATAACTCCTTGACATAAATGAAAAAATAAGTAGAAAAGGAAGAAATAACTGACAGATATAAAAAAATGATAATAATAACTGGCAGCCCTATGCACAACTAGTAGTTAAGGCCTCCAGATTTTTTTTTTTTCAATTTTTGTTAACTCAAGTTAGCAATTCGGCTATACTTTTCCTGTCACACTTTTGTATGAGTGACAAGTGTGGCTTTGGGAAATTCGATGCTGTCGTTGTTGAACGCGCACATTCGTGCTACATAACTGTGCAATCACCTGTTGCCATTCGCCTTTAGGCCAAACAGTTACCTCAGTGTTATTGAAAACCATTTGCGACTAAAACAGACACACGTGCATTTATTTTGTTCAATAAAAAAAAAATATAAAAATAAAAAAACAAAATAAAATAAATAAAAATAAAAATAAAATATTGCGCGAAGTGATTGTGTCATCTACAATAACTGTATATAATAATCTATTTCTAAGTGTTATTGAAGGCCTTAATCAATTGTGGAAATAAGTGAATGTAAGCAATTTGTGAAAAATAAACATTGAACATACAGAAATTGATGTAATTAAAAATATTAACTCAATTAAGTGATATACTAAACGCTTTGAATTACTGGGCACTCTGAGAAATAGCGCGAACATACACTTTAAAATGGTAAGTTCATATGTTAAGATAATGTAATTTTTATAACTCTTAATTAAAATTAAATCTTCAATTAATTGTTTGTAAGTATTATTTATCTATAATTATAAGTAATTCTTTATCATAATAATAATTATGACTAAAACCTCTTTGATTTTATTAATAATTTGCTAGTTCCGTTTCTAATACTATAAAATTTTTAGCCTAATATTTAAATGATAATGGTAATGAACCATTTATTGAGGAAGACTATTAGAATATAATTACTCGAATTCTTTTGATGAAAATATATACATGTATTCTAAGGATACAAGATTTCTTAATATACGGATCTCAGCGCCATCTAGCGCGTTGTTTCTTTATATCGAACGGAATTCAAGCCAGCTTTTGCGGTTTAGCATTTCAAGTGATTCCATCAATCTTTTCATAATAACATCTGGAAAGCAATCACTTATTTAAATTAATAAATATTTTTCAAAAAAAATGTTATGAGAAAATTTTTTTAAAATTGTTTGCTTAATATTGCTGATCATAACAAATGAAGTGCTAAAATTAATTGTGGATATTGAAAAATTATAGATAGCTTTTAACTTTTCAATAATACGAATCGATTGAATTTTACAGAAATTGTTGAGAAAGAAAAATTGCGTTTTTAAAATGTAATACCTTTTAAACAAATATGTGGGATCACCAAAAAACCGCTTTTGAACCCTATAAGTATGCCAATATCTTAATTCTGTTGGCTAAATTCTTTTCACGAACTTAATCTACCCATGTCGCGCCCACCCGGAATGGATATCAAGTTAAGCGAAGAGAAAAAATTCACAGAGAGTCAAGGAATGCGAAAACGGTGGTTAAATTTTGGGTTTTGTTTATGTTTCATAACACATGCCACCTCTCTGGAACGTACGTGAATTAAACAGCGATCGAAGGGTGTTGAATCGATCCATAAAGTATGTTGAAAATCTCCATGCGGTCTTTCAATTCGATGTTATTGTCGTTAACAGATATCTCTTCTCACCAACTGCATTAAGTTATATTATATTATCTTCAAAAAGGAAGTCGAAGGCCTGGCAATGGTCTTTCCTCTAAACCTATAGTTAGCAATTTATCTTAGCTGTGTTTGCTTTTTTTTATCTTCGGTCTTTATCTCATATCCGTTTTTCTTCCCAAAGATTTTCAAATGTGTGTTCTTCGAGGACAGAACTCTAACATAAAATAACCTACACTGGTCATCAAATTTCTAATTGTTTCTCATGTAAGAATTGGGCAAATTTTTATGAAATTTAATTGTACTATAACTTATGTAAGGTTGCAATCTTTCCGAAAACTTTAATGCTACAGGAGACATTAAAACGAGCTAGAGTGGTTGTGATTTTAAGCAGTGTTGCCACATTTATGTAATGTAAACTAAATTATACAGTTTGGATTGTTTTTTGCTTAATTATTTACTTATTCTATTGGGTTGTTCGGAAAGTCATTTCGTTTTTTTTGTGGGGAACATGAAAGACAGTTTTCGTATAATGAATAAATATTTTATTAAATTATATATTGGCCATTCTGGTCCAACACCTTTTGCCATCTTTCTGGCAGTAACATAATTCCCCTCTCATAAAAGTTTTGGTCCTTGCTGGCAAAAAACTCGTCCAGGTGGTTTTTGACATCTTCATTTGAGGTAAAGGTTTTGCCATCCAAAAAATTTTGCAGGGACCGGAACAAATAGTAGTCGGAAGGCGCCAGATCTGGAGAATATGGTGGATGTTGCAGTACGTCCCATTCAAGCTGTAAAAGTTTTTGGCGAGTGACCAAACTTGTGTGAGGTCTCGCATTATCCTGGTGGAACACTACACCCTTCCTGTTGATTAATTCGGGCCTCTTCTCTTTAAGTGAATCATTCAATTTGTCCAGCTGATGACAATAGACTTCTGAATTAATCGTTGTATTGTCCGGCAAAAGCTCAAAAAAAACGATTCCTTTGACATCCCACCAAACGGAGAGCATCACCTTTTTTTGGTGAATGTTGGCTTTTGACACGCTTTGAGCCGGTTCATCTTTTCTGCTCCATGACCTCTTGCGTTTAACATTGTTGTATACAACCCATTTTTCGTCCCCAGTAATAATCCGCTTCAAAAATGGATCATTTTCTAGACGTTTGAGGAGCGAATCACACGCGTCAACACGACGACACAAATTTCGCTCGGTACGGACATGGGGCACCCACACATCGAGCTTCGAGGTTAAGTCCATGCTTTTCAAATGGCCATAAACAGTTGAATTCGACAAATTTAACCTCTCACCGATCTCTCGTGTGGTGATTCGCCGATTTGCATCAACTAATGCCTTTATCGCATCTTTGTCAGCTTCGACCGGCCTTCCAGACCGTGGTGCATCTTCGACATCAAAATTGCCGGATCGAAATTTTGCAAACCAGTTCTGGCACTGGCGTACTGTTAACACGCCTTCTCCATACACATCCGTCAATTTTTTTCTCGCTTGGACAGCATTTTTACCTTTTCTGAAGTTAAAAAGTAAAATATGACGAAAATGCTGCTTATTGCTCTCCATATTTAAAAAGGCACCAACCAAAAACTACTGGGTAGAATTAATAGAACTTTTTCACACACAAGCCTTGCAATATCAGCTCTCATGACATATAATGGTTATGGGGCTTAAGTGTGAAGTTAGTTTCGAAAAAACGTAATTAAGTCCTCTGGCGGGAAAAAACGAAATGACTTTCCGAACAACCCAATACTTTACAAAAACATTTTTTTTATTATGACTTTTATAAAAACTTCAACTGATAAAAAAAAGTCTTTATTACTCCATTAAAAAACTGCACTGTTTACTGGATATGTCAACTGTAACTGTACATCCGCATAAACAAATTAATAATATAAAAGTATTTTAGCGCAACAAATTCACACTTACAAATAAGTATCTCACTTATTGTCCCGAGTTATGCGGGTAGCTTGCGTATGTCACAATATATTAAGTGATCTGTTTTAATTAAATCTCTTGTTGTTAAAAATAAAGCTGATTTGATAAGCGTGGTATAAATTAAGAAAAACAAAATTGAAGCTAAAGCAAAAATATCCGAAATTTGAATTGTTAATATTTTGAGGGAAGCTTCTCGGTGTATTTAGCTATTTATACAGATTATTATCTTACATTTATTTATTACAACTGAAGTATATAAATGTGAATATGTAATATATAATTCATAAGTGCATATAATGAATAATTAAAATGAATGACGCAAAATGGCAACTGTTGTCATCACAATAACATATTTTTAACGAAGAATTTAACACAATTAATATGAACCAAATATACGGCTACTTTCATTAAGAATAATTTATATGCAAATATACATATATATATTTACATATATATTCGAAAACAATTAGTAATAATTTCAGCGTGTTCATTTACTTGAATATTTTGAGGCATTTACATGTGTGATATAAGAGGAAAATATTTGTTTTTCATACTTTAGATTTGAATGAACAAAATAATATGCTAATATTATAAATGAGTTAAATACTCATCTAAAATCAGAAAAAAAACACTCTTTCGGCAAATTTAGAATGCAAATAAATGTTTCGAATGCATAAATTTGTTCGAAATGTTAATCACCTCAAATATATATCAATTGCGTAAATAACGTAAGTGCCTTGAGGCGAAGCGGCGCTCAGTTTCTTGAATGAGTAATGCCTGCTTATTCGTAATGAGTAATATATACATACATATGTGTATAACGGTCGGGGAGTTATCAAAAAAGAGCGGTGAAGAAATTTGGGCTGTCATTCACCAGCGGTCTATGAGAGAGTGTTCAAGAATAATAATCTTTAATTTGAGTAAAAATTTCGTACAGTAGTAAAGAAATACTACTTTACAGAGTGAGTTGAGCATGCAGTGACTTAATATTTAAATAAATGATGAGACAAAGCTTAAATTTGAAGCTTTATTTTAAAATCTAGACGTTAACGCAATAACAGGATTACAGAGGATTTTTCGAAAGATACTAAACAACAAAAAGGTCTCTGTTAAACGTAATTAATGCTCCTAAATCCAAAAATTTTAAAGTTATCACAATAACGGCTTTTTTAATTCAGATAGTGGCATCAATACTGAAACCAATATTTTTTCGCTTAATCTTGAATTTGCAAAGTCCCGAAATTTCGGGATTATGAAAATAGATATCACTCATTTCTCGAAATGAGTATATTAAAGTTAGATAATTATATATTTTGCTTAATCTCGGAATTACCATCATCAAATTTCTTAATTTCGAGATTATCAAATTAGAATTTATTTATTTTTAACAAATAGCTTCTCAATTACGTATAGTGATATGAGTTTATATTGTTCTTGTTTAGTGAAAACACTATTTGTTCAACTCAATCCCGAAATATGCATAGTCCCGAAGTGCCGGGACTCCCAAAGCAGATATCACCCTTTTCTTTAAATATGGCTATTAAAGTGAAATCGTTATTTATTTTATTTAATCCCGAAATTATCATCATAAGATTTGCTATTGATAAAAATAACAAAGAAAATTCAACAATAGCCAGAGCCTAGATATGTACATAGACCTCGAGTTGGAAATAATTCGAATGCTTGTAGCTTTGCCACCAATTACTGATGATTGCTTCTAGTTTGACCTATTGACTGCATTCAATGAAACAGCAAGCATTATTGTACAATATTCACAATAAAAAAATTCTTATCAAAGCAATGAAATATTGTAGTAGTTTTCCAAATTTAATAATGGGGAGGGGTGGGGTGTTGTGGAAACGCCCCCGCATTTTTTCTCTGTCTACTTAGTAGACTTAAATGAGCTGCATTGTTGCTGGCATTACATTATATATTTGTTGTAAATTTGGTTTATTTGATTGCCGGTTTGCAATTAATATTATTACAGAGTCCATTTTGGAGAGCTAATACAAAATTGAATACTGTTAATTTTAGCTTTTAACAGAAGTTTAATTGAAATTAATAAAAAATTAAATTTGTTAATTAATTAATTTAGCTTTTAATGAACAAAGAAAAGTGGTTACTATACCAATTTTTTGAATAGTGGGAAGCTGAGAAAGGCGTATTGTTGATTAATTACACAATCGGTTAAAGATTTCCGCAATTAAAGGTGAATTTAACTTATAAAATTGCATTAATTAAAGCTGAAGCTTTTATTTTTAGTTAATTAAGCTTTTATATTGCAATGCGGGTAATCCGCACAGTCGGCTACTAGAACTTTAATTTTATTACCAGCGGTTGAGGGTTTGCGGTTCATCATTTTGACTAGATATTTCTTCATTCATTGGTAGTGGTATAATAATGCTCAACTTGGTCTGGGTAAAACTAGTTCTGGCTCTAAAGACACAAGAAAACCATGCATATAAACTTGAGGGCATTTCCTGCAGATCAAGCAGTGATTGCTATACATATATACACATATCTACGTACATGTATGTATATATTTAAATATGTACAGAAGTAGCAAAATTACCTGTGTATGAAAAGTGATTAAAGAATCGCAAACAATCGCCGCCGACATCGCGAACCGCCACGTGAAGGCAATAACCAATAAGGGGTCAACAGAGTTCGACTGAGGGTCTTAAAGCATGGCATCCAAGCAAAAAATGCAAAAGGCCAACATAGAAAAATACCGGGCGGCAACATTAGTATTACATAGCGGCAGCACTGACCGCGGTGAAATCGCTTCTACTGTTGCCACCGCTGATTGACTTTGTTGCAAATATAATATTGCTGGCGGCGGGTACGGCCCCTTGGCTGCTGCCGTTGTGGAGTTTTGACGTTGATGGAGAACAAATCATGTACGCGTCCGACGAAGGGTGAAACAAGAAATATACGAAAATAATACAAACAAAGAAAAAAGACTAAAAAATTTAAAAGTAAAAATAAAAAGGGAAAAAATTTCAAATAAAATAAAGAAGTTAATATATATAAAAACAACAAAAATGTTAAAAATAAGTTCTGCGGTAATAAATTATCGGTAAAAGGCAAAGCTGTTGAGCAAAACATTTGGCATTTGTAGAAATTGTTAATTCATCATTTGTTTAAGTAATTGAAATGATTACAATCGAGTCAGAAATTTCGGACAAAAAAAAAAGGAAAAAACATGTACACAAATATCACAAATAATAAAAATTGAAATCAACAAAGTAAGTATTGAACAAGTTTAAGCAAATAAAGCCACAGCGAATGAGCAGTAACTAAGCATATAGCAGACAATACTGAATTTTGAGTGATTACTGGCTTTGTGGTCTTCCGTTTGCAATCTTCGATCGTCTTCAATGTTTCGGCAATAGCAACAAATGAACGGTAAAATAAAAGCAATTTTGTTAACCAAAAACTACTCGTAGATTTGCTTTGGCTTTTGGCTTGCCATTAGTAATGAGCTTTGGTTGTAGAAATATTTTTTGATTGATGAGCTTTAATTGAATGATGTGCAGATATTTGCTTACAATGAATTTTGAGTAAACATATGTGAGAAAAAATCTACTGCAAAACATTTACTTTTGCCAAGTTTTTCATGGTTTTATTTATTTTATTTAATGTGTTTAGCTATTGGCAGGAGTGTGAAGATGGCGGTACGTGTGTTCAGCATGTATTTATATGTATGTATGTATACATACATGCACATTTATTTTCTGAAACATTGGTGGGAGGTCAGTGCTTAATGCTATTCACACCCAACATTTATGGTATACATGTGTACATATTTTAATTCGGTCGAAAGATGTCATGTGGATGTTTTCTAATTGTACGAAAGACTTAAGCAACGAACTCGAATTTTATGCAAGTGGTGAAACATGAGAGAATATTATGCTTTATTATTTTGAGATTGCTTTATTGAGATGATATATTAATATAATATTTATATATATATTTATATTACAAGTGTATATATGTGCATACATATATATTACATTACATTACATTACATTACATTACATTATAACATATATGTTTAAATTAATATATATTTAGTTTAGCTTGAAAAGGGCTCCAACGATTTAAATAGAATATGCAAGCGTAATACAAGTATGATTTAAAAGAATTTGAAGTGTTGCTATCTGTTTGACAATTTTAATTGAAGTACTTAAAATATAAGGCTTTCCTAAAATATAGCAATCAAACTGTGAAGGTATGAGAAAGCTTATACTTTCAAATATTTTTGTGCAGGGTTGCCGTCTCTATGAATAATTTATGGCGATAAAATGGTTAAAATTAATGAAGTATAAGCATATAATGAAGTCAAAAGACAATACAAAAAATTATTTTTTGGATGGCTGCCACTTATTTAAACTAACTTTGCAAAATAAAAAATATAAACATATATATTTTCATTTCCCCGAATCACACAGCAACTTGAGAAATATTTTACTGATTGGTAAAGATCAGATTGTAGAGAAATATTAAATGCCTTAAGCCGAAATTTTTAGATTTATATTTAGATTTATATATTGTTTTTGTGTTCGTTTTCGTTGTAAAATTTCTGTCATTTTAATATTTCTTGACATTACCTAATTACATTGTCTAACTTATGGCATTTCTAAATCAAAATTTAATTGCACAATACATGTTTTCACCCAATTTGTCAAGTTGTTCTTTGCCATATACAAATATGCTAGCATTTGCTAAATTTAGTTAGTAAATTTAAGGTATGGGAATCTCTCTCTACAATATATGGTATGCTTTTGGAATTTGATTTATAGGCAATTACATTGCTTGTAATTTGTAATTTGATAAAGCTATCATAACTGAAACATAAATGGTCAAATTAAATCTGAAAGTAAGGATCACATTCTATAGAATGATAAATAATAGTAAATATAACTAAATATATGTGTATGATATAACCTTGTTGAAAATTGTATTGAATATATAACATTTTATTATCTAATAGATTTTATTATATTTAGAACTTGACCTTTTATCGAATTTAAAAAATTTCGAAATAAAACAAATTGGAAATATAAATATTTGAATTTTAGTTTTGACACCACGTTTTTGTATAAATTTTTGTTTGCTCTTGTAATTAGTATTTGGCTTAAATATAAAAAAGTTAAATATTTGAGGGATCTTTTTTTGAGGCGAAATGAGTCTAAAGGAAAAAGTAAACTTCATAAATAAAAAAGCAATATATAAAGAATTATAAATTGTATAGAGATATAAAACAGATTTTGGTTTCTTGTTCAAAAGTCTGCTTATTACCTTCATTTCATTTTACTTATATATTAAATTAATAATATTTTATTTATTTTAACTTAATTTAAAGCCACTTACATTTCCTTTTTTTTATCACTTTCACAGAAAAGCGCATAACTCCAAATTAAAGACATACAATTTCTGAATTTATCTTCATTTTACATTTTTTTTATTTGAATTATTTAATTTTTTTTCTCTCAAACTCTTTTCAACAAAATTGATATACACACTGCAGAGCCGATTCAGCAAGCCTACTGCTTCCACAGACAGCCATAAATCCAAATATTGCAAAATTACATCAATGGCTTATACATATTTCAACAGCGATATCTGGAATAATAACGGCGTGTGTACTAATCTCTAATTCTCATTCAGCACACACGCATTACCATTTTCATGCAATATCGGTGTTTCGCTTTATGCGGGCGTTGGCAACAGTTGAATGCTGCTACTGATGCAACACCTCCAACAACAAATAGCGGTGCTCATGTGCATTTGGTATGCTCATTAGACCCAAAATAATAGGCAGTGTTGTTTTTGTATTCTGCTTTTGCAAATACGTTTTGCAAAATTCCAGCTGAAATTCGCTCAGTGCAATATAACAATTTTGTTAATTTATCATATATGCCAGTATCCATTGCGTTCATTGATTTAATGATTTACGACTCTGCAGACTATGGAATTTTTTTAGGCTGTTATTTGGTGGGATTAGCGAAGTTTATAGTATGGGAGATAAAGAAAAAAACAAACTCCATTATATATGTACAGACATCAATATTTCTGAACTGTTTATGAAATTAAATAGATTTTACAAAAATGCTTAATGTGAACATTAGGGTGTGCAATTTTTAGAGGAATTTTATTTTTCAGTAAAAAAATGGGCTAAACTTTTAAGAAGGTAAAAAAGAACCCTTTTAAATTTTTAGCCCATGATATTAATATTAAGTGATGCCTGTACTTAACCTAACTTTCCATTTTCAATCTAAATGAGATTGAATAATTTTTTTTTCTAATTCTTATAAAATATGTACCGGAGCCTTTTTGTAGAGCATTCAATTTTCTGCCAGAATAATTTTTCATTCCATTTTTACCATGCTCAAATGCCGAGCTAGAAAAATAACAAAAAAATTTTCTTTTATTATATGGAAAATGGTTCGTGCATTACCGAACTAATGGGTTAAAATATTCAATACAGGACCTACCTCGAAAAATCTTGGTACATGAAGCAAAATTAGATATTTTTTAACACATAAATAGTATTTCTGCTTTACTTAATATATTGCTGCCTTAGTTTATGTTTTATATAATGAAGGTTAGCCCTAATTGGCACTGATGTATGTACTAACACATAGTAAATTCACAAGGCAAAGTTGAAATTATCCGATGAATAATTCAGTTGAACATTCTAACTCTTTAGGTGCTCTCAAATTATTCTCTTAAGATGTTCATGTGATAGTCAAATATTGTCAATCCACTAAAGGATTAAAATGCTCTGGAAAACATTAACAACAATCCCCAAGTAAATCCCCCTGAGAATGCAGAAAGATTTGCAGAATAATGATGGGTATTAAATATAGCACTTTAAAACATTAATTCGGCGCCTTAACTCTTCAAAAGTTATACATTGAAGACAAAAATGCAAGCACATTGAAGTGGAAGTAAAGAAAATTGGAGAGAATTCTAGCTTCTGCTCTACATTTTTGTCGATTTCTACAACAACTAAATAAGATGGCACGTGTCCTCACCACTAACACAGCATGCGAGTCAGTACTGCTGAAATTAATTGCTCACAAATTTACACTTAATGGGTCAATTTGTGTTGAAAGAAAACGTGGCCGCCAAAATAATATGGCGCTGACCTCTGGCACAACATGAAGAGCCACAAGCAGGCTCTAAAAACAATAACTGAAATTGTTAAAAAAAAGAATTAAACAAAAACAAAAAACTAACAACAAAAAACAGAACAACTTCAAGCATTTGTATTAGGCAAAATTAATGACAATGACTAGTGGAACAAATGAGCAATGCCAGGCAAAAGCCATCACTCACAGAATAAGTGTTAATTTTTGTTGTTCATTTTGTTTTCGTATTTTGTAGATTTTTGTTTTTCATTTGAATGTGGCATTGCGGTTGTTGGCGCTGCTTTACGGTTGCTGATGTGCTAATCCATCATTATTAGACGCCTCACTTGTACTTGTGCGCATGCGGATGAACTGGCAGGCAAGTTGAGTTGTTTATGGAAATTGGCTTAAAATGCAGCAAGCGTCTAAGAATGCGGCAAAAACGCAAACGAGCAACGGCTAAGAGCAACCACAACAACAACAACAACAACAACAACAACAAATTGCAATTGCTAGTAATTTGTATGAAGAGTTCGTTGCACAGCAGAAGAAGAAGAACAAGTAGATGAGGAAAACAATAACAAAGCAGATTTCATTCAAGGTTTTTTGTTTTTGTTTTTGCTCTGCCAGCAAACGACCTTATGCTACCGCATCGTAGCTCGTAAATTGTGCAGAATCAGAACACCGTTGTTGCTGCTCTAGCGGCACTTTGCAGCCATAAAATGCTGTTTGCCAATAAAAAACGCAACGCTTGCTCAATGCTTAAGCAATCGCAAATAAATTGTGGATAATTAATAAACACGCTACGTGTCATCGTCACCGCCGTCGCTGTAAGGCGGAGCGACCGTGCAAAATGCGGTAGCGTGAAATTGTCCGCTGGAAAGCGGAATACTAAGCACTGGGTAGCGTAAAAACCCCATCGACGTTGCAGTGCTGCGACTACACGAAGACCAATGAGTACTTATGCTGAGTGTTATGGCAGAATTTATGAGCAATAAAATTGATTGCAGCTTTTATTTAAGAGAAAAATACTAAGTACAGCTTGTAAGCTTTGATAAAACGTGGTGAATGGAAAAAAACCCGAAGAAAGTACATCCTCTTAGAAGATTGCATTCGCTGTTAGTATGAACACAATAATAATTTATATGCATAATTTTTAGAATATTTTGTAACTTTTCAAAAAAGAATTAAATATTCAGTTCGAATAGAAATTAATTTTGAAATAAAAATGTTAACATTGCTAAATTTTGCTAAATTGCCAATTTTTTTAAGTTTTAAAACTATTTTACAAAAATTGTTACCTCTTCATTTGATTTTAAATTTAATAAATTGAATATTCTCCCTTAAAATATTTCAAAAACTTACTAGAAATTTTTGATATGAAACAGAAATGTATATGTCACTGATTAAGGATTTAAGTCATTTCTTAAAAAAGCTACAAGATTCAAAAATTGTGTTAAAATTATCATCAAATGTAAATTTATTCGGAAGTTAAGAAAAGCAGTATGTACACAGGTTTTGTTCGAAGAAATTCAAGTAATTAAAATAGTTTCGGGAGATACTACTGGGTTGACAGTCCTCATCCAGATAAAAATCTAGTTTCAATTCGGAATTTTGGGTTATTTTTGCCTTTGTCTGAAGGATCAATGTCCCCTAACTGGAGCTCTCTATTTCCAATGGTAATCATTTTTGATCTGTTCTACAGGTCACTTGTTCTGCGTATTTTAGAGAATTCCATCCGACTTTGACTCCTCGATTATAATGCCAATGGAGTTTTCCGCTGTTTCACCATGTTCACTCTTTCCTTCAATTGGCCTAGATGACTCTGTGGATAATGAACTTTGAAGGATACATTACAGATATTATTAGTCTGGTAGCTTTACTGGTGTTAATGCTTTCAGTCACGATGCCTAAGACAGTCGAAATAGGCAAAAGAACATAACGTTCAAGGAAAAATTTTGCCAAAATTTCTTTGTCTGAAATCCAGAAATTATACACGAAAACGAAAGGACTAAAGAGCTTGAGTTTATAAAATTCTTTGTTTAGAATTTTAAGAAGAATATTAAAATTTTAAGTCATTAGGCGGAAAGCGGAAGAATCTCAACTTAAAATTAAGAATTCTCGAAATAAAACTGTCATAGCTATTAGTAAGCCAGGAGAAGTCTTACTCAATCCCTACTTCATAGTTAGGGATAAATCGCCTTACTCAGACGATAAAGCAGTAAAAATAGGTACTCTATGTAACAGTAGTAATAGAACAAACCTTCAAAACCGTTACGAGAGACCATCTCAATAGTTAGTACCAAAGAGAATACTGTATACTTAGCGAGTTCTCAATACAAAATATTTGGGCAATTTTTAAATGCAGTATCATTAGCTTTAGTAGATTTATTAATACATTTTTTCTTTATAATGATTTTTCTTTTTAGTGATAATGAGATACCATTCCTAAGGCCTTAAGTATAACCCTCTCTAACTCTCTTGAGTCACGTCTTCTTTCTTTATTAATACCAATGGTTTTATTTTTTCAATTCCGCGGTGATCCTATGAATTCTGATTTTTCATCTAGATTCTTTGGATGGTCCAAGATTGAGATAGAGTCTAATTGTGCACGTTGTGGTTCAACAAACAGTACTAAATTAGTTATTTGGCCTCTGTTATGCACCATACACAATTGTTTTTTTTTTAATTTCGGGGAGAACAAGTGTTCGAAGACTCTTTGTAGTCATTAAAATGGAGATCTACAAATTTTAATACAAAATACTGTAATCAATTCAATCCATTAAGTTTTCTTATGCTTCTGCAACATTTACCATTACTAATTTCCGTATGCTAATATTTAAGCAATGTTTGTAAAATTAATCAAAGACAAATGTTTCTATGTTTGTTTATTTGCATATAAATGAGATGTGAAGAAAAAAAGATTTTAACATCCCAACTTAAGTGTGTAATTTTCGCATTTAACTAGTTATTAATGCGAAGGCGGCAGCAATGCTGAACCAGCATGCATAAGTATATAGACATGGATGTTGGTTGGAAAATAGCTGGAGCGAAACCGGCGACTGGGCTGGTCCCGCTGATGCCAACAAGTTTTCTGTGACAACATAATCGGCTTTGTGATAATCAATTGTATGTTAAAGCACACACACACACACACATACACACACACACAGGAAAACAAATAAAACAGCGCACATAAAATTTTACAGGTAGACATAATTATATGTATGTGTGTATATGTGTGTGTGTGTTGACTGACATGTTTATGTCAGAGCAAGCCAACACGATCAGATTTCAAGTTCATGGTCACGACGCTCATTCAAATATTTATATGCACATGTACACATGTAGGTATATTTGTATGTCAGTAAGCTGTAATAAAATTTATCTGTGTGGGAGTGGTGTAGTAAGATTTGGAGCCAAGAACACCGAAGCCTATAAAAACTGATTTGTGATTGTGCTGCAGGGTATGCGAAAGGTACAAATGAAAGACGTAATTTAATCAAATGTTTTAAAACAAACACGTTTTTCTCATGATGGGCGATAAATAAAGTTAAGCTTCTCTAGAACATACTTTAAGCAGTCATAATTTTTGAAAGGAACTTTAAACAATTTATAACGACTGTAATAGATAGATAATTTGAACATGAGTTTATGTGTAGGCTTTTTTAAGGAAATTTTTACTTTCAAAGCAATTTTATTAAAAAAAAAAATAAATAAAAAAACTTAAGTAATTGTGATCAAAAATTTAAATCTTGGTAAATTTTTTTTTTTATTTCAGTGCATTAATGAATTTGTACCAAAAATAAAAATTTGACTTTTATTTGTAAACTTTGGGCGCATGACTCGGATTATTTGCAAATGCGCCTAAATGTGGGCTTTTATTTTGCTTCTTATTTTGGATAACTAATTTGGAGAGCTAACTTTATGTTATTAGTATTAAAAACTTTGAATATGGGAATGATGAATAGATATTATTGTTTTTAGTTTCTGTGTACATTTCCATACTGAATAATGTAGTTCGTTTAACTACGCTGGAACTAGAAGTTATATTCGTTTTTCGTAAGATATTCTCAGGCTGAGTGACGAACAAACTGAGTTAAGATAAGTATCAACCGAGTTGCTTCAAAGCAATTGAAGCATGTTTTATGATTAGGCAAAAAAAATATTTAATGGGATAGAGCTAGACGGATCCAGACAAAAGATGCCTTGTGAATTACTATTACCATTTACCATTATTATCATTAACATTTTATTATTACCCATTATTCTGATCTAAAATGTACCAGGCATGCTCCCAAAATAGTGGCAGTAAGCTTAATTCTGTAAAAGTAAACTCTTGAAAACTTTTTTCAATCAGAGTCAAATCAGAGTCAGAGACTTCATTTTCTAAGTTAATGGGTGATGGGTATTAGTTGACGTGAATTATTTCACAATGAAAACTTTTCTTCCTTTAAGTTTCGAATTCATGCCTAACTGATTAATAAAACTAGAGTACCAACAACAATGTAATTTGAAACAGTTTGAAATCTGTACGTTCTTATAAAACACATCCAATGTCCGTCTTCAATTGTGATTACTTTGAAGTATGAATAATGCCGAAGCTACAAATTTCGCTTATAAAAAAAATTTGTTGTAAGGGCTTAAACATTGTCAACTCGACTTTGAGTTAAAGAAAATTTTGTTATATTGAGTTGATTTACCTTGTCAGATAGAACAATTGAAACTCTTTGGGTTGAAGACTAAAAATAAATTCTGTATTTGGTTGAACAGAGGTAGAAAGAGTGTGCGCAAATTAACACGACAATTTTTAGACAAATCAAACCGCTCTTTGGTTGAATTTAATTTTTCTCAAAAGAAAAAACAAACAGTTTTATAGCCACATGCTTCCACTTAATGGTATTTAAGGTCGTTTAAACTGGTTTGAGGCTGTCAAAAATGTGTCCTCTTGAAATGATCCATTTCAATGCTTAGGATAGGTGGTATTATTTAAGTAAAACTTTTCGATCGAATTGAAATCAAAGCCATTGAAGTTCAAAAGACACAATTAAAATATTATTTTTACTGAATATTAAAATACTGTTTATATTGTAATATCTATGATTTATGTAGAAGACAAGAGTTCTAAGAAATTCTGCTAATGATGTAAAAACGCAAATATCCACTTAAAGGAACACAATGCATTATAAATAAATTAACAAAAAAAAAAACGATTTCTCTTCAGGCTCAAAGTTAAATATGAATTTATCAAGCTTTGGTTAGCATGCTACCAAAGCGCATTTGTTGCGCTTGAAGAATGACAAACGTGTACGAGTACTTGCCAGGGCAGCTGTCAACTCAAGCGCTCGCCAAGTTGTGGCAAATTAATTGAATGCTTTTGATTTCATTAAGCATTTTTTTCACAAAATGTTTGCATGAATAACTTGACAAACATATTTTTCACCAAGAGTGACATCACCAAACGTTTCTGCACAACAATAACAAAAAAAAAAATAAATTAAATTAAAAAACACAGAGTTTCGCTAGAATAAACATTGTCAAGAATTGTGGAATGGAGTTTCACTTCTTCCACGTTTCAGGTAATAGCAAGCTCACCAAGTCCACATATATTGCCATAAGCCAGCATGACACTTTTTTTATTGTTGTTTTATTATTATTGTTGCTACAAATAAATCCACATGAACTTGTGCTGTGTTCATTGTGCGTTTATTTATTTGGAAAATAGCACCAGTTCTGACACCTTAAGGCAAGAGTCTGAAGCATTTTACGACTTCCGCTCTGAAGGTCCGTCAAGGGCACATCTCTTATGGTTTTAATTAAAACTGGTGTGCAAATATGCGCATAGATATGTATATATATATATTTCCAGAGTAGTTAATGTAGCTTTGCATAAATTATAGCCAAATATATATTATATAATCAGCATTCCAGTTATTCTTCTATGGCTCTTTTGTAATTCTTTTCAACTCGTAATATTTTGCTGTAATTTATTGTCACTTTTGTTGTAATTTATAGTGAATTTGTTGATATAACAATGATGTTTATATTGTTCATGTTGCCCACCAGCTAAAGGAAAGGAAATAAGTATTGAAAAAAAACTAACACCAAACAAAAGTCTTTAAGAGTAGCTATTCTGTACTAAAACTCGTCTACAAATCTGCTGCGGTTGAAAGAGTTCTGGTTTCGCTACAATGACCCGCAAGATATTGTTGATTTTAAAATATAGTGTAAGTTTTACCATTACAAATGTATGCACAAGAGTTTGTAGTAAGTAAGAAATGCTACTGTTTATTCAAATTCGTAAATCTATATGATAGGATGGTTCTTTCGGAAAATTTCGAATTAATATCTCTTTCGGTCTCAACTTCTCAATCTGGCATATAATGATGAATATTGGAAGATAAAAAATTTCCTTCAAGTTGAAATTAACTAGGGCCTTTCGTATGGTCATTAGAGGTTTTTTAAGCTTCGCCCAGTAGCACACACATTTTTAAAATATTTTACACTATTCTGGCAAAGATCTTAGAATCTAAATAAAAAACTATGGCTTGCATTTTGGCAACTTCCAAGGGATTGTTGTTGATAAAGCAGTTTAAAGCAGTTCGTAAATACATCGCAGCCCAGGTGACAGTCTTCAGTTAGGTTTGTTCCGCTTATGTAGATTCGACCTGTTTTTAGACCCACACTTGACTACAGAAATAACTCAAATATTTGTAGTTGTCCCCAAATGGAAACATAATGGCTTCAATTGAAATAATTGGCTTCAATCGGTTGCTCAATTTATATGTGGTATATTCTCAACGTAATCTCAACAGAAAAGCTATTGGAAAACTTTTCGTTAAGGATAACCCTAATATAAGTGTAAATACACACCATTATTCATAGCTACACTAAAGTAACTATACAATGTATGTATATTAAGTCAGGACAATTTCAACAATATTTTACATTGCTAGAAATATTACGGAATAATTTATGGAACCACTTCCATAAAGAGTTCTAGTTGCTTATATAGGCAAAATCTCGAGTAGCCAAGCAATTTTTCAATATGCTCAAAAAATAACAGAGAAGTTGATACAAATGTGTGTATCAAATCAGTGTAACCTTTCGGTGGTGATATTTCATACCTGATAGAATGATTCATTGAAAAAACATATTGGCAAACAGAAAAATCTAACTTTGGATTGAACTAGACATTGGAAATACATTTGAAAAATTGGAACCAGTTGTTAATGTTGTAAGAGTAGAAAATATATTTGTAAATTTGTATATTTACCATTGGTTGGTTGTTAGTCGAATTAGTGTATTTATGTCTAATGTCGTTTATTATCAGCGACCATTTATCTTCAGCTTTCCATACAGACCCCAAAGGAATAATCTTCTTAACTTGTTAGAGTGATAATTTATCGCAATATTAACTGGTTGGAAATTTCGGAACTGAATATGGTTGCTCTAGGAATAGGGTAGGAAAATGGAATATGCACTTTCTCGCTTGCTTGAGTTTCGACTTATTTTGATTAGTGCGTCTTATTAATAAGAAATAAATGAAGTGATAAAAGCATCGAGTTTTCACTTGGCAATTTATAAATCTTATTGACAGCTTTGCTTTGTAAAAATAAATCTGTGAGAGCTTTTCCACCGCAGACTAAGTCTGAAATTTCTACTCTCACTTTGCCAATAAGTGATCCTTAATAGAGATTATTTAATACTGAAGTATTTGCTTTGTCCGCCAACCGAATTCAAGAACTAGTTCACGGCCTTCGACCCCAATCATACACTGTTTAAGGCAAAGTAAATAAACTCGATAAAGCAAGAGATTTCTTGATCCAATATTGAAGGGGACAAGGGCTTAGGACATTATTGTTCATAAGTGGAGCATTTTGTTTAAAGGTACGATTAGATATTTGTCATATTTCCATATAACTTGATTAAGCTATATCTCAAAAGTAAATCTAAAAAAAGGTACGTTCTAGTTAGTGCTGAGCCCTTATTTACACAGCAAATATAGATTTAGTGTCTCCATAAAGAAGAAGAGCGTTTATAAGTCACAAAAAGGATTTTGTTAAGATGGCTCAAGAATAATTGCATATTAATTGTCAGTTTCAATAGGATAAAAAGCAGATCGTGGAGTAGGTAGCATTTACTGTGGTGGACCCAAATCTCTTATGGAGGGAGAGAGTTTTTGTATTTCTAGTGTCAAATAATATTTTCTTAGCTTATATTGTATTATGTGACCGTATTAAATATTCGCCTTATTTTTAGTAGCAAAAGAATGCTCAACTCAGTTAAAGTAAAATATTTAGTAGCACGATCAGCATCCAAGAAGCAAAATTCTCCGCAATCAGTTCTCCAATTTGCGTTTTGTTACTATTTTGAAAGGTTTTAGCTACTGTTGTTTGAAAAGTCTTCCTATTTTCTTTTTCTCTTCATTCTCTTTTAACTTCCCAATGCTACCAATAAAACCCCTCTGAACTGGAAAATATAGCCGAATAGTTGTTATTGTTTTTACAGTAATTTCCTCAATTTAGTGCGTTTTCTTTTGTCGCTTGTTGACATGAGTGGGTTGGTTTCAAATTGAAATGCATAAAATGAAAAATATTTGTAAAAAAAAAACTTGGTATACTCTTTTTTTAAGTATTATCCTTGTACCTGAAACAAATAACATTTACTCTTTCGCTTAATTTCGGTTTATTTACATGTGTTTGAATGTATGTATAGTAATCAAATACTTTACATCTAAGTGCATATTCATTGTCAAATCAATGCCATTTGCCTCCCACAATGTTGGCTGTCATCAGTCATAGCTTCCAAAAACAGCTGGTTAGTGTGAGCAACAAAAGTAAATTGTATGCAAATTCATATGTGTATGTATGCGTATATATGTAAGTGTGTTTATTGTAAAACATAATTTATGCGCCAAAGTGCTTTTATAGAAATTTATACAAGTAATTTGTTAACGTAAATTACACATTAACACTGAAAAATGCTATTTTACACAAAAGTGTACACATGTACATATGTTTTTATATATATACATATAAGTGTATATGAGCAAGTAGCGATACTCGTATCATCATACAAATAATTATACTGTTAATTTTATCTGGAGTCACACTCATACAGGTGTTCAAGGTTTTATACCCATATACATATACAGTAGATTTACATTCCTATGTAAGCACTTACATGTACATATATGTATGTGTCAGTGATGAATCGTGTTTTATTCAAGCATGTGCAGCACTTGTGTCTCATGTATTTATGTGCGCGTTAAACTGAAAATGGCAGCCTTGGCCGCGAAGCCAGTGTTGCATGTTACTGCACAGTTAAATAAAAGTGAATTAGTAGTGGAAAAGAGGTGGAAAAAAAAGAAAAAGTTCACTTCACTTTGATGACTACTTGTGCTGTGACGCTCAGCAGGTGTCGATAATAACGAAAGTTATTATGTTATTAAATATTTATAAATATTTTACCGCGCGTGGAGTACTTAATCATAATGTTTAAGGCAAAATGTTCAAGTTTATTAAAATTAAATTTATCAAAATCACGTAAATGTGTTGATTATATGAATTAAGCGGATTGCTAGAAAAACTGCCGTTATCATTTTTGTCAAATATGTCTAAAAAAAAAGTATAAACGTCAGAGAACTGTTGTTTTTGTATTGTAATTTAGCATATATATGCTGCCTTGGCAAGCAGTGAGTAAGAGTGTTAAAAATAAGTAAAGGTATGCCCCTTAAAATTGGGTAAAATGGGAAAGTAAAAGAATATATACAAAACTGATGGTATATGTTGAAGAATATTTTTCAAACTTGCCAACTATTTCAATAAATACCATGTTTGAAGAAAAAAAGCTTTATTTTGTTAACAAAAAAAAACATTTCATGAAAAAATTTAGACTTTACATATTCTTATGACTTGAACTCCACACCAACGTAAGCTATTAAGTTCGTTTGACCTCAGCTTTGCTTACATGAATACATGTGTACATTTATACTATAAATAGGTAGTTGGGTAAATTTAAATTTAAATTTGCATATGCGAGTTTATTACCAAGAAAACCTTGATGAACTAAAAAATAGCATTGGATATGTAGGCTTTTTGTTCTTACTGGCTTACATGGATAAATGCTACTTTTTTTTAAACATTTTTTATAGTAATGTGTGCGGTGTTTTATTTACGGTCAACAATATTTACTCCATAGAAATATTCCAACAATGATGAATATACAAGGTAAAAATATATATTGAAAGAAAGAATTCTTTGGCAGGCATTAAAAATAATGGCGAATGGGATGCTTAAGTGAACTTTCTATTCAAACTTCAGGCCACTCCCATTATATATCTTCCAATCAGGAGTAATAGAAAAAAAAAGTAGTCTGTATAATTGGAACTAGGATTGTCGCAAATATGATTTTGGTTCACCCTTTTATCTATTTCTTTGATATAACTCTTAACGTAGTCGTGCCAAGATGGTACCTGCCTAATGTAAAAATAGATCTTTTTTAATACATCTATATTCTGTACAACAGGTTAAGTATAAACCGTGTTCTTCATCTTGTCTCGAGCCTTGTTGCTCAACTTTACTCTAAGGGTTTGGAATCTTATTCCACACGTACAAGTTTCGAGAGATTTAAGGTTAATCGTGATGCTGTCAAATCCGCTGTCAAATTAAACACGAGAACACAAGAAGTTTAAGTGGCTTCATTTACTTATGTTAATGATTAAGTATCTCTTCATGAAAATAAAGACGAAGTTATAAAATATGGGTATTCATTGAGAGAAGTTTCAAATAGTTATGAAATTAGAATAAAACAAGTAAGAAGGGGCTAAGTTCGAGCGCTAAAAAAGTATTTACCCAATTTTACTCATTTTGGATACAAGGACAAAATATTATCAGACATATATTTTCTCCTACAGATTGGCCGATATTTTCGGTTAAAAGTCAGCCATTGGCACTGGGTACACGTATTCGGTACGGGGTTAATATATGTACCGATTTTGGGGTTAAGAAAAGTTATAATCAGATTTCAGCAATTTTTAGACTTGAGATGGCATACCCTCAGGGCACTGTTTGTGCTAAATTTGCTTCGATATCTTTGCATATTGAAGGTAGGCGTGGTCATACGTGGAAATTGGTATAGTAGTTCCTGAAATATAGAGTTTCGCTTGAAAGGTGGGAGGTGCCACACCCTTCCTTTGAAGCCCTTAAGCACCATCTTAGCAGGTGAAAGTTAGTGCTTCCGACTTGATTCTTCAGCGTGTTGACGCACTTTTAGTAGTTTTAAATATAACTTTTGTAAGGAAGGTGGGCGTGGTTATCATCCGATTTCATCAAAATGTTTCTACTTTTAGTAGAATCGCTATTTAGTTATCGCTTGCACGAACAGACGGATGGACAACCAGTCAACCGGAATTCATCGTGTCTTGTCATCCTGATCATTGATATATATATATATAAATATATATAACTCTATATTTATCTCGATTAGTTTCGGGTGTTACAAACAAGCGTTAGGCGAACAAAACTCTTATGCTCTGTTGCAGCATGTTGCGCGAGTATAAAATTTTCAAAAAACCGAAAACTTATGTCAGCAGCTCTTTAAGAGCGTTTATTTACCACTTAAAACATATTTAAATAAAAATAAATTTATTAAACATTTGATCCACACAACGCGCACACCAACAAAAGTGTAAAATTAACAGCGACACAGTTGAATGGCGTTCGAGTTGCAAGCAGCTGTGGAGCACTTTATATAAATTATCACTGGCTCAAAGGCGTAGCAAAGTGTTGACGCCCTGCTGTTGCCATTATTTTGCACTTAATTTACTTTACAACAAATGCAACAAATAGCTCGATTGTCAATTCGCGAATAATATTCTAAGAACGAATGAATTACGTCTAGAAGGCAGGCGATTAAGTCAAGCGCGGCTTATTAGCATATGTTGATATGCGCTAGTGCTAATGCACTTAAATGCACATTTCGTTTAAATGAGCACACAAACGATTATGACATCACTGATGCATCATATTGCTACAACAACAAGTGTGCTGTTTGTCGTTTATGGCATATGCGGCACTTGTGGCAGTAGTGGCAGTAGTGGCAGTTGTGTTGCATAATCGCAGTGAAAAGTTTGACATGGCAAATGCTTGTGATTTTCGTAAATTGCGCTAAATAATTGCTGCTCAACAGCTGTGACAGTTGACAGCTGATTGTCACACAAACGGTATTTGATGTCAAGTTCAGCGTGTTGGGAATCGAATGGAGTGTACATGTGTGTGTGTGTGTGCGCACGTCCTTTGGCGCGAATTATCGCATAAAACTGACTCTTCTTTGGCTTTAAACGCTTTTATATATATGTGTGTGTGAGTGTGTGTGTGTGTGTGTGTGTGTTATTGCATTCTCTGCAGTGCAATCTTTGTGCAATCTTTACAATTTTTGCTTCGTATAAAATGTAGTTTTCATTTTTTTCTCCTCGATCAATTAACGCTGCGCTCAAAAAGGCGCCTTTAATTGGCAAACGTTTCTAATTCATTGAGCATCATGTACTGCATATCTGCAGTCAATTCTTTCCACACACACACACACACACACCCACACACACACTCATACAAATTATTTTCCTTCATGATACTCCATTAAACAGCGAAAAATTAATTGCAGTTGAGCAGCGGGCGCTTGGAAAAGTGTCGATAAATGTGTTGCGGAATGTTTTGCGATCATTTGAGGTCGACATGCTGGTGGCACGTACGCGCTGCTCACAAATAAATACGTGCTTATTAGCATTAGCTTTTTTCTATATAGTCACGCGTTGCAATGCATAAATTTGTAAGATTTTAGCTTTTTTCTAACCCTTTATTTATCATTTAATTGTTTGTATTCTAATAGAGGAATGTCGTCAAGTTTTCAAGAGAAGTTATAGAATAATTAGCAGACTTCAAGTAATAATAAAGAGTAGAAATAATAATTAAACGTTGACAAAAGAAATTCACAACCAGTTTTTTAAAAAGTGGAACATTTATAAGAGATGTTTAAAAAATATTTGTAAAATTTTGAATGAATTTTGATCAAAATTGTACTTAGAATTAAAAAAGGAAATTTAGAAGAAAAATTTTGAAAAGAAAATTCAAATATTAAATTTCATAGAAATGTAGTCAAGTTCAAGATATATTCTGAAATAAACGGCTCTGATCTTTTGACAAAATATTTATGTAGAATTTTGCAAGGAAATTTTTATTAAAATAATCATAGAATTAAAAGAAAAAAGTTAAAAATTTGTTTAAAATTAAACGAATTTTATATTATTAGACAATTAGGAAAGTAAGTTTGTTAATGATTTTTGATAAAAATTTTAAATATTAATATTTAAATATTAATAAATAAATTAAAAATTGAATATGAAATATTTCATATTTAATTTAAAATTTTTGTTTGAATGAAACGTATTTTTTTTTATAAATTTTCACAAATAGTACAATATGTTGAAAATTGCAAAACAATTTTTTGAAGAAGCTTATATATTATATAATTAAAGATGTAATTTGAATTTGGAAAAAGCAACTTTCGTTTTACTAAATGATTTAAGAAAAAATTGCTACTTTTTTCATATATTTTGATAAAAATTATATTTACAAAATTTTCAAAGAAATAAAGAAAAAAATTAAATATTACAGCATATTAAATTTCAGAAAGTTTTTTCTTAAGTTGAAAAAAAAAGTGGAGAAGAATGAGTTTTGTATTACTACAGTATTAAAAAAGTACAAAAGTTTTTCATAAATTTTTATAAAAGTTATATTTCGATATTTTTAAAAGAAATTTTGCCAAAAAATAATACTAATTTTAATTGAATTATTTTCAGTTAACTTAAGATTGTTTTTGTAGTTGAGTATGGTATTATACTCAAATACAAAATTTTTTGGCGTCCACAAAATTTACTTTGGGTAACAAAAATATTCGTCAAATAATATTCATTTGATAAATGCTTCAAATTATTGTGAACTTTTTTGTTATAATTAAACACTTTCACTTTATTGCGAAGTAAAAATAAAAAAATATTACTTTTTAGTTTTGATTAAAAGAAAAATTTTAACCAAACAACAAATATTAATTTTTTTTATTGTTATTCGACGTAAATAAGTTATGGCTTTTATTTGAATTAAATGCGCATAATAAAAAATATATTTACGCCATTTAAGTAAACCGCAATAAGCTGTTTAACCGCATTATAAAATGCAATAAAGTATATCGATGTACTTAAAATAAATTAATATGCAATAATTTGTCAACATTGCCGCAATGTTGATGTAATTTAATTTAGCGTAAAGAAGCAGAATAAATTATTGAATTGAATTAAAATGGATTTTTAATCAATTCGACTGGTTTGAATTTTCAAAAATTTTCCAAATACATGAAGTTTTAAACACCTATTTTGAGTGTTTTTGTTTTTAAATAAAAATATGTTTTTGTAAAATTTTTAAAATTTCCTTTAATACTAATAATTTTTCAATTATTTACCATTTTTTAATACGTTTGAAAACAATTATATAATTACTTAAATTTTTCACACTTTTAGCCACCACTTCCCACTCATTTCTAATTAAATCACAAATTGCACATCTTATCTTATCTTTCAGTTCACACATTCCACATATGCCCTGGTCACGTGCCTTATTTCAATTTGTTCGGCGATACGTGTCGATTTCAATACGAACAAGGGCCCCATTGTGCCACCAACACCACGTCCCACGATGCGTCCGTTGCCGCCGTTCCGTGAGCCATCGCCCGTTTGGGAGGACCAAAGCAATGATATACCGAACCCGAATCCCTACACGTAAGTGCTCTTACAAAAGACTTAAGACACGAACTCGTTTGAAAAATTAATGTTTATTAGCGCTATAAAATGATAATAGTATCATTGTGCTGACTTGATGATGATGATATTGTCTTATATATTTTTTGAATTCTGTTAGTATTTTAAGATAGTAAACGATCATGACAACAATCAATGAAATCACTGCGTATGCGTATTTTCATATGTTTGAATTTATGAAAATGAAAAAACTTGACTAAGGTTCTTTGTTTTTAATTATTTCAAGATAAAATTCTAAGTGCAATAATATTTTCCACCCTAAACCCAAATCAAATTAAAAATTTCAAAAAAAATCACGTATTTTTTCAAATCTCAAAACATATGGCATCTCCAAATAGTAATTTTTTCTTCAATCAATGAAGAATCATAAAAATAACGGAACACTTTTTTAAACTATCTTGGAGGTTTCCAGGACATAAAATAGGGATACAGGGAACAGTTCAAAATCTTTCAGTTTTTTCAAAGTCTACTCAAAGCAATGTTTGCTGGAAAAACTCCATCTATTTAGGGTGTACCACAAAATTAACACAGGGAAGGTGATGCACAGACCAAAAAAAATTCTATTTGTTAAATGTTTCAACTTCCTAAAAAACTGTAACAAAAACAATCCGTATTTCGGCGCTTTTATCTGAGTAAATTCATTTTAAAATTGTACAAAATCTCCTAAGCCTTCTACCACTGGGTTTTCTAAGTAAATAAATATACCATAACCTTTAATAAAATTAACAAATGTTGAGATAGAGAGTACTGCAAATAAATACCGTTGTTTTCCAATGTGCAGTGAACTCTCATAAAATTTTATAGTTTAATTTAATAGTGGTGATTTTTAACTCTGAACCGTTTTGTTATCTTTCAGCTACATTTTACCGCCACCATCGCGACCACGTACAACTGGCAATAACGTTGGCAACGCCGGTCAAAAGCCACTGCATTACTATGGCAACCTCTTGCTGCCCTCCAATGCGAATGCCTTCACCCTGCAGGGCGGTGCGAATGTGGGCGGCGGTAGCTTGGCAGCGAAATATATACCCAACGTTGGCATTCGGTACACAGCAGTGGTGGCGCCTACGTACAACAACAACAACAATAACAACAACAGTAACAACAATCAAGCGAACCGCAATAACGGTGGCAGCAACTACTTTAACGTGAACAATAAATTACATGGCAAATATTATAATGCCAAAACGAAAAAGTACAAGGCATACGAGAACGTCAAATACGTGCCACAAAACTATGTGAGAAGCTATTATTATAAATAAAGCAAGAATTCACCGTATTGTAAGATCAAATATTGATTTTTGGATATTTTGGTTTGGAGTAGAAGTATTAGTATTTACTCGTAGGTAGGGGAGATTAATGAAATTGAGTTTGGAGAGAAAAAATTTGAGAGGCTTTTGTTGTAATTTTGGAAGCAATTTTTATAAATAAAATTTTTTTGTTAAAATGCTTTTTATCAAGTTAGAGTAATTGATGTAAAAATTAATGTTTTTGAAAAATTTAATTTGAAGTAGTGTTTTTGTAACTGTAATACACTCCCTGCGTCATATCTAAACTACATCCATATATATAATATACACACACACACATACTACTTCAACACTCACCACTTTCATTTTCTACTTAACATTAATGTTTTATTAACATTAGCGCGTAGTTTTATTCCAAGCATCGCATCATCTACTCATACCCTCATACCTTTTCATTACAGTATCCACTTTCTGCATTGGCACTACCTATCGAAAAACCTTACACAAACGCATTCAATCAAGAACAGTTGATACGCACACAACAGTTGCCACATATTGTTGCAGCGAGCGCCTTTAGGCCAAACGAAAAAGCAGCTATAATCGAAGTTGAAGCGAAGCCAGAAGCAGCAGCATCAACTCGCACAAGTACCGTTAGCGCAGCTGCAACAACAACAGCAACTGCAAAGTGGGCGCACGAGAAAGATCAGCAGCTGTTGAAAGGCAAGTCCCTTCTCGGATCCAATAAAGCGCAAGCGCAGTTGCCAACTACAACAACAACAACAACAACAACAACAACAACAACAACTGCCAACACAACTGAAAGGTCAACTGGCGAATGCAATCTCCAGTGCGAAGAGCAGGTGAACGTGCAACAAAATACCGTTACAGCTGCTTGAGTTGCTATCTGGCTGGCCTAAGCGCAGCACAAATACGAATTAAGTCGAAGAAAAAAGTTTACAAACGCATTTACAACAACAAAAATGAAAAAAAAATGTACCTCAAATATACAAATCATAACCTTCTTTGACATTTGAATTTACCGTTATATAACTGTATTACAATATTTTTTGTTGCATTTCGTAAATTTTAGTAACTGCCTGACATTAACTAATTTTTACCAGTTAATACATAATCAATGTCCCTCTAGGGTCCATCACTTTTTTAATTTCTGCCTTGCCATAAAAAAGAGACAACGAAAATTCATAACGATATTATATTATTTTTTTTTAACTGAAACTGTATTGTTGGTAGCACACTATATACACAGCTATATGAAATGTTTACAGAAAAAGTATATTATGTCTTATCAAAGGAAATAAACACTGTGTACCAATTGTAATCGTACTAGTAACTATGAATGCTAAAAATGAACGAATACTTTTTTTGTGAAAAGTAATTGTAAGTAAATAATAATGTATAAATAAGAAATCGTGCAAAAAAACTGAATAAATATATACGTTTACAAAACTGATTAGTTTTAATGAAAGACAATTTTTCTATGCTGGAGATTCAAAAAGGTAAATAGCTTATAGCGCCTATTCGGTACATGGGCGTTTCTTAATGCATACCTATCAATTATTCAAGTGGGATTCTGTGATCGCCATCATGGGGATCAGCTCCAAAAGTTAACCTAACCGAAAGAAAATGCGCTATTTCCGAGAAATTTTTAACTATATTTATTCTAAAAATTATGCAAATAATTAAATTCAATTTCCAGTTATTTTATATTAGAAAACAGAAAGTTCCTCGCTTTTAAGTCACCGCATAATGGTAAATTTACACACTTTAAGAATTCATATTCTCTTTCATGTGTGAGAACAACTTTTCAACGAAATTCGACGAAAGACAATCTAATAGCAAACCAAAAAGTGAAAGAAGACACACTTCTGCTGCAGAATAGTAAATTCTGGCAATCAATTCGCGCTACTCAGATTCATGGTCTTCCACGAACGGAATACTTCGCACACTAGCCAGATGCGATGAAAGAAGCGTGACCTCAATTTCGTCCTTAGAGAAGCTCGAAATGGATAACTAATCATTATTTTTGATGGGCTTTTATGAGCAAAGCCATGAGTTCTGAACTCTCTGGGCTTTTCCTTCACTTGTTTTTTGTCTTCTAAGGCGAATAACGAGTTAATCTTGAGATAAAAGAATGCTTGCTCTTCCGAGTAATCGAATATTATATCAAAAGAACCAATTGGAATAAATTGAATAAAGGGATTTGCTGACAAAGTCACAAAGTCACAAAGTCTGATTAACTTCAAATGCTTTTCGATAAACATAAATTAAATTTATATGATAAAATTTCAGCTTTCGACTCGAGGTAGCCATAAATGAATTCATGAATTCTTTTAAAATGAGATAAAAACTTCTTGACAAAGGACAAATGAACATTCCTATAGAGATATAGTATACAACCATGCCTGTATACTGTATACAAATGTTCATCGAAAGAATTCGTCAATGTTTTTTATTTTTTATACACACTAGGAAATATATTTGCACTCACTATTGACTTTTTATAATCTTTCGACGCCCTTCATAGTCTCCTATATATTCAGAGCTATCTTCATTTTGTTTTTCTCATAGCTTCTATGGAAAATTAAGCTTGTTAAAGCTATAAAATTCTTTAACTGATTAATATTTTTAAAGTACACTTTTTCTATGTAAAACATTTGCAAATGCGGATAATGTTATCGCTACAAGGCAGCCAAGGCAATAACAAAAGAATTCGCGTGTCGCATAGCACTTAAAACAATAACCTTCTTTAATTAGCTATTAAGTTGTATATTACTGAGTGTTTAGTGGGTTTCTATGCCTTAGGACATTGAACTTAACTGCTGCATATGAAGTTTCACTTTGGAAAAAACCTTCTTCTTACTTAAATGGCTTTAAATTATGAATTCAAGAGTTGAAAAATTTTCAATTGAGTATTTAAACTGTTAGAAATATGCCATGAACACAAAACATTTTTTTTGTTAGTTTTTTTTGGTTGCTTTTAGTTATGAAAAACATGTATATAAACAATATGTGACACCAAACATATATTTATCATGTGAAAATATTGCTTTAAAAGCCACTAGTTATTAGCGGCTACTCGAAGGATTGCAGAAATAAGACTGTTGATTTACTTAGTCACTAATTAAGGCGGTGAGTTAATGAAATGTTGGCACAAATGGTTTACTTTGCTCTTTAACCTTTTTTTTTGTTTTTAATCATAGTTGCTTTTGAGTTGTTAACGGTTTACTTTGGTTGACGTTTTACGCAAAGCTATCATTTAAGATAAATAATATACAGTATGAGGTATAAATATAGCGCACTTGCGAATATATCCGGTTGGTTTAACTGGTGTTTGATGTCGATGTTAGAAGATTTAGGGGTTTGAGGTGATATTGAAATTTTGGAAATGATTTCAAATATTTGATAGTTATTTGGGCATTTCATTTTCTTTTGCAATTTTAAGACTAGCTTTTATTTTACATGTTTTGAATTTGATTATGATTTCTACGCCATTTGTGGCAGTTTTTTTTTAAATAATTTTTCTCAAAACATATTTCTTGATAGTTTCAAATATAAACATATGAAGAAAATATGGAAAGCACTTACCAATATTAACAACGCTCACAATTATATATATTTTGTTATACTATTTTAATGGTCTCTTTTACTACATGATATTTTACTTTCAAACTAACAGTCCCAACTAAATAGTCTCTTTTATCCCCTTTCCTTCAGTGTCTTTTCAACATTTACTATTATTATATGACAATATAACTATTATTTACAATATTCGTTATTACATTTTGTGCTCATTTCCAATTGCTATAAATTCAGTGTCAAATTCTGCTCAGGCATTATCAAGAGAGGCATACATTCATAAGAGAGCGTAGCGGAAGAAGAGTGCATAGGAAGCGGATATAGATTATAAACTAGAAGTAAACAGAATAACGTTGAAGCAAAAGAAGAGGAAGAAGACTACACACTTGAGGTGTCACTGGAAGCTGAAATCAAAAGACGAAAGGATTTTGCTGTTTAATTTTTATGTTATAAATGTGATAGTGAGAAGTGTTTAATATTTCATTAAATAATATGAGGTCGTAATATATATAATACCAAGAAATTGAAATTTTAAAAGCGATAGCAAATAATTAGTTGTATTCAGTTAAATAGGAATTTTATAGCGAAATGCTGCTATATAGGTACATATGTATGTAGCTTTATAGTGTAGGAAAAAGGAAAGTTAAAGCGAGAGGAAAGAGCTTGTAGGAGGGGGATATGCATTAAAGTTGGGGGAGAGCATGGAATACTATTATTAGCAATAATTTAAACATTACACATACCGTTATCTGTTTCTACATGCATATGATGTATGCGTGCATGTATGTATGTATGTACATGAACTTTATTTTTGCTCTATATTGTAATATTATACTCATGCAAATACAGTAGTAGAGCAGACCCATATGTAGTGTGATGAGCAACGCTGTTATGTGGGCGTCTATGTTAGACAAGCCTCTGTTAGAAACAGAAACTGATATGAAATTTTCTGCAGATTTTTATTCTGAAAAAACAAAAATATTATTTTTATTTAAGCTATGAGAGCATCCCACCAATGAGGGTACTTAATAGAAATTCAGAAAAAAAAGAAATAGCATAGTCGTTCTTGGGCTTTCCTACTTTCGGGGCTTGGGTGGCATTCTAAATAGATATTAACACGACTTTTTCGAGTTCGACGAAATTTTTATATAATTTACAATAAATATGTTTGATGCATAATAGTTCATAACAGAAAAACCCACACTGAGAGATAAAATTGTCTATATGAAGAGTTTGCTTCATTATATTCGGCTTCATTATATCGCCCCTAAATTTATTGATAGTTCCGGATTTTTTGCTCTCAACTGATATTATTGGAGGTGAATAGGATTTATTGCCTTCTCAAGTTGAATATTTCATCGTTAATTAAGTAAACTAAATTGGCGAAATTTTTGCTTACTCTATCTACTATATATACTATGGTATATATATACTAGGATAAGCATTCCCAGACCTTGAACTCATTAGGTCACAAACTTGTCACGGCTCACTAATACTTGCTGGATTTTTCGCAGCTTTCTCTGCTAACATCTTAAACATTTTTAATTCATAAAAAGCTAATAATGCAGGTTAATAAAACGCTTTTATTAGTCAATTTAAAAAAATATTACGTCGTTAGTGTTTTAGTACATTATTTTTTTTTTGTTTCACTTTTACAAATTCCAAAGTCCTGTACTGTAAACATCAAGTGATAAAAGCCACTGGTTGCGCATGCTGTATCGGTTCCTTTGGCTGTTGTTGTTGTTGTAAGCGAAATAATTGACGTGTGCTGCTCGCTGCAGTTCGCGTGCGCACAGTGGCACGAAAGCCGCCATTCCCATCCACCACATAATAGACATTACGCACATTGCCGCCGGGCTCCAGCAAACCATACTCGCCAGCTACCCTCGCACCGTCGCGCTCTTCGCGATGATGCAAATGCACCATCGACTCCGGATGATCGATGTAGTAGTGATAAGCGTATTTCAACTGAAAATATAAACACACAAACACACACACACACACATACAAGCAATTAACCGAAATGTAATTATGTGGGAATTCGTTTGGATTTGAGGTCTGTTGTGTGTCAAGTTGTTGGCGTCGTTGATAATTTGGTGTGAAATCTTCAATTTTACCCCACATTTGGCACATTGGCCGTAAACTCATTTCCATATGGAGATAAATCTCTTTTCGTTTTCTTTATGCGCAGTTTCAATGGCGTGGAGCGTACCAAATTGCCACCACATTAACCCACCTCTTTTCGGTTTTAATTACGCCAACAATTTATTGATTAATTTAACTGCTTTCATGGATGCGCTTATTGGCCACCCCGCTGAACTTACCTCATCATTGTTGCGGTGATTTTTGTAATCTGCATAAAACTCTGTAAAAAGCGTTGAGCTCCGCTGGGGTTGAGCGCTTGAATGTGGCAACAAATTTGCAGACAATTGAAGATATATGAAGATGGCAAGGAAATCGAACATTTTCATGGTCTGTAAATTAAGAAATTGTGCAAATTTGCTTCAGTGATTATTTCTCTGTGTGTGTGGTGTATGTGTGTGAGTAGAGTGTGAGAAAAATTTAGACAAATGAATTGATTTTTGTTAAAACAAAGTTGTGGTAAATTTGGTACATTTGAAATTAAATTAATTGTTGAAGATAAAAAAAATTAATGTGAAATTAATGAATAAAATTATTTATATAAAATAAATTTTATTTTCACAATTAAAAAAACATGTATTTTGCATGATTTTTAACTCCTTTGCAAGATTTTAATCTAAACTAATTACACTTACATTATTTTATATATTTGTAGGTCTTGAAAGCACAAAATTAAAAGTTTTCAACAATTTTTATTTTTATTTTTTTTATTTCTTATTATGGTGAAATCTTTGTTTAATCCTAATTAATAATTTAAGTACAGTAGAAATTGCTTTCATACATAATATAGTTCAGCTAGATGCTCTGAAAATGAGTGTAAAAGTTCTATCAACTTCAAATATAACCAGACAAATGCATATCTGTGCGTTCATTAGAATCTGAATTAGATCTGTGCAAACAGAATATACTGTAGATGAGGACTTCGGAATCAATAACATATAGACACATAATTATTATGTGCACAATTTGATTCAAATAGTTTAGATAAGAAATTTCAGCTGATGACACCGCAATGACTGACAAAAGTACATATGGTGGATACTAGCTGATTAAACAAGCACACTCATTGTATCTTCACTTCCTCTCGCTCCCACTCTCTCTCCCTCTCTCACTCTCTCTCTTCGAGCCCTCTTCGAATTTCGATATGGAGATTTTAAATTCCTTCTGAATAATTTCCTATAATGTCTATCTATGTGTTTATCTATGTCAGAAAATAGTTGAGGGTCATTAAATTCCACTAAACTTCTTCACAGCTCAAATCAGCCAAAACCTCTGGGGTATGGTTGTTAACTTCTCCAAATTGTTAAATGGTTTCATTAAGTAAGTAATGAAATCAGTAAAATGGGAACTTGTTCTTGGTAGGAGTAAGATGTTCTTTGTTGGTTAAAGTGAAGCTAATTTATTCAAATACAATATCATATCTATTTGAGTAAAGTTTCTTGTTCACTCTTCTCAAGGAAATTGCCACAAAAACCGACACCTTTGCACGGAGGAGACGAACTATTCATAGTATAGCAAAATGATTGCACATATCAATCATCTACACTCTAAATTGCATCAAAGTAAAATGTAGGAAGGTAATTGGAAAAATCCATAACATGCCCGAAACTTTACTTTTCCTCTTACGTGAGTTATTTAATATGTTTGCATGAAAAACTGCATGTGCATGCAATTTTAAACAAAGACCGCTAACACTTGCAGGTATATATGTATATATATAGTACACAAGAATACATATATAATAAATAGTTGAAGATTTATGCACCGTTATATTGAAATAATCAGGCGTGACTGTGTGATTAAACTGTGAAGTGAATGGGCGGTAGGGCTAAACAGATAGCTATTAACAACCGGCGACAATAAAAAAGCAAAAACAACATAAACAACAATCACTTAAACCAACCATAAACCGGCTGCAATTATGACTGCGCACAAAAGCTGGCGATAAAGCCTACTATCTCCTCGCCGATACAGGGAAAACACCCATTATATATGTATATATGTACATCCATATATTATTCCTCATTACATGTTTTCATTGCGAATCACCACAAAAGGTGGGGTCAAACGTTTTGAACCTTAAAATCATTTAATCAACAGCGATTGCAGAAAGCAAAGCAAGCTTCCAGAAATTCATATAAATATATTATACATACAAATACGTATACACATATGTATGTATGTGCAAAGGAGTTTTCATTTATTTGACTTTCTTGCGATGCAGTTACCGAAGTCTTAAAAATATTAAGCCATATATTCATACAAATTTTTAACTGCCTTTAGAGGAATTTAATTTTTGATCCTTATCCCTACAGCTTATAGTGTCGATGCGATACGCCACCGATAAGCACGAAAGTGTCGTAATTCAGCAAGAAATAAGAGGTTATGGATCTGTGAGCAGAAATTTAATTTACATAGCGTGCAACCGAAGCCTTTTCCAGATTCATACCAGTTGCGAAAAACGATGGACCGGCCGATGGACTTTGGTTGGATTTTGGATTTGTAAATATTTGATACATGTCGTCATTTCAATATCTAGCTCAACCCCTGAGGCGGAAATTTTTTATATATTATAAAAACTAATATAATTTTTTGCAGATTTGAGAATATTTTTTGCGCATATTTCCGGTATATAGTATAAAATTGTTGAAGACTTTCTTTCAAAAATATCGAAGATATTAGCGACCCCATATGGCAGATTACAATCAGCCTCAGCATTTTGCGTACATTCTGGAAGCCGAAATTTTAATCTGAAATCCAACTGGATGGGTTGGAATTTACTTTCATTATATGGCTCTCTTCTATATTTCATATTCCTAAATGTTATCAAAAAAATAGAGAACAGTTTTTTTGCAGTTGTTAAAACCAAAAATCTGTCTTTTTTCCTTTTTTTCAACTTTTTTGCAAAAAAAAATTATTTTAGGTAATGATAATATTCCGATTTTAGGTACTTCCGATTTTAGGTACTGTAAATTTTCAAAACGTTGGTTGAAAAGCTTTTAAGCTAGTTATCATTTTGGAATTCATCCGAATTTATGCCAACTCTTAAAATAAAGTAAGAATTGTTCCGCTATTGCATACCTTATTGAAATTACTCACTGAATTTGAGTCATAAGAGGTAAAGCTAATGAAAACTAATGAGGACTAATGAGGCTTTGATTGGCTCAAAATGAGGGTGTTTTATTTTAAATACAATAAATTCATGGAACTACTAAAATAATAGACACATTTTTCAGGTAGCCGCTGCTCATTGGTAGTTTCGTTTGTGAGTTCTCAAATATCTGGTGAGTGATCACTGGTTCTTTTTAAGGTTAGCGCGAAAAATAATAATTCATATTTCCCATGTTGGGTTAGTAAAGAGAGTGCGGGTGAATTTGTTAGATCCGGATTTTCAGAAGATTTTTTTTATTAGAAATTAGGCTTATTAGCTCAAATATTTTATGTGAAAGGTTACAATAAAAGATATATAAAAGAGATTGGGCGACTAGCAGTAAAAATTTAAGTACCATTAATAAAAAAAACGAAAATTTTTATGTGCTCGCTATTATCAAACCGATCTCAGATCGATTAAAGAATTCACTGAATTTTTGGGGCAAAGAGCATAAAAACTTGCTGCGTTTCGATGGAATAATGAATGCTATTTGAGATGAATTAGTCTTTGTAGACTAATAAATTTAAAACAATAACTCAGCATAATAATAACTTGAGTGCCAGCTCACACATATGTACAATCTCTTCACTAAAATTGAACAAATTTTTTTTTTTTAGTTCTGTTGTATAATAGGCACTACTTATCCGGGTGTCCACCCCAATGCTTCATACATAGATAACAAATTACACGTAAATATAGCGCAAATTTCATAGAGGTTAGTACAAAATCGTTTTAATTATTGGCTCATGTAAAGTGTCTTCGAAATTTCAATATTTTAACATTTAATTGGTCTATGTTTATATTTAGGTATGTACACATGTGTGTGCGTATTTTTGTAAACAAATTACATGATAAATTAAGTATATCATTAAAAAGCTAATGGGAATGAGAGAAATGTATAAAAGTTGGAGATTAAGTAAAAATGAGATGAAAGCGGCAGATGGCGGGGGATATTATTGCTTTTCGGTGCAAAAGTGCAAATTAGTCTGCATTTTAGTGTTTACCGTTAAGTGGGAAAAAGTAGAAAACACAAAAAAAAAAAAAAATATGCTTAACCTAACTACAAGCGGCGTAAAGGTACGTTCATATAAAGAAGAAATAAAAAAATCGTTAGAAACCATTTAATTGTAATACATTAAGCATTTGCTATATGCCACATGTGGCACCATAGGCCGCAACTCGGATTACGAGCTCTGGCAATAAAGAGAAACGACGAAATTATAAGCATTTAAATTTTAATTTCATTTCAAATGAAAATTTTTTAAAATAAAAAGGAAAAACTGTAAAAGGAAAAGAAATGCAACAAATTAAAAATATGCCACAAAGCCAAGTGAGTCATATGAACAAGTATGCTCATACATATTTCTGTATATATTGTATATATTATATGTAGTATGCGTGTCAGTGTGTTTGTGGGCTACGCGATAACTCGCAACTCCTTTTACAACCATATATGTGCGCTTGGCTACGTGGAGACGTCGCGATGCGGTAATACCTCGCTGGTCGGAATGTAGACAAGCATTTGCGCTTGTAGTGAGGTTGTAAGCGCCTTGTCGCCGCTTGTGCCAAATTGATATACAAGTAATTTCATAAAACAAACAGCTGGACAAACGAACACTTGTATGTGGTTGCATGCAACATATGAGCCGTCAAATTGCAAGAAATTTGTGGATGACGGAAAATGTGGCTAATGCCTGGCTGGCAGCATGGCTGGTTCCATATTATTTCGGTTTGTGCTTTTTTCCCGCGGCATACACACAGTTGAATGGTGTGTTTAAGTGTAGATTATGGGTGAATGTGTGTTGCATGTGAGATATTATAATCGTAATAAGCAAAAATTTAACAAGTGTCAGATGTTGGATAGCCAAGGAGAGGCTGTTAAGTATGACAGCTGGTATTATGTCTTAGACGTGGACACTTTGTACCCGCAGCAATATATGAATAATAAATCTATGAGTGTGAGGCCATTTTCGGTTCTTAGCTAAGGAGAAGGTTTGGTATTAATAGCTTTTACTAAATGCCAGAATTTTAGTTGCAATATTTATGCAAATAAGGGATTATACTAATGCGCAATGGCGCTAGATGAATAATATTGTACAGCATTGCTAAAAGTAAATATTGAAGAAAATGATTTAGTTAAAATTTAATAAACAGGCTCAGAGAAATATGGTATTTAATTCTTTAATGCTAAGTAAGTTCACTTAATGATATTATTTTCTACTTTTTCAGATCAATTTCCGATATTTCCATATTTAGATATCTGCAACTATAGAGCAATGAGATGTCACTTAGTTGATTAAGTGGAAATAGTTCTTCATTTTGGATAATAAGTTATATAATGGTGTAGTTTATATTTTGCAACTCATTAAAAAATCTACTTTCTGCCTTCCTTAAACTGAAAAGGCCAGGCGAACAAAACGGCGATAAAGAAAAATCTGAAAAATCTGAAAAATCGAGCCACTGAGCACAGAGAAGTCAAGATAATAATCTTAAAAATTTATTCCTTAATCTGTCGTGAAAATTAAATATTGCCGCAAAAATCTTCCATAATCGTTTAGAAGTCATGATTATTAAGGAAGTAACATTTTGAGAGTAACAGTCGTGCAATTCCAAGCTTCAACTTGCTTCTTTTGTAAATAGGACTCGTTAACACTGAATGACCTTGACATCGCAGCCTGTTAGCCAGATTAGGACAGAGAAGTCAGATTTTGGTTTGCATACGATCTGTGTTGTATTGTAGTTAAAGAAAGTTAACTTTTCATACCATAAACAACGATTTGAATCTTTTAGAACCTTTAGGTTATAAGACCCCTACTAAAACTTCATTCGGATTTTATTAGCTTGAAAAAGGGCTTTATTCGCCGGATCTGATTACACAAATGTCCTACTGCACCTTAATTAGACAAAGCGGTGAGTAATAAATTGCAGAGGCAGCCAATCTTACTAAATGTACATAATTTGTCTCCACTCAAGATATAGAGCAATAGAGCACCCAAAACTTGTCGTAAGAGTGATAATCGCATGATGAATGTAATAATTATTTAACATTTATTGCATATTTGTAAGCTCTCCAAACGTTCTTTTGAGGATTATACTTTTTTTACTCTAAAACTTTTTAATGCCTATATTTTGAATGCTGTTGAAAGATGTACCTCAAGTTTTTGAATATTTAAAATTTAATCCACTAAAAGTCTGAAAATATATATAAGCAATAGCAGACCTTAAATGAATTAACTTAACCATTAAACTAATTTAAAATTTACATTTGGTATGTGACTTAGATAGATTTAATAATGCGCCTAGATGTAGATCACATATTAGTATCTCAAAAGCATTGCATCAACATACATTCAGGAGTACTGTTAAAAAGTGCGGTATTATCTGTCTTGATTCGTTAAAGATTGGATAGTGGCAAATCGAACAAACAACCAGTATAAATACGAAAGATTCGTGTAAGCAAAGAGATAATAAATAGTTAGAACAACAAGCGGTTATGTGCAATGGTTAAAAGTGGTACTTTAATGGTGTAGTCTTTCAATTTAAATGTAACAAAATAGTTATTTCATTGCTTTCACATTTCCAGTTGAAAGTTTTTGACAGGGAAAACATAGCGAGTGGCAATTGGCGAATCGATTAAGGCTAGTACAATGATTTATTTGAAAGTTAGCTCAAACAATAGTATTTCGCTGTAAAAAATAGGAATAGGCTAATTAATGTAAATGCAAAAACTGTGTCGATTTCAAATTCAATGTAAAAATGTAACGGTATTTGAAATGTTCACATAAAACAAAAACAACCTCCAGTGTCATATGTGGCAACACAGCACGCCAATAATAACTGTCTGCTGTCTGGGCAGCAATATTGACTTTTAACTGGCCATTAAAAGGTTGCACATTGCATTTAATCAATAAACAAATGGCGTGCATGTAGGTGTATGTGTATATTTGTATATATTTTATAATAAAATGAAAAGTACTCGCTTACTCGCATACTCGCATACAAGTTTTCAATGAGACAAGGAAAACTCTCAGTTGAAGTTCAGGGTAGTCCGAGCACAATGTTGACTATTGAATGTTGCTGCAATGCCATTCAGAGTTATTGGCGTGATTTATTTACCCACATAACGGTGCACACATATATATATGTATGCACTGTGGCATTGAGTGAATAGCGTGCCACAATGCGCGTCTGTGGAGTTTTTAGCACGATTAACAAAGTGAATATTTACAGATTTGCATGCAAACACACACATACACATGTATACCTATGGATACATACATAAAAACACAAGTATTAACATATTGCATGCGGTATATTTGCATGCGGTTAAGTGGCGCGAACTGCTTGGCCATAATTTGCTTGCGAAAATTCGTGAAATTGAAAGGTGAAATCAATAGATCTAAGAGAGTAGGAAATAGCATAAATGGAGCAATGCTAGCGAGTTCACTCGAACCCAACTGAATCGTTCGATGGGAAGGATGCTGTACACTCAGGGTACTGCTGGCATGCATTTTATTTATATATACATATCTACATATGTATATATGTATGTGTTTGTTTGGTCAGATTTGAGGTGATTAGTGTTGAGGAAGTTGCATACAAATTTTTGTTGCCTAAATGGCATGGTATGCGAGTAGGGCTGAATATTTATGGGATTTATGATATCTTAAAACCAAACAGTCAGCAGTTGGGAAACTCATAACTCTGAGGTTACGTAATATATTGTCAATTAATTTTTTTATTTCGAAGATTGGTATATAGATAAAAAAAAACACATATTGCAGGAAGCATTAAAAATTTTATGCCTTAGAGTTTGAAGTTGAAAATGTAAAAGTTTGCTTCTATTTAAATCGAAAACAACTTTATTTGAAAAATGGGAAGTATTTAATTATTTTTTTACTTTGAAAGTGGAAGAAATACTGCAGAATGTCCCTAAATGTTGTCAAAACTTTTGCTTGCTGCATGCTTAAATGTTGGGGATTTCACTCCAGGTGAATCTAAATCATGTGTAATATCTGAAACCAGAGATATCGATAAACTGGGGAATGAGACTTATAGGTGTATACTTTCTGAAATATTTTAACGTTTCATTCAACTTTTGTGGGTGTAATTATGACCTTTGTTACATAAACCACAAAAAATTCATTAAAATTTTGGGATTGTTAGAAAGTTAATATTCTACAATAGTATTGCTAAGTATATCTATTATGCAATTGCCTACCCTACAAATCTAAACTTTCTTCATTAATTGTATAACCGAAAATATTCGTTTAAAAGTGTGGGTTTATAATTGTATTAAGTACCTAATAGTATTTTTTTAAAGATTTTGTCATTCCCACATTACACAAGAAGTTACTCGCCGAAAAATGTTCTATTAGGTTCATATTGGTTTTTATTGACATTAAACAATTTCATTTCGAAACCACTGGCTAGTTAAAAGTGTGCTCACATTTCTAATTTGTAACTTTAAAATTTTAAAAAGTTTGCAACTCTACTCTTTCCACAAACTTGGGCTTACATATTTTCAAATAGAACTCTTGTAAAGTTATTGTTATAGCGCTAGGTATTGTCTCATAATATGTAGTCGGATAAAAGTGTTATTTTAATTCCTACATTAATTTTATTTCCATTAATGGTGGCAACTTTTTTCAAAAATTTCGACATAAATAGTTTTATTTAAGTATTACTTTTCTTACATATTTCATAAATAAACACTGGTGAAATTGAAATGTGTGCAACGCGAGGATTATATCATACAATATTTCTTAAATGCTGGCAACTCCGTCAGTTTTTTTTTTTTATAGTAAAACATTTTTGTAACAAACCTTTTTTATTCTGCTCTAGTTTGACAAAAATATGTGCAAGTATTGCTAAATATGATTGAAATGTATCAGTATTTCCCAAACTTTTTTTCAGCAGTGTTAAATAAAATAAAAAAAAAAGTTATTATGCAGTCAAGATAAGTAAAACTTTTGAAGTTACAGTTTAAATTGAACTATGTATAGATATTTTGTGTTTTTTTATTTGGACTGAGTTCTCTTCGAAATACTAATCAATCTAAATTTTTGTGAAGGTAGCAACTCTATTAATTTTTGCTATTGAAGAATTTTTAAAATGTTTTCGTTTGATACCAATATTCATATATCTGTTGTATATATGTGAATAAATAACGCAGTGTTTCCCAAACTTGCTTTACACTTCTATGTAACAGAAGTTCCAACTCCTAATTTGCATTTGATATTACGTTGAGTACACAATTTTGTTATACTCAACTAGACCCACAACATTTCACCATTTGTTTTATAAGAAAGAAAAAAATATTTTTCAATCAATTTCATATTTTCATATTTTTCAATATATTTCGATCAATACTTTTAATGAAACTTTTTCATATTTTCTGCTCTTTCTCGAGACATGAAACCAGTGCCGTGCATTTAATTAACCGCACTTGACGTTCATGCCACAACTGATCAGCACTTCGTATGCAAATATCTATGCAAATGCAAAATTAAATGAATGAATAAATAAATTGAAATTAGCTCACGACTTTTTATGGCATTAAAATTAATAAGTGAAGGCCCGTAATTTCACAATTTGCATTCACTTTTGGTGAATTTTGGCGAAATGTAGCACTTACACTTTGATTGTCGATCCAGCCTGGTGTGTGTGTGTGTGTGTGTGTGTGTGTGCAGGTGGGTGGTGCACAAAGCGGGCTGTGGGTGTATGTGTGGGCGCTGTTGAGTTGCAAATGCGAGGCGAACTCGAAGTTAAAAGCCCTTAAAGGGTCAGCAATCAGGAGCAAGCTGGTGCCACGAAAGCAATCGATGCTGTTGTAGCTTCTATCAATTGTGTGTTTGTGTGTGTGTGTGTGTGCTGGTAGCACTCTTTATTTATTGCACACTTGTAAGATGTAAGACATCGACAACAATGGCGAGGTAAGTGAAGGTGCATCTGTTTATCACTTTTCCGTTACAAAATTTGTGCAATCTTTGTTTGTTTTTCCTTTTTATCTTTGCTTGTTTACAATCACTTCTCGTCGTTTACAACATAAATGCTCTGTATTTGCTGTTGTTGTTGTTGTTGTTGTTGTTGTTTTTTGTTAATTCATGTACTGGTAAATCGACACTTTATTTGAATGATCTTTTTTCCGTTACTGCTGGCAATGTTCTAAGTTCGTTTTTGGTGTTTAGAAACTTTTCGCGCACCACCGTTTTAAACCGTTCAACAGTTTGCCATCGTTTGAAGTGCTTGAAATCTAAGCGAACTTCTCATAGTTGCACAAAGTTGTGGTAGATGTGCTGCAGTATCAAGGAAAAAAGAAGAAAATGTGTAATAACCATGATGACAGCTGCAGCAGGTGGCAGTTGTCGGTTGGCGGTTGGCTTAGATTGCGGTGCCGTATGTCACTTGTTAAGTCCATCAGTGGGTGAATATGTCGGCTTTGTATTAATCGCTTAGTATATTTGGCTTTTGCACATAAATGCAGATATTCGCATATATTATTTCATAAGATTGGTTAACATAGCAGTAATTGTGTTCGTTGAGTAGTAGGCTTTGAGAATCAGCCTTTCCTCTGGAGGAGCACCATGGCAGATAATACAAGTAAACAACATAAGGTGCGTTCAAAAATAACACAAATTCTAATGTTTTTTGTATCATTTAAGAAAATGACACGCAATGAATATATCTATTATTTATGGTCAGATATATATAGCCTTATCAAGTTAATATTTATTATGATAAAATATATCTCATATAAATATACATATTGGGACAGCAAAATTTAAAAAAGTCTACTTAGTTTCTGAACACACTTTGCATAAAAAACCACTAAAACCGGCTATTATTAGTTAGAAAATATATGTAGATATCAAGAAGATGGTTTCATAACTCGATGAGTCATGATTCCGGCGAACCAGAACTTCATCTGATCGCATTTTTCGTACCCACACAAAATAAAAATAGTAAAAGTAATGAAAGGCTCATAAGCTATAGTCTACTCATGAAATGCTTGATGGGTCCACCTGTTTTCGCAATATTTATTTTCCTCAGACGTTAAACTACATGTGTTACAAATTCTACCTTGAAGTGTCGAAACCCTCTGGAAGAACCGCATGTATATCGTTTCCATCAAAAATTTTATGTTTAACCACTTTGTAGTCTATCTCCAATGAACTTTGTTCTTTGAAAGACCCTTAAGAACTCCATGGAACATATTCAAGAATCATCCATTTGAACAGTGAAAAGTTCTTTGGTCCACTCAGGGGCTAAGAAAAAGGGTAATGAAATGAATACTGTATTTTTAATAGCTTGTTTACTAAATATCTCAACTAATTTTTGAATAACCTACTGAGTAATTTGTTAGGTGTTTATAATGATACAACTCTGATTTGTAACAAAATTTTTTTTACGCGGGTGTAGTTATTGAGCTCATTGTGGACTTTTAGAAAATTTACCAGCCTATATAATAATAAAAATCCAAAACTCAACTTTTCATTGAGAGTATATATACCTACAATATAAACTATGTATATAGTTTTCAAGAGCCACTATATTGAACGAAAAAGTTAAAAAAAATTTAGCCATCTGAAACATATAAACTTTTTCTTGTTAAAAAAAAACAACATTCATTAACAATTAAAAATACCAATTTAAAGGTTTTATAATAAGATTAATTATTTATGCTCAAAAATATATATAAAAATTGTAAGAAAATTTGACGTAAAAAATAAATTTAGAGCAGAACTTGTTTTAAAGAAACTTAATTTTTTTGATAACGATTTAACTTTTTAATACTCAATTTAAAATTAAAAAAAACTGGTATTATATTTTAATATCAGTAAATTGTTTTTTAATTGCATGAAAGTTCCACCCTAATGCATGAGTTCTTTTCATCCTCCGTGCATGGTTTTATTGCAGAGACGATGAAAAGACGATGGTGTCTTCATTAGCTTGAAATAAATTTCATATCACGCGCCTGCGGATTTAAATTGTTTATATTAAAGTACACACACACACACGCACACATACAGACGTGCAGTTGTATTTCATATATATTTGGTTCATGGTAGAGTCAAAAATAATCGCAATCTTAATTGCAAAAAAAAAAATTAATTCATAAGCTCATTTTCAATGCGAAAAGTGGCTTTGAACGCAGACAATTTTACTGAGACACTCGAGCTGTGTTTTGCCGCTGGCAGTCTGTCTGGCCTTGGGCGCGTACAACTGTCGCTTTGGGTAAAACTCAAATTGTCTTTACTGTTATTGTTGTTGTTGTTGTTTTGTTAAAAATCGAAATGCATTTCGATGTTTTTGTTGATTCTCTACTCAATATGTTTGGATATTTTCGTTTGTATGAAAAGGGATGACAAGAATTTGGGAGATTTCAAAAATAAATTTATAATATTCTTTTCAAATCGAAACTAATATTTTGTATATTGAAATAAGTGCCGACATTTAAGTTAGTATTCAAAATATTTGGAAGTCTATTTAGAATAAAGGAAAAATATAAATCTATGGAGCTCGGAATAATGTTCTGAAAAGTTATCATTATACTCAGTATTATGTTATTTTTTTCTGTAAAGGTTAGTTCCTGTCAGAATTCCTCTTCCTTGGAAATAGGCTCTTTTAAGAAACTTTTTCTCTTTCCTGCTCAATAATCCACATTAAAGCGTGTTCGAGTGGGAGGTGGAGGGTGAGCATACATTGCGCTCGTCAGACAAGTTACAAACATTATTTAATTAGAGTCTCACAAATAAAGTTTCTAGGAAAAGTGTCGTCACAAATGATATCTTCCAGCCCAGTCCAGCCCAGATAAATGTTTCATAAAGTAGATAGCATCATATAAAAATTATATTTTTTTTTAAATTCTAACTGACGAAATTTTTTTTTTAATATGACCGATGTAATCCTCGTGGAACAGTTAGAAAGGAAACTGGAGAGTTGATTTCAAATTGAAGAATAAATAGGTGAATATTTGGTCTAAAATAAAATAAAACCAAATTTTCAAATTATTTCTAAAGATACTATACTAAATATACTATCTCGATCCATTTACAAAAATTCTGTCTAACATCTAAAATTCAGAAAACAAAATCAAAGAATTGTATAATGAAGAAGCGCAACACTTTTCCACCAACTCGTTTTGTGATTTATTGGTCTTAATTAAATTTACTAGGCTAACAACCACAACAAAAACGTGCAAAGCAAAAATCGAACGAACGCAACATAACAATCGTGAATTATGTGCGAAGTATACAAACGAGTACACACATAACAGTAAGTGCATGTATATATATTTGTAAATATGCCTAGCAATAAAGAATTGTGCGCGAATTCGTTAACAACGAAAATGCTAACAAAACACCCACTTAACTGAACCCATTTAAATGAGCACACACATACGTACATACGTACATATATACTTGTAAATGCACTTGCGATTATCCATCAACAATGTTTTTTTTTGGATTGTTTTTTTTGGTTTTTGTTTGTGTACTCCCGCTCGTTGCTGTTAATCAGCTCATATTGTACCCCATTGTATTAAAGTGAGAGAGCACACGTTGTAGATTGTAGGTTGTGTCGAAATTTTTGGATACTATTTTGAATGCACGTTCGGCACGGGCGAGTGCGTGCTGCCACAGTTATACTAACATATATACATATATATATATATTTATTTGTAGATCAAATGCATATGAGTGTTAGCTTAAATGTAATGACCGACCAAAAACAGTCAATAACCGCACGTATCTTCTGTTTCACATACTAAATAAATAACTACAGTCCTGTTGAAAATATTAGAAACATTTTAAGGAAGTATTAAGTTCATGCGCAACCAACATTACATAGCAAATTCTCTTGGTACGGAAGAATCCTGGAGAGGCAACATTTCTAGGTGACAACAAAGATTCGTTAGCAATAATTATTTAACAAAGAATTCAGTAGATGAAATTTTGAATCGATTGCCGACAAGCACAAAGACCAAAATTATTACATTGGGTATATAAGTAGGGTTATGGGAACTTCTCGCCTGACAGAAAGTCATTATATTTATTGTATGGGGCTACTGAGCTATTTCTAAGATCGATTTCACCCATTTTCGGCACCAAACTCTAGTGTATCGAAGATAATCTATTCACTTAATTTTTTTAAGATATTTTACATATTGGCAAACACATAAAGTCCACATAAAGTCAAGCGGAAGTTCGAAAATTATAAAACTAAAACCATCGATATATGGGCAATAGGAGAAATACTCCACCGATTTGATCCAATGTAAGCACCGGCCCCCATAATTAATAAAGTTTGTTATATAAAGCTTAATAAAAAAAGCTGTCCACTTAATGTCATTGAGATATCTCACAGATTGACCGATAGTTTTTGGTAAAAAAAACTCTTATATAAGCACTCAGATCCTCATATGCGGCATGGTGAGATAATCCAGACAGTTGCTCAAATTTCACACAACACTGTAAGCACATGAATGAAAACACACATACATACATGCATACTCATGAAAACATATGTTTATTTTGGTATTGTTTGCTAACATATCGAGATCCTCCGGCACGCATTGCTTTACTCATCTCACGTTTTTGCATTAAATTGACTTTGGCACGTTCACTATTCGCCGATTGCGCATTTTTATTGTACTTAGTGGGTTTTGTTCGAGCACATGAAATTGCAACACTGCAAGCATGAAAGGGAAACAATTTCGAACAATTCAATGAAAACTGAAAAAATCAAAACATTGATAATATTAGAATGGCTTTTTTGTTGTAAAAGAAAATATTTCAAAAATTTTAAAAATCTGGTTTCTGGAATTATTAAAAAAAAAATTGGTTGCTGAAAACTAGAATGTATCTAGATATCAAATATAATTATAAACTAGCAAATGTGAAAAAAATTTAAAGAAATTATAAAACATCATGCAATTTGAAATTTGAACATTTCTTATTGAAAATTTATACAATAAAGTAGGAGAATGAACTTTCGAAGGCTTCAAACCACTATACAAATTCAGTATTTTGCGCCCTTAGAATTATTTTTTAAACATTATACGAATTGCAATAAAACTACTCTTGTATAATAATCAATAATTCAAAACTTAATGCCCTAGTTATATTTATTGCGAACAAATACCGGCATAACTTATAGCTTGTCACACAAATAATGAATAAATTGAAATTATAATGATGGTTAATTAGCATTTATGTGCACTAATTTATGCTTGTGTGCATGTTAAACGAAACTTGTTAATAATAAACCACAAATTGCTAATCATTCCCGCATAAACTGGTGCTTCAAATTCAATTTATAAGATATCGGATTGCAAAACCAAACTGTAATTGAGTTCGGTTAAGTGAGAAAGGGAAAAGGGAAGAGAGGAGAGAAGAGATTTCCAATTAGGTATATCGAACAATTGACAGTGGCACATTCAAAGTACTCAGTAGCGACAGTAGCACTAGAGAGATTATTGTCATTATTGTCAATATTTTTTATATTTTTTTGGAAGAGAACTCTCCTGTTCCAGATCCTGATGTCCTAAAATGATTTTCGTAGTAAACTTATCAGCTATTTGATATAGAATTTTAGATGTTCAAAGTAATGTATCGTTTTTGAGTAAAAGTTAATAATCCCTCTTATAAAACTGACATAATCGAGCTATATGAGTCACTATGAATACCTTATATCAGACCTTTTAGCATTTTTTTTTATCCATACTAGGAAGAAACTGCGACTGCTTTAGAATTTTTATTATCCTCCATAGAGCTAAGCCTCTGGTAGAGAGGTCTCTGGTAGAAGGTGAGAGGAGCGTGACTGTTGAAATTTTGGTTATTAAAGCACATCTTAATTCTGTTTTGAGGTTAATTTTAGCATTCTTCTACAATAGCTGTATCCCGGGCATAATAACTTTGGTTTGACTACGCCTTGGCAGAAAAATTATCTCTGTGGATATTATTTCTCTAAATTATACCCTACTCATCATAATGAAATCTAAGATTTTCTAACATTTCCCATTTGATTAGGCAATCCGGAATACCATAAATTTTACTGAGCTGACTGTATTTGTGGAAGTCTAAACTTCCCTTAAACTATTATTGTACAATAGATACGTTATATATATAAGATATGGTATGTATTTGATAATATTCGGGAGGAAATTACTTCCCACAAAATGAAGGAAACTTCTGAAAACAGCTTGTATTGAACAGAGGTACGACTAAGAACCCCGCAGTCCCTTTAATACATGCAGTATCGAAGTTCTTTCTTTCTGAAATTTTAAGCATTTTATAACAGTTTTCGTATCTTGCGTAGGGGTAGAAATCCACATCGGAGCGAAAATGAATACCAGAAACTTAAAGCATAATGAAACCCTGTTGAACCTTTGATCCAAATTAATTCATCACCAAATTCTTTTTAGTTCTAATAATTTATCCAACATGTGCGAGATTAAGAACTACTTTATAAAAATACTTAAACAAACTCTTTTCATAAAAATTTTAAAATTTGCAATTAGACTGAGTTAAAGTTGGAGTTTGCAGTAAGGCAAATATTCAGTCCGTTACAATCAAAATACATGAATTAATAATCATTCGCTACTGATTTTATTGATTAAAATTTATCGACTTATTGTGAGTTTTGCTCATTGTTCTATTTGCTCCAGCAAATGACATCAATGGTTGTAAAAAGTATTTGTAATTGATGATTCGAAATTATTTGTTCTGCTTTTTTGCAGCAATAAAATGTCTTTCACAGCTTTTATGTGCAATTAATTTCCAGTTGACTTCCAGTTTTTTACTTTGTGATTCATAAAAGAGCTGCAAATGGTTCCATTTAGAAAAATGCTTTTTATGCTATGACATTATGTCCATTTCACTTTATTCTACTCCGATTGATTGATTGTTTTTATGAATTTTGTAAAGTTTTATATAAAAAGGTGTAAACATTGCGCAGATTATCCCGGTCACCCATTTACGCCAACTATTGTGAAACATGAACAGATCATTATATTGCAAGTTTTTATTTAAGGTGCATATATTAACAAACAGACAAGAAGTAATTTAAGGTAAGAACAAGAATATATGCAGAACAATATAATACTTTGAAGACACGCCCGATTTAATATATCTCTGGCCATATTAAGCATTTGCTGTAGCTAATTTAAATCACAATCGAATTGTTGCCACAAATCCACCCTTTTCGCTTCATTTGTATGTTAAACGAGTATTACTTGCACATCAAATTTTAGGGTTATAAAATTCAGACATTAAGTGCGAGCATAAAATTTTCTTAAAACCTAATTCGTTTTTTTTGTTTCATGTGTATGAAAAGTGCCTAATTTTTATTAATTTACATTTTGTTAAAACAATGTCTCGGTAAAGAGTGACTTGGTTAAAAATTTTATAAGGCTTGGAAACATCATAGAATTTTCAACTAAATACAATCTTTGCTTTTGTGAAATATAAATAGCTGCAGTTTAAACTGAGCCATTATAAAAACTTGATTTCTAAACTTTTCCCAACTCAGCGGAAGTGTTATATTAAGAGAGGCTTTCAAAAGCCGCCTAAATGCAGGCAATTAAAATTAGCTTATAGCTATATAGCTTGGCTTTTAAGCTTAGGCTTATCGTCAACACAAACCTAACACAGTTTGGAAGGCACTGCTGCTGGCTTAGTAAATTAAATATCAGTGCACTCGTTTCCGAGAAAAGCATTTGAATTTTTATTAATTTTCTCCACATTTTACTACATTTTTCTATGAAAAATTCTGCGTTTGCAAACATTTGTTTAAAGATATGCTCGACTGATAAATTAAGCGCTTCTCATATCATGCTAAGGAAAAAAAAATGTCTGAGAGTTCATCAATTAATTTCTGATTACGAAAAATTAAAATTTGATGTTTTAAATCCTATACAATGACCATACTGGTTTGATTCTGAGAATAATATTCACAAGCTCAAGTTCAAATTGGCTGGGTATTTTATAACAAGTGAAATTTCATGCAAACCTGCACCGTGCCCACTAGCTGGACCAGGCCCCAGTCCAATATTTGAGCTGATTCATGTATAAGTAACATATAGGTTTCTTACGAAAATCACATATTTAGCCCTGGCCCTGAATGCCACTATATAACAATTAAATAACAATCCATATCTCTCAATAAGTTCACTTTCAATGTTTTGTTTGGTCAACAATTTTTTAACTTGGATGTTGTTTTTTTATTTTTGGATTTTACCAAACCCTTATGAATAATAAATGGTTGTATGATACCTAGAATTGTAAGATCTGCTTTGTTCTAATGCTGTTATAGCCTCAAGGTCACTAAGTAATGCCGGAAATAGGCTATTGTCTTCTCCGCAATAACTTTAGCGTGATTTGGCTTAATTTAATATACCCAATAGTCGCTGTTGAGCGTGTTCCCTTTTTCAAGATGGTGTTAGTCAATGGAAATTACTCCACTCCGTCTCTACATGTTTTAAATTTTACTCGGACGGCTGGTTGTCCGGGGTGAAATGATGGACTAGGGATTGATTCAACCAATGCCTTAAATCGAGCTAAAAAGTGCAGTTTATTACGACTGAGGAGTGTATACCAATCTTTGTCCAATATGTTCCTTTGATATCTTTAGCTTATCAGCTATTTCTATCAACTTCAATTCAAGTTACTTTTAAATTCTTTTGTGGACTTTTTGTAATTCTCGCCCATAACAGCGCATCTTGGGCGTACATTGGATTCATTGTCTTTCTCGGCGTTCATATGGTCTAAACGGAATTTGGAAAAAATCTTACGCATGGTACTTCATTTGCTGCATATATTGTTTAATAAAAAATTGGGGTCTTACGACACATGAAATTATTTTTTTGTCGATATGGATTTTATTCTAGCGGCGCCCTCTTACAGAAGCAATAAAAATTTTTAATGGCTTCTTAATACTTGAAGCTGTATCCAACTAGCTAGCATACTACTTGGCCAGGAATATCTCAATTGCTTATTTAGCTTCTTCAGTACTAAATATTCATTCTGAATTTCTAATTCGCAAGTTTAATTCTGATGCCTGCAGTCTCACCTATTGAAATACTTTTTTTCAGCGTACACTATCCTCAGTCTATTCATGTAGTATGTAAGCCTCACTTAAGTAAAATGAACTAAAACTATTTAATTAACTTTTGAGTATTCGTTTTATTGTCGCATTACAAAAAAAATTTTATTTATTACAAATTAAAAAAATTACATATAAAATGATATATTGCACATCATCTTCTTCACTTACATACAAACATTCGTTATAAATATTATTGTTACAAGAATGGTGGCTGTCTCCTCCAATCCAACGGCAATCAAAATTTAAAGCTTGCACACAATACATATCGTACAACGACCAATAATACAATAAAAAGTATGAGTAAAAAAAAAAAAAAAAACTAAAAATAAACAATACAAACTTATGAACTACTTTGATGGACGTTGGCGGTGAAAAGCTTCAGTTAAAAAATATTCGAAGGGTTCAAAGCATTTGGCGAGTAAGTTGTAGGCAGTAAGTATGGAAGATATACATAGAAAAATATAGTTGCTTGAAGTGTCAACAAGTCACAACTGCTGGTCAACAAGACAATTAATGGAGCCGAAAAGGGTTGTACTCAGCTGAGAGCTACGCTTCCGCCGCTCAATAGTGGCCGCCATAATGACCGCCATGGTGTCCACCATAGTGTCCGTCGTAGTGGGCATTGTAACCGGCGCCGCCACCGTAATGACCGCTATACTGGGGCACGTATTCGTATTGAGCACCATGACCGTAATCATCGTAATCATAGTGGATGGGAGCGATGGGTGCGTACGCTTTGGGGGCTGAAAAATTAATTAAAATAGGTTTGTATGAAACGGTGAGTATGTGACTTGACAATATATTTACATACAAATATTTGTATATTACATTAACAACAACCACTCTATATAAAGCTCTCATGGATCAAACACACTTTAATTTTTACATTAGCATAATTTTTTTCAGTTTCTCTTGCAGCTTAGTTACATTTACTTTAACCTATATTTATTTGCAATTTATGCGCCAATATTTCCATTGCAATGACAATTTTTCTTTTGTGCTCTGCCGGCATAAGTGTCTATTACTTTGTACAAATTTATGTTGGTTGCTGTGCAGATTGCTTGAATTGTGCAGTGTGCACAGCAATTGCCTAATAAGTGAAAAAATACAAGCATAAATAACAAATAGCAACAACTCCACTTGTATCTAAGCTAAAGCAAAGGCTGAAAAAGCAAAAGGAAAAACTGAACTGAGATACAGTTCACTGCTCATTTGGCTGCTATTTGTTTTTGTGTGTTTCTGCCAAAAGAGTACAACAATAGCAACAAATAGGAAACGGGCTTAGGCAATTTGGCGGCATGATGACCGCTGTTTGGATTTATTTTTGACATGCTTTAGTGTTGCGTTGTGGAAATTTCTTTTCTGTGCGTTATTTGAAATATATATATATATATGCATTATAAATTTTGCATACTCATATATATTTTTGTAGTTCTATAAGAAATTTTAACTATTGAGCTGTGCATTTAAAAAGCTGACTGTAAAATCATCCTTCTATTGCAAAGCGAATCTTTGTGGTTGCACTGTTTTTGTTATTTTAAAAATTTCAAATAATTTCTGTATTTATTGTGAATATTATAAAATGGAAAACGAGGGATTAGCTTTACAATTCGGTGGAAGGTATCAGTACTTATCAAAAATACAAGAGAATTCACTACTCATGAATGTTAAGCTAAGGATTTTCATAAGAAAGCAATTAAAATGTCTATGTTGACTTTGGTAGTGACTTTTTGCTCTCCAGTGAACCCAATTTTTCGCTCTTTTTAACTTTTTATGACAATATAGAATTGTTAATAACAAGGAGTAATAAATTATAAAACTACTAACTGAATTTGTGCGGTCATTTAAATATCTCTGAAGTAGTAGTTTGGGAATACCATTATTAAGTATATGTTAGCATATTAAGTATGATTGCTGTATACTTTATAATATATAAAGTTGGTAAAAGTGCATTAAAAAGTTCAAATTACACTAAATAATTGCAATTTTATGTTAAAATATGCCACTGAAGGCAATAAAAAGGCAATTATTGGTACTCAACTTCAGTAGAGACCACTGCAATATACTATTAATACGTTTCAAGAATATTGAGCAGCAATTAGTTGGATACTCAGATCATGATTTTGTGCAGTCTACAAAGTGCTAAAATTTGGTTAATAACCGATTAAATAATCTCATGAGCATATTTTAATATGAAAAATCTTCATTAAGGAACAACAGAAAAGCCAGACTTTAGACTTTTGGTAAGAGTAGGTTTATGCCTTCTATTACATTTAATATCAATTAAAAGGCGTTAGAAAAACAAAAATTGATTTAAAATAAATTTTTGCATCTATATACGTTAAAAATTGCAAATATTTAACTAATATTCAAAAGACTTAAGCAACGAACTTGCTCTTCTATGCAGCAATTAATGAGTGCTACACATACACAAACAACAACCAAGCATAACATATACTTATATTTTTATGTTTGTGCAGCAATTTCGGTGACAACAAACAAACAACAATAACAAACCATATTATTAGCATGCTGAGAAAGCAACAAAAGCTTTTCTCATCGGTGCTAATAGATACAAAACTATAAAAGTGATACGAAATTTCGTTACAAATGGCGGAGTAAATTTCAAATATTAGCAAATGTTGTGCCAAGTGACAGCATTGCTGCAGCATTGGAAAAAAACTTACGCACCACCAACAACAACAATGGCAATGCTCGTAAAATTATGCCCTCATTTTGATTACCACACAGCCGGTTGGGCTGAGGAAAGCCATAAATTGTGTGTGTGTGTGTGTAGATGCGAGATGCATAGCAATGAAATGTGTAATATTATACAGTTACTTATTAAACTGGGACTTGGCTGATGAAACCGTTTGGCATCACAATTGATTTATTTGCTGAATTAGTGGTTACTTTTTCTGGGTACTTTTTTAGCCTGAAATGTTGTTGTCGTTGTTGTTTGATAGAAAGAAATTTAATATGTGTTGAAATAAGCCAATATTGGTTTATTATATAAGTGAGTATTTTTCAGCAATGCTGTAATATTTTACAAAATTCGCGAGTTTCTAGCCACCGCATAAATGTGTCACCTGTCGCTCATTGTTCTGCCACAACTAGCTGGCAAATGGGTTGTGTGAAAAGCTTTTGTTTACATTGAAACAAGTTTTTTTTTACCTTAGAAATTTCGCAAATTTTTTCTGCAGTTTATTGCATAGTTGCGCCCACAACTTCTCACTGTGCCTTAGCGAACTGATGTTTGTTTATAATTACAGCGCTTGCTTGTTTAATTTTTATGCTTTTTTCTGGCAATATTTTATGCTAATCTGGGAACCCACCAGCTGGCTGTGTAAGAAAACAAAAAGCTTATGCAGCAATATGGGCGAGTGACACGCCCAGCTACGCAGTTAGTCGAGGCAAATAATGGTGAGGGGTTGTTGTAATTGGGCGGTTGGGCGGTTGCTATTATGGGACTTTATTTTACTTGAGGCTTTGACGCTTTGCAAAGCACACTTTTCAACGAACTCTTCACTGGTGGTGGGAAGCTGGAGAATATTAGTGAAAATGAAACAATGAAATAGAAGGGTTCGCCGAGATACATGCAGGTGTGGAGAAGAATGCATGAGATGTATGGTAATTTAAAGAAGAAATCGTTTATATTTTAAAAAAAGAAACTTTTATAGTGCGTTGAAAAGGTTTATTTATATTAAAATTTTGGTTAAACTTTTTTTTGTGCTGCCATAAACTAATTTTTGCCTTTTTTCACTATTTGTGTTTATATTATAGTGATAAAAATTTGAAAGTTTTTTAAATGGTTGGTAAAATAACTTGGACTTATGTGTTTTGTTTATTCTCCGAAGATGTTGTGCAAGATAGCAATATATGTTACGTATCATAAAATTGCTGGAAATAATCTCTGTGGAACTCAAATGTGCTTATTAATTGTGTGAAAATCTTAATTATTTCAATATCAAAACTTTAAGCTAATTTTAAAGCTTTATGTGATTAAAAAGCATATACTATTAAGCTGGATATGTTTTGAAAATGTTTTTAATGTATTTTAAATTGCTTAAAAGGCTAAAATCAAATTTTTTGGACACAAACAAAAAAAATTTTTTTTTAAAAAAAAGCTTATAAAATTCTTCGCATGACAATTCAAATGTGGTAAGTTTACTTTGGAGCTTTCGAAAATGCTTTGAAACTAATATAAGGGCAGAAACAGTTTTAAACTAAACCGAAATTTAAGATTTTTCAGTAAATGATTTTGGAAAGTTGTGCTGAAAAGCAGAAAAAGCTTAAGTGGAATATTATGTTTTCCGTAAAGTACTATTTAAAATTGCTAGAAATTATTTCTTTAATACTATAAATATATTAATAGCATTTGTGTTCTTATTGCTTAATTAAATGCTTGACAAAAAAGTTCCAAGTTGACTTATGCACGTTTTCTTCAAACTGGAATTTTTAATTTATGTTTTCTAATTTATGTTCTAAGCTTTGAACTTAGCGTTCAAAGCGTTCTCATCAATGAAACTCTCAACTACAGGAAATCGCAAATTATTTATTATTTTCTTATTATCTTTCACAAAGAGCAAAGTGCTCGACTACGAAAATCAATTATTTAATAGTGAATCATAAAAAAGGCGAGAGTTTCATATGCAACTAGATAAATGAGTTAAACTGCCAAGATATGCCTTGAATTATCACGTTGAACTAATAAAAACAAATGTATAGCATGTAATATGACATATTTTGCACTCTGTTCTTTTTAATAATTATAATTGCATTAGTATGCGGTGTAATTATGAATGAGTGCTTGCCTTGTGGGAAAATGAATGAGTAATGCTAATTTCTATGGCGACAATTAAGGTGGCTAAAGCTTTATTTTAACTATATATTACGCAGGTATATGGCTAAGGCGTACCCATATATATATATCAGTACATACATACAAAAGTTTGTATACATGTATGTGCATGTGTGGGCGTGTGAATTACTCGCTGTAGGTGGTTGTTTCATTTACATTTTTGTACTCATTCCATATTAGTAATGATAATCATTCCTATAGTCTGCTTCGACTGATTCGTCTGGGCGAAATTTGAGCATTTGATTATTGTTGATATGGGCGTGGCGGCGCAACAACTTCACCATGCGGTATGTTTCAATGCCTGTGCATGGAAAATGATTGAAATGATGAAGATGCCAATGTTGCTGTTAATATTGTTGTAATGAATCAAGAATGCTAAGTGATTGAAGGTAACATTGGGAGTATGAAAGAGACGTGGGGGATTTATGTGGAAAGAGGGGCTTAATCGTACTACTTCGGGAATATTAGCAATTAAATTACTATGCCCATCAGTATATTTTTCCAAATTTGCACCAAACTTCCACTTACCATACGGCGCTGGTGCTGGTACCACAACAGGCGCTGGCGCAATATGTTTGACTATAGGTGCGGGTTCGTAATGTGGTCCCGGAACTAACGCTTGTGCATGCACTGTGGGTCCGGATTTCGTAACGACTGCGTTGAAACCATTTATGGAATCGGCAGTGTAGTCAACTGTGCGTATGGAGCCATCGGGTTCGACGAGTGAATATTGACCTGAATGAATGCAATGAGTTTTTAAGCGAATTAATTTAGTGTTCAAAAATTTTTTCAAATACGTAAAAAAATTTATGTAAACGAAATTTTGTTATTTTTAAAAAATTAAAAAAAATTTTTTTTTTTTCAAAAAATGTTATGTATATATACCTTTAACAACATCACCGTCTCGTGTTTCATGTTGTGACTTCACATCGCCAGTTGTGTGATCGGCTACACCATAATTGAATGCGTATTTGGGATGGTTCTGTGTAAAGAAAAAGGCAATAATTTTGTGAAATAAGGTTTCCTTTGAACTTATTGGGTAAAAATAGGTTACTGTTTAAATTTTTTTAATGTTATTAATGTTGAAATGCAAAAAGATATACAAATGTTCAATGCAAATACAAATGGTGTTCAGAACCAATTTTTAGAAAGTATTCAATAATTTAAATATACTTTTTCAAACTCCTTATATTTAATTTTTTTTAACTTGTTAATTTGTTTTTTTGAAATTCCAAAAAAATTTGTTTTTGAAACATTTTTCAAATCTTGTTTGTAGGAATTTGTAGGTTTCGTAAAGTACTATTTTCATATTTTCTTTTTATATTTTTAAATTTGTTTTCAAGGTAATTTTCAATATAAAATATATTACATTACTGCAAAAAAAATAATAATTTATTGAAAATATGTTTTTGAATATTTTCAGAAATTTTCAAATATTTAAAATTTTGGTACAATTTGTTTATATAGTTTTTTCTTTATTTTTGTTCTAGAAAATATTTTGAAAAGTTTGAAGAATATAAGAATATAAAAGAAAAGTTTATATAATATAAATTAGTGCTTGCAATATAATTTCGATAACTATTTCTAAATTTTTCGTAATTATCTAAGCATCTTTGATACACCAATTTATTAATATATTTTTTACTCAATATTATATCCATATACTTTATAATTATTTTGTTGTTATATCGTAAAAACTCCTTTGAACTTTCAACTCAACACTTTTTGTGCAGCAAACTACACCACGGCGTATACGCAACTTGCTTATAGTCCGAATATCTTAAGCTAACACACACTCACATAATAGTCGACAGCGTATCCTGGTCGCGCCAGCACTGCGCTCGCATAGAAGGCGATCGTGAGAGCAATTATACACTTCAGGCTAGCCATTTTTTTTTAAATGAATTTGTTTGCTTTTCGTTAAACTCTCGAAAACACAGGGTACCACAAAGGTTGCACTTTTTTCTTTAAATTGCAAGGAGAGGTTCAAGGGTTTCTTAAGATTTGCTAAAAGTAAAAATAAAATATATTTTTCAATAAATTTCAATTGAACACTCAATAAATTGTATTTTAAATTAATTTGCTTGCTAAAATTGTCAAGGAAATTCGCACTTTAAGTATTTCGTTGGCACCACCGAATCACTCACTGCTGAATTGCCCGGAATACTGTGCCGATTCTGAGATCAAGTTTCCGTTAAATACACAAAACAAGCGCGCGGTCGCATAGAAAACGCCGCGCAGCTAGCAAGCGAGCCAACAGTTGGCCATTTGGAGTGACGGCGCAGCAAACGTCAACGGCGCGAAGTAACAAAAACAACAAGCGTTTGCTGTTGTCTACGGTCGCGCTGCTCTTGGCTACTCTTAACGCCGCTTGACTTGCGCTTATTGGCTTTGGCATGTTAAGCAGTTGCTTAGAGGCAAGTGGGACGCGCGTTCTATTGTTCGCAATGCCGGTATTGCTGGCGGCTCTGCCACCGTGATGCCAATGCACAGCCTATGCTTGTCATGCACTGAAGCGTGGCTGCGCGCTCCGAGTTGTGGCGATACTCTAGGCACTCATTGGTAATTAATATGTAATGTTTTTTTCACCACAATGCGGCGTGTGGTGAGTTAGTATGTGAGTTATGTTCGCGGCTGCGTAGTTTGTTACATTTTGTACTGCTGTACTGCATCTGCTTTAGTTTCGGTTGTACATATGTTATTGTTGTTGCGGATTTGATTATAATAGCGAGTTGTGGACAATGGGAGCAGAGGGGTGGCTGACATACATACGAATGCTCTATTTCAATGCTTGTGGATCTTTTTTTGCTATCAATCTTATGTTTCTGTTCCATATTCAGATTTGCAATGTGTTTATTTGTGCAACAACCTTGTCTGGGTCACGTCAAACATAGACACTTATTCTTCAATTGCAACTGTAAGCATATTTTTCTGGTGATTTTTTTATTATATTAGTTTTGAAAATAATATTCTTTTTAAGTACCGAAATGTTATAAAAATATATTTTAAATGTATTTTAACCGATATTTACAACAGACTAACGGATAAAAAATATAGTAAGGAAAAATAAAAAAAGTGAAAATTCTGAAGTTGTTTAATGAGAACAACAACCATATTAGTAAATATATTTCTGTATATATACTTAAAACGTGATGTTGATAAATCGACTTGCGTAAATCACCAACCGTTATATATTTAACTTCACATATCCTTCCCTTAAGAGGCCGAAAAGGTAAGTTTTGTTATATAAGCTAAATTTTAAAAAAAATTTGGAAGTAAAATATCCTAAACCCATTTAGAACGATCGCCCAAGTTTATTAATTTAATTGTTAATGTGTTAATCTGAAGATTTTGTCAAATAATAGGTGTTTTTATTAATAATAATAACTCTAAAATCTGTTAATATAGTAAAATAAGTTATGTATCAAATTGGAGGTAGTTTATTACTTGATGCTATCACTGTGCACACACATACACAATTTTCCCAAATTTAAACATTTTTCGAATTATTTATAGATTTTGAGGAAGAAATTTTTAGTTAAATAATTTTTTTTTTGCTAAAATAGGCGCCAAAGTGCGACAATGCAATAGCAACTATTTGAAGGGTTCATCATCATCATCCTTCAGAAGGGTTATCCGGCATATTGCATGCAAATACATGCATGTTATACCTTTGTCGGGCTAAAGCTCTTATTCCATCAATTGCGAAGTAAATTGCGGATTTTTCAGCCCTTATTACTTCGATGTATGTAATTATTGCAACACAAACTGCCTCAAAAGCTAACTATTGTAAGAATAACCCGCTCTGAATGGTTGGATAACTCATACAATGAGTAGATACATATTTCCCTTTTGCTTACTTGGCATATAAATTTTGCTTGATAAATGAGAGAATTAGTATCAATTTTTCGTATATTTTTACACATACAACACATTAATATTACAACAGTAATATAAGTATCTACAAATGGTTACAGACTGACTGAATTAACTGAGTGAAACCTTTTTGTATGAAAATTATCTTCATAATGATCGATTAGTACTGTTATTTTTGTTGAAATATTTCAAAAAGTATACACAATTCAAAATTGTCATGTACTAAGTACTAAGAGTGAATTTGTAAACCATAAGCCGCTATAGTTGAATTTAGTTTTATTTCCTTTTAATATAGATATGTAAATAAATGCTTTATTTGCGGATCCAACTGCCGGATGTTCATCAAGAAAATATTATTTATAGCATTTTGTGGTCTGGCTTTCATAATAAGAATAAAATATGTAATATTTAAAATCTTTCAGTTCCTGCTTCTCAACGCTTCTCAATGCTTCTCAATGCTTCTCAATGCTTTTATTGTTATATTTTTGAGTGACAAATGGTTTTTTTTACTTCGTTTCTTACTGTCAAGTTAGTAATATTGGACAATTGCCTTTTACTTTCGTTGCTTACACGTACACACAATTGACGGGAATTCCAAAGTCAAGGTTAAAGCGTGACGCGACGTGACGACTGATTGCCAACAAAAGACTTAAGCAACGAACTTGATGAGAAATTTTTGGGTAAATCAGTTGAAAATAGTATTGTAAGACCTGCGTATTTTTACTTTAAGTTCTGCTTCGTACTTTGACCTAAATTATGTAAAGCAATGAATAACCTGAATATGGGTATAGCAAGTAATCTAACTTTACTTTCGAATTTGCCTGTTCACCTGCAAATCAATTTGATTTAAAAATTACGATTTGGTGTAAACAATCGCAAACTTTAATTACACTTAATGAAAGTGAGTTATTTCTAAGCTAATTGAGCAATCAATTTGTGGTTTATCGTGTATTCTGACAAGTTTGCTTATTAGCAGGTGTCAAAATGGAAGGGAACAGTTTTTATATAACCAACAACGTGTATTTCTATAAATATTTAAATGATATAATTATCAAAATAGTTATTGTTTTCCTTTAAAAAATAAAGCTCATTACTGCACCGAAGCTCTCGCCATTTTTGCTAATCTAATTCTGATTACAAAATGCAACACTAAAGAGCAACAACAATTTAACGCTAGCATTAATACTACTTGTGGTTTTGCTGCTCTGCAATTGCATGAAAAGTATGCTTAGTATCACATATTTGTGTCTTTCAGTAACTAGGTGCTAAGTGCTAGCAGTCTGCGAAGAATTCATGCGGCTTTGCTCGTCAAGTTCATTTCGAATTCAATATAGGGTTTAAATGGTCGTATTGTAGGTCTTCATGGGCGCTCCTGTGCGGTCGCGCACTCATCTCCCACGGTGAAGGTTCAAGGTTTGCATGTGATGATACTCGTAAACGTATCAGAGTATCTGCAGAGTTCGGTTTCTATGCCACCGAGTGGTGTGGCTCGGTATCGTTGTCAATGTCAGCTGTGACTATCAATTAACAAAAAAATAGGAATAATAAATAAATAAGAAATAATTCTTCGTAAGCTGAGATTCGTTTAAGAGTTTGTATTTAACTGATTTATAAGGGTTAACACGATATTCTAGAAGCAAGTTTAGTAAATTTTAAACTGTGCTCACTTCAGACAGTCACTTCAAAACTAATACAACAACTTATCTTATTCCTGCAGGTGGTAATAAACTTGGGAATCGTTAAATCTAAGACATTCTTTTAATAAAAAAATTATTTATTTAACCCCAATCGAAATTTTATCGGAAACTAACTAAGAAATACTCTAGAGAGGCTTACAGAGAGTACTTTGAAAGTCTTTAACATAACAAAATTGCATGGAGTTGCAAACTAGCAAACAAATTAAGTTGAGCAAAATATAACAGCAAGCGACTTAGCTGCGGAAATATATACAGAAGTATTTAATTCAGATATATTTTACAATAGAGTTGCCACTTAACGAACTAGTGAAGCTGAGTAAAATATTACAAAATATTTGTCAAGCATAAAGTGTTCTAGAAGCCTACCAGAAACTGCTAAGGGATATTTGAACTAAAAAATACTTTGAAGTGGAGTTGCCACCTATTGAAAATTAAATTAATTTAATTTAATATTTTTAAAATATTATTTACATATTTTCATTCAAAAAGTGAAAATACGAAATTTCTTCACAAGGCAGAGAATTTAAAAGAAATTTCAAAGCTGCCATTAACGCAAAAAGCTTTATTATTGATAAATTTATTTCCCGACTTATTGTCCATTCCCATGGTATTGGGTTCGTTTCTACTTATAGACAACCGTTATGCACACGAAGTGCATGAATTTTAAAGAGCAATATAATTTTCTTCCAAGAAAATCGATCATTTTAACGAACTTGGCTATTTATTTGCAAATTTTTCATTGTCAAATGCCAGTTGCCAGGGTAGGAGTGTATTTATGAACAATTGGCAATGCGACGAGTAAATTGGTCCGGCGAATAATTTTCAACTTTGCAATTTTGACAGCTATCAAAAGTCAAAAGCATATAATTGGCGTCGCTTTGAAGTCGAATGCGTGAATTGCAGTTTCATTATTTTGCTATTGCTTGCAATTTATCTGATATTAAGTGTGGCAATTGGGCAAGTGAGTGATTGCGCTTGCGCTATTGGCAATTTGTTGGTTGTGGCGGCTGTGAGAAATGTCTCAATCGGAATTGGTTCAATTTTATTTGCGTTCGGCAATCACGTTAAGTTCAATGTATTTTAGTCAAACAAAAACTATAATAGTAAAAATAAAATTATATTAAATGGCTAAGATTGGAGGTGTAGGTGTGTGTTTGTGTGAGTGTTTTGTAAACACTTTTAAATTTGAACACATGTTTCACCTCTGTTTGCCACGCATGAATTGCCGAAAATCAATTTTTTAATCCGATTTGCATTTCAGCAGTTCAATTGAGTTTCAATTTTACAATTAAATGCTCAACAGGACGCAAATATAGTTATTGATTGCTGTTGGTAACGAGTTGTCGTAAAAGCTTTTATTCGCTTTTTGAAGTAGGAGGCAGTTTTTTGGTATTTTATTGTCTTTTCTTTTTTATTGCTACTCGAAATGGCTGACGTTAAACCCATTGGGTGTTAAACCTCATAATCTTATTGCATATTAAATAAATTCTATATAGCAAAGAGAAGGAATTGGTTATGTAATGCTTGATGAATCTAGAGATAGTGTTGGAAAACAGCTTGAGCCGGAGTTAATAATTTTTGGCAGTAATTTTGATAAGATTCACTTCACACAACTTAGGCGGTAAGTTTAGTAATCGTGAAAAATTCCAAAACAAATTACTAAGGAAGGGTTAAGCTCGGGTGCAGCCGAACATTTTAGACTGTCGCTAATCGCAAGGCTTGAAGGCAAAGAAATATTTTTAAGTGTAGACATTAGAGTTTCATGTGTATACAAAATGCTTTATTCCATGAAGTCGTGAACGGGGGAAAGTCAACTTAATTTATAAAAGGAGTGACTATATCCTAAATATATATATTTAAACCCAAATAATTTATTGACCAATTTCACCCATTTTTCGTAGCAAATTTTAGTATGTTCAAGACTACATGTTCACCTAAATTTGATATGATATCTCACATATTGACTGATATATACGGTATAAAGTCAATCAGAAGTTTGTTAGTCCCTATATTAGATGTCATAGATACAGTATTATCTTATTATCTTTTTAAAGATGCCCTCTCGATTTCGTTAACCTATCTCACAAGTTGCCTGATGAATTCGCTATAAAGTCAGTCAAAGGGCGGAGGTCCAACTATTCGGTATCTGACGACCTTGAAACGTTATAAAGGCCAATTTCGAACATTTTTAGATGAGAGGTGTAACAGTTTTAGGGGGTTATTTGCGGTAAGTTTTATGCCGACATGTTTTTGGTGCTTGATTTATATTATATATTGTAGAGTGAAAGAAGCTGATGGAATCTAAAATTGCGCTATATGAAATGTAGGTGTGGTTCTAGTCCGATTTCGCCTATTTGCAAACTGTATGATGATAGTGGAAAACTATTACAATAAATTTGATTTGAAGAAGTGATAGCTTTAATAGTTTGTTAGATTTTTAAAAATTTTTAGACCTCTTAAATTTTGCCTGTGCTATAAATCTTTATATTTTTTAAATTAAAATGGTGACTTAAGAATGGAAATCTGGTCTAGCCTGGAAAACATTTTACTCTTTCCTTATGTTTTCAATGGTTCTAAAACGTTTACGTTAGTATTGAATAATATTTTCCAAACCTCCATAATATATATAATTCTATTTAGCTGAATATATGTAAATAACATATATTATATACATTACATGCCTACGTTCGCAAACTGTGGAATGTTCGAGACGACCTTGCCACGTATTTATCTAAATCTTTTCCAACAAAACCTTTGTGTAGATTTTCCCAAACAAATTTCGTACACATATTTAGGAGCAATTCCGTATTTAAAATGCCTTTGATTTGCATAGTTTGAGCTTGAGAAAAGCAACACAATCACACAGCACATCTAATGCAATAAAATTCATGGATTCTTGAGTAAAACGACACTGAAACAGAAACAATTCAATTCCTCCACACATGTGAGTGTATGCGTTTTGCCTTCGTTCGCATATGTGCACTTAACACACACTCACATATATGCATGTACGTATGCAAATGATTAACTGCAATTAAGGGGTAAACTCACATTTAACCTAAAGCCGCTACCAACAACAACACTGATGACTTAATTTCCATGGCGTGCGCCATTTGTGATTAAATGTGATTGTGGTGTAGTAGAAGTTGAGCTGCGCTTTGGCATTCATGTGAAACGGAAACCGACTTTTTTCTGGTAAGTTTGATCAATTTGGCAGAATATTTTTTGGGTTAGTATACTAGGCTCGTAAGACGTCCAAAACTAGCAAATTTAGGGCTGAATGAGCGCACATTAAAATATATGCAAATAATTGATTAAATTTCAATTTATTTTAATCAAAGTATGTAAATAAAATACATAATTGAAATTGCTCTGCTTATTTGTTTCACGCATCCCAACAGTGACACTGATTTCATTTGTTTGCAACACAATTTTTGCACAAAAATTTGCTATGGCACATAAAATATGCATAGGGCGACCAAGCGGCAAGGGGGTATGTTGTAAAAAATGGAAAAATATTATTAGTATAGTTGTAATTATAGTCGACTAGAGCAGTTGAAAGAAATATTCGAGGTGCTGACAATATGCTGTAAATATATAAACAGTAAGAGAAAATGGCATATTTTAAAATTTCACACATTAAGGTGGTACTATTTTTGTTTGAATAACCTAAACTTTTATTTTTTGTTACATTGAATTTTTTGTATTTGTATTGTATTAGTAAGGATATTAAAAACATATGCTATTGCAAATGATAAAATATCTGTACGTTCAACATCAAAGTTTTTCAAAAACTCCCTGGTTTGATGACAATACAGTGTTATCAAATCTATTTAATATACTGATTTGAATCAAAAAGGTGGTAACCATGTTCAAAAGTATATTCAACAGCAATATTTTGCAAACCTGTTGAGTTTCATGACTATTTTTCTTTATAATATTTTGAATTAAGTAAAAAATTGGCAAAATTGGCTCTTTAAAATCAAATTTTTTCGAAAGATTTTTCAACTCACTTTTGCTTGATAGATAAGTTGCAATTATTCGATTATAAGATTTTATTAAATCAAACATAGAAAGAAATGGGAATCCTTCTCAAAAAATATTTTCGACACACTTTTCAAATTCGACCTATAGTATATGTGGAGCAATATGCAAACAGTTGGCAACCTTTTCACTATTTGTTTTGAACCGATAAAACTAAAAATATACAAATTGGGTAAACTTGGATGGAATTTACACTGAGACAATGTTGCCCGTTGTGAAGGCCACCTGTGGGATAGATGCAATTTTATTCGGTCTATGGAGGCTAAGGTAAAGGGTCTAGTTTTGAAAGGGAGTTGCCGCATATTAATGTTATAAAATATGTACTCAGGTTTGATTCGATGACTTAATTGATTCTTGAATTATATATTTTAATGTCCAATGTGCTGTTGGCACTGAAAACTGAACATATATAAGGTAGGTGCGGTTATGTTCAGATCATTTTTCAAGTGGCTTGTGAGGTAAGGAATTTCAACTAAAGAGGGGCTGCTTCACATATGGTCCAATTAATGATTGGAGTGGTATGTATACCTTTTAAATACGATTAATTTTTCTGTTCTTTTGGATATAGTTATATAACTCTATATAAATATTGGCTATTCTTAGGTGTTACAAATAACCGTTAGGTAAACGAAACTTTTTAGTTTGTTAACAAACTCAACAATATTTTTTGAAAGTATAAACAGGGTAAGGGTACTAAGGTATAACCTTAGTGTTTAGAAACATGAGAAAATTTAATTATTTCCTTGAGTAACTTCCTTCGGCCTTCGGTGAAATTAGTTCCGTTCTCAAAGAAATGATTTTCCGATTTACCATTTAAATTTCAGTTGAAATAAATTTGAAATTTTTATACATAATAATTAGCTACAATATCTTAATTTTATTTTACCGTTCCACAAACAACCGTTAATATTCGGCTAAGTAGGGTATAATTAAGAAGCATGGCGTGATGGGAAAAATTGCTCGCACTGACCTGAGTTAATGTTAACTGGCTGAAAGTGAAACGGAAAGTGAAACGAACACGAGCAATGAAACCATGCTTGACTATTGTACGCACTCCTTCCCCACACCGTTCCACCCTATATAGCTCCATGAGCAGAGCAGAGCAGGCATGCATAAATTAATTAGTCGCAGCTGGTTTTCGCACATTTGACAAGTGACGGCGTGAATCTAATAAAATAAAGTAGCTGTGGTAATTGTCGAGTGATGACCGCAATAAGCAACGCTAATGGGCAAGCCGGTGAGCTGACAGGCGGCCAGGCATATGTATACACTTGGCAGATGTTACACATTGTTTCAGTTTGTAATGTCTTTTGGTGTGACGTTGCGTACCGCTGCTTCCGGAGGGGCAGGGCAACGCAATTTTAATGACTTGTTTTATGCGCGTTTTATTTATGAGTTTCATTAAGAGTCAACTGGCTACGGTTAATGCGTCTAAAGTCACTAATACAGTTATTACATGCTGTTACATAATTGAATACAAATTTGAGGAGATATGTAAATTATATATATATTTATATTGTTCCTTTTTTTTGGGTTTTCATATAAATTGCTTCTCTAGAACGTCTGAGAAATAATGTTGGAGGAATTTTCTTATACAAAAACCCACTATAAAGACATACAGGGTAGGAGAAACATGTGTCCAAACATATGTCAAGTCAATATGAAACTTGAAATTGAAATTTATTTCGGATTGGTTTCAGAAGCAAGCGGCTTCCATTAAATGCACTTGAAATTTTCATTGAAAACCAAGCAAGTTCTAAGGGTTTCAAAATGTTGAAGATTTGGAGTTATTTATGGAGTGGGTTTTTCTATACACAAATGATAACTTTTTTAATAATATACCAACTTTAATGATCTATATTTTTTTTGAACAAGTGTGATGAAAAGATTTCAATAAGTTCAATTGCTTAACTAATTAAATATTAAATATTGAAGTGTCATCTGACACTATTGAAAGTGGTAAGTGACCAGGCTAAAATCAGGGTTGTATTTGAAATATTAGATTTTTCTAATCTATATAATTAGACTGATATCAACTTAAGAGGACAATTGTGTTTTAGTTTAGCGATAGTTCATAACGCTATCTGTTCATAATTTTGAAATTGGTTTGTGACCTCGCTAAACCCCGAATAGTACTTAAATCAAGTTAAGGAAGCTTTTTATTAATTAAATTGAAAACAATCAAAGCAAATCTATTCTTCAAGAGAAGCCTATGAAATTTCAAAAAAAAAAAAGAAACGTTAAGGCTTTCAAAAACAAATTTTTTAATATTTTCACATAATTTTAGTTTATTAAACTGTTCTCGATTTTTAATAGGTAGGGCTCTTAGCTGCGAAGCTATCGTTCTCACACCCTCTTTGGCGAGTTTGCAACAAAATTGTTCAATTGGAATAGCACGAAAGAAATCTGAAGTGCTTCCATATAGAGACATATGTGGCCTATTAGTGAACCACTTCTTTCCGATTTGGTGCAGGGAGTAGTTAGTCAGAGCTCTTCAAAGCTGCAGAATCTGGGAGATATGAAGTATTATGTAAAGAGATCTCTTTTCTTCGTAAAAACTTCGTATATTTAAAGTGAAAATATTCCATATAACCGTGTCTAAAACTTTTGTCTACAGATAGATCCATCACGGTGATTTTGGTTATTAACGGTTACTATTATTATTTGGTTATTTTTGGTAAAATTAAGATATTTTGATGACACTTGGTACACGTGTTCTTTGTCACCGTAAGACGGTTGGTATTGCAGATGGACATAATTCTGCCACGCCCACAAAATGCTATTAATCGAAAACAGATAAAGTGCAATAACTAAGCAGAAAGTTAAGACATAAACGTGTAATTTGGTGCAGAGGATCCTAGTAGGGTGGGGCATCTGTGGGCAAAAATTTTGGTAAAAGTGGGTATGGCCCCTCCCACAAATAGGTTTAATATATATATATCGGAAACCGTTAAAGCTGTATCAATCAAACTTGCTCCGGGTAAGTTCTTCTGGCATCTCTTCATATACTGAGAAAATGAGTTAAATCGGATAGTAACCACGCCCACCTACCACACAAAAGTTATGTTGAGAATTACTAAAAGTGCGATAACTCGCTAAAAGAACACGTTAGAAACATTAAATCTTGCAGCGAATATGATACGGAAGGGTTGCATGGGATTCCGTGCAAAGTTTCGGTGATGGGCATTGTACGTCCACTGTTAGGAGAAATCCCATATCTCAAGAACCCCTTAACTGATTTCAACAGAATTTGGTACACGACATTATATTTACATTTTTATATTACGCTGTGAAAATGGACGAAGTCGGATAAAACCACGCCTACTTCTCATATAATACAATTTTAAGCTTCATCTGATCCTTTCACTTTAAAGTAGATAAATCGAGCAGCAATTAAGAAATGAAAATCAAACTTTGTACAGATAGTGCCTTCAGGATATGCCATTTTATGCGTGAAAATAGACGACATCGGATTATAACTTTTCAAGCCACCAGATATCCAATATTAGGACCTCTGTGCGTCTATCTGACCTTTTATCGAAAATATCGGGAAATTTCTAAGATATTGTGATGAAATTGGAGGATTATCTTTCCATTGTAATAGCGTGCTCTGGTATCAAAAATGGAGAAAATCGGATAAATAATTCCTCTAGCTTCCATATACCTAATATATGGAGTTTCAACCTTCTGGTAAAGAGTTATCTCTTTGAAAATCACAGAGCGTTTCTTTCTGATAACAATGTGTCCACGTGCTTAAAATGTATAAAATCGGGTAAACACTTCCCCTAGTCCCATGTACCTAATATACGGACTTTCAATCTCTGGGTAGACTTTATACCATATATTTCGGTCAATATATAAGATATCTTACCAAAATTAAAGGAACACGTAATATCGGATACACCATAATTCACCACCGAAAATGTGTGAAATCGGCGGACGAATTATCCCAGCTCCCATATACTATATATAATGATTTTCGCTATTCTAGCAGACTTTCTACCGAATATGTCGGTCACTGTGTGAGTTACCTTCACAAAATTGCATGAAAACATGTTCCCTAATATACTTGAATAATGAAAAGAGTTAATGTGATCAGTGCAGATCTTCCCCTATCCCAAAAATGCCCGATATAAGAATTCCCGACTTTCCATCTGACTTTAAACCGTTTATATTGGTCAATATGTGTGATATTTTAATGAAATTAAGTGGATATGTTTTCTTAAACACAATGTGATCTCGCGCTAAATATGAAATAAATCGGTCTAGCCCATGGTCTAAGCCGCTTGTTCCTAATATAATGATTTCCTTTTCTCTGGTTGACAGACAGGTTTTCCTCATGTATCTAATATTTTCAATTAAGCCACTTTGGTTGAGTTTATATCGCACATATCACTTTTAAGTTAATTTGATATATTTTAATGTAAATATCTCTGTCACGAAGCAAAATATAGCAATGAAAGTACATGAGTCTATGGCCTGTAATATAAGCGTATAAGATACCAAATATGTTTGTAATCCACTGACAATTTTTTCGGATAATGAGTGTTGAATTCTTCCGCAACATTTTTTTATATAAAGTTATGCCTGCACCTGATAACATTTCCCGCCTCTGATACTTGCGTATTGTGAGAGTATAAAATTCTCACTTGTTTTTAATTAGATTTAAACCATTATTTAGACTACCAGTTAGTTTGTAGTTAATCGCTAAAACAAACTAATGTAACTTTATAGTTGTAACACCTAGTCTCTTTTACTTTTTTTACATGTCTTGTGAGTTTTATCAAACGTTCCTTGTGTATCATTGATTGTTGTTCGAAAGGCTTAGGTGAATAGGTGAAATGAAAGAATTGGTCACAAAATAAACTTCATTGACCCTACTTTTAAATTTTCAAAAGAGCTGACTTGGTGACGTCATTTTAGCGAATTTCAGAAAGAGAAACCAGCCTTAATATCTAAGTGTAAAAGTGTTCAAAGAGAAAATAAAATAAAAAAGATAACAGTGTTGTTCAAATAATATTTTTCCTGGCCGAATTCCTAATCCATTTTGAGATTTAAGAACATATCTGTGCCAGTTATACTGGAAATTCCTTACTCGCCTACTTGTTTAATTTACATTTCAGCACAAAAAGAAGCTCTAATGAAGAAATTTATATTCAGTGTGCATTTTCATGTCTTTTTCTTGTTTATAATGCAAAAGAACACTAACACCAACAACATTTAGAACCCTTCAAAACCGCTTCAATTAGACTGACCACTACTTGTGACCAGTTGTGATTCAGAAAACAGTTGACATTTACCGTGCATCATTCACGTGGTGGTTGGATGCCGGATCGGTCGACTTTGAATATTGAAAGTCATGTAAAAATCCAAGCGGAATGGCCAAAGAGATCAAAAAAGCTCTTAATACTTAATGAGCGTAAACCAGTTCAGCGATGCTTGATTTGATTGCGAAAGTTGTCAGTCACTACATAAATGCGTATGAAGTTGGTGCCATCAACTATTTATATATTTGTATATATGTAACCGTTACAAATAATGTTTTGTGCTAAAAATGCAATTTAGTATGCATGATATATTTCATTTCGAACGGTTGCTCATATTCGCTGCGATAATTGATTTCCAAAGGCTAAGTGTTTTTATGGTCTTTTGATACCCGCACTTACACACACACTTATATTTTATATATTTACATTGGGGTGGTTCTTAAATGTAGGATGAATATTTCTCAATTACGAGTTTTCTGTTTCAACTTTTAGGCCGATACAAATTAATATCAATTTTGGTTCGGATTTAGATTGTCCTATAAAAATGAGCGAAATTAAACCTTAAAAACCTGCAATCGAGTCCAAATATTGCATGTGATATCTTGGAAGTTGTAATTCGAGATTGAAAGCGCGAGACAGTAAATAATCTGACGTTGTGATTTTTTAATGCCCACCCTAATGTACCCACATATCAATAACTAGACGTAGTTAACCATATATAAATTCTTCTTGAATTGATTCGGCGATGTTCTCATAAGAATTTTATATTTTTATTGGCGACAAACATAAAGAGCCGCCGCATTCATTTGCGCAGTTATTCAGCTACATGCTCGTACCTACTTGCGGCCGATTTCTGTTACGGCTGCCTGTTACATTTCTGTGCGCATCTGCTGATCATAACACCGTCTGGTGTTTGTGATTTGTTCTTTTTTTATGTGTACTATGTATTGCATGCAGCACGGTCAGCAGGTGAGTGGTAGCAGTCATGTTGCATGCATCACACTGGCATGCTGACAAATGAATATGCCACTTGACATTGCCACTGGTTCTTGCTTGCAGTTAGTGTATGAATTTTATAAACGATACTGATTAGGCTTGTTGTTGTGTTGTTCTTAAACCAGATTTTTTCTCTGCTTCATTTGTTTTTGTTGCCTTTTTTTCTGGCAATACATGTAATAGTTTAGGAATTTTAACACGATTTGTGGCAATGACAGGTCGTAAAGGTTATTAGATCGAATTGTTATGCATGTATAAGTATATACAAACTTGTACAGTTAATGTTTTTTCATGCTTCTGCTAATATTATAGATGTTGTTCTCATGTTACGTTTTCATAAATAAATTAAAATTATTTATTTTAATTACGATTTAGTTTTTTTAGTGCTATATAGGGACATATATCATTTTCAGATTTTTTCACCTTCCGGCAGATCGTGCACAAACTGCATACGGAAAACAGTTTAAATGGTTTCACTTAAGAAACTATAACAATTGCTTAAGCAAAAACAAAAACAATTTTTCTTAAGTAAAATAATAAATGGATGAATAAATAAGAATCTTGCCATTGACCTTTAACTGTTGTTATCGCAAGCAACAATAAGCGGTCTAAAGAAAATTTTGTTAATTAATTGAAGGCATGCTCATCTGCCAAGCTTGTGAGAATTCGAACTGGCCTGTGTGGGTGGTTGGGAAAAAAATGAAGAAAACCAGCTGCTAGCGAGTGAAGAAGGCAAGAAACAAGGAAATGCTTTTGTACAAGAGACCTTAAAACTTGAAACAACAGTTTGTGGTTTACAGTTTAGCGTTGTTTTTACATTTTCGCAAGCGTTGCATTTATACGCTCCGTTGATTTTCCGTTTGTAGAAGTTTAATGTAAACAAATTGTATCAAATATATGCTAAAATAGGCAATAACAATAAAAACAATAAAAACAATAAAAACATGCATACATATTGTGGAGCCCCCAGATTAATTTGTACGAATTTGTTAAACTGAAAAGTAGTGTGGTGGGTATGACAAGGTATGGTGAAGTTCGTGAACCGGCAAGTACAAGCATTTACTCGCTTTTATGACTGATAAATTTTACTACAACGTGCCGGAAGCTGGCACAAAACCTTTCGGCCAAAGTATTGTGGCTTAATATGTCTCACACATACTCATACACAGGTGCATACATCCCTACACACATTCATATACACAAGATTTATTACTGCCTAGGTACGTGCGGAAGTGTAAAAGCGTTTTCGGCCCACCTGTTGAGCATTTCAGCGTTTGGTCTACCCAAAAATGCACAAGCCGTGCTAATTCACAGCCAGCGAAAAAGAAAAAAGAAAAAAAAAAACAATGTAATTTGCCTAATGAAATCTCACGTCTCACATGCGCCTTTAACACACCACAATCGCGCTGATTCGCCAAGTTTCAATTACAAATACCATCAAATGTCAATTATTGGCCGACATTGTCATCATCATCAACAAAAACCAGCCAGTAAGCAGCAACAGCATTGCTAGTATCAGTAATATACGTGCCTGGAATGACATTGTTGTTGTTTCGAAACTTTTCTCTATTTGTTCTTATTCGGCAAGTATTTGATTCGCTAAATGTTTGTGGTTTTCGACGTCTTTGACTTTGTATTGGCTGCATTTGCTGTGGTTACAGAGTTAAAAGGCCACGCGCATGCTCGGCTATCTGGCGAGGTATTGATGTTTTTCTGCAGTAGCTCGCGCTTTGTGTCAAGTATGAACCACAAATATGCACCTAAGCACACATTAGTGATCGTTAAGTGTTTTCGGAAAGAATAAGTCGTCAATGAAGATTTAGCATGACCGAAAATTCAAAGAAGGACCTCGACTACAAAATTTATGAGCATTCATATCATGTCTGGCGGTACTTTGTATTTGCTTCTAAACCTTCGACAATTTTATAAATTTTTTTTTTACTAATAAATAATAATGTTAGTCGTAGAGCAAAGTGATGACTTCAACTGCTTCAAATGCATTAAAGCTGTGATAACTATATTAACGGACCATATACATTTGAACTTCATTGTAATTAACTCTGCTAGCCATATCATAACCAAGCTGATACCAAAAATCGTTGATTGATAAAAACGAATGTATATTATATACGCAATATGCTTTATGCGTGTATCTATTTTTCATGTGCTCCCCGGAAAATGGTTTAACAAGTATACCAAATGCCTGAAAATAATTCGCGGAAAAGATTTTCTTGTATAAGAGTGATATTTTGGAGTAATAAATTTAGCATTAGTGTTCACGACAGCATGACAATTTATAACTAGTAAGCTCTGCTCAGAAAACTAGATTTTAAAACTCAGCCCTTATCAGGTCAGGTCAGGTCCAATTACGGTCTATCAGATTTACTCTATATATAAAATACTCAATGCACAAGAAACAGCACTTCGATTATAGAAGGATAAGATATCTTTGAACATAAATATGTTAAAATATCTAAGTAAGAGCTACTGCTGTCTAGTTTACAGTATTTTTAATATGTATGCGAACATTTTCTTGGGTGTAATAAATTTAAGGTGCTTACATAGTACACGACTCCGATTGTACCGTTTCTTAACGGTCTTAAATTGTATCTGCCTAAGAGTATGCAACAAACTTCCAATGGAAATTGGTGTTGGAAATGGTTTGCGAAAGCTAATATAGTTTTAGGCTTACCGAAATAAAGGTGGTGGTCACGATGTATGCTTTCGCATATATAATATATATATGCATGTGATTTATGAGTTAGTGTGTTTACATGTTCAATATATACGCCACCAAGCGAGGCATACCTTGGGTTTTGTGCAAATTTTCATGGTAGCTGCTCCCACATTTATTGCCGTTGAATGGTCAACAGGTGGTTTATTTTTTTTTATGGATATTTATTTTTATATTTAAAATAAATTCGAATTAATGAATTCAACAACTGACACATTCCAATTTTCCACGCACTTGTAGCGGAACGATTGGTCGATAGAGTTTATGGTTCTTCCCCGTGGGTATTTGAGCTCCGGTAATGAGAATAAAGTAGCACGAAGAAAACTTTGTTTTTGTTTCCCTGACAACAAACTGGTTTGTGTTCTCTACATAACATTTTTCGTTGCAAAATGGTATCTCATAAAATCTTTCGACCATGCGTTTCTTACACAAGATATCAGCAAAAGTGTTGATAGCGCCAAAAATGTGCATTAGTGCCGTTTAGAGACCCTGTTGCCTCTTTGAGTTTAATATGACGATTTTCGACTACAATTTGCTTCGACTTCCAAGTTTTCCGGGGAAATCGCAAAATTTTAACGCACATAGGTCGAATGGATCAGCAGATGATACACCAGTTGCTCAATTCAAAATTGGAAAATAGTGAAAAACTTCTTCTTTGTATGATTTGTACGTTTTGTATATTTTATATTTAGTAATGAGGTTAAAGAAATATTACGAGAATGATGTCAAACGAAAGAAGGTGGAAGAAATCTTTATTATTTGGCGAAAAATGCAACAAATTTCAAGTAGTTCATTACAAAAGTGGGACAAGCTGAAAAGTTGATGAAAACAGTCTGATAAAAGAAGTGTCTGCATTTGATGAAACCAAAGAATAATATTAGTTCACACCTCTTGTAACTAAAAGGTTCAGCTGATTTATTTAATTTACGCTTACATCCTTGGCAGATGCTTGGCCGAACTTCGCCTTCAATTTGAAGTATGCGACTATTGCTCGACAAATGGACTAAATTTCGGCTCTAAGTTTGTTTAGCGGCGAATGCTATTAGATAAAAATTTATCTTAATCAGATAAAGAAAATTTATTGGTAAGTTGTATATTTCTACTGATTTTTCTTTCGCATATTAATCTTTTGATTTAACACAGACTTCAGATAGATGATGCTGTGGTACAATTTTTCATATTTTAATTAGACTTCGTAGAAAATTACTGCTTTCTTGCTGGTTTTAGAATTAGTAATATATATTTTATATTAAAGAGAATATTCTTATAGTTAGTTTTCATGATTATCTTTACAATGAGACGTGCATATTTAAAACAACGGTTAGCGTTTTCATCTTAATAATATTTTTTTAAGTTATTCAGTATATTCGATATTGAAAAATATCGTTTTAAATTTTTGATATAAATAAATAATAAGACACTTCTTTTTTTTTAATTCACTACATTTTTTATTTATAGCATTTTTCGCATGTAATCACTTAATATTTAACGCAAGTATAAAAAAATATTTATTATAATACAATTTTTTACAATTGTTCCACAGAGAACATGTTTACATAGTTACAGTTTACAGGCATTTCGTATGTATGTATGTTAAATTGATATTTTTACGGACTTTTCGTTGCTTTTTCAATTGTCGACTCGTTACTGCTTCTACCGCTTGGACTTTCCTCTTTCATTTGTGTTGTTTTTATATTAAAAATACAACATATTCATTTGAGTATTAGTGAGACTGTAAAACTATGAGTGAGTGAGCAGTTGAGTGAGTGAGTGAGTTGAGTAACTTAGGGACAATGAGTATTTTTCATTTGTTGTTGAAATGTTGATAATGTTCAGTTTTGACGAGTGTTTCATGTAAACGATTGAGAGAGAGAGAGAGAGAGAAAGAGAGAGCGAATGAGGGAAATGAAATGGCTTGGCGATTGAGAGAGCTGTGTAAACTGTAGAGGGAGGCGAAGAGATCTAAGTAATATGTACAAAATGAAGAGAGCAGCTTAAGAATGGCAGTATACATAAATGAATGCCTTTAAGAGAAGAGCTGTGACTCAAGGTGTGAGAAAATAACTGAAATGTGATTGAGGTGAAAGTGTCTGATTGAGTGATGTGTTAAAGAAGATCTGTCGAACTACTATTTACACACACTGTACCACACTGCACTAACACATAAATCCTCTGCTACCGTTCTGCCTCTCTTTCTCTACATATCTGCAACACACACGCATCATTCTCCAACGCTCTCTAATGCAACTTTCACTCCAACTCATTTCAGTAATACATATATAGGTCGTCATCGTAGCATGGGATTCGCATTTTACATATATATTAGTTAATCGTTAATAAATAAATTCTAACGCTTTGCTTGTTTTGTTGATTTTGTAGTGGGATCAGGTCCATTTGTTATTAGCATAGGCAGAGTTAATTATCCTTAGTAATGAGAGACATGGGCGTGCGCATCGTGTGTGGCATAACCGTAAGCGGAGGGAGCAGCATGATGCGCTACCGAAGCCAATTGTACAGCGGGAGCGGCAGCAACGTGATGCGTAACGGCAATTGGAGCGGGAGCGTGAGCGAGTACGGGAGCGGCATGCGCAATGGCAACTGGAGCGGCGTGATGGATGGTTGGGGCACTCTTCGAGACGACTGCGTTGAAACCGTTATGGTCATCGGCGGTATATTCGACAGTGCGCACCGAACCGTCGGGTTCGACGAGCGAGTACGAGCCCTTCACGACATCACCGTCACGTACTTCGTGCTGTGACTTAACATCGCCGGTATGCGAGTCGGCAACACCGTAGTTGTAGTGGTACTTGGGGTAGGCCTGGCGGGACATGGAAAATGTACAAATGTTATTAAATGTTAGTTATTTTATTTTATTTATTTTTTTTGTTTTATAAGTGATAATTGCCTACAGAAATACATGAATACTTAAAAACAATGTTTTTTGAAATCTCCGTCTCAACCGATTCCGCCCTACTTGCATGTCTTAACGTGGGAAATCTCGCTTGCAATTACAGCGTGTCACTTGCCGGTGTCAGTGGATATGACTCAACACCATTGACACCTTTAACCGCGCACAACAATGTCTTGCCACATCGGCGCTGGCGTTAGCACCCGCTTAACGATTGCGAACTTGCGAAGGTCAGCGACAGCGTGTGAATGCAGCCGCCGTGTTCTCAGCACTCAAATACAAATATACACTTGTGTGGAAGTGTGTGTTTGTGCGCTAAAATGCAATTTTGCCTGGGAAATTCTCAGTTGTGGGGCGTATAAGTAATTGAAGGCAGGCAATTCGGGGTGTTGCTGAGAACGATTTGCATTGCAACATTTGTTTATTGTTGAACTACATAGATAAACTGTTGCAATGGTTAATTTGTATGAGTTTTAGTATTTTTGCTTAATTTGATGGCGAGGAGACAAGTAGAGTGAACAAAAAAACATAAAATAATAAAATAAAATAAAAAATTAAAAATTAATTTAGAGAGAATAACAAAAAATATTACAAAAAAAAATTACAAAAAAAAATTAGAATCAAAATTTATTTATCCACTTAAATTAATTATCCAAAAATTTTTAAATTAATTTTTATGTGATACTCGATTTTTTTTTTATTTTATGTGAGACACTTCTATAAAAAAAACAAAAAAATTTGTTTCATGACATCACTTTTCCACCAACTGATCTCGTTTTGTTCAGATTTTTTTTAAATGAATGCTAAGTACTATATTTGATACTTTCCTTGCTTGTAATATCCAAAAATAAAAAATTAGAAAATTAAAATAATACTAATAACAAAATTAATTAAAATGTTGCTGGAAAATATTAAATTTTTAATGGTTTAAAAAAATAAATGAAAATTTTATTTCATATTTTTTTATGCATAAGCCAAAAAATTTTGTGCAAATTAAATTTGCCCTAAAACTTTCAAAACACTTCAGTCATCATCATTAACTGTAATAATTTAACTATCACCACAGGAGCTGTCACAACATAAACACCACTTGTTGCTGTAAGTCTTAAGCGCGCACCACCTTACACACCGACTACAGCGGGTGCAAATAAAAGGTGTAGTGCGAAAATTTTATGCATCAAAATTTCAATTTGCACAACTCAAATCAAAATGTATCATTTGGTGTGTGTGTGTGTGTATGTGCGTTTGCGATGGTAGTAATCATAAGCGCCACTCTTACCCAACAAACAGTGCAATAGCAATAAACACAAACGGTGCGCCACTGTGAAAGCTACCAATTGCTTCTGTTGTTGTTGCTGTTTGTGCAATATCATGCGAGCGACAGGCCACCGACAAGGCATTGCCAAACGCTAGCGTGTGTGTGTGTGTGTGTGTGTATGTGTGCGATTAGGCGTAAAGACCAAGCACTGAATCGGTGTGTGTTTTGATTGTCATTTTACTGCTGATGTTGAAGTTGCCATTGTTGTTATTGTTGCAGTGGCGCAGTGGCGCAGTGGCGTAGTGTTTATAGTCTGTAGCTGTTGCTACCGTAATTGCGTGTCAGCGTGTCAGCGTGTCAGCGCGTTGCCGGCGCCGCTGCGCATATCTGCAACACATAATCTGGAGCGCTGAAGTGCTAGCCGAAATGGCACATCGCACAACGGCAACAACAACAACAACGACAACGACAAATCAGAAGATAGTGCTATTTGCTTTTGCTTTGATTTGCAAACGCTTGCAAGCGGTTACGTGCATGCAGTGTTTGCTGCTATGTCTCAGTCAGTGTTGTGATTGTTGTTGTTGCTGCTGTTCTTTTATTGCCACTTGGTTGTTTAGCTTTTTGCAACTGCGTTTTTATGTGATCTGATTTAATCAGCGAATTGAAGGCGAAATTATGAAAATGCAAATAGGCGAAGCAGTGTTGCCAACAGCAAATAATTATAAGTCAATTGGGAGCGGGAGCAAGCGACGGTTTGTATGTATTCTAGTTGTATTGCATTTAATTGTGAAGTACCGTTATGAAATTTGATTTCCTTTGAAGTTAGCTTTACAGCAAGCAGACAATAAACCAAAGTGACAAACTGACACACACATATATGTATATGAATGCATATGTATGTATGTATATGTACTATATGTATGCTTGCATGCGCATGTGTTGCAACTTATGCAACGAAAATTTGGCGACATTATGCAATTCGTCTCATTAATTTTCACGTTACAAGCTTTGTTGACCTAAAATTCTACTATTTTTTACTACTAATTTTTATTACTGTGAGGTGGCAGGTTCGTTGCTTAAGTTTTTAGAGACACTTTTGTGTGCATTTAGCTGGGATTTATGCGCTATTTTTTCGTATATAAATAGGGAATGTGTTAAAAAATATTTGAAAATATATATAAAGAAATATTATCAAAAGCCAATTATTAAATTGTTGGTAAAATTTTACATGAAACTATTTGAAACATAAGTTAAAAAATTATTGAAAATTGAAATTTGAGAAAAAAAATTTTTTTGAATATTAATAATTACTAAAATAATTACTAAAACTATTGAAAGAAATTATAAAATAATCATTAAATTCTGAAAAATATTAGGACAATTTGTAATTAACAAAATAAGAATTGCTTTCTATTTTTTCTAATTACTGCACAGTTATAATTAATTTCATATTCTGCTTTTAAAATTTTTATTTTTAAATAAAAAAATATGTGACAATTGGTATTCTCGAATGCTGAATATAATAAATTAATAAATACGTGTGCACAATTTTTCTTCTATCTTCTTGAAAAAGCTCAACCAAATTAAATAATTTTTCTGTTTACTAGTTGTGTATTAAAAAAAAAAAACGTTTTCAATTTGAAAAGTCATGATTTTTATAAGTTAGAATCGGTGTGATTGTTAGCATATAAGCTTCAATATATATTTTTATATTTATTAACTATTGGAAAACCAAAAACAAATTTGTGAAAACAATTCCTGCCACACAAACAATCCTTGCCACTCAACTAATTGTTCCACGACACTTATTAGCGTTAATTCTTCTTCTTAAGTATTCCTTATCACTGTTTTTAATTAAATAAATTTGTTTAGTTTTATCTATACTTACATAGTAGTCAAGTCCCTCATCATGCGCAGGACCATGGGCAGCCAAAAGTGGGCCAGCAGCATAAAGACCGGCACCGTGTCCACCATGATGCAAAACGCCAGCAGAGGCAACGCTCAATACAGCCAAGCATACCAAAGACTATAACGGAGCAAAATAAATTAAATGAAACAAATTATTTTTATACATTCTAAACACACAAAAACACAATGAAATTAGAAAAAAAAATGTATTTTGCAAAATAAAAATTGAAAAATTGAAAAATTTGACAAAAACAGTGTTTTTTTTTCGTATTTGAATATTTAGAAAATATTTTTAATGCTGTTATATATTTTTTAACAACAAGGATATATATCCTGCTTATTTTGCAATTATTTTTTATTCCTTCAAAATTTAAATCTGGCATCCTGCGGCATTTATTTTGCACATTTGTGAACACTTTTGAAAATTTCGTTTCTTATATTTGAATTTTTTTTTGGCGGCACTCACTTTGAAAAAGGCCATTTTTGTTTGTAGTTTAACTTTGTTTTCGGTTTGATTTGAATTTGAAAATTTGTTGTGCAGGTCGTGACTTCCCACTTTACTTCGGTCTATGCGACTTGAAATGCTGTAGTCAACTGATAACTAGAACCAAGAAGGAAGCTGCTTTTATATATTTGACTCCACCCGTTTGCTAGCGAATGGCAAATTAGCTGAATGAGCGAACTGTATTGCTTTTTGAACTTCGCTTGGCGCAGTTAGAGCGTCAGCGTCAGCGTCAGCGTCGGCGTTGTCGTTGTCGTCGACTTCAGCCAACACGTCAATGCGCCAACTATTCGTGTATGTGTATGAAACCGAAACGGTGTAACAGTGCAACAATTGCGGGTCGTTTATGTTTGATGTGGTTGGTGTATTTATTGTTGTTGGTGTATTTATTGTTGTTTTCTTGTATCTGAGATTGTTTCGGCTATTTGGTATTGTTGTATTTATTATTAGTATTGCTTGATTAGTTGGCTTGGTAGTTAGTTGGCCGGCTAGTTGGTGCTGCACGCTTCGCGTATCGTTCGTATGGCGATGGCAACGGTGACGCGGGACGCCTGCGCACTGAATTCGTTTCGATTGCTCGGTTGCGCTGGGCGATTCATTGTTGAAGGCGTTTGGCGCTAACGAAATTAAGAGTAAACCTCAATGCTTAATGTCTTGTGAATGTTGTGTATGTATGTTTGTAATATGTTGTTGTTGGTGTTGTTAGTTTTTGTTTGTGGTTTTAATGTAACAGTCGGCATTAAAAGAGCGGTATGGCACGGCGCACATGCAGATCTACTATATAAATGCACACATATGTACATACATACACACACACACACACACACACACACATACATACATACATACAGTTTAAAGTGTATGCAGTAGCTATTGTGTTGGTGTGTGTTGTCTATTCTTCGTACAAGAGACTTCTTGCACAGTCAATTGTGTTCAGGTTGTTGTTGTTGTTGTTGTTGTTTAAACTGATTTTGAAAAGCGTAATTCCGCTCTTGCTTTGTGTGGCTTGAGCTGGCGTTGCTTTCTGCAAGCAAAAAATCCATTCAAATAATTTGTTGGCATGCGTGGTAGCGTTGTTGTTGTTCTAATTTTTTCATAACAGTGATTGCTGTCAGTTTTTCTGCTGAAAATTGGCAAGTTCTCGCACCACCTTTGACTTTCTTCACATCAACACGTTGCAAGTATACAAATCTGTTTGTATGTGTATACACATATATACACATATATACACACATACACACATACATATATTTTATATGGCGTTTCGCTTCTAATTTATGTTCTTAATAGTTACATTCTAAAAAAAAATATATATATATATATGTAAGTATGTATGTATGTACGTATGTCTGTCTATATGTCTGTCCGTCTACCTCAATTTATTGAAATATTTATTTATCGTAAAGCAGAGTGACTTTGTGCTTTATGACCATGATTATCGAAGCCAATTTAAAACGGCATCAAAATTAACGATTGGCGTGGCTGCCGCAAACACTTTCGCTTCCCAAGAATACCGTAGCGAGGTGTGTAGCGTTTTGGCCGGTGTTTTGGCCATATTCGGGGTTAATTGAGTTTTAAGTTGAATTTATTTATTGTATTATTGTTGGTATTGATCAGAGGGCGGGCGGGGCGCACACCTTAACTAATATAATAAAACTCGCTTGATTAATTAATATTTAGTGAATTCTTTTTGATTGTATAGCGTGAGCTTTATGGCATTTACTTTTGATTGAGGTAAAAATTCGTAACATACGAACATAATTTGGCGTGAAGGATATTACTATGTGGTGGTGAGAACACATATTACACCAATCGATCATGCGCTTCGCATGGTAAAGAGCTCCACTAACAAAGTGAGAAATGGTTTTGTTGAAATAACGAAACTGCTAAAAAATTTAGCATGAGTCTGAAGTTAGCAAAGTTTTATGGTATATAATATTAATCGAAGGAAATTTTTTCTTATTACTTTCATTATTAATAACTATTTCATTATTACTAATGATTAATAATAATTTTCTTTAAAGAAAAAGTATTAAGTAAATAAATTAATAAATTCAAATCCAATTTGAAATGTAACCTTTTTGTTTAGGAACTAATATTGCCCTATTAATACAGTTCTATGTGTAGTGAATACATATTTCTATTGTATCTATATTGACAATTTCCTAAACAAAAAATACATATTATATATATCATAGCACATATTTAAATAAGCTCAACTAAATCGACTTTTTGATATAAAAATTCGTTTTTCCCAACGTTTTCGAAATCTGTTAATTCATTGAATTTTTTACTAGTAAGCAGCTGCTCTCATCAATTAGCCAAAATCTTTATTTTTATCTGGAGACACCCCGAAAATGGGCAGCAGATTCTGCTTCATACTATCAGAAAATATCAAAATTATAATTTGCTTTAAGCAACAATGAAAATTTATTGGCTTTATTGAAATATAACGAGTCTGTTGATATGTGTCGATATGATATTACGCAAATAGAAGTAAAAATCATATCATTTGATAAAAGAAATGTGTGCATTTAATAAACGCCTTAGCCAAGTCTCTTTAATACTCGATTTGTTTTAGCTCTTCTCTATAGTCAAAAGACTGACAAACGAAAGCAACAAAAAAGTTATCCAACTGTATTCAATACAAAGGATTATGTGGATGTATCATTTAAGTGGTATACTCGCTTATTATTGCAACTTTATATGATTATGCGCAGCTATTGCAATTATACCACTTGTTTATTCGATTCGCCACTCTCCACTGTCGATCGGCAACAGATAATATATAATAGAGGCTTACATCTTTCTTGCATGCTTGGGTGAACTTTTTTGGTACACTTTTTGGACCATCTTTTTGATATAACACTAGTGCTCTTCCACCTCTAACAAAATACTATAGCTATTAGTACTAGCTACAACAAGTACTATGAAGTTTTTAAGTCGCTATTTTGAAACTTTCCACAATAGAAGTAATATAATTCTTCTTTTTAACATCAGTATTTATGTCAATACTTATGCTGTGTAAGTATGTCCTACTATTACTATGTAAGTACAGTGAAATCAAGAACAACAAAGTTGTTATAAAGAAACTCGAAGAAACGGTCACATTGTCAAGCACATTGTTCGAAAACTATTTCTGCAAAATGCAATTCCAAAAGCAAGACACAGAAATTAGAGCACACAGAGTTCTTCATCGGTTGTACATAATTCCAGAACTGGAAAAGCAATTAATTTGGTTAAAACTCGTAAATTACTAGAACCAGATGAAGTTAATATCCACGGAACGTCTAAAATTTTTCTTGAAATGCATCTCCAATTAACTGAAGAACTTCATCCTGACACACGATAGATAAATTAATAGTTTCAGGACTGCAAAATCCACTGCAAGTAACCTAAATAACACGGAGGCAGCCCAAAACCATACCCCCTTTTAAACAATAAATAAAGCAGACATTCCTGTCATCAAGAATTCATTAAAAATTACGCAAATTTCCGTAATTCTAAATTCAACAGTGACAAATAGACTCTCACTCTCTCTCCTTCCCTCTCTCTCTCTCTTTCTCTCTCTCACTCCTTTGATCTCTCTATCTCTCTCTCTCTCTCAAATGTGACACCATAGAAGAAATTCGACGTATAAATATTACACCGGAGACTACGTATTTGTAAGTACTCTCGTTATGGGTCTTTTCAAAAAAGTTACAATAACATATATAATGAATATCGATATATCAGACAGTTTTGTAGTCTGATGCGCTGATGAATTAGCGCCAAGGAATTAGCTTGAATCGAAACAAATCGCCTTAGCAGATTCAACCCACTTCGTCTATATAAATAAGAGGATTTAATCCACCTTTTGCAATTTTTACCACCGTAGAGGATTTCCCTGAAATTGATCGAGTATGATTTTCCGATATGAGGCACGAAATACCGAAGAGGCACGAAGAGGCACAAGAACAAGATCTCCATAACCGAAAAAGTGTTTTAGCCTAAAGTGGGCGCTACTCGTTATGTAATGTTAAATGAAAGCGTTGGCTTGCAAAAGCTTATTAGAAAAATCCACCAACTATTCGAAGGTAATTTATAACCAGTTTGTTTGTTGAATAACATCAAAACATCCACCATGACTGGCAGGAGAAACTCAAACAAATCCTGAACAAGGTTCAAATACAAATTATTTTTATTAACACTTTAAATTACTTTAAAGTCATCAATCATAATTACAAACAAATTATTGAATAAGTAGTTACTTAAATTACAATTAATTATGGATAAGTGTAATAAATAGTGTTGTTATACGATGAATGAACTTAGCCAACGAGCATTCTTGTGAATTTACCGCATTCTTGGTATATTATTTCGCTATCGTTTCATTCGCTTTACACACTTTAACGATTACAACAACGTGCCACGTTCGAGTAACTGGGCTAGTAGACGAGCACTCGTTCAATTGCATATCTTTCAAGGTTATCACGATTGAGTGAACCGTTCAAATTCGTTGCAGTAATAACGTAAACGAATGAGAGTGAAAAATTATAAAAGCGAAATCAACCGCAATACGACCAAATACCAGCCTACTGGAAAACAATGCCGGCAATCAGCGGCCGCAATGCATTACGGCAAGTGTATTTCTATGTAATCATACACACACACACACACACACACACACACGCGAAGTCATACGAACATAAATTGCATGTGTGTGTGCGGTCCGTATGGCAAAGAGTTCAACATGAATCAGAGCACGATGCGATTGCGGCGGCGCAGCCAAATTGTGACGCAAATCATTTACACACACACACACACACACATGCACAGTGGAGTTGGTGAAAACTGAGTAATAGCATAAAATGTAATGGAAGAACATTTGTGAGCATTATATTTTTACTTTAGAGTAAAGTTTTTAATAATAAAAATTCTTTGAAAACTTTCTCCCAAAGAACTATTATTTGAACACTATCCTTAAGTTCATTTATCCCTCTTTTAAGCTAACAAGTCCCACTGTGCGCCGGCATAATTCTTAACGAAATTGTCGTGACAAAGCGCGGACATGATTAATTGGATAAACAGCTTGAAATAACATATGCTAATCCCTGCCTGGGTATATAACCTCTATTCCGGATGCTGCAAAATCTGAGCAACCAGCTGGTCGGCCGCCGGCGTCTAAATTAGTTGCTAAGCTTTTTACAAAGTGTAACAATATTTTAATTGCTGAGTAATTATTACGAAAACAATTAGCATTTGCGTCAGATTTTTTTGCATGTGTATTTGTATGGGTATTTTCCCATCGGTTATGACTTAGCCTGAACGAGTAAGCCGATATTTATCGAATCCAACGACTTCGCTGTAATGCTTTTTGACAAAGTTCGAAACTAAATTGAAATTTTGTTTTTGGAAGCAATGGACAAATATGGAGGAAGTGGTGAAAAATGGCATTAAAACCTGAAACTATAATCTGCTAATGAGTACAAAGTTTTAAGAATTAAATTGTACTTTCTTAAATCATTTACTTCATTTATTTATTGAACATTCTTCAGCTGGTACCACTTTCATTTTACAAATTATTTTCGAGTGATTTAAAACAAGGACTCTATAAGTTTAATAAGGGTTCTGTTCAGTTCTGCTGTTCGAAGCGTCTTCAAAGTAGCCTCCTTGCCTTTGAATCGAAGTCAAGATACCAATATTACCAAAAAATATTTACCAAATGCCCTGCAAGCCCACCCTTCACTTTATTCAATTGAAATAATTTGTGCCGCATTTCCGTCTCGGCCAATCCAATATTTCAACTGTCATTGAGCATTAATTAAATATTGTATATTGAATTTGTTATTGGTCAAAAATGTGAATAAAAATTTTACTTTGTTCATACGAGGTATGGATATTCAGCAGCGAAGATAAAGTGAAAATGTTATAACCGAAGATAGATAATTTGTTTCTTTTTTTTTTTTTAATTTCCAATGCTTCGTAGAGTGCTCTAATGGGGTTATATTAAGGATATATTAGAGTTGTCATTTACCGAAAAAATTTATCAAACCGAAGTTATCAAAAGTTATTTCGAAAAGAGTATTTGTATTCGAGAGAGTATATATTCTAATAGTGTTTACCAATTCCAAAAACAAATATCTTTATATAAATGAAGTGTTAGAAAATGGTATTCAAAAATTTTAGGTTCAGAGTTGTCACCTATTGGAAAAAGTAAAACAAAGCAAATTTGTACAAAGTGCCAACCAAAAAATTAAACTGACTAAAATATTATTTTGACTACTATAAGATTAACAAATACAGAAATTTTAATTAATAATTTAATGAAAGAAGTGTGCAATAATGAATATATGTGAAAAGAGAGTCCAGCTGGGGTCGTCGCTTCACTTCAAAGGTGGATGGTAGCATTATAGAGCACGCAAGTTCTGTATCAAAATGCTACTCATAGTTTTAAAACTGGATAGACTCGGATCGTAACCACGTCTTCCACTTCCTGTGTAATACCAACTTGACTATTATTTCTAAATTTAACCTTGCAATGGATAACTGAAGCGTTAGAAAAGTTATTGAAACAAGATATATGGTCCTAGACATGGAACTATAAAGCTAGTATGAGGTAAATATTAGCCAAAATTTTCTGAATACGGTTTTTAGCCATGCCTACCTCCCTTTTAAGAGTTGCTTACTTTTATTGACTACATAATTTCCAAAGAAAATTCCTTACTGAGCAAATTCCTACACTCAACTCGAACTAAAATTTTTTAAGCTTCAGTTGTCTTATGTAATAACTGCCCCTCGTACAGCTCATACATATTGCTATCGTATATATATACATATATCATATAAATGCCGTATGCATATCTCAAAAATTAATAATTCCACTTCATGATCTGCTTAACACAAAGTTGCTCTCCTTAATTACACAAGCATGCAAATGTGTTTATAGTTTAAAATCATATAGCACTTATATACATATCTACATATATGACAATTGTAGTTGGTTATGTGCGAGTAAGTGTGCCATTTTTCATATGATAACAGCTTGAACACAACACAGCTGGCAGGCACCCCAACCATTTGATGGGGTTGCTGGAGTGCATATATGTGTATGTATGTATATGTATAACGCCTAGCCAATTCAAAATGCCAGCTGCTCTCGTTTATAAACGAAATTGGCTGAAATTAGTGAGTGGCAAATTTAATTGTAACAACGACGTTAGGTTGTACACATTCTTCTTAATGGTCTGCCGATATTTGACTATGGCAGACCAACGCCGGACCAACGCCAAGCGAAGTGAAGCTGAAGCTGAACAGATGTTGTTGGCGAATGTGTTGGAATGGCTTTTGATATGCATGCCACTATATTTTACACATACCTATATGATTATATACACATACATACACATAGAGCACCATGTAGAGGACGTGCGAGAAGCAAACCCATTATAAAATGCAAACGCTGCCGTTGCTGTCACTAAAAATTACTTAAAATCTATTACTATTAATTAGCGGACGGCGAAATTAACAAATTGGAACAACAAAGTCTAAGCAGAGTGTACAATCTCCATTATATATATTTTAAACATATTTGTATGGGTGTGTGTGTGTGTGTGTGTGTGCTTGTTGAGCGCGGTGCAGGGATATGTTTGAAATGTTAATTATTATTTGGTGAGTGTAAAATATGTTCGGCGTTTTTATTATTGTTGTAGCTGCATTGCTAACAATTACCGGCGTTTGCGCTTTTGATATTTTTATTGCTTTTAGTCTCTTTTGAGTAGTTTTTGGCACTTGTCAATCTGAATCTTTTGAATTGAATTGGTGGCAACCTGCTGTGGCATTTAAGAGTTCGATAAAATCGCAATTTCGAAAATTACGTATTTGCATTTACATAACTACATAACTACAAAGATGTATATGCTTTGATTTGGTAGAAAAATGCAGTAGTTTGGTTTCTTGAAATCGCACTCGATCGATAAAGATCGGTACGTTTGTCATAAAATTAGTTTCTCGTATTTTATATTGTTTTAAGGTAAATTTTATACGAGACACGCGTGTTACTCATTCTCTATTCCGCTTTGTCTTTTGAAATGGTCTGAAGATATTTCCCATTTCAACAATTTTTTAGACAACACTTGACTTGCAGTTAATTAATAACTGTCCAACTTATACAATACATTCCAAATCAGAAATTTTTTCGATCGAACCCTTTGAAAACCCAGCACCCAGTTTGGAGTACTCCAAGACTTTTTTAGAAAATATTTAAACATCATTTGGTATATTTAGTAAACCCAAGTCCTTTTTATTGGCATACCTCTTCATATTCCTTTGTTACTAACAAATGACTCAGAATCGTTTTATACAAAAATAGGCAGCCATTCATCGTTAAAGTGCACACAAACCTCATAATACCGTCAAAATTTCCGTTGACAGTACGAATAACCCTTTAGATCTTTCTCTCGAAGTCTCTATGCGTTTCTTTATCGGATGTTGCCGCTGCCCTCATTTCTGATAATTTGTTAGTAAGGCTAAATTAGCAGTTATTGACAAGAGAAACAAAGGTAAACGAATTAGGTAGCTTTAAAGAGGCTACAATTGACAACAACACAACGAAGTTGTTAACAAAGCTATGATCATCAATGGGGATTGTAGGAACCAAATCGAAAGTCGGCTTACGATTTATTGTTGCACGGGAAATTTTCACGTTCACCCTTTGCTAGCTATTTGGTCTTTGTTGCTACTCCTTGTTACTGAATGTAACTTCATGTCCAGGATCTTATCAGCTACTCACACTAACCATATAATGGCAGGAGACTATATACTAAAATGTAAAACGTTTATAGTAATTGCAAAACAATTTTTACTCTTCTTCTTTGGTCCATGATTATATTTTTCTGTCTAACCGATTTCGAAATTTTTAATAGGATGAAACTAGCATAATTTCTATTTCAGTCATAATGGATCAGTAACAGTCACTGTGTAGAGAATGAGGAATGGTGCTCCAGTGATAATCTGCAACAAAATATTAAAAATTGCTCCGAGAGATTGAAGAAAATGTCAGCTGCCTATTGGACAAGCAGCTTTTCGTTAGCAAATTTTCCGGCTAAGAATATATTGAGTTCAATATTATTGATCGATTTCATTCTGTTAAAAACAACCGATTTAAATGTGATTTTATAGGTCTCTTGTACAAGAAGCAATTGTTTAGGTAAGTCCAGCTAAGTTATAATATCCTAGACTGTCAAACTACATTTCTTTACAAATAATCCGAATTCAATAGCTATTTGCTTAACATCTGGTCTACGTGCATTTCTGGTAGTCCATAAATTGATTTATAATTCTTGCTAAATTACTGTACATATCTACATATCTACAATACCCACACTTATACAAATTCAGATCAATAAAAACTCAAATTTGGCCTTGTCTACTAACCTTTCACACTGCTTGCCACATATTTTTCAATCTCACATCATCGCACAACCATTTAACTGAAATTGAGTTTTTTGACCAATAAAGCACTAAATGAAATCGCAAAAATAATTGATTTTCCAGCACAATGGATAATGTCGCTATTGAAACAAAAACTACAAAAAAAATAAAAAATTGTTGGCAATTAAATTGTGGTTATCGACGGGCCATTGCTCAAATTCTATTGTTCTCATTATATTGGAGTAGAAAATATTAACAACAATAATCATAGCAATATTTTTGTACATAAAGCAGATAATAATAATTCAATCTGGCAACTTTTGTACTAAAATTATTGCAAACTTTGCACTTATCATAAACTAAAAACAAAATCAGATGTATGTATATAGAAATGTGGATATAGATAATCTTTTTGTTGCGATTTTTTTCCATTGACTTTTGATTCTGTGAATCTAATGCATTTTTCAAAAATTTTTCGAATAAAATTTAACACTTGTGTGTGTACACTTGTGTTAACTTGTGTAATTGTCTTTGATGACCTTGTGTACCACCAACATGTGGTAGACAGTTAATAGACGATGGAACTGTCCATATGAATATGCATATATAGAAAATATTATTACAACTGGCTTGTGTTAACGTTGGATTAGCAATCGAAAAATGTTAAGATCAATTTAAATCCAAAGAGCTTAAGCTGTCGACTTATCAATTGTGTTATTTGGTGATTTTGTGAGAGGAAATCTTATATCATTGGCTTTGTTTTCTGAAATTACTATTATTTTGTTACTCAACTGTCAAAACGGTGCTTTGAAACATTACCATTTCCTCAAAAATAAAATACAATAGGCCCAGTAATCGAAATTGGCTCACTCACAGTCAGCAACACACACACACACACACATACACACCTATAACAATTCGCTGCTGATCGGCACAAGGTTAGATATGCGGACATAGACGGGCATGCAGTCTTAATAGGCCTGTAACGTGCTGCTGTGCGGGTGGCTTATGCACAAACATTTAAATACACACACACACTCACACACACACACATACATACATGTACAAGCACGTAAGCAGCAACAAACCAACAAAAGCTAACTAAAGCGATTGTAAATGCATACTGGCTCTTGCAACGGTTGTTTTGTAAATTTTCATACTTGCTGCTTAGTCAAGCTTGTACACAAATATTGGTTCATACATACACATATATACATACATTTGCTTTTGTAAATGACGATGAATACAACAAAAATGTTTATTTTTGTAATCGGTGTAAATATGTGTGTGAAGTATGTGTTAGCAAATTAATGGAAATGCTTGTAAAGAATCAGCACGAAACTTCGAAATTCCTAACTGTAATTGGAAAATATTTGGGTTAAACTTATACACTAATAATTTGAATATTTAAACTAATTTCAAGATATTTAATTCATAAAAAAATAACTTAAAATATTTCTTCATTTCCTTCAAGTTAAATATGGAAGTTCAATAATTTTTAGTTTATTAATTTTGTTTAGTTAATTTCACACTTTTATGACGAATGAATTTTATGACGAGTATGACGAGTATTTATTAACAATTAAATATACTTCTATGACGCAATACAGAATATATTTATAAAAATTGCCATGAAAATATTATTAAAAATTAAATAGCCATTAAAATGTTAAAAAAAAATTCGTTGGAATTCAAATTCATGATTCTCTTCAATATACGATAAAAAATTACAAATAATTTTTAATTTTTATTTTTTCTTAATATTTATATCTCTGCATTGCCAAATTTTTCAGAGGAGTGTGGGGTTAAAATATATGTATAAAAATATGATAAATGGTTAAATAATGGAGATGATAAAGACATATTACTAAAATAAATGTTTTAAGCTGTTGTTAGTATATCAGATTTGTTGGTCTTTGAATGCCTTCACTCCCTTTTTAGATATTGAAAAATGCCAAGGAAGTAATTGTTCACTGAAACCGAGAGAAATGAGAAGCTTCTAAAACCGAGTGAATATCGTCAATGAGTTCTAAATTCTAATGTTTTTTGCTAAAAATAATCAATTGTACCAAGTGCTATTTGGGCACTGGGAACTAATACCGCCCCCAGACTCCATACGCGGACATTATCGCCCTGTCCTGGTATGCAGAAACGTTCAGCATCTTTTTTAGTATGGAAAAATGGAAGTTTTTTAAATTTACATGATGTTTTTGTCATTACAAAACATCGATGTCATTGTAGTGTCAATATATTTCTCCATTCAGAGACTTACAGGTAAAAACTGAATCCTCATGTTGAAGTTAAGAATTATAGTCTATTTTAATTTAAAAAAATGGCCTGCTCTAAATATTGATCTACTTTAAACGGCAACATCGTAAAGGCATCAATTTTGTGAGCATAACTTTTTTACAAAAATTTAATTTATTAAACTATTTGAATTCTAACAAGGTGGCAACTCTGTTTGCACTTCAAAATTTTATTTAAACCAATGAAATTATTTAAGGATTTTACAGAGGTACATTTTTTATTACTTTCTAATAATTTTATTAAAAACAGGTGGCAACTCCATAAATATTTTTTGTTCGTAATAAAGCTTGCTAGTAGATAACTATACGTAAACCATATTATTTGTTTATATTTTAACGTTATTTAAAACGTTTAAATAATTCAAGTATATGTGGCAACCATTTTCTCTTTTAAAAATCAAACATAAAGCAATAAGAATAATTTAACAATGCTGCCATAAAATATCATAAATTATTATTCTCAACATCCTGTGGTAGTGGCGCATTAACTTAATTACTTTTCGGACATTTTTATTTATTTTTTATTAGCCGCAAAGTACATCGAAACCTATTAAGTCTAGCAGTGTGTATTTTTTTGTACATATATATGTAAATCATGGTGACTGCAGCTATTTTGCAATAATTTTGTGATTTGTCCGCACTAAATTGGGTTATAATTTGAAATTTTTGACAAGCCAATTGCCATAATTGAAGGACAATGCGGACAATAATGCAGATTTCTAAAATTACAACAACCAAATGAAGCCAACCGATTTGATTTATATGCAAGCGTTTAGCGGTGACAAATTTGCATGCTTTGGGAGCTAACTTAGTTGACATAGTTCTGCTTAAGTCAATGTACCTAACTATATAAATGCTCACCTATATTCATATATATATTATATATTTATATATAAGCAAAAGTCATCGAAGCATTTTTGTTTTCAATTCAATTTCAATTTCTCAATAAGCGTATGGAAATAAATTAAATATGAGCAAAAACGTGTGGCGGATCAATTAAAACCACAACTAAGACTTTGCGATTGCGCGAACTCGAGTTGGTGGAAAATGAAAAACCGAAGAATGTGGCAATAATTAAAACTCATATAAAATATATAGAGCCACATAAACAACTGACAGTAAGTGAGCGGTCGCTTGAATGTGGCTGGGAATTCGCTACGGCACACAGTCTTGGAGCTCGACAAAAATTGGAACCAATATCCGGATGTGATTTGGAGTAAACGCAGATTTAATTGAAAGCAATGCCATAGCCAGAAATTAACCACGGAATCCAAATATTCCTAAAGACGTGTATTTTTTCGTGCTCCTGACGCAAATTCTTGCGAAAAGTTTACTAACTAGTAGTAAGTGTAGTATGATTGCTGAGCTATTGTATGAGCTGATGTGTATTTGTATGAAACGAGGGGGGGTAGAAAAAACTGCATTGTTGCTGTTATTTTTGTAATTTGATGCCTCATATAATGCTTTGAAAGTGCGCATTGAGGAATTCATAACCCATATTCTAAACTAGATTGTTATGGTGCATGGGTGGTGTAGCAGATGTTGGCGACAACCACGAAATCTCTCATTTTACTTGCTGCAACTGTGTTAAAGACAGTGATTCGAAGCGTCTTACAAGTAGCTGAGCAATAATGAAGAGGTGAAAACGTATTAGCTTTTAAAAGACACTTGTTTAAAACAATTTAGTTGAGTTGTAGTAGTCAGTAAGTAGTCCGTGAGCCTCCTCGAGACCAATGAACCTTCCCCAGCTCAATGACCTTTACCGGGGTCAACGACATTTCCCGACGTCAATGACCAAACACAGTTGAAGATATCAGCATAAAACCTTACCCAAATAGTGCCTTTGAGGTGTAGCACCTCTTATGTAGGAATGTTCCAAATCGTAATATAACTTTTAAAGGCCCCAGATACCGAATGTGAGAACCTCAGTATCTACGGCTGACTTTATATCGCAAATGTCGGTCAATATCTGAGATATCTTAATCAAAGTCAGAGGCTATATATACCTAATATAGTGGGGTCTGATGCCATAAATGTATAAAATCGGATCAAAGGAAGTTCCTTGCCCCACATACATAATATAATGATTTGAAAACTGCATCAGAGCAAAAGTTTTAGTTGCACCCGAACTTAGTATTTCCCTACTTATTTAAATTAGGTGCGTTCTCTTATTCAGGAAGTCACCAAGGACTTGCAAAAAATTTGATTGCAACTCCATCTAAATATGTCCAGTTTTGGGCCTGATTTTTAGATAGGGGTTCTGATAATCTACCGAATTATGTAAACACCAATGAGAGCACCCATTTCCAAACCACCATAAACTTGTAGACCACACCTAATGTTAAAAACATTACTTTATAAACATACTTATTTCCAAAAATATCCATAAATATATGGAAATACGCAATCAAATTGTTTTCATTGCGGCCTTTCCAATTTCACTCAGTTAAACATAAATAATGCCAGGAAAAATGAATATGCCAAAATGGCAGATTTGAATGCTTAACAACATTATGTCATCGAACATTCAAAATTGCAAGTTTACAGCAACAGCATATTGCTGCAACACGCCGTTAGCTAAGCGACACACACACATACATACTAGTTGCGGTTAGTCAGCGCCAGAAATCGAACGACCCAATAACCCAAAATATCTGAATCGTACATTCACCGCATGGCGAACGTGTCGGTGTGCTGGTGTGGGTGGTTGCTTAGAGAGTTGCAGTTGATGGCGCATAATAAAAGCGCGCCCATGCCCAATGGTCATTGCATTGCATAAGCGTGTCAATTTTATGCTGCTTTGCAACGGCGCAAGACAAAATCCCGCTACACGAGCTACTTAGGTTGTGGTTGTTGTAATTTCTGGTTTTCGTAATTTTTTTTTTTTAGTTTAGTTAGCACTGTGACTGCCTACAAACCCATCTGGCGCATATATAGAGCACCGTTACATAGTGTAGCATACATATTAACGGTTAAAACAAATTTAAATTGCATGCTTTGTCATACTTAGACTAAACAATCGTTTGCAATGAACACTTTTATCGTTGCAATTTCATCGTTTGCCACAAAAACCATAGCACATACACATACACACCCACACACACACACACACACTAAAAAGCACACAAACATAGCTAAATTAAGTGAGAATGTTTTCAAAGTGAAGTATTAACATACGCTAATATATATATTATACATATGTACACATATAGCAATATACGATGTAATGGCGTGGTGACGTCGTGATGGGGTGGCAAAAAGTCCGCTTTTGACATATACACACACATACACATAAATATCTGTCTATAAGTAAAATCGCTGTGTCTGAGTTGCAGCGTAGCCAACAGTTTGGACCCTCAGCTGTGATGTAGCGGTGGCAATAATTGCTGTAGCAGCAAACACAGCAGCCGCATGGCAGTAACGACTTTTGAAATTCGCACTCAATAAATGCGGTAAAAATTAAGCACATATAATAGGAGCACAATCGGTGGCTGGCAGCCAGGCAGCCAGACCGACAGACATGCTGTGTCAACTAGGAATGCGGGCAGCAATGTGTTGGCCAATGTGTAATATGTGGCAAGTTGCTGCAATTTTGTAGTATTTGATTGGGGAATGCATAAAGGCAAATGTTAACAACACGCAGCATCTTTGGTGGCTCTCTTTGATGTACGTGCTTGTTGTAATTTTTGTAATGAAAATTGGAAAACCACATAAAATTTCCAAAACTGAAATTGAGAGTTGAATTGTGATGCGATAATATATATATTTTTTCTTTTTGGGTGAAAGAATTCAAGAGCATCACAGAAAATTGTGAAGATTCTTAATTGGACACTCATAAGAGTTTAGGCTATTCTAGAGGCCCCAAACCGGAGCTAATTTCAATATTTTTTAGGGAGTAAGAGAAAAGGAATCGAATTCTTCTTTTTCACACTTTATTAAAGAAGTGTTTGGGTGCATACAAAAAGGTTAATGCCGACATTTTGATACAAAATGGCGAACCCTGTACCAAACTTCTGACAAACCTTTTTCAAGAGGGTGATTATGATTCTACGAAATCGTGCTCTCTGTTAGAAAATTAAAAACGGGGTCTTTATTTACATGCGGTTTGTTAGTGGAACACGCTTTATATAAATTTTTGGCAAATTTTGGCGAATTTGTAAATTTTTAAAATTTTTTATCGGAAAAAATTGCTATAAACTGTTTAAAAGAAAATTTGAAATAATAAACAAAAATAAAATTTTTAATAATATATTTAGGACCCTAAAATGTACTTAAACCAAAAAAATTTAGATTTTTTTGAAAAATACCGGACTAACCTGAACCGCTGCATATCTTTACTGGATTAGTATCGTAGTCTGAACCGAAACATAGAGGCTAGAAGGAATTCAAAAATTTTGGGTAACTAAATACTCGTATATGTATAATTGAAGCTTGCTCTGGGACCTGTGGTATATTCCGTTTCGTGTGCTACTTACTCGGATTCATAGACACGAGGAGTTTACTACCTCTTCAAGTGCGTGCTACGCAATCCCGAAGCATGAGATCTGCCTGCGGTGTTTCTGCCTCTTCGGTATGAAATTATGAATATATTGTGCAAATATCTGCGGTGTAATACCGCAATTATATGTTTACTTCCACCATAGTAATGCAGTAGTTTAGCATCAAAATGTACTAAATATCACAAATACGCTTTTTCTTCAAATATTTTCCTCACTTTCTTGATCTACTTCCAAAGGAATTTTTTATGGAGAACACTTTATATTTTCTTTCCGTCACCGCTATAATAATAGCACTTTTCCTAACGTTTTCTTTACGGAATCTTCGACTATGGTACGCAGTAGAAAGATTACATGGTGATCTTGCAAGTATGTTGAGTTGATTTGCGTTTGCAATTTGGAGATAGGAATAGAGCTTGATATATCTCTTAAATAAGATTCACACACTCTTTCGGATAGACAGAATTTCATAGCATATCGGAAAAAGCGTTCATCGGTGTCCTTCAATCGCATTGACCTTCACTTTTAGTGAAGTAATCCAACACATATCATTGATATAAAGTTATAGTATGGCAATATCTCTATTTTCAACTTGAGTGAAGTTAATATCATTTAACAATTTTAATTATAATATGATTGATAATTTGTTGAACCATTTAAAAGTTTTATTACAACAAATTTCCATAACTTTTGAATAAAATCTAAGATGTAATCGCTTTGATTGAACCATAAAGTGTAATTGCTATAGAAGAATTGAAAGTTCGGAATTTTTATGCCACTTATCAAATAGTAAATGAGAGCAATAAACTGATAGTACAGTTAGAATTAATTAAGTTAACCTGCTATGTACCACTTTGTGTGTAATGAAAACAAAAGACTTGAGCAACAAACTTGACACTGTCGCAACTGCCGCCAACCCAACAAAGTTCAATGAAATAAAGTTGTCGACAAGCAAACAACTTTCGATTGCAATTGCATTACACCACTAGTTGTTGCTATATTTAGCACAGTTAGCAACTAGTACATAAGTGGGAAACAGATGTCAGCGATTCGTAACAGTTTTCAAGCACATTTCTTCCTATGTGTCTTTATGCCTTCGCTGCGCAAGGTTAATTGGCACACTCACACATGTCATTTAAGTACTCTTGCTCCATTAACTTATATGTCTGTTCATAGTACAACTATCATCATGCGCATTAGCCGCAGCTGGCTGAGTTAATTAATTAATGAATGCGTGCAAAGTTTCGACGTGCTCGCATCAATGTGTGTGTGTGTGTGTGTGTGTGTGTGTGTGTGCGTATATGCAATTATACGGTGTTAAGTAAACAGTTTTGCGTATAATACGATAGCGTAGTGGATTATCGGCTTGTTTTTTTTTTGTTTCTCACGCTAAATAGCGGCTTGCAATTTGATTATGGCAAAGCTAATACAAGCGCGTAAGTTTAATGATAGTTTCATGGTGAGTTTAAAATTAAAGAGCATAAGTATTTTTCGTCGAATAAAATAATTTACAATGCGGTTTTAGTGCATGCTTAAGTTTCACTTCTCATACTGCAATTATTTTTACTTTTTATTTTGTATTTCTTATTATTACTCTTTCAATTTTTAGTAATTTTTTTTTTTAATTAATTTTATTTGTTATTTTTTGCAACCGCATAAAGCGAATACCACCGTAGCGAATACCACCGTAAGAGCAGGAATTGAGCAATTTAATTAAAATCAAATATTTCACAGTATTTATGTCTATAAATTATTGTGTAAAGTGCACCTTGACAATGTAATTATTTAATTATAGTTAATTAAGTTTAAATTATGTAAATAATGGCGAATATAAATCAATTATTTGGTTTGAAATTAAGTTGTTTGCTATCATAAAACCGACTTGCAACATTCTTTGCAAATATTTTAAAGTACATAAATGCGGCAATTACATATATAAATACTAAAATTATGCCTGTATTAAAATCTTTAAAATTTTCCTGTCTCATTACTTCAAGAAATTCGAAGCAACAAAGGCACTCTCATATTACCAAACACAACATTTTGAAGTTTGCGGTTGTGCTATTCTTTTCCCATGTGTGTTGGTATAGTATTATTCTTGTTATTGTATGCTTGTTTGAACCCATATGGGCAACTTTAATGTACAAATTCACATGTTTCTTCTTATCTGCCGTCTTTTCAGAAACCAATTGTCATAGTGCTTTGAATTGCCGCTTTAACCAAATAGACAAAATATAAAAGAGTGGCTTTTGTCACAAAAGTATTGGAATACCAAAAGGCTCCCACAACACAAAGCTTGGAAAAAATCTCGCGGTTATTGATGCATGAAGAATTTTCGCTGCATTTTGGTTTCATGGTACACACGTATGTGAGTACTCAAGTATATATATATATATATATATAGCATAGTAATTTAGAAACGTTCAATATCACAAGTAAAGATTAAAATTTGAATACTGCTAATGAGAAGACAAAGTATTGTGAAATTTGGGGTACTACTATAAATTTTATAGATAATACCGCCTAATAACCGCTTCCTGCTTACAAAATACCCGATTGCTGAATACCATCACAATTACTAAGTGTGCTGAGAAGCCCTTTTCCTAACAATGAAAGAACTTATTTTGAATAGAAATATAACTCTATTCTTCGAAATAGTCTCTGAAGCTTCGAGGTCACTCAAAATAAGCACTTTCGCCATCTAGACTTTGTTATTTGTGCGAAATCTTTATGAAAACATGAGGTGCATTTTCTTCTATTGTAGATAAAAATAGCGGAGGTGGCGCCACTCTGAGATCAATTACATGAAAGCAATTACACCTACAGAGGTTTAAATGCCCTCTGCTGACCCCTAACATAACACTGCGCTATTTTTTAACTAAAGGAAGATTCTTTTTGGCCATCATCACCATTCATCTTCTACATAACCTAAAAATAATTTTGTGGTATCAACACCTGGTTCTCTGCTAGAATCACTTGGTGGCTTTTACGAGGCTTACGATGTCAGTTACCTACTATTTAGGGGTTACCAAAGAAGAACTCTCTCTTGTGGGGCAGAAATAGAAAATAGATATTTCCTTCTACCTTCCTTCATAGAAGTTAAAAATTTTCGGTTGTAAGGCCGCTTAAAGCCTACTCTGCCAAAATTCTGTCAGGCAATGCATCATGGCCATTTTTTCACTGAGTCTGGGCCTAATAGTTTAGTACTCAGAGCCAGGTGATTATCAGCTCTGCTTCATATTTCACTAAAATTGTAAATGTTGTTTTAGCTAACTTTAATCAGCAAACAGTAGCGCTGCACCTGCGCTTCTATTTTAATAAGGCACTCCTTCCACCTAGTTACGATTATATATTATTTTTCTCATATCATTTATAATTAAAACTAAAATTTGTCTAGTCATTAGAATATATAGTTATATGAGCGATTTAAGGCATGAAAATAATAACTATTTAATGAACTTAATATATCAAGGAAATTAAACTTTCGGTTTCTATAAACGCCTTACATGTGTGTGTGTGTGTGTTCGTATATATTTGTAGACACATATACGCACATACACTTAAACGCTCAATTCAACTCCAACGAATTCACGTCCACCGCAATGCGATTCATTAGGCATCATTATGATTGCTCACATATATATATATATATATATATTTTTTTGTGTATGTTTGTATATATGTGTACTTGGATGTATGTATGTATGTATGTATTGGATGTATGTGTACTTGGAATACAAACATATTTAGGCAAAAGCATTGTGCATTGCGCAGGTGTTGTCCGAAACAATGACTCAACTGAATTGTTCGTAAGCAATGGCGAGTCATGTGGTGGTACGTGCAACACGACAAAAGACAATACCAACGTGATTTGCAAGAACGTGAACACTTTCGGACCCGCACAAAACACAAACGATTTAATCTAGCCATGCATTGATGCCATACAAACATGCGAGCGTGTGTGTGTGTGTGTGTGTGTGTGTGTGTGTGTAGATAGAAGCTTTCAAGTGTGCAAACGCATGTGTTGGAATTTAATTGTGTGAAACGACATTGACAAGGCCATGCAGGTAGCTGCTGCGCTGTGATTGTAGCTCAAATTGCACCGGCTCACCACTGCACAACACACCAAGTACACATGTACGCGCACAAGTGTGTGTGTGTGTGTGTGTGTGTGTGTGTGTAATTAGGTACAATTGAGTGCACTGCATTTGTATCGCCATAGGTGCCAAAGTGCCTGGGCATATCCATTTGTATGCATGTGTATGTTCATATGGCTGTGCATAGAAAATTCTCGCATGAAATATGTGAACTTTACATAAGTACACAGTTATATAAAAGTGTGTGCAGTCATTAACAGTCTGTATTTTGAATACTCATAAACTTACAATGTATGCTAGCTCAGCGGCATATTTTCTTTGCTCATTTGTATTAAATTTTGCTAGCTGAGGGCGTTGCTCATTCTCATGTCATTTTTCATTTAACTACATATTTTTGGTTAATATGAAAAGTTTTCGATTTCAATATTTAGCATTTTCTTCTTCTTTAATCTTGTAATTGCTATGTATTTCAAGTTGCGGAATATGTTCATTATAATTAAAAAAAAATAAAAATTGGAAAAATGTTATGTCATAACTTTATTACTTTTCAATTCAAATAGCTCAATCGTTGATTTATGTTGTTGTAAGTTTAGTCACTCTGGCATTTAATCAAGATATTTGGAGCACAAGCAATCAATTAGAGTTTTCTATCAATTTAAAATTTTGTCTATGTGTATTATTTTTTATTAATAAATGTTAATTAATTTTCCGAAATTAAGTCGAAATCAAATTATCTTTTTATTCATGTGATTTTAACACAGTTTCGATACTGTGTTATGTTAAAAGGTTTTTTAAATATTATATAATTCTATATATAGTAATAGTAATGTAGTTTACAAATAAAAACTTTTTTGAATCACATTTTTCGTTTTTTACTACTTAAGTAACACCAGTTATTTAATTTCTACTGAATGCCAGCAACAGGATGCTTTGAAGATAAGAATTTCACCCAAAGTGTAATAAAATAAATAATGAACCAGAAAAACACAAAACCTTTTAAAGACGTACTTTCTTTGTAGGCAAATCGAAATAATTTATTTATTTGCTAGCAACAATGTTTATCATAATATCTCAATACTGCTTTGCTGAACCATTTTCAATACAAATATATAAACGACCAACTCAATTTTGTAACTTTTTGGTGACATCGGCTTGGTTTAAAATTAGCTGCTTCAGCTGACAATCTTATATTCACAACTTTTATTGACTTAAGGCGCGTTTCATGGTATGGATATTTTATTTTCGGAAACTGAAACTAAATGTCTTATGCGTTAAAATAATTTAACTCTCCATAAAGCAGACTTTAGCAATACGTTTAAAGCAGCAATTTCATCGAAAACGGAGAACTTTTTCTTCGTAACTTATGTGTTCAAATTTTCGGAATAACACGGTTTATTTCCCTAACCGAAAGGGTAGTAATCTTATTGAAATTGTTTTTATGTACAATATATTACAGACGTCTGGAATATCTTTCATTTGATATAACAAAGATTTATTCAAACGGCTGCTACTAAATTCAATTAAAAACCATTCTAATCTAGGTAATATTTTTGTCTGACAAAATTGTCAGTCAGTCACTTTCTCCCTTTGCTCTTCTAACTTACTCATTCTTTGGTGATATTTTTCAAACTGGTTATGATCACATATTAGCGGCATACAGTTGAAATTAATCTCCCCAAAATCACTATCGACAGTGTTCCATTTGAGACTATCTAAATTATCAACTTCACTGGTTGTGCTGGCATGTGCCATGATAGTCTCCAAACTACTCCGGCTGGAAAACGGTTTTCCTGTCTCATATTATAGCTCAGTTTGGCTAGTTACAAATTTCAGTTATTATGTTGTAGGTAATAAACCGTGTGTTTGAAGTTAGTTTCGTACCCAAACCGACTTCCAAGTTCCCGTTATCTACATTTTCCTTTTGAAATAGCCTGTGTGCTATTACGCATTGCTATTATGATTGCTCATGAACCTGCTTTTTCAGGCAATCGATCTAAATCACTTGCCACTAAATGGTTTCGAGGATTCAGTATTTTTTTAGAAGCCTTCTGGCTTATCTATCATTGCTGTTAACTTTTACTTCAGTACTCAAAGTCTGATGAGTCGTTGTCGATGTTCTTATGCACATTTTCTAGCTCTTTTTCTACTGACCAAAATTATAAATTTAGATTTGTGTTCTTGCTGTGCTTTATGGTAAATATAACGATGGGGTGTATAATTAGATATTAATGCTTCACGTTTTTCTGAACCAAGTGTATACCATTTTATAGTTCTCGATAGGTTTTGTGAGCGGCCTTAGAATTCCTTCCATTAATATATATTCAACTTTAACTCTAAAGATTTAGTAAAATCGATCTAGTATAAATGAGTATAAACTACCGCATCTAAGGTTCTTAGAAAATTTGCTTTGGTACTTCAGACATCAACAAAATCATTATATAGGCTATATTCGTATTCTCAAATACCTTAATAGCTTCTTACTATAATATAAGCTTCTATACTTCGCTTAGTTTCCAAAAAAAAAAATTGAACGCTGAATTTTCTATGCGTGTAAATTTCAGTCTCAGAAGTAAAATTTAACCAATTTTTGTTGTTGTTGTAATAGAAAATGCATTCAACACCGCAAACAAGACCTAACCAATGACCTCAAGTGCGTAAGTGCCGTCGACTTGAACTAGACACACATGTCATTATCCACTCGTAGACTGAGCAAGCTACCTTTGGAACCGGCTCAATGCAAACACACAACCGTAAAGGAGGAGCGAGACTAGGAAAACAAGCGTGACGCAAGCCGGTTACGCACAAGGTCAACAAACGGTACGCATTGCGTGCCAGACAATGCGCAGACGTGTGGACAAATATGTTTAGGCACGCAGAATGGAGTTTGGCGCGCAAAAGTGTCAGTGACAAGTATTGTCGATTGGCAGGTTTTGGATATTTTAGATATCTTGGATATTGGTATGTCTTGTTTGCTGTCGTTGTTGACGCTTGCGGAATTTCGCTTCGTTTTTTTGTCAACTCAAATGCGCCACAAACCGTTATAGTGCAGTATATCCCTCCAAGCAAGCAAACGAGTTTTCAGCGAACGAAAACAAATTCGTTGCTTAAGTATTTTGTATTTATGAATGAACGGAAAGCGGCTTGCGTATGCAGCAACAACAAACACTGGTGCTGTCGCCGCTAGCCAACTTCCAGCGCACACACACCGCAGTGTATATTGTTGTTGCGCAATGCGTGCCATGATGAAGGCGGAATTGTTGCATGCAACAGCCGCGTCGTAATGATGGGCAATAAAGCGCTGAACTTGACACAATTTCGTATATTTTGGCTTTACTATGCTTATTTGAGGCATTTGCTTTCATTTTCTCCTTTTGTGTTTGAACGAAAAATATATCGACGTGATTTGTTGGAGGAAATGAAATGAATGAGCGATAATCGCTGATGAGTTAAAGCTACAATTTCGCTTGTCTCATTATATCACACGTGTAAGTCGCTAGTTTTGCTTTGAAATAAATTAATATTTTAATATAATATGTAATTAGCAAAAGTACAAACTTGGCAAACATTTTAATTATGGCGCGTTAAAAGATTTTTTTTGATAGAAACCTTTTATTAGCTACCTTTCGCTCCGTGCTTAAATGATGCGCTGTAATGCAAACAAGCTTGAACTGCTTATTAAGCCTTGAAACAGAAAATATCAGTTAAAGTAAAATTTTATTTGAAAAGCGAATTTAGTAGGTCAAAACATATGAAAAATTACGTGAAAGTTTTCAGATATATAAAAAAATCTATTTAAGCAGAGATTTCATAATTTTTTAACGCTAAACCGAAATATGATCAAGAAAACATTCTCACCAAATTTAATTACAATAACTCACACATTTACTTATATATTTGGCATAAAGTCAACCGAAAGTTCGAAACCCCTTATATGTAGTATATAAGGGCTGGGATAATTATTGAACTGAATACACCCATTTTTGGTATCAAATAGTAGTATATGCCAGATTATATGTTCACTTAATATTGTTAAAATATCTTACATATTAACCAATATATACATAAAAGCATAGAGCCAACCGGTTGGCTGAAATTCTTATATAGGTGTATAGGGTTAGGGGAAGTGTTTAACCGATTTTCCCCACTTTTGGTACAAGAACACACTCCTATTAGGAAAAGGTTCTCTCCCAATTCCGTTAATCTATCTCACAGATTAACAGATGTTTTCGGTAAAAAATCAGCCTTAGGCACTGAGGTCCTTATATTCGGTTGAAAAGATGTGGTCCAATTTCGACTCGTTTTAAATGATAGCTGCCATACCTTGAGAGTATAATTTGTGGAAAGTTTTATTCCGATTTTTTCATTTGTACTGTTTTTTTTTATAAATTTGTGAAGTGAAAGAATCAGACAGAATTTAAAAAAATGGTAAATGGATGGAAATCGTGGTTGTAATCGCCAATTTTTAAACTGTAAAGTAGTTGCTGGGATATGAGAATTCATGAAAAGGTGGTCCGTGTCACCAAGTGTAAGCAAAAGTCTCAAAATTTTAACCTTTACTGTACAATATTTCCAAACCCAACACATATGGAAGTATACATATATATGTTTAAATATATGATTCAGACAATTTTTAGCGGCAAGAAGTATAAAGAAGTATAAAGAAGTAGTCGTAATTACATTCTGCACGAAATATAATTAATCTTGTATTTCCATTAGCTGGTTAAATGTATATTTATATTACTTCGATGCATTCTTATACTTCTTGTAATTATGAGTGGCAGGAAATATCTATTCATATTGAAATTAACACGCATTTTGGGTGGTTAAATACATTTTAAACAATTTCCGTATTGAAAATTGCCCCAAGTCGGCGGTGAACATCTGCAAGCAACGCACGCAATTCATTTGTGTTTAGTACCAGAGTGCTACGTGAGTATGTCTATATACTTATATTAATATTTTTTATGGGAAATGATCTTTACCAACTTTAAATACGCTCAAAATTGCTTTAAATGTAATATTCTTTTAGCTTTTGACTTGCCACCAGCAAGAAATGTTCGTCACATATTAAAGCGTCGATAATTAGTTAATGCGGAAGCGAGTTCAAACAAAATTGTTGTCGAAAACGAATCGAAAAGATCTCTGTTTAAGTGAATGCGACACGCAAAGAAATGCCGGTGGCTTAAAGGCAACCAGTTTATTGATTGAGTCTTTTATTGCAATGTGAGAAATTTTGATGTTATTAACTTGAGGTTAATAATTTTATTAACTTTTTTTTTTATTATTAAATTTGAGATAATCTTGCAGTTTTTTGAATATTTTTGAAGTGACCGTGCATTTTTTGGTAACTTCTATTAGGTATTGTCATTTTTACTCACTTCGCATACGTGGTTCTAACACCAAATAGAAACTTGTACTTACTAAGCACATTAGAATAGATCTTTCATTCACACATAAAAAGTACAGTATTTATGTAAAATAAACTTCTAATACCACTTCACATAGCCATGGTTATTAATGAAACCCGTTACTCACATTTTTTATGATGAGAATCAATTTCCGTGCGACCTTTTCACTTGTGAGTGCGCGCAAATGGCAAAACTTAACAACTCATTTTCAAGCAAGAATACCCACTAGTCATATTGTCCATATTCTAATTCGCCATAATTATTTGTTAAGTTTATCACTTCGCCACGAGAGTTTGGCATTTCAAATGCAAATGGCAAAGCTGTAAAATGGTTTAATCAAAGCGTGGGAAAACACCTTGTCCAGCAAAGTAGATATGTATGTAATTGATTTGTTGCGCCAACAGCGTCACATCGATAAGTAATTACGTTAATTGTCGTAAACAAAAAATATAATCTCTTTGTGGGGTGGATATATGTTGTTTGTATGTTTACAATTAGCTTGTTTCTTCGCTTGATAAGTTGCCCCTGCTCGCTGTGAGAACAGAATATTAAGGTGTGGTGTGAAACAAGTGTATAATTCATAATCGTTTGGCGTTGAAATCTGTGTGATGATTTTATAAAAATCGCGTGTCGTAATAAGCAATAAAAGCATAATAAGCATAATAAATAATTGCTTATAAATAATAATATAACTATAAAAACTAAACTCTTTTTTAAGCATCTCTATTTGTAAGTGTATATATATTTTACTATAAACCAAAACATTGTACTATGTAAGTATGTAAAGTGGAACAATAATTAAAAGAAAATTTCGAAAATTACTGCAAACGAAATATGAGAACTCACTGGAAGAACATTAACCTACTAAGTTATTTTTTATCTTATCGTCATCAATAAACTTGCACTTGTCTTCAACTCAAGCCTTATTTAATGAACAGGCAAAAATATCTGAAAATTTCTTCGTTATACAAATCCGGTGCTAATGAGGACCCATTGTATTTCTTAACGCTAAGTATAAAAACGTTGCCTACATTTAGGATGATAACAAATAATTGTTGCAATGCGGATTATTATATTATTTTTAGTTCCACAGAAACATTACTAGCGCTATTCCAACAATACATATATCGGTATATACGGTTATGGCTTTAGCTAACGCATTTCGACTACTATAAAAATTTCATATTATTTTAACTTCGGACATTCAAAAGAATACACTGCCTACATTTAGGGTTATATCATCGGTCAGGTTATCGTTTCTACGTAAATTTCGCTTCACAATTTCTTTTACTCATCGTCTTCAATCAATCAATTTTACTAAATTACGTCCGGAATGGTTGAGAAATCTTTATTTCCATGACTTCCATAATTAATGGAGGATAGCGGTCCCAACCTGCAACTAATTGATAAGAATTTTAAATAATCTGAGTTGGAGGCTCTTAAGACTCAGTTGCGGTCATCTTCGAAGCATAACACCAATAGAAGCATATGAAATTACTAGGCACATCGTGTGATTCCCAAAACCTTAATTCCCATGATATTGTAATTTAAATAAGTTAAGGGAAAACCTTTGATATCTGTAACTTCAGGTATGACATATATACTTATATTAACCTTGAATGCCAGAATGCAATATTATATGTCACTGAGTCAGACTTGAATCTTGTTACGAGCGCTAAGCTTGAGAAAAACTTATAACTTTTCCGTTTAGAGTTTAAATGTATATGCTTATGTGCAAAGATTCCTCATTCAAGTGTTTCAGAAACTCGAAGTTTAATTTGACATTTTCATGTCTGTATACGTTGGAAAACTGTACTCAGAAGAAGAATCTCAAGAAATCAACAGTTAAAAGGAAAATTTTAGAGTCATAAACTCTGTTTTATGAATAGTGTTTAATGCTAAACACCGGAGTGGTCAATAAACTCGAGTTTAGCGGAATATTCGAAATCTCATAAATGTCGAACGCTTCATATTTAATAGAACATTACCATGTTATATGCAGAATTAACTACATCCGTATAAATAAAAATTGGCTAACATTTATGGTCTTGCTGAAATTTACGAGCACGCTTATATTATATAACACCCTTAGTACACGCCCGTGAACAAACCAAAAGCATACTTTCGTACAGATTGCCTTGCTGATGTGTGACCAATTTCTGCACAAATTTTATGACTAATCGGCCACGGTGTCAAACTAACTGCCGTCGCTCGAACCCCAGACTGTTCTAATTTTATGCTTAGCACTTCAGCTCTGCACGGACTGCAAGCGGGCTGTGTGATTTGATGGCGATGCAGTGATTAGCCTTTGTTTTTATTTATTAGCATTGCGCTTTTTTGTTTCGGCGATTTCGCTTCCCACAGAAGCACACTGCGGCTGCGCTTGTTCTTTCAGCCGACTTTTTTCTTCTTTGTGCTCGCTTGCGATCGTGATCGCCGCTTTTATGCATGCAAATATCCTTAAGCAAATGCTGAAATTACTTAATGACAGTTCCGTGTAAATTGGCAAAAAGCCATAATAACAATGCACTACGCCCCTTTCGATTCATACTAAGATTTTCTTTTTTTATTTTATGTAGACTTTGCTTGACTATAAAGTGCTTGAAGGTTAAACGGCCTTGGTCATTTTAGGGCGGACTTACACTCGGCAATAAAACAACGAGGTGTCACGAAATGAATAACTGTTGGTATTTGTATATTATGCAATTTGTATGAGAGAATTATTTAAAAAAAAAAACTTTAGTGCTATGCTAATTTCCTTTATAAATTTAAATTTTCATTAAATTATGCCTTAGATGCTTCCACTACTATAGAATTTTCTCAAAAATATTTCATCTCGCAAAAAGCGAAACACGTTATAGAATATCATATATCTATTTCCGATACAACTTGAAATTTAAAAATTTTTCAATAGTCTAGAAGCAAAAGTTAGTGGAAGAAAAAGTTTTTATACCGACTTTTTTATGTACAATAATAAATTTTTGAACTTTGAATGTGTGTTCCATTAGCTTTTATGATGTAAAACCTTTTCTGAATAAAAAAATATACAAATATTATATAAAACATACTGGAAGCACTGCGTCCAAGTGCAGCTAAACAGCATATACACTCGCAATTCGTAAAAATTTAGGGCGTGGAAATATTTCCAGGTATCAGTAAACCCTTGTAGCAAAAAATTTGAATATGAATATGAATATAACATTCGTTAATATATATAATATGTATATCTGTTATATAATATAATATACTTCGAAATAGATATCTCGGATAATAAGTGGGATATCATTCATACTAATTTTGGGCAAAAGTGATTTAGCAGCAAACATTTTCTTTAATGGGGATGATTCGGTTGCTTGCGTTAATAAATTCTTATTTTTCTAGTTTGTTCCGAAAGTTTAGCGCTCTGTGGTTACAAATTTTCTTCTATTTAAAAAAAAAGGGCTTAAGTTCAAAACACTCGTTTTGCTTCATATTTAAAAACAAACATTGTTTTTGCCATTTTTATATATTTTTGATATAAACTCTGTAAATGTACATATGACTCATGTGCACAGCAATTTCAATTTGTAATTTTCTTATGACTTTACAGATTTTTAATGCACAGGAAATAAGGCGCTTTTATTATAACACATGCTACTAAAAATTGACGCTCGACTATAAACTGCAAAATAATTTGTCACTCCCACCTTTGCAGTTGCCACTAAATTTTGTGGTTTTGTCTAAGTAATTCTAGTGCGCCATTTTCAAAAGCTTTTTTATGACCTCAACTACCGGCAGACAACATGCAGTTAGGAGTTCGGCACTGTGGCAGTTATTTTACGAACTGAAATTAACTGTTTTTACGAACTGAGACATTTCCATATCGAGCGGACTTTATGTCTACATCAACCAGCATTTTTGCACTCCATTCAACGCGTGCAACAGGCGTTCTGTAGTATTTAGAATGCAAATTCTGAACACAAAAGCCAGTGCAGAATTGAGTTGTGATTCATTCGATTGACTTTAATTCACGCTTTTATGTTAATTTCGCTTAGAACAAATTGCAATTGGCTGGGAAATCCGCCAGCCCACTAAGGCAGTTGCAATTGTGCGCATAAATAAATAAAGACCGGTGGTTTATGCGTCTCAAGGCAGCTTACTTATTGCTGTACTCTTAATTCATAGATAAATTTACATTTGTGCGAATGTTGATTGTGCAATTTAAATATGGAAAAGAGGTATTGTTGCTCGGTGCAAAGCTAGCTATAGCTAGCTATTGCCGCCAATGCAAATTAAAGTTCACGTTCAATAATAACACGAATTAAATTTGCAACTTTTCATTAACTTCTCAAATCTGTAAGCGATGGGTAGTGTTCGTGATCTGGCGTTTGGCGTTAATTTATATCAGAAATTTTTTTTTGAATTAGGCTCATGCACTTTGGGAAATGCTGTGGCGTTCATTTCTCATATTAATGTGGGCAAAAATTAGAAACAATGAGCTATTATAATCAAAGAGTGCGCATTGCGGGTACAACTGGTTCCAGTGCAGCAGATTTCCTTGCATCCTTCTCGTGTCAATCCTCGGCACAAGCTACCTAATAACTCAACAAATATTCTTGTTATCTAAATGTTCGTTGAGCTGGCTCAATTCACTGAAAAGAAAGAAAGAAAATTTGTTGCAGAGAAGAAAGAAAACACGAATCATAGGTACGCGAAAGCGCTATCTACTCAAACACTCTCAGCTTAGTTGCGCAATAGGTCGTCTTCTATAACGTATTTCCTTCCTTTATTGCTTTCTTCGTACAATAGATTGGCTGAGTGTTCTCTCAAACAGTTTTGTATTCTCCGAATGAAAGTACCACGTCACATGTCTCATTCTTTCGACTTCGTGGGACTTTGTGTTGCACTTTAAACGCTCTGAGAATCACTACAGTTTTTTTTTTTATTTAACTTTTATAACCAATTTTTATGAATCACTCTTCTTCTTCTCACTTTTCTCTTTTTCTTCTTCCGACGCTTTCCTTTTCAGCTTCTATAACGGTGCTTAAATGCTCTCGTTGGACCCTAAACTCAGCCTATCAGTAAATACAGCCAGTTTTCGTTCGGCTTTACTCACGTTCCCAGTGCTCTTTCGGTTATGCCGATATTTATTAGCATATTTAGAGCGATAGGGAAGAGTAAGAGATATTATCTCAGTGCTCTTTTTTCCATGAATGCGCTTAATATCGTTCTCAGAGCACAAGAATGTGATTTGAGTTGCAAACCTATCAATGGTACCCATAAAACATCAACTATCCTGTGCGTTCGGCTATTTTCAGGTGCTCTAAACTTAATTGAAAGAAAAGCTCATGGTAAGAAACTCTTCCTCCGAACATTAGTAATGGCAATCTTATTATTAATATTCAGGTTTCAAGTGTCGACAATATTACGACCTTATCCTGAAGGGCTCATACGTATAAAGACTGGATACAATGAGCCTATCTGCTTTGTTTATTTGCTTTGCCTAAACACAGCAACTAAGTCTACATGATATTCTCCTTAATATGAAACTCTCTGTAGGAGCTTTGTTTTATTTAGGCTTCTCTTAATTGTAATTTTCACGAAAGGAATGAAATTATCCGTATTTCGGCATTATTACTTCGGAAATTTAAGGCGTTTAGATTTGGAAAAGAAGGGGTTTGGTGCACCTGGTGCCTCATTTACAATTTTGCAATTCTTTTTCTAGTATAGCCGACCATATCTCATCAAGCTGGTTTCAAACAAATATTATCTCAGGTATGTACAGGTGAATTGAGGTGAACTATTAACGGATCAAGTTCATAATTTGATTCGGTCATCAAAAGTTTGTCCCCTGGAAGGATGGTTCCACTCTCCTTTTGCACTCTTCTGTTGGAACAATTTAGCATTCTGATGATTGGAATTTATGTGGAGAACCAAAAAGTCGTATTCACCATCGACATTGGTTTTCAAAAACTTCAGTTTTGAAAAAAAAGTAGAACAGTAACTTTTTTTAAATTTCGTAAGTAAATTTCCATAAGTTTTAAATTTTTTTCCCGTGGAAATATTTTCATGCCAATTTAGTAAATTGTACGAACATGGGTTTTAAACAAATATGTTTACTTTGACAGTTCAGCTGACAACTATATCTATAGGAAATTGAATACATAAGAAGATATTAAAGAAGAATAAACTCTAAGAAATCTAGAATTCAGTTTGTTAAACAAAAAGAATGAGGTCAACTTAATACCTGAGAGCTTTCGAACTTAATCGCCATATAGGCACCACCTTCTATGTATAAAAAACCACTAGCATACTTTTGTGTGAACTCATCTAAAATATCTCAGCACCTTTAAGTGCCAATAGTAAATAATAATAGTAAAAGAAGTTAACATAAAAGCAGCAGTAGCACCCAACTGCATTGAAAGTCAAGCAAATTGTATAAATAAAAGTCCACCAAATATGTTCCAAAATAACCTAACCTCTATATTCTTGTGCAATTACACACAAACTTAAACACACTTACATATTTACAGTTTCCTTGAAGTCCGCATGTTTGTACAATATAAGTCTGCCCATTTCGTGTGGCATCCCTGAACTCTCGTGGAGGTGAATTCGTACAAACCGTTACGGTTTTTAATCCGCCATTCACCGCCGACAACGAAAAACAACAACAACAGATGCAAACAATTGGCGCGCAACAATGTCGGCCGCTGCGGCGGTGTCGATGCAAGCATCGGCGGCCAATTTTGCGATTGGTGGCAAGTTGCGACAGCTCATAGCGATTTTGGCATTCAAGCGATGTATTTACATACATGCATACATACATACATACATACATACATTTAGATATATATTTACTTCAATTGGGCGCAGAATTTTTCTCAGCCGCACAATCAGTGCAGCTCTACTGGGCCACATAAAGGTGGCCTAACCTCTTTTGGATCTCTTCGCGCTTCACTGCACTCTAATTAATATTTCCACTGCTTTTCACTACTTTTCTTCGCCAATCGCCAAGGTTAACTGTGAAAATGGTTTGCATAACTCTTTATTGTGTCACATTATTTTTGATTATTTATTGGCCAATTCTACCGTAACTTATATATATTGTTTTTGCTTTTGTTTTTGTCATTTGATTTTGTACTTTGTCGCTTTTCATTTTTCGTTTTTCTTTCGGCCCTTCTCGTTGCCTTGTGGTGAACGTTTCGGTTCGGTTTTAATTTTAGCATAAATATTTCATATTAGCCATTTTTCCAAGTCAATTTTGCTCCGAATAAATGAAATGAAAGTGCAAAATAAATTTGTAATTAAACTTTTAATTAGTTGCTGATTTTATTGTTTACATTTTAATTGCTTTTCGAATGGAATTTGGGATTGCCGTAAAGCTCATATTTTTTGGGGACATTTTTGTGTTTAATTAGCCCATTGACTTCATAATTGAATAATTAGGTGCAGGAATATTAATAAATGTATAACTTATGCAAATCGAAAGCTAAATTTTTTGATGTTTCATAATTTTTCATTTTCGGCTTTCCTAAAATTTATGCAATATAAAAATAGCAATGCAATATATTATATAAATACTTTGTAGACAATAGTCAGGTTTGATGTAATCTGTGTTCGCTATTCTAGAAGAAACCGATATCAGGAGAAAACTAGACTTGTCGAGGCGTGTCTGGCTTCTTTAACAATTATATGATATCAAGCTAATTCGTGATTGGATTTTTTTTTGGGTGCCTGATCATAACAAAATCACTGGAAACAGTAAAACCAATGAGTTTGTAGGAAAAAGCACTCCCGTCCGAAATATCTCTTCGAATTTCCCTTCGTTTTCGCTAGACTGAAGTTGAAACGTCTTGGATATTATAGCTTCGGGGAACCGAGCGAAAGGGTTGGTATCAGTATTGCCTCAATAAATTTATGATCCACTCAAAGTGCTTCATTGATACATTGGGTTGTCTTGATCTCCATGATCCAACCGTCCAAGTGTTATATATGTTCTCTTCTCAAAACCTAACTTACTTATTAGAATCAGTTATTGATATTCATCGTTCTGGCTCTTGCGGTAGACGTATGATTTATTGATTGAGGAAAACTATTAGAATATCAGCTCAAACATGCCAGGAAGAAGCCAGTAAATATTTCTTCACAAATTTCAAATTTAAATAAAAATTCACAAATAGGCCTTAAAAACAAATATAATGAAGAAACTAAAGCCCTAAGGTCCGCCAAAGCCAAATCAACCCGCCCTCGTAATTCCAAGTGCATTGAAAATCACATTAAGTCACGATACCATTGTTTTGACTTGGGTAGCATATTTTGAAGCCATAAAAAAAGGTTGCATTAAAAAAGTCTGTTTTCATTCAGTTCATTATAACATATTTAAAAAACTTAAGCTGTTCTTGAAAAGTGGAATGTTTACTAGCATATGAGCTGACTAATTTCAAATTTAGTTAAAAAAGCCGTTTAATGCTCACTGGATTAAAATCCACCACAGTCCACTATATCCGTCTACAACAGTTATTAAAATTAAAAGCATACTTTTAGTCAGCACAAATATTACTCACACATTTTTTCTGCTTATTGTTAAATAATAATATTAACAACCTACAGTAAGCGGATTTGTCAAGCTAGCCAAAGAATTAGGTAGACATACGTACACTGGTGGCAGATTCAAAAAGATTTTTAGTTTACTTTACTTATGTATCTAAATTATAATCGTTCAAGTGATAACTTGAGTGAAACTTGAGATATATTCATGGATTTAGGTATACGTGTTACTCGGTACTTTGTGGCGAATATAGACAGTTGTTGTTGCAGAGAGAGGAAATCGGACCATTACCATGGATTTTCGATTAAATATAGATATAGAAATATAGATTGTCGTAACTCAGTTACTAATTAAGCCATAAGCTGAAAAGTAAATCTCTTGAAAGTTTTTATCCTTTAATATCATTTCCATTGAATCCAACCGATTTCATACCATATGACATATATACCTTAATAATATCACCAGGTAGTTATAATGCTCGTACATTTTCGGTTGCATTGATCTTTTTACTATCTGGACAGCTTTGTTGACTTTGAGTTTTTCAATTTTAAAATAATTTTTATGATTAAAAACACGTACTGAAATTATTAAATGTTTATTTAATATTTATATTTGCTATGAAGAAAAAAATATATATACATGTTTTCTTCAAGGCAGCTAAAATCTGCTTTATAAAGGCCGATATAGAACATATATTTTTTTCGTCTGCCTGAATAAATACATTTTCCTAGCTTCTATGCAGATGCCCAAAATAAATTAGTGTGTTATATCAAAGCTATTCTTACATATACACATATAGTATGATAAAAGTAATCACTCAACAAAAAGGAGTAAACATAGTTGTAGATAATTATATTACAAAACAAAAGCACATAAAAAGTTTACGAGCGCTGGCCAAAGCAAATAAAGTGATTAAATTCGTTGTGGTTTCAGTGGTAAAGACACAAATTCACAGCTCATTAAATATCTGCACAAGAAGTAGAAAAAAATTGAGGCAATTAAATAAATCCAGCTGGCTGATTAAACAATGTAAATAAAAGCAAGCCAAAGTAAATATTATGAAAGTAACTTTGTTATGCAACCACAGCGATAAATTCAAACCAACTCGAAAATAAATAAATAAAAGGAAAAGACAACCTTCTTTATAAGACCCATTTTACTGGCAAGTGTGGAAATTCAATTTGACTATTTTTATTTTTACGCTGTTCGTTTACAAGAAGATGTTAAAAGACATGTTCATGGAAGTGCATCACTGCTTAGAGGACTGGTTATGGTATTGCCCCAAGAAATCAGCTGGTTGCCAGCAAGCGCTAAATCAACAAATATTTGCTACTTTGGTTCGAAAACCAGCACACATGCCAGTCTTCGCCAATATTTCCCGAACACCGACATACAAATCCCTAACGGTATTGACGAACAACGGGCGCCAAGTCGACTACTGCAAGCCAAAACTCATGTCGAGGAAAACACACATACTCACCAAAAAGGAGCGATCATGTGAGCACCATAAAATTTATTTGATTTCACCGTAAAATTTGTGCGGAAAAAAAATGTGAAAAAATATTTGTTGCCAACAGAATGGCAAATCGCTAGCAATTCGCGCACCACGCACGTAGGCGCCACAGCAGTCAAGATAGGTTATTGTTTTTGTTTTTTAGATGCGTGCAAAATACAAACCAGATTATTTACGTATGCTTTTTTTTATTATTTATTTCCCGTTATGGTCAATCGTGTTTCCTTGTTCGCGTAATCGTCGCTTGGTCGACTGAAGTGCAGGTTCAATGATTTGGAAAACCTGGTCATGGAAAAATTGCATGTGCGCTTTCATAATTGCCTTCAACGACATGTTGCGTGTCAAGCTATAAATATTTATCATTGCGTTGATGTATTTATTTTTTTTTTTTCATTTCATTTTTTTGTTATTATTTTTTGATTTTCCTGAAAAATCAGCTAGTGGTTTTGTTGCGAAAAGCGCAGTTTTAGTAAATTCCTGTTGCAAGTTCGTGGTTCAAGTCTTCCTTAAAACTAAGTTCGACACCTAAGTCTTTTATGGCAGGAATTTAAATCTTCACAGCGAAGTTCGTTGCTTGAGTCTTTTATGCCTTGCTCAAAAATTAAATCAGTGTGCTTATAAAAAATTGTTGGCATTATTATTACAATTTTTGAGCTTAATTAAATTTTATTGCATAAAAAGATATGTCTTAACTGTTTTATTAAATTTATGGTGCATATTAATCAGTTTGTTTTCACACTTCAACAATTACAAGCGAACTATACGGCATATAACGTCAATCAGGTTAAAAAAATTAATAGAACAAATGATTTAAAGTGTACATAAACAATAACATAAATTCAAATCAAATTCAATGTCTTCGAGTGAAATGAAAAAACCAATAATCATACTAGTGAATTTGTTGGTAATATTATGAAAATAAAATTAAGGGTGATTAGTCTTTCATGGTGAAGCTAGAAATCACAAAAATTAAGAGTAAAAATGCGAATTAATTCTTTTTTTTTTTTAATGATAGGACGCATTTTCAATTAACGTTTAATAAACTAAAATGACGTCACAACATTTCCGTGTAAGGATTAAATTCGTTAGTTTTCAAATAATTCACTGCATCGGTGTAAAGTTAAAATACCATTTAATAAGAGATAGTGACTAATTACAGTTTGAAAATAAAGTAGATTTAAAATTATATACAAACATATATATATATATATATAGAGGTGACAATAGTTGTTGTATTTGTTATTGGCAATAGTGCTAATGGCGAATGGCAAATGGTTAGAGTAATGAACAGTCGAATGAGTTAGAGTATTAGCGCTATCACAGTGTCTCCAACTCGGTGAAAAAAAAAGGAAAACATATACACATATATATAAAGTAAAGACATACACGCTAAAATCCATATGAGAAAAAATTCAATTCTACTGAAGACAGTCAAAAATGTAAGAAGTCATATCGTTTTCTCCTCTAAGATGGCAGTTAAAGTAAGTATTTGCGATGGAGTAATGAAAATCTAGCTGAGTATATTAAGTAATCTCATTTTGTTTGTGTTGTTTCCCCTTAAAACTTTCCTTTCATTTATAATTTAGCTAATTCGATTTGAATTTACAACTAAGTACTATATTTCTGCTGCTGCCGCTGCTGCTAAGCTTGGCTTCAATTACATTTAAATCGTTTATGCCTTCAAAATTTCTTTAATAATGTCCTTCGTGGTGTTCCTCGTGGTGTACTGGTGAGGTTTTGTGCACAACGGCGTTGAAGCCATTGTGTTTGTCCGCTGTGTAGTCCACGGTGCGGATGGAGCCGTCCGGTTCAACCAATGAGTATTGTCCTGGAAAGTTTAAAATAAAAAATATAATTTTTAACCACAAAATTTTTTATTTCTTATATTTGTGGCAACTGTATGCCTAAATAAATACAGAAACATTTTATTTTTGTATATCCTTATAAAGGTGCTTCACTTCTGTAAATATTTCTTTCTAATAATTTTCACTTTGCTTAGTGACAACCCTTTAAGAAATACTACGTCTGATTGAATGCATTTTTGACTACTTCATACTATATGACCAGTTTTACATTTTAATATTGGGCTTTAAAAATTTTATTTCCGAAGTATATAGAAATTTGCTATTTGGCAACCATGATCATATAATTGAAACCAAAATGACACGCATCATCATAAAAAATAGTTTAAAAAATTTTAAGTTTTATACATGTTGGCAACCCTTTTTTGCATATAGAATTTTTCAGTAACAAATGATTTTCTTTTTTGCCCCCATAAATTTAATTAATAATTATTACATTTATATCTAAAAAAAATTTTAAATTTCGGGTAGTTGGCAACCCCATTTCTTACAAAAATATTTGTCCTTTCAGTAAAGCATAATTATATTTTTAAATATACGAAGTAATGAAACAGATTCATATTGTAATTTTAGTAGCCCTACTTCATTGATATTGTTCAAAAACACTTTCAAAAAGTACTATTCTAAAACAATATAAGCGTGCCTAATTAAACTTTTTTATCTGTAATAAAATATTTTTACAAAATGTCTTTTTTTTGCAAAGATGCGTCATATCTAATAATATGAAATTATGAAATTGAATTAAATATTCAAATATCTGGCAACTATATTTAAACGAACCAGTATGGAAGGATGTGCAAACATGTCGACTTAGTAATAATATTTTCATATCTTATACTTTTCGCTTGCTGTTACCTACATACATACGAGCACACTCTTTCCCAAAGTTATGTGGCAACACTATTAAAAAATATTTCAAAATTAAGGTCTATACAAGACCTGTTGTACCAGTCTGTACAGGTATATATGACAAGCGTATTACTATAAAAATTTCAAATTATTTCCAATAATATGCAGATCTCATACAGCTTCTCACACAGATGGCAACCATTTAAAAATTTGCTTTCAATTGATAAACTCTAACCATCAGCTTAGATTACCTACATATTAACTAATCTGCTCATTTGTATTTTTGATTTCGAAATAGGTGGCAATAATTTTTTTGAGTATTAAATTACTTTTCTATAGAATATAAGTTAACCATAGCTCATTTCGGATAGTTGGCAACCCTCCAATAAAAAGTATATATTTCTATAGAAGCTTATTTACACCTCTTTCACTTTCGCCTCCCCTTCGAGGTATCTGAAAACTCCGCCAATGTTACAAATTAGTACACAAATACCGTTAATTAAAGCATGTTCTGTGTTATCGGGATTGACTCTGCCCATATCAAACGTACATGAACTTCATGAAAATAATTTTACTATATAATTATACAAACCTTTAACGGCATCACCATCGCGCGATTCATGTTGCGATTTCACATCTCCAGTGTGGAAGTCATTCACGCCGTATTTGAAAGCGTATTTAGGTGGAGCCTATTAAAATAAATATGTAAATATGTATCTTCTTACAACTAGGCATTCACTTACATAGTAATCCACATGCTCTTCCTCGTGCTCATAACCGTGATGTTCTTCGCCCAATGAGACGCGTTCGATTTGATGATGTCCACCAAGATCGTGGCCTCCAAGCTCGTGACCACCGAGTTCATGTCCACCGAGCTCTTCGTAGCCGCCACTCTGTTCCTCATAGTAGTGGCCTAATGGTGAAGCCATGGTAAGGCACAATGCAGAGGCGAAAATCAAATACTGAAAGTGAAAATGGCATATTTGTCAAAAAAGTTAAAAATAAAAGATTTAGTATGGAAATGTTTCTAAGAATTTATTTGAAATAATTTTTTTTTATTTTCTACTTCCCTTATTATACTTAGTAGAATTAGATAAACAGCCAAATTAATGAGAAAAAAATAAATTTTTTTTACCAAAAGGGCAGTAGCTAAATGGATGAATTGTCTTGGATTTTAGATTTTATAGGGGTTGTTGCTAAAAACAATGGAGACAAGTAAACATATGGTTTTAATAGGAAGGCAACTAATTGTCACTGGAGTTGAACCCATGCATTTTGTATGTAGACCTCTTACAACATTCAAAAGATTTCTATATGAATTGTCCAAACCTCAGATTCGTATATGGTTTGCTTAATTCCATAAAGACCGGAAATGATAAATCTCGAGATACCTGACACTTTACAGATATCAGAGGAACTAGTTCAGTTATCGACTATTTTCCGTTCTAGAGAGACCTAGAGAGAATGATCACTGAAAAGAAATCGCTGAGACTTAGACCTCAGACACCTCAAAAGACTGATCGCAATAAAAAATCGTTATAATATATGTTTTGCCAAGGCGAGAACTGTGATATGACTCCGTCCTTTCTTTTTTTTTTTGTTGGAGCTAGTGATACAAAGCTATTTTATTTATGATTTTATAATTTCGAAATTTTTTTTGCAAACAAGGAATCTGGGTTCTGCAATTCATAATATTTTCTCTACCCAGCAATGAGAAGAAATTCTAATCCAAGCTTGCTCCAAGTATGCATGCAGGACTTTAGTCAAGCTCAAGATCAAGAAGCTTTCCATGGTCTCGGAATTTAAGGCTAATAAATTGATGTTCCATATTCTTCTTTTGGGTAAAACCAGTTTTTAACAAATTTTGAAAGGAAATTATGATTGTAACAGCATTTCTACCAAAGCTTTGAGTACATTTGGCAAGGAAATAATTAAAATAAATTATGAGCAAAGAAATAAATTACATTTTTTTGTACGAGATTATGAAATTTAAAAAATTTATAACAAATAAACTGCTATAAAAATCTAAATAAATAATAAATTGAAGAAAATTTAGTAACTATCAATTAAATAATATAAATCCTATGTTTAAAAGTAATAATGCTTTCGAAAAACAAAATTTTTGGGAGCAGAAGTGGAACAATATAATATTTGTATTTAATTTAGTACTAAGTCAGTTTACTTTCGGAGAGTGATTTTTGTAAAGTTTAATGCATTGCTAAATATTATTTGCAATTTTTTATAAAAATAAATTTCTGGAATTCATATTTATATATTTGTTTATTATTTAAAGTAAAAATGAACAATTTCATTCCCTTTATGCAGAACAAATAATATTCAGTGACTTCGAACAATTCAAATTATATTTTTACTTGTAATACAAGTAACCTCAAATAATACTATTTGTGAACTTTCGAAGTTGTCACAAGATCATTTCTGATAGGTGGAACTGCTACAGATCAACTTAGATTACACTTGTGCTCTGACTCTAAAATAATTCCTTCCAACCATACATATATTTTTTGAAATTTTTTTTTGATTATACAGCAAACTGTCGGATTATCATTTTGCACCAACAACACTCAAACACTTATTTCTTTCAAAAATTCATTTGAATATCCTTCGTTTGTTTGCTCACCTTCAGTGCCATTTCGAAAGAATTAGATTTTTTATGATAATTTATTAAACGCTTAGTTATATATTAAATTACGTTATTTCAACACCGAAACGGTATTTTCTAAATAGTTTCTGTTATTTCAAACAACTTGTGTTTTATTGTAAGAAACGAGATCACTATTTTGTGCTGATCGAACTGAACGTTGCCACTTTTCACCACTGAATAATACCAAAGCTCGACTTGCCTGATGCTTTTATATACTTAGGAAGAAAGTGCGACATGCAATCACCAAACCATGCAGCAACAACAACAACAAACTACCACAATTTTGCAGCCTAAAGCAATAGATAACAACAACACTGGCGCATATTTGTAGCAAACGCAACAACAAAGTCGAAAAATGCATACAAGAGCGGCGGAGAGAGCGAGCTAGTGAGAGGGAGAGAGAACGAGACAAAATAGCGCAGTGGAAAACAAATGGAAAGGCCGCTGAAAGACAACGGTACATGGAGAGGACTCTAAGCCCAACGAAGTGGCAGGCTTGCATAAAAGTACCGTACTATATATATATATGTGTGTGTGTGTGTTTGTGGCAAACTAACAATACGAGCATCACAAAAGTATATCAGCTGGAAATTATTGCCGCTGCAACAATAATAAAAAACACTTCGTATCGTATCGTATCGTATCGCAAAGACGAAACTATGCCAAAAAATGGCTGGAAATTTAATTAGTGTTTATGTTTACTGTTATACTAAATTATGTTGCATACTCTGTGTGTCGCGCGGCAATTAAACAAATTTTAAGTATTTTCAAAATTCACTTTCTGCCACTCCGTTCCATCTGTACCGTTGTTGACATTTAATTTATGTATGTCAATGTGCACACAATTTTACAATCCACCAGTTGTCGGCGTTTAAGTGCCCACAAAGCTTGTATTTGCCTAAGACCTTTATATTACCCGACTCGTACTCGTACTACAAATGCATTAAAGCTAGTTAGCTTTTATAGTTTAAGCGATTGCAATAATTAATGGCGATGTTACTTCAAAACTTAACTTAATGGTTTAGAGATTTATTAGCTTTATCTTGATACAATGACAGATGACAAGTCGATATTGTCGCTAGGGATATTAAGTTATCATAACAAATTAAGCCAGAGCACTCTAAAACTTAGAAAGCGACAGTAGACCCTTTTGTTAAAAAAAAGATTCAAAATCAAAACCCACAAAAAAGAAGAATCAAAGTGGAAGAAAGTGGAAACGAAGGGGCTAACCCTTCAATCGATAGGCCGTTAAAGCGATATCGTGGACTTTGAATTCACTGTGCGATTTTCATTTCAAAAAACTACGGACTCGCCTGCTGCCACGCGCGATCCAAACAAAAACACGATTTCGATTCAGCTGAAATTTTGACAGTAATCGTCTACGAGAATGTACTACACCATAATAAATTTCTCTTACGACAGCTATGGGTCGGGGAGGCTAAGTTTTGAACCATCCTTTTATTTGCCCCAATACACTGTTTGAGGCGAACCAGAGGTACTGCACTGAATATAGAGTTTTACTACCCCAGAAACTCTAGTAGTTGTCTACGTAGATGAATGTAATGCTTTCTATATGATGAGGAGACTTAATAACTCCTGCGGAATTATCTGACCCCGATTTTTACAGAAGCCTCGTACTAGATTAGATCAGACAGAATATTAAAAATTGTAAATTTTTTGTTCACACGCAATTTTGTGGGAAAGTGGAAAGTATTTCTAGACAGAAAAGTATAAAAAGTGGATTTAGTGCTTGAGTAATATTTGTTTGAAAATATTTCGATCTTCAGGGAGCACTCGCGAGCAAACGCGGTACTCGTGTTGTGATATAAATAATTCGACCTAGGGATTTGCTACTAGTATTGGAGAACCGATTGGAAGTTCCCAATCACAAATATTCAACTACTTTTCGCATCAAAATTGGTGACATCCGATTTATATAGTGCTAATTTTTAGATTAAAATCAGGAGATTAAAATCTTTAAAAAATAACTTTTTAAAGACCTAATACTTCTATTCAAAAGTAATCCATTACATTATGAGGTTTATACTATACAGAGTCTTGTACCTCGACAACTCTGTGGTAATTCACTGGACAGCTGAATTTTTCTTTGATGTTGATGTTTGAAAGTGCTCTCTCTCTCCCAGAAACTCTCAAGCGATTTATATTTTTAATAACCAGAACTGTCAAACATCTGGTAGGATTTTTCATAATCACATTCAATAACCTTACCTTATTACATTGTATCATCAATAAGTTCTTCCTTTTATATATAAGAGTTTATTAAATATTGATAACACTCGGGCAGATACTCTCTCAAGTGATAATATTTCATAAGTAAAATAATGTATTTATATAATATATATGTAAGTACTATACATATGTTATTTCAAATTGTTATGTAATGCCAAAAAACGTTTGAGAAAATTAGGCAATCCATCACTTTATCTATGTACATCGCTAGAAATTATTTCTAAAGAAAATCTGAAACTGTAAATCAAACAAAATTTCATAAAAAGTTCCTTGGCAAATAACAAAACCCTAAAAGACAAAAGACGTATTACTAAATCAGCAAATCTCATTAATGAGCATTTGCATATGAGCATTACCGAACAAACGCCACACACACAAGCACACACGTGCATACAAACATACATATATACATATGGTCAACCGCTGACAACAATGACTGTGCGCTTTTGTTATTTAATTTTGCTTTTCTCTCAATAATAATTTAAAGTAGATCACCTGTTGCTAACGGCTCTGTCGCCGCAGCCACTTGCCGCCACTTTTTGCCATTATTGCCACATCTACGCGTCGCGGTACTTACTTTTTAATAGCGCTCACCGACGCTTGCACCAGCGCCACCAACAAACATAGGCAGTCAATGAAGGTGTTCAGGTGCTGTCTTGGTTTTGTGGTTTTCGTCGGTCTTTCTAGGTGGTTAGACAGTAAAGTGAGCTTGCGAAATTCACACGGTAGAAACGAACAAACAAACGTGCAACACGAGTGCTTTGCGCTCCATTTATGACGCGTGCCTGTCTGCATTGACGTAGCAACGTCTGGATATGCATATAACTATTGTCATAGTGCTGAGTGCGTTTGTGCGGGATTATCGGTTTAGTGATGGGTTCAATTCCCATAGCGGGGGTTGGGTTGAAATTGTAATTATAAAGGGAAGTATAACATATGGAGACAGATGACGCCGTGATGATACTTGTTAACTGCCCACACCATAAGCACGCAATGCCCGTAAAATTTCTACTTAAAAACATATTCCGTAGAGACCTCTCTACATGATTTTCATCTTATCACTTTTCATTTCAGACCCTCATCATACCCAATCTCAGTACGAGAATTATAGAAAATTTCCTCAGGAAGACTGTTTAACCACCATAGTTGATAATATTAACACTCTCTTAGATCACAATAATTGCCTGCCTGGTCAAACATAAAAATTAACATTATTAGTGGTCAAAGTTATCTCCCGAAATACTGTTGACTTCTGTAAGCCTTTGACTTTTATATCGCCTTCTGTCATCTGTTGAAAAAGAGTTTAAATAAAACGTGTAGTGAATCCGTTATAACAACTCCTCGCCGTCCATTAGGAACATCGCCTCAGGATAGTGCTGGTTCAGGCTGTTATATTAAGTTCATTAACTCGTCTGTTTGCTTAGCTCATGAATTTTTTTCTACAACTCTCTTCTTCAATTAGAAAATGTGAATATTTTCCTTCCTTGTTTCTCTCAAGAGTTGTGATTAAAGGTTACTTCAAGTCATTGAAAATGTAAATGATTTTGATCTGAGCACACCCCCTGTGAAACCTTTTGGTAGTCTTTGGTATAGCTTAATACTCCTCGTAATGCCGAAAGGTCTATAGGTCGACAGAAATCAATGTGTAGTTTGTGACTTTGCGCTCTTTGAAAATAGTTAATTTATAGAGCTCTCAAAAATATGGTTTTGCTTCAAATTTAACAGTACTTCAAGAAGCCTAAATTTTGTTTATCCCTCTGAAGCTGAACAAATTTTTCGAAATAACAGGGTTTATAAAATTTTAGGAGAAAATATGATAACAAGTATATCATTGTTGAAGAGGAATTTAGAAATACTAAAAATAAAACACTACGGAAGAAATATTATATTTAGCTTGAAAATCTTTAAAAATTTATATTTTCACTTTCAAATTTTCACGAATATGAATGTTATTTCTTTTTCTAATATTTGCAAATTCCAACTTTTACTTATTAACTGTCAATTATTCATTTCCATATATTATAAATATTTTTAATTATCAAAAAATATGCAGATATGTTTTTTTTTTGAAAATTAATTAACATGAGTTAACATCAACGGCCCGAAACACTTATGTAAGAGTGAGTTGAATAGGGAGCACTGGTATGAAAATTACAAATACCAAATTTTTAGTTTTTATTATTTTGCACATACAAGTAAAGAACTATATGTATATATATACATACAAACAAAAAATATATATGCCATATTCATAAAATAGTATCTCTGAAAATTCGTTTTCAAAAACACATTTTTTATGATTAATTAGCTCACGAAATTACCTACACTTCAGTTCGGAATTTTGTCAGCAGATAGATGACATAACTCTGTAAAATTTTTAAGTTTACAGTTAGCAGTTGGCCACTCAAATTGAAGCAAGATATCATTTGCTGGCAACACAAAGTGCAACAATTGCGCTTTGGCAGATTTTGTTAAAATTTTTAATGAAAATCCATGACACAATTCAATCACTTTATATATTTGTTAATAAAAATTTTAATTTTTTGATTGTTTATATACATATATATATATAGACAGAAATGTTCAACCAAATATCTACAATTATTACAAATAATTGTTTTTGTTTTTTTTAATTACATTTAAAAATTTTTTATTACTTCATTTAGCGGCAGCATTTTTCGTGTCATTACTGCACTTAACTTTGAATTAGATTCACAGTCGGAAAAGTCGTAAATAAATAAATTTGTGCCGTATGACTCATCGGTCATTAAGTAAATTGTCTTAATCGAAAAATTGCAAATAACTGTGCCGCTATTGCATTTATTGTTGTTGTGCTGCCGCTGGATTGTGCACAAAAACTCGCAAATTCTTAAATTAACTTCTTTTATTTCGTTTTAATGCTTTGAGCTATACGAATTTGTGACTCAATTACTTGTCAGTAGTTGGAGCACTTAAGTGGAGTTTAGATGTGTTAGTAAGGCAACTTTGTTTAATAGAATATATAATATAATAATAAGTAAAGTACTTTTACATTTCTTCCAACTTTTCGATTTTAGCAATAGGACCCATCTGTAACTGACAGTAATCTAACGTTTATCAGACAGCAGCCGTGTGACGCGCCTTTGACAGTATCTGACAGATATTTGACATACATACCACGGAAGACATTCGACAATGGCTATTTGATAGGAGCCAAATTAGAGTCATTTCATAGAAATCATCCAACATATGTCTAACAGTAGCCGTCTAATATCTGTTTGACAGAGACTAGCTGACATTATCTGACAGATCCGATCTGTCAGTGACCTGACTGCTATCTAGTAATATCATTGTGATATCGCCTTGACAATGGCCATTTGACAGCAACTATTTCACTCCTGTTTGACAATATTTGATAGATATTTGACACCTGTTTGACAGGAAACAGGGATTGCGGCCGTTTAACACGAGCCGTTTGATAGATAGCTAGAGCCTTTCTAACTCTTTGCAGGAATATTAACCGCATTTGGGACTCTGAAAATAGTGTTACAAGCTGCGGTAGAAAGGTTAGAGTTTTTCAAGCGTTGCCAGATCTCACAGACGTGTTATTTATTGTAAAATTAAATATTTTTATAACTTTAACACATAAGTGGTTGTGAATAAAATAATTTTGTTCTGATTCAACATATTTAGACATTTTCTTCTCCTTATCGAGATGATATCAGGAGCAGTTCACATAAAAAAAGATCCAAAAATATATTGCTCCATTTATTTTAATTAACATAACGTTATAAAGCCTTAGTTAAGTTTGAACATAAATAAAAAGACGCTACAGCAAACATTAATCACCCAAAAGTGGCAGCATCCATATGTTTATCCAAGTTATATAAGCGTGAAGCGGCCGTACTTGCAGTTATGTTTGTATCTACACGACTCGGCATAATTGTTTTAAAAAACCAAGAAAGCACAAAAACAACGAAAAAATTCAAATTGTTCAACTCAGCTGATTGCTAAAACGCTCGTGGCTCTCTTACCCGGTAACCCAATTGCAACGCAAATTTTGAAAAACGATTTTTTCCTACTACGAACTGCTGTATCCTTTTCAAATTGCCGGCAATTCACATAAACGCGCCGAGTAAGCATACACACATACACACATATATAATAGCTCATATATATTCGTAAAACAATTACTATCGAGCGCTTTTGTTGTTTCAGCGGTAGTTAGCTGATTGTTGCTGTGTTGTTGGTTGATTGGTCGATACCTCAGTTGCTTTTATATGTTTTTTCTTTAATTTTCCAGTGTTTCTGCGATATTGGGAAAATGCTCAAACTATCGTTGACAGCTGACAAGTAAACGTTGTCATGTTACGAGTTTAAATCAGCTGTAAATTGTTGCGAAAAAAATTTAATAGAAAATATTCAAAGCAAGTGTATAATCACAACAATAGTAACCGCAGCAGTGACAACGGCAAATAAATGTGTATGTTTGTGTGTACTCTCATGAGCAAGACTGGCGATGCGAATTCTCACAAATAAAAGGTTCAGACAAGCTTTGGGCACCATGCGGACTTATTATCCGGATATATATGCATGGTGTTACAGTATATTCAAAAAAGTTTAAATGATTTAGAGCATGTAATATTTAAAGGTTTTAAGTAAGTCTCAGTTGCCTTAAACGACAGATAATTTCCTGAAAGCTTTTTCGAGAATTAAAAAGCTTTATAAATTTTGTTTTAAGTTTTAAAGTTTTTATATTTTAAAAGTGCATATAACCTTCCAAAAGTAGCGAAATTAAAATAAATGCAAGAATAAAATTTAGGAAACATTTGTTTTCTTAGTATTGTTCCGATTTCCAAATGGTTTTCGATAAAATTTTTTTTTATAATGAAAACTGTCATAGTTATTAGATGTGCCTCTAAACTCTTCATTGCTAAGAAGCTTTTTGCCACTCTCCACTGAGCCAATTTTTCTGATAGGAGAAAGAAACTAAACAGAGTGAGAGCGAGAAAGGTAGGTATAAAAAGATATAGAGCGTTACTCTTCGTATACCTTTGTATAGAATACCTTAGAGTTCTTCTGTCTCTAAGTGGTCTCTTTTCAGCACTAGATATCGAATCAGCTTTGCGAGTTCTATGATGAAATAATTGCCTGTTTGGTGTTTATTTATACCTGGACGAAGGGTCAACAGAAACATATTAGTTTGAAGGGGACTAGTAGCTAGCACACCTAGTCAAACAAATTTCAGCTTCAATCACACAATTCTTATTTTACAATCATCTAAACTCATTATTTGTACCTGGTTTGATAGTATTAGCACAAATTTTGGTAACGATGAAAACAAACCGAAAAATATTCCCCAAATTTCAACATTGTTTATAAATACTAGCTAATGTGACGTCATCAAATGAATTTTTTTCTATTACTAATCAATTGTAAATGAGACACTAAATTCTTAAACAATTAAATGATTTTCTTTGATTTAATGATACACATGGACAATAATAAGTTCATGCATATTTTTGGTATGTATATTTTGAAAATTTGAAATTCCTGTTAAGGGAACTGTTTGATCTGTATAGTATACAATTTTTCATGTCAGAAAATTCAAACGGAAAGATCGAGCATTTGCTTACAAGAAAGCAGAGAGTGATCAAGAGAGAGGAGACTGTAATTGCTAATTCAAGTTAAGATAATTATCGTTAAAAAAAATGATTTTTTCATGAAAAATGCGCCTTGAATGCCAGAGTGCAAGTTCTCATTGAATCATAATGAACATCATGAGACTGGACAGAGATTTCTACTCCTCTAATAGTAAAATTTTATGGTAAATTACTTTCTAACTATGCTCGTGTGATGAAAATAACTAACTACAGTTATAGATCAATACTTACTGATGACTTTATATAAAAATAGTTTTCAGAAATTTTTAAGCTAAAAGTGATCTTAATCTCAAAAAAACCGAGTGGCAAATAATACCAAATATTGTAATTAGTTTTGAAATTTAAGCGTGCAAGTGTCAGACACAGCGCTAATTTTCAGATGATTCATCAACTACCGTTTAGTTGCATGAATGTTGCGAAATAAGATTTAGATTGGTCGACATGTGATAACCCTTAAGCATACTTTAGTTTTTAGTAAATTTTAATTCTGTGAAACAAAATGAGCAAATTAGTACAAAAGTAGCCCGTTTCGAGTGATTATCAGGGTTGCCCTTACATTTGTATAGCATTATTTTGAAAGTGTTTAAGTAGCTCAAATCATTAAGCACTACTCTAAAATATTTTCTGCTAAATGTCATAAAATCGAGTTAAGCTATTCTACGCAAACTACACTTACGTCATTTTTCGGTACATCCAAAGGCTGCCAACGGAATGAAAGTGATACTTACGTAATGTCATTTTGTGTAATGTGATTAATTAAAATTGTAAAGTGATTAGCGAAATTACATGTGGCGCATAACGTACTAACGGTGTTAATGTGGCAACTTTAGCTGCGAAATCGCATGCAACGCATACAAATAAACAAACAGAGAAACAAAGAAAACGAAAGTGGAAATATATTTTACGTTTGCATTCAATTTGCATTTCAGGAATGCGTTATGCGAAATGCAACAGCCGATGGCATAGTTGCACCTGCATACATGTCTGTATGTATTTCGTGTGCCAGGTGGCATATTGGTGGCAGTGTTATGGGATTTGTGTACGCACTTTACGGTCTTAAGTTCATTGTTCTCGTTTAAAAAGCCGAGATTCCGCATTCGCTTTTCAAGTGTGCAATGCAACTGTACATGTTTATTTATATGTATGTGCATGAAAATGTGTGAATATCTCTCTTCAACTCGCATTTGCCTGGTATTTCTACTTTCCTCACTTGATGCAGTCAGAAATCGTTTCTTGGGGTTTTTTAATTTCACGCAATTTGCATTGACAATGACAGCAACTATGTTGCGTATACGCATGTGGTACGATTATTCGTGTCTCTGCCTCACAGCTGTGGCAAGTGTTAATAAACCATGCCCAAATTGCGTGTGGCTAATGCGTGAATAAAAATACCAACACAAATACTTGTGCGTAGATTTAGCTCTACACGTATTTTAAATTAAGAAAATTTATGAAATAGATTAATCTCGTAAAAACTATTGTTCAAAAATTGCTTTTTAGGGAATATCTTCTGCAGTTAAGAACCTAAGAAGTTGAAATTTGGTTAAATATCTATTAATCATACAAAAAATGTGAACAGAAAAAATTGCAGAAATCGAACAACTACAACCGGTAGCTCACATACAAACTCTTGTTCAAAAATGGTATTTTAGTGAATAATTTTTAAAGTTAGGCGCTTAAGTAGTTGAAATTTCGTTAAATGTCTATCAATCATACGAAAAATGTCTACATAGAAAATTACAAAAGTCGGACAACTATAACCGATAGCTCCCTTACAAACTCTTGTTCAAAAATTGTAATTTCGATTATAACTCCTACAGTAAAGTTGCTAAGAGGTTGCAATTTTGTATACTGTTTTCTTATTTTATATAAAAGGGGCACAGTGAAAATTATGGAGTTGAAAATAAATATAACACACAGCTGCCATATATTTTTTGGTTGAAAATTTACATATTGTCTTATAATTCATACAAACGAGTAAGAGCAAGTATCAGATTTTATAAATATTTGCTAATCAAGAATAGGAAATGTATTTTTAAATTAATGACTTTAAATTAATTAATTTTTAAGTTAGTTAGTTATTTTTTTGCAAAACTAAATGCCCTGCAATATTTTTACATACGAATATAATCAAATGAATTACTGTTATTCACAAAATAGAGAGATTAAAGCTTATCTACAAAGTAATTAAATTTAAATCGGTTAAAAGCTGAAGTGCAATAAAAGTTATGCTTGGCAGTAAATATGCCAACAATAAATTAGTGCTTAACTATAAAATTTTCTTTGCCGCTGGCATGTATATATATCTATACATATCTATATATATAACTTAAATCATTCACAAAAGTAAACCGCAACTGCTTTCGCTTTTTTCCAACTACTGTCTTTGTTGGCAGGTGTCGGTGCCCTAATGCGTCGCTACAGCTCGCTAACGGCAACTAATTTTGCATTTCAATTGTTCAATGGTTGGCAGCTTCCTTGCTATCTGAGCTGTTAAGTTGTTAAAATGGTACACTGAGCAGAGCTGCATGAGTTATTTCCAAGCGCGCTTTGTTATGTGCTTCTTTCTTCGCGTACTTGCAACATTGTTGCACGTTCCACGAACAGATGGTCAATATCTGAGCAGACAGCCGGCAGCGTGTAGACAAGTCAAGTTTTCCCAGAGATCAGCAGAGTTGTTACTTCTCGACTACGGATTCCCATGTGTTCATTGACCATATTTGCTAAAGGTGCAACAACAACAATAACACCAGCTGTTATCGTCATTTAAATTGCAATTCAATGCTCTCCCGCTGCGAAAAAATTGCCAGCCTAACGGTTTGCATGTGCACAATTGTAATTATAGCGCACACTTCAATGATTACCATACATGCATGTGTTTACACACACAGACACACACACATACCCATATGTAAATGTGTACAAACATGATTTTACTAACAGGCGTTATCTATTTAAAGTGCCGTTACTTTTTAATTTCTGGCGAATGGACCAATAAAAAAGTATTCCACATGTGTGCATTTCTATCCATGGACTCCTGAATAACGAGTGCAAAATTTGATGTAATTTTAAATGTTTTCCTAACTTCAACATGTGTTCAATATACGCGTCATTGGTGGTCACCACCCACATCTAGGTTTTGGAAAAAGGACTCTCTCCTCGAGAAATATTTAGATTGCATCGTAAGTGGTAGTAGAAGCATGTAACTCTTATTGGGTGACATTTTCATCATCCGGCTGAGTTGTGCAACAGGAGAAAGCGCGATTTCTTGAGGTTAGATAGCGCTTCTGTGTGGTATTACCTTTGACTTGACATTTGTTAGTGGTTTTTTACGCAGCACCAATCAGCTCGAAGTTGGCCTAAGGAGGAACTACATCGCGCGGCAGAATTCATTCCTCTACATCAATGGAGGTGTGGTTGAATAACATCATATCTGTACGATGTTGAGGCATATTTTATCCGATAAATCTATCAGCTCAGTTGAATAAATTTTCTTTATTTTCATGGGTACCGGTTTGTTAGCTAAGACTTAAGATTATATTTTCAATTGCATCTTAACTGGAGTTACATCGAAAGGGGAAAAATCTTGTATGAATCATTTTGTTTACATATATAGATAAAAGATATACTTCTATTTGCCCTTTGCAGTATATTTGAGCTCTTCAAATGGTGAGCCGAAGAAACCCATACTTTCATAGGTCTAACCTGGAGGCCGGGATTTTCGCAAACGCCTCTGAATTGCTAGAACGAAATCGTTTCCATCTCTCCTACATTTATTATTCTCTAAAAAAACAAAAAAAAAAACTTATTTCAAGGGGTTTTCCCTTATAAGCGGATATGAACCATTTGGTTCATGAGAGAATGAACAGGAATAATAGCTCTCGGCTTTTATGTAGTTATGTCAGTCTAGAGCTCTACTAAATAGCCTGATATAATAAAATATCCTAGGAGTAAAAAAAAGATATGACATTTTTTTATTTCAAACTTGTAAATCTTGCAATTTGTGTCATTAGATTGCAGAGCAAAGTGTTCAACTTACCGTTATACCATGTGTTATTCGGTTTATGAGTAAAAGAATATAAAAAGAAAAGAAAATTTCGAGCTTTCATTAATAAAATTAACTGCTATTTCAAGCAGATATACGTACATACATATATATAAGGAATTAGCTATCATAAATAGATATGTTTGTACCACCTCCCACTGCCACACTCTGAATACTTCCTGACTAAGTTCAGAGATATTTTTTATAAAAAATGTAGTGTAAATGGTACAGTATTTTTACTTGATGTCCATTATATATGTCGGTATACAAACACACACATTCACACATACGTAGTAGAGTGTGTTGAATAATATTTTTGTGTGCTCACTTAATACATGGGCTTGATTTCGGAAAACTGTAACATAAAACAAGTTCCCATTCCCGATTTCCAGCGCTTAGTTTTATTTATGGATTGGCAACGACATAAAAAGAAAATTAATAAAATATGGCAACCGCTATGGTTCAGCAACGAAAACCAGACAGTTCACCCCAACCAAGCCAAGCCAACCGGACGTTATGAAATTTCCCACTTTTCCAGCAAACAAGAAGCATTGTGACCGAAACGGCTTTTACCACTTTTCCATTTCATTGTGCGGCAGCAACAACACTACCTGCCTGCTTGCCGCTAAGCAAAGTCTGTGTTTGTCAATATTTGTATGCCTGTATATTTGTATTGGCGTTGATTGGCGTTTGCTGGTTTAGCGCGGCTTATTTACTGTCACCAACAAGTTTTCGATGAAAATAATAAACCTCTGGAGTGCGTAATAAATTTCATTTTCGATAACTTTGGTGTGGCAACAACGCACTTTTTGCATTGACGTGGAACAACTTGGCGTTGCGGGCAACTGGAGAGACACCTGCTGAAGTAGTCAGGCTAAATATAAGAAATACAAAAAATACTCGCACCTGAAAAATGCACCATCAATGGCTACTTGACTGGCTGGTTGGACAAAAAAGTGAAAAAGGGTACCAAAGTATGCTCGCCGCCTTACGCCCAGTAGGTCAATGTGAAGGACAATAGACAGAGTGTTGCTGTTTTGGAAATCTATGCATTAAGTACCCCAATGAATGTCCATGCGACTTTTGTAAATATATAAAAGTAAAATGTTTGATTATTAGGGTGTGGTTGGACGTGGCAAGTAAAGTACTTTCAGAAAGTCTGTTGAATTGTCGAAATACAAACAATTTTGGTAAATTATTGTTGTTTAACTTTTATTATTTGTCATAAATACTGTTAGAGAGGACTTATCGCTCAACTGTTGGAAGCTTGACCCATAAATATTTTCTTGCTTGCATTTAAAGAGTTTGTAAGCAATTGCAAACTACAAGTGTAAATTGAGAATCATTGACATCATACTTTGTAAATGATAGTGAAAGTCGAGTAGAGTAAACAGAAGCTCTCTAAAGAGTGTCGACTTTTTCAATATTGCTGAAAAATAAAGGAAAAAGAAACTTAGAACTTCACTATCATTTGGGATGGTATATACTCAGTCGTATCTGAGGTCGTCCATTAAGTTGCTTGTCAATATGGACCTCTCTATTTAATAGGGAATATTAAATACTTCAATCACCGTCAGTATAACTATCGAACTTACCCTATAACTATCGAATACCCTTTATATATGGGCTAGAGGAATATATATAAACAATAATACCAATAACACTATATATTGTCATATATATTATAACTTAATTCAGACATCACAGACATGACAAGGGCATAGCTTTGTTGTCGTAAATGTCTCCACCTGTGTCAAGACGTGTTTAATTAAGTCGTTTCCGCTACGGGTACAGTGCCAAAATATCACGCCGCCAAAGCTGTTGAATAAATTAAAAAAAAATTTGCAGTAAAATTCAGTTTTTTGCCAAATCTCGTCAAATATATGCGACTGAGTTTCACGCATAAATTGTTGATTTGGCAGCTGCAACATATCAATTATATTTTCCCGAACTTGGTAGTAGGCCAAAAGGCATATAAATTATTGGCAATTAGGCATTGGTTGACAATGGACAACGCCCAGACTGGACGTCTTGAGTTGCCTTTCAATTCGTGTGAAGTGTGAAAAATTAGAGACGAAAGGAAAAAAGTATTAAATATAATATATTAATATATAAGTAAAAATATATATTAATATATATAAAAGTATTAAAAGTATTATATGTATTAATTATACATATAAGTATTATATATAAGTATTAATACCTAACCTATCGAAAATTCCAAAACACTTTTTTTCTGGCGCCTCAATACTGAATATTCCTCTGAGCATTGAGGGCTTCATACCAATAACATCTCACTTTAGTAAGAATCCGAATACAAAGCAAAAATATAAAATGAAAAATATAATATCCAATTTTTGAAATTTCATAATTTTATTCCTTTCTGGTGAATTAAATATTCTTTTCGAAGCTCCTATATAATTTCATAAGAAGGGAACGTAGTTACGATACACATAGTATCAAAATACGTAATATTCATATAAGGCGGGAGAAACTCGCCCGGACTGAGATTAAATCTGAAATTGCAAAGAAATATTATTTTAGAGAGAGAGAGAGCCCCGACAGGCGAGCAAATACATAGGCGCTTCGCATGGGAAAGCCGAAACCAGATCGGGCAACTATAGAAGGTCGTTAAATATGTGGTGAATGATGAAGAGGTCATCAATCAAATTTGTCTGTCGTATCATAAGCCAAAAGAGTCGGAGCGTTTTCTTGAAGGAAGAGGCGCGCAAAACTTTTTCTTTTGTGAGAATTCGTGAATAATCTGTCCTTAAAAGTCTCTAAATCTAGCGACACTTTCAAAGCAATAACTTGAGAACGGTTGGTTGAAATGTCATAAAATTTTGACAGTATTCTAGTTAACATTTTTGAACTAAGACAAGGACAGAGCTTTTTTCAGGCTAAAGACTTCTCGTGCCATGTAGCATTTATTCTTTTGAAAGTTTTCTTTTGAGGGTTTTGGTATCTCCTCAAGGATTGTTTATGTGAATAGCAAACACTGGAGGTAAGGTTTTCATTATCAGGGCTAAAGATGGATTTTATTCATAAAAGAATATGCGTTTCTACATTTTCCAATTTCAAATCGATCAAATTTTTAAACCAGTCTTTCATTCCTCTACAGTTCTAAGTAATTTTTACTCAAAAATTATAAAAGTGCTACCATGTTGCTCGATCTATGCTACATTTGCTAACAATTTCAAATTAGATTGAAATATCTTAAACCATTATTTCGTTAAGCAATCGCTGGAAGGTGCTAGCCGAATAAATTAAATTCATTTCTATACAATAAATAATGAATTCCTGCAATTGTTTTATGAAAGTGTGAAAAAAAATTTTTTAAATATACTCCTGCCTTTTCAGTTTTTTTCATTCATTTTCACTCTGTAGTGCGATCTATTGTGTTATATTTTTTTACTTAAATTACTTCTATTTTATTTGCACGCGATAGGCAATTGCGAAAGAGAAAAAAATGCGCATAAAATTACAAAAGAAAATCATTCAATCAAAAGTGCGCCACCAACGCCGCAGCCAACAAACAAACAAACAAAGGAAAATGAATAAATAAAAGTCGAGAAGAGCGGTAGAAATGTTTATATGGGGTAAAATAAACTATAACAAGAGCAATTGTTTGGCCACAATGGCCAATTTCAGCTGCAACGCTGCACCTATGGTTGTGGCAACAACTATAAACAACAACAACAACAACAACAACAACAACGGCAGCGGTAGCAATGGCAGCAACTCGTGCAACAATTGTGTGAAGCAGGTGAAATATTTGGAATATCTTCCGGGTGATTGCACGGCGGTATGCCGCGCATGCGCGCAATCAACTGATGCGGCAGCAGCAAAACCAACACACAGCCATACCCGTTATTTAGCCAAACAGACACACACACAACATGCAACTTCATGCATGTGTTTGTGCCGCTAGCGCCCGTTAAACACTAATAGCGTTTAATAGTCCACCATTAGTTGGCGCACACGACTAAGCTTCTCATGTTTTTTGCGCCATTTATTCACACACATAGACACAGGCACATACATACATACATATGCCATTTTGATTGCTTTCCGCAGATACCATAAAGAGTGTGTGTTTCAAATGCTGCAATTAAAGTTAGCTGCGCCATATTTCTTGCAGTCTTTAATACAAAGACAGGCCCCCCCATGCTCCATTATGGCAGCCTATATAAATTCACTTCGACTTTTTTTGGCGGTGGGTGGTGACACATTTGCACACATTTTTATTTAACAACTTGGCCAGTTTCGCCATTTACGTAAATGTAAATTTTTGGTAGGAAAAAAGTGAAGTGTGATTTTTTTTACAAACTTTTGATAAACTGGTCCAGTCGAAGGGCGAATTTCTGTATATTAGAGTACTGGATTGAGCATAATAGCAAAAATATTGGGCTGCAAAATGCAAGTAATTTATATGATTTCTTTTTCATTTAAATAAAATGGCGAGTTACATTTGAATGATCCAAACTAATGGGGGCCAGAGAAAAGTATGTATCGGTTTCATAAATTTCCTTATTATTTTTCCAACTTTTCGATATTATTACATACCTTAAGTTCTGTACCTATAGAAATGTTATGTACCAAATTTGGTACGAACCATTCATATGGCTTGTGAGATATGAAATTTTATCTAAAAATGGATCGGCCAAGTCCATTGTACAATTTTTGTACTGATTTATATGTAGGCTTAATATATCTTTCTGACATTATTCGAGAAAGAGAGAGAGAGAGAGTTATGAGTTTGATCGCGTTTTCAATAATTTTGAAAAATATCGTTATATAATAGGCGGGTGTGTCTATTACCCGATTATAGAGCTTAAATAATTCATGATATAACATATGTATATGAACGAGGGAGGGAATTTACTAAATTTTAAAGATACTTATTCTCTCTACCTTTATGACTTCCTCTACGGATTTATAATTTCTAATTCTAATTCTAATTGTGGAGAGTTGTAGACAGAACTTTTCCGGTACAAGCTTTTAAATAGATTTAAATAAAATTTCTCAATTAGGAAAGAAAAAAAATAAGTTAAGAACCGACATACATGTTAAGTGTACGAATATTCTTGAAACGCGTCTAAGGACTTATAAAAGATTTCTACACTAGTAGAATATAACAGAGAAAATTATTTTGTGACCAGTGTTCAAAAGAGATCGCAATTAAGAAGAGTTACTAAACCTAAACTTCACGAGAATTATCCAATCTTAGTCGTTTTCATATCTTGATTCATATTGATAATCAACATCGATTTCAAATCTTTCAACGGATATGAATAAAAATAATGTAAAAATGCGACGGCTTTCGGAAGCAATAATCTGTGCTTATCCATATACAAATAGTTATGACTGCTTGAACTGATAATGCAATTCAACTTAGTTTTGTGTGCTATTTGTTGGTCTTCCTACTGTTTAACACCCCGCTTGTGCGTTTCTTTTTCTCTTCCTGTGTGCAAATATACGAAGACAGGGAAATCGAACACACACTAATTTCTCTTAATTGGTCTATTGCTTTTCTTTTCATTAATTGAATTCACTCACCATCTTCGCGTGTCCATTTCCATGGGCGGAAGGAAATAAATCGTGCAAGCCGGGAGCATTACAAAATCATTGCAGTCATACAATATTTCCATGTTTTAACACTTATTATTTGATTATTTGTATGTAACATTCAACATTTACAAATACAATTATCTTCACAATTTGTTAGATAATTACTTGGATTACTATATGTTTAATGAAGTCAATATTTACTTAGCTTATCATATTAAATGAATTACCATGCAATTAATATTGATATATTTACCTAATCTGTACTAATGTGTGGAAAGAAGACATGAAAAGTTGGGTTAAACTTAAGAAACCATATGAAGAATTTATATATGTAATAAACGTTTACTTCTCTAACATATTACTAATTTAGAATTTAATCACTCGATGCTGCATACGTCTTCGCAGTTGTATTAAATTTTCAAAGCTCATGTCAGACCCAGATATTCAGTAATAATCTATAAGGAGATGAGGTATACTCTCACCCGCTCCTAGTCCAGCAATAATGAGACCAGTATACCCTTTCTACCCTTATTACCCTTTCTTGCAATCTCATCAGTATTACAGTTCTCAGAGATTCTATTACGATCAAGCTCCCGTATGAGCGTTATCAAGAAGTATATCGATGCTTAACTGGTTTCGAGAGCGCAAGCAATGATGGCGGTTTGTCAAAATTTGTGTATTTACAGTTATTCTTACCAATTAGGCGTTTTCAAAACATTACATATCGCGGCCCACTCATTGTAAGATTTCACTTAAAGCAAAGAAACAGAGTTAGCAAACACAACAGTAAATAGTACACTACAGTTTACTACAATAAACTACAGTAAATTATGCGCGATGGTCTTCAGCCAACTTAGTCCAAAACAATTGAAGTATTTGAAATTGATTTACTTGGTAAAAAATGAGTGAACTTGGGAACTTGAGATAATTTTTTATAAAAAAACTATATTATTTTGTAGTATACAGTATGAAAGACAATGCTTTCAAATCGATATTTAAACATATGTTGATCCCAGCGACATCTAGCGAGTACCTTGGAATGCTATGTTCAGACTAGTAGTGACGAGTCTTAAAAGTTTGAATCCACCTACGCATCTATGTATCATATGTGAATACATATGTGTTGGAAGTAAACTCGAGGATGAATATTGCCTACCGATAGACGAAAAATAATCTTTATCGTCAACTTCCTTAAGTCACACGCTCTACTACTAAGTACTAAGTAGTAGCTAATTGATTATGTGATTAAATTTAGGAAGTCGCCTATAAACTTTGGAGCTCGTCATTATTCAACTTTACTCATTTAATATCTTTATTCAAACATGCATATATAATATATAATATATATCTATATCCATTCGTATTCTACGCTTTACGGCTTATTGGGTAAATTATTAAGAAACGCATTTCGAGACTGGTCAATTAGTTGCTGGTACCAGATGCTATTAACTCCTGCTGCATTCTCCGTAACCTTGGTCAAAGGAGTTGGCTGTTCAGTGACAATTTGTTCGTCGTTGTTGTTGTTGGTCGCTTTGGTAGTCAAAAGAGGCGCTTTAGTTGACATTGCAAACATTGTGTTGTTCAGCGCACTTTTCTCCAACATTTGAACATTTACGGATTTTTCCGAATTATTTTCTTTCGCCACATTATATTTATTCTGCTTCTTCTTCGTTTCGTCCGTCACTGGATCGCTTGTATTTTTAGTTGGCGCTTGTTCACCGCCCACACTGAGATCACCCAACATTGGTGGCAATATAAAAGGTGCGATTGGAAAATTTGTTGGTAGAAAGTCATTCACCGCCTGGAAACCGATGTGTGTCTCCGTCTTACCCGGCTTCGTCTGCAACGGCACCTTGCCATCAATAATATCCTGTATAGCTAAATTCCCCAAACCATCCTCCGCATACGCACCGGCATTCACATCGATGCCATGCTGTTCATTGAGCGCGCTCGCCAGCTGTTCTGGCACTTTACTGTTGCTCACATTCAGATGTAGATCCTTATCATAGACCACAGCACCGGTGGGCATATCCTGTGGCCGTTGCATGAGTATGCTTGGTCGCTTGGTGGGCCAATGTGCTTGCCATTGCTGGGTGTCGCCTGCCTCAAAGGTGCGTGTCTCGTGTAGAAAGCCGCGTTCATTGTCTGAAAGGAAGTGTGTGACAATGACACGCCCATCGGGGCGCACATGTCCAAAAGAACCCTCCACGCTGCCGTTCACATAGCGTCGCTCATCGCGGAATTGTATGTTGCCAGTGCGATTGTCGTTAACCTCAAAACCGAATGCATATGTGTTTGCGCCTTCAAAAAAAAAAAGGGTAAATTTATGATGTTTAGCAACATTGTTGCACAGGAAAGCTTTGTTTAAATATAATGGCTACGCACCGTAGGGATCGCGTCGAAAATAAGAGCTTACATCCGGGTTGCCACCAGATTTCTTTATAGCCTGTGCCTTGACGTAAGCAAAGCTGCGGTCCGTTGTGGGTGCCCCGTTACTATGGTGTGCTTTTAGGCACAACAGAAAAAGCTATAAAATATTAAACGTATAAAAATTGCTTATGATTTTATATATATCGTATATAAATATATATTACATTCTATTTACATTTGAGATTATATTAGTTTCCATCAAAAAGAAACAATATAAAAAAATATTACCACTAAGTATAGTAATAAGACTTCTTTCGCATCCCTGTCATAATTATGTCATTATTGCAACTGAATTCGCTATTTTAAAGCAACGACATTTATGATAAATATTATATTTTAAGTTCTAGGGGATATAGATTCTTTATAATTTGCCAATTTGATTGCGCCAAACTCAATAACAGTCGTAGTCAAACTAACGAAAACGCTTGTCATCTTTTAATTTTAATAGCAATTTATTTAAAGAACTTTCAATCCAGGTATCCTACTGAAATTAGTCAAATTTATGCTTGTCCAACAATTTTGTGTAAACACATGTGATCGAAATTTTATTATGGTCAGTCCAGTATAATTGAATTTCTCCTAATGGAACCCCTATATTAGTCAGAAAATATGGCAAACTCTTGTAATAATTATTTTTAATATCCGTGAGGATTTTGTAAATAAGATTTGTGAGATATTTTGACTGCAGCGCCATCTATTAGACATATTTCTGTTGGGATGTTGAATTTCTTTCCTGTAATTAACGTTGGATTCAATTATAAACTAAATCAAAGATGGATATATGGTTTTAAAAAATAAGCACAGAAAAGCCAAATCACCACTCGCTTTCCTCAAGTAATCTCATTCTTTTGGAAATATGTACTTTAAGGCACAGCAGTTAACCAAAGTTTGAATATTCAGTCAATGGAGATATGATAAAATTTCCGCCCCAAATGACCTCACACCAAGTGTAGTGAGAATCACTTAATGTTATTAACTTCTTCCGTATGCTGATTGATATATACGCATTGACTTTAGCCAGAGGAGAGAAACGGGTATAGAGGACTAGGGAAAGGCATAGATCGACTTAATTAAATTTTGGAAAAGAATAGCTGTACTATACTTGTGCAGTAATATTTCGATATCTTAATTGAATCTTCGACCCGAAAATGGAGTTCTGTGGGAAATGAGCGTAATTGCAGCCCGATTTTGTCCATGTAGAAACAAGGAAACGAAGGAATAAGGGGAAAGTATGTTTCAAATCGGACAAGTAGTTTGATTGCTGTACTGTAGATTTATCATATATCCTTACACTTCTGACTAGATAATAAATTGTTGATTTCTTCAAAGGTTACTGTTGACTTAGACCATTTATTTCTGAAATGATTGTGAGAAGGTTTGGGTTCAGGATGTTTAACTATTTCGAATCCAATAGTAATATACATAAAGTAACACTTTTTGAGCGAATTTGAGTGACAGCGATTTTTCAAAAGAAAATTCGTAAGATAAATAGGGTCTCGGGCAGGATGTCATAGGCGCATTGCCCAGACTTATGGAGTAGTATGACAATGCATTGCCTACCTACCCCAATAAGTACTCTAAAGAAAACTTAACCCTTTACTAACCCAAAGATTTTAATTTATTTCTGAATTTTCAAAACAATGTTCTACATGATCTACACTGTTTGATAATAATAACTTAACTGTTTCACAAAAATATACGAACCGATACGAAATTATTTTTATTATGCTGGTATAAAGAACTCAGCATTAATATTTATTCGAAAATGTTATTTTTATCCAGTATTCTGAAGCAATTTTAGATCACTGAGTAAAGCGATATTAGTAGAAACACCTTAGTAGACTGTCAGACGAATACTTCATTTAGCCCCAAAGTGGCGGTGATCCAATACCCTGGATATTTACAGCATTATCATATTGAATTTTTCTTTTTCAAATCCCTAATCCTCAAGTTTCAGGTTTACAAAATTCTTAGTTTCCGTTTAAAAGTATAATTTTTCTAAAATATCAGTTGTGAGCACAGACACTAGTCATCAATCAATTTAATTGAAAGGCAATTTTGTTGTTTCATGGGCACCTATAGCACTTTTTATATCCGTTCATTTAAAATTGCCAATAATTGCAACTTCTAATACTTATATAAGCAAGTATGTGATTACACAAAGTTCATCGGTAAGCAAGAGAACATTTCTTTCGCTTTGGTCATTGACTTTCCCATAGTTGATTAGTATTTTAACATTTAAACATTTGTACATTTGCACATGCGCACTAACAAATAAGTACACAAATACACATGTAATGTTTTCATTTTCTAAACACTTACAACAACAACAAAACGAATTTGTACACGCTTGCTTAGTTCATGAGCGTACATTGTGCGAATATTAATTGACTTCATTGAGTACAGCAGAAATTTCAACTCGGAAATATTACGCGCCCACGATCATTTGTCAATCAATCGGTCAATCGAAGAAATTGTATTTTTCTAACGCAAAGGCTTGTTAGCCAACCACTTTCGAACTCCACGATGAGGCAACTCGTACTGAGCGCTGAACCGCCGCCGGCCAATGTTCTAATGCCAAAAACTGAAGCCAAGAAGCTCCCAATCGACGCAAAGGCCTTAGAACAAGCGCATGCGCAAAAAATGATGTTTGCTTTTGTCTCTTCTTTACTTTCTTCATTTGCATTGCCGGCGTTCGGGTGTGTGTTTGTGTGTGTTGGCTGGCAATTAGGTGTGAAGCTCAAATTAATTTGCTCATTGAAATAGATTGACTCTAATGCTGCAGTGGTTTGCATTTGCTTACAACATTTTCGCATTAATTTGCTAATTAACAGTTAAAAATAAATGTCGTTACTAAATATAAATAAAAGTGACGCGCATCGCTTTAGAAAAGTCTATTGGTAGTGATGAATTAAGATTAATTAACATAACCTCATCTTTAAGGAATCGTTGATGTAGAACCTTTCATAGAGAAATAAAAGATTGGTTTTAATTTAATTTAAGTAATTTGTTTGGTAGTATTGTTTTGCTGTTAATTAAGTACTAAACATTCCCCGACTAGTAATAGAGAATGCTGAGATGTTGAGAGTCCTTGGTTAGCACGATTTCAACGAAAACAGGCATTTCCCAGCATTTCCTCCTTATTTAGCAATTTTTCTTTTTCGCGTAAATTTATATAATTATAGAAATACATATACAACCTCTTCCAAATATTGAAGATTGTACCTGGTCGCCTTTTGAAGAAATCTCACCAAATTTGGGAGCGCTCTCGCTCTATATTGGCTTTTACCTTTGACTAACATTATACATGACCTGTTTGGATTACAACTTAAACCAAAATAGAAAAGGTTAGAAATAATAACTGTCAAATCTATTTTCCAAAATTTGAATATTGAACTCAAAAATCAATGAAAATATGGTTACTTCCCAATTATGTGCCCAAAAATTTAGAAATCGGTCTTCATATTATTCTTAAGTCCATAGTCTAATATCGTGTACTCAAAAGCAAATAATCGAGAATTAGAGATTCCGAAATTTATTGGCTATATAGCTAAAGCCTGACCTGAGCTACTGAGTAGCCTCTGAGAATATTACCCAAACCGTTGTTGTACGATTATATTACCGTTATCTCTCGGAAAGGGTATTCAAATATTAGAATGGCTTACGAGATTTGAAATTTCTTCCAAAAGTAAATGATTGCATGTACAAAGTCGAATATTCGAAATTACCTATATCACCTCCTCTACCAGATTTGAAGTTTGGCAGAACCCTGATTGAACTCTGACTGAACCCTGACTGGCGGAACCCTGATTTTTCAAAAAAAAATAAACCACTTATTCCGTTTTCTTATGTAAATTGCGTTTTCTAACATCAAAGAATATAGAATTATTTTTGTTGAATTGCTTAGTGACTAAATTTGTATCCAATATACGGTTTATTGCTACATAATTTATATCTGCACATAAACATTTTTTTTTTAAATTATATTTTTCTTTATATTTATATCTTTTTTTAGTTTTTGTTTGTTTTTTGCAAAAAAACATATTCAAAGACTTTTGAAAACCAATTGATGGCAATTAGCCTCCCACTTACAAACAGATCGCTATTTTAAATTTTTATAACCGTTCATCTAAACTTTGCTGCGCTCACGAATAGGAGCGAATAGGAGATCGTACTAAGAGTACTAAAATCAAATCACACATAATCTTACATTCTCTCCGTGTGAAAGAGATACTAAGAGAAATGATCGGAAGAGTTGTGAGCAAACAAATTGAGGAGGATGCCAGCATTTGCCAAAGCTATGGAATGAACAGTTTAGGTGTCAATGGAAACCAAATATAATGCATTAAGTGCACACAATAAAAGTGAAATGCATAATTTTCTCATATTTTGAAATACAAATGGTTGGCTAGCAGGTTAATAAATATTGATAAATTTAAACGAAAGAAGAATAATAAGAAGCGGAAGCTAACTAAGCAATAAACTGAGTGAAAGAGAATGCGACTGGATAATCGCAGTTTAATAGTCACTGGATATTAAGTTACAGTTATACAGTTACTCTTCGGCTGCTGCGGAGCATTAAAAAATACAATCCAGTGTACTGAGAAAGTACATAAAATGAACGTAGATATAGGGAGAGTAGATACAAACATAATTTGATATTGATAAAAAATTAAGAGATTAAAATATATAATAAACTTTATTAGGCAATTAGATCCATCCAACATTCATAATACTGTCACAATATCCATTCATTCATCATATCATTTAATCTTTAAAAGTTGTTCCACATAACATATGTAGAATGAATGTGCATAAGAGAATGTAATTCAGACAAAGCTTTAATATTACAACACCTGCGATCTATATATATATAGAATTACCATATTCCCTTCTATAAAATATCGCTAATTAAGCGTAGTCGCATCAATAACAAGAGAGATTTGCAAGATTTGAGAAATATTAAGAGCGTTGAGTGGAAGATGAGTTAACAGGAAGCGGAAACTGTACTAAGTGAAAGAGAGTACGAATAAATAGGCATAGTTTAAATGTAACTGGAAATTGAGAAATCGCGCAATTATGATTTTATACAGTTGATTCTCGGCGGGGTATAAAGGTACTGGAAACTAAGAAGAAATCAAAGTAGTGGAGAGAGAGAGGAGATATATAAACACACTTATGTAGAGAGAAACATTTAATGTTGTTCAAAAGTTTACCTGGAAATATAAAAATTATAAGAGATTATTATTCTATTCCCGCAATATTCAATCTATGAGACAATCAGATCCTTGCAATTTCCATTATTAAAGGAGAAAAAATTTTTAAATATCCCTTCAATTACTCTTTAACAGTGGTTTATAGCAACATCAGAAGAGAATATATATATAAGTAAGGATTGTTAAAAGCGACTTCTAAGATTTCGTAGGAAAGGGAAAACACTTATACAATGTGATATGAATGCCGCTATAGTAAGTGAGAGAGTTGACAGTTTATGTGACACTGTAATTTTAAATATCAAACGGTCATAAATAACCTTTAGTCGCTCCATGCCATGCTGATTATATGCAATAAAGTATTATATAAATTGACCGCATAATTTCTATTGTAATTATATACTAGATATACTCCTCTTATTCATGCTTTAATTCAAACACATTCTGTGGTTTATTGTTATCATTAATTTGCGAATAATTAAAAAAAAAACTCAGATCTTTTCATTTGCATTAAGTTTTTTTAATTTTTTTCATTTCAACAGTTCGGAAATTTTTCTAAATACCAGAAAAGTCAGTTCACAGTTAAATGATTGAAATCGTCTTTAAGATATTCCATAAGGGAAATTTTGCATTCTTCTTAGAATTTCTAAATTGTCTAAAGTGGCAATCCTCTAGAGCTGCATACCTAGCGAGCATAAAATACCGTTGCTGTATGTCAAAATTAAACAAAATATTTACGGTTTTAAGTAAGTTTTTTATTTTGTTTTCTTATACATTTCATCTGTGTATATATTCTAATTTTTGTTATATATAAATGTATTATTTACAAAAACACGTTTTTCTTTCTTTTTCTTTGCCGTTGCTTGAAAATATTTTACATTAAATTATATTGCAGACATTTTATACAAAAAACACAAAACTAACGTAGGTACAGCACAATAATGTATGTATTGTTGGAGTCGGAGAACATTGTAGGCCCCTTGGCTATGGCCACAAAGCTTTCACAAACACTCATGCAAAACATATAAAAAATCCATAATGTACATATGTAAAATGTGTGTTGGCTTCCATTGCTTCATAAATGATTATAATTAAATTTAAGAATAAAAAAACACAATTAAAATACAAATACATAAAAAACACATGTTGATATAATACAAAAGAGCGCTTATGAATGACACAAAAAGTGAGAGTACGACAAGTGGAGAGAATTTGCGTGTATGTGTTTGTGAGAGTACATATAATATATGAGAGTGCATGAGAGAAGTATGAGTATTTGAAAACAGGCTATTCATAAAAGTCACGAAAACAACGACACAAGTGAAATTGCAATATTAGATTTAAAGTATAACTGTAAACAGCAATGAGAGTATTTAAGTAAGTATAAGTAAGCTAAAGATACCTTGATTAATTCATTTAAAAAAAGATACCATTAAATGCAAATGACAAGAATTAGGACAAGTGTTGGGTTAATGAGAGTCGATGGCGTGAAAGAGGAGCGAGTAGAGGCATAGAGAGTGTGAGAGGCACCTTAATTTTTAATGCACTATGACCGGCTCCAAATATTCGCAGTGAATTGCATTTAAAGGATCTTTTCGGTTTTCTTTGCTTTCAAAGTGAGAAATGAAGTTTATAACTCAAAGTGTGATTTCTGGAAACAACTACAAGAGAGTGAGAGGATGATAGCGTGAGTGGTTATCCATATGCCAGTTGCTTAAGCAGAAATAAACTCAAAAAATTTGAACGTCTTTGACGTTGTATTCAAAACTTTTGGGTATCTTCCACAAAAACGTAGATGATGGCACTTTTTTGCTTTCAGTCACATAAATATTATGCGTACTTATAAATTTACACAAAGTGTTATAAACAATTGTGGAATTGCAACAACAACTTTAAAGAATTTCTGTAATATTTTAAACTGATTTAAAGTTAATTAGCAGGACTTTTCTGTTAGAAACAACCACTTTTTTTTAACTAAAGTGCGCTAGATAGTTGCAAGAGAGTGCAGAAATATTTTACAAAAGTAGTAGTTGAATATACTAAAAGCTTTTTATGTATTTATTGAGTATCAGTGGACCTGTTTCGACTTTTTTTGAAACAGAAATATTGCTGGAGCTTCAATCATTTCAAGAAAATTACAGAGTTTGTAGAGCAAAACTACTCCGCTCTCTTGTTGAATTGAGCAAATTGCACCAAAGTATAAACTTCATGCTTTGAGTAGCAAAAAAAAACACTTTTTGGAAGAAATTAATATTTGAAAGAAATATTAAAAGTTGGAAAATAAGGTAAGAGATAGCCAGTGTATTTTTTGTGCGTAAGAAAGTACGATCCTACATTACATAATATGAACGATGATCTCCATTTTCGTCTACTATTACTACAACTACTCCTTCTTCTTCTTCTTCTATTACTACAACATTATATGTTTAATAAAAAAATAATATAACTGTATACGATAATCGTGTGTTGAGCTACAAAGAGTGAATGAGAGAGTGAGAGACAGAGAGACAATATATTTTCCATTTGTTTGTTCTATTCTCCTGGCTTTTGCGTCATTAAATCCTTGCTTCTTTCCTTCTCTTTTGAATGAATCCTTTTCTGCTGATTGCTCGGCGATCGCTTCGTTGTACTAAAATCGCTAATTACAAGTATTTTATTCGTTAAATGCAACTACTCGTTAACTGTAACGAGTACGTAGTTTGGGTGAGTCAATGAGTATGTGAGTGGGTAAGTGTATGTGCAAGAGTGTTGCAAGGCTGAGTAGCGTTTGAATTTAAAAAGTTGGCATTCCACCCGAAAGATCGTCTTTTTTACAATGCTAAATCATATGTGTCACGGCCAGCTTTACAATCATTTCAAATTCTCAACAATACAAAACGATCTCATTTTTCACACAACCAACTCCAAATCTATAACGCTCTCTAGCCCATCATCAGCACATTTAATAATGATGCAGCAGTGGTGCTGGTGCCAAGACGGGTGCGTGTGCCAACACTGGTGCATGAGCGATCACTTTCGGTGCGGTCTTATGTACGATAGCATTAAAACCGTTATGATCATCGGCAGTGTAGTCAACGGTGCGCACTGAACCGTCGGGTTCGACCAGCGAGTATTGACCTTTGACCACGTCGCCATCACGCTCTTCAGCTTGCGATTTGATATCACCAGTGTGTGGATCCTTAATGCCATAGTTAAATGAGTATTTCGGGTATGCCTATGAGGAAAACATTAAAATACCATTAACACTTGTTGAGAGGTTAAATAACCAGGTATATATATTTTTAAATGCAAATTGATACTAATGGTCAACATACCACAGGTTCAGCATGCACAGCGTGTGCCAATACTGGCCCATGCGCTAATAACGGTGCGGGATAGTGGCCATATTCCACGGGCACTGCTTGGGCGACAGCAATGAGGAGAGCAATAGCAATGAAGTACTGTAAAAAAGTATATATGTATTTTTTAATGACTATCAAAACTATTTAGAGAAATTTTGTGTAATATTTCGGTCATAAATATGTTCTATCGGTTGTCTTTATCGCCAAGTGTAATATTAATAGTAACATAAAAAAATTCTAAAATGACCTTCAGTTTTGCATGTAACTGAATGAAACCTCATTGAAATGAGTTTGTATATATTTCTAGTTTATATATTGTAAAATGTCAAAATAACATATATGTATATTGCTTAATCGAATTTTTACTCTTGATTTGGATTTGGATTTTCTTAGACCACTGGAGCGTATTCCAAATTTATTTTAACCGAATTTTAATATAATTGAGTAAAAAATAAATCCAGTGATTATAGAATAATGAATGAAAGTTAGAATGAAGTGGATTCTCTATTTTGATTGTAAGTAGTTTTTAAGAACTTCTGGACTTTAATGAATGCTTCCCTTATATTTTATTTCGATAATACCATAACCTATTGGACCAGGTAAATTAAATTTTTCTACACTTTCGTTTCTAATATAAAACTAGATCTTTATAATTTTTAACTAATATTTTCAACGAATTTTGGATCGAAAAAAGCTTTAAATAGTTTTTATAACTCTTGAAAAGTAATTCAACACATTCAACGAAGACCAATTTTGTGATCTGTGAATCTTATAAACAACAATAGGTGTCTGGTCCATATGATCCAACAACGACATCAAAGGTTTAATTGAAATTTTTAAGGAATTTTTGATCAAAAATATTAAAAACAATTTTTATAACTCTTTAAAAGTAAAGCAATACATTCATGGAGAACCAATTTTGTAATCAACGGCACTTATAAGCTTAATATCAATGCTATCAAGCTCATATCAATGCCATTAAAAATACATATTTAGGGTATACAAGTTATTTTAAACTAAATTCGGGGTAATCTTGAAATCACTGTATTAATTACTTGTTTAGTAAATAGATTTTAAATGGGCAAATAAATTTTAAATTGCGGGATTCAAAGCATGAAATTAATAAATTTCTCTAAAGGTCTGAAGGAAAAAATAATTCAGGAACTCTTACTACTATCTTTGCATTTTAAAATCAGACAAAGAGTTTCAAAAAAGATATGTGTAGTTGGAAAAATTATCAAAATCTGCATAAAATTGTATTAGTAATCGACAAAAATTCCAAAAATATATAAAATGCCTTATAATTTCGAATATGAAACTTATAAATTATATTGGTGGCATTTATATACCTAACTGTTCTACAAAATTCAGAAAATGAAATTTTTGTTAACCAAAACTATTTAAGAAAGATTCAAAATCTTCAAGAATTTTTTGAGATTTCAAGAAAGATTTTTTTTTTAATTTCTAAGGTATCTTTTATATATATATAACAAATATATTCGAAGGTACTGCATTTTTTTCCATACATTTTTAGTTAATACAAAGAGATTTTCTTTTAATTTCAAGTTAATACACATAATTCTTCTAAAATGCTTTTATTTCATTCATTATTCCATTTTCTATGCATTTTTTTTTAAACAAATTTGGAATTATATACTTTTTTTTTACTGTTTTTACATTTTTGAAATATTTCTAAATATTATTTTGATAATTTTGTCTTGTTATATTTAAAAAAATTACATATTTTAATATACTTAAAGTGATTAGACGGCAACGTGAGATGTAGATAAAAGTGTAACGACAAAGGTATTATAGTTCAAGCGATTTAATTAGTACTTGCTTACAACAATGCATTTTTAAATTGATGCTAAACTGACATCAAAAGCATTTCTCTGTTTTATTTAATGAATTTCATGTAACATATTTTCTTTTTTTTGTAAAAAAGCTAAAAAAAAAGCAAAAGTTGTCAAAATATACATTTTTATATTTAAAGTCGAACAAATTTGATTTTTTCACAAACAAAAACTTCTTACTGAAAGTTCCACCCATATCCACTCTCTTTACAAAATACTCTTCCGCAGCAGTTTAAAAATTAAATTCAAAAGCAAATAGTCTGTAATTAATACAGTTCTCGAAATATACCAATTTTCACAACCAAATAACACGTAAAGCCAAATTTGCTCAAGAACACTCATAGTGAAATTCCCCGTTTCATAAGTTCATAAATTCTATTCATAAACCACTCAATTTTATTTCCAACTATTACACAAACATTTTTTACATTTCTTTAGAGTGATTAGTAGTGTATCTACTTCTTAAAGTATTTGTTCTAGATTTCATATGAAATCAAACCACTCAAAACCACATTCCAAGTCCACATTTCATACATTTTGTAGTGAATTTTAATTCTTCATACCTTCATTTTCACTCGAGAGAAAAACTTTTTTGTTCACAAATGAGAGCACACAAAGAACCCGAACGTTCTTATTTAATCGATTTAAATCGTAGTTACACACACACGGAGAGTACTTCGCGTTCTTAAGAGCTCACACCGCCAGTTGCAAGAAGTGCTGGAAACGTTTCGAATCGTTCGCTAGAAACCGTTGAACTGATGTCTACCTCCAATGACCAAAACCATTTATATACACTGCTAGGCCCCGAAAAGCCCACCGATCGCCGCAGAGATGCCGTCGCCAGATGCTGAACGGCAGAGGCGATGCTGGCTGTGGCAACACACAGCCAATACAGTTAACAGCAAAAGCAACAAAAGCAAAAGTACACGCAGTCGAAAACATATGAATGAAGCCAATCGCTAAAGAAGCAAATGTGTGGTGTGTAGTTACAGAGGAAGAAGAAGAAGAAGAAGTAGAAGAAGCAGAAGAAGCCGGCAACAGAGAGTGATCCGGCGATAAGCTGCCTGCAAACACTGTGGTGTTGCTGACAACAAAAACAACAACAAGAAGAGCTGGTGCAGCATGCAAGAGGCCTTTGAAGAAACCTACGTAAGTACTCGCAGCCCAGTTGCTGAGCAGATCGGTTTCGGGCTGAAATGAATCGCGTCGTCGAACGGCAAAGGTGCGCCCAGGTGGCTGGCAATTGACAAGAGCCGGCTTAGTTGGTGTTTGTGGCAGGTTTACTATACCTAAGTTGTTTGCAGTTTGATGTAGTAGTTGCGCGTGTTGTTGTTGTTGTTGTTGTTGTTGTTGTCTGCATATGTGTGTCATTGAAGCCATTGCGTTTGCGGTATGCATACTCGCACTCACCTACTGGTCATACGTGTATGCGCAAATGTAATCGTCATTGTTGTTGTTGTTGTTGTTGTTATTTATGGTGTTGTTTTTGTTTTTCGGTCGCACAGAATTAGGTGGATTTGAGCATAAATGCAGCGAGAATTGGGTTATCCACTTACAAAAGCGGCAAAAATGTGCTTTTGAATTCGTTTTCTTTTGCGCTGTGCAGTGGAAATATTTTTTTGTATGTGTGTGCGTTTGTGCGTGTGTGTGTATGTGTGCATACATCCATAATATAAGCGCTCACACATGTGCAATTTGCGGCAAAGAACTTCGGTAGGCGTTGGTGCACTCGCTATTGGAGTTGAATACACTTTTTATGAACTCTTTTATGGTTGCTATTGTTGTTACTATTTAACGGTGACTTTCGATTACTCAATAAGGTTTTTTGTGCACCTAATTGGAAAGCCGTAAAATTGAAAGTGACTTCGTTCGGCAAGGTGATTTTTTTGGTCTTCTCACAATGGTTAATGCAGAGATTGACAGGCTGCACACAGATTCATTCTCTATATATACATATATATGTATATATTTACATATATACTTAGGAATGTAATGCTTGACCAATTACATATACCGAAATGTTTAGAAAGGAATGTTGGAAAAACTTTATAGTCGCTATTATGCTATTATATAATTTACGATATTAACATTCATTAATCTTTACTAGTTACAAGATCTTACCAAATTTTTGATACGTATGCTTTAGAAATTATTTTGAATTATTGTTCGAAATCCATTAAACAATTCCACATATAATTGAAAGTGCATACCTTAGAGTCGACCTGCAGACGGGAAATCCAGCTCAAAGCATGAATAAGATATATGAATATAGTAACTTAGAGGTCTCGACAACCTTTTATTAGATATATGTAGGCAAATTTAAGTTTTACTTAATTTTATAAGATTAAAATCAATCGAAGGCGCGAATATACTGTGTGCACAATCATTTATAACGGTTTGTAAAACTTGAATGCCTTAGACACTGGCTAATTTATTCAGTTAATTGTATATGCTTTGAAAGCCTTAATTCAGTACAATTCTAACTATGGATTGCTTTATACCGAAACAACCTGCCGAAATAGTGACGTTATATATTATATTATATGTAGTCGTGTATATCGTCCAAAACATATTGTCTGTCCACTGTCTGACAACACTATTTTTATCGTTTGGAGTCGACTTTTGTTAAGGACGCGATAGAATGACATCATCAACATGCAGTTTATTAACTGCAGAGATGCTAGAGTGAACTAATTACAGCTATCAGGGTGAATGTTGTCCAAAATCCAAAGAGCCATAATATTACATTTCACACTCCCTGGCGGCTTTACTTTATTTGGTTAATAAAAATTGATTCCAGATCCTTGAAACGCTGTAGTAAGATCAAAAGGCCCTATATGTGCCGGTGTTTGTACCAAAAACAACGTTGCGTGAAAAGGGCTTAGTTGTAGTAGGATGGCATATCATGTCACACTGCGAATCAAGCTATTCACTTTTTTGCAACAAAAAATTTCGTAGACGTCTGATGTAAAAAAGAAGCGACTTAAACTGGCCGCGCAGCTCTCTATATTTGCTTCCTTTAATTTCTTTCTATGTGATTATTTGAAAAGCAAAGTGAAAGTTTCCTGTTGTGAGTTCTCCAGTTTAAAAGATTTTATTTATTTTTTAAGTTACTCAATATTAACATACCAACTTAAAAGAGGCCTCAACCTGGACATATTTTCAGCAGAAATATCCGCCAAAAGTAAATATAACGTACGAAGAATATTCAATTGTTATACAATAATATATATATAAATATGTAAAATATATATAAGCCTTTCCAAAAAAGAAAAATTTAAATAAAAGAAATAAAAATGAAGAATCTTGCATACACGTACCTTTGTCTTCATAATTGTCTTCAACGCCCTTTCCCTTATTTCCCTTATATAGGCATATTATTTTTCAAATAAAACTGCTTGCAGATTATATTACCTCGCACCACAGAATTATTAGCACCGCTTCCGCCAACGCATGCATATAAATCATAGTATTCTTATACTCATACTACATTCCTCTAGGTATTTTCATGGAAGAACATGAATAAATAGAAGTGTAAGTGACGCTGAGTCATTTTGCATTCATTGTAATATGAAGGTGATTCGAAATTGTATGGCTTTTTGAATAGGTATTTAATCAATTATGAAATTTCTTGTAATAATTTGATTGGACTTGAAAAATGCAACCATATGTTAAAATTTTCTATGCATGTATATAATAGCCGTTTAAATGTCTGCTGAATAATTAATTTAGCATCGCTTCCATTTAAGGTGTGCGCCAGAATGTTATCCTATAACCAGAGATACATACACGTTTAAAGTTGACTCTGATCGGTGAAAGGTTATTAAGAGAAACTTCTTACATGCGTATACATACAAATACATACAAGACGTTCACAGGTTTACCTTTCTCTGCCAAAGGCAAAATTTAATTTAAAATTAGGAAACATTTTTTAGTCTTCAAACCCTTCAATAAACCACTTTGTGTTTGTATGAACTGCTGCTATATATTATTCGTGGTCTCATAAAGCACTCGAAACAAAAAATTAAAGTCTATCAGAATAAGTATTCGCGTTTTCGTCTGACTTCTGATTCTTAACCGAAATAAATGATAGAACTATTAAAACTGTCCTCTTTGGACTTACGAACTTCTCTATGAAAAGATATGATTTCGTTATTGAAAAGAGGCATAAAATCATTTTTTAATATATGTATATGAGAACAGTTGCTGAAAATCACAAATCAAAATAAAGTGATCTAATGCTAAGTTAAAGCAAGTCAGTTATCTAAGAGAATTAAGTTATAAATTATTACCCAAATTACTTCTAATAAAATGGATGTTTAACAGCTGTCAATCGAGTTTGTAATGAGTAGATAGGTTTTAATTCAAGAAAGTAGAAAAAATAGAAATTAGTCCGATTGTAAACGTATTACTGTTTTTCTTTATCCCCCGAGCCTTTTCTCGTTTAATAATAAATTACTCAATTTAAAAGATTTAAATTACATTTTTTGGCCAAATAAAAATTTAGGCAATTAAGTAGTCAATTAAGAGACAATTAGTTAATTGTGTATTTATTCAGTAAATTGCGAAATAATTAAAGTTATATTTTGTTTAAATTTTGCTTAAATTTGCAATTTGATTGAAACTACGATAGAATTTAAATATAATTTTGCCTTAATTATATGCCGTTTTGAATGCAGTAAAAACCGCAAATTAAATAACACCTTACTATTAAATTTTATGCTAATTGTGCTGCTTAATTTTCAACTCAAACCTTAGGAAAATAAATTTCTTATAAAAATTTTCTTCTATAATTATATGCTGAGTAAGAGGTCCGAATTCAAAAGCATGCCTCGTGTCCAATTAGAGCTACCCCAACGTAGCATTACAAGGGACTGCTAATATAAGATATGCAACACCATATTTTGATTGCAAGAGGCATTTAATGATATTTATAAAGATATATATTTTCCATATGCCACACATGCCACTCAGAACTGTGCATGTACTGGTAACTATAAATTCTTCATGCAACACAAAGTTTAGACAAATACGAGTGGGTTTTCGTGCTTTTGTGCTCCGGCATAAAAATACAAAAATAAAAAAAATGCCGCATAAGAGGCGTGTAAAGTGGCATATATAATATTTTGCATTTAAAATTTAATAATAGGAAAAATTCTATTATCATGCTTGGCCTGTTGATTAGCTTTTGACAAACGGCGAGGCAATAATAGCTTGGCATGCCTTGTTGCAGCCCTGACTTTTATGCTTTTTGTTTCGTGTGCATTCATAATACTGTGGACATATCCGTTCATTTATGTATGTGTGTGCATTTTTAGTTTTTATGATTTTTGGCTCGATGGCTCTTAGTCCCCATAAATTTGCTTGACTCCTGTGAGCTTGGCCGACGTTTAATTCTCCAATTCTGTATTTAGAGATATAAATATATAGAAGCATGCAGCACTTGCGCTTAAAAAGGAATGCCCATGTATTTCTTTAATTTCAATATGACATATTCGAGCGTAATTATGAATTTTCCTGTCGCCGCTAATATTTTTATGATGCTTTCCTAAGGCAGTAAAATAGTACGTAGCCTAGGTAATAGCTCAGTTGTCGCTAATGTTGGCGCCTACAAGCCTCATAATGACACCACTATGCAAATCTAAGTGGTGCGCATATTACTCGGTATTTGTATTACTGCAGTGTACCCAGTAGTAACTCGGTGCGATTCTTGACCGTGGTCGGAAACTGAATATTTTGAAAATATCATTGCTTCAATGTCTTTCTCTCAGTCTCTCTCCCTCTCTCTCTCTCTCTCTCTCTGGCTATGAAATTCAACCAATATCTTCCATATAAAAATTGTAGGCATTAGCGAAAGTGGATTTTCTGTGAAACAATCGATGCAGGAGTCAAGACAAACAAATTCAATTTTTTTTTGAGAATTTGGATATAATCTATGTCGGATTTGCTTGAATAGCTGTTACTTCTTCTCTTATTATATCATCACATTTGATCGACAAATATATTTTGTCAGATAATTAAGTTCAAAACGGGAGATTTGGTCCACACATAGCCAACCGCAGTGAAATCTTTAAAATTATATATTATAAAATACAATAGTTGTATTTAAATACCGTTATTTCTTCATTTTCAAACCATAAAGTAAGAAAATCGTGAAGCGGATCAAGTCTACGGCGGATTGCTTATGTTGTCGCGGGAACGAAAAAAAAGAAATGCAATAAAGTGGACCACACCCATACTTTTTAATTAAAATTCATCGTATTTACGTCAGTAAAGCTATAATTATCACCCCTCACGTATAATTCTAATATTAGGCACATTTTTTGCATACTCGATAGTTTTGAGATGTACCGTTATAGGGAGAGCGAGCGTGGTTACTACCAAAACTTTGTGAGAGCTTGTTAAACAATATATTGTTAAAGAATTTCGCTGGAATTTATCAGCAGTTGACAAAAGTGGGCTGTACCACGTCTATTTTTTAACATTGAATAATTCAAATATCTCTCTATAATGACATATCTTATACTAAGTACATATATAACATATATTTATGAGTGACTATGTTTGAACAATTTTATTTATTTTCTTAAATTATGCCGGGCGTTAATAATAATAAAAAAAAATTTAACGGGCGTCACCTTCATTCGTGTAATGCAACACATACCACTATGTGGACTGTAAGAGCCACATGCAACACTTGAGCACTTCTACTTCTACTCTACAACACTTCTACTAATTGATCCCATCCAATTTGATTACTGGGTTTGTAGTACACATGTACCTTTGCATGCATCAGCGCGCGAGTGCCTATGTTGCAACAACATGTGGCAATCAAATTCATTTTGTATCAAAAAGATATATAAAAATCACTGAGGTAGGCATTAAATTACCACCTCGCCTTGTGGACCTGTTGACTTGGCAAAAGCAAACACAACAAAAACTACAAAAACTACAACAATTACAATAGAAGTATGCGCGGCTGAAGCGAAGCGATAGCAATATCAGTCATTGCAATGTGGCAGATTGGAACGAATGCATCAGATTGCTGCAACATGGACGTATACAAATCAGCGCCTCGTTGAGCTCAGCAGCGATTTGTCGATTTGCAACATCAAGGCGAATTCCACGTGCGTACGTCGACATTACTATCAGGTATATGTAGGTGTGTGTGTGAGCGTGTTGACTGTGCGTAAGCGATTTCAGCAATAATAATTGCTTGTACTGCAAACCACTGTCATATTGTCATTGCTGTTGTTGCTGTTTTAGTGAAATATAATCGCCCTGCAAAGCGCACTCGACTATTTGGAGCAACAATAAAAAAAAAATTAAAAGAAAAAACAATAACAACAAAACCTCAAATATCATAAGATGAATATAAACCTATTATATTCCTGCCAATTTCATTCCACTCTTTGTTGCCGAAGTATGCATAATTTTTTTTGTGATTTGACTTATGCACTTTTGCACTTAAAGTTTTACGAGTATTTTATAGTTTTTGTGTTCTCGCTTGGCATATTTGATAAAGTGATGGGATTTGCTGGCGATATTTCTGACTGTACACACATTCATTTACGATCATGCCACTGTTGACCAATTTTGGTTTTTCTGCATGCCAAATGACCCTGTAGGAATTTTGTCTCACTACCAAAAAATTTTTGCAGAAAATAATTTTCAAAGAAAATGCAGACATGTCAAATTATTTTATCTAAAAATTATTTAACAAAAAAAAATTGTTAGTTTCCTCAATTAAAAATTGGACACAAATGAAAACTATTCAAAATTTGGATGCTGAAAACTGACGTTTTGAATTGAGAGCTTGCGAAGGTCAAGTGCTGATCACCTTTGCCCACAATTATGACCGTCTGGATCAACATTTAGACAAGGTGAAGTCTGAACTTTTTAACCTTAAATAAACCTTTACTTACTTCTATTTCAAGTTTAAATCTGCATTGAACCCATAAAATCATCTTTAGAAACTCAGCCAAGCATTTTTGTGTGAGTGGAAATCAGGGCAGTTAATATCAGTATAACATGTCCTGCTGGGTATGTTCAATTTATTCTCCATTACACATGCTTGGTCCAAAGAACTATTGTTCAAAAATTTAAATACGCTCACGAAAATGCATCTACACACAAATACAAATATACACATAAATGGCATAGATTTCTATAGCATTCAAGTGATTTGCAAAGTATGCGTTCGACAAGACACGATTTATGTCTCACCAAATTTGGCGAATGCAGTGCGTGGTCAGCATTTGTGGCCTTTCTTACTTTAGCACTGCTCGAAAATATGCCAGTCTATAAGGTCAACTGTGCTGAAAAGCGATCAGGCACTTCAACGTAACGAAAAGAACGGAAATCAAAGTAAGAATTGTTCCATAAATAGTTTATAAAAAAATTTGGCAAACTGAAAGAAACGAGGGTAAGAATTGTCAATTACAGAATGAATAAAAGTATATATCTGATAATAAATGTGTGGCTGTTGAAAACTTTTAACTTAATTCCTAATGGAAGACTTTTAATTTTCACCCAATATTATTGTAAGGATCTATATAGAAGCTATTCTTAAGTATTATTTTTACAATTTTTTACTATTTGATGCTGATGTTGGACTCGAAATCCTCGAACGATCAGTCATGTGGGAGCTTCCCAATTATTCGTATAATTTGAGTAAATGAAGTGGTCAAAGTAAGATCAACAATGGACATTGAAAAGACATAAACATTGAAAAGACACAACTATTTCTATTGTCTATGGGAGACTGTACTGAATGTTTCTGAGTTCGAAGGGATGGAAGGGACGTTCTTATTTCTAAAGCACTTTGTTACTCAAAATAGGGAATCAGTTACTCTTAGTCTATTTCTGCCCCCAGCTTCAGTTACTAGAGGCACTCTAAAGTCTTTCATGTCGGGAGATGAAGCAGTTTTTGCTTTACATTCGGTAAGATATTAAGGAAGTAGTGGGTAGTAGTAGTAGTAGTAGTAGTAGTTAATATTCTGGGTACAAGGTACACGCTAAAAAGGTTATTCACTCATTTGCAAATATGTAATATATGTATACACACATGAAAGGTTAATTTAAAAGTATTTTATTTCAACCTAACCTATTGTTTTACTTTGTATGCAATCAACTTCGCTTTATTGAGCTCTTTTCCCGTTAGTATTTTCTATTAGCTTTCTCAAATTATTCAACTAATTTGTATCTTCTGACAATAAGAGAGGGTACACAGGGTCTCCCATTCTCTAAACTTTGTTATGAATGGAAACCAAGAGGCCTGCCATCAATTCCAGCACCTACACAATTGTTGAAGAACAACTTTTTGAATTTTAAATGAAATCGAGACAATAAATTTTTCAACCGATCACATTATTATTTTATCTTCATTCTCAAATATTAGCCTCCTCGATGAATTGTGTGCAACATCTTTCAGCATATCAATCGAAGAAGAAGCAGCGACTTCTTTGGCTCGTTCGTATCGCTATTATTTTATATTTTATTTATTTTTTTCTCTCTGGTAGAAAAACTGGAAAACTAATGCTCTTTTAACAAGCAACTGTAAAAAACCACAAAACATCAACTTTTAAATGCCTAACAGCATAAAAATTATCTGCTAAGTGTGCACAACTTGGCATTGTTGCCTCCATCGCAATTTATTGTTGTATTTTTTATTAACTTTGCATTTTTTTTTAGTGTGTTTTTCTTTTTTAAGCATCAACAACTTCAATTAATTAACAAATAAATAAGCAGCGGCTGTGTCCACAACAGCATGCAACATCAGTTGCAGCTTCATCAGAGGCACGTACACCAAACAATATAAAACATTTATGCAACAACAGCGTGCAACATGATGACTTCTTACCGCTTGCTGATTATTTTATTTATCTACAGGTTTGTTGTCATTTTTGTTGTTGTTTTGAAGAGATGCGGCAATTTTTAATGCCGACACTTCTAGTTTTTAAGCGCATTTTCAAGCAATTACCACGAAACGCAGCGGCTCAACATCAACTTGGCGAACAAAAGGCCAAAGATGGTCATGCAAATTACCGTAATTGTAGATTTAAAGAATTTTGCCAATTTGTTAAGGCAACCAATAAATCTGTGACTTTTTGCCGAATTACATGTGGATATAAATGCATGTATATACGTGTGTATGTATATGTTGGTGTGCTCATTTTTATGTGTAATCGCCCACTCACTAGCGATATAAATGAATTAATTAGAAATAGTATACATATAAGCAGCGTATGACGATAGCTCAATAAGTTCGTGATACTCATTTAGCTATATACAGAAAATAATTTCGACTTTTGACCAATGTGTTGCAAAAACCCAGGAATGAGATAGTGTATTTTGTTTCTATTATGTCGAGTTCTGACGAAATTTTTTTTTTAATTCAATGTTTTTTCTTTTTTATAAATTTTAAATGGGTGGCAACCTTCCTCAAATAAATCTGCGCAGGAATCCTGTTTAAATTCTTTCAGCTTGACGCCTATATTGTGATACTTTATACTTTTATATTATTATTTTAACGATATATCAAATTTTGCACACAGATGGCCACACTTCTCAAAAAAATATTTATCTCTAATACATATTTAAACACTTTAGTTTAATAACATTATCGAAAATATTCGTTTACCTTGTAAATTTTATTGAATTAAATCTTTGAAAACAGTGGCAGCCTTCTTTTCAAATATTTACAGCTGTAAGCATTTTCCAACCTCTTTAGTTTGTAGATTTTCTTTTCCTTAAACATTTTTGACCCTAAATTTTAAATAACCATATGGTAATTCTCTAACTTTGTTTTTTTGGACACCATGCGAATATTACACCGAACAATAAAAAAATATATATATTCAACACGGTTAGCTATGTCCGCGACAAAGGGTATGCATCAGTCAAAACAATTCTCAATAAAAATTACGCCCTTAAAGTAGACAACCTTAGAGACAATACCAGCACTATAATGATTATCCTAATTTTCTATATACCTTACTCGGCAGTTATGTAGTACCTGTAGTTCCTTTAGTGAATATCTTTTAGTGGGCGCAATCTAGTTGTGGAGCCCTTTCCAACCTTGAAATGGTCGAGAAGTATTCTTTGGTGACTCACTTTACAAAGTGGAAGTGTTTTTCACCAGACTTAATTCAAGTTTCGGATTCGGTTAATTTTTTTCGGCGAGCTATTAGTTTATTTGTGGAGTGCTTCTGTTAGTTAACAGTGACATTTCGTACTTTCGCAGGTGGGGTCTGTAATTCAAGTTCTCTCTCATATTTTTCATGATAAAATCTCAAAAAAAATCTCGCATAAAAGACTAATTTAGTATAAATCACATCGATTAAGTAAGATAAAGCAGTACATCGCTAATGATTTCGATTACTAAGTAAAATGTTCAGCTAGTCCGATAGCGTACATGCTTCTCGAAGGACTGAAAGAATTCTGTCGAAAAATCGGTCTGTACGAGAACTAAGTTGAAGTTAAGCGATCATAAGTCTTCTAGGATTTTTTCATAACAGCGACCCCATTAATCGAAGAAAAGATGAATTAAGTTTAAAACCGCCGACTTAGCAAACCATCCTCTTATATGAAGTTGCAAATGACCAACCACACAAAATACCGTACGAGCACCTTACAACAACTGTGGAAGTGTGTCACCAATGTTTCCATTGTGTTCAGCTCTGATTCATTTGTCGCCAGTTAAGTATGCGAGTTTAACATCGAATTGCCCTCCACGTAAGCACCTCCCTCTGATCCTACATCGATAAATATTTAAGCATTTTTTAATGCCAACATCGGCGGTCTGTGTGTGAGACAAACGCATTCAAATGATGGGAAAATTCGGTGAGCATAAAAAGGTAAGCAAAAATAAAACCAACAAAAAGTGAATTAAAAAAGTAAATACTCACAGCAACTAGCAGTTAAATGTCAAGTGAACTTGTTTAGTAACCACGAAAGAAGAACGAAAATTAAACAAGTAGAGCTTTGATTGGTAAAACAGCCAGTTGGCTGCTTAAATGGCACTGAATGGATGATTTAACTGTCTGTTGGCGCGTTTAACAGTCCAGTCCAGTCCAAGTGCAGTTTAAATGTGACTGCATTTTTTGTTAAAAAATAAAAACCGATGGACTAATATGATAAGCAATGATGCTTAGCAGAGATTTAGTTGCTATCTAACAGTTAGTCATAGAAGTATAGTGACATATAATGTGCAACATTGTAGATCACAACAATTTCTTCTCTGATGGCGAAAGATAAAACGATCGCATTTTCGCTATATAAACTAAGCGCTGATGTTATTATTCCCTCATGTGTGTCAAACACACATTTACGAAGGCAGTACAGATTGTTCCCAAAGATCCCAAAACAATCAATCCTCTACAGATAAATTCTCATAGAAAGCCAGAAACTCGATCTCGAATATAAGACGGATATTTTGATGTTAGAAAGCTTTCTTTCTTTATTGATGCTTGTTTTATTTATTGAGGAATTGAAGAATCTGGTGTAGCTTAAAATGATGTCATTTGTGAAGTAGGTGTGGTTGTTGTTCGATTTCGCCTCGCTTGATCCCTAGCCTAACCACAGCTGACCTCAAGCTTGACCTCGTTTGCACCCTTGGTTGCTTCACCTGATCAATAGGATTTATAATAATCGAAAATTTAGAATTTAAAGAAACAGAAATTTCGATATTCGAATTTTATTTATTTTCCGTTTGTATCGGAATACCGGAATATTTGGTACATCCTCCTATTTGAAAGGTCTAGTTTATTTATAAAAGGAATCTATAAAAGAAAGCTTGCTTTATCAAATTGGCTTTGAGATTGAGGTTGAGTTTGAGTTTGAAGTTGAGGTTGAGAAAGTCTGGAAGTTTAACATTTAAATATTTTTTATTGTTCGTTCGTTTGAATAATTTGCTTCAAAAAAGCTTTATCCATATAAATTTTTTTCAAATTTTGGTAAATCTGAAATCCAAATTAGTTTGTAAAAGCTTTTCATTTCAAACGCTTATTAACCACATTGTGGTTTATCATTCATCACTCTCATATCATTCTCATATTAATTTGTTGCATTGTTGCACTCAGCGCATTCAAGTTAAATACATGCCAAAGCAATTGTTGCAGCGCAACTAACGCTTATTTATAGCTGACTTGTTTTTGTTGCAATGCGGTTTTTTTTTAATATTGAATTTCATGCTTTGTTATCGGTTGCCATTTCATTTGTTTTGACTGCGAGACGCTTCTCGTTTCACTTACCTTTTACTCTTTCCCTCTGCAACATTTATTTTTGTATCAACAGATTGTTATTGTTGTGTTTATTACAGTTATTTCACGGAGCAAAAAAAGCATCGGCCACAAGTGTCTGCGCACTTACTGGCCAACTAGCCGATTAAGTAGCCGGTTAACAGCGTCTGTGTGTGTCTGTATGTTTACAGGCTAGACGAAGCAAAAGCAAGAAATAAAAGTGAAAATGCAAACAAAGAAGAAGAAAAGATTATCAGCGAAATTTGCTGTTGTCTGCAGCGTAGCCGGTCGCCACGCTTGGCTTACTGCCTTGCTTGCCCATTTTGAGCGGCAACAGCCGCAACAAAAGCAACAAAGATAGCCACTGAATAGAAATCAAAAACAAAGCCGTCGTTATGCAATTATCACCGAAGCTGGAGAAAAAAATCACATAAAATATGCAACAAATTAGACAAGGAAAAATTTGGAGGTAAAGAAATTTAAATCACTATCAACAACTTACATATATACGTGACAACAAATATATTTAGGAAAGATTATTTAGCCGATGAGATTTTTATGAAAGTGGAATCTGCGTTTTCCAAGAGCCATCCTACTATTGGTTATGTTATTAGGGGTTAGAGTTAGGCTAATTGAAATGAACTTAGTATAAATTAGTTTGCCTCTAATTAAGTGGCTAAGGACCTAGATGGCTTCAGTGATGATGCACTGTGAGCTGTCGAATAAATTTACGGCGGGGATTGGACAAGGATTAGCAGACGATTAATTGTTGCTTTTATACCTTTTTCTTACGAAGGAGAGGATGAGCTTACAATTGAAGTTGAATTTGCGGTTGAGATTGAAGTTGAGGTTAAGGTTGAGGCTGAGGTTGTGGTTGAGATTGAGGTCGAAGTTGAGGTTGAGGTTGAGATTAAGATTGAGATTGAGATTGAGATTGAGATTGAGGTTGAAGTTCAGGTTGAGGTTGAGGTTGAGGTTGAGGTTGAGGTTGAGGTTGAGGTTGAGGTTGAGATTGAGGTTGAGGTTGAGATTGAGGTTGATGTTGAGATTGAGGTTGAAGTTCAGGTTGAGATTGAGGTTGAGGTTGAGGTTGAGGTTGAGATTGAGATTGAGATTGAGATTGAGATTGAGGTTGAGATTGAGGTTGAAGTTGAGGTTGAAGTTGAGGTTCAGGTTGTGGTTGAGGTTGAGGTTGGGATTGAGGTTGAGGTTGAGATTGAGATTGAGAATGAGATTGAGATTGAGGTTGAGGTTGAGGTTGAGATTGAGATTGAGGTTGAGATTGAGGTTGAAGTTGAGGTTGAAGTTGAGGCTGAGGTTGAGGTTGAGGTTGAGGTTGAGGTTGAGATTGAGATTGAGATTGAGATTGAGATTGAGATTAAGATTGAGGTTGAGATTGAGGATTGAGATTATTCAGATTGACGAGATTGAGATTAAGTTTGATATTAAAATTAAGAAAAGAATTTAAGTTGACGGTAAATTGTTTGCTTTCTTATGCCTTCCTTGCATTACCCGAGGTAAGGTTCATTTGTCTTAAGCAATATTTTTATTAGCTATCCTCAAATTACATAAAAACTTTAATATTTCGGCTATTAATACATCAAGAATGTAGAATACATCTCACATCGCTGTAACCTTAAAATGAACTGCTTCTGGTCTCTTAAAGTTTGCACATGTCACTAGCAAAAGTCAAAGCTTCTAGGAATTCCCAAAAACAGACGTTGAAGTACATCTACTTTCATGTAAAGCAATGCGCAATTACTATGATTTATTTCCACATTCATTTGTACAACAACAATTCCCCATAGATATTCTACCACATATTTCTGCCATCTTTAATTGCCTTCTTATTGTTCGTTTTATCTGTGTTTTCTTTAATTGCTTGATTTTTTCAAGTTAAAAGGTGGATGCAATGGATTTTGTTGTTGTTGTCGTTTTTTTCCATCTGTGAGTTTATTTGTTTAATTGGAACTGTTCGAGTGACCCCGTTTGCCAAATTGTCAGGCGGTAAATTTATGTTTTTGCCCAGCGCAAACCATTAAAATTTCCAAACATTGCCACAGCTTTGGCAAATGTGCCCGGCTGCACAATGCAACAGTGCACGCAAAGAAACGTGCAACAAACGCAGCAGACGTCTCAAGACAAAGTATATTGTGTACTGTATACTGGTATACCGGTATACTAGATGATTGGCTCCAATAACCATGGTGAGGTTACTCATAGGCAAACATATGTATGTATGCATCTATGGTTGTTTTTGTGGTAATATAAAAAAGAAACATGTTGTTCTTGCTGTGAAAATGTCAGTAGCTGTAGCAGTAGCTAAGACAAATTGCAAATTCCCACAAACCTAGAATTTTAATTTTTTTTTTTTTCAATTTTGGGTGAAAAAGGTATGAAAAAAATATGCATATAGCATTCTGCTACTAAGAATATGCAAATATGAAGTCTCGGGCCTTCCGGTTGGGTGAGTGGAAAGCTGGTCTTCATAATGTGTGAGTGTTAAATAGATGATTGTGGAATATTTAGGCTGATTTTTGGCATTACTTCCTAAACAAACTTCACTTGTCACCCTTTTTATCGGCTTCACCTTCACACCAAGTGTGAAGTCACCACACTCATCTCATCGAGTGCTTTCTAAATTTATTATCAAACTCATTATAATTATTCGATGAAATCTCTTCACTCTGAAATTTCTCTCAATCTTTGTATTATACCGTCACAAATTGTATCGGTTTACAGCGTATTGTATCATAGTGCGAAAGTGTCAACATTTTTGAAATATATTAATTTTTTATTAAGACAAGTTTATTAAACCACTAAGCAAAACACCAACAAAATCAACTTTACCTCATTCAACTATTGGAGCCAATATGTAGTTGCAACTTTTCCTCAATGACTTAAGGCATCAGTCAGACAGTTATACGTAAATATGTTTGTATGTATTTCATACTAAAGTCAAGTAAGTGAGTGTGTTGGCAATATGTGCGCCATTAAACGAAAGTAGATCAATATGCGACTAACGCTGATGGTGAGTAACGATTGCGCAGGCGCGCTGTCATACTGACAGCTGAGAGTGGACACATAGATTTACTTATGCACATGAATTATATAAGTGTGCGCTGCAATAGGTGCCTTAAAAAAGAGGAAAATTCATGTGCAATAATAGAATTGTTGTAAAAAAGAAATCTTGCGATTAACTCACTAAGTCCATGTAAGATAGTTTTAGCTAGCACGTGGCGAAAAGTAATAAGTTGCTAATGTTAAGATTAATTTAGATTAGGTTAGGATAATCTAACTAATTTTCATTGCTCCTACAGAAAAGGGGTATCTTGAGATCGTAATGTTAATGTTAGAGAATCTTGAATATAAGCACGACAAATATTTCTTGAATCAGTTTGGAAACACATCCACACCTCTCATTCCGCCAATGCTGAGCACAGTATTGAAATGTTATACATGTATAATCATATTTGGGTCTTGTAGATAGAGACATCTAGAGATAGTAAAAAAGGGATGTAGCGCTCATAAATTCACCTCATATCTTTATAGAAAAAAGCTTCGGTGGAGCAATATTTTATAGAAGTAATAATATAGTTTAAGGTGAAATGTTGGTGTATGTTAAGGTGTATATGTTGCTGCATATATAAAGATTACACTTTTTGGGGAGAGCTTAAATATATATCTAAACTTGCTATACTATAGTTACTGTAGGAAAAACCCTCTTCTACCAAAATAAAGTCACTTATACCGTCCTTATATATGACATATATATATCGAAGGCACTGGACATCACTCATAGAGAGTCAATCACACCAACTGCGTTTGTATCACTTCACTAACTCTCTTCCCATGCAAATGATGTAAATGATCTGGGAGACACTCATGAACTAAAGCAAACGAAGAGCTAAAAATAGTGTACTTGTTAAAAACCTACTTTCCAAACATGGCCGCGATATAGTAAAGATATCTCTACTGTATTCGACAGCAACAACACATATCGTAATCGAATGGTAGCTACAAGGGCTTTACTTACCTTTAATCTGTGATTATTGATGGCATGCTTGCAACAATGAAGTTCACTAGATGTATGTGCTCTTCTTCTAGGCTAGTAGTGCAACTGAATAATTTTTTATAAACCAAACCTGATGTTTTTTGTTGCGCTATGCGCCAGTGCTGATAGACGAAACATACCATGGCTTCGGTCTTCGAGGGGTCAATTATAAAATGGACTTGGCTTATCATAGTGTTACGAATCTGAGAGAAATAATGTTTATAAACACGTCTAGTTCGTTCCGCCTCTACTTAACCTAACTTAATACACAATTTATTATAGCGGCAATTAGCTCGTGTTTACAGCATTTTTCGCAGTAGAGCTCGTAATTAACCGCTCATAAAAGCAAAATGTTGCAAGCATGTCGTCACACTTGCAAATTGTATATATGTGTGAAAGTGCACGCACTGCTAACACCTGCACCACATACACACACATACACACACACACCACCACAAAGGCATATGTACAATAAAGAAATTACGAAATCGCACTAAAATTAGGTTAGCAAGTAAGTAAGCGAGTTTACTGCTTATTATTATTACCGTTATTGCGACTCTTGTTGTTGCGAATTTCCACGCACACACATACGCACACGCTCAGATGCATATGCGCGTATTCGACGAGTGGGCAATTTGACTTTTTAATTGATAGATCCAGTTTGTTATGTTCGCCTGTCAACACTGGCTATTTTGGCCACAACGGCCTAGCTAACGGTGCGCGAGCATAAGCGGCGACACGCTTGCACTTTGTGAATGGAGACTTGTGTCAGCGTCCAAGCATCTCGGGCGTTACATATTATCGCCCAATATACGCTCATGTCAATACGTTTGCTTATGTAATCGCGTTGAGCGTTATGCTGACACACACACACACACACACACACACGCACACATACAAATTTAAATTAGTGCCTCATGATGCATATCTCAGGCTTATTAGAAAATTTGATAAAATATTTTTCACAGCATTTTCAAATTTCAAAAGTGATCAAAGTTGATTTTGATTAAATGATTGTCAACCAGTTGGTTGATAACAAAAAAAAAAAAAAAAAAAAAAAAACACCACCACGTTACGCCTATTTTTAGCCGCTACGCATGTAATTGAAAGCTTGCGAAACATTTATACAATTTAGTTTGCGGCGTTGAATTGCGTTGCGTATACGCCGCGGTGTGCCGCACCCAAATGATTACAACCGCAGCAAATGTAGAGCACTACACGGACTCACTCGCACACATACATAAGCTTTTTGTGCTGATTAAATGATTAAAGACCGAAAATGTTTAACTTAATTAGCGCCAAAAATAAGAAAAATAAGAAAAATTAGAAATTACGAAAAATCCGCAACGAAAAAGTCACAAATTTGAAATGTAATTATTCTTGTATTATTCCATACGAACGAGTCGCTCCTCTGTGACTTACGCAGTTCAAGGATATAACAGTCACATTCGTGTAATCTGGCAAAACGCAAATTATGATTTGGCGCTCTAGATAGTGTGACAGGCAATTCTGCAGATTTCGAGAAGTTTTCTTGCTCACAAGTTTAGTATGAATGCGTGTATGTATGTGTGTGTAAGCTAACGTACAAACGAAATCAATTTATTTTGCAGCTTTTAGAATGTTGCACTTACTTTTTCTGCTGCCATAGGCATAGATATATACATTCCTTAACCGGTGAATATATATATAAATAGAATATATGCATCTATACATACAAACATACATACTTACATGCATATGTACAAACCTTCACTGTGCGTTTTTTCGCACGCCACCCGAAAGAGATCAACGGTTTGCCATGATCGATTCGACATACAACTGACAGGTGGGACGTACTTCGCGTAGTTTTTTAACGGCTAATCCTTCTGTTGCTTTATTGATAATTATTTTTTGATTTCAACATCAAACGCACAGTAGATGAAAATTGTTAAAATAGTGGAAAGTAACAGAAATGGGATATAATCGGTCGGTCGGTACTACAGAATAAGTATAATATAGAATAAGAATAATAAACTCAAGCAAAACTTTTTAGCAAAGAAAATTAAGTTGCGCTAAATGGTATAAGAACCACGTTTTATTTATAAAAGCAGAATTCATGGAAAAGGCTGTCAGTTGAAAGATATAGTAACTGAAGTAGTAAACTCAATGTTTATAATTTAAAATGATTCTTGATCCTTTTTTTAACCGGACCTGGGCACTAACTTAAGGCAATGCTTCATCAACAATTCATCCCTCCTTTATAAGTTAATGAGCTAAAACTTATTCTTGAGCTAACATTTTCAATAGCCAGACTATAAAGTTCCCTAAAAATTTAAATGGAATTTAGTGTTTTTTTTAATATCACCAATTTTTCCTTGCCGTAAAATAAGGTAACTTTTGTTACTCACATATATAAATCACTTCAGAAAACTGGAAAAAATTCTGCAGCAAATGATCCTAAATCAATCGACGGTGCGCACTGTGCAGCAACTTCATTATCGCCATTGCCATTTTGTTTTCAAATGACCCGCGTCAATCGGTCCGCAATGAATGCTGCTGTCACAAATCGGATTATTTCTGTCAAGTTTTTGACATGGGTGTGTCGCAGCGGATTTACGCTTGCGTGGCAAGTGGGCGTAGGCAAAGAAAAATTGCACATTTAATTGCATACAAATACATGAAATATTTTATAGTGCAACTTTTAATATTTAATTACATTCTCCTACCAATTGCGACCAAAAATTGTTCAAATGAGTTCTTGTTTGTTCAAACGCATTTATTATGATTTATTGATAAGTTAATTACAAAAATATTTTTGAGGTGCAATAATTGAGCAATTGAAAAACTTAAATTATAAGATTAAGCTCATAAACGCTTAATATTAATCTGCATTAGATTTTTACCAAAAGGAGCCACCAAAATACGTTTTTTGATATTTTTAAGTGCTTTCGAACATAAATAAGGGAACATATATGATTTATTATTGTAAGTAAACTATTTTTTTATGATACTGAATAAACGGTATAAAGAGAACAGAACTAAGCCAAATTTATCGAGGTATGTCTTGAAAAAAAAAATTTCTTTTTTTTCAGAAAATTCATTAGATTTTGGTAGAAAATTATTCAACAAAAACTAGAATTTATTTGGATTAGTAAAATATTCGCTATTGTCTAATTTATGTGCGCTTTTCCGACACAAATCGTAGATTTAAAATATTACTCACAAAGAACTTATGCACACAACTATTAATAATCTTCACTATCCTCCTCCAAAGAGTGTTCATTAGCGTCATATTCCTCGTGTTCGTCGCGCTCATCTTCTTCATCACCTTTGCCCTCATATTCATCCTCATCGTCATGCGCCTCCTCGCGCTTACCCTCATGCTCTTTATTCTCTTCATAATTTTCGGCTTCGCCATCTTGCTCATCCTCATAGTAAACAGTATCATTATTGTGCGTAACGGGATGTTGCACCACAAACGGAAAGTAGTGTAAAGGAGGAGGAGTGTTGGTAGGAGGATTTGGCATAGGTGTATACGACACTGGCTGATGGCCGTGAACCGTTGTACCGAGGCCGTTTGATGTAACCTCGGCCTGAAACCCGTTTTCATGATCCGCCGTGTATTTGACCACACGCAAATTGCCATCTGGGTCCACAACGCTGCACACGAAGTTCAGTTTTTTTTTTTTTGAATTTTTGAATTTTTGAATTTTTTGTCCCGTGCGTGTGGCAAAAATGAAGAAAGTGAAACAAAAATTATAAAAAATCACAATCTTAAGCAAACCAAAGTACAGCAGTACATTGCTGACGAACTAGTTGACTGGCCGAACGCAATGCACCTACCTGTATGAACCCCACACCGCATCGCCGTCGCGCGTCTCCTGTCGATTCTGCAATAGACGCGCCTGGGCATCCTCCACGCCGTAGGCGAATTCATAAGCCGGTTTGGCAACAAAGTCCACACGTGCTCCACCGCTACCACCTCCTACACCGACGCCGCTACCCACCAGCCCATCATGCACGATTATCTTCTGCTCGGGTCCGGTGACCGGACCAGAAAAACGCGTATATGAGTAACCAACTGCCTGACAAACAGGTGGCATCACCGCCAACAACAACACCACGAGTGACAGGGTGGCGAGGCACGCAATCGACGGCAATAGTAGACGCATCTGCAGACGCTGTGGCATCACAACAATGCGGAACTGGAAATTCGACATTTCGCCAAGCGAAGATTGCCGATATTTTTGTTGCTGTTGTTGTTGATGACCATTCATCTTTCTATTAGCATGCGTTGATGGCGTTGTTGGCGTTGTTGGCTTTTCTGGTGCGTGGCACAGTGCCGCGTTGACTGTCGTCGTCGCTCTTTGCATTTCGAACTGCGAAGTGGAAGAATTTCAATTGCTGACACTTCTCAAAGTTTACTTCACCACGTCAGATACAATCGCTACTGTTTGTTCATAGGCCTTCACTTGTTGTTGTATGTAAATATAGCTTTGGCTCTTCACAACTTCATGTCGAATCCTGCACTCTTCTTCTGGGCGCGGCTCATGCAAACTAAACGCACCGTTTCACACTTTTTGCTATTTATAAGATTCGTTGCGATCATTCAGGAAGTTGTGACACTTTTCGTTTGTTTGTTGAATTTTTATTTTGAAATACCGCAAGAAATTTACTAATAATTGAAATCGCATGCCTCGCTGATCAATATTGGAAGCGCAGCTTGCTTGTTGTTAAACACACTTCCAGCTTCCAGGTAAATAGTGCGAATACAAGGGGATCATACAGCTAACCAAAGCGCTGAAATTGTCGTTCGCTGTAACTAAGTGGGCTGAGAGCATGACCACCGTAAGTTAGCGGATGTGTTCAGCCTTTTTACATTTATCAAATTTTTTCTTTTTTGTTTTAATGGCGGAATGGAACTCTTCGATATCTCTGATATCTCATCGAAAACTTCTTCAACAGTTTTGGATTGAGGTTACCAAACACTCGCAAAATGGCAGACGAATGCTTTTGTTTCCATTCAATTCGTTTTGATTTAGTCAAGATAGTCTAAATTTAGATCTAGACTAGACAGCACCATCTTACTGTGTTCGATCGTCGACCGTCGACCGTCAAATTTGCTTTGATTTGGCCCGAGATCCATCACAAACGGGTACACGAATTCCTTCCTATCGGATTGAAAATTCATATTCACCATCACCTTCATATATTTCGCAAATATAGTATATCGGTGGGCCAGGCTATAGAGCTTGTGCCTACATAACTTTTACTTTATTTTTACATTATTTTTACAGGAATTCGACACGGTTTTAACATCTTGCGTATATTACCATACCTTTTTTTGTTCAGTAAGCATCTCAAGTTCTTCAAACTCAGGTACTTCGGTCTCTCCTTTCTTGGTTCCATGAAAATGCTTCACTTTTTTTAACTCTCAATAAACCCAAAGAGCCGAGTGTAACTAAAGATCGCAATCTAGATAGCATTTATATTATAGAGAGCTCTGGAAACATAACTTGGCCCTATTAAAGACGTTTTTTGGATGCGAAAACACGCAAGGAGCTTAGACATTTGCTTTTGCTCTAGCCTGGCGCTAGAAGCATCTATGCAACTATTCGAGCCCTAGGAAAACCCCCAATACCTGGCCAGAAGTTTTCATTACAGAGGAAGCATCATCTGATAAATGATACCTTCCTTGTGCGGAGATAAGCCAATTTTTTTTATAATTGCACTGCATGAACTGAATATTTAGTGGAAATCACATTCTTATTTGCTCTCTGGAAGATTAGAAACCACATATAAGCTAACTGATATTTGAAGATACCATGATAAGCTGCCCTCTTGTGGCGGAAGAGATCTTCCAAATTCAACACGAGTAAATATTTCAATAAAAATTCGTTAGTGGACTGAGCTTCCATTTCGCAACATTTATTCATAAAATATCTAATGTTGCTAATTACAAAACCAACTCCTTAGGGTTTACATCTTTAAACCAGAATTTCATTTAAATCTTTATGCACTCAAATATGTATGCATTGTATGTATGAATGTATACATTCGGGTATTGTATGGATGTATAATATGCCCACTATTAATTGTAAGTACTTACAATTAAGCTCCGTAGGAGGTACACCAAACAACTTTGAACTCCGTTTGAGAACTTTACAGCATTTTTTCTTTCATTAAAGTAATACCAACTCTTTTAACCGGTTGGCATGCCGCAAGAGCAAAAAAGCAAAGAGTTCAAACGAATGATGGCGTCATAAAAATAACAATAAAAATCAAAATAAAAATACGTCTATGTTTATATGAAAATATAAATACTGCAAGCAGCAATGTCACAAAGGTCGCATGCGCACAGTTGAGTGATGATTGTTACTGCCAAAGCATGAGCGCATGGGTATGCATTTGAATACCCTGCAGTGAAAAGCACATAAGAAATGTGGTCCGGCAATAAAAAGGTCTAATTTTGACTATCTTCAAAGTTATTTCCGACTTAATGGGTGAGAAAAATGACATTAGGAAGGATGCCTTCCAAACATTTTTATAAGGAACGTTTTTTCCATCTAGCAAAGAATTATTCTCACCCACATGTGTTACTTCTTACTGAGGGTTAGTTTAAAACATTATTTTTCTTACAAAAAACAGGGGAAACAGGGGGGTTTTTCGAATATTATGGACCTTTTGTTCTCACTAGAAGCGGCATCAGCCTTGCAGCAATACTTGCATAGTTCACTAAATCCAAAATTTTAATCCAGGTCTGAACAATAGGGGTTTTAAGCTTTCGAAATACTACATGGATGGGTGGGAAAAGCGGAAGTACTTATTTATTCTTTTTTCTCAATATATTTTAGTCTTCCATTTTCATTCCTTTAAAATTTTTTCCAAAAGCTTCAACTTTGGGAATAAATAATAATCGCTTGGATCCAGTACGGATCTGTAGAATATACTGACTGTAGCCCACTTTTAGCTTTTTCTGAAAAGGAATCTTATACTGCATACCGTAAAATTGAGTGCTATTTTTTCTTTGATGGGGTCTTTTAACTGTTTCAGTAGACCAGCGAAATTTTCTTCGGTGGCCTAATTATCTTTCTCTTCATAAATAACTTATATGGTTTAGTGCTAATCAACCAAAATAGTAGCCATATTTTTCCTGAGAGACTATATATTGATTTTATACTATTTTATCCGGGACTATACTGTCAACCGGGACTCTGGTTGTAGACAGATACATAATGACTTCACAAATGGCAGCAAGATTCATACATCATCCACTCTCCATACAGAGGACAAAAACCTGAAATAAAAGTCCATGCGTCCTGAGTAAAGCTAATTAGAAACATCCACTATTTGTGGTAGAAATGAGGTAAATAAATTAGAGGAAGTCAAAGGACATCATTGAACCAATTCGTCATCGACCAAGTATGGCTATGAACTCTCAATGACACTAAGCTTTCTACTCCCTAACCAGTTCGGAACTAGTTTGTGTTTTCGTACAGGGTATTCAAACATTCAAGCACGGCCACCTACTGCAGTCATCGGAGCTGCCGCTTTGACCTTTTATGTGGTTATTTAAATGCTGCAAACTTTACCAAAATGTTGTGGCTAAATCTGCATCGCCTGCTGGGCGATGTTATACGCTGCGCCTCCACTGCAACATAACATTACGCAAATTGGTATTTACGGTAGCGCTGTGGGCTGTGGGCAGCTGATGAAGCCGAACTTTGTGTGGGAGTGTGGGAACGCACTTTGCTTTTGGCGATCAACCGAGAACCGCAAATGGGTGATAGAATCAGTTGTTGTAGATATATGAAACTGTTAAACATTACTTCGAGTTAAAGTGGTTAAACTGATGGGCGTTAGCAAAGTGGTCAATTTTGGAACATGAGAACGATTTTAATACAATGAATTTGCCAATTTCATTTTTTATATATTTATTTAAAATATTTTTCAAATTTATTGACTACAATGCACAACAACAACTAGCATACTTGCATTGCAAAAGCGACAGCGACAGCGGCACGACAAAGTCATAAATAAATGGTTCGCAAATCAGAAGTCGCTCTAAACTCCTGACTGACATGAAAAAAAATTAAAACAATGTTAATTAAAAACTCCAATTGCAACTAAGCCCCGCTTGCATCACAGCCGAAAGAAATGAAATCGACTTGGATTGAATGTGACACATTACAACTGAACGCACGCTGAGTCCGGCAAGATGTCATGCAACAAAAGTCGCACCGACATCACGTGGCGCTTACAAGCACCAAGCCATCCACCATCCAACCGCATCGAGCTTACTATCCGCTAAGCTAGTAAAAGCCAGTTTGGGTCGTTGTGTCACCCAGCTTAGCTAATAGTTACTTAGGTACATTTTTTCCTAACACGAATTGGGTCTTGACGTCCAAAGAATCGCCGACAAGCATTATAATTCCGCCAACATCTATGTGTGGCAGCTAGCAAATATGCTTGGCCTCCGTGCAATTCATAGAAATTTATTTTGCATTCGATAAATCACAAAGATATACTGAATACATTGTGCTACGTTTATGTAATGCCGCAAGACCACATGCAACACGTAGCCACTAACATTTACTTAACGGCGGTGCTAATGTACGCTTACTGGCCAGAGTCGTCCAGGCAATTGTTTCAAATCTCATATCCACCCTTTTGGATTATTCGTCTATTTGCGTCTCAAATTTTCTTACTTTCTGTCAGTGGGACAAACTTTGTTGCCTCGTTAGCATGCAACGACGGCGGTTTGTGGTGGCAATGATCGTACCACGCTTGCGACACAGTGATGCGTTGTCGACAGAAACTTACTTAAAAAATATGTGACCTAGTTTTTGACTGCTCAAAAAATCTATGCCGATCTCTTTCATTACGTTGATCGTCTGATTCGATCTTATCGAGTTGACCTTTGAATCTTTACATCTTTGCCTTAGCCAAAAATTTGTAATGATGACTTTGATTCGGTTCAACGGTTCAACAAATCCCAAACTGTTATCCCAGGAACAACTTTTTAGTTTGTAGGAAATTTTAAAGTATCCAACAAGCTCTTCCGTTTTAAAAGGGACTTTTTCAACAACTTTAATTGCTAACGACATCATCCAATGGTTTTGTCTTGTGATTTTTCTGAAAAATTTGCTAAAAGATGAGACTATTGCGTGTTAGCAGATCAAATTTTATGAGGGCTTGAACAACACTGATTTGAATCCAGACACCCGGATGATGATTCAAGTGGTGAAGAAACGTTCACATGAATATATTTAGAGCCAACTAGAAGAAAGACGCAATTTCAGGACCCGCATGTCAAACTTGGCAGAACCCAACACCTTATCTTTATCTAAAATGGATACTGCCGATTCGAAAAACTTTAATAGCATCAGATCGAAAAGCTTAATTAATAAATATTTAATAAATTGATTAATAAAAAAATTTTCCGCGCTTTGTGAACACAGTGCCACAACTTTGCTACACATTCAATAGCGTTCACGTAATAGCATTCATGGGTTGTCCGTGCAAAAGCGTCGAAGAATTGTGCATAAAAGAGCCAACACGAATTTTGAATTCAAATTGAAATGGCAAAAAAACCATTTCTGTACGTGTATTTGTTGTGCAGAAATGGCAAACACTTGGGTTTGGGTGTTCGCATTGCTGGACGTCGTAATGCACCAGAAGCCAATCGAACGGACTGGATAGTCAGTAATAAATACTCGGATTCCTAAAGGCGGTATATATCCATGGCGTAGTCTAGCCGATGGGAAAAAATAAGCGTCTGGCGAACAGACAGACGGACAGCAGACAAGTAACCGCACAGAGACGACTGGACGTTCAAGTGAGCGCTCAGACCTGCATACGATTGAAAAGACAGGCTAACAGCTGAAGAAAGAAACAGAGAGTACTTCATTTAGTTGGGTTAAGTTATGCCAAGTCCAATCGCTTTGAGTTGCACTGTGAGTGCAATACATTTATTGGTGTGGCCGTTGAATTTGTTGCTTTGCTGCTTTTGCTGCACTTAAATTTAGGTGGCTGTGCTGTTTTAGACAACGATTATCCGATAATTTCGAGATTTTTTATTATCTCACAACTTTAATATATTTATGCTTGTAGGTGATTGTCTTATTTTTATTTATTTTACTTCCTTAATTTTTTATAACTCAGACCGCTTTAAGCATACCGAAGTACAGATTAAGTGTTGATTTGGTTATTACAATAAATTATGCATGATTTTTACAAATGTGGTCAACTCTTGAATAACGCTCGGTTGACACTCTTATGCCAAACGCATCGATATAGTAGTCACTTATAGTAGACTAGGTAGGTCACGACTAAGAGAGAGAGAGAGAGCGAACATTGGTAAATTCCTTCTGATATGCATATTCAATCCAAGGGATCACCGAATGTAAATTTTGGCAGAGTTTGTCTGTCAAGCGGGACAGCTGTCTGAGGATCTCACCGTGAAAATCCAAAGGACCCGTTGGGGGAAAGGATAACTGCGTATAGAGATTATGTACCTAGTAGTATGATTTGAAAACATCCAGCTATCCATCCGGAACTTGCGGCACCTTAATAAGAAAAGTTGGGTCATTTTGATTTAAAGAATGGCGATTTCGAGGATATATTGTTCTTATCGCTTCAAAACTCTCATCGGGCCAGTTTTACTATAAATTATACCGACGCTTATTTTACAACAATACATAAGCGCGAATGTAGAAACGCAACTCAGCATATCCGTATAGCTGAACACGTTGCCTGATCTCTATGTGTCATGCCCAATTTATGAAGGATCAAAATATTGAAATATAGAAAAGCTATATATGAGGCATGAGAATCTATTTTATATTTTGTTCTCACAGATATCCATATTTGCAAAGTGATTCAATTCACCGAAAATAATAAATATAGTGTGCAACATTGATATTTTAAGCTACGATTCACGCTACTTGCTCGATCTCGATATCTCCCACAAATTTTGTTTTCATTGGGAAATCTGTGAAAAATGGTTATGCAAATCTTTCGAATGTCCAAACACACAGTTACCATGCACATAATTTATTAAGCGCAACATATACATATCCACATGTGCTAAACATATGTACATATGTATGTATGTAGTTTATGTAAAAAAATGTGTTTATTTTTGGCAAATAATTTTGAAAATTAATCACAGCCATAAAATCAATTGCGTGTTCTAAATTTGCACTAGTTTATTTGCAGCAGAGCAGCCAATATATTATAAATTTGTATGCGTATAAACAAGCGCCACGCAGCGTTACACGCTCCAACTAACTTTGTTGCATTGCGTGCTTGGCAGCACACCGGCACCAAGTTGGAGAAGTATGTGTGTTTGCTATTCGAAAATCGATTAAGTCACAGCTGAAATAAATGTGGCGCCCAAACAGAAATGCGCAATCCAAATGCTGACATAACTATCCAAGAGTACACTACATATTTATATATATATATATATATATATATACGGGGAGGGTTCTTACCTGACGCCCGTCAAATAATGGTTTAGCGAGTTTCAACGTGGCCACACGTCGGTTTTCGATGAGCCATGCCCAAGGGCCCCGAAACTGGCTTCCCCGGAGTCCCGGAGTACAATGTGACAAAAGCTCACATTTTCGTATTTCGAATCCGACGGAATTTCGCTGTCATTCGGTGCAGCGATGAATCGTGGATTTACAGGTATAGATCAGAGCCCGAGCAACGGTCGAAATAGCGGACTTCAGTCGACGAACCTGCTTCTAAGAAGACGAATACTGTCCTAACGCCTGGAAAGATGGTGGCCACCATTTGCATAGATTCACAAGGTGTGTTCTATATCGACTACCAGGAGAAGGGGAAAATGTCACAGGGCTCTACTAGCCAAATTATTGGGCTGGTTTTTGCTTCTAAACTTGAAAAATTCAATCGCTGGGTAGAAATTTGAATGGAATGAGTAGATTATCACCACCAAGGAGGCCTGCTTTGTCGACCTCCGAAAAACATATTTTTCCGACGAGTCAAAGAAGTTGAAGCGGACTTTGTTGACAAATCAATCGCTTTTTTTTCCACATTTTCAAATTTCTTTTTTGAATTAAGTACTTATCGGAGCGCCCTCGTATGTACATAAAAATGGGCAGTGAACTGTCCGTGCCGATTGAATTGGCCGACCATACGAAGTGTCGGGCGTTTTATAAAAGCGCTTTATTTCTTCTTCTCTTTGCTATTTGCTCGTGTGCATTCGTCAAGCGCCATAAATAAAATAAAAAAAACGAAGAATCATATTCCAGGTAAATGCGCTACCACTGGGTAGGCGTAGTCGTCAATGCACACACAAACTTTGCTCCAATTTAAGTTAATTTTTTTTTATTTGAATTTTTTTGCAGTTGGAACTGCATATTTGTCTTTAGATGTGTATATGTAAGTATGTATGTATGTGTGTGCGGGTCAGCAGGCCGGCACTCCGACAATCTGACAATCCGGCGAACGAATGCCTTTCACTCGAAACCGTTAGTAACTGGATTAGCGGTGCCCACCAGTAGTGGCTGCCTGTGTAACACATCGTTCGCTTTTGACAGATGAAAGATTAAAAAGTGAAAACAACAAAAACAAATGCACTAAAATGACTGCGAAATCTCTATTGGCCGATAGGATTTATTAGAATAGTTGCTGCCACACTTAGCCAACACTCAAACACTCACGTATATATACACACACACACACATATGTACCCCTACATTTGCGGCAAGTAAAAGCATATTTTAATATTAATGTATTTCACTAATTTACGTAATACGGCGAGTATTTGCTTTACTGATACGGTTTAACTGTGTTTTCTATTAAACAAAATAACAACAACAACAGCAATAGATATCATTTGCCTGCTTGCAACGTACAATTTAAGCGACGAACGTGCCACCGAGACGGATTCCACTGCTGGCTAATTGACTGACCATTTAGTCGGTTGGCTTGTGTGCTGCGCTGCTGTTGCGACATTTTTTATTTAAAATAAGATAAGAAGCCGTTAAATTTAGTCAGCTAAATGAATTTTAATCGATTTAGTGCCATAAATAATGGCTGGACTGCTGATACTATCCTTTTAGCGCTCAAGTGAGTTATGTGTCTGACAATTCAAGCAATTCAATTCAAAACACGGAGCCGAAAATTTGGTTATACGATTCAATTTGGAAAAGCATATATATATGTACTGTTGATTTCGTCTTCTAAAATGTAATGCTTTAATAATCCAGCTGGTAGCTCTGACTGTAGTACAGATTGCATGCAGACCCGGAAGCAGCTGCTCTTATGACTACCAGCTGATATATCTTCTCCTTCAAGTAACTGTTAAGTTAATTATCTACAAAGAAGTGTCTTTTTTGCAATGCTGGGCAAACTCTTATGTGTGATCTATACTGAAAACTTCCTTAATGCCGAGGATGCTCGGATTAAACTGTATTACGATATATGTAAAACTACTTTCTATTAGAGCTTTAAGCCCTATATTACTGCTAAACTTAGTATATACTTCAAACTTTTCGTCCAATTTTCATTGCTTATAACAACCTTCTAAGCGTTTGGTAAGAAGATACTCAAGCAGAATCAACCGAGTGCATAAACTTTCATTAGTTCTTGATGTAAAAGTAGCACGAACTCTTCAATACATATTGCAGCTGGCATATATCTCAAATGATTTTTATTAGTTCAATTTAGTTCTATTTAATTCAATTGAATATAAAACATATATAGTGGAGTTAAGCAATTCAGTCGAAAGTCGATCTGGTTCAATAATTAAGTCTTTGAAATTATAAGCCCATAGTAAGCTTTATTGATTCGTTACTCCTCTGCTCGACATGTTTAATTTTGGCACCCCTGTCAAAACAACAACTAAGTTAGCCGCTTGAATTGAGTACAAGAAAACATGTAGATTAAAGTGCTAATTATCCATATTTGATTGTTATACTAATCTATCTGATTTATACTAGTTGTTCGTTCGATTCGCCACTCTCCTAAATTTGGCAAATCAAAGACAGCAATTATTCCTTGCCTTGTTTCACATGTTCAATGCATTTTCGGGTTTAAAAGATCGATTTTACATAGCATTTTCTTCTAAATTTCTTTCAAACTCCCCTTCAAATCTCTCTCTCTCTCTCTAGACATTTCTTTCGTCATGACATTTACTTGTTCAACACTGTAAGCATTCGCAGCATTGATAGTCTTTTTGATCTAATCGTCTACGAGCAATTGCTGATAAAATATGATGACGCATGAGAGTGACAACTCTTATTAGAGATACGTTAAGAGAGAGAAACTGTATTTATTTTAGTGCTCGATTCGCCACCGAGTTTTGTGAAAAGTAACAACATCTGGCAACTTTCTGGAACTTTTATGCTTACCGTTGTTGCTGAAAAGTTTTGTTAATCGAGGTCTAGTGGTCAGATTTTAAGGTATTCTCACATGATTTTGATCATATTTATAGTTTTTGTTATGAGAACGTTTTATATAAGCTTATTCTTGACCACAGATGTTTTTTCAAAACCCGCTATTATTGCACAAAGATTACTCTATGACTTAGTTAGGGCACTAGGAGCTCACTAATTCAATATCTACCTAACAAAGGCATCAGTTCACGCTCCTTTGCGAATTCTTTATCTAAATGATTGTCGGCTGTTAACACATTTATTCACATTTCAGTTGCAGACATTCTACGAAACACCGTACGTACCCAATAAATTCTCTGCTAAATTGAATTTCAAAATAATCCCCGTAAATATTCGCACATATCAATTTAAATACCCAACGGATAACCGTTAAGTGCAGTTAAATGTTAAATCTCGAAATAAAGATTTAATTGAGACATTATTCAATTTATGACATTTTCAAGAAGCCAAAAAAAAAAAAACCAGCTCTTACTTACGGGCATACAAACGGCCATCTATGGTGTATAGTGGTGCTCTACCACCCATGTTCTGATTTTAGGCAAAATCACAGTTAGACGGCAAAAGCGGTCACAATCGCCATCACAGGTGCTGGTTGCTACCGTTACCCAACAGCAGTTGATTGCTTTTCTTAGCTGATTGCTGTCACATATGTACATACATATGTACATGCCACTATAGCTGTCTGTCCGTAGTGTCTGACAATTCGCTCGAATCCGCATGTGGAATACCTTTAATGAGCACCCAAATTGTCGTTTTAATTTATAATGTTGTTACACTTTTTTGACAGCTCCGCGTACGAGTGACTATTTCGCAAGCAACAAAAACAAGAAACAGCAAAGACTTGTAAAGCGATCATTGTCAATTGTTGATCAACAGTCATTGCACTTACATATTTGCACAATCCGAAAATTTGCTGCAGAATTTATTGCCGGCTATGGGTTCAGTGTGTGAATGGAGCTCTTACCTTAGAGCAGGAGGTGAGAGCACACATACAAATACTGCTTAATATACAATATACATTGGTTATTAAACTTTAGAAATACAAGAAAATTGATATTGCATTTATATTCAGTAAATTTCGAAGAGGTTATGGTGAAATAGGAATAGGGTGCATGCCATAACCACATTTTTCACGTTCACCATTTTGTAAACTCAATATTTTCGTAACAATAAATTAATAAATTAGTAATATGTTTCGTTAAATATCTTTAAAAGAACCAACAGAATAAATATTCTGTATTCATTTGTGACGTTGCTCCCGAAAAACGCTTTCGTTGTACATCATTATTCGCCTCAAAATCCTTTTTTCATCAATTTCATAATTTTCAATGAAGATACGGTTATTGGGTCTGTATACAGTTAAAACTTTTGTATGGAATAAACCAGCTTCAAAGCTCTAATTTAAGCTGAATAGATATGATAAGCTCGTGTTCAATTCTTCGAAAATTTTATGCACGTATCAAGGAATGACGCAGTTGGTGGCTCAATTTGAATGTTGATAACATCGACGTTAAAATTTCAACAAAACCACTTCAAAAATCTCACTCCACCATTCAAATTTTTCATATCCCGATTAATAAGAGAGAACTATAACTTTTTGGAGTTTTAAATTTGCAATACTACCCATACCAACGAGAAGGAGTTTCCTCGATTTCATCCACAAATGGCTGAACCATAAAGTTTACCTTTGATGACTTATTTTCGAAAGATTGAACTTAAAGCGCCGTCTAATGTAGAGGCAGTATGTCAGGAAATATTTAGAGGCATAGACTGGTTATAAACCCAGGTGCTTAACATAAAGCCCACATGTATGCAAAGCAGGAAACTGCTCCAATATCTTCAGCTGACCAAGTAATATCCCCGAACAAAATGTACATAAATTACATGATTTTATTAACGTTGTTGTTATAGTTACACCAATCACATTTACTAGTCCCCAATGTTATCTAACGGGAAGTCAAAAAAGAGCTGTTTCGATTGTGATTTGACCTAAGGGAAAGGTGTTTTAGATGAGTAAGTTTGGAAGGAGGTGTGTAAGATAATGAGGTTAGGTTCATGAGGGTTCTTTATAGCAAATGTGTATATGCTTAGTATGTTGGGTTAAGATTGAATGTAAATTGCTAGGCTTACTTATCCATCTACTCCAAAGCTTGGGTTTTAATATCAAAGACATAGTTACCTCGAAAATAATATGTAAATTACCCTGTTAGAAGAACCCTGTTAGAAAGGCGGGTTCAATGCGAGTTGTGCATGATTTGAAATATCATCGGTGTATATTCGGAAGCACTTCTTGATAATGCCGTATGCAGAATAAATTATAAACAAGTGATGTGAACTGCATGTTAGGAAAAAGAGTGTTACCTAATTTCCTGTATTACGAATAATTATTTATCACAGTGAACACACCTGAAAATACTGTTGCTTGGTTTTAACCAACAACCGTTACAATAATTCAAAGGCAACTTGGAAGCGCTTATCATAAAAACTCAAAATAAATCTAACCTAGGAAGGGATTTTAAACCATAATTTATTTAAAGAATAAACCATCCACCATTTGTTTTCTTCTTACCGCAGCAGCTGGCATCACTGTATTTGTATATATTTTCTGACAATGCCGCCCAAAAGCAAAAAAGTTCCAATATCGTCAATTACGAGAAAAGCTAATAAGATTTGTTTGAATTCGCCTACAAACAGTGAAAACGCAAACCAAAATCCTAGAACTTTACGCTCATCAAACTTAAATGTCAATATAAAAACAGAATTAAACACAACAGCTGAGCAGGTTGCCCAGGTAAAATCTGTGACCAGTAGACGCACCAGAAGTGGGAACAGTAAATCGAATACAATGGAGTTTGTCGAGCCAGCACCCACTGTTAGAAGGCGTAAAACACTTGACGAAAATAAGGAAAATGCAGAGGGTGGTGACGAAATACCAGAAAAAATAGCTCGACTAGAGTCAAATGTGCAGAAGGAAGCTGAAAAAAATAAAAATATTGATACCGCAGCAGTTGCCGCAAAGGAAGCTAAGGTGGTAGATGAAGACAATGAAAATAAGAAAGCAGCAAAAGGTGATGCAGGCCCATCATCTACAGCTGAAGTGAATTCCAAACCAAGTGAATGCGTGACAACCAGCAATGAGAAAAATCCAAATGAGGTTCCACAGGCACAAACACCAACTGAAACAGCAAACAAAGAAAGCAGAACTGCGCACAGAGCAGACTCCATTGATAAGCTAACCACGTTGTTTTCGAATTTATATCTGAATTCAGTGCAACGGCTGTGCTTAGAGTTTCCGCCACGTTGCGCTGAGGATTTGGTGTACTGCCGCAAACAGCATTACCAACAACGTTTCAGTGAAATGGACAAACCCAGTGAAGCACGTTTAATGCAGTTACGTTGTACATTAAAGCAACAACGCTATCTGTCATTTCTTAATCTTGCATTGGATATGTGTCAGCGGCACGAATTTCCTGGAGAGGACACATTTACCAACCTATTTGAATTAATTTTGGTACGTTTTGTAATAAACTAATATTTAAGCCAAATGCTATTGTAAAACTGATATATACTATTTTCATACAGAGTCTCAATCCCAAAACTGGTGACGCGACACGCATACACACATACCACAAATGTATAGAGCTATTTAGCTACATGGTGCGTACATTTCCGCCTTGTTGGCGCGCAACACACACCGCTTATATTGGCTTCTTTCAACGTCCATTGGATGCAGAAAAATTAAGCAGCAAATCGAAAGGCAACGACAATCGTTTATCCAAATCGAAAAAAGTTTTCGACATAATACTTGATTTAACCGAGATTGTATTTAATGAATGCACCACTGAGGAACTGTGTAAGTCTGTTGAACCTAGTACACCAACTGTTAAAAATAAGGTGGGGGGATCAGTTGTATCGGAAACACCGGACAGTGAGCTCTATGATCATCGCAAATGGGAAGAACGTGACACACACTTGAACACATTTACAGCGCTTAGGGCAACAGTGCGTTTGGAACGTTTATTTATTGCTTTACGTTTAATTTTGCAAATACTCGAAAATGATTTCGTCATGTGGATGTTGCATCATTATAGTAAAGATAAAAATTGGTTATTCTATAATGACAGCCGGCCGCTGGCGGTATTTGTGCTTGGCATCTCAGAGGAAGCGCATTTAAGCGATTTGGGACGACAGCTGTTCCTGCTATTCGCATTAGGTGTAAATAAAGGTCTAAATGTAGACTATTTAAAAATACTCGAGGTGCGTTATTAATGCAGTGTGTGTGTTTGAAATCTTCAATTCTCATGACAAATTATATATATATTTTGCATAGCGCTATATATCACTGCTGATGGTCATTAGCAATACGGCTGACATCGAACACACTGTTTTAGGCGTAAAATATCCACGTCTCGGTCCAAACACCAAGCAAGCTATATACGATTTCTTTCGAAAATTTAAAGGTGCTTATTATTTACTTTAAATGGTGTCATGAATTTGTATAGAAACATTTATTGTTTACAGATCGCAATTTAAACTCTTCCATTAGCAACTACATCAACGCTATTGATGTGCTACGCATACCATATGTGCGCTACACTTTTATTGATCAATTTTTGCAAATGTTTGGCTTTTTGTATGCCGAAGAATTTTCACCCGAAAAAGTATTCAACTACATGCGTAAGAAACGTTGGCTTAAACATAAGAAACAAGCTGATCTGCAAGCTGCCATGGCAGAGGCTGGTGATGTGGTGGATGAAATCTCTTGCGAACAACATCTTTCACTACTATTGGAAGCGCTGAAAGCCTACTGCAAATGGCATGCTTCGAAAGAATTCATGCAAATAATACTGAATAAACGTAATGTAAGCAGTTTGAAAATCACAGCACATTCAGTGCATCATACACCTATAGCTATTGGTGGTCTCTTGAATCTGGCACGCATGGAGAATGAAATACATGCATTGGAGAGTAAGTTGCGTAAGACCGTACGTGTTTCGAAGCCTCTTATCGATTTGAAACTCATGGATATTTGCATTGATCAGGATTTGCGTATAAAATATCGCACCGATTTGAAATATTTACATGCTTTGCAAATCAAAGTGGCCGAGCAAAGTGTAGCACATCCGGAAGTCGATTTCAGTGCTTGGCAAACATTTCTGCTTGACTTCAAAGTGGATTAACATGATACCTATTCTGTTTTTGCTACTATTGTTCTATTAGGCATCTCTTTTTACTTTTATTTAATTGCTGTGTTTAAGTTTAAAAGATATGCTATACAATTTCCTATAAGATTACTTACCTTCATTGTGAACTGCGCGTTGCACAAATACATACCTGTATACATATACATATTTGTATGTAGCTCTTTTAAATTATTGGAAAAGCAATAAACACGTAGGTTTTTTTTTTTTTGATTTTATGACAATTTTTTGTACACTTTCTGCGCCTTAAAACATACTATTTACTTTATTTGTATTATTTTGTTCATCTTATGAATTTATATCGCATACTAATCATATATTTAATAATTATAACATTTGTTTTGTTGCATTTACTATATCTTGTATGTAATACAATACCTTATATATTTGTTTCTTGGCTTATTATCAATAGTATAGTATACAGAATCTTTCATGGAGGCTACTTTTGAATGTCAAACCAAATTGAACATTTATTAACAGAATTTGTTTTTGTTTTTAATCAAAAAAAAAATAACAATTTAAATATATATTTTTTTTTTTCATCGAAAAAAACTGGCACTTTGAACAAATTTTGTTAAACATGCATACATATATATAAATTTATAATTGTGTCATGCTTTGTAAATTCGTGTTTGCTTCCTTTCTTATTTATTTTATTTTTTTCTAATTCTGCTATATACAGGCAAATCTGCAAGCCATAGAAGTGCAACTGAGCACTTTGCGCAAATACATTTATGTATATATGTGTATATGTATTTCCATCGTATATTTGTTTGCACTTATAATCGACATTTGGTTTTTCTTTCTTTACCAGCAATATGTGTTTTTGTTTTGTTTATTTTTGAAAGAAATATATACATTATTAAAACAACTAAGGTTAAAAGGAGTTTGAATACAAATGTTTCATTTTCGCGGTTTTTGTTTACTTTTTGTGGATCTAGTATGGATTTACTTTTGCATTCTAACATAATTCTATAACATAATTCACATAACACATCACACATAACACATCTAAACCAAACATAATTCTAGTAAAAAAGGAAACATTAACTTATCGTTTAAATATATTAAATTATTTTTAAATATTGAAGATTGTAGAAGTCATTATTATAAAATGGATATATGGCACAGATTAAAATCAAAAATGTCACGAAAGGCAATGCATAAAGTATTCGAATTATCAAATTTACACAAATTACCATTATTTCCTCTTATAATAAAAACTGTTTAATTAAAATGTTTTAGATTTAAATTCATCAATCATCATTTATTTTTTCGAAGATTTTTTTTCGAAAGTAAAATAATTTAAAAATATTTTTATAAAAAAAAAACCTATGGGGAAAATCCTTCCCGTTAAAAAAAAGATTATTGTTTATGAAGAAAGTTATGAATAAATATTTACCTTAAATTATAACTATTAAGCTAAAATTAGAATTTGCAGCTATTAATTTTTAAAATTTATTGTGTTTGGAGTTTGGAAGTTTTCATCTATACTTTTCTGGAATTCTTCATAAAGAAATTTAATTATTTCTTTTTTTTTTCTTAAATTTGAAAGATAAAAATTTTGAAATGAAATATTAATGTTTATAAGCAAACTGAAGAAAATTTGTTATCTAAGTTTTATTGGTTTTAATAAGATTTTCAAACTAATATTTTTGGAAATTCACCTAAAATAATATATTCATATTTTCCATATAATAATGGAAACTTTTTCGAATGCCCAATGCTAAAAATTTATGTAAAACTAAATATTAGGGATCAAAAATAGCGAAAGGCGTTAAATATATATATATATATCTATATTAAATATAAAAAGAATATTATAATAATAAGAAAAAGATTAATAAAAACTTGTTTTCCTATATATTCTCATTTTATTTATGCAATGTTTTATAAACCAGCTTTTCATATTTTACTTAAATTTGTTTAATGCATTTTATGTATGTACTCTACCTGATTGAAATTTTCTTTACATTGCTTGTCACAATACATTATATTTATAATTTATTTAGCTTGAGTTTATCATTTTAATACTTATTTTGTATGTGATTTTGCAACTATATTTAAAAATGATGCTGCTACACACTTTTTTATACATATATATATACTACCTGTATTACGTTACATACATACCCTACTCGTTTATTTTTATTTAATTCATCCATTTTTCGGCAATGCATACACATTTGGAACTGTTTTCCCGACCTTACGCTTTCTAAATTAATTTTTACATACGTTAAACCTGCATAAAAAGTCTACACCACTAACTGCTATAATTATTTTGTATGCATACACTATGTATGTATATAATATGTTACACTTATGATTTATTTTATGGTATAATATATCCCAAAGTAGCACATTTATACAATTATAAATACATTTATGAGCTATTTGTTTTCATTATTTATGCATATATACTTACATATATATGTTTGTATATGTTGCAAGAGCTCTACGAATAATCAGAATACATTCATTACTATATTTTCTACATCCTAATTAGGCCATTCGTTTTATCCTTTTGGTTTATTTATTTAATTGTAATTGCTTCTCTCCAAAATAGCTGTAAAAATTCTAATTGCTTAAGCCTATCTCACTACTTGACATTTTCTTGCTCTGTTTTAGATTTTCACAATTTTATTTTTTTTGTAAATTAATCAAAGCCACTATAAGCAGACGCTTTCGAAATGTTACAAAATCACTTTTTTTTTATAATTTGGAAACACTTTCGAATTATGTATATTAAAAAAAATAATAAATAATAACAACAAGAAAATGTTCAAATTACATGATAATTAATAAAAATAATAAGAATTTTATATATAAATAATTTTCATTTAAACATAACCACAAAAGTTCACTTAACGGGTGAACCCAACGCTTTAGCCTCCACTAGCTTAATTATCCAAATAAAATAATTCACGCAGCGTTGTCAAACTTTTAAATATTTATATAATGTTTTATAATTTTTTTTTCTTTTGTCTAAACTTTAAATAAATTTCCTTTCATTTTCTTTATTTTGTATCTAAAATAGCACTAACATCTTTGAATTACAAATTTTGCGCAATTTGAACAGCACTCTTGAGTAATTATTCCTGTATATAAGTAAGTACATATGGTATATATTTCGTGTTTAATTTTTTCTATTATTTTTTTAATGTAAGAAGCTTTGTTTTTAAGTTTTTTTTTATTTGCTTTTTTCACAATTTTAGCGTTTCACATAAGCTGTCAGATTTATACTACACATGCTTCGTATACTTTGGGTTTTTTTTTTAAATATATGTATACATGTATATGCATTTATTATACTTTTTTGTCATATAAAATGAAAATTTGCAGTGTGTTATTTAAAAAATTGTTTATAAAAGCGAGTGAAAGCTGCTTAAATAAGATTGTAGTGAGTCTCCAAAAAGTTTGTGAAAATGAAGCCATAGCTGATTGTATTCATAAGGTATATACAAAAAGCGTAGAGAAATATGTCTATATAATAAATTATGAATTCAGTAGAACATAAATAAAATCCACATTCATCATATAATATTTTAAACTTCAATAAAGATTTAACTAATCAAAATTTGAAGCATACTTTTGAGCGCAGAAAATAAATATACATACTTTTCATAAATATCTATTCTAAATAATCAGAATGTAAATGGATTTGTATACGGCCAAGTAATGTGACCTCCTCAGCACTTCCTGAACTATTTGGACAATTTCTACGGCTACAGACAACTACAACACATATTTTATTGAAAAAATAGTTTTCTTTCCTTTGTACTGGAATTTGTGGGAAAATGTATTCCAGTGTAATTAGCAAAGCAATTTTAAGAGCGATTAATATAAGTTTTAAAAATAAATTCTTATTAATGGGAGTTAAAAAAAAATTTTTTTATTTTAGTTTCAAAACAAGTAGTAAATATTTTTATTAAAAAGATTTACGGAATTCGGAATAAAAATTTTTACTCACTTTGAATTGCACAAGAAGCCAGAATTATGTCCCCAAAATTTATTTCCCGTCAAAACATTAGAAATAAATATTTTTATTTACAAAATTATCATCATGTCATTTTCCCAAATACAATAAAGAAATATATAAATATAAATATAAATACAACGATAAATATACAAAAATTTTATAAAGAAATATTTTGTGTTCAACAAAAAAGCAAAAAATTATCACGTTCTAAACGACATCTATCAAATAATATATAGCGAAATATAGACCGAGCCCCTCTGTATAAATCTCCTCCTTCGCCATATTCGCTCGCTGGCTCCCCTCCATTGGAAAAAGTAGTTGAAATTGTCTCTAGTATATTCAGGTATATTAAAGAAAATTATATTATCGTAACTTACCTAAAAGTATGCAAAGTTATATTGAAAAAAAGAATGCCAGCGCCAAAACGCATGCAACAAAAGCGGTATTATATGCATTTTCTATTAGAAAATTGCAAAATGCGTGCAGAATAACAATTTAGACGCATTACAAATTATTTTAAGTGTTTACATTTTAATAAACTTTCTTAGTAGTTCAAAGTCACTCTCTCTAATTATTATTAACTCTTTTAGAAAATATAAAAACCAAAAATTTTGGTTTGGGCTAGCAAAAGTTAACTATTAAAGTTGGAAATTAATTTGAATATGAGAAATTAACGCTCAATCCTTGCTGGTTTCGTATCCCTGTTCACGCTTTATGCGCGGGATCGTTGGCGAAATTTTATGAGAATTTTGAATCGAGGTGTGAGCGCTTTATAAAAAATTCTATAATTTCAGATACTCGAGATATTGGAGTGGGAACTAGATCTGATAAAGAAAAATATCAATTTCTACAAAAAACACTCAGCTATGAATTCATATATAAAATAACAATACAGTCTGCCGGAATCAAAAACAAAAGTAAAATCTACTTTAAAAATTTTTTTCACTAATTTTAGTGCTATAACTCAGTTATTGAATAAATGAAAACCCAAAGAAAGTGTGCAATCTTCGCATGTAAGCTTTTTATATGAAGTCTCAAAAGTATCCTTTTTTTACAATCAAAAAGTAGTAACATATACATAAATACATGTCTTCGCACTTAAAATGTAAAGTGTAATTATGTTTACAAGCAATTGTCTAAAGTAACTCTTACATTTGTTTTTTATTGTATTTTTTATTTATATATTTATATTTTATTTATACAAAATTAAAGGAAAAACATTTTGGGCAACGCAGTGCTAGTTAGTTGAACTCTTTACCCAGCATTAAATAATATTAATATAAGTTATTATTATCAGTTTCAGTTTGGTCAATTCCTTTGACGATCACAAAATCAAAAGAGCTGACAACCAAACGTAATTTTCGAGTTCGCCTAAACGAAATTACGAGTCTTTCCTCTTCTATGTATAACTATTCAGTATGCCGGCAGCAATGCCATAGAAGTTGCTACTGTTCACGTTCAACTTAAATACGCATACAACAAAACTTACAAATACCGTTCTAGTTTCTTTTTTTGTTTTTTTTTTTTTTTTTTGTTTTTCGTTTTTTGTTTTTTTCTTTTTGCTGTTTTTTATTTCACTTTCTTTCTTAATTGTTTAGTTATTGGTTTTCATGTGTGTGTTTTAGCTTTATTACAGACTTTCATTTATACTAATATGCATGTAATACATGGAAATTCATAAAAATATTTTCAATTTACATATACATACATACTTGCATATAATTCTATATAATTCTGATACGCTTTCTTTTTCAAACTAATACAATATATGTAAGCTGTTTCAAATTCGGCTTTTTTTTTTGCTATTTTGCTTTTATTTCAAGCAATGGACACTCACTCACTATAAATGACTTGTTGCAATTGCTAAGCGTGTCGCGGTTGACGGTAGTGCGCCGACGCGACAGACACTTACATACTGTACATAAACATATCTACAATGCATAACGTTAAGCTGTGACACATGCGCGGCAACTTTTTAAAAGTTCACGACACCATGTGTCATACATTAAACCAGCTATATAAAAACAAAAAATTTATATATTCATATATTTTACAGGCCCAAAGGTGTTGATGTTAAATGTAATAAAATTCTGCGTACTAATTTTGAATTTTTGAACGAAAAAGTTTTTGTATTCATAAATTATTATTATTATTATTATTATTTTTGATTTAATGAAAACCCAACAACTTTTATGCTAACGAGAACTGAAGCATTTTCTCCAGGAGACCATATAGGTAGTAATGTAGCTCGAAAAGGCTACGTAAGCAAATTTTGATGCGCAACTTTTAGAACAGAAAAAACATATACATATGTGTATAAATAATGACTAATTATATAAACAGTGTCTTCGAAATTCGAAATCATTTTCATAAATCATCTTTATTCTCCACACAAACACTAATAACGGCATTAAGCGCCTCCGCCTGCCTGCCTGCCTCGCTTCATCTTTATTTTTGCATGTAATCCCTAATGGCAATTTTTTTTTGGAAAATTAAAAATAAATAAAATATAGAAATTTGTATTTCTCTTGTTGTTTTTTTACTTTCATTTACATTTCGCTTATTTTCAAATAAAACATCGATAATATAATGATATTTACTTTTCCACTGCGCCTCTAAACGCCATTAAACATGTAGGAAATAATTGTTAATAATTTCAATTTACCAACAAAAGTAGTGGAAAAACGTGTTAACTTTATATCTACAAAAATTCAATAAACTTTACAGTCTAAACTTAGTAATAAATTAAAATTTAACCTTGTTAAGGTTTTGTTTCATACAATTCAAACAAGTTTTCACCATAAATTTCGTTTGTTTAGCGAAAAGGAAAAAAAAGAATAATAATAAAAATAAAAAATTGTAAACACAAGGCGATTTCATAATTTACAGAACTATACTTCTTCCCCCACTTCGACTTCGTTTAAGTGTTATAATAATCTAAAATAGTTGTTTTAAGTTTCAAGTAAAAACAAGTCTCATTTGCTGTGAATTATTAATATTAAACTAAAATACAAAATAGGTCATTATAATGAATTTTGTTTAGCTGTTTTGAGTTAGCCACAATATAAGCTATGATTTTCGCCATAAATTCTGAGTTGCATTGTTTAAGTAGGTGCGAAACAAAAATTCACGTAATTTACTTATGAGCTTATTGTCATAATTTCCACTTAATGCATTTTTCATTTAAACATTTATATTTGAATTAAACATATAAATATGTATGTAGGTAGGTGTGTGAAACGCAAAAAGTGCTTACCGAATTATGAAATTCAACGATTCTAATGTATGTAGAATACATACAAACGCATACCAGACACGTGGCTTCGTTACTAAAACATGATTAAACTGACGAAAAGCATACTTCAAGCTTAGTGCCGTAACACAGCTATCAGAATTCATAACCAATTTCATAACAAATACTACCCAAATGTATATGGTAAAATATGTTTGCAGCTTTTTGTGCTTTAAATTTTTTGTTTTTGTTGTTTTTGTTGTTTTTGTAACTAACCCCCATAAAATAGTAATTTCCCGTATAATTATTTTAATTAATTTTAGTTTTACTCTCTTTTGTTATTTCTCTTTTAGATATTCTTATCATGTTTGCTGCTACTTTCTGCCTTAACTGCTACAGAGGTTTGTTTTTTCTTTGATTTTCATAATTATCCTTATTTATTTCAAACGGTTGTGTTCAATATTATTTGAATTATTTGTGTGAATTTGAATTTGAGTTTAAGTTTTTAAAAGCATACACAATCCCATACCAATTGTAACACGTATGTATGTATGGATGTAAGAGCAAGTGTATCATGTTTTTGTTACAGGCTTTCTGTTTTGTTTTAGGGATTAAGAGAATGTCACTTTATTACATTTTCAAATTTGATGGCGATGATTATGTTGACAACAACAGCAAATTGTAATAAACTAATGATGACGGTGATATTATGTTTTTCTCCACTTTCGATATCTGCATTTAAATAACTAGCAACAATAGCAACAACAACTATGACCGCAAATTTAATATGCTTGCTTTAATTACGCTCAGTGTTGCCACATGCACTTGTAAGCGATCAGCGATTACCAGCACTTTCACTACTGCCAACTGCGTCACTACACACTAAATCGCTCCTTCTTCCATCCTTAATTGCATCATTAGCGCTGGTATTTAATTTATTATCATTGCAAGCGGCTGCGTAATCCTCTTCGTCCTCCTTGAGCATATACTCAAGCAGCAATTCGTACTCGACTCATCCCTCATTTTGAAACTCAGCAGCTGGCGACTCTACCTTAATCACGCCCAACTGTTGCAGTTCTTCTCTGGTGGCCGGTTGTGCTGTTGTACGCAATTGCGGTTGCAATGTGTGTCCGTTGCTTTGCAAAGACGCTGAATGTATACGCCCGATGACCACACCACCCATGGTCACCAGATTACCTTCGGGTGTTACACTGCCGCCCACTAATTGTGCATTGATACTGCTCAATTGCACATTGGACAATTCGCCAATAGATGTTACGTTGAAGTGTTCGATTGCATTGGACGGAGCAGCGGCAGTTGCGATAATCGTATTACCATTGTTTGGATTGTTTGTGTGGTTATGTTGCAGTTGCTGATGCTGATGCTGATGCTGCTGTTGTTGTTGTTGTTGCTGCTGCTGTTGATGTATATGATGATTGGCGGCAGATGCAGCGGCCGCCACTGCTGCTGCTGTTGTTACTGGTGCTTGTATTGTGGTTGTGATCACATTGCGATGATGATTCGCAGGCCGCTGGTGTGTACCCGCGATCACCATATCCTCTAGTCATCCCTCTTCCTCCTCCGTCTTTATCTTAACGGGTACGTACACCTTGTCCATAACGTGTATCTTTATATGGTTGTTAAGTGTACTAGATTGACGGAATTGTTTTTTACAAACGGCACATTCGAACGGTTTCTCACCTGCAATTTAAGAAACTCATATGTATACCAAGCTCGTATTGTTATATATTTTTATTGTCTTACATAAAATATATCTTATTGCAATACATACCAGTATGGATTTTTACATGATTCGTTAGGGTACTTAATTGCCGGAAATTCTTCGGACAATATGTGCAATTAAATGGTTTTTCGCCGGTGTGTATTTTTAGGTGATTCGTTAGCGTGGACGATTGACGAAAGGTTTTATCACAAACGTTACATTTGTAGGGTTTCTCGCCGGTATGTATTTTCACGTGGTTAGTCAGTGTGCTCAATTGTCGAAACCGCCGATCGCAAACGCTGCAGAGAAAAGGTTTTTCTTGGCCACCACCACCGCTACTACCGCTGCTGTTACCTACACCAACACCGCCACCGCCACCGCCGCTATTCGTACTGCTGCCCGCACTATGTCCATTTGCAACCACTTCCCTACTGGCAGCGAAGTGATGCTCTGACAACGCTGGACTATGAGCTGCTGTCGCTACCAGATGCGCTAAGGGATGTTGCTGCAAAATGGTTGTAGCATTACCACCGTTACTGCCACCAGAAGCTTGCTGCTGCTCAGCAGCTGCAGCTTGTGCAGCAGCTGCTTGTGCCGCCGCCATTGCAGCCGCTTGAGCAGCAACGTGCGCTTCCGTGTTGGCAGCGGCTAGGTGCATATTGAACGGAATCGGTATTTCTGTTGCAGTTGTGGCCTGGTGCTGTTGCTGTTGCTGTTGTTGCTGCTGCTGCTGTTGCTGTTGCTGTTGTTGGGATTGCTGTTGCTGCTGATGGTGTGATCCCGGGTTATTCTCATTATTATTGTTGCTATTAGTATTGTTATTATTGTTGGCACTCGTGGCAGCATTATTCGGCGACGATGACACAATGACAATCTCACAATTTCCCATAGCGGCTGAAGCCGCATGGGCATGTTGCAAATTTTTTATGTGCATTGCTATCAAGTTTTCAAAATCAACCGCAGAAGGAGTTCAGGTAGCTTGAACTACCAAAATAATGCTGGCCGATATTATCAATTTAGCTTCAAATGTATTTTTGGGATGTATTAACAATTTTATTGTTATTGTTACTGTTTTTTTTTTTGCTGGTAGATCTTATTCTAATTCACATGCGAGATATAAGGTGCGTTGGCTTATATTTTCTGTTATAAGCCCACTTATATCATATCGGTGTTAAACAGAATACTCATAGAAACTGTGGGTTTAGCAAAAGAATTGTTGCCAAGAGAGAATATGGATACGAAATCTGCAATGGAAATATTGTAATTAGTGGAAACTGAATAGATTATAAATTCAGATTAGAAGAAAAGCAAAAACAAATGTGAATTCTTATACTACAATATATTATAGTTAAATAGTACATACTAATTGAAAAAATCAAAAAATCAAGAAATAAAAAGTATTAATTTTTTTAAAAAGCGCGCAAATTTTTTAACCGGCCGAGAAACATGAAAGTTTAGATTTTTAATATTCTTTGGAAATATTAATTCAAGCCGCAAAAATTTTCGACAATTCCGCGGCGTCGAAGAAAAGAAAAGCTAAATAGTGATGCCTCGCTATACGCCACGTTGTTGTTAAGATATTAATGTACAAAGCGATTGACAGAAGGCAACAAAGTTTAAAAATTTTTGTTTAATATTCATTAGTTTCGTTTGGCTAATTTTTCGTTTGACCTCTTTATAATTTATTTTGCATATATTAATATCATTGTGTTTCTCCACGAAAACTTCGAAAGAATTTATAATATAGCATAGGTGTTCGTCGAGGTTAGGCGTTACGATTATGGCAGTGGTGACGGCGCTTAAGTGGTGACGACGATAAATCAGCAGCGCTGCCCATTCTACCATGTGGCTTAGTAATTTTAGTTGTAAGCAACAAAGATCAAAGTTAAGTTGTGATCATTGTAGTAAAACATTTTAACTGAAGACATTTTAGCTTAGTGAAAATTTTAGAAGTAACTGCGTCAACTAGCATTTACGCTTGATTTGAATGGAATGCCAAATACGCGCGGCACGCTGCAGTGATAGACGTTTTTGCCAGCACAAATGACAGCACACTGTGACCGCTACCATGTGCACATAATCGAATAACACTACGACTGAAGGGAGAGAAGAGTATATGAAACACTAAAACAATATACCGGGACCCCTTACCGGAGGGGACTATTTTTTCCTTAACGTTCCAATATATTACCCACAATCACGTTTTTGGCGAATCGAAAAGTATAAGAAAACAAGGAATATATATTCAACAAACCCGATTTGTGAAGTAGTTTTTCCACTTCGGCCGTTGACGTCGTCGAAGCGACCATCACCACTTTAGACGTTCGCCGCACGGTGCACGCTCACTACATATCTCAGCACACCGACCGTACCCCGTTCGATTTAACAATAAGCATCGCACACACACACACGCATAATAGTGACGATATTCGTTGCTGTCAATACACCTAACGAACACTTTGCTTTTTTGAGGTTAGGAACACACTCACTTCCCCATTCATCAACTGTAAAACGCGATCGGCTCATAAAAATCTACCAACCAGTTCACGTAGTTCGTAGACTCACTACATCTTACCACCACCTTCCTTTGGCACTAAATATATTTAATATTCAAAACACTCCTTTTTATTGACCTACCTTCTTACACTACCTGACGAGGACATGCAGTGAAAATAGACTCTAATTTCCCCCCTTTTTAATTCATCTTTCCAGTTTTTCAACTAGCAAATCTCATGCCTTTCCCATACTTGTATTTCTTCTTATATTAATATTCTTTCCTATGCCTGTTTATGTTTGTTGCACTTCATTTATAAAGAATGTGAAATTTTTCAAAAAATAGAAAACTTTTCTGCTTCCGTACAAAAAATATGAAGTTACAAAATTGAGTTAAGTTTTTTTTCTTCGTAGCAGGCACCAGACACACAATTTTCTTTTGACGTTTGTTTGTTAATCGAAGTGTTACCAGGTTAAACTAAATCAACTCAACGTAACTTATCGATAGCCAATAAAGGGCCTTTCATATACAACTAATACTTGCTATTCTACAGACTTTTGTTTTGGCAGATAAAATGCAAGTATGCTTTTGTATGAAAACGTTCACATAAAATGTTTTCGAGGCCAAACAAAACAAGGCTATGCAAAACGAAGAACAATTTTGACAAATGTCATCTTTTAATGCAGCAGCTGCAGCCATATTTATTACTTAATTATTATATTTCTATTAAGAAAGCAAAGCCTTCATTCTGACAAATCCTGTATTTGCTTCTATTCGATGTCAAAGCTTGAGCTGTCATGCAAGGCAGGGAAAGGTGTTTGTACATCAGCCATTGGTCTATCAACAGAGTTGCCAAGAATTATACCATTTATTTGTACAATAATTATGTTTTGCCAAGTAAGTTTCTGTCAAAAGTTATAAACAATCGCTACTAAAAGCTAAAATGTTTTTTTTTTTATAAAAGAATAAGTATGACGTATAGGTAAGTATAATGACGTTCAAATGACAAATACCAATTGGTTATAATTATGCTTTAAAGAAAAAATTTTATCATAAACTCATTTTAAGTAATGACGTTTAAAAGACCGCAATGCATAGGTGTTGAAATACGTCATGCTCTCATTAAAAGAAAGATGACACCAGCATAAAACCAAACAAAGTATACAATAAACGAAATGTTATAAAAATATAAATATTTTTAATAAATATATACACAATAAAAATAAAAATATTGAACACCTTTACATAATAGCAGATTTTATTTAAATTTGGTGTTTGTAAATAATTTATAAAAAGGTGTGCGTGAAAATGATAGAATTATTTACCCTATATTAAAAATAGTTTAAATTGAAATCATTACATTGCAGGTTACATTTCCTTTTTTCAACAGTAGCTAACTTCATTATATTTTCAGTCAACAGCTGATTTGAATAAATTTTGTTGGAAACGTTGATACAATTTGTGTTGATTTAACTAATATACCCAATTGAATGAAATAAAACAATAAAATAGGTAAATTATAATATATTTAAACATTTTATATCAATATTATATGCCATTATTATTATAGGTAAACAAGTTCGAAATGCAATCATATCTTAGTCTGTGTAAGATTAGCCGAAAATATTTATAAAATTGAGCATACTTTCGATGTGTTATTTTGTTCCCGATCACGATGTGCTGGTGTAGGATACTTATCCTCTACTGAATAACGTGGCGGATCATCTGAAATAATTACAAGTAAAGTTATTAATGAAATAACTTAAAGTCTACATATATATATTTTTAACTTACTAACCATCAACTGCCACCGATTTGTCATTGCGGCAAGATATGCCACGCATCTCACTGAAAAATTTGCGCACCTTACTTGTTTCCTTCTCCGCATCCTTTACTTCTTGTTCCATTTGACGATGTACGGTATTGATCTCTTCTTGCATTGCCTTCTTACCACGTTCAACAACATCGTCAAACACGTCATTTTCAAATGGATTATTGCTTTCAAAAGGATTTCCGGTAGAATTTTGTGTGGAATTTACAGATGCTGTTGTACGTTCATCATCCTCACCATTGGTGGTTGTATTTGTTTTTTGGCCACCTTTAGATGCGGCCTCTGACGCTGATGACACTGCATCTTCTTCCACGGGAGTAGGCTTTAGTGTCTTGCTGTGAAACATTGTGTTAATATTTTCCTTAGCACCCGACACTTCGCCTGCGATTTTAGCAGCAACAGAGTCAACCGCATCCTTAGTGCCATCTGACATTTTGATAAATGCATTACCGACAGCATGTTTAGCACCCGTTGCAACTCTTTTTGCGCTACTGCCTATACTTTCAAATGTTGTCTTTGTGTCATTTGCTACACGTTCAGCATTGTCACCAACCGTTTCAATGGCATCGCGTGCGCCTGCTGCCGCACGTTTCGCTGCAGTTTCTACAGAATCACGTACATCGGTGACCGCCGTAGCGGCTTTTTCGGCTGTATTTTCCATTTTATCAGTTATGCTTTCGCTTACCTTTCCAGCATTTGTTTTCAACTCAGTTCGTGTTGTTTTGATATCTTCATTTATTTGTGCTGCTTGCTGCGACAAGTCAGCTTTCATCTCACTTGCCGCGTCACGAACATTCGCTAACTTTGTCTCAACTATATTCTTTACTTCTGTGTTAACCTTATCTACTTTAGCTTCAATTTTATGTGTCACCTCGGTCGCATTATCTTCGATTTTTTGCATTGTGTTCTTTATTTCCTTACCGACATCACCGGCGTCTTCTTCCTCTGAGTTAGGACTTTGATTTGAATTGTTTAGAGTTTCATTAGATTTACTTGTAATGCCCTCTGTTTGCTCTTCCAACGAGTTGAGTGTGCTCTCAGTGTCTTCTCGTTCAAGTGACGCTGCCTTAACATTGTCGGTCACATCCACACCATTGTTTATGAAACGTATTTCATTCACAACAATTGTACTATTTAGCGGATCAGTTGTTGTGTTGATCTCTACGGTTAATTGCTCGTCCTCCTCAAACGGTAGCACAGTTGTTGAAACCAGTGCTTTAGACATTTAAGAAAAGTAAGCATGTATATAATTTTATAATTATTGCCACTTGCATTTTATTATTAAAAACTCACAATTGTAATGCTCCCTTTCGCCTTCGGTACTTTCAGATACATTTCCTAAGCTATCCATCAGCGCAGGTGATGTATTATCAATATGGTCATGGTCCATAGCAGCTTCATAAGAGAAGTTGCGTAGCGGTGTTGTCTTTTTGATAGTTGTCGGCGTGCTCCCAGTTGTGCTGCTGTCCGGGTAAGGCGTATGCGGTCGTAGAAATTTATCGGTTGCCGGTGAAGGCTTTTTGTCTAACGCTGTTGGCGAAAATTTAACTGAATTTGCCGATTTTATAGACTTTGTGGATTTTATCGAGTTAGTTGGTGATTTTGCTTCGTTGTGCACTAAAGCAGCTGTGGCAGCTATTACGTGTTTGGTTTCTTCAGCGGGCTCACTGTCGCTCAACTCTAGATTGCCATTAGTTTCGGCTTGATCCGTTCCATTGCCATTTGTTTCTGCGTCATCAGTTGCCTCTTCCTGCGCGTTTTTCTGTTCCTTTACTTCTGTTTTGTGCTCATCTGTTTTTGTTGGACTATCCACACTTGTCGGTTTATTTGCTTCTGTCTTCGCTTCACTTACATTTCTATTAATTTGGTCAGCAGTTGTTTTGATTTCTGTATTTTTTTCTTCCACTTCAGTCGGCTCGTTAACTTCGACAGTTGTCATCGCATTACTATTCACATCCGCCAACTTTATGGCCTCTGCCTCAACTCTGCTACTATCTTTATTCTCAACTTTTGTTGCACTGTCCACCCGACTCCAGCTTTTACCACCTGTTCCATTCACCAAAGTCGGCGGCATTACAAATGTTCGGCTCGCAAAGCGATGTGGTTCAGCGTTGGGCCCCACAGTTGCTGAGACTGTCGATGTACGCGGTATGCCATGCACTAATATATGCTTATTACCCACCGCTACATCGAGTAAACGTAAATTTTTGAATTTCGATATCTCACGAAACGTCTTCAAATGGTGACCACTCTCCGAGAATGTTGTGTAGAATTTATTTGCCTTCGTTAGCACAGCATAGAAGGAGAAGCCCTTCAACAGTTTCCATATTGGGCCATTTTCTTCGCTATCGTAATCGTAAAATCGTTGAAATATTAAACTTTTCGTACGCAACGATTCGATACTGCGATAAATGCTGCCGGCATTGGTCACAATATATATTTCATTTGTCTTCGAAATGTGCATGAATATAATTTGCTCCGTTGGCTCGAGATTTTGTTGCAGTTCGGTAAATTGTGAGAATACAAAGTCGTTAAGATGACCGGTAAAATAAAGCTTGCCAGTGGTGGTAAGCACCAGCGTCGACTCGGGTCCGCAAACAAATTGCTGCACGGGTGCGCCGAGATCTATTTCATATGGTTTCCCAACTGTGTGGCCTGCGGGCATACCCAGCTGATAATTTTGATTAGAACCCCAGCCAATAAGGCGACCAAAACCTGTGTTTTGGAAAGGAAAATCGCGACTTAATTATTTTTCTTCAATTTTAAGAAAACTTACAAATTATAAAAAAAAGTAATAAAAATATTGCGCTCTTCAATAAACTACTCACTGGTCATCAGCATAAAGTGTTCATCACCAGCCAGGACATGCGTGTAGCACTCTGCATCCTCGTTCTTCGTCAGACAATCGTCTAGTTCTTCAATGCGAAATGGCTTGCGTATAATTTGACATTGCTCATCCGCCACGATGGCCATAGTAAAATTGCGCGCCACATTCGAATCGTATGGAAAAATATTTCGTCCCGTGTAGAATAATTCATTTGAATCTAACGGTTAATAAATTATGTTAGTTAAGCGCTTCAATGAAATGTATGCAGTTATGACACTTACGAGTGAGTATTATAGACCAATCGTTGCCAAAAGCGACGTCGGCTATCTTCAAACCCAATGTTTTCAATGATTTCACGCATGTTGGCTTAGTAATTATATCGCCGTGACTGGTGTTATTGTGGCTTTTATTATTATTGGTGTTGCTGTTGCTACTGTTTTGGTTTGATGGGCTGCCAATACCCAGCTGTCCATAGTGGTTTTCACCCCAAACGAATAGTCGCCCACTTTCTGTAATGTGAGACATTAATTGCATTAGTCTAGTACTTTTTCCATCTTTCTACTTTCACAAAGTGATAGTTATTTGTGCGTCGTTTTGCACTCGTACACATTTTATATATTATAAGAAGTATGTACAAGCGTATATTGTTATATATGAATGTATAGCATCTGTCATAAACTTGGCCGTAAAATATACACGTTGAAAATAAGTGGACCAGGATGATGCTCGTATTTTTACTTTTTTAACGACTTACATAGTATAATTAATAATGGTGTCTTCAATAAGTTCAATCTCGAATTCGAAGGCAAATATTTCGATTTTGGGAATAAATTCGCATATTTATGATTTTGAGAAGCGTACTGTCTGTCAACCTGCCAAGGAGTCCATTATTAATAATAATTGGAGGCAAATTAACGTGTATAATCTAATAATATTAGATATATGTGGTATATCTTTTATTAAAGTGAGATCTCTAAGCAAGCTTAACTTCACTTCCCTAATTTTCTCAATTGCTTAAGAAACTCAATTATACATTTCATATAGTTTCATAAATATTTTGGGCAGTAGTTCACACCTGAAATTGCTTTTAATACAATAATTAAATCACAAAAAATCACCGACACTTGCTTATAGTCATTTAGCAATTCATGCCCAGAAATTCCTTTGCCACGCAATCTATGTACTAGTTCTTAAAGTTGTGCTACTTTCGTTTCCGCTTGTAACCAACAAGAATTTCTGGAGTCACGTTGACAAGTAAATTGCATGTTAAATGCAATTTATGAAATTACTTACTATTTACTTTTACTTTCCTTTTCCGTTCAAGTCCGCCCTGGCATATTAAACTTACGTTTAAACACTTGAACTCTTTGTCAATTGCCTAATTTTCTAGGTTAACAATACTGAAAGTAAGAATGAGTTCAACAAATGTTAAATTGAAATAAACAATAAGACAAAAAAAAAAAAAAAACGCGTGGGAAATAGTTAAGTTCGGGTGCAGTCGTATGTATATATTTTCTCAATTTCTAAAATTTAATGAATTAAACTCCGAAACTTTATCATAAGTAGGACAAATATTTAGTCTTAAGCATTTCATACTGAGATAGCTCCAGTGTACAGTATAAACAGATAGATATATATATATCTAGATATATATAGATATATATATAGTATATATATAGTCAATATATATATAGATAGTATATAGGGAAGATATAGACCGATTTATATATTAGCCCTTCCTATCACTTTTACCACCGAATTTAGATTTTTTTTGGCGTCTTACAAAGTTATCGCATTTTTAGTAGTTTTAAACCATAGGTCTATGTGGGAGGTGTGCGTGTTTATAAGCCCATTTTACCAATTTTCACATGACTGTATAAGATAAATAAGATTTTTTACAAATTTTCCAGTTAACTTTTGGTCCGATATAAAGCCGGTTATGTCGTGTTTTCGTAGGCACGACAGTCGTGAAAAGCATTCACTGTGAATCGTCTTCAAGTAAGTGTTTTCCTCATTCAGAGATACCATGTTTCTGGTAAATCGTTAATTTGCACTGTCATAAGTCTCAAAAAATAACGGCAGAAAATAAGTTTTGATTTTGTTTCCCAATATAATGACTACTCCACATATTCAGTTTATGCAAATCTTTCTCCCACATCTTAATTAATGCTTATTTCATTTTGACTTCTAAACAACTGTAAATACAAACAAGAAAGGAATTTAACGGCGATTAAGTATTAATGTCGCAGATTTTATCTCGATACTCCAATTCTAATGGCGGGAAAAACATATTAGCTGTACGGCAAGTATTGTACTCGTATGTAAACGGGTTGAAATTCGTTTTATTAAAAAATATTTCATATTATAAGATGTGATTTTTGGTATATTTTATTTAGAATATTTTTTTAAAATATTTTTTTTAGAATATTTTTTTTTTTTTTAAATTTTTTTTAAAGAAAAGTTGGAGAGCTAAACAATCGGTATCTGAGATGTTGTAAGCGAAATTCTTTTTTTGAAGATCTTCTCGAGTAAAAAATATTTCGAGACTAGAAAACGTTTCTAAAGCTATTCACCAACTAATAAGTACTTATTAGTAGTGAGTTAGTAAATATTTCTAGGTTTTCAGCAGCCACGGGCTGATCTGGGCCGGTGCATATAAAACCAACAGAACCCCGATAAAATGTGGAGTACCTAATTCCTGAGATCTTAGAAAAGTGGTCTTTCGCGCAACGCGCATCTATTTCTGTTACCAACAATAGCATCGAAAAAGTGAAGAAAATGGTGTTCAAAAATCGGCTAGTACAAATCAGAAACTGCCTCACGGGCAGACTCCCACCGAAGTATCCTAATTCAAACTCTACTTTTCTCAAAGGCGAATAACCGTGGTATTTTGGTATATCACACTTTAAAATCTTTAAGGTTGCTTTGGCATGTTAATGAACTTTCAATACAAATTTTATTGCTTGTTCCCACTACAGTAGGATCTACGTGACCGGGACCCGATTTATATCCGATTAAACCAAACAACAATTTTTAATGCCACTCATACATAGTAGTGGCACAGCACTACACAGTCAACTCTTTTCTATAAATCTATGTATCATGCAGGGACGCAGCGCCTCGTAGTTTCCATATTTAAACTATGTCGCAAACAACTCAAACACTATTTATTTTTGTAGTACCGTTGTATTGGTAAGAATTATGTTTATGTGTGTATCTATTCATTACAATGCCTGCTTATTCGAAACACGCAATTTGTTGATTTTCTCTGTTGCTTCCTTATCCAATTGGAAATCAAATGCCACTTGCCACCAGCAAATATTCTCATTTCTTCGTGCTTTCAAATGCTTTTGTCAAATATTAAGTGACAAACAAAACTAAATTTGTTTTGCGTGCCATCGAATGAGTTCCATTATTTATATCTGTACACAAATACATACATTATATATATGCATATATATATATATATATATATATATGACCATGTCGGCGGTCTGATAAGTACTTGAACTCAATGTATTTTTCAGACGGGTTAAAAAAGTTGGTACTTCTCATACGTATAGGAACAAGTACATGGAGTTAGCAGAGGTTTATGATGAGGAGTAAAACGCCATTTTCACAAATCTTTCGGTTTTCTTTTCTGGACTAAGTATTTATCGGACCACCCTTGTATATATATTTGTGCATTTAATTTTTTTATTTTTTTTTCGAATATATTTTCGAAATTACCACAAATGACCGCGCTCTGATGCGGTCCAGATATCAGACGTTTAACCGGATCGTTTTTGATATAGAAATAACTCTGCGTGTTCTCAGCCAAATACGATTTGCCGAGCGTAAAAATGGCGCCAGTGTTCGGTATATCCATTTTGTAATTTCAACTTTTAATTAAGATTTCTATTGCAAAACACACTTCTAGTTAATAAAGAGAGCAATATTATTATTATTTATTTTATGGAACTTTTACGCTTATTTTCTTAAACAACATTTTTTTATTGTCACTTCTTTGCACTGCCTGTGCTTTTGTCACAACACTTTCCGGTCATAAATCGCCGACGGAAATCATATACGTACAAAAAACAACAGTAAACACGGGAGAAATGTCACTAATAAACGCGGCGTTGCAACGCATCGATTTTTGTTTTACCGCTCGTGCTTTCGTATGCACTGTACTACAAAACCGTTAACCGGGCAAGTAGTGCAACGCGTTAAAAAATTATAATTTAGCATACATATAGGCGTATGAGCATGCCTTTGCTGTGAAACTACATATAACGCCAACGCAGCGCGCCTGTTACACCGTCACTTTATGTATTTCTTCAATTTACCGTTATTACTATAGTTTTCTTTTTTTTTGGAGTAACTAGTGTCGTTATTTTCTCACTTTCCTATTGGACGACGTTGGTTTTGTGTTTGCGTGCGCGACGCTTTTTGAATTTCTCGTTGTTACCGGCGACTTGCTGGCGACTGATTGTTGTGTGCTGTGGTCAGCCGGACGGTTGCTACTAGACTGGACATGCAGTCCTTTTTCAAACAGCTCACTACTAAAGTGGCCGCAGGACAGCGCTTAGGCGAGTGCGACGCCTTTGCTTGCTGTTGCTTCTCTTGGCGTTGGCAGGCGGTTGGCAGGCGGTTGGTTGGACTACCTTACAATCATATAACTGTTGTTTTTGACCACGCAAATGCCGATTATGCTTATGTGTGTGCATGTGTGTGTGTGTGTGTGTGTGCTTCTTGGTACTAGCTGCAGTGGAGTCTAAGGAGTTGCACGACCCATTATAAATACCCATGGTTTGATGTATGTGTAATCGTCTGTATGTATATATATTTTTCCTGTAAATAAGTATGTATGTTTGTGTTTGAGTGCCGTATTCGCTTTGTAGATTTCTTCGAAATTGGGCCATTCATTCACGATTCGGTAGTATTGGTCGTTTAAATGTTGAAAATAACTGTAACTGGTACTTGATTATATACTATGTATGCCTATATATATGTGTGTGTATACATATTCGTATATATTTTTAGCCACTTGTTTTGTCCACTTTACTTGTCCTCATTTTCGTAACACGCGGCACCACCTTCTGGCACGCACTTTGGCGCCCAAACCGAACAGCTGTGCGGTGTTGGATTCCTTCTCCAAGCGTTAAACGCCAGTAGTTAAGTGGACGTTGTGAACGCCGCTATCTTGGACTTTGCATATTTTTTCCGTTTTTTTTTCAGTGAAATTGTCATACTCTCCGTGTAAAGTGACTTCGAATTTACATATACATACGTGTAAATTTCTACAAATATGCATGCATAGGTACACATGTATGTGTGCGTTTGGCTAAGTAAATAAATTTAAGTTTTGTTGCTTTTGTGCGAGTATATATACACACATTTACATATAAAACCGCTGAATTTGTCTTTAATTTGTATATTTATTTCACAAACTCACTTTATTAATGTATATATAATATAATACATACATTTAATACATATATTGCATTCCCGCTCATCACTTTTTTTCCTCTCTTTCAGCTGCACTTTCCTTTTTACGACGCACAGACGTTCATGTAAAAGATTCGGGGTAAGATAATTGCTTTGTTGTGGCTATTTTATTTTATTTTTGTTTTTGTTTTTGTTTTTGTCTACACCTATAAATATGCCTATGCACAATAGCACATAAGTACATATAAATATATGTATATAAAGGTTTCAATTTCTATGTGTAGACTATACTTTTGGTTGGTAAAACTAAATTTTGGTTTCAATTAACAGTATCTTTGTACTCGTGGAATCCAGTACGCTTGTAATGATTATTTAGTTTGTTGTTGTTAATTACTTACTCCACTGAGTGTAATAATGACGGCAGTAAATATCGCTAATACATTCACACAAACACATACAAATACGCATACACATACATAGTATGTATGCGTCATCGGAATTTGTGCTGGTCATTACTATTTTGCGCAATTTTTTATTTAAATCAAATAAACATGTATTTTTAGAGTTTAGCATTGTGTATGCAATAACAATTTATGCTCAAATATTATATACATTGTAGGACAAAAGACTGTAAAGTTGTCATAATTTTCTAAAAATATGGTTTTTATTGCCATTGACTTCTCCGCTGGTTTTTTCTTTCTTTTCTGTTTGTTCTTGTTTGAAATCTCGCATATATGCTACACTAGATTGAGATCTGGTGTTTAAGATGGTCAGTACGGAATATTTGTATACTCCTAACTCATTCATTCATTTGATATAATTTTTTATCTTATTTTATAGCTCTTGTAATATTAGAATGGTCATGAGTGTGGCATGATCCATTCTGCCTAGAGTGGCATCATATTTTCAAGCATATTCCTGTTTTAAAATCTTTATGTCATTTATTCGCCATCAGAGTTCAATATCATGCATTAGAATTAAAATGTTAATCACCAAATTTTCTTTCCTACACCTTACACACATTTAAGAGTAATTGGAAGCTAACTGTGAATTTTCTCGCATAAGTTATCTTCTCATTAGATTTCAGGTTTTCAAATTCAACTTTGATTCTTCAGAAAAAAAAATTTTTTTGGTGGAATTTGCGATTTTTCTCAAAAGTTAGTGACTCTTGACTAACCTATATCTTCCTATTCACTCTCTACGTATGACTGCTAACACTCTCATTCATTGTTTACACTAAATTAGAAAATTTAACGGTACTAATGTTGATTTGTTGAGTTTTATCATGTGTGTGACGGCATGGGTTCCTTGACATTCCTTGCTTTTTTAAAACGGATATGTATTTAAGTATGTTACTCATACGCCATGCGGTGCAAATGTCTTTATTCCTTACATTACCTGCTCTTATTTCATCACCAAGCAGTAACTATTTGTAGATGATTTGTAATTTTGTTCATTTTGCTGGTTAACATAGTCCGATCTAAGCTCACAGTTCCAGAAAATTGGTCTATTTGGAAATCAGCTATTGCCATAAAGCTATAAAATCTATGATTATGGTCCTGCGGTGGGTGTGTTTTTTCGTTAAATTCACGTACTTACAAAGTCAAATCTACAGTAATTGGTCCAAAAAGTTATTTATCGAAACTTCTTTCAAGCAGTTTCATGAATACTGCTAGATCCACTGTCACTACGAACTAGTATTTCTGCTTTAAAGATATGGAGTCCACTTTCCTATATCCGTTCTATATAGCCACAAGTCTGGCACATGTTTAAAGCGTTATTATTAATATTTTCACAACTACTTTGCGTCTTTCCCTTTTCAAACTATCGATTATAGTATTTTCCCGTTCGTCATAATTTACATCATGAAAAACATTTCTTAAGCACAATATGATGGAGTGTGTATGTCTAATGATTAATTAGCTGGTACTCAATTAAAAGTAAATAGGCCTCTTATACATATGTAAGTATCTATATATAGACGTTGCAGTCATCCCTTAACTCCTTAACCCCTTAACGAATTTAAATTCGTTCTGGCTGCGGCTTCAGCAATCAAGAATATGTAAATGTGTTTGTATTAGCATTGAATTACCCTAATAAATTTCATTAATTTTGCCAAATTCGGACTAAATTTGTTTCGACGCGGTCTCATGAGTGTTACACACTATAAATAAATATGTATATAAATACTTACATAGGCGTTTTGGTATGTTCCAGCTTAGAGAATTTACATAATCGCAAAATTCTTGCCAATTTAACATCTATATATATATATTATGAAGAAGGGTGGCTCATAATTTTATGGGGACATAGTTTCAAGGTTATAGAAAATATATATACATGTGCTTAGCAAGAATTTAAGTCCTTTTGTATTAGTATCACAAGACTTTCAATGGATGTACAAGTGGGTTTTTGATATATATTTACAGGGTGAAATCGATTATCAAGCAACTAGTTAGCTGTGTAACCTTACTCAGTTGATCTATTTTTATGCAAGCCATCGGTAGTATATTTTTCTTGAGACTTCGAGGCCCCATAGATAATCTTAAAATCCGGGATTCCTTTAGAGCGTTTTTCTTAAAAAAAACCAGGTTTGTGTTTACTTATGTGTCCGCGTGGTCTATTGGCGAAAGTGTCAGAAGAAACTCGAAGCCTCGTCTCTAGTAGTTTGCAGGTCAATTACCACCTGTGCATATTCCAGTTGTGCAACTACTGAATAAGCCTTAGGAAAAGTTGTGGAGTCCTCCTTGGTGAAATGTTCAAATATAATATGTAGCTTCTTCTAGAACTAAGTTAACACTTAGTTTTTACTAGTTAAACGCTTTACAAAAAGATTCAAAATTTATCTTTACTTTTTTAAAATCTTGTTGTACCACCCTAATACAGATATATGAACTATTTTCCTAATTTTTTCGTATGCATAAATTTTCTTTGCTAATTATGCATGGGTGGTTTTACATTTGGAATTTCGTTGTTCTTACGCGTATTTCTCTTATTTCCGTTTGCTTTACAATCGTTAAGTCCGATTTTATAGCGACGGTATATTATCCTACCACATCTGCGACGACTGTGCGTTAATTACGCATATTAATGTGGTTACAAGGAGCCTATTTACCAGTCCTTTTAAATACGCGTATGACCTTGACGTCAAGCAATTTTGTAGGAACATACACTTGCGTTTTTCTCTCGAAGTTCTCTTGAAACCTTGAGGGTTTGTGAGGGTGTTCCTTAGAGAAATGAAATATTTGCTTGAAATTTGATACAATGTAATCTAAAATTACGATCTTACAACATTTGAGTTCCACATAGGGTGAGTACATAGGGTGACAAATATTGAGTGACTCTTCAGCGGAATAAATTCAAGTTGAGAAATTCAAATCAAGCTGAGTGTTTATGACAAGTTTTTTGGAAGAATTACTGCCGAGATTTTTCCAAAGAAATGTCAAAAATCAACAATTGTTGGAAATTTTGAAATTGTGAGGAAAAAATGTTCGGGAAGGATTGAGTATAATATTTGCCTAGCAATTTTCTCAGCTTTTGTTTTTTTTTTTAGACATGAGAGGGCTTTAACGAGATTAGCTGAGCTGATAGTCCTTGACTGTATATAAATCTGGGCTCGTTCCGGTTACCTAGTCCCGACTGTTCTGGTATTGGGCCTTGATTGTAGAGGTCTCTTGTAGTTTCTAATTGTTAAAACGTATTTTAATCGACGTCATTATGCATTTAAAAATATTATATGTAAAATTTTTTTAAATGCTTTAGACTTTGAAGTAGTATATCCGTATAAGAATACAGCTGTATTTAAAGGCTCTTGAAATACGGCGGAAAAAAATCAATAAAAATTACAAAAGACGGAGAAATTGGCACTCGGCCTATAAAAAGTGAAAACGCAACAAATTAACCAATAAGAAAATTGAAATGACTTTAAATGCCTTTCGATTTGATCAGATACAGTGCTGTGTATGGAAATAGATCAAGGGTGTAAAAAATTACATTCAACGATTTATTCATATATATTTTGTTCTTACTTAAATTTCTTCTAAATTTTTAGGCTAAAACAGCATTGAAAATAAATTTGTCTCATTAAGTTTTAAAAACGTAAAATAAATTGAAAAATAAAAATTTTTTAAGCCACTTAGGATCATTTGCTATGCATCTCCCATATCCTGGTGACAATTTACATCTAAATTTCTCGTTAGATCTCTAATACAAAAATCGCGTTTTGCGATTAATATGATGTTTTTAAGAAATATCATTTTTGAACTGTATCAGTGGAGCAACTTTTCGTACTATACGTTTGAGAAGCCCGACTCGTATTTATAAAATGTATCATTTGACACCCATAGTATAGTATATACCTTTTTATATACTTCATTTATAGTATACCTGTTTAGGTATTCTCCTGTTTGTATGCCCAACACTGTAAATATCTATGTAATTATACAAATATGACTACGCATGTGAGCCGTTTGAAATGGAAATGTGGTACTCATCAGACTGTATAATTTATTTTCGATGAGAGAAGCCAATTTCTTATTGCTACACTGCCAAGTGCAAGTGCCAATGCGGTCAATTAGAATCAATCACCATTCTTCGGCTGCCATTATAATCGTAATATACGTAGATCAGAAAGAGTTACGACTTTTCTGGGTTATTACTAAAAGCCATTATTTTACGCATGCAAATATTTGTAGGTTATGTTTATAACCTTTTGATGGCAAACTTTAAAATAGCTTGAAACGATTAGTAGTTATTATGGTTTTAGCTTGGATTACCATGTTTGTTGTGTGTGATTTATAACTAAGTTCGCGAAGTAGTTAGCAGGAAATGCAAGATAATTTTTAAATAAGGAAATAACAATTGTGATGACGTAAGACCTGGGTCGGATTACGAACAAGATTCAACAGAGAGGTTTCTAATAGCGGTCGTCACTAGGGTGGCAACGATAAATCTCTGAGCATATTTCTGCCAAGAAAATCCTCAAAAAATCAATCGAAATGAATTAGCTTTAATTCGCTGCTGATTTCGGACTAACCTTTATATCCAGAGGATATTATACCAATATGATCGACAGAATCATGAAATGAGAATGCTGACACTGAAACCCACTTGACTGGGTTGGTGAAAGTATTGATGTGCCTACAAGTTTTCTAACAATAATTCCAAAGTCATTTTATTGGTAAAAATTTTCGTCTAATATATGGTATGGTGACCCTGAAGTTTGAGATAAAGATATTGTCAAGTCCTCTGAATCTCAGTTCATGTTTAAAATAGGCTCCTACCTTGATGTTTACCTTTTTGTTGTCACTCAATTCCCAGGAAGCATTCTCTTGAGGTCTGGGAACAGGAAAAGTTAGCTGGGCGTTAGTACTGGAGTATACAGTGGGTGGGCGGAAGCAATTCGAAGACCAATCTATACCATTTGTGATACTTTGCATTGTTTCGATGAAACAGACCTTTCTTGAAAAGGGGTCATTTTTGGTGATTAAAGGCGAAGTCCTTGCTGACACTTACTATGGAATTCTGACAGTTCGTTTCTTTTACGGCGTTGCGTGTCGGAATATCGTCTCTTCATCATTCTTTTACATGAGCAGTATAATTTTTAGCCTACCTTTCGTCTAAGTATTCAGAGTACATATAAGCCAAATATATTTTCATGTTGGGTTTTTCATGCGGAAGCTTAGGCGTTTTGCCAACTTATTAGGTTGCAATATTTCTTCTCATACAAAGGTTTACAAACGCATACACATTCAACAACTTAAGAGTGCAGTGTGTCGACATTATATGCCCGTTATTTAAGCTGTGCTAGAAAGTATGCTATAAAGTATGCTTGGTTGTTGTGTACCCACGTGACGTTGGCCTCTTGTATGCGGAAAAATGAAATTAAACTTCATTTACTATCTGTTGTTTGAGAAATTTCAGTTTCATTTTAAAGTTGAGCTTTGTTGTTGGTATCTCGTTGGCCCAAAAAATACAATAGGCACTTGCTTCTGAAAGTTTGAACGTTGTCCAATTTAGAATGTGGAAATTTTAGTTAGAGTTGGGTAAATGATTGAGTGCATTGAACTTTTTCACGTGTTGATGGATTTTTGTACTCCTCATTTACTACACACGAAGAGAAGGGCACACGAAATTCTAGGGCAGCTTGATGAATCGGTGTGTTTATGAATTATCCACGTGGTAATTCGTTGTTTCCTTTCAATATATTTATAAAAAATACTGAACTAATATGCGAACAAGTAAATTAGTATCACTTTGAAGTACTGTAAATGCTTAGAAATGGTTTTCCAGTGAAATTGAATGCTTGAAGTTAGGCCTAGAAGAGCATTCGATTTGAAAACGTCCAAAGCTTCTTCCGTCAATAAGAATTGTTCTCATCGTAAGTAAGTCATAATGGAGCTGGCATTGTCTTAGAAGAACGAATCTTCTTTTAAGTCAGCTGTTATATAATTTGTTGGTTGAACTATGAATTTAGAATATCTAGAGTATTCACAAAGCAAAAAAGAATCATTCGAATTGTAAGAGCAAAAAAGAAGAGTGCTGCAGTCGCCTGATAAAAAATAACCGCAATATACTATATGCGGTATCGTGTGATTTCGTTAAGACTGTACCCATAATAATCGGGTCTACATAAGTTAGAGGGACCTGGTCAAGGATTTTAAATCTGGTCAAGGATTGTGAACACGTCAGCTCATTTCCCAAAAATATTTGGAGAATGGTTTATGTAACTGCAATATAATATCTATGGGTTTGGGAATCCGCTTCCAACGCAGTTGGCAACAATAAATGTCTGTGATTTTTTATTAACTGAAACGCAGAGTTCATTTTCTCTCTCTCATAACTTTTGCTCACCAGTTTTTGAACACCAATTGGTAAGAAATGTTCAATGCGTTATATTTCTTTGAGTATATATTTAAAGAAGACTAATATAATGGATCTCCAGCAAGGTTATTAATTATTCTGTATTAATAAAGAGATACTACCCTGGTATCGAGAACAAGTCATTGCGTTTGTGAAATGGGGTTATTCGTTTGCATGAGAGAATGCACTAGTGATCTCAGATCACTAGGAATTGTTCTCGTCTCTCATGCTGTGTGCATTTACTCTCTCTAGAACTGAAGAAGAGACTATATACATATCAAGCTGACCTCGTTTCTTTGTATTTACCATACATATGACATGTTTTTTTAACGCTCGCTGTCTTAACAATCACTATCTTAGGCATAGTAGAAGCTTTGCTAGCCTAATTTGCGTTACTTAAATATTTATGTATGGAGTAAACAACGTGTCAACCTAAATGAAAGCCCAATATAATTACATTTCGCCTTATTAAGGTAAAAAAATCGAGCGCTTTTGTTGTTGTGTTGATCTAATGCCATCGATCGATATTACTTAGCTGAAAATAACAATTTAGAAATTTCCATAAGCACACGTACTTATCTACAAGTACTTATATACATTTGTGCATATGTATTTCTAAGGAACTGGTCATTGACATCGATGAATTATTTAAATTACAGCTGAAATTCATTTGTTTGCCACTGCGCGTCAGTTTGCTGGAACTTCCTCAAGCTTTTATTGAATAAAGACCCAAACTAAATTCTCGGTGTTTTTAATTTTTTTTTCTTTAATGCCCAGAGAGACCAGGCAGGCAAACACCTACTGCTGCACGCATTGCCACAAGGATAAAAATAAATGCAAACGGCTAAGACAGGAAGTCGTGCAGTGCAAAAGCATTTGCTTTGACCTTCAGTTCCTAGAACGTGGAACGTGGTGCGCTTTCCCGCAAACATAATGGGTATTTTTAAAAGGATTCGAGTGTGTGTGTGTGGCTTGTGGTGGCAAATGTGATGATGATTAGCAGGGAGAAATAAATCATGTGGCATACAGTTTCTCTTTCGTTTGCCCTTTGACCTTAAGATAAATATACATGCATATGTTGGGTTCGCTTTCAAAAGAGGAAGTTGTATTTTCCATCGCGATTTCTGTCAGTTTGTAAAAACAGCATCTGAGGCACGCGTGGAAGTATGTGGACTAGTAAGTAAACAAGTAACCACTTGCATTTTGTGGAATGTGTGTTTGAAAAAGAACGACTTTTTAATGCCTTTGGCAACCTGCAACCGGAAATAGGTTTCAGCAATGAGGAAACGAGCATTTCAAGGCATGGGAATAACAGCCACGTTTTAATTTGTGTGGCAGAATATTAATTTATAAGTAAGAATACTCTTATTTCTGAACCCCTGAACCAAGTAGTAAAAATTAGTCGAATTTAAACAAACTCGCTAATAACATCGTTTAGCTCTTTGAAAGACAAATACATTACATGTCTTGATAGTACCTAATTTGAACCAACTCTTTAAATAAGTGTCTAATGGGTATATAAGTTCTCAGTAAGTAAGTATGGCAATATACCAGAAGATATATTCTCGATTTCCATGCTATTCTCAGCGATTAGACATTAAAAGAAGGTGGAGGGAAAGGGAGAGCATTTCACAATTTCAATTGTTTTTGATGATCTGATCGAGCAGGAGATCTCAAGGTGAATATACCTTTCTGACCCCATGTTCCATGAACGTAGAAATTTATACAAATGAACACAATATAACTATAGTTTCCACCTATTTTTTACCATGGTAACTCAAAGGGTTCTCAAAGGTTAACTCAAAGGTACTCTCAATCTAGAATTAGTAAATTTTGATCGAGTTCGTAAATTGTATTTTTTCTAAATATAAAGCAGTGTATTTACTTAAAGCTTTTATGGTATTTTTCGCTAATAAAGTCAGATCTTTAACTTTTCAAAAAGAAAAAACTACAGATCTTTAGTTCTTCAAAAACAATTATGAACAAATATTTTGTTTATTAAGAGAGTCTTGACTCATCTCCGCAAATTGCACATTTTCAAAGTTTTATTGTCCTAATCTGGACCTTGACGCGAAAGAGCTTTCCATGCTTATTAGTAATTTCTTTCCAATTCTAAACATTTGCTTAACAATTGAGCCCAATATAAGGAGAAACGTTCGGTATATTTTCAATCGTGTAATAATATCAATAATCCGAATGGATTTCTGACATTAAACAATTACGAAGAAAATTCCCCAGCAGTTTGGAGCAGGGTTTAAAATTAGTAGAGTTTGTCCTGACGCAAATAGAAGATGATTATAACTCAAGACTTGAAATCATCTAAAATTGAGGTTAATACCTCCATATTTGATAAAACTAAAAGGAACGCCCACATCTCTTTTAATAATATTCAAAAGGACTTTTAGCCTATAAAACTTGTATTTTTTTTTCGGGAATTTAAACACGGCTTAAATGTTATATAAGAAATATTGAGTGAATCAAATTTTTTTAACTATATTTTTACTCAACTTATCTAAGCTAGGTGGCGCTGTGAAACATTCTTTTGACAACGGTGAGCGCTGTAGACAAAAGATTCGCTACTTTTTGGTCAATATCAATCTCTAAGTCAGTCTCGCTCAGAGTCACTCAGTCTAAGTGCTAAATAAAGTAAATTCATTTAACCGAAATTTTCCGAAAACACCCCTTCATATCGTATCAAATATAATAATATAATAATATTTATAATATTTATAAATTTTTTATTTTTAGTAAAATAATAATAATAATGCAAAATGAGTGAGAATTCGGAAGAAATGTCGGAAAAAACATCTAGCGCGAATGCCGAGTTGAGTGAAACATCAGAAAAGATACGCACAACAACGCCTGGGGCGCCAACATCAACTTTACCCCACGAAGAAACATCTTCAACTACCTCAAGAGAACAAAATGAAGAAGCTTCCACACCGAAAGAGCAAGAACAAGACACTTCCGAAAATATAATTGCAGAGAAATCCGAGAGAGGAAATGTGGCCAATGCGACAGGTTCTTCAAATGTGGATGTTGTCACCGAAATCCACCTGAACGCGAGCGCAGCTGAAAGTGCGAAGGTAAGCAGTGAGAAGCGTGAAGAAGAAACAGTGACTGACAGGCAGGAAGCAGAATCCAATAAAGTTCACACAAGTCCAAAACTAACGGAAACAGATAAAAAGGTACAGCCATCATCTTCGGCGCCTTCTACCGAAGCACAGTTGGACGACAATTATGCGCAACATGTGACGTATGAACCCGATGGTAGCGCCATCTATACGGATCCCAATACGAATCAGCGCTACAAATGGTGTACAACGGAAAATAATTGGTTGCCTTGTGACGTCGACAAAGTTGGCGGTACAACAACGACCACTGAAAATCCCTATGAGAATGAACACTATAAATGGTGCAGTCAAACGCAAAAGTGGATCCCCAAAGTGCAACAACAAACAACAGAAACGGAGCACTACAAATGGGATGCTGTGAAAAAAGAGTGGCTACCAAAAGCGGATGCCGCACAAACAACAGTGGCCAAATCTAATGCTACCAACACTGATCCCGCGAATGTGATCTATGACATTGATGAGAACGGCCAACGCATTTACACGGATAAAGATGGCACTGTGTTCTTTTGGGACGAGAGCAAGAACGCTTGGTTTCCGAAGATCGATGATGACTTTATGGCGCACTATCAGATGAATTACGGTTTCATAGACAATACTAGTGCCTCGGAGGAGGAAGCCAGACGTAAAGCGGAGGAGGAGAAAGAACAGAAAGAACTGGAATTGCAACGCATGACCGAGGAGGCAAAGGCGGCTGCTGCTGCAACGACGAATGCAAATGGCGAGGGTGCAGCTGCTATTAAGCGGAAATCGCAGGAGCCGCCAAGTGAGACAATTTGAATTATTATGTCTTCAATAAATGTTATTTGCTAACCAATTCTTTATTATTATTTTTAGAGTGGTTTGATTTGGATCCCGAACAGAACACGAAAGTTTATGTTTCCAACTTACCTCTGGACATTACCATGGATGAGTTCGCCGAGCTGATGGGCAAATGCGGCATGATTATGCGCGATCCACAAACGCAAAAGTATAAGCTGAAACTGTATTCGGAGGCTGATGGTCAACTAAAGGGGGATGGCTTGTGTGATTATATTAAAGTGAGTACCGCGATTTCTTTTCTCAAACTATTTCTAATGAATATTTTACATGAGATGGGCTTAAGGAAGGTTTTATTTCTCAATAAAAAAAAATTCACAGACACTCAAATATTTTCTGTTTAGTATTGTTTTATTAAATCAACTTTACTCAAAAGTGACAAAATCTCATTTCTTCCCTTATTCGCCCCGGTTAACGCAGTTTTCCAAGCCCTTGTGAGTTTTTAATGCTGCAAATTGATAGTAAAGTTTTATACAAGGATCCTATTGAGATAAGATTTGTTAGTTTTTATTTCTTTCAAAAAAACTTTCGGAATGTTAGACAGAAAGTATTTGCCGCAAATATATGAGTGCGAAAGGCTTCAGTTATCGGAAACCCCATTGTTTTGGGTTCTAAATATATAGAAATTAAAGGAAATTTTGCCTTATTTCTAACTTTCAGGTGAAATGTATGTTTTATTTTTTAATATTTGATATATTTATTAAATATATTTATATAATTATATTTATATTAATATATTTATAATTATTAATTTTTTTTATTATATTATAATATATTATTATATTTAATATATAAAATATTAATTATTTATGAATAGTATTTATAAAATATAATTTATATAATTCTATAATTTAAAATTTAATATAAAGATATATTTCAGTGAAATTTCTTACTTTCAGTATAAAACAACGTATACATTTAATATGTTTTAAACCTTTATTTTAATCAGCAAATTGCTCGGAAACAAATTTACTAAGGTTAGCATAAACACTTTTCTCCTCTGAGAATTGTTTCACTATAATGATATAATAACTCCTAAATAATATTGGGAAATAATACTAGAATATATTGTGAAATATTACTGGGATAATATCTTTGACTAATATTGGGGAATTTTTTCTCAGCAGCTATCCAGGAGCAATCCGTGAAAAATGCTGGATAATAATGGAGAAATCCATAAAATATTACTCTGCTTTTTTAAACATTTCTGTGATTATGGTCCTTGGGGAAACGTAGGAAATCATATAGGAATAAAATTTCCGGAATAATGTTCAAAATTACTCGTATGATTGCGAAAATAATATTGAGTCTTTGACAATGGGAAATCTGGGAAATTTGGTAATATAGAGTTATAAAAGCTATATAACCAAATAAAGTATTCCAAAAAGTGTCCCTTTGACAATAGGGGAAAATATTAGTGGTATAAAATTTTTGTTAAATTTTTATTTATACCGACTATTGTTGATTAATGCTAAACTAATTAGGGAAATTCTGCTGTTATAACATTACTTTAATAATGTTGGGAAATATAATTTGGAAACATACTGATAATATTTCGAGGGTAAACATTTCGAGGGTGTTTTGTTTTGTAGCGGCAGAAAATATTCCCAAATAATTTTGAAAAATGGCGTCGGTTCGATAAAAATCATGGTTTATTCCATTTACGGTTACGGGATTTCGGTTCGCTGTCGTAGCCACGGTAGCATTTTCTAAACTTGCTTTTGTTGGTTCTAAATAAGCAAACGTTTTCAAACTTCTGGATAAACTCTGGATGCTAGGTTGTTCGAAAGTTAAGAGATTTTTTCGTATTATGGTGACTTAGCAGAATAACTCAGTTATCTTTCCCATACGTTTACCAACAAAAAAAACATTAATTTATTGGTGTTTTTATAGAGTTTTCAAAACTTTATTGTTGCTTTAATTTGGTTTCTATTTTCCACATTATCAATGTAGGTGCGTATGTGGCCGCCGGATGTTTCTTGATTTCCCAAAATTTTTTGCTACTGCATTGGTAGATCTACATACATACGCTTTCATATTACATTTACAGCAAAGTTTTTTCTTGTTTTACTTACATTTTCGTTCGATCATTTTACTGTTAATTCTATGGTTAGTTGCATATTTTACGGTGCTCGATTCGCATGTTTGTATTTGCTCTGAATTACATAATTATTCTTAAAGATTTACATACAAAATTTTCTTTGTATGCATATATGTATGTGTGTATGTAAGCATCTAAGTAGAATTCAATATGTTTGCATTACGTGCTCGTTTTCATTTATTCATATACTCGTTTATACTATCAAGACGAAAAACATACTGTGAGGTAATAATTAGATGAAAATTGCATACAGTTTAGTTGCACATTTCGAATCGGTTTACATTATTCGTTTCATGCTTGTACATGTATATATTTCCATACCATATGGTTTTATGTACAAATATTTGTATTGTAAAAGGCGATTGCATATGAAATCGTTAACAATAAGTTGTTAAATTTTCAAAAAAAAAAAAAGTTTTAAAAAAAATTTGTTATTAATATCATTCAAGTGTTGCTTTTTTATTAACAGTGAAAATTAAAATTAAATTTTAATATTTGTTAAAAGCAATTTGATACGTGTAATATTTCTTCAATTTATTTAAGCAGCATTTTTAAGTTTTATTTTTATGTTTTGTTTTAAAATTAAAAATATAAAAGGCTTATATTAGCAGTTTCTTTATTATTTAGAAGATAGTGCGTCAAAGTTTATAATTTTCAGCACTAATTATGCTTTAAATTAGTTGACATATTATTTTTTCTTATATTTATGATATATTTTATAATTTTTGTGCGGGAAAAGTGTCTTATACTTAGTGATTTCTTATACTCATTTATCATGTTTAACAATTTTGTGAATTTTTGTATGAAAAAATCATGCAAAAGCACTTAACTTTTTAGTTGAAATATAGAGAAAATGTTTAACTTTGAAAAAAAAATAAAAATTTTTGGTTCATGATTTTTTCGCATTAGTGTACATTTTGCTATAATTATTTGCCATTGCATGCATTAATTTAAGACTGTTATATATTTTGTTTTTGATTTTTTCCGAATTATTCGTGATTTCTGCATTTCGTTTGTATGCAAAATTGCTTTAAATAATTAATTAGACTTTTTAAATTTAATTAATTAATTAATTAATTACTTTTAAAAGTGCTTTCACATAACTTTAACAATAAAGTGAGATTAAGTCTATTGCTTTTATATAATCATAAATGTTTATCAATTACAGTTACATTGCGATAAAACTCTTTTTCCATATTACACCACACACACATACGTGCTGCTATTTTTGTATATACAAACAACTCGGTTTCGGCGTTTCTCTTCACTTTCAAATATCTTTTTGTTTTTGTTTTTGTATTTTTATTTATTTTTATTCATTTTCGGCTGCCTGTTGTCCACTTATAAATTAATAATATTCATGTTTTCGTAAATTTACAATCGAGTATAGCTAACAATGCTGCCGAGCGGTAGACGAGGTCACTAAAGCTAATGATAGCGTGCAAGGAGCTACAACAACATTGAGCGTTTACAAGTACAACTATTCAAGTGAAATAATGGCAGCAACGACTTAAATTAAAAAAAAAATATATATATATATGCTTATGACTTATATAAATTAAATAATATTTTGCATGAGGTTTCGGGGATCAAGTAAAACAAATATAAATATAGTCGAGTGGATTGGTGGAGCTTCGGTGCGCGCTTATACGCAAATGAGTGTCTTGCCAAAAAACAAAAAAAAAAAACATGTTTTACAACTCAACCGTTATATACCGTTAAATTATAGTATCCATTTTGATTTGCTGAACTTCCGTCCCCTCTCTTCTATTCCTCCTGATATGCCTCGTTGCCGCCATTGGTTGCTTGTTTTTGTTGCAGTAATTCCTGTGTCTTCTTGGCCTTTCGTCGTTTGCGCATCTCGAAGAATTTACGCTGATCTTCCGGTGAGAGACGTGACAAACGCTCGGCATATTTGCGCTTCTTCTCTTCTTTCTCTTCTTGTAGACGTTCATCGTCTTGCTTTTTCAACGCTTCGAAACGCTCTTGACGTTTACGTGTCTGCTCTTCGGCAGCTCTTTGTTCGGATTCGGCACGCGCCTTGAGCGCTTCTTCCTCCTGCTTAATTTGCGCTTCGTGTTCCGCTTTGCGTCGTTGTTCCGCCTCTTCGAGTTCCTTCTTTATGCGCTCTTCCTCTTCCTCAATTTTACGCTGCTCCTCTTCGCGTCTGGCGATCTCTTCCTGTCGCTGGCGTAGCTTTTCTTCGCGTCGTCGATTTTCTTCCGCTAGCCGTTCGAGTTCCTGTCGCTCCAGCTTGCGTGTTTCTTCCAACTCTTCCAGCTTCAACCGTTCTTCTTCCTCTTCCAATTGTCGTTTAATCTCTTCTTGCCGTTGCTTCTCCTCTTCCTCCAAGCGTTGCCGGTTGGCCTCGTCCTCTTGCCGCTTACGTTCCTGCTGTTCGTGCAGTTGACGTTCGCGTTCATTGCGCGCTTGCTTCAAACGTTCTTCGTATTCTTCCAGCTGTCGCTTCTCCATTTCCAATCGTTCTTGCTCACGCTTCGCTTCCTCCTTTGCGCGCTCTTCCTGCTCTTTTTTCGTTTGCTCCTCACGTTGCTTGCGCTCCTTCTCTTCACGTTCTCTCTGCCGATCTATACGTTCCTGTCGTATGCGCTCCGCACTACTATATTCGTCGTCGCGCTTCTTCTTTTCCTCGGCAAGTTGCTGCTTCAATTGTTCCAATTCATGATGTCGACTTTCATATTCGCGCCGCTTGACTTCCGCTTCGGCCAGCTGCTGTTGGCGTTGTCGTTCCTGATCGATGGCTTCACGCTGACGCAGCTCATCTAGTTCACGTTGCGGTTGTTCGGTTTGTTCATGAGATTTATGTTGTTGGTCTTGTTGTTCTTGTTCCTGCAGGTGGCGTTGTCTTTCGCGCTCTTGATTTGCCAGTATGCGCAGCCGTTGTTCGTTCCATTTGCGTTCCTTCTCCTTTTGCATTTGCTGCGCACGCTGTCTCTTGCGCTCCAAACGACGCTTCTCCTTCTGCCTTTGTCGCCATACGACACGATCATGCGGCATTTGCTTTTGGCCGCTTCTCGTCCTATTGGGTGCGTTGGGTGCGTTGGGCGCCGCTGTAGCCGGCACCGGTATTTCGTTGTAATGTGCCAATGTTGTTGGCGAATTCGAAGTCGCTTGTGCATCGATATCGTTCGGATGGATTGTAGTCGGTCGGTTTGGGCGACGCCCTGTGCGCGCATGATTGCGTCCGGCTCTGCCACGTGGCTTTGGAAGTACAATCTGTTCGTTACTGCCGTCTGCCTTTACGATGACATTGGATCTGAAAGTAGAAATAGGAGGTATTAAGACAGTGCTTCTGCTTCCTATCTTTTGTTATAGCTTAAACATAAGTTTCTTAATCGGTTTTTATGTATTGGGTTGTTCGGAAAGTCATTTCGTTTTTTTTGGGGAACATGAAAGACAGTTTTCGTATAATGCCTTTCAAATGGCCATAAACAGTTGAATTCGACAAATTTAACCTCTCACCGATCTCTCGTGTGGTGATTCGCCGATTTGCATCAACTAATGCCTTTATCGCATCTTTGTCAGCTTCGACCGGCCTTCCAGACCGTGGTGCATCTTCGACATCAAAATTGCCGGATCGAAATTTTGCAAACCAGTTCTGGCACTGGCGTACTGTTAACACGCCTTCTCCATACACATCCGTCAATTTTTTTCTCGCTTGGACAGCATTTTTACCTTTTCTGAAGTTAAAAAGTAAAATATGACGAAAATGCTGCTTATTGCTCTCCATATTTAAAAAGGCACCAACCAAAAAACTACTGGGTAGAATTAATAGAACTTTTTCACACACAAGCCTTGCAATATCAGCTCTCATGACATATAATGGTTATGGGGCTTAAGTGTGAAGTTAGTTTCGAAAAAACGTAATTAAGTCCTCTGGCGGGAAAAAACGAAATGACTTTCCGAACAACCCAATACAAAACTAATCTGTACATGTATTTGTATATTTGCAGGTGGAGTCTGTGGGCTTGGCTTTAAACATTTTGGATGAGTATAATCTTCGTGGTCATAAAATACGCGTGCAACGTGCCAAATTCCAGATGCGTGGCGAATACAATCCAGCTTTAAAACCGAAACGCAAAAAGAAGGATAAGGAGAAATTGCAGAAAATGAAAGAAAAGTAAGTGTAACGAGGCCCACATCCGTAATACAAATATGAAATTTTAGTATAACAGTCGGAAATGTTGGATATTCATTCAACATATGATTCATTTAGTGTTGACCGATTTCATGTTCGCTGAATAAATCTATGATTTTACAAGAAACAAATCCTGCAATCCGGGTTTGTCCTATTCGAAATTGGATTCGGCCACAAGATATCAATAAATATGCATATTATAGAGACCTAAACCAAATATAAAATGTAGAATATACTTTTCTTATATTTTTGTATCGTATTCGGAGTGCGAAAATCCCTGAAGCGGTTCTCCTGACTCCTTGTACTCGTATCTCAAAAAATGTGTGATATGTTTTGCAAGCTGAAGGCACTACTGGTCCATACTTTTTAACTCCCTACTTTACGGTCAATATTGAGCGCTGCAGGCAAATCATTGGCGACTTTCGAATTTCCACGTCAATATCAATCGTAATATAATTTATTTGACTTCTATAGAGTAGAATTTTCCAAGCTTGTATCTTATGTCCACTTATGTCTCTATAGCAATCGTCTATGAAACCATCATTTTATTGGGCCGAACTTTTGGTCACCGAATTGCATCAAGAAATAGGCCATCTACATAATTTATTTGACTTCTATAGAATAGAATTTTCCAACTAACAAAGTCGAAATTTTAACAATTTCGCTTTTCTGTGTTTTACTTAAAAATAAAAGTTGTATACCTCCATAACAACACCCTTTATACATTATAGCTAAACAAATTTACTAAAAAAAAATCAATGGGATATGGATATTTTATTATGTCCTTAAATGAGAAACATTTTTGGAAATTCCCAATATTTCCAATTAAATTAAACTCGTACTTAAAAGATCTTCATAAATAAAAGAGTACTCTATTTGAAATTTATTTTGATAGTCTTGGTTTATATACTCGATAAAATTTGAAAAAGAAAACTCCGTCTGCACCATTTTGTATATTGATATAAAAGAAACCTCAAATCCAAAAATTTCAACTCAAAATTTTTTTGTTGGTTTGGTGCAAGCTCCATTTTTAAAGCTTAATTTTACATCAGTAACTCAATAATAGAAGCTTTTACTAACTTATGAAAATAAAGTTTAATTTTTGAATTTAAAAAACCTGTCCGTTCCACAATTTTGGTAACAAAAAATAAACATATTTATTTAAAGTTTATTTTATTTCTTTGATGTTCTTTGACCTTAAAATGCATTCACACATTTCTTAAATAAAAATTAATAGTAATAATTTATTTTTCATTTCGCTAGACTTTTCGACTGGCGTCCGGAAAAAATGCGCGGTGAGCGCTCGAAAAATGAAAAAGTGGTAATCATTAAAAACCTCTTCGATCCAATTATTTTCGAAAAGGATGTGCAACTGATATTGGACTATCAGAATGAATTGCGTGAGGAATGCAACAAATGTGGCACCGTGCGGAAAGTGGTCATTTATGATGTGAGTATGCATTATTTAGTTATTATATTTGAACATTTTAATTTTTTAATTAATTAAAATTTGTTTTCTGAAAATATTAAAATCATTATCCTAATTTCCATCTTTAGCGTCACCCAGAAGGCGTTGCCCAGGTGAATATGGTCGATCCCGAAGAAGCTGATGTAGTAATACAAATGATGCACGGCCGTTTCTTTGGACAGCGTAAGCTGAGTGCGGAACATTGGGACGGCAAGACCAAATACAAGCAAGTTTTTACTAACTATGAGCACTTAGTTGAGATTTTCAACTGGATTCTTCTTACAGAATTGTCGAAACCGACGCGGAGGTGCAGAAACGTCTAACCCATTGGGATCAGTATCTAACGCATGAGGAAAATGAGGAAAAGAACGCCATCCACAAGACGCCGAATGAGCCAACCGTAGCTGATGCAGCGCCTTCGATCGCAGTGGAAACGGAAGCGCAAAATTAGGCATTAAAAAAATAATACTGCAGATCAAGTGAAGTGATAAAAGTGTGAGCAATTGCTTTACAATATTTGAAATAAAATAGCCGAGTATTTAGCGATGTAAAGGATGTTTCATTGTTTTTTTTGTAAGAAAGAGGAAAGACGTTAGAGTGGTTGCTAAATGTAAAAATGTTGCTAACTACAACTGATATGTGCTTAAAATGTGCAACTTGAATTCGACTTTATTTATGAAATTATTGTCATTGTCATTATGACATAATGATATTATGAAATTTTTATTATGTTATATGTTATTTTATTATTATTTTTATTATGTTTTAAATAAACTTATATAAGTATCAATTCCTCACACACTTACCTGCGTCCGTTTTTGCCCGGCTGATCCATCACTTCCAATATGACTTCGTTCGCATACTCATTGGGGTAGGTCGCATTCCAACGCGTATACACCTTGCCACGATTCTTCTCGCTGACTTTTGGCATCTTATGTTGACAGATAAAACGGAATCTATCTGGGCAGGGGCGAGCAGACCATCTGTTTATTGAATACAAAAAATAAGATTTATTTGAATATTGCAATATATACAAAGTGCAAATAAGCAACTAGCTAATTATCTGCGCCGGTATGTATATGTGTGTGCGTATGCAATGTACTGTACTGCAATCATTTTGTAAAGCGCTGCCAAATTCTGCATGCCTTTCACGTTGCAAGTTGCAAGTTGCAAGTGTTTACGATTTCTATTTCATTTCATCAATATGTTTGCATGCGTGTGTTAGTGTTTTTAGGTGTGAATCTGCGTTTATAACGTTTGTTTACATTCTTGTCTGGCGCTACACATCATTAACACGTCAATTGACCGCGATACGTTCTGACTTGATGAGCAGTCGGAGAACTTGATTAGCTGCTTCACACGTTACTCGCTCGCATTTTAAGTATGTTATTGTTGGCATTGCATATGGGAGTGTGTTTATACTATGACCTTGCATTAGCAATTAAAATTATGTTTCTAAATACCTTTCATGATCACTTAATTATAATTTATGTGTAAAATAAGTTCACATACATATGAATATCTCATTTAATATATAGAGCTAAAACTAGTTAAAAATCGGCGTGGATCATTATTTGTCGCAGTCAAAAAAAAGTTCGAACTTGACGATCTTTAATGGAGTCTATGCTCTCCACGGCAGTCACGTCTACGTAACCGGAAGGGATTTTGATTTTATCCGGTCAAAACTGTTAACTCGGCAGTATTCCTCAAAATTATTTGGTAACAGTATAAAAGTAACAGCAAGAGGCAACAGATTCGCGACTTTCGCGCCTGCGCTCTGAAAAGATTTTCTATTCAGCATACAAATGTATGCTTAGCACGTAAACAGTGGAATGACAAATTGTTGTCGAAAAAACCACCTGGTTTTATCTAGTCCGAAAAATATACTGATTCGATGAGTCATATATTCGTCGTTGCAGCAGTAAGAAAATTTCGTGCCAATATGATCACTCTACGATCTGTTGTAACATAAACTAAAGGGCGAGTTATCAGTAGTTAAAAAATTACGAAAGAGAGAGAGGCCGAAATAAGTAAGTATGAAGTGTAATAAATGTTCATATATCTTTAAACTTTATTAATCATATATCTATTTGTTGGGTAATATTAAGATTAATAAATTGTACAAATAGTTCAGATCTTCTAATATTAGCATAGCATTTTGGGTTGATAGCTGTTTTAGGTTAGTTTTCAGGGATGATCTCCGTGATAATGATCAAAAACTTCTAGGTATGGTTCAAGATACCATCAATTATTGACAAAGCGCTTAGAACCCGTCATTTCATGCCAAATTGCCCCTGATCTCTGGCGTTTCAACTCAGTCTAGTGAAAGCTGGACAAACAGGTTTTTTTACATCGCCTTCTTTCAAACAACTTTGCCGGTTTGTGTCCACGAAGAAGGAATTAAGTTGCATAAATCTCAGTTGTATAATCTTCAATGATTCAACTTCCGTTTATACACTTCTTGTAATCGGAAATTAAATATAAACTTCTATATTATAACTGACACCGTCTGATCTTGTATATGAGCTTCATTTCATTCCACTCATCCTGTTAATGTTAATAGTTAGGCTTAAGATTTTTAAAAGCGTTAGCATATATGTATAAATGTTTAATGAATGTGGCAACAATATTTTCCTTGTTATAATTTTTGAAATAAAGAATCATCACACACCTGTAATCTAAATTTGGGTCATACACAGCACAATGATTTTCCAAGTTCTGTCTGATCCTGCAAAACAGGCGCTCATTAATAAAATCTCGAATTGATTAATGAAAATTGGAATTTTCATTAAAAAAAAAGAAGATTTAAAAAAGAATAAAATTAAAATAGTTAGAAAACTTTATTACTCAGGTTCCATGCGACTAAAAGAGTCATATGTTAAGTTTTTGCCGCTAATGCTCCATTGCCACACATTGCTTTGCCAATCGTAGGTGGCGCCAATCCAAATGGGGCCAGTTACTGCAAAACAAAAAGAAAACAAAATGTAATTAAATAAATTTTCTCCACGCGACTTCCATGCCACTTACATCCCCGCTGTGCGTCGTATTGTTTGAGGAAAACGCGCAATTTCCGATCGGCTCTATTCTGTGGTTCTGCCAATTTCGCATTCTTGTCCTTGCAGAAGAAATGCGCCTCCAGCCAGCTACTGGCCTGCGGCAGCACCGAGTAACATTCGGAGCCGACACGTTGGAAGTGTGGCGGACACATGGCGTACATGCGGCGATTGCGCATTGTCTTCGATGCGGCATTCTGTGTGTTGAACGCTTGTGGCATTCGGTGGTCCAGATAATTCTCATTCATGAAGGACACGCCCGCTGAGGCGGCTGACACATGATATGCATTAATGTGCGGTGCCACTATAGAGACGGATAGTAGACGGAAATTAATATTAAAGTGTGGCAATAATGGTGTTAATTATAAATAAATTGTGTTTAATAAAAATATGATTTTAATATTATACGAGGGCCATTTCCCGACCAGAGTTTTCACAGGTCAGGATCTTTATTTGTGCCAAGTTTTGTCGATGGTTTTTTTAATATCGGAATAATAGTTGTTTGACAGCTATATAAACGTTAGAATCGCGCGATCTGGCGGGTTACGACAAATGATTAGACTAGCTTACTTTCGAATAGACACAAGGGGCAAGAAAATATGGATTCTAGATCACCTCATAGATCATTTTAGTACATTACTTTAAGGGTCCATCTATCTCTACTCCCGTTGATACTCATAAAGAACGTGCAAAAGCTTTAATACTACTTCCTATTAAAAGAAGACATCATTTTATTCGGTAGTATGATGTGGTTGGTAGAGAGACAACTGATATTACGAAAAAGTCATCTAGTAAAAATGATATAGAAATAAAAGTAGGTATATAGGACAATTTTTATGTAAAAGTCAGATGAAAATCGGTTAATCGGTTATCATATCTAAATAACTCTAATAAAGATATATGGACAATAGGTTGTGCCTAAACTAAGCTTTTTAAATCAACCTAACTAAGAGACAAATCTGAACAAGATTTAATATCCAATATGGTTATAATCGGATTATATCTGGTATTAAAATTAACCAAAATTTTACAACAAATATCTTGGCCTATAAGCGAAGTACCTTAGTAAAAGTATGGGGTACATTAGCCTTCTTGGGAAAATAGTAGAAAAATTAGTTAAATTTATATAAAAACTTCACCTATTCTTCAAGTAACGAATATTTATTCCGATTTCCTTAGCTAAATCTCGTAATTTGAAATATGGGTTCGTTGAAGATGATATTTTTAGTACTATTTAATACTTTTTCAAATTAGTGGCATTATAATTTGAATATTAAGATAATTACTTAAATACTCTTCCTTGTTCTTTATATCATTGGTAATTTTGAACGTTCGATTTGAACTAAGATAATCCGAAAGTTCATAAAAATTTGATTTCCAAAAAATACGATATATTTTAGTGGTAAAAAATATTTATACATATGTAATTACTTACAACATGCCAACATGAATATTAACAGCCGCATTTTTTGTTGTTGTGTGGCTTTGTTGTGGTTCCTTGTTAATAATAAATAAATATTTAACTTGCTGCAAATCGTGTTTTAACACTTAATTTGCAACTCTTTTGAGTATTACACTGTTGCGCTTATAACTGTACTTATATATGTATCTGCAATTCAAGATATGTTTGAAATTTACGTTCGAGCTGCATTTGAGATATGTATTTGCGTCTAAATATATATGTACGCGCGTCTGAAAGAAGTCTTGTCTTCGTTTACGACTCAATAATTAATAACTGTAAAGAGAAATGAAAACAATAAATAATTATTATAATTTATATTATATATAAATATATTGTAGAAATGCCAATAATATATTTTAATATAATATTTAAGTATTAAATTGATGAAGGGGCTCTGGTCATCAATTCTGATCAATTCTGTCATCATTCTGATCATCAAATTGGGAAGACTTAACTCCTAAAAATATGCTTATTTTTATATATTTATTATAATTTTTTTTTATCATATATAGTTGCATATTTATGTAGAGGGTGTTTTGTGCCGAAGGTATCATCGATCCATATTTTTAAAAGCTGAAAATGGGGGCAACTTTACCATCAATGGCGAGTGCTAGAGTTTAATGCGTGCGCACAAATAAAACCAGAATATTAGTAATTTTATTAATTTTTCTAGTTTTGTTTGCAGTAGAAGTTCCATAACTCTAAAAGGCATCCTTTATATATACATGCTCTCTAATACAAATATATGTACGAAAAAGTAGTTTTCCAAAAGTAATGAGTTGCACTGATTTGCGGTTTTACGGATTGTTTATATGAAGGCAGGGAGATTTATGACGGCCCGTGGCGAGCGAATTCGTTCAGCTTCCGTCTACCACTTAAAAATATCTACATATGTGTGCACGAATGTTCATTGTTGGATATTTGGATTCATTATAAAGATTAACGATCCGAAAAATATCTGAGATTTATTAGCATTCATTTATCAGACATTAGCCGATCGCTGTTGTAGATATACATAAAAATATGCGCAAAAATATGCCCTGTAGGAAAATTTGCAAAATAGAGCAAAAGAATATTATTTCCTGAACATTTCGAACTTTTAAATAAATATATTATTGACAACCAAGTTTAACAATGAGGAAATAGTTAGGTATGACTGGTATTGCAGTGGGCTAATAATAGAGAAGGAACTATATACATAGAGCTGTAATGTTAAACACTTTATTCTGTGGCATTCCCATCTGGAGAAAATACCCTATTTCAGAATTTCTTGCTTATGTAGCTGGAAGTGTGGAACACTTCCGGCCTGATGTTAATAGTAAATATTTCGGGTAATACTACATATTTTAGATCGTTTTATTGCACATATATGTATTTTTTAGACTCTTTCCAGCTAAATTAATACTAGTGGAGGGTATGGTTTGAGAGATGCGAAGTAAAATTAAGTTCAAGTGAGATTTCTTCTAACAATTGATCAAGGTTGAATGTAAGAAAGTATGGTAGCCAGGTATTAGTGAATCACAGAGTTGTCGGTGAATGCCTGGCCGGTATTCTGATTACTTTTGAGTACTTTACTATGAAAAGGAGGAAAACTACTACTGTATATAATGAGAGCAAAATAACTGGTGTTTAAGAGCGCATAGCTCTAATTCTCTAATTCTAGCAGCTGAATAATTTCTGACTATATTTCATGACTTCAATGAAGATTTTCGTTCGAGTTAGCAAAAATTAGAAAATTTTTCCGACCTCACAATGATAAATATATTATGCAATATAATATAATTTATAACTTTGATAACAATTAACGGATTTTTAACGGAACGGGGACTGTCAACTCGCTCAACTATTTGGCTCTTGTTTTCTGCCGTGAGTGTATCTCGATAACGTCATCATGTTAATTCTTTTAAAACATCACATCATACACACCTATATATTTAGTATTTTGCTTGCCACTTGAAATAGTCACGCACGATTTTTAGATACCGAAATGATTAAGCGTTTGTCCGAAACGAAGCATAAAAGACTTAAATAATATTTAACCCGTAAACTTAACCTCAACACACCCGAAACGCCTACTGCAAAGGCAAAACAAAAGTATTGTATAACAATCGGCAGATATTTATGTACAATTGTGCATATATATGAGTGTGTGTGATTGTATTTTAAAGTGCCATAAATCCATTAAGCATTTAACTATGTTTCAAGTTTATTTGCATTTACTAAATTGCTATTATATCCCAAATCGCAAGATTTTTCATACCTGATTGCAAATCTGCAAAATTTTGGAGTAAACAGAAATAAGAAATATTTCGAAATAAAAAGAATGAAGAACATACAGCTTTCTGTTGCTGTTTTCGGCGAATGTGGAGTAACAGGAAAGCAAAATGCTAATCGCTTTTAAACCTCAATGGGATACATATAAGTATATGAGTGAAGGTATGTTTGTTCGGAATTTTTATGTTGTTGAGTACTATCAACGATATTCATCAGTGCTACACTTTGTTAGGAATATGAATCAAAAAGCAAAAAAGAGAAATTAACCTTTACCAGGAAATTTTTAATACTAAATGAGAACTACAAGCCAGATCCTTTAGATTTACAATCAATTTAAATCTCTTTATGCATTTTCATGAGCTTTCAACTAACCGAAACATATGTCGGTACATATGCAATCGCAGTTAGCAAACATAGAATGAACCGCTAATTTAAACGCTCAGCTTCACATAGTATGTACGGCATCATATGGCATTACGTCATATTGGTAACCGAATAATTGTGCTTCGCATACTTATTTAGTATTTCAGACATAATTTATTAGCCAATTAACATTTCAAAAATGTTGCCACTTTAGCAACTCCACCCTAAATCTAAAAATATTCATTCATCTACATGTGTATTAACAATATTTTAAAAAATATATGTATGCAATTGTGCGCCCCCTATAGGAAATTGAACTATTTTAACAATATTTGGTGGTGAAAAAATATTTTCAAAGACATAGTCTCAAAGAGAGACCACGAATTCAAAATGTATAAATTAGCCATAAATGTCCTGTTCTTTAGTAAGCGATTGCTAAAATAAGATATGCTAAATTGCAAGGAAACAGCACAAAATTGAAATTTTTTTTATCAAGTTCAGGGAGGTTGATTAAACAATTAACGATTTGAAGGAAAGAGACCAGCCTCATTAATCGGCTCTTAGACTCTTTCTCACTCTTACTATCTCAGGAGATTTTCTGCATAGTCAACTGCAGCTAACTTCGCACCCAATTCTTCAGATGAGCTGAAATGTACAAAATTGAAATCGAAAAGTTTGGCCCCATAAGACTAATTTTTCAACTTTTTATTAACTTTTTTACAAAGAATTCACGTCATTTCCCAATTTCATTTAATTTTAAAAACCGATCAAATAAATTTTAAAGACAGTTATGAAGTTGCCAGTGTTATAAAAACGTTTAAGGAAATTTTGAGCCAGTACAGCGCTTCTTTCGCGTTCGCTTACAAAAGCAAATGAATTGAAAGTTATAATTTTTCGAGCAGTCTTTGCCAATTTTATGTCCCCGTAATTTATTTCCGGTAGCAATGACTTATTACTTAATGTTGTATTACTTAGTATTGTAACTAAGGGTCTATGTTGCAAAACAAACGAAATGTGAAGAATATTAATAGACTGGTTACTTAAATATTCAAATATTGTTTAAGTTATATGGAAATGCTACCAGAATAAGGTATATCAAGTTAGCGAGACTCATTATTGGACTTCGGAGAAACCATAAGGTTACCTTGGTTCAAAAACAAAAAAAAAAAAAGTTATGAAATATGAGCTCGAAGAGATCACTATCAATCCCCAAAAGAGTCTGCTCCCCCTACAAGTGGAATATTTTTCTCTGAATAATGGTCGTATTTTGAAAACAAAAAAAAAAATAAATAACCGAGTAGCACTTTCCGAGACTATTTCTTATAAAGATAGCTAAAATGAACACATTCGTGTGTTATGACTTTTGCTTAAAATTTAGTAAACTACTATTATGTCTGAAAAAATAACATTTCTAAAAAATTCGAATATACCTCTCACTACTACGATTATGACCTCACTAAAATGCGATTAAATTTCCTGCAGAGCACTTATAAGTCTGTATGCCAATGGGGTTGCCTCTATAAATATATAGTATGTGTATATCTGAAACATTTGAAGCAATTTACAAATCCGCTCAATAAATTTAGTGTCAGGTTCAAGTTCAGGGTCAAGCTTAAAAGTAATAATGTAAAATATGTAGGCAGAAAAGTGTATATAAAGGTCAACCTTATTGTAGGCACAAATTTGCATATTGTAAGTAGGTTTGCTTTTGAATACATAAATTAGAGAAACCAAAAGATAAACAATAAAAATAAATGTGAAATGAGAAACTATAATTATAAAACATATTCGTAAATTTGTGTTGATGTTTATAACAGAATTAAACTTTTTGGTACAGAAATGGAAACAGGAACAGAAACAGAAGTAGAACAGGATAGATATGTCGTATTTACTCCTTTATTAGTCACGGATTTGGTAAACTGTCTATTCATATGGCGTCAGCATAAAAACATTCGTACACCCACCGTCGAATTTTATCTAAAATATATGGGAATGTTTCACATTCTATGTCGAGAACTGTCTTCAAATTCTTTCCACATATCTAAACACTCTGGGCGTCAATCGAAATCATTCCAAACGTTAGTGTATATTTACATTTTTTCTAATTGGGTCTAAATTATTGAGCGATCCACCAACCAACCATAGTTATTTTTGGAAAACATAACTAGTTGACATACCCGGCAGCGTGAAATATTTGTATCATTTCAATGCGAGAGTGTACTAGTATTGAATGTATGAGTTTTATGGTTAGACATAACCTTCAAAAGACATTTCACAGCTATCGGATAATTGTTTCTTGAGATATATTATTTTGAAGTGCGTAAGTTTTGGTAAAAATTGATGAAAAGTTTCGTATATTAATGAAACATTGATATTTGATGACAAAAATTTAAAAGAAATTATACGGTCACCAAAAGTTGCTTGATGAATATTATCACGGCTCTTTGTGAGACGAAGCAGCCTTTCATAAGTGATTTGTTAAATTCCGCATAGGCCATATGAGGACAGAAGGTGATGAACCCTGTGGAGCTTTATTGAATGATTTTGATCGAGATGGTTTACATTCAAGATATCAAAGGAATATGTTGGACATATCGCTCATGCATATTTTGATATGCGAAAACTTTGGCTAGTGGATGGCATATCAGCTGACTATGAAGACAGTTCACCATGTCACGATTTCAATGGAAAAACTGGCAAATTTTATGATTTGGACTTTGAATTGCTTACGTGTTCAAAATTTTCTCCGGATCTAGCTCAAGCGACTTTTTTTTGTTCTCAGATCTTAAGAGAATGTTCGCTGAATTTGAATGATAATTTGGCGACACTGAAAAGCTAATCACTCAGACTGAGGTCTATATTCTAGTAAAATATTAATTTTACAATAAAAGTGGTATCGAAATGTTGGAATATCGCTATAATCGGTGTATAGCCCTCAAAAGTACATGTTGAATAGTAAAATCGAATGTTGCAATGTGATTTCTTACAAAAATGAAGATCTTTCCAGCCTGTTGGTTGGTAGAAAAACGAGGTCACAAGAATGCCTGATCGCGAGTGGCTCGTTGAGCACAACAACAACAATTGAATTGATTTAATGAAATTAGTAAGCTTTTTCTTTAATTAGTCCAATATTTCGCAGACTCTTAAGGTGCTATTAGGTACCGTTTCGAAGACATATTTCAGACTAATATATCGTTTGCATTTAGTTCGAGGAAACGGGAACAAAATTGAAAATAAGTCGGCCAAAAATGGTTAGCCGTCTAAAAGTGGTTGATTATTTGAATACAAATATTTTATACCCGTAATACACTCCGAAGTTTGACATTGTTTGCTGAGGAACTGCCGCGGAAAAAAAGCTTTCTCTACTATTTTAGATTTTCCTCTCAGCCGGAACTCGGACCAATGTGTCAGCGGTGAGGACTTAGTCCCTGAATCATTTCAATTTCACTCCCACGCAAAAGCAGTGTACCCGAACTTTAGACTATATTTGAGTGTGAAACATTTCCATAACAGAACTGCACTTCAGCGCGTGTTTTTAAACCACTGGCAACTGTTATAATGATATTGTTTTTTCCAAAAGTGCTTAGAATCCGAGCAATAAATCGATATTTGCGCACCATTTCTGGCTAGAAGAAAGAACATTATTTGCGAATAAATATGGAATTATTGTTATGTAGCCATCACATGTATAATTTGTTGTGTCAAACGCAGAGTGCGCACAGCACACAAACAAACACACATATATGTGTGATGTGACTAAAAGACATGCAATAATTCATTGAACTGCGCTTCATTGTGCTCGATTGTCTGCTTTGCATGAAAATGTGTCAATTGCACGCCCACTTTCTATCGTTCGCCACAGACACAGCGTCATTGCCAAGAGCCGGCGCCAATAACAAAAACAACGAACGAGAAGAAGAAGAGTTGTGAAACGTTGAAAAAGCTGTAATTCAAAGCGGTGAATGCTTGAGGTGGCAGTCAGCGCCGGTGACACCAACGGTACTGCCGATCGTGTGACTGCGTTGTGATTTACACCTTGCATGGCTTTGGCACCACTGTAATAAATTACAACAACAACAAGATTATTATTTTTTTATATGTATTTGTATGACGAGTGCTTCTAATCATTATGTGCATATATATGCTTCATTTAGGTAGTTGTAAAATGCTTGCTGTTGTTGTTGTTGTCGCTAAATTGTTGCGCTTAAATTGAGCGATGACAAAATGCACCTTGAATGCCAGAAATAATGAAAATCACCGTCGGCGACATTGCACACCGTTAAGGTACATGGTGAATTAAGGTGAAATAGCAACAACGTGCATTTGTGGCATGCCACTTAAAAGCGCTCATGCATACTTACTTGCTTAGAAAATGGAAAATAATATACGTATGTAATTTAAGAAGACAATCGCAAAATTACAGTAACTTAGGCATATAAATACATGAAAATTAGACACCAAGTTATGAAAATTGAAATTTTTGTAAATAATTTTCACCACAAATTTTACCGTTGTTTATGTTATGCCCATTTGTACACACTTTTATGTTTAGATTATTATGTTGCTTTATTAAATCATGTGTTTTTCGCATTTGATGTTTTGTGGAAGCTGCGCGTAATTTGCGAAAGGAAGCGCAAATGATTTCGGTTGCTTGCCGCAACACATAACAGCCACAACTATTTACTATGCTATGCTATGCTATGTTGTGTTATGTTTTCGTATTTCCTTCAATTAGTTTATATGTATATGCACTTTTTTAATAAGAAAAACTTGTATTCCACAGAGTTTACGACATTTAAACTGTTTCAATATGACTTCCCACGCTTCTATTGGAATATCAAATATGCAGGTCGACATACATATATTAATAAAGTCGACGCATAAATATGCATAAGAAACTTAAATTTTTATACTACGCCTTCGCAACGTTTACAGTTTTACATTTCCTGTTACAAATATTAAATTAAATTGGAGCGCAAATTGCTAGAATTGAGTAGAACTCTTTTAGAAATATAATTTCACTAAAATTTTTGGGAAGGCATGTGCTATGCAGATGCCGGAGATGGCTATAACTATTGAACCTATTTCGAACTGTTAATGGATATTATGGTATGAGAAACTTTTGTTGGCGGAAATACACCTGATGTTCTTTCATTGACGTGACCGCTATTAGAAAGGCGTGGTGGAGTTGGATCTTTGTACTTTTTTGAAAATATTCACATGTACACATGTCTTGTATTTGCTTATCTTTCCAGCCTAGCCATTGGAAGTGAAACTTCAGGGCGGAGTATGTTGTTATAACTCTAGCCTTGGTACCTTATTTGATTTATTTATTTTTTGAATTCTTTGAATTTGTGGTATTACTTTTGCTAGTGCTTTACTAAGACCTGATATTTTTCACTACTTTACTGATTTTTGCAAATTTATGCTTTTCTGTCTACTAGTAAGGTGATGGATTATCTAGAAAAAGAAGAGGTTTATTAAGGCAGATAATATCTACTGAAAAACCATAGTCTTGATTGTTAAACTGAATGCCGACTTTTAAGTGAGTTTATTTTTACCCGAACCTCGCCCCTCTTTCTGATTTGAAATTCGAATCTTCGGTATATATTGAAATATCACTTAAGACACACTTAAGGCAATTATTAAATAGTTGCGCAATATTTTCTGCCTTGGAAGGAAAACTAGATTTGTTTTCTGTAATTTTTTTCGTTCAGTTGGATTGTAATTTGCCATCCGAAAGCTCCGAATCTGTTCACAGATAACGTGGTATTCTAATGTAACTTCTGGAAAAAACTTTTTTTTTTTATATTTCCAAAGCTTAACCTTTCAAAAAATGCCTTAGAATTACTTCCTGGAATATAGTTATTTCAATGACATGACGTCGAAACTGAGCCGATTGACACTGGGCGTAATTTTACCCGATATATTAAACGCTTTTTTCCCGGAACGTTTGTTTTCTTTTTTCAAAAATCTTTTCGGGATTTCTCAAGATCTACTTAACCGACTTACTTGAAATTTAGTGTGATATATATATACATCTACATATCTATATATAATTATAAATATATAAAATATAGATATCTTATATATAGATATAATTACATCTATGTATTATAACATATATCTATTTCTATTACCGCACTAACTATGGTTTATAACAAAATAAAATTTTCAATATATTTTATAAAATACCCAAAAGTCAAAAAATAAGTAAAAAAATTTATTGTTTTTTCGGACTTCCGCAATTCAGGCATACAAGTTTATTTCATCTAGGTAAATAATCTTTTTAATTTTTTTAATTCAGATCATTTGGAGGGTGGCAACCGTGACAGACTTGGTGTGCCATTTTTTTCCAACCACCCACTTAAACTGCTTATAAAATTTTGAGTTTGAAATTTCTTCACTTTTTCTTTATATGTATTGTTAAGACATGAATAAAAATCTGGTAAAAAAATTATTTATTAATTTAAATTGCACTCCACAAGCAAAAACAGCGAACAGGTACCATTACCATTGTGAGCCACTGTAAGTAGCGAGCACGTGTACCGCCGCTTCACTGCATTGCCATTTCACGCTCAAAGATAAGGCTGAATGAAGCACAGCACTCTAAAAAATAATAGCAATAATAATAAAAAAATAAACCAGTTGGTGCAATTAATTCAGGCATTCCACCATTTGCGCTCGAATTGGCGCTTTCATGTCTGATATGTGCTGCGCCAACAACAACAACAACAACAACAACAACAACAACAACAACATCAGCAATGAAAATAAAAGCAAACAAAAAAAATTCATTTGAAATCAAGTAATGACTGCTGAAATATATACATTGTATTAATTAAATAATTTTTCCAATCAGAAATTTGGTGGACGAACAGGTGTGCTAACTTGTTGGTATATGCATGAGCATATATGCGTGAGTATATGTTAAATAATCGAATTAAGCGAACATTTGGAATCAATGATAATGCAATGAATTGTCACTAAATGTGGTAATTTCGGCACACATACAAACACACACACACACACACATACAGCTATATTTATATATATACGTGTGTACCATATATATTCTTGTATATCTATATGTGCTTTTTATAGACAAGAACAAGTTGTAAAAAGCACAGTCACAGAAATAGCAGTTATTTTTGCTGAATTTATTGTTTATGTATATTTTTTTGCGATTTTGAAGCTACCGAAGGTATACGCTACATATTTCTCTGGAATGGAGAGCTATTCTCAACTGTTTTAAGAAGTAAATAAGATTGCGTCTTTTGACTCATTTGTTCATAAGAAACTAGTTTCTAATTAAAGGTGTTCTAGAAAAACACAATTTAGAACTGTTTTGTGACGTCAGAAATCATAATTTATTGCTTAACAGACATTGTATGAATAAAATTATATATTATAATATTATAAATATATACTTGCTCACCTCTTTCAATCGTAAATAATTGATATTTGCTATTTTTAAGTTTAAGTGTGATCAGAAGAATTAATAATTAAGATATCTTTTTCACCTTACCTCTGTAGGTGTTTTAAGAAGTCGAATATAGTCGAAAATAACTTGTTTACATTAACTTGTTTACTGCTACTTTTAAAGTCTAAAATTCGGAGAAATATTAATAATATTATTGAAGCTATTATATATTTACATATATTACTACTCACGCAGCTAACCTAAAAATGGAAAATTCAAATAAACGCCTATGCAAAATATAAAGAAGACAAGTGTGCTATTATTAAATGAGACTCTTACTAATTTGGTTAACAAAAATTTACAATTTAAAACCGATTGGTCACACTTTTCGCGAATTTTGGTTAATTGCGCATTAATAAGTAGGATAAATGGAATTTAAGGTAGACAAAATAATGCTACTAGAAAGCATTATCATATCATGTATAAAAATAACTAGACATATCCAGATACACATACTTAAAAAATATATTAAAAGAGCGAGAGGTAGCGCTTAGGTTTTAATATTTAAAGATGCGTGTATTGTTTCGCCTACTTCCAACTCTTCACAGATGGCTTTCAGACTTTATTAACTACCTATAAGGAATATCGTAGAAGAAGAAGAAGAAGTGTCGACATCCATCAAATTGGAAAGAAAACTTCGGCTTATTCTACGTGGGGCATTTTTTTACTTTAACTATTTACAAAAATTGTTGCTTGAGAATCCATATGGAGTAGTTGAAAGAGGTCAGTAGAGATCAATAATTGTCCGAAATAGTTATAGCTTGTATCAAGCACACAGTTATTGTCTCAATGGAAGCGGCAAGTGGTTCCAAAATTAAAATATATATATATATATATATAGACCATAAATATTTACAAACATTTTCGTGATGCATCGTGTGTTCTGGTTAGCGATTCGTATGATCGGAAGGTCACACCGATGGAAGATTGAAAGTAAAACCGCATATCAGAAATACTTCATGGGAGATAATCTTAATTTCTCTTTAATAGTTCTCCAACTTACATAAGTATCCCAAAGTTAGAGATCTGCTAACTAAAGAATCTGACTAAATCTGAATCTAAAGAATTGTTAAAGACCTAATTGAAAGTATCGATAAGGCTGTAAAAGTTGCTGATATTTGAAAGCTTTGAAAAACCGTTTTACAAAAAGAGCATTATCTATAAGGCGATTTCTATAACAAATACCGGCTAATATATTGAAAACCTGTTGAACTAATGTCGCAAAGGAAACGTTTTTAAAGAGCACTTTTTTTAAAATGTTGGAAAATTTCGAAAAAAATATAGGAATAATACTTTTTCAAGGAAATTGCTATGATCTATGGTTTCTATACACATAAATATTTATAGCAAACCATTATTAATTGATTTTGTGCGGTATGTCCAAATTTCATATTAGAAGTATTCAAATCAAAAAAATTAATTCACTAAAGCCATTATCAGTCATCTTTATTGCTATTTATGTTTCTCGAAGTCTTCTTTCTCAATAATTTAAGTTTTAAGGCTTTACCACATTTAAAGTGTTTTAAACAAACTTGAGAAAATTTAGTGAAGAGTAGTTGATGGCATTGTTTTTCTCTCTTGCCATTTTCTCACCTCAATAGAAAAGTGATTCGCTTAAATATTGGCTACTTCACCACTCATTCACTTTCCAATAGCAAAAAATAGTAAACAACCAAAATGTAGAATTCTTATATACTCCCACTGAGTGGATACATATACATATATGTAAACATATGTACATTTAATATATACTGATGCTCGTATATGCAGCACATATGGAGGAATGTACAACATTTCAGTCACGACTGACCACTCGAAACTTCATTCACGCTCCGTTGTCAATTCACAATAACAACAAACACTGGCGTTTAACGTTGGGATATTAGAGTATGTCCTTCTGCGCACTGTACCATGTGGCATGTGGCGAGTGGCAACTGACAGTGAGTATCATCTTTCACTCCACCGCTGAATGGTAAATGTTTTTCGGAATGAGTCACAATGACTCGTCTTTGTGTGTGGCAACACTTTGGCCAAGGCTTCTTGTGCAGTACGCTTTGAAATGCTTGCCACTGGCAGACACACCGACTAAATGGAAATTGAAAAGTCATCGATATGCTAGTCAAACTTGTTGTTTTGTTATTGTTATGGCTATCTCACACATTCGGTGTGTCGATTTGGCTTTTGTTTCTGTTTAGTAGTCAGATACTTGGCGTTTTTGCACTCGTTTTATTTCGTGTTTGGTCTTTGATATGCTCAAGTGGCGCCATGTGGTAACAATAATAACAACAACAACGACATGTGCTGCGAAAAATTTAACGCAAAAGTAACGTTATCAGGTCACGTAGTGTATGTCATGCGTCTATTAAGTTTCCCGTGCTACTAAAAATATTGACTTTGATTTCAAAAAACTATTAAACACACCATTAGTTGGCTTGAAACATGCAGTCGGTCGAGAAAGGACGTACTAAGGTCATGGCAACTGTGTTTATTTATGCGAAGTAAGCACTTTATGTGGCTTATGATATTTTAAAATCTCAAATTTTCACGATCGTTAAAGTGCCAAAAGACGGTTTTTCATAGAAGTAATAACAAACTCGTCCTTGTCGAAGCTTGAATTGAGAAATTAGCGCAGTAGGGGTGAGCGTTAAATCCTTATTGAAATAGGCAACCAAATTCAGAGATTTAGCAGTGTGAAAAGATTCCTCTACCGAAGGGTTCCAGCATAAACTTAGGGATGTTCGATATTTGCCACTAACCTCGAGTCGGCGGGACACAAAATGCACCTAACTTCTTCACTGATTAAAATAAAAAACTTTATCTTAAATATTCGCCTTCAAAGTAATATATATATATATACACTATATTTAAAATATGATTAGCTTTTCTTCCGAGAATTCTTCAATTTGTAAACATTTTATATTGCTTGTAATAATTATGTGCTTAAAAAGACGTTAAAACTTTATGATGTCATAACATTACAGTAATCATGGCCAATTACAACTAGTGTACGATGATATGTTTATATACAATATATACATATATATATATACAAATACGAAAGCAAACGAGGGGGAGTGCCGAACCGGCCGACTGGCTTCTGGTAATTATTAATGTTTCCGCATTGTTGTCAGCCAAGTTGATTATGTGATTTGAAAAACATAAATGTTGACACTGTTACATAGTGTAAATTTACGCATATAGCATATTAATTTCCACATGTTTCAATGTTTCAATGTTTCAATGTTACATATCTGTAAATGTGATATCGAAACTGAAATTTATGTTTTGGATTACCCAAAATAAAATATGCTTGTCACGGGATCCCGAAAAATTTACAATATATCTATTTTTAGTTGTTTATTTGCATATTTGTCTTATATAGCCTGAAATGAAAATAACTCTTCAAATGAAAATATATAAATAAAATAGGGTGTCATAAAAATTAATTTAATATGATTTCGAAGTCTCGTAATGCTAAAAGGAGATGTATGTACATATGTGCATGTAAATACGATATTCAAACTGAAATAATTTCTGAATTCAAAATGAAATACATTTTTTTGAGTCCTCAAATTGAATGAACAAGTAAGGGATGCCGAAAATTTAAAAATCCATGTATTTTTGGTTATTTATTTACACATTTGGGAATATAAACTCTTAAAAAAGAATCACGTTCAAAATGTAAATATATATTTTAAAAATTTGTTCTACAAAAATTACTTTTAATAAATTTCGGGATCCCGAAATCATGATTTGTAATTTCGAAATCTCGTAGTGCTAAAACGCGATGTGCGCATGTACGCATGTGAAGTACGCCATTCAAACTACTACTAATACTTATCGCAGGATCTCAAAAATCCATCTAGTTTTAGTTATTTATTTGCATATTTGGAGTCATAAGCCCAGAAATAGAAATCATCTTCAAAATGTCTATATATAGTTGAAATAAATTTGTGATGAAAACTAACTTAGTACAAAATTCGGGATCCCGAAATCATATTTTTGAAATATTGAAGCTTCTTAATGTTAAAAAAGTGCTAAACAGTCGTGGGATCCGGTACGAATCATTGAAAATATTTACTTCCACTCGATTAATTTAATTAATTTTCAATTCATTTTCGGGAAACCTTTTTCTGTTTCGCAAATTGAAAGCCTCACAGTGCTCAGTGAAAACGTTTATAGTCATACATATACTGATTCACTAACAGTAGTGCTATCAAGTAATTCGTTAGTACATGTATGTATGTAAGCATATGTGAAAGTTTGTGTGAATGTCAGCACACATAACTGCACATCATCCATTATTTCATAATGTACAACCATAATTTTTCCCCATTTCATATGCTCAACCTCTGGAAAAAGTATAAAAAGCGTGTAAAAATTATTGTCGGTAAATATTTGTGAACATTTGTGTACATATACGAATTTGTATGTACACATGTATATTTAATGTACTCAAGCGCTTGTAGCAGATACAGTAGTAAGATAAAAAAATTATTATTTTTCGTTTTTTATATATGTAAGTATGTGTGCATGTGGCAATAGAAAAACAAAGAAAGGCCAATGTCAAACAAAGTTTTACAAACACTAACAAAGATATGATAAAACTTGAAACACACAAGAGCATTAGCAGGTAACAACAACAAATTTGTCTACGAAACATAACACTGACCATGAACAATGACTTTGCGCTTGAACAGTGCAATGAGCAGCGACTGATGAGGCATTCCCAGCTGCGATTAGATATGTATGTTGCAAATAAGTACGAGTAAGTAGCACGGATAATAGGATGACAAAGACACAGACAGCAGCAAGCAAACATGTGCACTTACTCACTGAATATATAATCCGAGTAAATATAATCTATATATTTATATATAAATATATATATATATATTTAAGAAAGTACGTGTGTATGTGTAAGTAAGGTCACACAAACGATAGCAGCTGTTTCTTCAAGGGAGAGCTTAAGCGGGACCGCATAGTTTTTGCGCCTTCCTCCCTATCCTTCTTATCCCTGCCGAAAACAGTTGTCCAGTCGACGAGACCAACAAATCCGCAGCGCAGCGTCTTTGACAACTTAGGTGGTATTAATGCTTTACTTTAAGCTGTCATCGTCTCAGCGTGCAGCTAACTGTGCCGGCAGAGCGAGTGTGTTCTTACAGCTTTCCGCCTCTGTGGCGCTCAATTTGCGTGCGATTGTGGCGCTTGGATGCGTGGCTGCTTTGTTGCTTGGAACAAGTTTTCCATAAACGGGTGCTGAATTATTTATGCTTGTTGTTGAAGCTGCTGATCTACATTTGCATTCGTTTTGGGCGCCAGTGATGTCATGCAGAGCTAGAACAGAAACACTGAACGTAGATTTTCACACATACATATATACATATGTACATGCATTATATATGTATGTATATGAAAATCGCCAACAAAGTCGTTTATGATTAAAAACAAATTAATTTATTTGCTAACGTACAGAAAATATGGCAGCCAATAACAACAAAACATATTAAATCATTCGTAAGGCCGGACAAGGTCGCCCATTACGTTAAGTCAATTGAAAGACTAAGCCTTTTTGTCATGTACTTAAGTCATGGATTACAAAAATAAGAAATAATTTATTTTTAGGCTTTACTATAAGTAAGACTCGGTGAGTTCGTAGGCAGCAGAGGCGGTTAGCTGATGATGATCGTGAGACTACCATGATGACAGATCGCCAAACAGACGGAGGCCAACTTTTTGTATGCTGAAATTGAAATGAATAACAAAGATCTCGTTTTTCAATCTAGATAAGCAGAAGCAACTGGACCATTCGCTTATGGAGTCAGAAATGTTGGATGCAATTAATTGACACAAAGAACAAAGAACAACAAAAGTTAGACAAAAAGAATGATGCAGTTATATATACATAATATCTGGGTTTCATTTATCTCATTATCAAAGCCAAATCACAACTATTAACTGGATCGTCGCCCGTAAGATGTACTTATATTTAAATCTTAAAGAGCTGTAGCTTCTTTGAATGAGTCCCAAATCAAGGGAAACCTTGGTAAAAATGAAAAAAATTTAAGCTTTTCTAGGAGTCGAGAAGGTATAAAATAGAGCAAATATGCTCTATTACATAGCATTGACCCTTCAGTAGACATGCAATAAAAATTGGCATAGGCAGTCTCATAATACTCCCTGTCGCCGAAATGGCAAAGAAAATCGTTATAAAGGCTTTAAATCTACAGGAATGGTGAGAAAGCTCACTATATGCTATTTCGGAGAAAACCCACTCAAAGTACTCCGATGATTGGTTGTCCATTATTTTTATGGGAGAGATCGACGGCATAACAGATGGAACTTATATGGAATTGTTTTAAAAGTGTGTCTCTTTTTTATATACGATGGATGCTTGAACACATATAAACGTCCTGTTTGTATGCTAACTTGCTGGTTTTCAAAAGAATTAGATTGGTAATAGTTAGTACTTTTCAACATTGGTCCAACCCTCTCTAAGCATACCTAAACAAAATACTTTTATTTTGCTTGAATCTATCAAGTAGATCGTCATAACAATGAATTCGTTAGTCTTCGTTTTAATACAGCTTTCCATAATCTTGGCGTAGGTTTTTACGTCCATCGCATAAACAGTGTGCTCGAAATTCTTCATAAATAAGACTAATTAAATTACGTCATCTTGCTGAATTGAAAGATGGCTCATATCTCTGTTTTCAGTTTCTGTTGTTGTTATTATAGCAGCAAAAAATATTCACCAAATAATTTTGAGAAATGCAGCCAAGTTGACAGCCATTTGCTGAATAAAAATTCGGGATTACTTAGATCAGTGTGTAAGTCTTTTCAGTTTCTGTCTCCAGGTGGGCCGTCCTATCTCCGGGAGTAAAAGTTTTAGACAAGAATATAGATTTAAATAGACTCAGCAGATTTTCTAAGTATTCAAAAATTTCGGGAATAAAATTGGTTATATATTTCTCTTCTCTCAGATATCGATATTAAAATTTAAGTAATTTCAAAATGAATTGAATATTTCCATGATGAGGCTCGCTGTGGGGAGAAACCAACCTATCGTCCGTTGCCAATATTATCTAAAATCTCTTCTATTCCCCATTTATGTTTGATGTTTTCCTGAACAAAATATTTTTGCCTTCTTTTGTATCTTTAAAAAGTAGTATTTCTTTCAAAAAGTCAAAAAAACTTTACTTTCCGAACAATCTCACATTACTTTCAGCTCTTAATTATTCATTTCATAATGCTGTCAGAATCACGTTTTACTAAAATGTTATTGATATACATTAGCAATGAAATATTTGACGTCTGTTAATAACCGTAAACCAATTTTGAAATAATGCTACTGTATTTGAAATAAAATAAAATAATATAACTAAGTTTGTGCAAATTACTTCTTATTTATTACTACATTATATTATAGTATAGACATTAAAATATGCAAGTGAATTAGATTTAAAACATTTTAATTGCTCAAAAGGTGTCGCCAGAACACTCCCATAGCTCCAAGTGGTCATGCATTTTTACTATAGTTTTGTATATATCTATTATAAAGCAATTAAAAAATATACATATATACATATATATAATAATTATATATTATTGAAATAATAATATATACTATATACATATTTATATTTTTATATTATTTATATATATATGTATATATTTTAAACAAGTAATATATAGATATATATTTGCAACCTTTTATAAGAATTAGTGACGCTGCAAGTCGTGCAAAATATATTTAGCACGCTCCGATCGAGCTTGAAATCTTTTAATACTTGAAAGATTATGATGAAGATTAGTAGATAAATACTTAGATACTTAAGTTAAAAATTATAAATAATAAAAAAAAGTTATTTTTTCTTGGAAAGGTCAAAGAGCCTTATCAAATTTACTTTTATTAAAAGAATGAAATTCAAAACTTTATAAATTCAGAACTAAACCTAAGATACCAAACGAAGTTATGTTTGCATTGCTGATTTCCACGAACTTACAGTTCTCAGCCGCCAGTGTAGCTGAGCTTACATTCTGACAATGCAGTTGTTGACGGTCTGTCCTAAGGCGTGAGAAACATTGTTCAACCTATACCAGTACCTGCATTGCATTGCATAATTTATTATTTATTAATAATGTTAACATATTTCATGTTAATATATTTTAATAAATACTTTAAATAAGCAGAATTGATTTGACACGCAGCAAGCGCTCTTTAAGCAATTAGTTCAACTTGCTACCAAAGGCAAGGCTTCCACACACCCATTTGCTTTTAAATGACACAAAAAAGTAAAAATAAAGTATTTAGCATACGCTCGTATTGAGCTATTTTGCATGTATGTAAATATAGAGAGAGGTACATATGTATATAATATATGTTTCTTTTAGTTCCATCCATCCATTTGTGCGTCAATATTCTTTGTTTACTCGCATCTATGAATACTCACATTTCCATATTCACAGCCATAAGCATTTGATCCTTACGTGTTGTAGCGGTACTGTTACGCTCCACACCCACACACCCACACACCCACACACACACACACACACACACACACACACACACTATCATTATTTGCCTTACACCCTGGACCCTCAATTCTCATTATTCGCCATTTTCCTCTCTTACTCTACTTTTAGCGCGTTACGAGCACACACTTCATCATTTATTGATGGAAAGCACTCTCAATGGCTGCAGGCAGACAGTATACATTTCTATTTACACACATACAGATGTATTTATATGCTAGTTGCAACGCGATATAGCTGCAAAATGCAAATACATATTTATATAATGTTTGGACTAACATAGTGACTCGATAAACTGATCATGCCGTCTGATCTTGGAGTAATTTTGTATTGAATTAAACTCTTTGAGAGATGACATAGTCCGAGTTCATCAGAGAACTTGAAAATATAATATAGAAAACAAAATAGTTAACAGAATTGATTTTGGAGTCGTTAAAAAGTAATGCTTAAGCATGTTCGTTTTCCCGAAAGCTTTTATTTCATATTGGAATATGTGATCCCAAAGCTAGAATTATCGAAGAAACACATTTTCGAACGAAATGCAAATGATCGACGAAAAACTAATGTAATCTCATGGAGTGGGAGAAATCGGTACGAATTTTAGAGCAGTGCCATCTATGGACAATTTCTCTTGTTAAATGCTGCTGAAAACCTCATTTCAGTGACCGGTGAACTAAAGAGACACATCCTTCAGTCGGATGGTTTAATTGATATTTCGCCAGCTAAGTTTAATAATCTTGCTATCAGGGGTCTAGACAATATCAATTGTTTAGCACACAGCTGTGATTTAGTGCCGTTGGAATATATTGTGGAAAGTGTGGGAGATGTCATTAATCCTTTAAGTTTTTGAAGTGGGAATCAAGCAAGCCGTTCGTAAGAAAAATAAAACATTAAACATCCGAAGAGGTCGCCTGAAAGAAATCATGTTCTATAGATATGTGCACATTTTACGTTATTTGAAGGAAAAAATAAATATATAGAGTAAGGAGGTTCGAAAAAATTTGTGTTTTGACACACCCGTGTCTTTACCGAGTGCTGCAAATGGTTTGCTCGGTAAGTAATCGGTAAATCTTTAATTGAGACATATAGACAGAAAAATAGTTGCCACCTGTTAAACGAGAGTTATTTATTTTATTCAATATCGAACAAATATTCTTAGTAAAAATCTTCAAATTGAATTGGAAAATATGTACAAAGAATATCACATATGTTAATTATAAAATAAAATATTTCTTAAAAATCTATTAATTGAGTAATTAAACACTCATAACAGTTTGTTTTTGACAGTCACTGTAAAATTTAACAAAATGCATATGTTCTAGCCGAGTAGCTCACTTTCCGACGATATGCATATGGTAGAAAGTGAAGGTTTGTGGGTTGTTGGCGAGGTATTTTGCCTTGAAATGATTGAAATGTTGCAGCTTAATGGACAAAGTAAGCTCTCAATGGGATAAATTCATAAAATGGATATAGGCGTAGGAGTTTACGCTGTAAATATTATAAAGGGCAACTAGAAGTGATGATTCCGGATTTTTCACTTTGAAAATTGAAAGTAAAAGTGTGCGTAAAAGCACAGGTAAATAACGTTATTTTACAATTATACAATTTGTTTAAATAGAGAATATACTACTGTTGCATATATTCTCTATATTGAAAGGTTCATTGGTGAATATTATTTTAAATGTTAAAACTGAATATTGACTACATTTCCCATAGTCGATTTGTCGTACTTGGAAATCATATAGACTGTACTAGCAACATTTATTGGTTAATAATGAATTTTTTTATATCTTTGTGGTACTTTTGGGTGTATGAGATGGAATTTTTGAGTTCTCTCTATGACAAATGTATTATGGACGATAATGTGAAATGTTTTCGATATCTTTGGCTCATGGGTGCAGTTTTAAGGTTCAAATTCAATTATTTTAGACATATTTTAATTCGTTATTTTAAGGAACTCTCGAGAATAAGCAAGGGGAAATGTCATTTTTATCTGTCTCTTGATCTTGTATTATTTATCTCTGCCTTCTCTAACCCTGTTTAACTTTTTTTAGTAGTTTTTCAAAAGGTTTTATTGTTTGTGTCAAGATGTATTCCCTGAAGCATTTTTCCTTGCCACAGTAGCTTGCTGGCAATCAAAGTGAGCTCCTAAGTGTACTTTTAGCACGATAGATTTAACTATAAGGCATTCGAAGGCGAGTTAAATGTCTCTTCTATTTTTCTAAAATATTCTAGTTTCCAGCTCTTCGAGTTCTACCTTCAAATTCTAGGAGAGGTTAGCCGAAATCTAATTTATCGAATTTTTATGAAAGGGTCAAAAATAAGCAACGAGAAATACTCCTGTACTGCGAATAATCGAGCAGAGACTGCTCCTATGCAGGGGAGTATACTGTCTGCTGAAGGGCTGCAAGTTATTCAGCGTTCTATTTTTGCCCTCTGACAATTGTTTGAAACAAAAGTACAGTACATTCTGGATTCAAACGTTAATGAGTCTTATAAAAAATGGTCCCTATTGAAAAAAGTGGTTCAATAATCAAAAATATAGTCAACGATGCACAATGCCTTAAACTAAAATATTAAAGCCGGTCTAGACACCGGTTAGAATACAACTTATATGACACATCGAATTCTGAGAGTAATAAAGTTCGGCCATGAATTCGCATTTACACAAGCTTGTTAGCTGCTTATTTGAAACATTTAGAGTCGTTTAAGCTGATTTTATTAACTAAATGCCTGTTTGCAAATGTATGTGTACATATTTACCAATACAGTGTATTCTTTGCGTCATACTGCACCTTTAAGGCGACGCGTGCGATGTGTTTATTGCTTCGTTTGACCAGCCAACTCGACATTGGCCAAAAATTTCAAAACGATTTGCATATGGCAAATTAGCCGGAGTGGCGTGCCTCACTGTCGACTGTGCCAAATGTGGCCGTGGTCACTTCTCAAGCTGTCAATATTGATGTATGAAAATAAATAGACGCATACATGGCACTCCAAGCGACGAAAATTTGGTCAAATATTGCATAAACACTCATGTTATTACTGAAATTTGCGCCGTTACCTTGAAGGCGCTGTGACATATGTACTATGGAGGTACATACGTGTGTATATTTTCCATGTATATGTGCTAAAGAATAGCTTAAGAGGCGTTAGAAATTCTAATTCTAAAAAATTTTTGAACATAACACCGTAAAAATACCGTTGTTAAAATAAATTTGTTTTTAAATTTAAAAATTTGTTCAGAAATGCAATTGCGTGCTAAAACGTCTAATTTTCTTGCAACATGCATGATTTTTTGCTATTTTCCCTTATTTACAGATGCAAGCTACTCTACTGTGTACTTAACCTTTACCTTTGTGGTTGGGAAATGTTATCTACTTAGCTGCGCCAACAATTGAGGCACTAAAAAGTTCTAACATAAAAGCTTACGCACACACATAAATGCATATAGGTATAGGTAGTTATACAAAGAGAAAAAACAAACTTTTAAAACAGTCAACAAAGTTGCTAAATAAATAAGCTAAATGTATGCACATATACATATTAACGTATATAAATGCATCGCTAAACACTTGCGTTGCCAAAGCATAAATTTATAACGCTTTTTGTTGTTGTTATTGTTGTCGCTTTAAAATGTGTAGTTCATTAGCACAACGGCAGTTGCTTTCGAGTTAGCGTTAGCAAACGAATTAGAATTATAATGAAAAGTATACCATATTTCATGCCTTGAAATTTCTCTCACTTTTCCGCCTTTGAACTTCCACCCTCAACTAATTAGCTGCCTCAGAAGTTGTACGAGTAGCTTTGTTTGTTTAATTTCGAGCAAGACTAAACAGATGTGTGTGAAATATAAAAATCGCAAAAGCTTGGAACTGAAATTGAAAAGACTTTATTTCAAAAGGGGCACACAAGAGGAGAAGAGGAGCAGAGAAAAAGAGGAGGAGAGGTGAAAGCAAATGCAGGAGGCAGCAATCAGTATGCGTTTTTCTAACAGTAGTAAGATAAGTCGGTGACTTTTTAGTTTTTTCGCTTAGTGGAGAAAATGCAACGCTGTTCTATCAGGTGTAATTTCTTCAGAGATAGCTGTCGAAATTGAGCGAGCCAGGCTGCGTTTGAGAGCCATTAAAATTAGGCTATTTGCTATTTAAGAGAACTTCTTCCATTTTTAATGTCATCTTCATCTTATACATTAGAGGCTCTAAAGAGGCTAGCAGATGCTTATGAGAAAATGTTGGATAGTAGAAATGAAATTCGCTCGGAGATTAGCTATTGGTTATCGAGGGCTGGTCGCGTTAGAAAAAAACATTTTTTAGAGATAGAGAAGGTGCTCATGCCAGAAAAACGGAACAATCGACGAAAATGTATCGTTTGTTTAAAATAAGAAAATATTCTATAGTATAATAATTGGGTATATGATCGATGGGTATTATATTGGTTATAATATATGCTAAGAAGTTTTACTTAAGAAAATAAAATATTGCTTCCGCTGAGCATATAAATAAATTATCAATCAACTACTTTAGTTTAGGAAAATAGCAATTTTTTAGACCACTGCACCCTTGCATTGGACAATAATCTGATATAGTAATGGTACATACACGTTCACTAACAAATGTGGTAAGTTGAAACACAAAGGATTACCTCCCTGACAGCTTAAAAGTGACATAATTTTTGGTGGAAAATTTAGTATAAACTACTTTCCTCAATTCCCATTTCTGCACACAAATTTTAAGGTCAAGGCCACTAGTAATTTGAAATGAAAAGTGGAACAAAAAAAGAAAAAAACTAAAGAAATGGAAAACAAGGTTCTGCATTTATGTAAATCTTTTTATATCTTTATTACTTTTGAACTGACAACCAAAGCCATTCAATTTTAACAACTCAATACACGGGCTGAGACGAAAGCAACAACAGCAACAACAAACAAAGGGAATACCGAACATCGAAAGAAGTGGTTTGTGCAAATGCTCGTTAAAAATTTATACATTCATAAGATTTAGCTTAAAGTGGCAAAGCTTAAAAATAGCATAACGAAAAGTTAATGACAGCAAAAAAAAATGTATGTAAAATTTGTGCGCAAAGAGAATTGCACAAAATAGCGTTGCAAAAATAAGTAATAACAGTGAATTCTAAGTAATGAATGCTAAATTATACGCCGAATGCAGTACAAACACTCACACATTCACACACCCACACTCAAATACGCTTGCTTGCCAGAGTAGCGGTGAATACAAGTCTCTATGTAAATATGCATGCTGGCAAATATCTGCGGAATATACCGACGAATATATGTATAGGGTGTTCTTTTTTGGAGGTATAACATTTCTTAGAGCAATAGCTGTCAAAATAACTGTCAATGAAAATCCATGTGTTTGACATTTATATGTTCAGTATTCTTCGCTAAAATCTAAAGCAAAAACTTACTTCGGAACAACGTTTGAAAATAGTGAGAATTTATACCATCAAATCATCTTCCACGATAAGGCAGACTTCTGGCTCAACCGGTACTCAAATAAAGAAAATGGCCTCATTTAAAGGGCGAACAATGCCGAAGAGACTCTAGAAATGCTCTTGCATTCAGAAACAGTAAGAAGAAGTTACGAGTTCGAGTACTTTTTGAAGTAGTCTTTCAATACAGTAGTCTTTCCTGGAGAAAGTGGTGCAATATGAATGAATATGAATAATGAAAGTGGCCAAACCGAGATGAAAGTATTTTCAAAGTTCTACACCTGAAATTCTATTGAAATAATGAATGCCAAACAATTTTTGTTTAAATAATAAAGCCAAAATAACGGCTCCTTCATACAGAATTTCATACAGTTTCTGTTCTTTTTTTTCTTCTTTAAATACAAGTTCTACGCCTCCAAAAAACACCTTCTAAATATACTTGCACATATATTTCGAAGTTCCTAAAGTAGAACTTTGTCTGCTTTCGCAACTATATAATTGTAAATAAGCTCATAGTCAACGTTTTGGAGTGGGTAGTGCTATCCACTCAAATCTCGTTCCAGGTTCGCTGTCCTCGATTTAACTCAAGTATTTCGCAAATACACAAAATAACTGTAGTGTGGCAACTTTTCGCATTTTAGTTGAGAGTGTGTGTGTGTGTGCGCCAGCGATGCAAATTAAAATGAAATGCGAAAAACAACAACAAAAAAGTATTTTAACAACGTGGAAACTTTCTCGCGCTCAAGTGAAGCGAAAGCGTCGCAGAAATGAGCGGAAGAAGAAGAGAGAAGAGCATGCGTCAACAAAATGAAAGCAATACTTAACAGCATTGTATGAATAAATAACTAGTGACTAAGGTATTCAAATGATTTGTTATTGAACTTTTTGACTGCTTGACAGTCCAGCAAGCTGATTTACAGCAAGCATGCAGAATCACTTAGACATTTGAAATCTGCTGCACTGCAACTGAAGTGGCTGCATGTCAATCTATGTTGCACTTGAACGCTGAAAAGGTAATGGAAATTTGTTTGAGCTTTTGAAAAGAAGAAGTAAATGCGAAGTACTTTTGCTTTTCTCGTATATTTTTTGTTGTGTTTGTTTTTTAATTAAAGTTAAAAGCGAATGTTAAATCAGATTATAAAAGAATATTTAATGGACTAACCTCAAAATATAAATCTCGCACTATTTCTCCCACTAAATTAATGATGTGAACAATTTTGTAAACGCTTCGTAACGCCACTATTTAAACATAAATTCTCAATATTAATTTCCCAAATGAATTTTATAGACTTGCATATACTAAATATTCTGAATTGCTTGTTTGCAAAGGCGTGAAGAAGATTAACTAATGGTATTTACGCAATGTTACTCATACGCCACGCCTGCCCACGTGTACAAACTGTTTAAAATGGAAACTGTGCAGCTTGCAAAGCTATTTGGCATTACTTTATTTTTGAAATCATATCGTCATGATATTTCGAATATGTTTAAAAAATATTCTATCTTTTTGTAGCCGTAGCAGAAAAATTACACAGTAAAATTAATTTCAGAAAATTCAGAAAATTCGTACATGAGCAATTTAGGTATGCATTCGTAGAAATTTCAATAAAAATTATATATCTGTACATATATACACATATATTTAATATATATATTTAGTTCTTATTACTAAAATCATGTGTAAATGTGTACTACAGTGAAATTATATTATCATAAATAATATGAGAAAATTTACATACAAATTTTAAGCAGGAAAATGTAAAATAGTCTATGAGAATTGATACTTTTCTGGATTAGGTTTAGCTGACATCAATGAGACTGTTTAAAAAAAACTATTCTTACTTTCACTCGGTTACTCTCGGTTACTCTCGGTTTCATTCGGAATTCTAACGTTATCAAAGGAATAAATTGGCGAGTATTCTGTACATAAGAGCAGATCTAAATTTCGAGGAGGAATGCTACGACGAGGGACTTCTTTACTATATTTGCTGACAATTGACTATAGTTTATTAGACAATGAATGTGATAATATTGCAATGTTTTTTTGCAACTTTAAAAAAAAAATTATTGAAATTAAATTCTGTCAACATGTTTTTTGGCGCATTGGGTTCAAGCTAAACCTAGTAGCATTAGTTAGTATTCTTTGATTATTTGTAAGCAAATTTGCATTCAAAACGTCTACTTAAGTACAGAGATGGCATAACTGCTTGTATATTAAGTGTAACTCAGAGTATTCCGAAAGGTATACGAAGTTCTCTATTTTGCTCTGGTTATAAGAAATATTGCACAGCGTATAATAGCGTTTTGTTTGTGATAAGTTATAAATTTCTGTCGACGATTTAAATGGGTTGCTAAAGCCTCAAGAGATGTTTTAACAAATTCACCTAATTTTTTAGGTCCCTTGAATTTGTGGAAGTGTTGGATGAGCGGATAAGAGGATGATCTCTTAAGTAGGAAGAAAACCAAACGAAAGGTTGACAGATGATTTCCAAAACTCTGAAAGCATTTTTATTTTTGGCATTTCCTTAAGAGTAAAACATTTAAAAATGTTTTCGAGATAGAAACCTATGAATATTTGTTAGGATATACATCATTGAGATTAAATCAAGTTAAATCTCTTAAAAATTTCGTTATAAAAATGTTAGTAGAATGTATAATCTAATAGAACAATGGAATTTTCTAAGTAACCCGTTGCCATTGTGCCTGATATTCATTTTAAATGAGAAACAAATAATTTACGAATAATAAAAATTATCACTTTAGGGTAGACATCTTTGTTTCGATAATGATTATACAATGGCTGCCCTATTATATAAAAATACGCTGTTTTATGTATCACTAATCACTAAATTTCTTTTGGTCCAAATTTTGTTGAAAAAATATACCTTCCAAGTGAGCAAATGTGGAGCTCTCCTTTAGTTACATAATAATTCATGATTTCTTTACCTGAAAATAAAAGAACAAATACTTAATTAGAATTCATTATTTATGCAATAATGGAAATGATTAAAATATATGTATTTATGCAATTATATATATGTAAGTTACCTAGATATATATTTAGCTGCCTACATATGCCCAGTAGTTAACTGTGAGTGCCGGTACACAATACAATTTTAGATTGTGTTTTAAATCTTAGTATATTTCCATTACTCCCCCCAATAATAATAAAAAAATACAATCTATTAAAAGTGAGAACCTTTTGGCGGCCTCTGCGTCTGATCTCGCTTAAAATGCAAACGCAAATTTCAGTTAATGGCGGCAACACTAAATGAAATAAGTAAAAATTATGCAACCGCATAAGTGCCGAAAGCTTTTTCGTTCATAAACGAATGGCGTGCTGAATAGCCGAGAAATAAAAACGTTTTTTATTTATGGTACAAACATGCGGTTACCATTAAGACACTTTGGCGGCAAACTTTACAGTCCGAAAAGGTAGACGCATTCGAAATATGATGGAGTTGGAGTTAAAATTATGATTCCAAGAATACTGTACTTTTATGACCGAAATGTAGCGGAATGACATATTATAGTGCAATATTTTATTACTCAAACAGTGATGGGCAACAAAATAAAAAAGGAAGTCTTATAATGGAGGTAACATAATCTAATGAATACATAATTCTACTTTAGACTAATGGGAAATGAATTCTCGGCAGCTTAGCATGTGCCGAGTACTAAAACCGCTAAAACAATCAATTCAAAATTATACTCCGGTAGGTGTGTTAGTCATAAAAATAATGATCTGTCAATTATTGTACTAAACCAAGCAATAAGACTAAGATAACAAAAAAAAAAAAAAATTAGTTAGCGAATTGAAGGCCCGATCGACTACGAAAACTGCACTGCGTTTTGCTATATTTAGGCAATATTAAAGAGACTTTTTTTTGGGTTCTCAAGAGCGAGAGAGAATGATGGATATTTATCTTTAAGTAGTAGTGGAAAGCAGGAAAAGACAGTGAGTAATAAAAAGTGCCTAAGGCTAAGCACATCGTGGAACACAGTGTTAGAATGCAGAGTTGTGACGATCTGAAAAGATTATAGATATATTATATAATAAGTAATTGCTCCGACAATCACTACGAGTACGTTCTGGTCATTTGTAAAAAATCTGTTTTAATCTTTGTTGCCACTATGTACTTAGCCTAATATCAATATCAATACTTTTACAGCATAGCCTTAAAAACCGCAACATAACGTGTACTAGAGTTAGATTTCTGAATAAGTTCTGCTCATGAGCAGTTGCCCAAATAAATGTAGATTTTTAAGCCAGCTCCGATTTTTGAGAGAATCCTGCTTTATGATTTCTATAGTTCTCAGTCAAAAACCGCTGCGAAGAAGTCTCACACTGTACATAGTTGTTCACAGATAAAATAATAACGGTATTTAGGTTGAGAATGAAACCAATAAATATTACAGAGCCAGTAATTAGTGAATAAAGCAGCATCAAAGCAGTTCACGATTAAAACTCTGAGTTTAACTTGTTATACTGCAAGCTCGTGTTAGTCTAATCTAAAGTAATGATTACTTACTGATTGAATTTTGTGTAACTAAAGTTGCAGCCTAACCTCGCCTTAAACTTATTTTCAAACAAAAGTAATTTTTCTATGGAAAGGGGAGAAAAGGTGGAGAATCTAGTTTTTGCAATAACAAAGCAAATTCGAAATTTTTTGTTTTTTCGCTTTTCCTTGAAAACTCTATTGTTTACTTTTGTCTTTTGCCGCACAATTTCCAACTTTAGTTGCGTTTAACAATAAAATTTTAATTAAAATATAATTTGGCAAATTGCAAGTTGCAACACAAAGGCAGAGATATTTTAGGCGCTGTCTGTATAAATTGAATGGAAGACCATAAAAATCCATTTGCCCAACCCAAATGTAGTCGGGAGGCTTACGCACACACATACCCACACACACACACACACACACAAGGTGATAAATATTAATACTACTGCGAGACCACCAGAGTAATTATTAAAGCTATTTTCACAGCTTACCACACACACACACACACACACACACACCCAACTTGGCAAATCAACAAGTGAGGAAATACATTTATTTATGCGCATTGCATTACCATCTGAACATTGGGAAATTAGTATGAGTATTTATGCAAGCTGTGAAGCAAAACTTGTGTATGTGTGTGTGTTTTGTGGTTTTGGGTGAAACTTTGCTTGGTGGCAAGAATGTGGTCATGCTGCGACGCCATGCCACATTTTGCACTCAAAGCTAACCACACTGCTGCAGCAAACAAATGTGGCAGCTGTAACAATATCAGTACGCACACACACACACACACACACACACACATACACTCCACACGAAGTTCACATGGTCCACAGAAATATTTCGATGCTGTTGGGTATCTAAGTGTGGTGGTGGGGGATTGCAACAAATCAAATTTGCAGTTATGTTGGAGCAGAAAAGAAGCGGAGCAAGAGTGGAGAAGAGGAAATAAATCCGAGTAAATAATGAAATAATGGAATTAGCTCTTGGTAGCTATGCCAGCCATGCATTTTGGTGTGCGCACACAAATCTATAGCCTTAGATAAGGCTATATTGGAATTCATTACAACGAAAAGTGATTTTGAAAGCATTTCGGTTACTTGTTTCGTCGAAAGTGGAATGTAATGCAAATTGAATACTGCATAGCCATCGACCAAGGTGGGGTGGGAGTGACTAAGCACAAAGGTTTTTGTACAAGAAAAAACATTTTTTACTCGATTGGTGGGGATTTTGGAAATTTCAGTCAATAAAATCGTTACTAGTAGTTTCTTGAAGAGATTTCATGCATGAAACATTGCATCGTCTGTTGACTTCTAGTCCTATTTGCCCAGTTGAACCATCAGAGCGAAGAATTTTGGAGCGAAGAACAAGAGAATTGCTGATATCTAAATAAGTAGCGCACAATTACTTTCAACTGTAGCACTGAATTTCGAGTTATAATTTGCAAAAATAACTGTATATTTTTCAGCTTAATCTGCACTGTTTAATCCTATTACTAGGACTCTCTTTCGATCTCTCTCACAATCATCGTTTCAGGCATGCACATTAACTATTCTGAGTAGGTTAAGACCAGAGCTATTTTTGTTATCACACATTAAATGACTGACTAAGTATGCCAGGCTTCCTGGGTATCATAACTAAATGGAACCGTTGCAATCTAGATTAATTTTATTAGCATATGGTATCTTTCATATATCAGATTACTAATAAGAAAAGGGGAAAATAATGAAAGAACGGACTTCTGGCTTTATAAATGTTACGAGTATACCGATCTCTAAAGGTTAAGAGACATCTTTTGCTCAATTTTATGCTGAATTCAATTAAGATTGATAATATTGTAAGAAAAATTATTAAATTTAAACAAAATGAGCTTGGTCGGGTACGTTTTCGGTATTTTCGACTAAACAGCTCAACACTAATATTTATAGCTCCAATTCGCAGAATAAATCCACCTGATATGACATAAAAGCTTCAGACCCACTTACAAAATATAATAATAAAATTAATTAATTAATATAAATAATTAAAGCCAGTATATTTATGTGATTTATATGACTCTTATAATGTATTTCTCTCCTCAAGGCTAATAGTTAATGCAAGTCATTGGGTCCGTTTTTTAACGGTAAATTTTGAGAACCATAAATGAGATATCTGAGTGGTGAATTTTTTATGATTTATATAGGGGTCTCTGCTTACTGAAAATATTATCATCAATTGAAGGAAAGTTAGTTGTTGTATAACATAAAAGATATTTTCTAGAAAAAAACCAGATTTACTCATTTATTGATACCGTACAGCTAGACTAAGGAACATCGAAAGCTGTGAAGTTTTGAAGCCCGAACTAAAATTGGTTTGTTCGTTAAAGGTCATAAATTTCGAAGAAACAAGCGGTCGATGGATCGGTTGAAGAGATTTTCGTTGTAAAAATATTATTTGTGAAGAATTTAATAGAGATTGGGTGGACTACAACAGGCTAAATGTTGTATAGGCGACTAACTCAAAAATTGTGTGAAAAACAATTATGAAAATGATTCCTTTGCAACATTAGCTTCGAACAATCTAATGTAAGCATTACTCCGGAAGTAACTTTTTCTTCATCTCTGGACTATTCAAGTCATTTAAGCCGTCTTCGCTTCCTCACTTCTCTGCCTTCAAGGCTTCAGCTTAAGAACTGCTATCTTGCTGAAAGTATTACATGTGGCAGTTAACCAGTTGAATTAAGTACCAGAGATTATATTGATGCCTAATTAAAGTGTTGTGAGTGCTGCTTACACACACCCTCTCTCTCCTTGCTTAAGCTAGTCTTTTCGATTTATACCAGTTGCTTGATTCGCAATTTTGCAAGGTTTAGCGAATCGAGGCTAGCTTTAGTATCAGTCAGTTCAGAATTATGATTCTGCTGTTGTAACAGTGGTTTGATGACTTTTCATCAATCGTTCAGTGCAGTCGTCATTAATATTGCGATGACATCATTGTCGCTGAATTTGTACCACAATATATACAGAGATACTTTTGATTTAGTAAATATATATATATATTTATGTATATACATATGTACAAGCTTTAAAATCTGATGCAGTAAATTGGTAGCGTAAACAACTCGGCCACACACCCAACCCACTCGGTTAAGGCGGCGATCCACTTAAACGCCCCACAAAATACCAACTAAGGACTAGTCCACATTAGATGTATGGTCGCTGAGAAAAGGGGTGAGTATAGAGTGCACACAGTCTTGATGCATTCAGTTTTATTATACAGTTTAGAACTGCATATACTTATATACAGACATATATACAGTGAAACAATTTGACCGATTTGCCAGATCCAGCATGGGGGCGTGAGGAGGAGAAGGGCAAGACGGCGAAAGAGTTGATATTCACGCTAAACTGACATTTCAGTTGTGAGTGCATTCGCGTGCGAAATTCGGAATTTTCTCGGAAACGGGTGTTCGCACTGCCAATGAATGCAACGACATTGTGTGTGTGTGTGTGTATGTGTATGTGTTTTTGCTTTCGCATAATGTTTATTGATATGATTGTGCGGGCGAACGCGAACGCGACCGGCAAATTGATTGCAAGTGTGCTCATTGCAACCGAATGTGCGTGCATTAACAAGTGCGCACATATTTACACATACATACATACACACGATATGTATAATATGTATATTTACATGATATGTAAATATTGGACGATACAAATGTGGCATCTTGAAATTGTCATAACACTTAATTGTTTTTATTGTTTGCGGGCGATATATAGCTGAATGTGCGGTGGCCGCCCGGTAGTAATGCGGTAGACGACGTCTCAATTTGCTCTTCTGCATTCTAATTTTTTACGTTTTTATGAGTTTGGTCTGCGCGGTGGTAATAAAAATGTTATTAGTTCATAGGTGAACATCAAACAAAATGTGAAGTTTTCAAATGAAATATGCTTAGGCGCATTTATATGTGGATTTTATGGTTATTTGGAAAAACAGTTTAAGTTGCAATGGAAAAGTTTGAAAATTTTGCAGTTAAAATAAAAAATAATTAATATTTTCAAATTGTTAATATTTTGATTAATATGTTAAATAACATATTTAAATTGCAAATATTGTCAAATTTTTATGTAGCTAATGTATTAAGTGAATAATTTCTTTTCAGTTCTAATTTTTGCAGAAACCAAAAGTTTGAGCATCTTTTTAGTTTGAGCAAAATTTTTAAAATTCTTGGGATTATAGAATATCAAACTCAAACTTCGAATCAAATGACCCTGTTACTTTCAAAAAGAAAGTAAAAATAAAAAAGAAACATAAAAACTATTAAATTGGCCCAAAATATTGTGCTCATCGGCTCTTCTCTCTCTCTAGACATGACCATACAACCTATAATATTTAATGATATACTGTAAATACAGGCAAAAAATTTCGCAATGAACTGAAAAAGTCAAGCAAATATAAAAATAAAAGTATGTATGTATACTTTAGCGCTTGATTAAAATTATAATCATAAATAAATCAATGAATTTCGTATTTGGGTCATTAAAGTTTGCCTTGCTGCTAGCCATCCGTTGGTGATTGCTCACATATGTATATATGTATACACACATATAAATAGACATATGTAATTTGTTAACGAAACTCGTCATATTCCATTATAATTATATATGTATATATATTTCACTTCTTTTCCATCTGTTTGTTGTTGAGCATCATTCCATTATTTATGTGTATTTCACATTTCTTTCTACATAAATATTTAATTGTGCATAAATTCACATTGAAATTGTAAATTGGAAGCGCTTTGACTGAAGTGAAAGAGAAAAAAATTTTTAGCTTATGTTTACATTTTTTAAATTTTAGCCATAACCTCAATAGTTTTGGTAATTGTTCTTATTTCAATTTTTCTATAATCCAGCAGTATGGAAATTGCCCATTAGTCATCAAAGCAGTAATGATTCCTCTAGAATAATGTATATATTTATTTAAATGCGAAGAAGAAATTTCTTTGAAAACTTAGTATTTGCTCTTCATCACCTTTCAAGAGGCATGTCATTGCAGAAGCCTGAATGTAGTAAATGCTTGGTTACGAAGGAAGTTTAAATAAAAAACTTATTAATATACATATTTAAATATATAATATATTATATTTATATATATATATATATGCTATAAAAAAAAAGAAAAAATTTAAATAAAAAAATAAAAAATAAAAAAGAAAAAAATAAAAAAAAAATTAAAAAAAATAAATAAAAAAAAGGAAAAAAAAATCTGAAGAAGAAGCAATAAATATATAAACTATTATTTTTAAATTCAGAAGGTAAGTAATTGTGTTCATTTATATATGTCCGTAAGCTTGTTTTGACACAAATTTTCAGTATACCTGATATAAATGTATAATAATTAGTAATATTGATATTATTGATCAGACGAATCTTCCCAACAAACTCCCCAAAAATAATTCTCCAATCATAGAAAAATCACCTCAAATCTCTTAACTCCTTTCTCTAAATGCTCTCTAATAGTTAAAAAATTTGAGGTATTTTTTGCCACTAAATTATGCATATGAAAATGTATATTAGATATCGATTTGAGAATAAAAACTTTCTAGAAAGATGCCATCGCCAAAGCAAAAAGCTGCCGTTTGCTCAAATATATATTATATTTTTTATTTCAGAACACCTGAAACCCCCTAGCGAATCACGTTTGAATTAAAGTTGAAAATTATAATTTTTTTATGTAGCCAAATGTGTTTATTTCCATGTGAATGCCCTTATTGTTGAGAACGCAATGATTATCTAGTGCAAAAATTTTTTGAAATAAGTTAGTGCTCAACTTACACTCTAATGTGACCCAAAGCCAAACTTTATTATCACATATAATATTCCCCATAATGACTTACATGGTATTATTTAAGCAGAACTTTAGAAAATATGAAAAGAAAACAATTCCCATTATAATACACTATAGCAAAATAATTAAAATCTGCTTACGGTAAAAGCGATAAATCAGAGTCTATTATCTGTTAATAAAATCTCTAAACTTATACAAATGCCTTATGATCGAAAAGAGTAGGTAAATTAAAATTAAATTAGTTTTTGCATAAATGTCGATGAGGAAGGCGGATAATTTACCGACCGACGCCAAGAATGTGAAAGGCCCTCGATGCGTTGAGCTGTCGCCAGCTATTGGAGCGGCATTCAAGCGGCAAACCATAAAATCAGTCACAAATTAAATGCTCATTTTCTGCTGCATTATGGAAATGTCGTGCATGAAATATATACAATACCAGTGTCTATTTAAATAATGGCTGCTTAAATGGAAAAAAATTACACCAAAAAACTACTTAGCGCCAAACATGCAAACATACATACAAACATATAATTAAGCTTATAAAAATAAGCAATGAAAATACATTTTTTAATGAATAAACTCGTGTAAACTCAAAACATGTTTGTTTGCATACGTGTATCAATAGAAGTTTGTCTGCGCCATCAAAAATTTACTGAAGTTATTAAAATCCGCTCAAATACCATAAAGTTGGGCATTTGCTGGTAGTGAGTGTTTTGAATAAAGCAAAACAAAATGACGGGAGGAAAGGAAAATCGCGTAATAAGCTTTACAAGCGTGTTGTATGTGCATAGGTAAACATGTTGTTAGATGAAGTTTGTACTGTTGACAGATAAGATTACAATAGCAACAACAATGGCCATATGTTCAGCGTAGAGGAGACTGAAGAATGTTAACGAATCAGAGCAGTGTTGGCACTTTTTGAAAGAAAATTAAGTTTTGTTGCATCACTGTTTATATTATATCACTTATAACGGTAAATTACACCGCTTTTAATGCAATACTATAAAGCGAAGGGAGAGGTTCCGAAAATCCTTTTAATTCCTTTGTAAGGTTTTATTTCAATGCAGTTTCTCATATAAGCTAATGGTGTACACAGAGTGAATGTTAAAGTAAACTGTGTTGAAATCAAATGCACATATGCGTTCATGCAAAGAATACAAGATACTCTAATAGTTAAAGACTCTCTGGCGCACTAAGCTTGAAAATTAGTTATCGTAATTCGCTTTTTCATAATACCAACTGATCGCATAACATATAAAAGTCATTGAAAACTGTCAATCGCCAGTATTTTTATGTTTCAATATACGATTAAACCAAAACCATGAAATCAAGAAAGCTTACATCCTCTTAGCAAAGTCCTTACCCGTACCCAATCTGCTAATGCTGATCACAGAAAATTTTAAGTGAAATTCGACCAAAATGAGATTGAAAAAAGGATTGGGAAAGGGTTGTGGGTCATGAAATGAATTTTTAATGTTTACTTTCACCTCGAATTTAGGGTAGGTGTCGCTGTGATACATTTTTATTATATTTTATTGCTGATTGAATCCAGCTTTTCAAACTATTTTACTGCTTAACTTTGTAAGATGATGTTACAATAAAATTTCAGAATGTTTTTCCAGAAAAATAATTGGTTTTTCTTATGAAATTTTTTCATAAATATATTTTTTCAAGCAAGATAGAATTTCTCTACTCTATTTCTCAGCATTGTTTAATTCCTTTACATGTTACATTTTGTTGCACTCATCGCTGCACTGTGTTTTCAGCCTAATCCTCTCGCTTTTACAAACAGACTTTTATACCGTTACTTTCATACCAAACCCACTATACCATTTACCAACACTGATACCGCTGAATGAAATCTGTTCCCTTAGCTAGTTGAATATGCACCAAATGACTTAATGCTAGTAAATCCAACGTCGTAATTATACAATTACCAGCATCGGAGCTATTGTTGCGACGTCGCTTGGTGGTGTCAGAAGGTGCGGAAAGCTGTCACAAGCAGAAATGCGCACACGCTGTCAATTATATTATATAATCGTGAAAGCGTTAAGAAGCTTACGAGTATATTATAATACAATAAGCTAGCGCCAATGCAGCTGTGAGCAAATCAATTCACTTTTGGCGAAGAAGGAAAAATATTCGAATTGATTATAAATTAAATTAATTTTAAATCAATTTTCCCTTTCTTCATAAAATATATTATTTTTGGAAATAGTTGGCTATGCATAAGCTTGAATTTATTTTCTTAAATTTTTATTGGCTTAAGAGATACATATTTTATATTAATATTAGATATTTTATTGTTTGATATTTTAAGTTCGAAAAATGACTTCATCGGAATACGAATGCGTTTTCGAAAGCAGCGTGATAATATTGTACTATTTGTAATTTCATGAATGACAGTAGTTTTGTTATATCAAAAAAAATTTCATTTTGTACTTTATTCTATAGTATAAAAATGGGATAAATTTGATAATGGCACGCCTACTTCCCAACTTTCATAAAGAGCAATAACTCTGAAAAAAATAACTTCAAAATTTTCTCTGTTTTCTTAGATCAGTATGATTAGAGCGAGAACTTACCCTCTTTTGGGAAAAATTTTATTAAGGTACTATGATTTAATTCAATACACAGCATTCTATTAATTTTAAAATAAGCATAATTGGACTAAAGGACTAAAATTTCTCTACCCATGACAACCAAAACGATATAAAAACAAACCATTCTTTCATTGATCCTTATATTTGTGAATATCCTTGTATTGTAATATTGTATCTATACCTTGTAAATCGATAAATATATATATTATATGGGATATCTAAGTGTCAAAAATTTAACTACGTTAGTAGCTTACCCTAGAACGCATACCTATATATAAACCAATATATAAGGTGACCGTCATTCCGGCAAAATTTTTCCATATATAATATATAAATCCATACCTGAAATATGTACCGACAAATTCTGAAAAAACTTCACTTGGTGTAAGAGATTTAGGTTCCAAGGATAGATGAAATCCGTAAGTGGTTATCTCGAGATTGTAAGGTATCTCAATGAAACCAGAAGAGCGTCATACCTTTGGCATAAAGCAATTTGGCAACAAAAATGGTATAGATCGTCTTTCACTTAATAACAATTTAATATTCGTATTCGTATAATAATATTCGTAATAAACGAATACTGACTTTCGGTGCCACATTTAATTAAGTAAATAAGGTCGAAATATTATATACAAATATCATACGAAAATTATTAAAAAAATATGTAATTAAAATATTAATAATTTAAAATAGGATAATGCTTCAATCGTATATAAAATGCAAATATATAAATTTTTGTACTTGCATTAAATACATTTGTGCGATATAACTTATATTCCCAAATGTGCGTAAAATGCTCAATTTAATGCTTTCAATTCATGAGCACACAAATGTTGCCGAATAAATTCGAAGCAAATAAATATTTAATTTGAACAAATAAATAGAGTCATTAATTGAATGCGCGCCACCAATACAATGCCGCATAAATTTCAATTAATAGTTTAGTTTTTGTGAAGCATAAAAGTATGCAACAACAAAAAAGCAAAAACAAAAATCACTAAGCATTCGCAAAATATGGCAAAACATTAATTGAGTACCATAAAAAGCATTTGGACTAATAAATTTATTAATATTATATGTAGCCGTCAATTGCTTGCAACCGTCGCGCCGAATATGGAGGTGGCTCGCGGTGGTCAGTGGTTGGAGACTATATACATATATACACATATGTATTTGTATTTTCAGAGGCATGTCTGCTGCCAATGTAGGAACGTGCGTAGGAATGGAAGAATGTGTTAGGGATGTCCATATTATGTAGTTTTTGTGGTTGCTTACACGAGAGTTAAGGGCTGCAAAGATTCTCGTATCCTGCAACATGTTGCATAAAAGTAAATTGGTTTTGTTGAGTACGAAATGTTTCTTGTCTCAAGCGTATATACCACAAAATATTTGTTGTAGCAAGTTTTACAATAAATTAATTAAATTTACTTAACCCTGTTATTGATATTGCTAATTATTGTTGGCAACCCTGTGAAAGTGGAAGTATTCTATATCTAAATTACGAGAGTAGTGAGGTCAATAAATTAACTTATTGTAAATTGTATGTTCTTTTAATAAAATTTCCTCATCACTATAATATTTTTGAACTTCGAAATCGCAACAGGGTTGCATTTTGGGTTATTCTAATTTATTCTAACTACTTTGCATGAGAGAGTACGTTAATATTGCTTTCTTTGCTCTCCTATTTCGTAAAAAGCGGTTCAACTTCAGAATGATCTCATCTCAACCTGAAAATTCTTGCATTTCATCTTCTCTATGTATATGTATTGTATATATACAATATATAAATTTGTGTTACTTTATGCGTTCATAAATACTTGTGGAGCGATACCACCAACAAACATAAATAGTGAAAAGTCAGCGCCAACGAATTATGATCGCAATTACTGTCAGCAATGACAGTTTGACAAACGGTTTGTCATGTCAACAAGTGACATGATGAGCAATGCCAGCGTATGTGCCGTTGAGTACACTGGCAAGTAAATATGACAACAGCTATACAATAAATACTTAAAGGCATATATGATCTCCGTCACCAAAATGTTGAAGCGGGTGCCTCACAGGAAAAATTTGACTCAAGCAAAATCAGTGCCATGTACATTATTTTTGAAGAAGATGTACAAAAAGAAGCAGAAGAATAGTTTTTTACCATTCCCACAACATCGCTACTTCAAACTTCTCTCCATAAAAGTAATGCAATTTCCTGTAGGGTATATTGGCCGAATATTTTTGCGTTCACCACGCATAACGGTAAAACTCAATTTGTCGGAAATTTCAAAAAATGCAATTTAAGTATTAGTTTTGGTCTTAAAAATGATATTTTATGTCACTATTTGTTTAAATTTTTCGCATTTAAACACAAATTGCTTCTTGCAACTGTAAAAATGGCTTCTAATTATCACAAATTTTCCGAAAATAAAATTATGACCCACTCGACTATGGCGGTTAGGCTTTGTGTCTACAAAAATTTAAACAAAACAGGCACGCGAAGTGCAACAAATTCGCGGTGAGAGCATATCGTTGGCGCTTGCAAGTGCGTTGGATTGACTTTAGGTTTAATAGAAGCAGCTGCAACATGTTGTATACAAGTACATATATAATATATTATAATTACTTGTAAGTATTCATTATAGAAGTTTATTACTGCTAGTGGCAGTACATATTCTACCACACTAACGGTGTTGCAAGCTATTTTTTACAGCCATTAATAAAATTTATAGTATTGAGATTTTATTGTTTTTGTAATTTTTGTAATTTTTGTTTGTGCAGCTATTGCACTTCCGTCAGCTTTATTATTTTTAATGATAGCAGCAGTTCTTCAACGTCACCTAGAGCGCCGATGGAGCAGTCACGCGCAGAATTTATTTTTAATGTTTAAATTAATGAAGAATCTACAGTTGCGCCCAAGATACAGCTAAGCAGCGCAGATAGTTAGTTAGATAATATCTGGTTAAGTAATATTTGAGTACAGTGGGTCGTAAGTCGATTGCTTTAAATCTACTTTTATTACTCATCGAAAGGCCAAAGCAGCACTTCAACCCACTCTGAGTCTTAATGTTCTGGTTTGACGGGAATTGCCATTCAATTGCGCAATTGAAGTCTTTAAGCTCCTAAAAAGGTATGAGTAAGTGATTTCGAAGTAGTTTAAGTGGTTAAAATTTAAAACAATTATGGTTATCTTGAAAGAAAGTGTTCATATCTATTCTTAGTTATAAAAAGGAGATTAAGTAATACCTCGTTTAGATCAGATTTAAAAAAAATCACTCTCAATAGAATGTTAAAATATTTTCAACTTAAACGTTGTAAACTTTTCCAGCAAAAAATTTTTTATGCTTAAATACGTTTAAATATACTAAAACAAAAGTAATCCACAAACACTAATAAAAAGCGAATATTTGACAGCAGTCTGACACATTTCGATACTTGGAGACCACAAAATATTCTTTGTTTAACATATTCTGTAATTGTTTTGCACTCTGGCAACCCTAGAACCAAATTTTAAATATATTATTTTCGTTTTCCGAATAAAATATTTCTCAGCATTATATTTTTTTAATAGCAGTATAACGGTATTATATTTTAAAATATCACAGCTTACAGAATCAAAAATAGAGTTTACCTAGGTATTACCTTCGGGCTTTTAAAATTTTTCAAATTAAATTTCAAAAATAATGTAACCTCGAAGCAGAAAACTCTTTATAGATTTTCAGCTCTGATATAGTTAAGGTAGTTGAGAATATGGTAGTTGAGACCCTTTTTTTTTTTTTGCAAGTGACAGAAGAATACTCGATTAAATAACAGAAAGCACCTAGAAGCATCTAAAACAACGAAACCAACTGGACTAGCTTTTCTGAGTTGAGCGAGATTTGATCAAAAAATACCTGACCTCAAATAAAGGCGTTGAAAAACTGAAAGCTCACTCTATTGTGAATGAACATTATTATGAACGGTAACGAATCGCTCGCGAGCAAATACAAATATTGTACCTCAGGTGTTAGTTGAAAAGAGTAGCGGTTGCCTAGTGAGTATCTGTGCGGTTAATTGATAAGAAATTTGGATCCAGAGCTTAATGGAAAAGATATGTACCTTTATATTTATCTCACAGCTATAACTAACTCGATCAGCTTTTTGAATTTGCTTCCGAATACCCACGTTTAATTCAGTTTATAACTCTGTGGTGTGGTCAAAGCTTATTAGATTATACAGTCTGAAAAATACTCCAGATTATCAAAATTTTTCAATTGCTTTGTGTGCTATAAAGAAAATAATATGAACAGATATGCCAAATAGGCTTGGTCCCGGATGGAAGAATAACGGAATTGCAGGTCGTAAAAGTTAGATTCTTTGTCGACTATTTTCGATTATTAAGAGTTCGAAAAAATTTACAGATTTTTAGATAGTCGATACTTAGTAAAGTTGCTTTTAGAAAGTCAAATATTTCATTATTTTGAAAATAACGAAGTCGACAGCTTATTAAAAATTTGAAGTTGTATGACTTCCGAAAAGTTGTAGGACAACATCAATATAATAGCAGTCGAGAATTTTTAGATAAAAGTAATTTAACTTATGACTCTTTAATAAAAGAGCAGATAAAGTGTAAACAGCAGTTAAACAGAGCATTATAGCTGCTGCCAATTACCCCAGAATTGCATACTCCAGTCTGGCAACCACTTATGCCTATTTAATAGACATTTAACAATTGAAAGCCCCAATTTACAGCCCACTGTCTGGCGTTCAGTTACTAAACGCAATCGGCTGAAAATGCCAAAAAGAAGAACAACAAACACGTAGAGTTAAGCATTCCCCACATTTAGTCACTTATCAAATTAATCACGGCGACCAAAAGAATGACGCTCCACTTAATGCTAACAAACTGTAAGACGACTGCCAACCAGCTGTGGCCCCAAATGCAATGGTGCAGCACGATAAACCATCATGCACTGACAGAAAAATTGCCGCAGCGATGCGGTCGGCGATTGGCCGACAGTAGATATCGGTTGTATATATATATATATATACATTTGTATGTGTGTATGTTTGTATGTGTATGTGCGATAAATGCGCGCGCAGACACTGCGCTTATCGATGTGTAGCGTTTGTGGTGGAGTTCAGTCGCTCCAGCGCAGACAGGCCAGCCAGCTGGAAAGCAAAATTGCTTCAATTACTTTGCTTGGATTGTGTGCTTGGTGCGAAGGGATGGCGAAAGCGGAAGATCGATGCAGCAGTGCCGCTGTATGCCGTTGTGGCATGCGCTATTTTGTGGCAGTTGCAAAATCGCTTAATTATGTTCATGTCGGAAGGCGCTATTCGGCTGCAACACGTGCAAAGCTCGTAAGTGATATACATATGTAACAAATATATTATATATATGTGTGTGTGTGTGAGTGTGTTAGCAAATTACATTTGAAATCTCAATTCCGCAACCACAATATGCCACGACTATTACGTCCATACACAATAGCCACTGCACGCATGTATATGTGTGTTTGTGTTGCACGTTGCCAGATGTAAGCGCACAATTTTTTGGGTTTTTTGGCTGCACTCGCCACAAAGCGGAATGAAAGCGTCGTACATGTGGTGCGATGCATAAATATTGACACACTTTTGCTTGCTGCCACACGAAGCGGCGGATGCCGCCCGAGGCGCACAACAAACGGTAGCGGTGGCAGTGGCAGCCGCAGTGACAGCTACAAAGAAGTGGGTGTGTGATGTATTTTTGCACAGTTTGTCTGCTCTGCTCTGTCTGCTGGTTTTTTTCTTTTTTTTTTTCTGTTCCTGCTGCCAGCATTTATTTATGTGTTTACTTGTTTTTTTTTTTTGTGTGCGCCGCAAATAATATGCGGTCGTGGCGATTACGTGTGTCTGCAATTACACGCCCGCGCCCAGCGCCGCCAGCGCATTGTCTGCCACTTTGTTGCTTTGTCTGTCTGCCGCTTTGTCTGTCAGCTTATTTGTTCGTAAGTATGCACTTTTGTTGTCGTTGTTGTTGTTGTGTGTCGGCATCATTTCTGTCATCTTTCACATTGCCACAAGTGGCATGCGCGCTTAGCGGTGGCCGCGCCGCACCGAGTAGGCACTTGTATGAGTGGCTGTAACAATGCGTCTGCAATAAAAAAAACATTTAAAAGCTGAAAAGAAAATTGTTGTGAAAAATGTGCAATTCAAATTTGCCTTTTTGCCATTTAGTTGCACCCAAAATTAACGAGGTGCATTCTTCTATGCTTGGATTTCCCTTCAATTGTTTGTACAGAGATTTGCCAATCAGTGTCTGCATCTTAATTTGCTGTTTCCCCAACTTAAATCGACTACTCAGTCATTCGGCATGCAGCACTGTTGCATGCTGCATGCCACTTGCTATGTTATTTGCTCACATGTCGTTATTATTGTTACTGTTGTTGTCGTTTTTGTTGTTAATTTCAGTTGTTCCTCCAATTGACACAGTGACCTCGTCGTATTCACTGGGAAAAACTTATATATTTTTCATTTCTTTTGCCTCGATTTTCGCTTTCTCCACCGTCAATATATATGTACATATATATTTGGCACTTGTAGGTCTTCCTTACTTGGCATGAAATTCTCTTGTTTGTTTCATATTCTCTTGTTGCAGATCAAAGTTACATTCCATTCTTATTTACATATGTATGTATGTACACAAGTGTAAATATATAATACGGCTTACCTGCGAGCTTTTATTCGAGGTTTATCTATTCTTAGCAGCAAAGTTGTGATAATATTTCTACAACAAACATATTTGCATTTACACACAACATGGTTGAAGCTATAGCTATTCCGTTATCTATCTTAGATGACCGCAAGTATAGATATATATAAATTATATATTTGCTTATATAACATTTATTATTATTTATAGCGACCTTTCCGATACCATCTTGTCCGAGTACATATACTGAGAAGATAAACCCATTTTTCGAACACTGCTTGATAAGTGTTCACGGCAAATGTAGATAAACCATAATAGTATCGATAACATAAAGCTGACCTATCCCACTAACGCTCATATAACCCGACTCTGAGCTTGTTGAGCTTGTATCGTTAAGCTTGTATCTCTCACTTAACACTTAATAACCTTCAGTTAACCCCTTCTTTACTTGTTACATATATGCCCAAAATATGTCTTGCCCCAAAAGTTATGTTTGCAATAAAAAACAAATTTATGCAGTTGAGTTTAAAAACAGAGAATAATTAAGCCATTAAGCCAACCAATTTTACTTATGCGAGTTGTTTATTCGATTCGCCATTACAAAAGGTCTGGGAAGAACTCTAAAAGTTCTGACCAACAACAAACAATTGCTATATCTTTTTTGTATCCATGTTATGTATGTAAGCAATGTTATTAAATAAGTTTAGTGAATTTAGAACTAATTTTGGGTATATTTGTGCCAGTTGGTTATAAAAAAGCGCGTACTTATTTAAAAAAGTTTCAAAGGGAAAGCTCAAAAACAGAATCAATAATAAACTGGAAGCACCTAAAAATTCGTTATCGTTTCGCCATTTCACTGCTCGCCAATTTGGGTTCTCTCTCATGACTTGTCAAAAAATTTACATGTGATAGCAAAGTTGTTGTTGTCAAAGTTGTTGAACAAAGTTAACGAGTTGAGTTGGAAGCAAGAGGGTATGCAGATAGCTCATTAAAATGGTACAACCGATTTCTTCAATGCTACCAAGATTTTCTTGACAATGACAAATGACAAATTGCTGTCAAAATGAAGTACGCAGTTTGCCATTATAATATGCAAAGATTTTTATCTTTAAATGAAAAGCGAAGATAAATAGCATAAATAAATTAGTATTTATTTATTGATTTTAGTAATAATAGTAATAGTTTTATAGAAAACGTAAGATATGAACACTGCTAGGCATGAACACCTTATTTAAATGCCCCTTTGTTTATTTTCTAAACTGTTAAATAGCTCAGTGCATCGGAACAATTGATTCAGCGCGATCAAATATACTAGACATAACTTTCGATAGTTTGTAGTTCGACAGTGCTGCCACTCTGTTTGAATAGCTGGTATAATGTGTTCGATTCGCTAACTCTCTAACGCTGTTGATTCGAATTGTGTGAGTGTGTGAAAACACAATTATTTAACGCTTCAGTGGAATTGAATGCTGCAATCTAAAGGCATTTGGCATTTTCTGCTGCATTGCGCAAATGTTTGTATAACAGTTAAATTACTCAATAAACGTGTACTTACGAGCGTATTATAAAAACATATAAGCATGCATGTGTGTAAATATTTCTACTGTTATCCGACAAAGCATAAAATATTCCGTAAATTGTATATTAATGAGCAAATCGAGATACTAAATATCGAGTAAATGTGGGTGAAATGGGTAAGCGTGACAATTGCAGGTTATAAATAAACATCTCTGTGTGTATACAAATGGGTATAGAAGATATGTAGAAGGCGGAGGAGGTGAGTAGTTTACAATAACAACAACTTTGATAGGGATTCGATGTTTTCAGTGGTTCTTAATGGAATTCTGCTTCCTTTACTTCTCTTGTTTTCATTTTCAAAACAAATGCAAATGACCCTAACGGATGCTGCAACTAGGTGCATATGCAAATTAATACATATATACATATTCTTCGGGTTATGCTTCAGCGCGCAAGCCTTAGCTTTTGTTCAAGCAATTGAGATATTTAATAGCCACTGCATGATTTTAATGGTAGCAAATGAAAAGAGTTGCATAAAAATGAGCGAGTAAATGCTAGCGAGCGCTTGTAAATTATGTTTATGTATAATACTAGTGCAATGTTATTTGCTCATATAAATTCTTGTAAAATTCCAGAAGTTCGCTGTGTGAAAGTGCAAAGGCACGCGTCCTACTTTTGCTTTCGTTCGGTGTTCATTGTTGTTTTGTTGTTGTATTGGTAAAAACAACATGAATAATTTACATACACATGTACGTATACATATTTAGTTGTGCATATGCGTGTGAGACTGCGTAAAAACATTTATTAAATTGCATTGCTGTTGAATTATTTAATTTCGTGGAAGTTGTACTGTTCGTATTGGAATTAACCCACGAACAATGGCATCGGGTCACACTGACCCAGGAATGCTTTTTGCATAGTATATATTTTTTTCTTTTTGGAAATTTACCATATTTTAAAATAAATAATATAAATAAACTGGTTTTTAAAATTAGAACAGTAATTTAAATTTTTTGAGATTGTATTTGAATTTTTTTACTTGAATGTCTTTCTGATATTTTTACGTTACCCAGTGTACCTATGAATTCAAAAATGAATTTTCAGTTATTGCGGTAAATTTTAAAATATTGTTTGGTTTAGAAACATCTTCGGTTTTAGTAAAATAGAAATGCAGAGTAACTTGGTTGCCAAAAAAAAAAGAAAAAAAAACAGTATACTGGCTACTACGGTGAGTCTCATACGAGTATAAAGCAACTACGGCTCCTTAGTAATGTCCAGAAGAAAAGGAGAATTGCAGCTAACTTTACAATATTTACAATTCTTCCTCTTAAAAGTTTCGTAATTCCCACTTAAAAAGTTATATTGGTGTTTTTGGCTTGCTGTTTGTTATAGACTGATATAAACGGTGTAGTTAAAACTAAAGTTAAGCGAGTCAAGGCATTATTTTGCAGCTAGCTTACAACAAATACATGATAGTATTGCAATTTATTAAATATTTAAATTTCTAAATAAATTTGGATATATTTTTAAGCATAATGTTCGTAAACTCAGTTCAAAAAATACATAAAATTCATTTCTGATTTTATGTCGTCTATGGATGTGGCCAGGAAAGTCTCCCTCTAATATGAGTAACCATAAAACACCACAAGAGTTAAACTCCGAGATCTTTAAATATTTGTTTCTGTTGTTTTTTTTTTAATGAGTAGGCATGTCTTGTAAGCGAGATTGTCTTTCAGATGTAAAGAAAAATATCGCTGGGTACACGCAATATTTTTCTGTCGGTTTCTGACAAATAAGAAGACGTATTTTACCAAAGAATTATATCGGTGACTTTGTGACTTTATTACACTATGTAATTTTCAAAATTGTCCTATTCACTTGGGAGTTAAAACTGGTATTATTAGCAATATCACACTACTATATCAAAATAAAAATCGGATTTTGTTTAAATTAACAACAATTCATGACAATATAAAGTAATTCACTAATTTTAATATAGCCTCAGCTGAATTTATGAAGTTTTTAATTTATGTATTTTTTTCCAAGTTAGACTGAGTAAAAGCCTTAAATTTGTTTTTTTACATAAGATAGTGATTTTCAATTCGAGGTGCAAGTTATGGTTGTTCGTTTATGAGAAAATTATTTTTGCTTAGTTGGAATATATGCTTGAAGGCTTCAATTGATAATATCAACTTATCAATATATAAATCAATGAAATGGAGCATGTAGGTTCAAATTTAATTTATTTTATATCGAGAAATCCATGAACAATGCTAAACTTTCTAAAAATTTCAAACACAGTCGGGAAAATATGATCACATGAAATTTTAGAGACCAAATAGTTTAAAATAAATATCATGTTTCTGCTAAATAAAATATTACACGCAAGATGAATATTTGCATTCAATACAAATCATGCACTAAGCATAAATAATAAAACACACTCATGCTCACTATTTCACGAATTTGTGGCACACACACACACCAACTCATACATACACAAGCCAATATAGAGTGCGAACAAGAGTTGCATGCTAAACAATTGGCATAATAAACAAAATGGCATGTAGGAAAATACACAGAAACCAAATTAAAGATATTTATTTATGTATGCGTGTGTGTATCAATATGTTGCAACAACAATAAACTACTTGTGTGTATAAAAGGAAAATATTGCTACGCTCATTTTGACCAAAAAATTGCAACCAAACTCAAGACTACACAACTAAATAAGCGATTTTATGGAACAATCAAAAATGCACAGCACGCATACACACGCATGCATAGCAACAGTTATATGCACAAAAGCAACTGGCAGATGCAACACGCATTAATGAGACCGAAACCGAAAATAAGAAATAAACAATCGTTGCTGCAGCAGAACTGGGTTGCCATAAATATTCAAAAATCAGAGTGCACGCCATGACGTATACGTAACATGTGTCCGTGCGCTCGTCCGTTTGCTTCCACAGACTTCTGCAGCGACCTACTGAAGTCATAGATATTTAGAACTTGTGGCACGCTTGGCGAATAACAGCGAAAAAAAGTATGAAAACAACAACAAATAAACCGAAATCTGGTGAAATGACAAAGCGCAGCAATAATTTCGGAAATGATGACACCAAAACTAGTAATTTACACTAGTAATTTAAGTAAACAAATTTTTTTAAGAAATACAGTTCTACGGTCTACATATATTGACAGCAGCTAGCAAAAGCAACAAAAAGAAGAAATAATTAATATTTGCTCGTGTGGGCTAATAAAAATACAAAGGCTTGCCCTAAAACGACATTTCGCAATTCGCAATTCACATTTAATATTTAGCATTTATGCGCCGCAAATTGTTTCAGAACATTTGCTGTTTCCGAGAAAAGTAATTTACCGCAAAGGCGCATTCATAACTTCCACAAAGATTCACATTTTATTTCACCACAAACGGCGATTGTTTTTGTGACTAGCTGTCAAGCGTTTTCATTTGTTGTTTTTATTTTGCTTTGGTCCATCAAAAAACAATAAAAATTAAAAAATTTTTTTATTATCAACAGAAATGACATTCAAAATGACATAAATGTACTTTTACGGCAAATTAGTTGATATTTAAAAGAAATATGCAGGCCTTTTGTTAATAATGAAATTGTGTAAATTTGACTTTTACACCAAGTATATATGGGTATGTGTGGGTGTGACAGATTTATTTATTAACAGAAATAAAAAATGATTTTGTTTTCTTTAAACTGTATTCTAAACATTTACATAACTGTAGTTAATGGCTGAAAAATAGTAATCTGACACGATAGTATTCTGAAAATATTGGTTATAAATAATGGCAATTTCGCTTTGTTGGACAAATTTTCGATATGAAGTGTGGTTATAAATTTCTAGTTTACGCCTTGAACAGTCAAATGTATTAGAAAAGCATATTGAGGATAATTTCAGAAGCAACTATTTGATAACTATTAATTAGTGATGACTATTTCGAGTCTTTCAACCAAGTTTTGTTTAAAAAAAATAAAATACACATATGTGCATATATATAAATAAATATAAAAATCATACTTCCATGCCTAATATTTCCTATACACAGCTGATTCCGGGTGATGAATGAATTTTTTGATAATTTTTGATTTCCCAATTTCAGATTTTGAAATTTTTTTGAGATTTGAAATTAAGGAAACATGGAATCATAGGTCAAGGAATATTTAAACAATTTTCCAATAGGTGGCAATCATGATGAGAATCCCCAAAATATCTTCACTTAGTTAGAAGCTACAAAAACCGTACATTTTGGGCACGTTAAGAACAAGGAAAAGATATGAAACAAAGAAAGCGAAAATAAAGAAAATATAGCCACTTCGTTCTCAAAACTTCTATATATACATACAAGTTGGTAAGCGAATTCAAAACACAAAAAAGAGAATTATTAACCATTTCGTTATGCTTTTTCGCAACGTTTCTTCTTATTACTTTATAATTGACAATGTAAATGTAACTTTTTTTATTTAAAAAAAAAACTCTTATCCAAACGATTTTATTTAGTTTTGCTTATGACGAGAGTTTCAAAATATTATATCACTATGCTTTTCTGAAATATATGCGAGAGTTTGCTAAAGAAATAATTGAAATTTTTTTGAAATCATTTTGCCTACCACTATTTAGCTAAGAATTTTATATTTCTTATACAGTTTACTCCACTATTTAAGTTTTTTACGAATTCGAAAATAATTTGTTTCAAATATCTTTGGAATAGTTTGAAATTATGAAAATAATAGTTTCGCAAAATAAAACGTTTCATGAATTATTTACGGAACGCTTTTCCAATTTTCGCAATATTTTTCGACATATTAATGGCAAAGGCCCAACGTACTTTACTTCACTGCAGCATCTCGTGCAAATAGAGGAAAAATAGAAGGTCAGAGCTGAGGTAAACACACGTGCAAATGCTGAAAAGTTTGGCCAAATAATATAATTGCTTATTGCGTGACTGTACTAATCAACAGCCACACCCGAATTTACATATCCACACACTAAAGCATGTACTTACATATGTCTCAGTACGCAGATTTACAAGCAGATACAAAATGGTCAACTCCATTTGCACCCAAACATGCCTAAATTTTTTATTGCAGCAACTCATTGTGAGTGCAAATCGGTTTTCTCTTTTTTATTTGCTTCGCTTTGTTGTCATTTTTTCTGCAATTTTCGTGCTTTCTAAAACATTTTCCCACCAAACAGTCTGCAGCCAGCATTTTTACACGCTTGCCAACCTTTTTATATTGCATTTTTATGGACTTGTTCCACCCTTTTCTGCAGAAAATATATGTTGACCTCGGTAGTTTGGGCCTATCCCAAAGCGATAACAAGACGTCAACGATCCAAACAGCCAACAGAGTTGTATAAATTTTGAGGCTTTTGCCACGCTGTTCGGTTATTTTGTATGGCATTCATGTTTAACAACGAATTTATGCATCACTTGCGGCATTACATGTGCGCGGGGGGTGCTTATAATACGCGCTGTTTGTAAGCAATTGACGGCGAACGCCTACATTATTGCCCCCGCCACACGCACACGCACACACACACAAACACATATATATAGATGTGCACTTATAGTTAGTAGTTAATCCTTTGTATGCAAGTGCGTGCGGGTCTGCGCAACTCCCTCTCCCTCCGCCAGTGTGTGCGTGTGTGTGAAGAAGAAACATCACGTCAACTGCACGTTTTTATGGCAAACAATGTAATATTTATATTCCCTATCGCCGAAAATTATACGTTGGGTGCATGTACGTGCGTGGAATGCACCGCCCAACAGGGAAAAAGGGATGCGCCGATAATAAAGTAATTTCGATCTTGTAAACAAGCGTCTTCTCAGTGGAAATATACTTGCAGATATGCATGTGTGTGCGCAAATGGGAGTTTATAGTTCTGACAAAGATCAATACATACTCGATAGGTTTCCTCTGTTTATTGTTATACCGTGTAGTTTATGAGACTTTTATAGTCTCGCTTTCGCTATAAAATTAATTAGTAAAGGTCAAAAAAGAGTGGGAGATTGTATTACGGTTAATTGAAGTTTTCCAAATACCAAATATATACTTTATTTTTTATGACGTCATGCTAGCAAAATTTTTAGAAACGCTTCAGAAGCTACGACTTTTTAGTAAAAAGTCATCTATGATTTAAGGTTGACAATTTGCACAAAATAATCACTACATATAGCCATATACGTATATTTGCCAGAAAATTCGAATTTATATGAAAATCAACTGTAACAAAAATAGATTAGAGAAAGAAAAATATTAATATACTATGAGTTACGCTCTAAATAATTGGAAAATTTTGGATCAAATTTATAGAAGTGAATAAGCACTCGAACACAAATCACTGAAATGGCTCAAGCTTCTCATACAAGTTTTTGGTATTCATCTTGACGTTGTGCAAACAATAGAGGGTCCTACAATTTGTAGGTAGTCCCTAATGGAAGATGGTGGTTATGAAAAGTTTTAGATATCGGAAATGTGTTCAACTTTGGGAGTGCAAAAAAGTGACCGCTTTTTGGAAAACCTCACCTAATGTGTCTCATCCATATATCCCTTAATAATAGTCCTTAATTAATTCATAAAAAACTTTTTTTCAACTCATCTCAAACCAAACTTTCGTGTTCACCAAATTAGACTTAGAGCTTCTTAAACACTACAATGAGTACACTTGTCCAACTCAAAGTTTCTTGAAAAACTTCTGTTAAGAACCACATCTATGCACCCTCTTCTTCAAACTTTCTTCAGAGACAAAAACATTACTTTCAAACATGGAATTTACTACGCAAAATCCTTTTCCTTAACTTGTGTTGAACGTCATTTATAAACACAAAATCTTAACCTTGTAAGATAAAATCTCGTAATTTCAGTCGAAATCTTGAGAACTCTTAATTCTCGGTTGAAGCAGCAAACACATAATTGAAATTATCAGAAAAAATAAATTCGATTAGAAGTTTTAACGGTAATCGAAGCTATTCAAGATCGTACCTTAATAAAAGAAGAGAGAGAGTATGTGGTTCTGGGTTCGTCATCAACGTATTAAGACGACTATTTTTAATACCGGAAAATGCACTCGGACTGTCGAAATGAAAAGTAAAATATTTCAAGCTCAGTCTTTTTGTAAAGCGGGACAGTCAAAAGGAAGGTTCTATGACATTTCAACCTCATCTTGCAGAAAACTTCGACAGTAGCGATTACAAATCAGATAATGAGCAGTCAGTACTCCCACTAATGGAGAATAATCACACTTACTAAGCGTTTGAGTTCAGCGGACTTCTTATGACTCACTCAGAGATTATAAAGGGGTTACGAAGCACAATCATTAAAAAATTGAGTTGAGCTATCATATAGGAAGTACTACCCCAACTGCACTTGCATATACATACAAATGCAAATTACAGCGCTCACTTCCGAAAATCATATGCATTTACAGCCACTTTAGCTACAAAAAAAAATTAAAAAAATAAAAATACAATAAAAACAAATTTGGAATGTATTAACGTGCCATGTAAATGGGTTAATATTAGCATGCGAGCATCAAAAGCATTGTTACGCATACGCCGTGTGGTACGCAGTCACTGGAGCAGTGTTTGTGCGGCATATATGAGCTTGTTAAACACGCTGAACTCAATGCATTTATTTAAATGTATGCATACATGTGTGTAGAGAAAGCATTTGTGTGTTGGGCATGGTCCAAATATGCCGTGAATCAGTCCATTGATAGCACACTTATATAAAACACTGAACTTCCCACCCGCCCGCCTGCTGGCCTGCCCGCCAGCCAGCCGGCAAGTAAATGATACTGCGCTCAAATGGCGGAGTTTATTTGTGGCGTGGTGCGATTAACATAAATACCGAAACGAGTAGTACGTTTATGTAGTAAAGTCGGGATATTATGGGCACCATAAAATATTTCATTGCGCAAGTGAGACGTGCGTTGACCATGTGAGCTTGAAAAAGGGAGAACAAAATTTTCAAATCAACAACAAAAATGCGTGCTAAACACGCAAGAGTTTGCGCTTTTGCCCTCAATTTCGCATTTTACAGTTATTGCATGCATTTATACATACATATAAACTTGCATAGACATTAACTGCCAAGTAGCCTAGCAGTAGAAATTGAGTTATTGCAGCTGCTGGCTAATTTGTACTAGAAAATTTGTTTTAAACAAGCGCACACTTGAACAGTCTTCCTAAATTATGTACTTACTCCTGCTATATTTTTCAATTCACGCGAAAGTTTGCCACTTTGCTCCTGGCAAAGCAAATTGTTATACTTTTTTTAATCATTCCACTTTATAATGCTGCCAGAGTTAAATTTTTTTCCAAAACAGATTAATTTCAGGGACAAAACCATGGTCTCGGTTTTACCAGATATCGTCCACGCTAACACCAATACTTCTATGCAGAGGAAATAATCGTTGAAATGCGTTTAACAAAGGTAGATATATGTAGATTATAAAAAGATGTTGACTGTTTTGGAAAACTGATAACCTAGATATTTTATGTACACTTCACTTGCGCATAACCTAATAAATAATAACTTCAAAGAAATAGGCACTTCAAAAATTTCGACCAAGGAACAATGAACGGTTTTATAAATAAATTGGCGAATGGCGCGCCAAATGCGTTGAAACTGAGAATAATACTCCAAAGTTTGTTGAAAGTCAAAGGGAAGCACCTTTTTCACTTTATGAAACCATGGCACAATGAATTTTGGTAATTTTAGGTAATTTTTCACTACTAGTTTACTAATATATACTTATTTAGGTTACACACATTATGCAGTTTGCTGACGTCACTATAGCGAATATTTTGCCACCTCGACTAGTTTGGTGAGTTTTTTTTGGATCAGATTCATTAAGATCAAATTTTGATTACAGCTAAACTTTCTTGTGTAAAAGGTAAAAATTTTGTGTAAATATTTTGCAACAACACTTTCCACATTCACACTTGCTGTTTTTCTAAGACCCAGCTGAACCCAGCTCAGTATTCCAAAAGCAATTTTAAAAAGCATTTATAAGCAATATTTATTTAAATTAAGCCAACCATTTCTAAAGAGATTAAAACCGAAAATGCTACACTTCCGAGAACAGCAAAATATCACAAGTGCCCTCTAAATAGCTAAATCTTTTCGGTCTCAGTGGACCCATACACTATACCTTTCTTAATCAAATGCAATTTGATAATATCATTCCAATAAATTTCAAAATTGTTCAACCAACTGTCTACTTGCGCACTGCTTGTTTTTCAAAAAATCACAAAATTATGCAAGCATTATATTAGCATATTGAAATAATTATCCCCAATTTCCGTTACAATACTCGCAAAGGCACGGTGCGCCATTAATGCTGCCAGCTTGTATAATTTTATTTTTAATGGTACACCGTAAAATGACACAATTTTATGTCGTAATGTTTTTTGTAATGAAACATACCTACCTACCACACCGTTTTCATATATATAACCATCAATTGTTTTCCCACCCACCTGCGGGTCTTTCTCTTTGCCGATCTTGCTTACGTCATTACCTGCCACACTTCATAACCTGCAAGTTCCCACGTAATTTGTACGGTTTCATTCATACTATGTGGCGGCGACTTAGTGACTTTGTTAAAAACTTTATGATTTCAAATATTCCCTAGCCTAGTGGGAATAATTATGTCGTCTAACCGCTAACCCAATGGCGCTCAACTCTACGCAATTATGCGCTACCGCTTCCGAGCCCTCACTTGCTTACTCTACTCCCGCATGTCTATTTAAATCTGAGCGAGAATCTGAATGTGAGTCGAGCTCTGTGTGCGATGTGGCGCCTCATTCGGACGCCTAAGCGGAAAGGTGGCCTTCAATGTGTGCGTCAGTCGACTTACCTGTTTTTATGTCAATCCACAGTTGCCTCATGCCGTTAGCGGTTGCCTGCCACCTCTTTGTGGTTTATGCGCGCCTCTCTCTATGAGTGTGTAGGTAAGTGAGTTTTCAATTGTGGCGCCTCTGCGCCTGTCAATGTTGGTGTTTCAACCGTCGCTTTCGCTTGACTGTTTTACTCCTTTCCTGCCTTTTTCATATATGTATGTATGTACGTGTATCTCTTTGGTTCTTTTTTATTTTTTATTTTATTTTTGTGCGCTCTCTATTTCCGCGCGTGGTGCTGGCGAAAGTGCCACAACTGTCGTCGCCTCCTTTTGCTTTCAGCAAAATCCTTAGACACCCTTTTTTGAGCTTGTCTTGCGGTTCAACTGCCAATATGTCGTACCATACAAATATAATATACTATATACTGGCACACCCACACGCTCGCTTGCGTTGTTGTTATTTCGTTACGTCCTCGAAATTGAATTAATAATCTGGAAAGATGAGTATGATGGATAAGTTAATGGAAATTTAATTTTAATGTTAAAAATGAAATTGACATTTGAGTACATTGCCCTGACATACATCCATATTATATATGCATTAGCTAGGGTGCAGCTAGAATAAATGTTTGTTTAGTTGCAATGTAATATTCTGTGTGCTCAGAGTATCTTGTAGTAATTGGTAAATGGAGGTTATTAATGCTTTTAAGTGTTGAAACCAAATAAATTTTCTTACGTAATATCTTGGAAAAAAAAATTTGCATACCTCTTTGGCGGAAAATGAACTCTGAAGAGTCGACCTTCTTGCACAATCCGCCCGAAATATATAAGTTGATGACTACGAGTTTGAAATGAACTTAACTAAATTATGACTGCCTGTGGTATCTGATTAAAAAAAAACTAAATTAGCGTCGGACAAACCTTTCTTGAATAGATTACTTTTGGTAAATCAAAGACGTACTTCCCAGTTATCAAGTCTTACAATTCTCATTCTAGGTTATTTTGTGGTCATGAATTCGTTTTTAGGTTAGGTTAGATTAGGTTCCATTGCTAATTGCCTAGATGAGAATAACTCTTAAATCGCTAAAGACAAATCCTTTGTGAAGTCAGAAAACTCCTATAGTTGAATTTCTTGTATTGAAAAAGCGCCTTGAACCTAACACAAATCTATTTTGGCGTTTTCCGATCTGTTTCTGATCTGCTTCCGCCAACTAGCATCCGGTAAGACTTTTAAACTTGCCGCGCGAACACTGATTGGCGACCCCTACAACTAGGGAAAAACGGACCTTGCTGCCGGTAAAGAGCTACTAGCAGTCACATCTTTCTCTGGATAGACGATGACATCTGCAGATTGAAACTTTAAACAGAATGAGTGCAACTACATTATCTAAAGATCTCCTATTATCCGCATACAAAAATTTTAATTAAAATAATTTGGTAAATAGAGCTGACAATTGGCTAATTTAAATTATGATACCTGCTCCTTTCTATCTTAAAATTGTGCAGTTTGGTCGAAACGATACTTGCTAAAAAATGTCGACTTTTAAGAAATTTTAGTTTTTATAGTAACCAAAGCATCATCTTGGTCTTGGTCATCATCGTTATAATATTATCTAAGGAGCTCTTGGGGTACACGAAGGAAAAGTTCTGCAGATAGATTTAGCTAAACTTATGTTTTTTATGTGGATTTTAAATCGAAATGAAGGCGTAATGAGCTGCGTAAAGAATATGTATGTATATATATATACATATACACGACGAACTCGACTCGGCTAGCTTTATCTCGTCGTGTTGAAGAAAACGTTCCACCATTGACTATTTTGGAAATCATCATATTTTGACGTATCAGTAGAAGAAGTAAGCATATAGAATATAAAGCATAAAAGAATTTTGTTTCAATTACTGTTATAGCTTTCAAAAAGAAAGAAAATTGGGTGCATTTTTGCTGGAAAATCAAAAAGTGCTTAACTGAAGTGGAGAGCATAAATAAATCACCGCTTTTTAAGCGCAGTACAAATACAACTTGTAGTCGTAGTTTAAAAGTTAGAGTCTACTGTAGACTGGTTGCTTGGGCAGACAAATAGCTTTTTCGTTCACCTTGGGTGAAACGTTTCTCTTAAGCCCATTTGACTGACCACCGAGATTTGGAATCGATTTGCAACGTATTGTTAGCTCGTGGCATACGCTTTGCATCGCTTGCAACGAGTCAGCAACGACTTGCGTTATCTCGATTAATTCCAAGCGGCCAACAACAAAAAAAAAATGAAAAGAAAAATGGAGAAGAAAAGATTTACTTTACTTTTTTATTTTTTTCAAACTACAATCGACTGCAACAGTGCGGCAAATTATGATATATCTACCTCCGCTGCACCAAAATGCATAGCAGCCATGCTTAGTTGAGTGCCGCTTGGCGCAAAACAGAATGCGGAAACGCCAACGCAATCTACTGCAAAATTGGGTGGCTCTTCCAGTGAACACTTCGTCGGAATGGCAAAGTAGTGGCAAGCGAAAGGAAAGAAAAACAAAAAAAAATAATAAAAATAAGTATCAACTGTAGAATCGAGGAGTTACAATGCGTGCATTCGGCATGTGGCATGTGGCATGCAACATGCAACGCGAACCACCCACTTATCAGCGCGGCATCTCTGCAAGATGCGGCTGATATGCAGAAACAAAGCACAGCTGGAAGACAATACAAATTGTGGGCCGACCCCAGCTACTGGCTACTGGGCAGTCGCTAAGCTGAAAGCGTGCTATGAATGCTATATATGCATATATGTATGTATGTATGAGGCAGATGTAGAGGCGGAAGTTATACATTTATTACGCCACTGTGCCGATTGCTGGTGTTCAGGTGTTTTATTTGTAGTAGGTGCATGAAGTCCGTACAAATATAATATTTATATACCAAAGTATATATATGCCAGTGTCGAGATTCGTTACGCAAGAGCGCATATATTGTTAGGCAAAAACAACGATGAGAACAAATCTGATGATAATTTAAATCAAGAAATGCAAACAGAGGCGAAATACAGATGACGTGCTGAGTATAGATGCTAGACTTGTGCTTTTGTTATAATAGTGAATATTTCGATCACATTCATTTAAATGACAAAAGTACTTGGAATACTAATGATTCAAATTCATCCAGGTGCAATAATACAGTCGTCATCCAAGTGACAAACACAACAATTGAAGGAACGCACTTCTCGCGTGTTTCTTCAAATAAATATTTAGTAGAGGTATATAATATATGCATTTAATCTATTTCATTTGCTTTGAGGTTGTCAATTGCGATTATAATCCAGTAATGGCAGCAGTTTGTAGAATTTCAAAAACTATTCCGATGTTTGGTAGAACATTGAGATTTCGAATGATACATTCTTCACAAACGTAAAATATTAACAATTTTAAATTGATATTTTCAGTTTTGAAAAAAAAAAGTTGGAAACTTGGTGGGGACCGAGTTCGTAAAATTTGTGGACTAAGTCAAAATAAAAATAAAAATTTATTGTTACTCCCTTAGCATATACATTAGCACGATATATTAAAGACACTCTGAAAGTTTACTGTCACTCTCTCGATCCCTCCGCGCACCGCCGAGACACACTTAAACCAATTGACGGCAAAGAAACTAATCTAGTGGTTGTAGCAAGTATTTTCTAACATCATTTATTGATCTGATAACAGAGTAGACTTACTTTCACCGAATTTGGAAAGCTCAGCATGTTTACAAATTATCCGCTTTCCTTTTCCAGGTTTATATACAGTGAGTTTCGAAAACAAAGGCTGGTTATGAAGATTTGTGTAAGGTCAGTTCCACTTTGGTACAAGTTCACCTGTAAAACGCTTGTGCTTTAATATGGTAAGCTCTAGCTGTATTCACTTATGCAAAATGGCAAAGAAAGTCACTCAGATTACTATTATCGAACGCTCTTTTTTCACAAGCTAGAAAGCTAGATGTAGAATACAGACCTTATGACACAGCAAATTTTTTCTACTATCTCTATCGCAAATCAACAACAAAATCGTCCATAGTTTTGGAAAATATTCTTCTGTATTTTTTCTATACAGAAATAATGGGACTTTTAGAATGACTGCAAGAGAGAGTTCCTGAACTTCGCTTCTTACTATAAGATGGTTTGCTGATCAGCCTTCTTCAATATTATCCGGACTGGGCTCAAAGCCATAAGAAAATTAGTTGGGCTAGGATGAAGAAAAGGCAACAATCTCTAATACTTCTGTGAAAGGTTTCTTGAAGAGATGTTAATAAAATATTTCTATTCACCTAATACTTAACAACATTATTCCTTGAATTCGTTGATGCTAAATTATGTCCAAAAATTCACATTTTCCATCAGAAATTTATGCGAGCAGTATTGCTTTGAATAATACTTCGAAACAACTCAAGAACTCACTAACAAAAATCATATATTCCACCGTAAACTGCGGAAGTAGACAAATAGCAAGTTTGCTCTAGACATAATATGACAAACCACAAATGACAAACGAAACTGAAACCGATATGCAGTAGCCAGTAACTCGAACGAGACCAAAGAGAAATAAGCCGAACATCAGCTGTGATGATACGTTGGCTTTATTTGCAATTCCGCATATATCTCTTACAATTCCTATTACATTTTAGCTTTTCCAGCATTTCAAAGCTGAAAGCTGTGCATTACTTAAGCTGAAACTTAACGACATGAAGCATAAGTGCGCAGTTTGAGGTGAATGTGGCTACACGAAGAGAAGGTATGCACACTGTCCTTAAAAGTGATATGTGCGCGCTCAACTGACGGTTGTCACGTCTATTCACAAAACCATCATCAATCGCCAGCTAAATGCTAAATGCTAAGCCGTATGTTGGGGAGCGCACGTCACGCCTCACGGTCAGCGAGGCTCACAGCCAAGCGGCTTGTCAGCCAACAACCAAGAGTCGTTTAATTCGTAACCCAGTTAATCCAAATCGTCACATTCTCCAAGTGAAATAAACAATGCGCTCACACACATACACACACAGCTTCAATGCGCATATAATTTGCTGAAGTTGGGCGCCGAGGCGCCGTACCCTCTTGCTGCCTTGGTGGCGCTGCGGTGAAGGTTCGTTCATTGTGCGGAAAATCATTTCTGACAGCAAACATGACTTTCTGCTTGTAACTGGCCTACATGCATACTGGCAACAGCAGCAGCATCATGTTGCTGATGTTGAGGTTATGTTGAAGTCCCCTTCTTTCTTTCATTCATGCACAGCGCTTGATGGCAGCACCGGCCTTTTCTTTTCATACCTTTCGACCACTTTCAACTTTTCATCTTGTTAACTTGGCGCGGTTTTGTGGCTTTTGTTCATTGACTGGCTTGCTGTAGCGCTGTTACTTGCAGCAGATAATTTTCTGCATGCCATGAAGCGCCATTAAGTGCTTCAGAATAAAATGAAGTGCACCTCGGCTTAATCATTAGCGAGACAGTAATTGTTGGCGGTGAAGAGTATACGCATGAATGCCACAAATGTAAATCAACAGTCGGTTGATTGGTGATTTTAGGTTAGCAAATTAATAATATGATTTCCTAAAGGCTTATAGTATAATCACGGGTTCAAGGTGCTCCCCCTTTTTTAATTATCTATGAATAATGTACTCGTATTATTCTTGTGGTGACTGGGCTGGACCCATCTGAATGTCTTGATTCCTCATATTCGTCTAAAAATTCAACCATGTGTATATTCAAAATCATAATTTGGCTCCTCTAAAAATCGATATGGATGAATTTTTGTACTATTTATAAGTTGGGTGAAAATGTACTGCTCAAAATAGCGCATAGAACGATTAAGACGACATTATGTGCTCCCTATTGTTGTGATTAACGTGAAACGGTGTTCAAAAACGAACCGCAAATTTTTTCCTGAGCTATTAGACAGTTCAAACAACAAGAGCAGTTGGATAGTTCGGTGGGTGTTTTATAAAGAAATTAATTGTTTCACACCTACTTGAAAATTTTAATTCGATAGAGTTCTTAAAAAGTTGATAGGGCTCAGTAAACTTATAATTGAATATGTTTTTCCAATGGTTGCCAACTGTTGCCAACAAAATTTCGTATTCAATTAAATTGATAAAATATATTAATATTTTACGACTTGAAGTTTAGGAACGAGTTTCTATCGGAGTTATTTATGAAAAGATGGCAACTATTATTTGAAAAATTTACCCAAATAATGTTAAAAGACAAAGAAAGTGAAAGTTGAAATATTATTTTCTAAGGATTCCAACCAGCTTAAAGTTTTCCAATCGATATCATTTGTAGATGAAGGCATTATTACAATATTGGTATCGAACTAAAAATAGTTTAGAATTGAAAGCTGAGAAGGCTTGCCGCCTGAAAATAACTGAAAATAACCTGAATTTGAATTCAACTGAAATAAGTAAATAGTAAATTAATAAAATGTGAATATGAAACTGAAGTGGCTGAAGAGGTCAATATTGAAATTCTGGTAACAAATGAAAGGGATTTGCGAAATTTTTAATATATCTGAAAATATTTTCAAGGATCAGTAGTTCATGAAGCTCATTTTTAAATTTAGTTGTGAAATATTCAATCAAATACTTCTTCCTTTTCTTATCGTATACAATATTACAAGACACTGCGGGAAGTTTTCACTTCTGTCATACATCTATCTTGATGTATCTTGAGTACAGCCCGAATGCGGTTACATTCAAAATAAAAAAAAGACACTTTTAATTTAGCAATCATCGATTTACTCTTGTAATTTTCAAAGAGATGAAAAGAAGAACATGAACCACTATTGACCACAGAAAATACCTTCCTGTAATCATTAACAGAATTAAATGATACTTCATAAAAATTTTAGCAATTATAGCAAAAATTATTAATAGAAAAAGTTTATATTCATGACGGATGATCTAGTGTTCAAATTTCGCAACAACGAAAAAATATCTCAAAGCATTCATAATTATATAATTAAAATTTTATATATTTAACAATCTGCTCCTCAATTCCCAACTCTCGAAGCACACACCACACATCGTGTGAATTTAAATTTTTATTGATCACTGCTGGTTTTTGCCAATATTTAGTCGATTCAAAAGCGCACCTGCTATGCCTGCCACATTTTCCATATCAATTTCGCAAATAGCTTTCAACAGCAAGGCCGGAATAAAAAACGAGAGAAGAACAAAAATACGTGTTTCCACACGTCAAACATAAATAAGTACGTGTGCCCTGGCCCTGGTGCACACAAAAAGGTATGTACATACAAACAAAGAGGAACAGAGTCAATCAGTCAACACTTGCACAGCATGTTGCCGCAACATGTTGCCAATAAGCGGGGCGCGTGGAAAACAGTGAGAGGGCCGCAAAATACGCCACAAATTGACCGGCACACGCCCAATGCGCCAGCACAATGATGGAAATCTAACGGATAAGCAACAAGAACAACAAAAATGCAACTAAAGAGATAGCTTGGGGAGCAAAAGATACGAGTGCGTGGTGAATTTTGTTTTTGTTTCTTTAATTTTCGGTTTATTTATCGCATACGAAAAAAGGTCTGTTCGAAATTTATTATCTCAGGTCGTGGATGCGAGCAAAATTTTCATTTTTACTAGCACTTAGACATTTTTGTTCGCACATGAGCATTTAGTATAAGCACGTAGAAGGCATACTAGCACGCAAAACTTTCACATTTCTACATACATACCGATTATGATATATAACAGCATTGCTGAAAAAAATATTGAATTGTGTAGTAAATGTTTATATGAAATCTTACGGGCGCGCCTTCTGCAGGTTCGATACATATCTAAATATATACAAAATGTATTTTTCAACTTTAACTCAAATATTGTCGAAGCTTACGTTTGAAATTTCGTGTCGGGGAAGTGTTAAAACAAAAGAGTGTGTATTGAAAGGGAATCGTTCACAAAGAATTGTTTCATATATCAACATCGTATAACTCAATGCCTCCTTTGTAGTTGGGCAATACAGTACGATGTACAGTACGTTGTAAAGCGAATGCAACTAGAAAGACACGGTGTATCAATGAAGAATATATACATATGTATGAAGAAATACAATAGAAAAAAAAACATGACAGACTTAATTTAGCTGATAATATTTACTGAAAAATTGTTTCGTTTAGAAGAAAATGAAAGCTAAAGATGTTCAACCAAATATTAAGCAATTTCTCTTCGGCATGCGACAACCCTAGTCAGAAAAAATTACCCAGTGTTTCACGTTTTACACAATATCTTTCCCAAGCAACCGCGTACCAACTTAATCCCGACTGAATATCTTCAATATTCAACAGACGGAGGTTTAATCTCTCTCGCTCTAGTCACTAGAGTATAGATTATATTGTATTTATATTTCCAACTTGTAATAGAGCAGTTGTCATATTAAATAATAAAATGGAACCTCGAAATGACTTTCGAGGTTAAAATTCGGTTTGGAATTTGGAAGTTTAAGAAAATACAAGTTAGTTTTATTAACGTGACGACCTAGCTGCATATGTTTTGCTCAGTACTGTAATCTTCTCTGTCAATATTTACTAATATTATAATATTACAAGAATACGAAGAAACCAAAGTTCAAGCGTGAACGAGAGCTTCAAGCGTGAACGAGAATCCAAATTTCAAAGTTTCTCCTTGAGCTCCCAAATTATTCGCAATCAACTCAGTAGTTAGGTAATTTCACTGAGATATCTAGAGTATTCTCAAATTTTTCTAGCAGGCTGACCTTAGTGACTGAGCGTTGAATAGCAAAACTGATCGATAAAAATTGTCTATAGCCGCCTTCTATTCACCGCTTCTATGCTCACTATATTTCAGCTTTGCTCTGTTCTGAATTCAGTATAAGAGGGTAGTTTGATATCTCAGGAAAGTGCTATAATCGCTCACTATGCTACTTCTGGCTGAGTATGGCAGTCGTTACTCTGCAAGATTTGGACTATCAAAGCCCAGCTTTTATTTAATGTACTCAAATGAAAACAAAGTGTTGTAACTTAGCTTCGTTGCAGTTCATATACATAATGCATTCAAGTATTATAAATAGCAAACCCTTAGCACATTTATGACGTCACTCGCTCAGCAAGAATAAATTGCCTACACACAAATTCTACCGGTTGTGAATGGAGGCAAACCACAAATATACGCATGTGCGTACTTAAATATTCAGTATGCTTATCTACATATACATATATACATTTGTCAGTGTGTGTTTGTGTGTGTGTTAATGTATGCATTTCTCATTGACCTTTGCCTACATTTATTTGTTCTGCTTCACCACCTAATGGCTCAAAATCATAAACACATTTTCTGTTTATCTCATGCATACTCTTTGGTAATGATTTATCTATTTCTAGAGCGGAGAAGAATAATATTTTGATGGGCGTTTCGGTTGCTTTCAACGAACTTCGAAACTTGTAGGCTTTGCTCTTGTCGCTGTATTGATGTCTATATATAAATGTGTGTGTATTCAAATTATGCAGCACGTCTGAGTGGAGTGTTGTTACTTTTGGCTAATGAATACTGAGAGAACTATTTTTTTTAAAATGTGTGCCCTTGAACTACATTCCAATGCATTTATAAAAATATTAAAAGTGGTTTGCATGGAGTTTCTTAAAAAAAAAACAAAAAAGATACAACAACAAAGCTAGAAAGCGAATTGAGATCTTAAAATTAGTTTTTACTACAAATATTTTGATTTAAAATATAGACATATATATGTATATAAGTATAAGTTTGTATCTCAAGTGGTTTTCGAAAAAAAAAATTTTAAATTTTCTGGTAATGATAATAAAATATACTGTGTTGTTGTGCAAGAAAGTTTCTTCCATTTCAGGGTGGGTTTATTTGTGTAAAAAAAATTGTTCTAAAATGCTACCAGAGCTATTCTAAGTTCAAGGTTAGATTGTCATAACATTGAGAACTGAAGTATTTAAACTCCAAACAAATAGGAAATATCTATCACTTTAGTTGTTTTCGAGTTTAAGAAATACTATTTATCCAGTTACAAGAACAACAAAAAACGAAAGTTGAAACTCAAAGCAAGGATTGATAAACAATTTCCCAATACACGCTTCACAAACCCCTTTATTACACTAATTCAATTAAAGTCTCTGCCAGGTTAAGTTATTAGAAGTCGATGTGAGGAAACACTCGGAGAATTCCACATTTACTCCTACAACAATTATTGTTTCACAACTTGGACAGTCATGTAATTCCAAGCCAACTGTTGGATTTGTGTTAAACGCCAGTCCAAACAATCACTTTTCAGTTATATAAAGACTTCTCTTGAATCTTAAATGGCTTTTCCGTGCATGGTAATTTTATATAATAGCGCCGCTAGACAAAAAAATTTGGTCTCGTCACTCATCAAAATTTGCTATTTTCATTGTAAAGCGGCACTAATTCGTCGCATGAAGATATTTGTGCACACAGTTCGAGTGAAATTAAAAATTCGTTGAATTAATTCTCCGATAATGAAATTATATTCTTTCCAATTAAACCTATTAACTAATTGTTTATAATAAAAAGCATAAATTTGTATTATTTCTACAACTAATGTGTATTTGTATGTGCATGTATTTCTTTGATGCCATCAATTCGCCAATATTTTAATAGTTTCAAACAATTTTTACTATCATTTTACCAAATACCTATTAAATATGCATGTATCAAAAGTGAAATTATTAATTAACGATTGCAATATTTAATGCACCGCGACAAAGCCAATTTCACGTACATGTGTGCGTGCAGGTGAGTGTGTGTGTACTAATAGCTTGTATTACGTGGGTGTCTGCCATTAATCCATTACCGCACGTAAATAGTTAATTAAATAATTGATGCTTTAATGAATAAATAATTAAAAATAAAAGCACTATGCAAAAACAAAAGCAACGCAAAAAGCAAAAAAACAAAAAGCAAAAGACAACGGTATTTGTCTGTATGTAAATTTGTTTAATGCAAGGAATGCCACAGTAAAGGGTGTGATAGTAGGGGAGTTTTCAACTTTATAGTAATTTTTTTTATTAGAATTTATAACTGTACAATAGTTTAGATTAAATAGAATTAAAGAAGGGGTCAAAAGGTATGACAACAGGAGAGCTTCTTAAGTTTATGTAAAATATGTTCTTTTTGTTTTTAATTTTCTTGTTTCTAATTTCTAATGTTCTAATTTCTAATTTGTAATGTTTCCAATTTCTTGTTTTCTAATTTTCACAATTTTATTTAACTGGCCAATATGTTGAAGTATATAGCGTAAGTCTTTATTATTAAGTCAATATAAGTAAGAATTTGCATTTTCCCTTCCAAATTATTTGAGACTATGATTTTATCGTAAAAAATTCTAAGGATCATTAGCTGTAACTTATGTAATTACATACCGGAAAGTAGGTATACATATGTAATATATTTATTTCCATATATTTATAAAATGTGCCATTTCTACTTCATTTTATGTAAATTGCTTACTTTATTACTTTACTTACTATTACTTACTAATTACTTATTTCAAAAAACTTAAAAAATGATTTCACACCGCATTGAAACACCCATTAATTTCTATTCGCACTCAAAAAGTATATTTTATATAATTAAATATTTAAATTTATTTGGCAACGGTTTGTTTGAGAGAAAATTACATTTGAGTGCCGACAACGAAATGCATTTATAATTTTTTCCCCTATGCGGACTTATTTGTATTTGGACGCAATTAAGTGGTTCGTAAATGTTTTGCTTTGTTTTTACATTTGCTGATTTTAATTGGCGTGTGAAATGTGTGTATTCGTTTGCATTTAACGGTTTTTGTGGTCACTTTGATTTTAAATTAATTTTGTAATAAAAGAGGAATTAAAAGCACTAAACTGAACTTACATTTCATAACAGGAATGTGTGTGTAGATATGTAATTTTCAAATAGTCTATTGCCAAAAATTTCAATAGTGAATAGTTACCTGAAAAGGGAAAAATTATGCAATACTTTTTGTAGAGGACTTTGTTTTGTATAGCAGTATATATGGCAAATAAAAAATATAAGTGCCAGGTTTTAATTCGCCAGTGGGCTATGTATATAGGCACATATAGGCACCATTGCATGCAGAAAAATGTCCGTCTGTCTCAGGAGTTATGCCAAGATAATGATTTTTACTCATAAACTTGCAACAATTAACCGGAAATTTTTCGAGGTCAGAAAGCAGTAGCACCTTCCTTTCCAGATTGGTAAAGGTCCCTCATCACCTCTTCACAAAATCATCGTACAGCTTTTAACATCTATTATCTAGGTAATGTCTCTAGTTTTTCATGAAATTATAGATAATTTCTTCAACATTACGTACTCGTTGAAGCCATTACCTATAACTATAAGTTGTTACAACAAAGACTGAGGCATATCTATAACTCTACTCTACGAACTTTAATGGTTCAAATGTCCTTTTTGCGAGATAAGGGGAAAGAGTTTACCAGAGATTAACTATACAATAAAGAAATAAAATAAGATACGATAATAAGATAGGATAGTATATACTACTAGAATGGTTCTGTTTATGATCTCATGTAAGGCACCTTTCAGAACAGACGGATACCCGGTGAAGGTGTCTACTATGTTAATGCTACATTCGCCGTCCTTCCGTTGAAAACTTGACAGGTCTTCAAATGCATTTGAGGCACGCCACAAAGAATTTGATCGTATAGGTGTATTTGAGACTCAGTTTTACCACGGCTTGGTCTTAACCTTGAACACAAACCAACAGAAACAAGGGAGAAACATTGGAAAATAACATTTCAAACAAAGAAAGTAAAATAATTCAGATATTGTAACATGGCGGAAACATAAAAGGAATATATCCACATCATCATAAGGTCTCTACATTTCATTGAGATTAAATAATAATATTTGAAATCAACTTGAATAAGAGGAGTTTCTAAAATACTGGAAAAATATTCTGATTTAGTTAGATTTCCGAAATAAAGGAGTAAAATACTCGATACTTTTTTAAATAAATTTTTTATTGGCTTCTCATAATAAGCATTAGAGCATTTACACTTCGCGTTCAACTGTAGTCATGGCCCTATCAAGAAGAAGATGCCTTCGGGAAGTGTGAATGGTCATAAGCTCCTATTTTTTGCTTCTACTAAGATGCTGTAGATCTTGATTTATAGTCTCGGCGATGGAATATCTCTAGCGATAACAGAAAGCTTATTGATTATCCCAAGACTGCGCCTAAGTTTAAAACCAAGCTTTCGAAGGCAATATGTTTAACTCCATACTTGAACTTGTTTGGTCCAAATTATAGTCCAGTTATTACCACACACTTTTTCATACTCTTAATACTCGCTAAATATAGCAAAGTTCACAGCGTTTATACTCTACATCACTCATCATCTCAATAATTAGTCGCATTCGACAAGCGATATCACACCTAATTCTGGCATCGAATCTATTTTAAGTAACAAATTTTTTTGCGGTATGGCGCCACAAGCAAAACGGGAGTATTTTCGATGATTGTACGAAACCATTTTTGAATAAATTGGCGACAAAAATGCCGAAATTCTTTAAATAGACAGGTATCAATTTCGATCGTGACAATGGATAGTGTCACTTCGCACTTGATTAATTAGCGACGATGTGGTTATTGTTACAATATTTTTTTTGTTTTTTTTTGTCTTCTTGCTGCTTTCTGTGTGTCTATTTATTAGTGTGGGCGCTTTCAGGTGACGTGTTTTCGGGCGGCAAAGGTGACTATTTCGGTCGGCATTCGATCAAATGGCAGACATGATTTTGAATTACACATATGCATGTACGTGATAAGTGTTAGGAATATATATGTACATATGTATGTGCACGCATTTGCTTATTCCATACACTAGGTTAGCCGGTGTTTTGTATGTTTTTATGTATGTAAATTGGTGTCTGTGGAATTTGGCGCGTATGCCAGCTGAATTTTTCATTGCCGGAACAAATGAGCGCTTGAAATTGTTATGGGCTCCAAACGTATATATGTTAATAACAATAAACAGCAAATTTCAATAAAATAAATGAAGCATAAAAATTATAAATTGACCAACAACAAAAAATTTGCATTTTAGCACTTTTTTGGCACTATGTAAAGCAGTTTTCGAAAGTTTCGTAATTGATTTATTATATGCAATTGACAGTTTATATAAATTGTTTATGTACATTAGTGTGGTCCTTAATGGCTTAAATGGTTTGAAATCTAAGCTTTTAAAAAAATCATTTTTTGGCTTTAAATGCACTTAAGGGTCCTAAAAACATTATTCAATAGATTAAATAGTGGAAAAAGAATTTTTTTCTGTCCAATCCGCTTTAGTGTCGAAGCGTTCAGGTCAGTTAACTTTAGCACTTAAAACTTTAAAAAAATTTTCTCGAAACTGTATTTTTCAAATCGGCCGGTGGTTTTTCTGGAAGGCTATAGCACGTGTCCACTTAAAATTTTAACTGTAGCTTAGCAGTAAGATTATCTAGTAAACTGTGTACGACTTTTTATTCTCACTGCAACTTTTTATAAACAATTTTCGTTCATTTTTGCAGTAAAAAATTTACCTATACTTTTTACTTCATATACAAACTATATATTTATATATACAATATTTTACTATATAAATAAGAAAAATTATAAAAAGTATACGCAAATTTATGTTTATATAGATATTGGTATTAACTTGATATTGAATCAAGCAGTGATCAAAGTTCACATTTCTCTATTTTGACTCAATGCATCAAAATTTGCAGCTCCATTATGCTCTTCCCTTTCCAAACAAATAATATTTCAAAACCAAAAACGAAAAAGAAAACAATAAAATTTTTGATTTTTTAAAAAATTTTAAGTGATATTCTCCAGCACAACCCTAATGTACATATCCAAAAGTGTGTTAAGTTAGGCAAGCGTCCCTGATTTACACTATAAACAGCATGTAAATCAAAACAACAACAAACAGTAGCACTAAAAATCAACATAAGACATTCAATATTAATATAATGTTAAAATTAACGGGCAATAATGTTAAAATTAATGTTTATTGTTCGTGCGCATTTTTCATAATCAAACGAATTATGAAAAACAGGACGCCTGGTGCGCGCATTAAAACACTAATAATGCGAAAAACGCCGAACGCATTTTAAATGAGTTGAAAATTTTCCGAAAATAACACTGATTGTGCGTAAGCGCTATTAATACATCAATTAAATTGATTCTTTAATGTTTTGTTTGTCATTTGGCGAACACTTCAAAACACCTACTAAGCGATGCCAACAACAATGAGTCACCAATATACCACCGGAAAAATACGCCCAAACACACACACACACAGACACACACACACAAATAAATAGGCACTCATAAATTCTTGATTTCGCGGTTTGAAAGCCAGCAAATGGCCTACATTTCATATTTCTTGACAATCTTTCAACGTGCGCCAAGAAATTGCCTCAAAGTTGGCTACCAGCTGCCGACTGATGCCGACTGCTGCTGGCGGCTGCTGCTCTTGACCAACAAGCGTGCCAATTGTGTAACGATAAGTGTCAGTTTTGGACAATGCCAATGGCCATTTGGGCTAATAGAAGAACGCGCAAATCAAAATGAAATAACTCAAAAATATGCATGTGAGTATATATGTATGTGCCAGAGTGTTTTATAATATATATGAAACTCTAGTGTCCAAAAACCTCCACCATCTATGTAGACCATCTATGTACGAGGGCGGGTCAATAAGTCCGTGACTTTTTGAATTTCTGACCTCTTTAATGAAAAAACAACACTACTCCCGTCAACAGGCATCTGTCAGTTGACTCCTGTCAAAATTTGAACTTTCTGCGTCAGTTAGTTTGTGTTTGACAGCTATCTTTATCAGACTACTCACTAATTTGAGGAGAAAATGAAAAAAAGTGAATTTCGTGTGCTTATTAAGCATTATTTTTTGCGAAAAAAAACCATTACCGAGACCAAGGCTAAGCTTGATAAATACTATGGGGACTCTGCACCATCGATATCTATGGTAAAAAAGTGGTTTACTGAATTTCGTTGTGGCCGTACAAGCACTGAAGATGCCGAACGTCCTGGACGCCCAGTTGAGGTCTCTACACCCGAAACAATCGAAAAAATTCACGATATGGTGTTGGCCGACCGAAGATTGAAAGTGCGAGAGATTGTGGAAGCCGTAGGGATCTCGCATGGTTCAGTGGTTTCAATTTTGAATGATCACTTGGGCATGAGAAAGCTTTCCGCAAGATGGGTGCCGCGTTTGCTCACAGTCGACCACAAACGCAATCGTGTAACAACTTCACAGGAAGGTTTGGCGTTGTTTAATCGCAATATGGAGGAGTTTTTGCGCCGCTTTGTAACCGTGGACGAAACATGGATCCATCACAACACACCAGAGACCAAACAACAGTCAAAACAGTGAATCGGCGCCAAAGAAGGCCAAGGTGGGTTTGTCAGCCAATAAAGTTATGGCGACTGTTTTTTGGGATGCACACGGGATAATCCACATTGACTACCTTCAAAAGGGAAGAACAATCAATGGAGAATATTATGCCAACTTATTGGACCGATTTAATGACGATTTGAAGAAAAACCGACCTCATTTGGCCAAGAAAAAAGTTCTTTTCCACCAAGACAATGCAAGGGTGCACACATGTGCAGTTGCCATGGCAAAAATCCGTGAATTGGGCTATGAATTGCTCCCTCATCCGCCCTATTCTCCAGATTTGGCTCCGAGTGACTACTTCTTGTTCCCAAACCTGAAGAAATGGCTTGGTGGAAAAAGATTTGTCTCCAATGATGAAGTCATCTCGCAAACAAAGGCCTATTTTGAGGACCTCGACAAAACATATTTTTTGGAAGGGATAAAAAAATTGGAGAAGCGTTGGACAAAGTGTATAGAGCTCAAGGGAGACTATGTTGAAAAATAAAATAATTTATTTATCAAAAAATCTGCGTTTTATTCCAAAAGTCACGTACTTATTGACCCGCCCTCGTATAACTATCTATGTATAACTACCCGATGATGCACAATTTCGGCGTTAAATCCGATCTATGAACAACTTCTCCGTTACATTAGCTTAAACAAGAGTTTATTTATTGAGACTGATGCCTCCATGTCAGAGAAAATAAGTTCTTTAAGTCGACTATTTAAGGACTGTAGATAGATTCATGAATTAATACAAGAAAACATTGAGAGCCAACGAATGTTGAGAAACAAATATAAAAAAGTTCTGGACACTGTATCTAATTTTTTTATGATACAGTTTTTAGAACAGCGGAATCAAATGCATATACTTTATATTACATTTTATCATAATTATTTTTACATTAAGTTGAAAGCATTACTTTACTTCACAACTACAATATAGAGGTTCACTATTTTCCAGCTATTACGAGTATTCGACCTAATTTGGTGTGTTGTAATAGAACATCAATTAGTACAAATTGAAGGGACTTGGCAATATACCACTCAGAACAGTTTTGTAAATCGGGAAGAAAAGTGCATCATTCTGGAATCGAATTCGTGCTTAAATAGCTCGGAAGTTAGGCGTGTGTGTCTCCCTCAGAATCAGCAGGACCAAGTCCATATTATATGATGGTACAATTTTCCAATTATTCATCAATGTTAGTCTCAACTTTGTATTGGATGATATTAATATGAATGGGCTGGAAAATAGAAATAGATGACCAATTTCTTCGAACAAGTGGCATTTCTACAGCGGAAAATTTGTGGGAAAAGTTTCACCCAATAATCATTGCCCGAAAATCTATAAATCTTTGGCTAGTCTAATATCGTACATTCGTTTAAAAAACTATCATCCATTCCATAAAATTTTAAACTTTTGGTTGATGAAAGCGAAAATGCCTATAAAAATTAATTGTTGACAGAAATCGCATTTTCATTTATCTTTTTTCGCGTCGTTAATACATTTCAATACTTTTTGATGAGTTTTATCACTTTCTCTTCTATGAATTAATTGGATATGCATACACACAACCATATACATAGATTAACAGAGAAAACTGAATACACAGGTTTTCATGTATGAATTTTTTTCGCTTCTCATTTTTAGACAGTGCCTTTTTTATTTTCAATAATCTGAAAACTTTTTTAACTTTTTTAACTTTTTTAGCTTATGTTTGCAGTTTTTCAGCGGAAAATAATATTTATGGTTTTTAAAATGAGATTCATTCAATATTTCAGCAGTGATTCTGCCGTATTCTAGGGATTATGTGACTGCTTTGTGATAAGTGAAGCGTGGTGCTTCAGCTGCTAATACCATTGAAAATATTTCGACGTAGGTTGAGGACTTCTGGTATGTTAGTTTATTTGACACCAATATAGGTTTTATTTTATCAGCTTGCTTGAATTAAAATTTTAAACCGATTGTAACATTTGTCAAAAAACGTTTCTTTTTGGTTTGATGACAAACTAAGAGTTAAAGAACAAATGTTAAATATTACATTTACTTTTATTTTATCAATTTCATTTAATAAAAATTTAAATAGGTGGCAATTCTTCCCAAAATAGTTTTCAGCTTCTTCTCTTTATTCTTCGTTAGTGTGATGCTAATATTGAAATAATTTGTATAACTTATAAATATTATTGAATAACGTTTTTAAACGGCTGGCAACTCCGCAGAGAATATTTTTTCAATAGCAAAATTGCTTAAACTTCTACAGTTAGTAGCGCTACTTTATGTAAAGACTTTTTGGGTTTTATAATTATAATTTTTCAAACAGGTGGTAGGAGGTAACCTTCAAATTTTTATTTTAATATAATGTGTAGAAAACAAAAAATATTTTAATTTTTATTTCCTCTATTTTGTTTTAGATTTTCTATAACGCGCTAAATACTCTAACATTTAATATAACATCTACTGTAACATTCTAAAATTTCTTTTAGTCATTTGTCTACTCGGCATTTAACATTGAGAAATAGAATGCGGGATATTTTAAATAGCAGAAATAATAAAATAGTTGTAAAAATTTAATTTTCTTTTTATGGTGCATTTAGCAGACGCCAAATGCCGCGGCTGACCAAAAGCATGGTGCGCCTCAATGCCAAATGTTAATTGGTTTAGCAGCATTAAAAATATTTAGCATATTTGGGTGTGTCAAAACTGGGAAGAGACAATTATTTCACATGACTAAGCACAGTAGGTCCTTTCGGTATTTGAAATTGAAAATTTTTCTCACTTAAAATTTGGCAAAAAGTTTGTAATTATACAAAATAATATTATGTAGATATTATGTAGAATTATTTTTTCAAGCTAGAAGAGAAACAGTTAAGCTTAACAGTTAACAATAAAAAGGTTGCCACATGCACTAATGCTAAAAATTCTAATCAACATAACCATGGAATATAAGAAGGAAAAGGAAAGAAAGAAGGGTAATATAACTAGTTTAATGAAAAAATAATAATATAACAGAGTTGCCATCTAATTTCAAATAAAACTTTTTAAACTTAAAAAAAACAAACAATTTAAACATAATGCCGACAAAACACTTCTTAAGGCATCAATGTTAACATGTTGCGACGGAGTTGCCACTGTTTTTAAACTTCTAATTATAATAATTATCTAAAATTTAAATGTAAGCAAAATAGTTCACTTTATACATGATAGTATTCCGAGAAAACTTTATTTTTAAAAAGTCTTTACGACGTTGCCACCTGATTTAAGGTTCAAAAATTAAAATATTAAGCATTATTTTGTCACTTGTAAAAATAGTTTTGAGGAGAAAAATTTATTTGATTGTGAGGAGAAAGCAGTTTTCGAAGTTTTGAATTTGGATAGATTTGGATTTTCTGAATTCCAGTTAAAAATTAAAAAATGTGCTTAAGTATGAGCATAAATAATTATAACATCTAGTTTACGGCAAAAAATAAAAGAATTTCTATTTCAAATCTCTTAATGAATTTGTTGCAACTGCTGCCATATCTCAATACTTCCGACTCAACTAAAATGCTTTTAAGTTTTTTTTTTTTTTTTATTTCCATTGTTTTTACACGTTCGCCATTTAATGTCAACCAACTATTTACGTGGCTAATTCTTCACTATTGTTCATATGTATTTTTGTGAGTGTTTTATTTTAAGTTTTATTAGGTGTGCGATAATTTATTGATTGTTTTGATCTTCCATTGTATTCTAAAAAATTTTTGCGACAAATGTCGACAATGCGCTGAATGCGTGAGCAATTTTCATTTTCATAAAAAAATGTTTTTTTTTTTTCATTCAGTTCAGTTTCGTTCCTCACTTAAATAATAAATACCGACTAATTTATGGGGGAGTGTACGTTGCCAAAATAATGACAAAGCTCATTAGTGTGATTTTGTTTGGGGTTAGATGTGCATACAGTACTTACTTATATTTATATATAAATTTACAAGTAGGTGAATATTTGATATGATTTGGTTCGTGGGCGGCGACACTTGTGTCTACAGAATATTTTCTATTTACGCAATAATAGGTTTTTATTACTGAATAAATATTTTTATTTGGGTGAATATTCGTAAAAATTTTTAATAAAAAAAAATTTAAAAAAAAGGAAAAGTTAAATGTTTGATTAAAAGGTTGAAAAAAAATTAAAAAGATTAAAAAATCCCTAATTCTCATAAATTGATTATTAAATTGATAATGCAAGAACTGCCTGAAAAATGAAGCCAGAAACATAACATTAAGTATACGGCCCTTCATAAGAATAATGTAATTTAATAATTGGAATAAGGGAGTGGGCAGCGTACTTTTGCGCAAAAATAAAATAAATATAAATATATTTCATTTCCTAAAAGTCCCATTAACATAATAAATAAAATATTGAGAAAATCGGATTCTAACTAAATCTATGGTACTTCCCATAAAACGTAAATTTAAACGCTTAACTTCCTTTACTTTACAATACCTCTAACACATGGCAACACACAGCTCCTCTGCTTCTCATAAACCTAATATAAAGAACTTTTTTTGCAGTTAACATTAGATAGTTAGTGACCTCTAGTTCCCCTATACGCATTGGAATAACTTCCGCAGACTCTCTAGCTCAAAAGCATTTTTATATCCTGCTAACTAAAAATATATATTTCCCATCTTCTTTAAAATAAAAATTTAATAAAACATTTACATATTTCTTGAAATTTTATGAGATCTCGTCGATTTGCCAGCCCTTTGAGATTGGCGAATCGAACAAAAAAAGCTATTATAAATGCAAAAGAGATTAATAAATATCTAGATATGAATTATTTCTCTCTATTTCTTTTTTCTCTCTCTCTCTCTCTCACCAACTTTGTTGGTGTTTAACATGTAATGTGCTTGAAAAGTGTTCAGATTTTAATTTATCGAGCAAAGAAGTTATGAATAGGAGGTGGTTATTACATTAACGTTATCTCATCTTGTAGAACACTCAACCGATTATCATGAAAAGGTTCTCTTTGCACCAAATTTATATAAGTATACTATTTTAAGCTGATGGCAGTTGAGCGAAATTACCACTGAGCACTCTAAATGTTTCAACAGTAAGGAACTAAAGTATCGCTGAGCTTCTAATAATTATGTGATTGTTGTTATTGTTGTTAAAGCTTCGACACAGGCATGTCTTAAACTCTATGAAGGTATTAATTATATCTGATAAATATTATATGTTTGCACCCATTGCGACCGTGTGCATATAATAAAAGCACAACATAACCCAACTTTTTACAAGTGCCCAGCAGACATTGATATAAAAACTCGAACGAACTCGCTTATTTAACTTTCTTGGAGCATTTCAAAGGAAGTAATCTCTCAGTTGCTCTTCTTCTACTTTTATTTCCCTTTGGAGTTGCAATTGTTCGCTCTTGTTGCGAATAATGGCCAAACTTGCACATTCATACGCTTGTTATGATTATTATTGTTGTTACTGTGGTGGCAATAAGCCTTAACAAACTTAAGATAACACCATTCCATTCGTACAAATGCGCTTTTCTTAGCGCTTTTCGCTAGGGACTAACACACATGTGCGCATGTCGACACACATGTACCTGGGAAAATTTTGCGAATTGTTTTGCGCAAAAACAAATTTTTTTTCTTTTTTGCGAAAAGGGTTTTTTACTTACACTGCATATTGGGTTACCAGTGTTGATAGATGTATTTTTGAGAGGATAAGCGTGTTTTGTTCTTATTTGTTTGTATGTTGCACTGCTTATTCTTCGAGCTGCTCACTGGAGCAGTTGAGCTCATTGCGCTCCACTGATTCTGGCTGACTGCCACCAATCTTTTATAAAATGGTTTTGTTGCGCTATTTTTGCTTTTTCGTGCTTTTGCGAAAATAAGTAGAAATTGCCTGCTTTTATGGCGAAAAGTTCGCCCGTCATTCTCGCATACATTCATATACCACAATCTACCCTATTTTTGTTGGTTTTGTTGTTATTACGTTTACCTTTTCACCGTTGGTGTATTTTGAGTTTATTGTTTACGCTTGTTTGCGCCAGTGGCCGGACCGCAAGCACTCACTGCCTTACGACTACGCATTACGACTTTTATGATGTTGCAGCTTGCCTTACAAGCGCCACACACACACAGACACACACATACACGCACACATGCAGTTGTGTGAATGCTTAAAAATGCAGTTATTTCTGCTGTCCACCGAACCTCTTCCGTTCTACGAATCTGCACTATTTTGTCTTTTTCGCTTGCCAACTCCCCGCACAGTTATTTGGGTCGGTTATTTTTTCATTTTCTTGGTTCTTTTTTCCCCATTTGCTGCACTTTCATTGAGTTTTATGGTTTCCTTACCACAACTTTCCTTTCATCTTAATAACTGCTATTTCATTATATAGTCCACTCTTTCACTTTTGCTTTTGGCGCTAAGGCTATTTTGTGCCGTTCTTTTAATCAGCATTAATTTTCTGAACTTTTTTCCAAGAACTACAAAGTTTTTCCTTAACTGAAAATGCCACTTTCGACAATTTCTACATTAAATGGACTATTTGCATCAAAGTATATTGCATACGACTATATAAAAGTATGCAATTTGTAACTGTAAATAGCGTAAGTTTTCCAAAATAACCTAACAAATTGCAAAAGTACTCGTTAAAAGCTTTAACGCTGAGCTTGAAAATAACGCTTTAATTTAATCTAATTTTGAAATACATCAGAGTTGCATTCGCCACAAAAATACGACAATTTCTGATTACTTATTTTTGATAATAAGTAAACATTATTTTTTTTATCAACAAGTGGTAACATTAAAAGGATCATGTTTTTACAAAAATGCTTTCTTATAAGTTCCTACTTGCTTTATATAAAGTTTTTGGATAAATAATTTTATAAATTTTATAAAGGTGGCAACCCTGTTCCAACTTCTATTGACATAAATATTTTAGAATTGGCAAGAATTTCTGTTAAGTAAAGTACCTTTGTTCATTATTATTGTTCATTATTATTGTTCATTATTATATGTTCATTATTCATTTTCAGAAAATTAATATTTTAAAATAAGTGGCAACTCCAAAAAATGCATTGCGTTAAAACTTGTTTACAATACAATCACATAGATATTTTGTATTATATTACAATTTCATAATTATATACATGTGGCAACCTTTTTCCAGTAATTTGCTAAATCTTCTATTTTGCTCTTGTTATAACATTGTGCATCATGTGATCTATTTCTCAAAAGTCATATATATATCAAGTCTAAACAAAATTCTAAATTTCCAAAAAGCAACACATGGCCGCTCTATTTTCTGGACGAAGTGGTTTAGCATTCCCCACTACAAACTGGAAGGATTGCATAAAATTTTGACACCTTTCAAGCATTATAGAAATATATGTTTGGAGGAGTGAATTCGAAGTCAAAAACAGACTCTTATGAATTAGAGGTTAGGATCTGATATAGTTCAGCCAACCCTGAATACTCTCATTATGGTCAATCACCTATTAAAGAAGCTGGAATCCCTTTCGAGTATTACCGGAAATAATTTTCTGGATCCAAAGCGAATCAAATATTCTCAACCCGAAACAATTTTAAAACGACACACGACCAAGTGACTCAGCCTCACCCCCAACAAAATTCTAAAACTAACAAATTTATCTTCTCGCACAAATCATAGGTAAAGGTACTTAGCTAATCTGTACAATGTCCATTTTGCCAATCAAATTGCGAATGTGGTGTCATTTGTCATGCCAAGCATACGATAATTGCCAACTCAGCTCTGCATGAGCAAAGTGATTTTGTAACTTTTATTGACTAATCCGTTATTACGGTAATTGAGTGTGCATGGTAATGACAGTTGAGTATTGCCATTTTTGCACTTTGTTGCTCTTTATGATGGCAATAAATATGCAAACCTGCAACAGCTGCTACCACCAAATTCGAAATTTGACATCACACACAACAACAATAAAAACAATAAAAACAACAACAACAACAACTGCAATTTGCAAAAGGTTGTTGTTGCTGTTGTTGTAGCTGTTGCTTATGCGCCACAGTGGGTGGTTTGCAGTGACACCACCGGCAACACCACTACCATCACCACCACCACTCCGCCCGATTTTTATGGCTTCTGGCAATTGTTCGAATTTGTCAAAAGGCTTTGTATGTTTACGAGCGCATTGGCCAGATAGAAGCATATGATTTTGCATGCAACAAAATACAATAGCTGCACACTCTTGTTATTGCTGTCATTTACATGTGTCAAATGTTTTTTTTATTATTGTTGTTGGTTCGTTTTGCAGGTTCGTAAAGTTTACGATTGGGTTAAAGCCATGTATTTTAATTAACTCAGTTGGGACAATTGTGACAAGTGTTGACTGCAAAAGTTGGAAAGAATGAGAAAGTTCCCTAACAAAAAAAAAAACAAAAAAAAAAAAACAAAAAAAAAAAACAAAAAAAAAATTGTTTCCCTATAAAAACACTCACACATGCAAAGAAATTCTTGCAGTGAACACCAGTTTTATGAGTTAGTGACAGTGTGCAAAGTAAGTTTCCAATTTTGGTTACGTAATATTTGCCAGTAGTTACAAATATTGCCTTTATGGCTAGGATTTTTGAAGAAAGCCGTGTTTAACAAGTATAAGTGGTTAAACAGGGTTGCCAACTACATTAATATTAAATTTTATTTATATAAGTTAAATGTACAAGTATAAATAAAATAAATGTATTAATGCTGGCTTAGTATGTTTTTATAAGCAATGTTGCTTGTAACGGGGTTGCCACTTTATGAGACATTATAGGTAAAGTAATTACTACCGCAGTAAGTGACGAATTTGTATTACTTCCTAAAATGCTTGTGACGAAATTGCCTTTTTATTTATTATTATTGCTTGTATTTTAATGTTGCCACATCTTCGGAAAAATTCGAAACAATATAATGAATCAGGAATATTTAGAATAACCAATGAATATAAAGAATACAAAGTATACGAAGTAATACGAAAAGGATTACAAATTCTCAGCAATTAAAAGGAAATTGTAAATAATTAATTTATCCTCTCAGAGAGTGCATAAGAAGAATATATTTTCTAAATATGCTTAATATTTGAACAGTGTTGCCACATTTTCAGAAACTTACAAAACAATAATATACAGAATTGTGTACAATTAGTATAAAAGTTCTGAGAAATTTGAATTTTGCTGAAAAATTACCGTTATATTATTAAAATAAAACTCACTGAGAGATTTCAGCTAAATATGGCATTGTTTGATGGATTTACTTTTATGAGCAATAATAAATAAATAAGTAAATAATTAAAATGATATATAAAAATATACTAATTAATTGAGATTATTTAAACTTAGCAATCCAACAAAAAGATCGCAAGCTAATTAAATCTAATTGGGAATTTTAAAAACGTAATAGCATTTTTAGGTATCTCTTGTAAGCAAACTTTGTAACGATAAATTAAATATTAGCTTAAATTCATCTAAGCATAGTGTTATATGATTGCCAACATCTTTTTGAATTATCCAATAACTAACTAAAACAATTACAAATGATTTTGTGAGCAACACTATCTGCTTAGGGTTACCAAATTATATTTGAAGTGATAGCAAAAAAATTGCTATGTAGAATTATCAAGGTAATAATTTAATAATAATTTAAAAATCTAAGAAAACAATTTCTTCGGCTGAGGGAAACTGTACCTAAAACCGACTACAAAAACCTACTAGCATTAAGTGAAAAAGAATATCTTTCGAAATAACGCTTTCAAGAAAATTCTTTCATTTTTATTTTCCACTTCATTCTTGCAATGATTTCGCAAAAAAATATTTCGCGAAATATTATCATTATCATTTTCATATTTAAAATAATTAAGTAATGATTTTCCATAAATTATATAATACACTTCTATCGAAAACAATAAAGTCGTCACGCTCTGCAAGCATTTACGCACTTTGCCAAGGCTGCCACTCAATGCACATCTACTATGTGCAGCCATATGTCACATCCTTGCATTAAATAAAATGACTTTAACACGTCCATAATTTATGAGCTGAATGCAATTAGTTCTACGGAACTGAAAATTACATAAATTAATTGATCAAGTTTAAACGCAGGCAAAGAACTACCATGACAGGCAGGTGCGCCGAGTCTCGTCTCGAATAGCATCCACAACCTCCGCAATTCCCAATCTCCATAACCGCTGGCAACAATATCAAATAGGTTGTAATAGCCTACAAGCGTCACTCAGCATAACAACAAAAAAAAAAAAAAAAACAACAACAACAACTACAATGCAAAATCACAATAATATGATGGCAAGAATATTGAACGCATTGAAAACAGTTAAGCTCTTGTCAACTTCATAAACTAATAATAGACTGTGTATGAGCTCCGGCACACGGTAGAAAGCGGAAATACAATCGACGCACCTATCCACGTAAATAGCATGAAATGCAATATTTTCATGCACAAGTGTGTGTGTATAAGTGCCTGTAGTGGCCAAGGTGTATCCTTGTGTATTCGTGTGTGGGTTGTTGACATATCGAATGTTAAGTGCTTTTACAATACAATTTTGAGCTCCTGCAGCATGCTTCACCCAAACTTAATCAATATGATTACACTATGCAACATCAAAGTTTCAACAACATGGACTCATTTAAAAAGAAGCCAGAACATGCGAATATAATTATCGATCGCAATTCCCGTGTCAGCATTGTAATTTACAGTTGATTTAGGCTGACGTCCCAGTTGCTCTAGACGTTAGATGTCTTGATGGGCATACGGTTTACTTCCTAGCCTCTTAAAGTCTTTATGTAATGGCAACAAGGTAATAATGGGCTTCATTTTTGTGAGCTGAGCTGCTTTTCGTAGCAATTAGTGCCTCTTAAATGGGTAACTACAGAACTACAGAGAGAGAGAGAGAGAGAGAGAGAGAGTCTAAACAAGGCAACCAAAGAGTATTACTGCTAAGTCCTTAAGTGAGGACAGATATCAGCTTTCTTCCTTTGTTTTCTGGAATTAAAGACAAATTTCTTTACATGGATATGAGACACGGGCGTTTACCCGTGTTCGTCTACTAGACTAGACGAAGACTTCCCTTTTTTGAGAGAAAGTTTCTTTGCATTTCGAAATTTCCGACTTAATTTGAGAAGCAGAGTACATCCTCCAGACCCCCTCTTGATCTCCAGAATTAGGAAACTTTTGTTAAAAGTAGGAAATAGAAGGAACATATTAACTAGTGAATTCTATTGAAATAGAAAAAATACCCAAAGGTGGGAGAATATCGACATGATTGAGTGGTCCAACTCAGACTACCATATTTATGAAAGCTTGCCAAGTTTACAAAAAATTATGTTATACAATTTTTTCACATGAAAGGTTTAGTCTAAACGAAATCAGGGCTTCGAATCTAACATTTGAGATAACACTAAGATTATCCAAGAATTTTTATTTTTGCCCAAGAGCTTTGCGGATTGATTTCATTCTTTAGTAAACCGAAAGTTCAGTAAGAAAGTCTCAAAGTTGAGAATAATATTGATAAGTTTCACAACAACAGACCATTGGACGGCGTTTGTTGGTTAGTATACATTATATTTCGATTAATTTAAACGGCAAAATACTGATTTTTTGAAGAGTATTACATGAGAAATTACTCAGCTTTCTTTCCTTCTTTGATTTTCCTTATTGAAGGAAAAGACATGTTGATGTTGTTGTTGTGTCAACATAAAATATTCCCAGAATAGTTTAGGAGAAATTATGGGATAAAAATTCGAGTTCATCTCAGCGACCTAGACTGGACTGGAGTGAAAATAAGAGTGATCTCTTTTTTCGAGATTACCTTACCTAACCCTTTAAATTGTTGCCGACTTCGACCAAAAATTCCACTTCCTTCCATTTATTGCCTTGGAGCTTATATCAATAAAGCTATTCACTTTACATGAAGCTGAATTTAAATTTTTAGCATAGTGTTATCCGGTATTTATCAATAAAGGATATTAAAATATTCATGTAAGCACAGAAGCAAAAATGAAACATACAAGAGCATTACCCAGAGCCAATATTTGCTCTGTAAGATAATATTTGCTTCTTCTTTAGCTTCCTCGTATTACCACAGACATAAATATACATGCATATGTACTTAATATACATATTATATGGGCTAGTTAAAAGAAATCCATCATTTTTATATTAAATTTAAGGTTTTATTTAGCATAGTTACAATAATCCGATTTAGATCAAATATGCACCGTTTTGTTCGATAACTTGTTATCATTTCGGGGTTGGTTTTATAAAGCCACTCTCATAGAAACCCTCATCTCTATTAACAAAATGCTGGGACAGTCGATTTTCTTCTTGAGGAATATTTTTCATCAGCAAAATCATACGCCATAGGCAGGAACGGGTATTTAGTAGTTAAGCTTAAGAATACATACAGTAATATAAATAGATACACGTGTAATTTGTGCATACATATGTACTTATGTCTGTCTCAATTTCATCAAAATTTAAAAGCTACACTCATCACAACGGAAATCGGTATTATATTCATATGTATGTATGAAAGCAGCAATAAATCTTCGTTGAAAAAATTAAAGCGGTACATCAATAAAAGAAATAAGGAAAAATTAACAAAACTATTCATGGAATTTCAATGTGAGGGTGACATTAATTAAAAATTTATTGTATATTGAATAATGCTTTGAAAAAATTTGCTTGCTTTTTAAATGCGGAAATTTATTGTTTTAGTGTTGAGAAAACGAATTACCATGGAATGCTTTGAAGAACAGGTTTCGTTTTGCAATACAAATTTATGCTGTGCGGTTTTGTTTTATAGTCGACAAGTTATTTAAGCCGTGTTAACCGATATTGTTGTTGCTGAAAACGTTAATTGTGAAAATAACGGAAATAATTAATAACGGTTTTAAACATTCTTTATGTTGAAATAAATTTGACACAAGAAAACAAATCGTTAATTCGAATCGTGTCAAATTAACGACATTTTTATTATTATATTACAAAATAAACAACAAAATCGAATGCCAACGGAATTCAGTTGGTAAAAATATGTACTCCTTGATTCAAACCACGTTCAATTCAGCACTTCTATTTTCGCTATTTGAAAGAGTGGGAGAGAGAGAGGGAGCATGTGGACTAAAGTGGTATAATCGCTTGCGAGTCGAACACTGTTTGATTACGCTATTTTTCTATTTATACTAGTCGCTTATTCGACCTCCAGGTTTGTCCATTCGAAGGTAACACAAATTGTGATATGGTAGATTTATACTACAGAATTTTGAACAGCAGCAGCACTTCAAATGACTCACACTTATCCGATATTTTTTGAAAGTCCATAAATAACTGAAAAAATTCATCGATCGTTTGTTTCTCGGTTAATCCAAAAAAGGACTGTTTGAACTCTAGAACACATCCCTTAAATACTTACCTATTAGAAAGCTCCGGTTAATAAATGTTAAAAAAATATCAAACAATTACATCGCAACATTTTGAAAACTTTTCAAGGATATAAAGTTTCTAGCGTCCTTTCTCATATACATTTCCCTCACATTGCACTTTCTCCGATTAAATATATTTCAAAATCAATATATCAAATATTTCAAGATTTGCTTCCGAAATCTATCTCTATTTATCTAGTGTAACCACCGTGCGTATAGTCATCATTCATATGAGCACTCACCTGAAAGAAAAAGCAATAAAAATGAAAATTTTTTTGAAATTTTACGTGAAAGCATGTATCATATCGAAAACGAATGTTTAGTGTGTGCAATTTTCTTCCCAGACCCACTTAACCACACACTCCCAAACGGGTACACAAGTGCTCAAATGCAAAGCCACATAAAATATATGGTATTCACATTCAAAATATACATATGTATATACTCCACACTCTTCTATATTCTACGAAAGTGAAATAAGCACCGAAATGCATTTTGCTGAATGTTGCAAGCTTGCATTTTTAACATGTTTGTGCTGCTTCAATTCTCAAATGTTGCCTCCATGCAGCCAGCGGCAATGATGAGCCAAAGCAAAGGAACGTGAAATTATAAACACTTTGCATAAACAAATTTGAGAAATTACATTCATATGTATATGTGCACTTGAATGTAGATTTCCTCAGACTCTATTTTCGTGAAGTTTTGCTGACATTGAATTTAAGTAACATAAACACAATCAAAGCCATCATCAGCAGAGATGGGGAGGCGCTCGCAGGCAATTTTGTGAGGCGAGGAAGGTGTTCATTATTATTAGAAGTTTGTTGGAGTACCGTTAGCACGCCAATATGTACATAGGTAATAGATTAAGAATCGTTATAATTTAAATGAAAATTTAATAAAATATCTTATTTATGAAAAATATTGAATATATTCAACGTTTTTGGTGTTGTTTTGAATATAGTTCAAAGAATTACTCATTCTTAAAGTTTGTTCTAAATTATTGGACGATCGGAAATATTCACATATTAGTTGTTTTAGATGCGCTATCTCTTTGTGAGTGGCGTATCGAACATACAACTGGTATAAATGGTTTAAACTGGCATAATAAAGCAGTTAGTATATTTTAATGAGTTGGCTGAATGTGCTCTAATACGGAAATCAACAGAATTGATGCTATTACATTTCTTTTTTTTTTCGTTTTGAAAAACACTGACACTTATTATGATCCTTGGGAGCCGTTTAAAAATAACAGACTTTTAACTACTGATAACATATTTTGAAAAATATTTGCAATTTTTCAACTTTTAAGCCTTGCAATTTAATTTCTTAATATTCTTCATATAATTTAAAACATTTTTACTGCTTTCTGCATTTAATTTCTAATTTGTTTTAGTAGATCAGGAGACGTTAACAGTGAAATTAGGTAAGTTGAAATGGGTTAGCAATAGAGAAAGTTTACCTGAATAAACTGTTATGTGATTTTCTTAAGTCAGAACTTTATATATAAATATAAATATAATAATATATATTATATATTATATATATATATATATATATACTAATTATACTTGTAATTGTACACATACTTGTACTTAGACTTATACTTAAATCCGTTTTCTAAACAATATTTTTGGCGAACATTTACTGTTTTTTGTACGAAATAAAACAATACAACACACTTTGAAAACATTTTTCTGGTACATTTTTACTGCAATACCTGAAATTCGCTTGATGACAGCTATAAGCATAACCACAGTACTAATCTAGGAATTTTGTAACTGAAACTGAATTTCGTATTACTTTCTGCTCGCTTTAATTTGGCATATTTCGTTGCGCTCCACGTGTAAGAGAGCACGTCATTGATGCTGTTTCAAATACGAATTTCTGGTTGAACCAACTTTTGCAACACACAGTTCCGCTCGAGCTATTTGGATGCTGCACTGGCCTCAATTAATAAAGGCAGTATGCGAAAAAAGTTTTGACGATATCAAAACGCGGCACTAGGGGAATTTACGCATGAGCATACATACATACATATATACAAACATACATATATTCATTGTATATACATAGATAAAGCATGTTGCATGTAAATAGTTTATGTCAATGATTAGCAAGTCTTTGGCATTTGTTGTAAACAATGCAATGTTTCTGCGTCAAATTGTTTTTATTGTTGCAATGCATCGAAGTTAGCATATATATACATACATATACATACATAACATGGCATAGCATAGCATGGCATACATGCGATATTCGAAAACATTTACTTATGGCATTTACTCTTCTATGTACTCGTTTGTATGTATATAATATTTACTTGTCTATTTACATGCTGCTCGTTCGCGTTCTATGCACCACCCACGGTGTTGTTTATAAAAGTGCGTTGTAAATTCATCTTGGATGAGCCGCCGTGCTATGCTGCTGTCACATCCTTGGTTACAATGACATGACGCCAGTGCAATGTGGACAATTGAAATTTGGCAATTTGCTGTCAGTTTTCATAAACACAAAACAGCATTTCCTCTAAGTCCCGGGGCGAGCATGTTTTATTTGAAAATTAAATACCAACACTTTCTATGGAAATATGTTATCGTTGAACAATTACAATTAGAAATAGTACAATAACATAGACAAAATCATCTATGTATGTCTTGTCGATTGCATTTATGATACTTTTGAGGGCAGTTAATGGATCGAAATAAATATTATGCCGCACTATTAGCAAATAATTTTATCGTATTTTGTAACCAATGGTGCTCTTTACAATATATCGATGAAAGCTCGGCGAAAACTTCAAAATGTTCTATGAAGTTCATTGTAGGACAACAAACCATTGCTGGATAAAAGTTGGCGATGTGACTGAAGCCCTCTTACTTAAACGCTAAATAAGCTTTAACTTAAAAAAATGGCGCGATATTTTCAAGGAGCTTTCAATAGCTATTAAGGGAGCTTCTATAATGTTTCGTGTTCGTAAACGCAATTTGAAATTAATTTAAAGATCTGGCTTCAAATCTCATCAAATCCCTTGAATTAAATACATAAGTACGTAATCTTAGCGAGTTTAATATGGCAATAGACCTCCAATTGCTTATTTGCTTGAAAGATTAGAAGCGTTAGTGAATACTTGGCTAAAATCAATCTTTCGAGACAAATTTATTTGATCTAACGACATTCAATTGCAGCTTGGATGTGCATATACTATAATCGATAACGCCAAAAGAATGGAAAATCTATTTATCGAACACCATTTAAGTGTCCATGTCTTCAACTTTTGACCATAAAAATTTTCCAGCAGGACTTTGTCGGACTCATGGTTGACTGCAATGGTGTACCAGGTGGTATCTTCAAAGAAAAAAGGATAAATTTTGCCACCGCTCCAAAAGTCGCTATTAAATTGGCACTTTCTGAGGAAGTAGCGGTTTCTCTTGGGTCACTAGAGTGTTCTCTGCTCCACAAATGCGAAATTTTTGCTTACTCACATTGATGTCGAAATGTAAATGCGCTTCGGCTGAAGCAAAGAATTTCTGATCTCCTCAAGTAAAGTTGACTTACATAGGTAATAAGCTAACGGTAATTCCCAAATGCTTTAAGCGTCAGATTTCAAGGATATATGTATGATACTTGTTTAATGCAAAGTATCGCAATTATTTCGCAGCATTCTTAATTAGACTGCTAAATAAAAAAATTTTAATACTCACATTTGTCTTTACAGGCTTTTTATTAAGTTCCTAGAAACTAACAAATTCGAATATAGAATGCAAACAAGTATATGTGTACATTGTTTCTTCTGCAACAACGAGAAATGTTCCCCCTAGTTTGTCAGGTCTGCCAAGTCGTAAATATTTACTTTCGCATCGCTGATATGATTTATGTATACATTTTGATGTTTACTATTTTAAAATTTAAAAATTATGTGTTGAACACTAGCTAGAGAAACTAAATAGAATTCTTGCAATAGAAAAACGTATATGCTAAAGTATTATTCTTTCACCCTGGAAGACCATAACTGTCTACACAACAACAACAGCGTTGCAACCAAATAATGGACTCTATGCGGCGTATGCGCACAAATGCGATGCAAGTGGGCCGTTAAAATACAAATGGAATGTGAAAATTTCCAAGTTTATTTTTGGGCAAAACTGTACACGCGTAAATATTCCGCAAAATATGTACTTACATATGTGCAGATTTAGATAAGTATGTACATAAATACAGGGTGCTGTGTGGAACCAATAAGCATAAAAGCATACAAATATATACTTACGGTTGCATATGTCCAATGCACAAGTGTACTTTTTGAAATATAGCATTCTATGCTAGCGGTCCCATGTACCCCTGGATATGAACTCAGTAGGAAAACTAAGCGCAATTGTTTTTTTTTTTTTATAAATTTAGCGCTTTTCCGTTAAACTCGAACATACATATGTATATCGTATCTGCAATTTGTTAGGTTTCGTATAGGGAGTATAGAGAGGCAAGATTTTAATTTGATTTCGCTTTAATTTCCAAATTCAGAGTTGCATTTTAACAAGGGATGAACAAAACTAAAATTTTACGATTGGATCTCATACAGAGGTAGAGGAGGGCGGATATTGAAAAAAAGGCCATAGATCATCGCTAGCCTAGATTCGGGAGGTTTCTGCTCTATCTGAGGCGAACGCCTTAATCTTGTTCGAAAATTAAGGGAACACAAGCTTCAAAACACGCCGAAGAGCTTTTCATGAAAAACGAACTTTTATGAGTAGCTCTAGTGTTACAGAAGGGCATTTGTCATTGTCTAGCTAGGGGCTGCACCTATTAGAAATATGTTTTCCATTATAATACTGCCATTGAACACAAATACTGCAGCCGCCAAGGTGGAACTGTGAAACATTCGAGAAGAGATTTCGTATCACTTTGGCTTTTTTCCGCTTTCTTGCAAACACCCACTGAAATAATATTTTCTAGGACGAGCTTGCAGTTTCAAAGCGCAAAAACTGATGAAGCAGATCTCTTCTTAGGAAACAAATCTGTGTAAGAAAACTTTTGACTGTAAACTACTTTGTAAACTAGGTCTACTTACTAAACTAGATGAGGTATTTTTGAATTTCTTCTAAACAGAGAGGTATGTAAAAGTTGTCTCATTCGTAAGAGAGAAGAACCAAACCAGCTTTTAAAACCATGAAACAAAAAACAATCTAATGGGAGTTTAAAGCTGCAAAAAATCTCAACAGCAAATATGACTTTCTGAACCCTGTTCCCCACAAGAGACCGACTGAATTGTATGGATGGATATCAAATCGACTAAACAAGTTCATGTATTGTTGACGAACAAAAATCATTATAACTTTTAAAGGAAAAAGAGAAAAAAAACAAAATCAATAACAAGGGGTGATATCAACTAGAATTTCGAGTACATTAGTTAGCGGGAAAAGACTATCTAAGATGATCCCACAATCTTGTCTCTCTTTGGAGCTAAATTTAAGGGCCGTTGAAACTATTAATTGTTGATATCCATACCTTGTGCCTTGCTACAATCTTTAGTCATAAGTGAATCTTGGGAACAGTTAAAAATATATGTATGTATAAGCAGCTCGATAGCATTGGGCTTGTGAATGAACCTGTAATATAGCGATTGAAACTGATCTGGGGTGGAAGAACCTGTCGTCCAGGAAAGGTTTCCACACTCTCTGGATGCTTAAAAATGGTACCAGACCCGACAGCATCAACAGAACGGATGGCAACGACCTTGAAATCATAATTTCTTCGATAACACCTCTCTTGTAAGAACACTTCGGACAATAGATAACCAACATAAGTTGTTTTAGTTAAATTCTTGTTTTGAGCCCCACATTTTCTTTTTGCTTTTGCACCAACCTTTCCCTACAGGGATTGTATGCAGAAATGTGCAACCAAATGCATTAATAAAATTACACGACTTTTTACAGAGCAAAAGCGTATGCTCTGGTTGATTGCATAAGTCAACAAAAATTTGCAACCGAATTTATGTGAAACTACCGAAATACGCGCGCATAGAAAACAGAAATCAACACAAATCAGATATGCTATCCATTTTGCTGGCGTTGCATTAGAACGATGCAATTTCGTTTTCGCAATTTCCTCGTTTTCTCGCCTTATCCGGATGACCAACAGAACTCTTTGCAAACACAAATCAGCATAAATTTATTTTGTGGCAAGTGTATGTACATTTGTACATATGTATAGTATGTGTATACATACATATCTGAGTTCATATTTATTCATGGGTGGCAAGTTTGAACTCACTTCATGGCATAACAACATGTTGGAGAGTAGCGGGAAGCAGGCGGAGGTGCAAAAGCTTCGATGGGCAAAAAGAAATATTTCGGTTATTAAATAAATTAATAAATATGTCTGTATATTTGTATGTGTCTCATAAGTTTATGTCGTCTATTAGTTCTTTCAATTAAGTAACGGGAAAAAAATAAAATTTTAAAAATGAAATGAAATAAAATAAAATAAATTTCACTTTTTTCGCTTTAGCAATTTATACATTTCGCACAGCTGTGCAAAAGTGTCAAGTCACACACATTCTAGCTCACCAACACACACATTCACACGTTGTAGTGATAAAATCGCGCGAGTTGTGGGTCAACGCGCTCAGCCGGTAATGAAGAGAAAATGTGATGAAATACCAAATTACCAAAATATTTAAGATTTTATAATAATTAATAAGGCACAAGTGGCCGCCAGCAACAATTTGCATAAATATAAATATAAACACATGCATACATACATACACGCATGGACGCATAGACGGGCTACAATGTACGGACGGGCAACTAATGTAGGCACTTTGCGGCATGTGCAATATATCTGTTGAAAATTGGGTGGTGAACTGAATGCTGTGGCGATTTTATAGATCACGCCCAGCCTACAACAATTATTGTTAGCGCTACTCGCAGCCAACAAGTGTCTAGTGGCAGCCACGGTGGCAACTGGCGCTCGAACATGAACGCCTACGCGCGACGTCATCAAATTGCTTGCGGTTTAAAAGTGCTGTTATATTATTTTTATACCTGAGCGTAATGTAGTTACGGACGATTACTACTGATCTAACGGTTGTTCATTCCACCTTACGTTTCTCCGATTGAGGTTAGTTACTACTCTAAATGAGTGGAATCGGCCAATTGCCACGCTCATAGAACTATGCTATGGAAAAATAGAAAATTGCTAGAATTTTGAAAACTATAAGGCATTTATTATAAGATTGCCACATCAGTAGAGATTAAAAGTACTTCGAGGAACAAGAAAATGAGTTCGGACGGTTTCTAAAAAAAATATATACCATAAGAATATATATCTTCTGCAAGATTTCTGCTATATAAGCAAACATGGTATATTATTTTATTTTTCAAAACTGAAGCCACGCCCACATCTCATATAGCATTTTAATTTTTATTTGACTCATTGGTTTGAAATCTGGTACGAAAAATATATCTGCCCTTGGCAAAATGTAAAAAACAGCGAACTCGCTATAAAGAAGTGGCTATGGGAAGGTATTTCCGTAATCGAATATTCAATGATCGGTTCGACGCGATATATAAGGCACCTTACTATACACTTGCCAAATGCATTTTAGTCGATTTGTGGTTGTTTTCGTTATTGGCTTCGGTGCTCTATCGGCTCCATTAATTTAGATAAATATGTATATATAGTATGTGTATCCAAGCAGACATATTTACATATTTATTTGTTTATGTTAATTTTAGCACTTGTGTATATGTAATTATATATATTTAAATGGAAGTATTACTAATAGCCAATTGCCGAACATAATTTTATGTTAGACACATTGACCCAGTTAATTGTAATTAACTATTCTTAGTTATTGTGTGGCGCGACAATCGCGAATGTTTTTTTTTTTTTGCTATTGTAAATATACATATGTATGTTAATGTAAGTGCATATGTTTATATGTTTACATATATGTAATATATTGAAGGCTTTGTCTTTTATATTTTATCAAGAATTTCTAAATTTTAAATGTCTTAGTTTAGCGCATCTTAAATTTTTGACAGTAAAAATATTCTCTATTTCACCATAAGTAATCCTTATGATTATCTTAAATGTTTTCGATGACTCAGTGATGTAACCTTCAATATGAATGCCTTTAGTTTACTCTACGAGCATATATGTATGTACATATGTAAGTAGACTAGTTTCAGCGAGAAACGAGACCAGAAATAATTTACTCGAAATTATTAACTCGAGTGGTTTCTTAGAAAGGAGAATACTTCAAAAGCAAGGTTGCCGTCTTCTTTCCAGTCCAACTAAATACTACTGGGAATATTTATATATTATATTTATTTATAAATTTATAGATTTTATAAATAATATTTTATAAATTATATTTATTTGATATTTGATCAACAGAAGTAACCAAATCAGCAAGTAAAATTCCTCGGCTTATGTTTATCTGAAATTACCTTCGGGTCCAATGTCGTTAGCAACACAGTGCTGCAAGAAACTTAAGAGAGAACATTTGGGGTTATCATATGATACACGCAAGCCCTTATAAGACCTAACAAAACCAAACTAGTCTGTAGGTGGTCTCTTTGGTCACTTTGACAACGTGGAGGTTAATTGCATAGATTCAAAAATCCGCTCCACCCTCTAATAAATCATAAATTCATAACACACGCACATACATATATTTTCAGACTTCTAAAGAGGCTTAGTGTAAAAATGGAAAGAAACTGGAGAAAATAATTCCAAAGTTTGATCTTAAATCACAAAATTTTAATCGAAACCTTTTATTTTGATTTTTACACTAATTGACTTAGGCACTTCTTCGCCCTAAGCACATACATATATACATATGTATAAAGAAATTAGCGATGATCATAAAATAGATGAATATGTTTATATTGGCTGCCTGAGATAACAAGATAGCAAATGTTTTCTTTCATACAGTTATAGCAAAAATGGGAAACATTTGCAAATTTATTCTGACCATATTTTCAAAATTAATCTCAACACATTTCAATCCAAACATCAAAGGCTACTTTGCACAAAGCAAACATTTATGGAATTTATGTTAGCACAAAATTAATAACATTTTCACACCAAACACTTTCCATGTGAACATTTGCAATTGCTCTTTACGCTTATACATATAATGTGTAGATGCATGTGTGAGAATGGTTACAGTGATTAGAGTAGAGATAGGCATATAATATATTAATTGCAAAACTAAGAACCTTTCATAAATTTCAGCTATAATTATAATCATGAAATAACAGCTTTTATTTACATAAAATTGTGGCAAGGCCATTTAAAGACAAATGAATGGAAAACTAAAACGAGATTATGGGAAGAGTTTATGAAAAGGGATTTTATTTAACAAAAATATGCAGGTAATTAATCAAAGTTAATATTTTGTATAATTTTATTTTTTAATTTATTTTAGAATCCCTGAAAACGATTGTGCTTAAGCTAGTAAATGGACTCTTTGCGTTTTCCGTTACGTACAAGTAACCGTTATTTATAATTTTTTATTCTCAAGAGAGCTTCAGAGAGAGAGAGCTAATGCTCTGAAGGTCCATCATTGTGCTCCCCGGAACACTTACATATGTACCGTTATTTAAGACTTCGATGCTCTCAAGATAGTCTGGAAGAGAAGTAAGGCTGTAAAGCTTCCTTATTCTTATTATGCTTTCTATGGATGCTGCCAATCATGTGAAATGCAGTTGAAATTTCAAAGCAAAACTTATTTACAATATTTCGGCCTGTCCTAAATCGACGCTTTCTAGAAACAGTTTTTAGTGGGTCAGCTATCGTTATCGTTACAAGGTATCGATAAGTATTTTTCAAGAAGTAAAAATAATTATCAAATTACTCTACAAAAATTTTCAGTTCCCCACTTAAGACTACCATCTCTTATATAAATATATAAATAGAAACATGTAAATATAAAACAAATTTCGCTTTTCGAAGCCTTACTGTTACTTATACAAAATCTTGTTTATTTACTTAGCATTGCATTCAAGTTCAAGCTCATGCATAACTCAAGTTACATAAATTGTACTTATTTATAGCAATGTATTTACATAATTTATGATAAATATAAATCACCGACATTTGTTTTCTCTGTCAACCGAGTGTTATAAATAAATAGTTTTTTGTTTATTTGATTATTATTTTCTCTCGCTATGTTAGATTTGGAATGCTGTGCGAGTTTACCTAACATGAGTTGATAAAATTTTTATTGTTTTTCTTTCCACACACTCAGAAGTTTCGCCTGTAACAGCGGTCGTGCTGTGCGGGGAGTGCAGCGGCGTGGAAGAAACTGACAACTTGATTGTCTGCATAGTTCCCAAGAATATTATTGTGGTATTAGACAAGCGTTTTAACGTTGGCGCCAAATAAGTTGTTGAAGTTTCCGAACTTGAAATATTATATTATTGCACAAGAAACTTTATTAAATTAGCTTGATTCCATAAAGAGTTAAGAAAACATTCACTTATGCCATTGTGTTGTTACGAAAATTCTACTTTGGCAAGGGAATAGTAGGAATAATACGAAGATTCAGCGGAAAGATATTTTAACGAGAAATACAAGACCGGCAAGTCGATTGCTTCTACCGGGATGTTGTTCAGGGATAACAAAGAGGTTGGTATTTAGTTAAAGAAAAGTCAAAGAGTAATTTTGTTTGCGGATCATTCATTAAGGAACAACAAATAGGGGATAACAAATGAAGAAGGGTGCTGGTATATTGAAGAATAATTATCTTCTCTGACGACTTGACTCGGAAACCAGAAATAATGCTGACAAATTCTGAATACCACTGATTAAAAGGATAAATGGGAGCAGAAATAGTATCTAATATCACTACTACCACTGAAAAGGTGGGTATAGGAGTCAGCTCTTGGGTCTTCACTCATGATGCCCACTATACTCAAAGCTTTCCAGCTGGATAAGAAATTTCAAAACTACCAATCTTCTAACTTTTAACAATCTCTCCGGCTGTTATGAACACATTTACTGCTACACCCTGATAGACCCTGAAATACCGACAAAACCAATAAAGCCCGATCTTCGCCGAAGCTCTTACATAGAAATAACCAAATCTAATTTATATTTCCGAATAAGTTTGGAGAAAGTACTATAAATTACTAAGTCTTTTAATACAAATTGGTCGCCGCTGTAGGAAATCTGGGTAATCGAGTCAGCTTGTACTAAAAATTAGAGTATCCCGTTTTATGTTGAAAATTGTGCTCAATATTCCGAAATATAGTTAAAATTATATGTATGATGTATGTATGAATGAATGTCCGAATACACGGCGATCGTGAATCAGCAGACACACCATTTTCACCGTTGGCTCTTAAATGTCTGCATTCAACGATAATTTAGCGCCTTTGCGCTAGACCCAGCCCAATTTTTAGTGTAACAGTAATATATTGTCACTATTTATTAATATAGAATTAGCTTTATCTCTTCAAAAATATAAAAGTACACTCAGATAAATAAACAAATTTTATAAATACAATTTCCGAATTGGATTACCACGTTTCTTGTGAAATTAAAATAAACTTTAAGTAACCGTTTATTAATAATAATATTAATAATAAATCTTTTAAAAATACTCTAAAAAGGTGTTTATTTAACTTAAATATTTAAATTAAAAAAATAGTGCTGCCATCTATCTCTATATGTTAAGCTTATATACATTACATTAAATAGAATATAACAGTATAATATTCTAAACAAAAGTGTTTGATTAAGTCTCAAGACAATATATTTGTATAGGGTTGCCAATTCACTAATAATTAAAATTCTTCAAACAAGCTCTTGAGCTTATAAATGATGAAGAAGAAAAATAAGAAGATGAAAGTTTTAAAATATGATTTGTGTCAACTGAGTTTCTGATTTGAAATTGTTGCCAATTTGCCAGTTTTCACAATACAATCATCGTTTCAAATAAGAAAATGAAAACTTCCTTTTTACTATATTTAAGAATAAATTCTTTTACCCACCCTCCATACAGCAAAGCATTTCTTTTTTCCTGACCACAAAGTTCTAATACCAATTGATATTCTTTGCGTGTATAGCGCATAAAAAATATGTCAAAACTTTGTTCAAGAAACATTAAGCCAGAGGATTAACTTGTTATATGCAAGACGAATAAGTGAGCAGCGAGAAATACCCGAAAAAATATGATGAGTACACACCCTCAAGCCATAAATTCAAATTTCATGAGAATAAACACTAGTCCGCGGGGAATAAACATGCAGAACATATAGGATGTACATTTTTAAGTGTTGAGAAAGTAATATGTAAACCCGACTTCAAACTTAACGCCGGAATATGAAAGAGAGCTGGTAATTATTCGTATTTCTTTTAAGGTTATTATATTTTAAAGCAGATTTTCAGTGATTATTTTGATACAATTGTATCGATTATAAAAACATAGCTTTGTTTAGCTTTGGTCTTCATTGTGATTGAGTGCCTTAAGAAAGCTTTTGCTACAATAATGAAGCTACAGGGTCATGCTTTTAATTGGCCTTTAATTTAATTAGACGGGTAATAAACGATCTATTCAATTGCACCAAATTAACCAAAAAATTACACATTTATGAAGAGTAATTAAGAAGAGAAGGCAGTGAAAATCGCTAAACAATAGTTTTAAACTATGTTTAAATATAACTAAACCAAAAGTTTCCAAGCATCCATATAGTCAGAAGTTAAATACTGTTTATTTAAAATTAATCCGACTTTAATATCTGATTAAACTTACATTTCATTTGTACAAAATTTATAACGATCTCATATCCATATGTCAATGATTCGGACACTTCTTGAGTCATAAAGCTTACCTGTAGAGAGAAAAGAAGAATTTTTAATGTTTATACGTCCTATCGAAGGGAGATTTGAACTAGATTACATTCTGATATGAAATTATATATGCCAACAAATATAATTATGTAAGCAATTAGCAAATATTTAAGCTCAAATCTACTTTTATTACTATCATTAATTAATTACTAAATAAACAACTGCACACTAACGTCTATAAATACATACGTACGTTTATATATCATAGTATATTATAATATAAAAAAAGTGAAAAAATCAAACACAAGCTTCAACTATTTTCGTAGTTGTGTCTTTAACTGCACATTCGTTTCATGTTTACCTTTTTTTTTATTTTTTGTTCTAGAACCACAACTACAAGAATAAAATGTGTTCAAACTAGAAACAAATACAAAACGATTGGCAGAGATCAATCACCCTTATTGGCCATAAAGCAACAACAACAACAACTGTTATTTCCTTTTTTTAACTTTTATTTTCTTGCTCACAACTTCAACCTACAGTTGTCATTGCCGAAGCAGACAAGAAGAGCACCTCACTACCCATATATGTATATATGTAAGTATCTACATATGTTTATAGTATATATGATATTTTACATTAGCCCATTCAGTTGACAGAAAAGAACTAACTGCTCGTTGGGCAATAAAAAGAGAGACACGGTTGACTCTGCAGCCACGTGCCACTCAATTACGATGATAAAAGTTCTTTTGTTGTGAGCTGGCTTTCCGCTTATTATACTCTCGCAACATGTTGCTACAGAGTATATTAGTTCTATTCACCTAACGGTTGTTTGTAACCGTTAAGATTTTAATATAAATATAACTGACACGAAGCAAAATGTAGCAATGAAAGTACATGAGTCTATGACCAGTAATATAAGTTAATAAGATACCAAATATGATTGCAATCAATTGACGATTTCGTCGGATAATGAGTGTTGAATTCTACCGCAACATTTTTTTATATAAAGTTATGCCAGCACCTGAAAGCATATCCCCGCCTCTGATCATTGCACATTGCGAGAGTATAAAATGTTCGGTTACACGCGAACTTGGCCTTTCTTACGTGTTTTTTTTTTGTTTTTTTTTTTTTTTTTTTGGAACGCCCTTCTGGTCATCATTCAGCGTTCTACCTGTAGATGGGTAATTAATTTGCGTAAACACGCTCGTGGCATGAAATTTGTTTACAGCTTTATTGTCGGCCTGTTTGAAAGCTTACAACAAACACTATCATTAATTTAGCGAGCTTGAAATGCTTTATTACTATATATATATATGCATACGTAAATTTGAAGAGAATGGGAGTCAATGGGAATTAGCCAATTGCCTATATAATGATTATTACTGAATAACGGTAACTTTTTTTTATCAATTAAAAGTGGTTGGAATTAGTAGAATTATATCAATTAGTGAGCTTGTTGTTCATTCATTAATATGTATATTATATAACATATATGTATAGTATAAATAAAGGACCGATTATTCAATTAGGAAAGGGAGTAGAATAATCAATATTCCATGCCTTTCTATATATTAGATATAAACTCTAAATCGACCTAGTATACTAAAGTTTGAACAAAATAATTGCCTATAAATGCGATATGTTGCTGACTATATTACAATGCTTCGCAGAGATATAGCAAGTCTAGATGAGGGTGCTAAGGAATCGAAATACTCATTTTCGACAAAAATGCAGTATGCGCATCAAACGAAAAGTATTTGGAAAATATTCAGTTGATATATATTTTACAAGGGAGTGCTCAGCTTACGAAAAAAAAACAAACGTAAGCTGAAACTATTACGAAACGTGTGCTGAACAAAAGATGTTGGAAAAAGACTTCCGGAGAGTCATCTTATGCGTAAAAATAGACGAAATCGGATTATAACTTTTCATGCCACCAGATACCCAATATTAGGGCCTCAATGCCTCTATCTGACTTTTTATCGAAAATATCGGGAAATCTGTAAGATATTGTAATAAATTGGAAGATTATCTTTCCATGATAATAGCGTGCACTTATATCAAAAATGGGGAAAATCTAATAAGTACTTCCCCTAGCCTTCATATACCTAATATACAGATTTTCAACTTATCCCTTTCTTACTTGTATATCCTATTTTTTCAGTTTTATTACTCCTAATACTCCACTTTTACTCCGCATACGCTACCAATGAAATATATGTACGCTTAAGTTCATGCATTAATTCATGAATAGGAAAAAAAATTTTATATTTTTATTTGGATGAATTCCGCATTATCCGGTTCAGTATTATAAAAGCGCTCTAATTATCTGCTGAAATTTAAATGAGCTCTAGTTTTGAACAATTTCTTCATATAACGGTTAAAAGAAATCAATAGCAAAAGAAAACACAAACAATGGTGAATTTTATTATTATAACAAAAGTTTAAGAAGCGTTTGGGTAATCCAATAATACTGGTAGCTAGGTGCTGTTGGCGCCAATATAACAGTAACTTAACTACACTTTTCGTTTTGTGTTTGTTAAAATTTGTGTGTGTTCAATGAATGATTTAAATATTTCTATAATAGACGAGAATGTTAAAATAGAGGAAAGTAGAAGAAGGAACTCCACCAAAGTATTATTCAAACCCGCAAATAGCCTCGCTTAAGGTTTAGCTGTGTTCACATTGTCTGAAAGTAATATAACTTTTAGTGAAGCCGAAAAAGCTTTATCAATGCAAAGTCTAACCCATTTTTCCAAGCAAAAAAAGTTTGCATATATTACTTATAAATAATTCAGTCGAACTATGTTTTTCTTTCAATCTTTTTTTTTTTTAATTATTTAATGTTCTTCATATAATCAACATTCGATTAACTTACATCACTGGCTACAAATTGTCTGCTTTATCACATATCTAATTATCTCAAGGGCATATCATTGCAAGTTTTATCGACAATAAATCAGAAAAATCAAGCAAAATTGTATGGAAAAGCATTAAAGTGTTCAAATAGCAAAAAGTAAATAATACAAGCTCGCGATAAATCATATATTTGACACAGTTTCTTCACATGTAGTGTTAATATGTCGTTTTGTTGATTAGATAAGCCCACCGAATGACGGCCATGTCGAGTCAATGACTAGCAAATGCCGGTTTGTATTGACAGCGGTTCTGGTTACGTCATTTCAACATTTTTAGGTGCGTTTTAAATGTCTTTTGTTACTATGCCGCGTGAGGTTGATTTTGATTGAAGTTTGTTTGGTTTTTTTTTTTTACTGATTTTGTTATTATCTGCAAAAGAAATCATTATTTATTATTTGCAAAAGAATATTCTGAACGGATTTGTTGGCAAACTGTGATAAAAACATGAACATGTGCGTGCCTTGCAATTGATATATCAATATTAGGGTGGTTATAAACTGGTTAGAGAAATTTTTGAGAACTGAAGTGCTTATGGAGACTTATCACTATGTTCACAAATTTTATTTTAAGTCAAGGACTACTTTCGTGGCATTTCCTTGCACCATTTTGATCCAACGTTCAAATTAAGAAGAAGACTAGAAAAAACCTATGTAATCATGTTATATATTGTAAACTTCAACACTCAAAACAAACAAACTGTGGACTCATTACACTAACACTACTATTATTAAGAACCACCCTAATATGTGTCTGTATTTTTATACTGAAATATTATGTCACTGATGAGCAGATAAAATGTACTACAAATGTCATTGATAAACAAACAATTGGCAAACATTTGAGTAAATAAAAACATTTAAGACCATTAGTTTTGGGAGTGAAGACTCATATAAACATGTGTATGTAAACATTCACCTTATTTTCTAACATTTTATATTCGATTATTGCAGTTATCAGTTACCGTTGCATAATCTAGAACTTACTTCAAGTTCATGAAAACTATTGGGTTGTTCGGAAAGTCATTTCGTTTTTTCCCGCCAGAGGACTTAATTACGTTTTTTCGAAACTAACTTCACACTTAAGCCCCATAACCATTATATGTCATGAGAGCTGATATTGCAAGGCTTGTGTGTGAAAAAGTTCTATTAATTCTACCCAGTAGTTTTTGGTTGGTGCCTTTTTAAATATGGAGAGCAATAAGCAGCATTTTCGTCATATTTTACTTTTTAACTTCAGAAAAGGTAAAAATGCTGTCCAAGCGAGAAAAAAATTGACGGATGTGTATGGAGAAGGCGTGTTAACAGTACGCCAGTGCCAGAACTGGTTTGCAAAATTTCGATCCGGCAATTTTGATGTCGAAGATGCACCACGGTCTGGAAGGCCGGTCGAAGCTGACAAAGATGCGATAAAGGCATTAGTTGATGCAAATCGGCGAATCACCACACGAGAGATCGGTGAGAGGTTAAATTTGTCGAATTCAACTGTTTATGGCCATTTGAAATAAAATATTTATTCATTATACGAAAACTGTCTTTCATGTTCCGCAAAAAAAACGAAATGACTTTCCGAACAACCCAATAAATAGAGAGTTAAAAAAATTTTGTTTTAAAGCTTTCTGCGTTTAATACTTAATCAAATTGAGCTTTTGACACTCTAGTTTTGTAAAAAACCCTCAGAAATTAGAAAAATTTAACTTTAACAATTCTTCAGTATATTATATACTAGAAGTATTTTTTCTTCGACTAAAAAATGTATATGTTACTTTTTTTTCAAGAAAAGATGGCAACAACGGGGTTTTAAATTATTTACCGTTCTTTGATAAAATAAAAAGTTAACCAGCCGGTAGAAAGATCCGTTAAAGCTCTTTTTTAATAAAAGCTTAAACTACAGTTAGCTTACCAAATCATTCGAAAAATTTTCGGCGATTTTTTTTAAATGCGTCGAGAGAAATCGAACCAACACAGATTTGGATCCATATCACGAAATTGACAATATTTTCAAAGCTTCAGAAAAGCTGTTTTTTTTATCAAAAAGCTACTTTCATATTATTTTCCTATTCTCCACCACGCAGTTTCACTTACATAATTAACATTTACTTCCATCCGAAATGTCCCTTCTTACTTAAATGGCCATACTTTCGACAGTAAACTCAAAATATGTATGTAGCAATATTATAAAATGCTGATTGGTGTCAGCATTGAGCAAAAAATTAAATGTTTTTCGCCAACTTTTGAGCAGCACCCAAACAGTAACAAATTTTTTAAATTCCTCAGCCTGCGCTTGCCATACCCAGGATTATTTTAATGCTTTATGAGTTGCTGAAATTTCATATTTGTTGCACGTCGAGTATCACAGCTTGGCCGTGTCTCCAATTTCACACAAAATACCTTCGCGTTTTCGTTGGCACAAAGTCCGAATTATGTAATCATTACAGTAGTAAGGGCTAAAGTTCGTAGTGCTTCCACTGATTTCGCGTAAATGCGCTAAGCTGATTTTCTGGCGACTTGCTACACGTTGTTGCGCCTTAAATTACATGTTCAATATGTTGCCATACTGTTAGCTCGCTTTTGGTATTTTCTTCTGTATAAAATGAAATGAACAAAACAAATTGATTTGTTCGCAAACAATTTTAAGCGCTCTCAGTTCGAATTTCGTGGCATCAAATTACATTGCTCAGAGTTCATGACAAGCAACAACAAAGCAAAGACGACAAAAATGTGGCACTTAACACAAATTCCTAACCTAAAAAATTTTTCAAGCACGCCGAAGAGGGAAGTGTGCCTTTCGCACCAACACTAACTGTCGTACAAAAAACAACAAATATTTGTTGTTGTTATGCGCAACGCGGCAATATTTCTGACTGACTGCGTCAGTGTTCGCCACTTAATTTTCGCTTTGGCTGACTTTGAAATCTAAGTTTGCTCATTAGTTACCCGTCGAAGTGGCGTTCCGGGAAGCCAAATTTGTTAAAAACAAGTCAAGAGCAAAAATAAAAAGAATGAAAAATACAGGATAAAGTGTCAACGTTGAAAATGATGCGAAAGGGCGTTACTCCTCACCATAATCCGATTCGGAGATATCTTCGAGACGAGACAAGGGTGTAGGTATATGCAGGCTGGCTGCACGCTGATGTCGCTTGTAAATAATTTCGCATATTTATCTCTGTGTTTGTATGTATATATGTTTCAAGGGCGGTGTGTGTGGTTAGGCTTGTTGTCGCTACAACTTTCGTTGACCCAAAAGCTTCGTGCTTTCGGTCTACTATTTGTTTAAAATTTTAACATTGTTGGATATTGGCCAATGTGGATAGTACAGAGAGGTAAAAAGTTTGAGTTGCTTGACAGCTGACAGTGACATAAAAGGTTGAGACCATTAAAAGTTTTCACAGTCCCAACCAACAATAATATCGAAATAATTTTAATTAGTTTTAATGAATAGTATCGATAGTTTTAATTCAAAAAATAAGGCATAATAACTAAGGCATAGTAGTTTATTAACAATTTTCATTCGGTAGGGATAAAAGCTTACTAAATAATATATACACTAATGAAAATAATCGATGATGGGAAAAATAATCGAAATCTTCGATAGTGCCAACACTAATTTGTCTGCTTGTATACAGCGTATGCTAATTAATGAAAGCAAAGCATGGAACTACCTTTACCTTTGTTTTAGCCTAGCTCATTTACATAAAAATAGCTGGCTTCAATTAATTTTTTATTAAAAATAAATTTGTAATGTGTTTAACACAACCTAACCTACCCCAAGCCTAACCTACCATAAGCCATTTCAAATACTTTCCCTCTTACCTGTAATCCCCTATCTCTATCGCCTTTTATTAAGTTCTCTTATTCGAAAACATGCTTTGCAAACTATGCTAATATATCATATATATTGTATAATTTATAGTTTTCATTAGCTATCTTAACAGCTATAAGTCGATAATACTTTATTATGTGTTTAATTTAGTTTAAGGTTAGGTTGGATTACTGAGACTGCCTACTCATAAAGAGATCCCACATGGACAAGTTTGCTGAAGCGTTTTATTTCGTTTTCAGCTAGTTCACCTGGTTGGTTGAAGGAGTGAGGGTCATGATTTTTAAAGTGGAATAGTCTGAAAGAACAACCTACCCTTAATGCCAAAGAGTTCACTAGACCGCTTGCCAAACCTACGCCAAAACCTACGCCATAGCACTCGAAAATTATAGGAATCAAACAAGATAATTACTTCTGTGGGGTTTAACCTATTTAAACTCGAAATTTTTTTGCAATGTAAAACTTGGATCTCGTTGGGTTCTTATATCGTTTTTGTTTTTGTGTTTTAAAAGAGGCGTGGCAACTACGATCCAAATTTAAATAAAGCTCTGGAAGTATTTGTGCCAGAGTTCTGGAATTCGATACAGATATATATGAAATTATGCTCAAACTTCTGATGTCAAATGGGTTTATTTAACTATGTGGATTCTTTATATGGCATATTTCTGGAAGTATAATCATTAAAACTTAATGCTTTTTCTTCTACTTGTCATGACAGTGAATGACGAGCGACGAGAAATTAAGCAGCCTAAACTCTAAATAATTAAAATACGAAAAATTAAAAAAAAATACATTTTTAAATTCAGAAAGCACACACTAAGTGACAGCCAAGACCCATTTCTATAAGTAAGCACTTTACCAGATTAGAATTATATCTTCGAATAGTTTTTAAAAAATATTTAATGAATTTGAATTTTGAATTGAATGAAATTTTTGAATTGAATTGAAATTGAATGAATTATTTGAATGAATCATTTACATGTTTATACGAATGTGTATACAATATTACATACATGTATGTATATATGTATATAATAACAATAACTGAAAATTACTAACATTTCTGCTACACTTACATATAAGCATTTGCAAAGATCTACTTTGATAAAACGAGAATTTCATTTACTCTACTTCAGCTAACAACAGTGAATCGTCGTCGCTGAGACAGACGTACAATATGTGCGAGTATGTATGTATCTCAGCTAAAAATACCGGCGCGTTGTTTTATTTTCCACTGTCTGTCTGTACTGTTATATACAATGTATGTGTGCACTTGTCGGCTACCGGTGAGTAGCACATTTTGTCTCGTATCTAGTGTGAACCCACTTGTGCGAGCACAAATTAAAACACAAACTCACATATATACATATGTACATCGATGCTTATGAGTAGACGATTAGGTGCGTTTGTAATTGCAAATATTTGCGTATGAATGAAAAATAAGGTGTAAACGTGTGCATGCCTACCCATACCTGTACATATGTATATATGTATGTTTATAAGTCTGGATATATGTATGTAATGTAGGTATGTATATGGAGCTAGCAGCCCTAAATGGTGATTAAGTGGAATTAATAATTGGCGCAACACTAGTGCTGCAAGTTCTATTTTTACCTTTTTTACTTCGCAAATGTTCGTAGGTGTATGTGTGTGTGTGTGTGTGTTGTGTGGGTATACGCTTGTGCTACAACAAGCTAGTTACTTAAAGTGCAGAGCCAAGCACGCTGGCGTAATCAACATACGCCAGCTGATAAGATTTATCTTTGGCCAAGCAATTTTCTATACATAAAATTTTTTATATACATATTTTTCTTGGTTGTTTTCTTTTTTATGGAATAGCGTTGAGTTGCTTTAATTACTCATAAAATTAATTGCAGATGGTTGAAAGATGTCGTTAACTTATGACTTCACTTTTCTATGTGATTTTATTTCGATGTGTCTGCATAGATATTTGGCTAAATTTGTTAGGTAGGCAGCTATAAATAAATTTTGACAAAATGTTAAAAAATTTTTTGTTAAAAATATGGAAAATTTCTTTGAAAAGAAATAAAAAAAAAAAAAATTAAAACAAAAATATTGAACATTTTTTAAACAAATATTGAAAAAATGTTTTTAAAAAAATTTCGAAATTTTTTTTTAGCTATCTGCATATGCTTGTATGCTTTCCAAAACTCACGCTGCGAAGCCTCTATATGTATCGCTGCAATTTCCATTTTTCTATTGTAAAAATATTTGTCCCATAAGAGGTGGGTATATTTATCTAGAGTCAACTCAAATGTTATTACTTATGCAAATATGTGAAATGTCAGCGCGGAGCTGACCCACCAAGCGCAACCAAATATGGCGGAACATGAAGATCTGTTGATTTAAATTATATAATTATTTGTCGTTCCTTTTTTATGTGTTTGCATACATAAGTACATACAAATATATAATATAGAGAGATGGAATAAACAAATTGCTGCAGGCAAAGGACAAAGTTACTCAGCGACAAATAAGTAAAGGCGTTGTTCAAGTGGAAATGGGTTGTTTGGAAAAGTCGTTTAAAAAAGGCAATACTGCATTTGTTTGGCTTAATAATTCATGAATTTAAAATTACATTTGCAGTTTTTGCCTTTTCTTTTATTGTCATTCAACACTGTCAATTAAACTCTTTGGCATTTCAACTTTCTACTTAATAGAGGTCTATAATATCGGAATACATACGAGTATTATAAATATTATGCGTAAATATAAAACATGTGTCGATTGTATCTATCAAACGCAGTATTTAAATAAATATCAGCATTTTCTTAAGAAAACTTGAAATAAAGTAAAATAAACTAAAATAAAACAAAGATTAATAGGGATCAAAATTAATGATTAATAAATATTAACAAATAAAACGCATAATTTAGAAATAAGCTCAATTTGGGCAAAATCGAACATTGAATACTCTCGAAATATATAAAAATTAAAGGAATGTAAAACATTTGGAAGTATCTGCAAAACTTTACTTAAGGAAATATTGCCTCGGAAATTAATATTCGATACTAGGCGAAATTGTAGACCGATTGAGACCCGCTCCCACGATAGTTGGGTCTATGAATATAGAATAGGACTAGAAGGCAGTTCTCAAAAATTTTTAAGGAATGTTTTCCAGCGCTACAACAACAAACCAGCATTGACTCTACTTTTGATTTGAAATCGCCATATTTGCTATATCACTCTATACCATATATATATCGGCATGTATGAACCGATTTCGTCTATGTGTTCGGCACCAAATAATATAATAACACGCTAAGCATTCTGACTTCATTTTAATGATAAAACTACCATACTGACTGATACATAAATATAAAAATAGCAAAGCGGCAAGAAGCTTTATATACAGTATAAGGAAGCTAGGGCAAGTTATAGACCGATATCGATATCATTAGACTTGATATTTTAAGGCCAGGTGAAGACATATATCAATTTCAAATGTTTATGGAGGAGAATTGCCTTAAATTTTTTATAAGCGCTAAGTGCTACTTCACACAGATGGCGAAGGTGGCTAAAAGCTTTGAGATTTGACGTTTGGTTGAGATATTTACAATAATTTACATTGAACTACATAATTCATGCCGTTAATTTCGATATATCTTCGCAATATGTTCAACGTTAATAAATTAGTATAATTTATGTTACAATTTAAATAATTTTGAAATAAAAAAAATTTTTTTGGAGTTTTTTGAATCACTTGAATTGCAAGTACAATATTTTTCTAAAAAATTTAAAATACATAAATTTCAAAAATCATATTTAAAATGATGCAAATTACAATATATTAAATAACTGCTTTACAGGGAATTCATAACTTTTTAAAGATTGCTATAAATATTTATTGCTATATGTTAACGATTACCGCAATAAAATATAGACTCGTAATAAATTTTCTACATTTATATTTGTAGATGTTTCCACCTTATACTAATATACTCCCTACCCATAATGGGGACATTTAAATGCACCTAACGTTTTCTATGCGCAAACTTCGAGCTGTCATTTGCTATAAATTTTTAATTTTCAATTTCGCCGGAAAAGTTTTTGTGACACAAAAGTAAGTGTGTGCATACTTATATATGTATATGGACATACATATGTGTCATAGTTGTAAACAGTGGCCACGCTGTAACACATTTGCTATTTCCGCCACTTTTGTCACATATTTCGCAGAAAAGTTTTCGCCTTCCGAGTAGGAATAAAATCAAATTTTCGTCACTACACAAATGTTTGTTTATATTTACATATACAATGTCTTATTCTTACGTATGTCTTACAAGACTTACAAAGTCTTTATAGTATTTGCTTTCGCCATGTTTGTGCAGAAAATTGTCGACGCACGGGGCGTATGAGTAACAGGCCGAATATTGCTTCCAGCAATTGCACTCAGTGGACATATCAGGATCATTAAATTTTGAACGCCGCAAATGCACAGCAGCAGCAAAAGCAACAGCGAAAATGAGCAAGCTGTGACAAATTAAAATACACAAAGCGTTTACTTTGTCTGCTGGAAATAGACGTCACGGGGGGTTATTATTTGTACTTTTTACTTTTTTGTTAATTGTTGCCAGCAAAATTGTTATTTTTATTATTGCCTACTTAATTTACACTCTAGGATCTGGTGAAATATTGCTCCATAAAGAACCAACTGAGTCAAGAATACTATAATCTGCTTGTTGAAAAACTATTAAGAAGCAACTTCGAAATTCACAAATCAATAGAAACTGAGAAAAAAGTTGAATGGCATATAAAATATAAGAATACTCCTATTCAGTAAATCAGTACGGTCTTCTAAGTACTGACTACGTTTATGGCATGAAATTTATCATGATATTACGCTGAAAAAGCCAGTTATTTGGCCGATATATATTTAGTGAGCAATTGTATTATAAAATCAATTAATGGGTGTATAATAATTACAAGGAAATGAGATGATTTGAAATTAAATAGCCCACCCATAAAAATCTATTCGCAGAGAACTTAATTTGTAACTATATTTTTGTGACTTTATTCGCAAATATATAGAGAATATTTTATTAGAACCCTCTTTTCATTTTGAAACCGTAAGTAACAGAATATGAAATTAGCACCTCTTGAAGCCGTGAAATATCAGCATATTTTGATTGACCAGAGCTCAGGTGTGTATGGGATAAGCTTTAAGAGAAGAGCTTATTAAATTTGTTGACTTAGAACTACTATGTCGATTGCTAAAGATTTTAAGATTTTATAAGAAAAAGTCTAACTGCAAAAATACGCTCCGAGATTTGGAATATACCGCCATGGTTAAACGGCTTCAAAAAGAAAAAGAACTTTTAAGACCATTCAGGTGTTGTAACATACGTATTATTTTTTTTTTTTTAAGGTTACATAAGACAATATTGAACTAAATTAAGTGAAAATCTTTTCTCAAACCACATTTTTATAAAAACCTCATATTAAATTTAAAGTATTTCGCAAAACTAAACGGGAAATAATAACTACTCAGCGAAAAACAATAATTATATGTTTATAAATATTCAAATTCAAAATTTATTTGTTTTTAGTTTGAAAAAATATTGTACAGAAAGTTGAAGTATTAAATAATTTTATTTTAATAAATAAATAAACCAAAAAGCAAATAAATGCAAAGTAGTTTAAAATCGACTAACAAATCAATATATTTAAAATTTATTTTCGATAACATCTTCAAAACATTAATTTATAACAGAAATATGCAATTTGTTTTTGTAATTCCAATTACTCAGATGAGTAAACAAATCTTGGGATAATTTTCTGCACATTTGTTCAAGCAAACATAAAACCTAACATGCCAAAAAAGACAACAAAGCTTTAAAACTAATGAAATCGCAATTGAATCAACTTATCAATTTACAAATCGCTCAACAGACAAATTGTTACGGCATTTTTTAAGCCTCACTGCAGCTTCTACACAAAAGAGTCAACTGTTATCTATCATTTAACCGTTAATTCGGTTAAGAAACACAACAAACAATTCATAAACTCCCACTTTTTATCTTTTTACTGACGATATTTCAACAACGCCGTGTGTGTATGTATGTATGTATGTATGTTTGGAATTACACATTTTTTATTTACTTAGATAATTTTCACTTGTATACAACAACAACTGTGGAAAAGTTTACTCCAAATTCGTTTACATGCCACACACATTACACACTTATTTGGGGAATGTCATTATCGTGCGACACAGATTAGCATGAATGCCGCTATATAATATAGCATATACATAAATATATATATTATATATATAATATAAGCGCTAATATATTTGTATGCAGCTGTACGCCCCAAAAATGCACTCTAAATAGTCGAAATGCCAAACGTTTTATTACTTTTCGCTCCTTTTCACTTTTCACCGCGAATGAATTTCTTAAGTAAAGCGAGGAGCATGCAAGCATGTTAATAGCTTATAATTAGCGTGTAGGACGGCATTTTCACGAACTGGCCTTGAATGTTGAGCACTTGCACTTAAAATGGTTCTACAAGTAGATGTAACGGTGAATTTGTAGGGCGTATAGGGTCATATACTGGTAAAGTGTATGTATGCTGCCTCAATGTGTGCTGCATATGTACTCTCATTGGCAAAACGATTTAAAAAACGAAATTGAAAAATAAATTAAAAAATTTTATTTTATAAAGATGTAAAAAGCTACAAAAATTTAATAAATAAATTTAAAAACAAGAAAAATTAAGGTAAAAATATTATTTTTATAAAAAATTTTTAAATATAGATAAAAGAAAAGTTAATAAAAAAATTTCAAAAAACACCACAAAAGATAAACATAAAAAATAAATTAAAAACCTGAGTCAGCAGCATTAAATTAATAACATAAAATAACAACAAAGAAAAAAAGTGTTTGCTTAAATGTTTTATTATTAATAAATATACACTTACATACATATGTACATATGTACACAGCTGACTCATAACAAGATGTCTCAGAAGAAATTTAAATATATCAAATAGACGCATCTTATTGCCCATTATAGACCTATAATCTATATGCTTATGCATATAGGTTTACTAAAATAAACAGCATACCCTAACGCTGACAAATTGTGTGCCAATAAAGTTGTCAGCTATGCAAATTAGCAACTTATCAGACTGCTTATAAATAATAATTACATTTGACATTTGCATTGCCGTTTTTTCGCTGCTTTTGCGCTGCTTTGTCTCTGCTGTCTATTCAAATAACAACAAATTGTTTACAACAAGCATGAATGTGCTACCAATTTACAGAATACATACATTTGCATACACACAAATACTTTAAGGCTACATAAATTCCCACATATGTACATATTTGCGAAAACGATGCTCCATCTTCTAAATATAAAACTACAACTCATACATTTAACAACTATTAATAAAATTTCAAGAGGTACATACATGCAGTCTTCATTGTTATACAATATGATGTCATTGATTTGTTGCTGCTTTCATATTCAATATCTGACTCAATAAGTGTTGTAAATTTGTATTACAATGAATTATTAATGGTTCGCTTGTAACTGTAATGTAATCCTTCGTCTCGCCACGTCATCATTACACTAGTTTCATTTACTCATTTCTAACAGTAATGTATTAAATCGCTCAGTGATCTCATTGTTTTTGTGTGTTTCAAGCAAATTGTATAACTGTTTACATATGAGGTTGAGTATTTCCTGTTGGGTGTTTTGAGATGCAAATTTTATGGGTTCATCACAATTTCAATGAGTTAGTAATGGATAGAAATAATAAAAATAAGGTTGGTGATTTGCCCACTTAAGTCACGTGATTTTACTATTTTAGACTACTTTCCGGAAAGGTACAACAATCAAGGGTCTGCGTTGTTAGACAGGCTACGATTAACTAGTTGGAAATGGGCCTTCGGCGCTTTGTAAGCGCATTACGGCTGCCTGAGCTTGAAAAAGTGGCGCAAAATTTAACCAGAACGACAGTATGATCCTCATAAGATGCGGACGCTGGGATCACAAGCTCTAAATTTTATACAAATGCTAAATTTAATAAAATTAGGGAACTAATAGAGTTAAAATATTGGTCACTTCATTAATGTCTCGGTATTTTAATTGAAATAAAAGTTCTTTATCTAGAAAAAGAGATCTTTTGTTGAAGTAAAATATTTGTACCTTTTGACCTCACAATTTCGAATTTAATTTTTAATGAATTATGATATAATTTTTTTTATAAGTAAGTGACTTTATATGAAATTTTAAGAAATTAAAAAAAATTTTATTTCAAATTTCAATGGCAGCTTTTTAGCCTTTTTCAAATTTAACACTAAAAGAAAGTAAAAAAATAATTGCCTAAAATTTTTAAAATTTATATTTAAATAATTTTTCTTACCAATATTTCTCGCATATCACAAATAAAGATATTTTATAATAAAAAAATTGAGCAGCATTTCATGCGAGATAAAAATTTCAAGCAGCCGCCACAATTAACACAAAAAAGGGAAATTAATTAACAGAAAAGTATATGAATTCACGTACTACATTACAACAAAGTTGTAATAGTTGTGCACTAAAGTTGTATATGTACGTGTGCTCATAAATATTTCCATTTACTGTCGTTTACGCCGGTCGATTTAAATGAGCGCAGCGAAACTCTACAGCGAAACAAAATGCAAGCAGGCAATGACGTAAGCTTTCAACCGAAGTCTGCACGTATATATATATATATATATATATGTAGGTATGTGTGTATGCCGATGTAACTCCATCAATTCAATTCCATCGATTAGTTGGCGGCTTTGTTGATAACTATGCTAATTTGATTGCAAGCGAGCATGTCAATGCAAAAGCGCGAGCGCTTTAATACATACACACATACATACATACACATGTATACGTATGTATTATGTATAATACATATATTATACATATGTATGTATGCACTTGTTTAGGTGAATGCATGCATATTTCTCAATAATTCACATAAACATACATCTGTTTGTAATTAGTTTGATACCGAAATATTTCGCGTGTAAATACATATGTTTCTTGTGAGCGCTTTTGCATGGAAGTTCGCTTATCTTATCAGCAAGCTTCATTATGTGCATTGGCGCCGTGCATTTTATGCTAATATTTATAATACATTTTCAGGCACAAAATAAAATACATATTTATTTATTTGCCACTTTTATTTACACTCAGTGGAAGTGTTTAATTCCCGGCTCATACTATTCAGATAATGTTGCACTTAAATACACATGCTATATAGGCATGTACTTATATATATGATATGATATATGTATGAGTAAATACTGTTATAAATATTGTTATTAAATATATTATTTCAGAATAAAACGGTCGCTATTAAGTTACAAGTAAATATTATAATAAAAGTTTGCTGTCCAACGGGGCGTATACGTTACCAAATTCATTCGAGTTTTTCGGAATACTTTCAACCCAAGTAAATATTACAATAACTAGTTAAAAAATATGGTTACAGCTAAGAGCTAAAATTGGTTTAAAATTATCACAGTTGTATGAGTTCAACTCAAAGTTCCACACATACTTCTACAAAAGAGATATTTTTTGGAAACATTTTCACTGTTTTGGAAAAAAGCACAACAAAATCTAATGAGTAAGGGTTTAACAAATTCGATTATACTACTTATGGTTTTTAAAGTTCATTTTTTGATTTTTGTAAAAATTTAAAATAAATTAAATTAAAATTTTAATCCTTAAATATTTTTAAATTCATTAATTGGATTTCATTGCCGAAAACAGTAAAACATTTACAAAGTATTTTTAGAAAAAAACATTTTTTTTCAGTGTATTCTATATTATTTTTCAAATTTCTTAAAAACTGTGCGAATCTTTATTTGATAAAAAAAATATAAGCACTTTTAAGGCCGTGGAAAGAGTGCATCCGCGAGTTGACGCAAAAATCGAGATATTCAGGAAATCTATTCAACTTTTAATTATTAATTCATATATGCGTATTTTTGATGCTGATGATAACAAGCAGTACAACTTTCTAAAACCAAAATGAGGCGAATAGAATGATAATCAAATAAAACTACCAAAACTCATCGCTTTTAAAACTTTATAAACGCCTACCAACATACAAATATATGTACCTCTTCATTCATCATTCCACACATACCTTACATATCTGAAATTGTTTACTTTTGATGGTACACTGCTTTACGTCACAGAATCGAGTTTTGCCTTTCAACTTTTTTCATTGTCTTTTTGCCCCTCTTTTTTGCTGTTGATTAACCTTGGCCAAGAAAATCTGGTTGACTGCTTCCATCATGAAGCTGTGGGTGTATACAGTAGTAGATGTGAGTGTGTTTGTGTGCACTGGCTTGTTTGTTAAAAACACTGTTGTTGTAACAGTTGTGTTTACCTCGCAGCAAAAATGCGAAAAATAGCAAAAACAAAACCGTTGCATGCGTCATAATTGTCACAAAAATTGTGATGGAAATAGGTAAATATTTGCGCAACTGAACTTACTTGTACCATGCATCATACGGCGCATATTTTCAGCGTATATGGACATGTGGGAGTGTGTTTAGGTTTCCAAATAATATGAAAAACACTGTGCAACAGAATTTCATATTTAAAAAAAAAATTGTACATTTGAAAAATTTAGTTTTTGTTCCATTTTTGCATTACCGTAATTTTTTGGAATCTTATAAAAATACATAGTTGTCAAATGATCTGTAGGATTTTTCATTGTTTTTAAAGTTTTCCAAAAAAAAAAATTTAATTAAATAAATAAATGAATTACTTAAAAAATAAAGAGAGTTTCACAGAACTAGAAAAAATAATGAAAACGTTGAACATTTTTAGTATGAAATGAAAAATTACAATGCCAAAGCCATATACATAGGACATTAACGACACTAATGAAAATTTTTCGTTGCACTATTAACCCTATGCGTACATTTTTTTAACTTTTAATGATATCTTTTGGTGAATCAGTGTAAAAACATTTCAATTTAAATTTTGGATACAATTTTGTAACATTTTTTTTTTGTAAAATATTATCTTAAATTAATTAATTGAATTTCAGGAATTATTCTTTAATTTTCGTTATCTGAGAAAATAATTTTATTCAAATGTAATTTATTTATTAAAAAAGAAGTAGCTTTAAAAATTAGATAAATACTAAAAACATATTGAGTGAAATTATTAAGTTTTATTAAACCCAACTCCAATACAATCATATAAGGTTCATGGGGTAGGCTAGAAAATTAATATTGATTTTTGTTGTTGTTGTGCTCTATAAATAACAGATTCTCTTGCAAGTATATACGCACACAAAACTCTTTCTAATGCCGAAAATAAATGCTTCAAATAAAAAGCACAAACTTCACATCCTTAAATGAAACTCTTTTCATGATTGCCATTTTTAGCCGTTATTCATACAACAAAAACAACAAAAATTTATAAATGCGCTCACAAATGTACAAAACAGCTTTAAACCTTTGTTGCCTTTTTATGCTTTCATCTCTTGCATATTTTTATAAATAACAAAAGTGCTGCTTCTAGCAACTAAATATAAACGAAATGAAAACGCTTGTGAATATACATCAATGCATACAAACGCAAATACATAGCCATGTATCCAAGTTACAGCAGACATCATCGGCATAAACAAACAACTGACCTCGCCACAGCGATGAAGAGTGTACCAGGTAACTGTGCATTAATGCGAACATACAGACACACATATATATATAATATATATATTTTCCTATAATATATAAATAACTACATACATGCTTGAGAGTCTTTTCGTGCTGCTTTTGCATGTTTTGGAGATATTTTTGGAGCTTGCAACCAAACTCATTCAGCCAGCTAAAATATGAGCTGCCATTTACCGTTACGCAAGTCTAACATATTTGCCATTGATATCGGTGCCAGCGTACATCCCTGCACAAAGCGAAAATTTATATACTTTAGCTGTGAGCGACACATGTATGTGCGTGTGCGGGATGTTCTCACCCACCTACCCGAGCGCCTACACTTTCGCACTGTTTGTCCGGGGGCAACAGCACCGAAGGTCGTTTAGATTAGAATGCATATTACCGTTTTGCCACACTTAAGTCATTGAAATCGATTTTCCGGCTATAAAATGTGCACCCAAAAGCCACACACACCTAGTCAACTCAACTCAGTTGATCAATTACCGTTACGCCGCCCTATGTTTGCGTTGATCGTCGCGTGTTGTTTGAAAAATTGCGAAATTTATTGCATTTTTTGCCAGAGACTTGGTGGTTAGTTGATAAGGCTTCATTTTGTGTTCTAAGCCAAACAAGCCAAATGGAGGTTCCCCAAGTGGGAACTTGTACGGGGGAACATGTGCCAGATGATTGACCATAGATATGAAAACAAATGTGAGTGTGTATAACTTACTGATATATATGTATAATATATGCGCTTGTTTGCATGGAGATACAGTTAAAATGTTAATTAAAGCGCTGACGATGAGAGATAAAATTGTTAGCAATTTTTTATTTTTTTTGAACACAAATAATTTGAGTCAATCATAATCCCCGCCGTAAATTGTAGGAAAAGCTTTCTAAATCTCAAGTTCTTTCAAGTGCATACTAACTTTTCAAAAATATGACTCAATTACAGTTAATCACTTTATCCCAGAGCTACTTGAGGGGAAATTGTTAGAATTGGAGAAACTTGTAAGGCAACAAATGGCAAAGACGGACAGCTATTTTGTATTAATAACGATATAATGGTGATTATATTGTTGAATTACTACTGCTACTGGTGAAAGTTCTTAAAAGAAATATTCACATACGATCCCAAAAAAATTCTAAACTCCAAAAAATATTCCCCACCAACCGCGATAATCTGAAATATTGCGCAAAATGTGATTCCAAATGTAACTGCAGGATATACGCAGTAATTTTAACTCAAATCAAAATTCCAAAAGATGTGTTAATATTTTGAAAAATGCCCTACACATGGAAATACCACCAACATATCTATCGATTAGACGAATTTCGATATTCCCAACAGGAACCAAATTTCAAAAAAGTAATACTAATGGTTTCCCCAACTAATTAGATCAAACGAACACTCATTTAGTGTCGGTGTTAAGGCTTATATCTGCTTTTATATCCTGATTTATCGGGATTCATTTCAGATAAATTCATCGGACTCTTTCATCTCAAATAATTCTTAAGCTTTGGCTTCGGCTTTACATTCGGCTGCTTTCAACAAGCAGCAATTAAGTTGTGGATATATAAAACTTTGCACAAATAGGGCTTTCAAAGTTATCCACCTCACGTCTAAAAATTGTCGAAATCGTACTATAACTTTTCAAGTGCCCATATACCGAATATGTCGACCTCAGTGCCTATGACTGACTTTTTACCGAAAATATCTGTCAAACTGTGAGATATATTATTGAAATTCAAGGGGAATTATTTCCTGATGATAATGTGCCCTTGTGTCAAGAATAGCGCAATATTGGGTAAGATTGTGTCATTACTATCTGTGAGGTATCTTAATCAAATTCAGAGAGCTTCTTTTACTGGAAACAATGTGTTCCTATTTAATATAAAGTCTTGGCCTGAACCTGAAAATAGTTCATTGTCTTTGTCTTTGAGCCTCACAAATTGCGGCAGTATAAAATGTTCGGTTACACTCGAACTCAGCCTTTCCCTACGTGTTCATATATCAATTCATTTAATACGGTCATTGTCATAAGTATGAAGATAAGGTAATACATTTTTAAACGCTTAGCTACTCAATTAAACTGCATAAATCAAAATAACTTCTTCGACTATCGATATACACAATCGATATATACACATGAGAAACGATTATATAGTGAATTATTAGAAAGAAATATGTATACAATTTAGAAATGTAAGTTCAAAAAAGTTTAATTTTCAAAATGGAAAAGTGCAAAATATGATTGCAGACAGTTTTTTCATACACTACTCGATTTGATAACAAGCATCTCAACCTAAATACTACAAAAATACAAAAGCATAACAAACACTTGCAACGTGTGCGTGCGCTAATTGCGAAGAGTGTAGCTTCGGCGCATGGAGCGCTAATTACGCGGCAAAGCATAAAGCAAAAGAAATGCAAACAACAACAAGTAAATGAATGGAATGAAACGTATTTTCAGTTAATTAAAACGAATTGAGGCGAAGCGAATTGAATGCGCCACCTAACTAATGCTTGTTGTTGTTACTCTTGTTGTTGTCGCTGTTGTAGTTGATAATGGCACAGCGAGCACTATTGCCAACGAGGTGTCAGTGTCAAAGCCACTGTCAATTAGATTTTCACTCAAAGCGCCATCAACAACATCATCGGCAAGTCAATGGTTGCATTTCGTCGTGGCCAAGTGAAAGTGGCCAAGGGTTCACATTCGCAACAACAAACATACACACGAACACAACCGTTAGTAAATATGTATGTGTATATGTATGTGAGTCAACAAAGTAATTGTTTGTATTTAGGCAGGTAATGCTGTAATTTATATTGTCATCATTGCTGATTATCAGTACAGCTAGGCGAGCAATCGGCGAGCAATCGGCGCGCAATCGACGAGGCGGAAGTCACTCGGCAGCTTTTGTGCATTAATTCTGTTTTCAACTCATTATATTTGAGAAAGACACTCGCGTACACGCGTTGTTTACTGTTTTATAATAATAACAACAACAACAGCAACGCGAATAAATGTGTAGCACGCAGCAATTGTCCAAAATGAGAGGATTGAATTAATGATTTAGCTGAATGTGCGGAGTGTGAATTTTCGTTGCGAAACGAAATCTGAAAATTTAGCCATAAATCACTTTAATGAAGGTCGCGCAAAGGCAATCACTTGAGGCGCAAAATAGCAGTGGTAGCAGTAGAGTGACGAAATAAGCGGCAGAAGTGTATACTCTATATATGTATATTCTTTCTAGGTTGAAAATTTTAATTGTGCGTACATATGTATATGGCATAAAAGCGAATCAATTTTAGTTAAAGCGTTATAGTTGTGTACTCAGTTAAGTAAAATATGTGGAAATGAAGTACTTTGCATTTTTGAAATATATTCAAACTGTTGGCTGTTAGTTTATTATATAGTACAGTAGTATATAGAGTCGACTTCAAATAACCAGTGTTGTTCCAAATAATATCCGAATTGGTAGAAATCACAACACAAATTTTTTACTCAAAGTACAATACTAAATTTCTAAAAGTAAAGGTTTTTCTAAAAATATTTATCTTTTATAGAAAGTGTTAAGCAAAAATTTAATTTAATTCATTAATAATATATGAAGTTTCATTGTGCTCAAAGTATGCAGTAAGACTTAAAGTATTCATAGTTCATTCAATATACTCAGTGTTGTATCAACAAAATAACTAATGTTCAAAGTTCATTGGAGGCAATCAATGATGAGGTGCATTACTCGGAGTGGACTCAGCGTACCAATTCCAATTTTCAGTCAATAGAACGAAAATTAGGGATACAGCAGCAGATACAGCTTGAAGAACTATTCCAATTACACTGAAATGCCAGCTTATGAATAAGTATATGTTTATTTATATAATATATATAACGTAATAAATATTTGATAGTTATGAACGTATAATATTGTAAAATACACGACAAAGTTGTGATCATACAAGTTAGAACCACCTCTAAACATGTAATGAATTTTCTGAGAAATTTTTCGTATGGCAGAAATACAATACAGGCTTTCGATGGGTGACCGCTACAAGAAAAAATAATTTGTTTTCGAAGTCGACTGGAAGGTGGAATCAAATCCCTGCTCAACGGTAGTATCATTACTAGAGTAGAGAGTCAGACTAAAAAACAGAAATCGATTGAGAGTTCCCACTGAAGTTTTTTTTTAATCAAAAAATCAAAAAGTATACCCAGAAAGAACTGAAGATTAGAAGAATATTAGACCTGCCACAGCATATCAATAATGTTTAAAAAAAAGACAGTTAAATTGGGTCGCCGATCGAAATTTACTACTTTTTCTTCTTCAAAATAAAGTTATCTTACTCAAAATAACTTAATCGAATCGATATTATGACAGCCGATTCTTTTGTAAATCATTCATTCAGGCGCCCTCATTACTAAACTTTGTAATTCGAAAATATAAAATTCGTGATTTATGGTGAAAAAAATCTTATTTGTAATTTAAACTTTTATTTTTTACTTTTGAGCCAAAAAAATGCAATTAATTTAAAAGGATTGATAATTATTATGCTTTAAAATAAAAACATTTTTACTAGAACACCCTATGCTCAACATGGCTTAAGTCGACTTAAGCTTTTTAACATAAAAAGATATGTTCACTTAAAGATTTAAGTTTCAAATTTTCTTTTATTTTTAATTTTTTTGTTTGTTAATTTCTTGACATAAGGGTATTAATTATTTTTTTCGATTGGAATGATTTTACAACTGAAACATGCATCATGGCTGCATCAAACAAACATTTTCAGGCACAAATACCCTCTAAAATAAAAAATGTTCCATTCAAAAACATCCACAATATCAAACTACCTTTGCATTCCGCATTCAAATCTCATACAAATTCGTGAAAAGGTTGACGAGTAAACAACAACAAAAAACTACAAAAGTCAGGTCGCTTTTAGTCAAAACCCAAACCCGAAAATACATACTCACCTAGGCAGCAAAAACAAAAAAAGAAAAAAATCCTACAGCGGAGCAAGCTGAAGAGTCATAAAATCGGGAATAAGTGCAAGCCGTTGGCGGGCTTCCTCCACAGGCAGCAACAATTTTAGCATACTATATAAAACATGCGCACACACATACACACAAACACACACATATGCAGTGCAGCAGAATGCCAATAGTATCATCAACGGCACGAATGCGACGTCGTCTGCCGTGTCGAGTGTGTCAGCTTCTTGCTTGTTGCCAAAAATAAATAAAATTCACAGTTAAATTGGCAAAGGAGCTGCGCAGCGCCTTGCATACAACAACAATATCATATATATAACACACAATACTGGCACTTGAGCGAAGGCAGCTAAGCAGATGCCTGTGTGTGTGTATATGTTTGGTGTAGTGCATATTATGTATATATGAGCATATATTTATGGAGGTGCGCGCTGGCAGGAGCAGCACGTCGTACGTCTTCACCTTGTTGTTGTTGTTGTACTTAAGCAGTGACACGCGAAATTCCGGCTGCCTGCCAGCATTTTATTTCGCCGCTTTCAAACCGTAAAAAGCAAAAATGAACAAGAAGAACAAGAAGAAGAGGCGGAAGAGGAGGAAGCGGAGGAAACAACGAACGGGCAAAACGCTTTTGCTGCTCCTGTTGCTTGCGGTGCAATGGTATTCTCATTGCTCATCGTCGCTACCATTTGACGGCTTTTGTTTTAGGCAATATTTTCGCATTTTACCTTTGGTCTCATTTTTATATTTTCTAATGTGTTTTGTTTGTGTTTGTGTTTGTGTTGTTTTTGAGAAGGCATGTCGCACTGCAAAAAAATACACACGCACACACAAAGGTGCCAGTCGGTGGTTTTATACATGAATTTGTTGCTTGCGCCTTTTTGCATTTTCATTTCACTCTTCCTTCATGAATTCATTGTTTTCATTTCACTTTTCAGCAATCGCCGGTGAACGATGGCATTCATTTATATTTTGCTTCGTACTTTTCGAAATGAAGATGAGGATGCTGCTATTTTCAAGGCTTAATCATGTAGTCTTATATTTGGATTTTTTTCTCTGAGACAGTTTGTGGGCGTTTTCGCTGATATATAATATGTGACCGAATGAAATGATACATATGCTTACTTATAAATGTTAATACATTCAATCATAATCTTTTTAGCAAATGGAATTTGCCTTTAGGTTTACTTTGTTTGAATTTTTAATGGGTATTTCGATTCTTCCAAGAAATGTTATATTTCAATGTTGACAATGTGTTGAGTGTTGCACTCGCCACTGAAAAGCCAAGAAAAGTGCAAGCATTTATTTTGTATAATTTAAGTGTAAGCACTTACCTATATTTATAAGAATTTCTCATAATGTTTAAAATATATGAAATAATCTTAAGGCTGCACTTTAAACAATTTTTTTTTAAATTTGAGTTTTAAAATAAACCATAATCTCAAATTATATTTTTAATTGGTTTTTACAACTTTTTTTTCTTAACTTTGTAACAAATTTCAATTAAATTTAAATTATTACACAGTTAAAAAAAATTTTTTGTTTTTATGATATTAACAACCTGTTTCAATAGTTTGGATTTTATATGAAAATTTACGTACCGAAGTGAAATTAATTAGATTTCTGGTGAGTAAAAAGAAATTTAAAAATTTTAATTAAAAAGTTATAAATAACCACTAGCGTTTTAGAAATATTTTTCTACTTTCTTAAAGACCAAAAGTAAAAAATTTATTTAATTTTTGTTTTTATTTAAAGATTTAAAAAAAAGTGGAGGGATTTTTATAAAATTTGGTTTTATTTAAATTTAATAATTTTAAATGAAATTTCGTTAAATGTTAAATAATTTTTATATTATTATTTATATATCATTTTTATATGTTTTTCAACATAATAGTTATTTAAAAAAATACAAAGAAAAAAGATATTTAAAAAAAAAAATTTCTTAGGTATTTGTCAAGCAATTACGAAACTTACTCAAAAAAAATGCTTTGCAATCAAGAAAAAAAGAGTTAGTTAAATTTTAGATTTTAAATTGTAAAGTTAAAAAAATTAATAGTTTGGTCTTTAAGAGTTTAAAAAGTTATAATTAAATAAAATGTTAACATATTCTTCGACATTTTTCCTTTTTTTTTTTAAATATTGGTTGAAATTCAATCGAAAGTGAATCACAGAATCTAACGGTGTATGTCAAATTAGTACATAGTGAGTAATTTCAATGAGTAACAACTCAATAAGTGGGTGGCGTTCTCATTCCGTAGTTGAGTTTTCATTGGCGAAGTGAAAAAATATATTACAGCCGGAATATTGATTCGATAATTGCTGTTGGGGTTGAGAAATATTTTTTGAAGACAATAAAATCGATAAACTAGATTAGTCGTTAGAGCTGGTGCAACTTTTGGCACAATCTATTTTCTTCATTTTAAAGTGAAATTAATTCAAATGGAGTATTTCCTTAGGTCCTGTTTTTCAAGTATTATTTTTGGAAAAAAAACACACACCTTATAAACAGTCACTTCATCAATGATCCTAAAATATAATATATCGTCTTATATTAAAAATATATTTATTTCGCAAACTATTTCAATTACTTTTGAATCTAAGTTTAGTAATGCATATAATAATATAATCGAAGTATGAGTTATGACGAGTTCTCCAGTAAAAAGGAACTAATTTATCGATTCTATATACGTGTGCGAAATTAATAAAAATGAAATTTATTTTCTTAATTCTATTCAAATATAAGAAATTAAGGCTTAAATGAATCTCAGGAAGCCAAAATTCTTAGCCTCACAAATTTCTTAACTGAGAACACTGACAACCGATATTTGATGTTCAGAATCGTGGCTTGGTTAAATTTCATGATATATTTTTATTAAACTGATAAATCGTGATTTTATGCTTTAATAATTACTTTTTAACTCTAAAATTAGTATTAGTGCGAGAGAGTGGCTTTTTTAATATTAGATGTTTCACTATTTTTTTATATGAACTGTATAACATTATATAGGGAAGAGGAAAGTAAAAACACCAAGAATTCAATCTCGTCAATTTATTTATTATTAACCTTATTTAAGCTTCTTTCGATTCTACGCTAATTAATACTAAATAAACTTTAGGATATATTATATATATCACTTCAAAGCCTTTATATGAGAGCGTAATATTCAAAAGCCTTACCTTTGGAGAATTTCTCACACAATAGTTATTTCTAGTTCTTATAATACAACATTTAATAATTAAAAAATATTTTAAAAATTAATTTTATATCAACTCCAATTTTTGTTTTTGTGCCATAATTTTGTGTCAGTGATGATCAATGACAACGTGAAAACGAGGCATTATTTACAATTTGTTTGTATACAAAAAAACGTATAATTGGAAACTGTTCTATATAAATATAAATATTTTCAGATTGTGCTTTCTTATAACATTGTTATTGTATAATTTAACTAATAACATTTAAAAGAAAGTGACATAAACACAAAATCAATTAATAATATTCTGGACCATTTTTTAAAGCTCAACACAATTTAAACACCAAGGGAATTCATAAAATAATTAGTATTCAACAATTTACAAATACGTAGTGGTTATGTTTTACGTGAAACTTTGAACACTAATTATAAAAAGTTATAAGAATTGAGAGTATATGAAAAACAGAATCATTAAAGTATTCTAATATTTATTCTTATTACTTTTTTTCTAACTATGTATGACAAGTTTCAGCATGCATATATGCATGTATATAGTATAACTTTTTATATACTTATTTAGCATAATTATTTAACTAAAACAAAGCGCTAGATTCGCTTTTAGCTCACCTTTTTTATGACAATTCCTAAACCAGCTATCAAAGCATCAGCAATGATCAGAGCAAACTTTTCTATCTAGATTTTATAACTTTTTGCTATTGTTGTTTCATTCGAATATTAATTCGTAAATAGTTTTTTTTTATAGAATATTTAATACTTTGCACTTTCCGAAACCAGATATTGTGCAGTTAAAAAATTTTGAATTCAACACCCAAACACGCGCCCGAAATTTGTTAAAGTTCCACAAAAATCAAATTTTGACAAAAAACACCGGAAATAATTTTTGTAATTATTTCTATTCAAACAACCAGTTTTACTTCCTTAGAACACTATTTACCGGAAATTTGAAATTGCTTAATTTTCACACTAAATAGACCGTAACACACAACTCTCTGGTTGGCTTCTCGATATTCGTCTGACCACGGCTATGTTGAACTGCCTACGAATCAGTTAGCGTAGTCGTCAATGGGACACATTTGTTTATTGCAAATTCATTTATTGCCAGCTTTATTTGACACGTCCAAACTAACCGAATATTAAATCGCAACTGAGCAAAATACAGCAACGGCGAAACTTAAAAAATGTGCGAGACGCTTTGGAGCACAGTGCAGCTCTGTTGAGTGCGAACAGCGGCACGCTTTGAGAGCCAACAGTGTATGCTCGTGGGTGTATGTGTGTGTGTGTGTGTGTGTGTGTATTTATGTACTTGTCTGTATTGGCGGCAAAACTTTGCCTACTGTCGTGCTTCTTGCCGTTGCTTTGCCCTTAACATTGCATTTGCTCGATTGCCTTTGCCATTTGTGTGTTCGCATTGCTGTTGTTGTTGTTGCGCGAAACTCGTTGGCGTTATGCCGGCAACGCAGCGCTGTAGCTGAGAGCATAACGCCAATGCAAATGCAAAGCTTTGAAACCGGCATAATAGCGGCGCTCTTTTGTAATTTCAGCTCTCTCTCACTCTCGGTGGAAAAAATGCCGGTAAACAGTCACATGCAAATTTGTTATGTGGGTGAGTGTGTGCGTACGCCAATGGCACATATTTACACTTACGTTTGGGCAGTCAACGAAGTTCGCAACAAATTGCAGAGAAATTGTTGTATTTCTATTATAGAATATTATTACAAAGGTATCACCTCAATATAACTTAATCTAAGAATTATTATATATTAGAGTATGTCATCTATAATAAATCTACTGCTGTTTGGTTTGAAGGTGGGCATGTTGAATGTTGCAGAACAATATCTAGCAACATTGATGCGCACAGTGTGTAGTGCCAAAAAATGTTCTTATATGTTAAATAATATATTGATTCAACTATTTGAACAAGCGTCCAGGTAAGTCCAATGACATGCTTAAGGTTTAGTTTCAAAGCAAAAGGAAGCAAATTAAGCTCTTTATTTTTTAATAAAATTTATGAACATCATCACACAGTACTCTTGGTATAAGTTCTATCCAAAATTTAACACCTTGAAACCCAAGATGGCTGAAATACGCTATTATGTGGCCAAGCTACTTCGGCAGCCGCTCCAAATGAGTTATCTGATGTGAAGACTAAAAATTTCTTTTTCGGGTAAACAGGCAACAATTGCTATATAGTCAGCCTTATAATTCCCAACAGGCTCCCCAAATGCCCAATGCCCTGTGATTATGACTTTGAACTTCTACATATATAATTCCTATTGACCTATTTAGTAAAAATTCTGTCCAACTTCTGCTTATATACATGATTATATTACATATATCTTCATTTTTTAATTTTTTACTATATGCAATTTTTTTTTTACTCCCAACAAGTTCAATCGAAATGGCTGACCCACTGTGATTTCGCGGACGTGAATAACTCGATTTTAGTACAAATTCTCTACCGATTATTTTCTCGTCGAAGTTTCTAACTCAACTAAGCTTTAGAAAACAATGAAAGTGCGAACCAAAGTGGACCATCGAGCAAAAAAAACAATTTTTAACAGTGCGACTATTGACTAGTTGCTTAACAAAATCTTTTCCGATTTGCAATTGTAAGCGTGCAAGCAATTCAAGCTCGAGTAGTACTATAACTGTGAACTGAGTGAGTGAGAGAGAACTATTCGGCCATATTTAATTCTCAGAAGAAAAATTTATATAATAATTATAGAGAGCAAAACCACTATTTAATAAAAAAAATTGTTCTGCATATTTAGAAGCCGCACACGGTAAATATTGAAACTCGAAAAGCAAAGATTTTTATGATAACAATGAAAGCGAGGACTCAAGTTAAAATTAAAATTAAATTTAAAAAAAGTTCGAAAATGCAAGAACTTTTTCTGAGATTCCTTCTGTGATATATGAATCGTCGAGATAATATGTGGTTTTTTATAAAATAAAGTTTTTTTATATCTTTATGTCTCTTGAAAGATCTAAACAAGACAATGAAAGGTCTGAAAGACAAATGGACCGTTGTAACGGATTTTTATTGATAACTATTTAAAGTTTGAATTAAGAATGCTCTTGAAAATTTTAAAAAAGTACTATAACAAACCGAAGTTCAATATGTTTGTACATACACAGTTGACATGTACGAGCCAGTTTGATTTCGCTCAACATTTTTTTTTCGCTCCACGATTATTGAGGGAATTTTTTAATAAAATCTAGTACATCCATTTATTGCTTAGTAGAATGTAGATGGGTTCTAAACGCGGTGCGCTAGATATCGGATTTAGAAATTATTGTACCTCATCGTTTTCATTTAAATTCATCAGAATTGCTTTAGGTAAATTTATGTAAATTTTTTCTTCGACCTCTACCTAAAAATTAATTTCATGAAAATATTAAAATAATATGATATAAATATTTTGAATTATTTCGAATTTTATTAATGCTAGTTTCACACACCTTTTTCTCTTCGCTACAACGGGTAGAGTATAATATTCCAAGCGAACCTATTCTACCTTTTTTTATTGTTTATTGCTTAACTCGACTTTCCGAAGCAACACTGCCAGCAACAAAAGCAAGCAACATTTACTTTATCACAGCAACATGTTGTCTCTGCCGCTCACTCTCACTCTCGCCCACCAGCAACATACGCTGCTTTTCGCAGCCACCGGATGTGCACGCATTCATATTCACACACACACACACATTATTGCATTTGTTTACTGTTTTTGCAGATTTTTGCTTTTTGTTTGCTGTGCAAAGCTTTTTCATACCGGAATTTTTTATGCAATTTTTTTCAAATTACATGCGCTGACGCTCACGAGTATATTGTATGATATTGTATTAATAAGTTGATTTTTATGATTTTTCATTTACATACACATATAAACAAACATGCATACGGTTGAACATTGGCATTTGGTTCAATTTACGCCAGTTTTTTATGTTCGTTTCATTCATAATTTCGCATTTTCATGACATTTTTTATATTGTCCGCTGTTGTTGTTGTTGTTGTTGTTGCAAAAAAACAACAACTTGCCTTAACTCTCATGCATATATCTAGATGTAAGTGTGTATATATGTGCATGTGTTTCTCATTTAATGCCATTTAATTTTGCGGACCGTACAAGCGACTGCAAAAACTACAACAACAACAACAACAACAACAACAAACATGACGAAATCAGGATACGCAGTGACAAACGCTGAGCTGGTTCGCCATTTAATCGCGTTGGGTGAGATCATCATTTGTCGATCGTCATTAGATTATTTCTTACTTATGCTACCATTGGCTTCAATGAACACACACACACACGCACACACTCACACGCAGACATTTAGGTGTGGCTTTGGTCTTTTTCTTTCTACTCGTCACCGTCGAAAATTTATTACAATTCATTAAGACTGCAATTGTTATTTGTCTCATTTTGTGTTTTATTTCCTTGGGTTTAGTGCAAAATAAACTTTTCAATGAAGTGAAATTGAAAAGCGGAATGCATAACAATTATATGAGCACATAAAATCAACACGAGAATATTCACATGTGATGTGTTGGTCGTCAAGGTTGCAAGCAAACGAATTACTTATTAGCAGTTGTAATTAAGAAGGTTGTAAGTGTATGTGTGGGAGTATATGGAAGAGTTATTGGGAAAGTTATTGGGAAAGTTACATAGTTTTTTCGATTTGGCTTCAGAATTTGAAAAAAATATATTATTTTCTTATGATCGTAATTAGAATTGGTAAATCTGCATTAAACTTTTGTAAAATGCATACCAAAAATTGATATCGTTCAAATCGAAGAAGAAGAAAGAAACATGTAAATGTCTACTAAGAGCCATAACAGTCGATCTATTGAATATTTAACTATTGGACTGAATTTTTTGCACTTTTGCACATTGAGTGTGGATTATGGGCTTAGATTTTAATCAAAAAAAAAGTCGATATTAGAAATTCACTTACCAAAAATTTCCAAAAAATTGTCTATCTAACATATATCTCTCAAATTACAGTTAGAGAAGAAGTCCCTCCAAAGCCAATCTACATTTAAACCGATAACTCTGATTAGTAGCCGACGGCGCGGTTGATCGGAGGTATTAGAAAATTTGAGAGTGCAGGGAAAACTTTTCATATATTACAACATTTGGCATTCAAATAAAACACCATAGCTCAAAATAAATGGCTGCGGAATGAGAAGCACATAGGTTCAACAATGAAACAAATACGCTCAGGCGGAGCTAGAATAAGTGAAGGCGTTTAACACTCTACTAGAAAGCAATCTAGTGTTTTCAATCTTCTCAGAACATCTTTCAAAAACATTCTACACAAGGGTTTGCACTTATATCCGTACAAAATTCCAAGGCAAAAGAGAGATCTTAGAGAACTTTAGCAACCTAACTAACATTTTTTAGAAAAAGCAAGACTTCGTGTAAACGGGCATATAAAGCGCATCAAAAATGTCTGCATTTGCCTGAAATTACCAGCTTTGTCGGCAAGTCGCATATATAATCCATAATCTTAGACAAGTTTTAGTGGACTGAATGTTTTAGTGAAAATATGGCAAAGTGCAACTTACAGAATCCTAATGGCTTTAAGTAACAATCGCATTTTTGGTAATATGAAGCACACTCCCACATTCCCAACGATTGGTGCCGTTTATTATGTTTTTAAGCAAAAAGTGCTATCAAAAATAGTAGGCATTAAGGGATCTTCTCATAACAAAAGCTCACTCAAACCTTCCTTTGAGAGCATTATTTTGATGTTTTTTGAGAAGAAGTAATACAGAAATTTGTGTTTGCATTTCATAAAATTACCCACAGAAATAAAAAAAAAAAACAAAAAACAAAAAAAAATCATTCATATTCATTAATATCAGAAAATATTATTTTTTACCAAATTCGTAATACTAAGAAAACAGAACTAAATATGCCGTTATTGCGTTAGCGTAGAATGTTGAGTGCGGAAATCTGTTCCAAGCAAAATCGAAATTTGCACAAAAAGTTTTCATTAATAGTGACCATTAATCTCAAACATTGGGCTATTCCGAGTAAATCCATCAGCAGTTCTGAGGTAATTTCAAATATAAAAGGATTCTACATTTGTCGTATAATATAAAGACGCTCACCATAAATAAGTGAATAATCTCTGCTCAAGAGTAAGAGTCAATTATTGAAAACTTCTGTTTGTTTCAATTAAATTTTACCAATAATTTCCGCGCTGAATTTAAGAAATTTTTTGAAAACCCCAAATAAATGCACTTCACGCTTTACGGTATTTGGAATAAAATTATATACGCATGTAAATCCTGATCTGTAATTCACAAAATTTCTTCATATTTTTCACTTCTTGTTGTCTTTTTTTTCTATTTACTTTCTATTATTAATTGCAATTTCGTGATTACTTGGTTAAAAGTATTCTATTTGGTGTGTTTGTAAGCCAAGTTAATCAGATATTGCAAACTACAACGCTCTTAATGAAATTCTATGTCACCGAACTAAGCATGAAAATAATCACATAATTAAATCAATATTGTATGTTTATGATTATACCTAGGCAGTACAAATGTACGTAACAAATCAGCTGATTTCCTGCGTAATAACAGCTGAGCAAATATTTATAGACATCAGACTCATATGTATTTTCCATATAAGCGCATCCACCTGTATTCTGGCAAACGCAATTATTTGAATTGTTGACATTGTGTGGCACTCATAAATACTGTTAGTCACACGCTGTTGCTTGTTACAGAGCATAAAATACCTTCGCTAGCTCTCTGTATGCCAACAAACTACGCGCTCTCTGTAATATCCAGCTTTCGGCGCTGCCTATGAGAGCTCAGTTCGTTTTATGCTCTTTGTCTTTGCTTACATTTAATTTTTGATTTTCTATTTTTTACGTAATGCAATTTTGCCGGCACCAGCAATAAGCACAGTTACCCGCCAAAAGACTTTGGTGACAAGACAGAATTAGTAAAAGAGAGACTATACACATGAATTTACGATTTGAAATGTTAGACCCACAGGTGATCCTGCATTCACTTGGAAGATGTGAATAAAAAACTTTCTTTATAACGAAAACTCTTAAGACCGTGTTTTTTATGGTCTCTTGACCGGATATACGTGTATATAAATCAAGGCACGTTCCGTTTAAGTTGGCTGTGGTGGTATGGGAATCCCTGTATTTCACAAATTTTCCTTTGCAATTTATCTAACCGATCATGGAACTTATTCGTGAAGTCGCAATCTTCTTAACAATGTCTCGGAAATCCATTTTTTTGAAGACTCTGTACAAGGCATTTACTCTGCAACGGAGTGATTCTGCATTCACAAATCCACTTGTAAATTTACTCTTTTTCACAAGGGTCTGTTGGCCCTTGTTGTCACAAACACTACAAGATCCAGAATTATTTTCCTCTTCGTTGTTGTCAACACATTATATGTATACCCACATCAACTTATGCATCAAAGTACACAGACATATGTATATTGCTCGAGGCAACTCCAACCAAGACCCTGATAGCCAATATCGCCACACATGTGCGGGTCATTATTTTCCCATTTGGCGCATACAAAGTCATAATTAAAGTAAATATTTAAATTTTCTTAAAAAACGGAGCACATTCCATATTCATACATACAAACACACAAAGCTATAAAAAAAAGTATGCCCTAATTAATGAATTATGAATTTTTAATGTCGCCTCGTCACCTCGTCGCCTATCGGTGAAGCAAAAGCAAAAGAAAAATTCGAAAAAAATTGTCAGCGCATAAACAATAACTTATAAACAAACACTTGAACACCGAACGATGTTGTCCACAAAAATTCCGAAAAAATAACACAAATACAATAATAACGGGCTTACAATGTTGCATTGAAGTGTAAACTTAGCTCATCGTTCAGTAGATATACATATGTATGAGTAGATATGTTATATGAGTAAAATGTTGTACTTTAAATGTTTGTAGCATAGTTCAAGGTCCGATTTCAGTTCTATGGCTTCACAATGAATTTTGTCGATTTTTCAGCCGTATTCCTGGTTTCAGCTGGCAAATGGATGTGTTAGTGATCGAAGTTAAAACAAAATATAACTGCTTTGCAAAAATATAATAAAATATGTAACATATATGTATGTAAATGTAATATAATATATAATAAAAATATAAGAAAATATACTATTTTCGATTTTCGAAGTTTTAGGTTACCTTTTGGCCAACTCTACTATAGAAACTTGTGCCTCACTACAGAGAGACAGAATATTTCTACTATATGTAGTATTAAGGTGTGGAAAATAAAATTTAGAAGAAGCAAAGAAAGAGCGAGAAATATTATTTCGAAAAATGACAGTGAAAAAAAATTTGAATAGAAATTAAATGGAAAGTAAAAAGTTGTTTGTTTTTGAAATTTGTTTCTATCAGGAAAATTATATATAAAATAATTAATGAAAAAAAATATCTCTTTTATCTAACCTCCCAAAGCAAAATGGAAATTGTTTCCAAAAATAATACACACGAAAATTAAGAATTGCGAAATTCATATTAATCCCATGTGTCTGACCGAATTTCACACCTAAAAGTCATTCGACTTAAGACCTATTCAAGTGCTTGCTTTTGTTTTTGGAAGCATATAACAATAAAAAAAACTGATTGCATCTGCTGAGCGCAACAAACAACAAAAGAATTCAAAATTTAAAAATAAGAGCAAAGCGCTAAAAAGTGCCAATTGGATTAACTCTTCCAGTCAGTCCCAGCCATATTGGCTCAACCGACAGCGTCAGGTCTATTTTAGTAGCATTTTCAAGCAATTGCCCCAACAGTTTTGGCTGTCTTTGTACTTAATTAGCATTACAATTAATCAGGCATTTTATTGATCACTTTTGGCTTCTGGATTTTTCAAAATTTTCCCTCCAATTTATTTTAGTCCACTTGATTTGTTATGAAAAATTGGCTTTAATATATATATGCGAATTATTTTTCCAAAATAAAAAATAACGGGAATCATACGAATTGAAAAAATATTATTTCGCACTAGGCAACATATGAGTGGAGCTAAAAATAATGATTACAAGCAGAAATTGGTTGTTGGGTGCTGTGGGTGCTTGCGCGTACATATTTACAGACCATATCGAGCATTGAAAAGTCTAAACATCACAATGAAGTCGTAAACTATAAAAAGCTGAAAATCGTCTGCTGCAGAAACTTTCGCTAATTTTCCAAAATTTGCGTGATTTCATTTTCATTGGAAAATTAGAAGACAAAATAAATTGGGTGAACACAACAAAAACTATGATAATTTGGTAACATAAAAAATCGCACTGAAATGTATGTTTGTTTCGAAGTTGAAAGTGTGACCATTTGGTTTCACATTTTCACCAATTATTTGGCCATTCAAAGCTGAATGGTGCAACCTGCTGCTGGACTAGAATTGTGTAGGAATATTCTTTATAGATATTTATTAAAATTTCGCTTAATTGCGCTTAGATATTTACAAATTACAAAATTTTGGACATTCAAGAAAATTTAAGATTTCATGAAAATCAAAAATACTGAAGGTTAAGACCTACAATACAACATGTTGACCTCTTATTGGTTTTCACAAAGAAGTTGTTGCTAAATTGAACATGAACATCTAATAGTAATAATAATAGCGTAATTTTGAGAGGATATCAACAGACTAGAGATCCTCGTCGAACTAACTATTCAGCCCAGATTCGACCCATGAACCCAATTTTAAGCACTGACTTGAACCGATGATTTTAAATTTGGCCCGTGGGTGCCGAAGCACCAAATGCCTACAACTGCAAATACAAGCATTTCAAATTCCATAAAATTGTTCAAAACTCGTGTTAAATAAATATTAAATAGGCTCCTAATATTAGTGCTGATTTTATTTATTTAAAGAATGTGAATGTATTTTGCAAAACTTTCTTCAGGCAAACGTATTCCTTTCTTCATTAGAGAGCACATGAGTATTCGAAATAACTATTTAGACACATCTCAAGCAAATCAAATTCAGTCCCAACAGTATAGCTCCTAATAGTAAATGTGGACCCTCTCCCAGTTGCAAAAGAGTTTCTACGCGAAGTTTCCTCGGTTTGCTCAAGTTTCACGCTGGTCGAAATTTTTGGTTTTGCCACTTCCAAAAGTCGAAGGCAAGACCCACTGAGTACTAGTGGGTCGCCCACAAACGCCACTTGTCTTTTTCAACTTAAAAATGAGAAGATTTTAATTCTAATCTAAGCTGTCTAATTTCTACAAATTTTCAAATATACTATGAAGTTAATCAAAGGAAATATTTTAAGTTTTAAACGAAGAATAAATCATTTGAAACGATCACAATGAAAATATGTCATTATCCAACCGAATTTATCTTATTATCATGTCCGTATAAAAATATATGGAATTCGCATATACATAAAAATAATAAGAAAACCAAGAAAATATGTCCTTGAATCAAATGAATTCAAAACTTTGCAATTGTAATAAGAGCACACAATACATTCACATACAAATGTATATGCCTACGTAAAGCTGTCAATAAAGCTGTCAAAAAGGCATATTGCAAAACAAATATAAAACAATTATGCAACAGTTGCCACATTTCAATTTTACAACAACACAATAAAAGTTATATGAAAAGTCAAGTGATGCGTTCAGGAGTTGCAACTTCTCTGAAGTGTGTGACCCATTTTCAATTGTTGACTTTTGCTACATGTCAACGCAGACATCTACATATATGTATACAAATGAGTATGAGCATGATATTGATTATTGCATAAAATGCTAAAGTGAGTGGCATGCAGTTGAACTCAATAAAATGATAACTTGCACGGGGTATGTATGGCGCAGCTGTGGGCAAGTCACAGGCATATTTTTAGAGATGGGCCGCTTAATTGACGGAACTAGATATTGCACGGAAACGCAATAAACGTCCATTGAGTACTAATCATTTCAAATATGTAAATCAGTAATAGCTATAAAATTAAATTCTCTCGCTCACCTAACGGTTGTTTGTAACACCTAAAACTAATCGAGATAGATATAGAATTATGTATGTATATAAAAATGATCATTATGACGCGACGACTTGAATTCCGGATGACCGTCTGTCTGCCCATCCGTCCGTCCATCCGCCGTTATTCGAAAACCTATAAAGTGCCATAACGAAGCACCAAATTAAGATGTAAACGTGTTCTTTGGTACGGAGAATCTTAACAGGGCGGGGAATCTGTGTCTGAAAAATGTTTAGAAGGTGAGCATGGCCCATGGCCCCGCTTCCTAATAGGTTTAATCTTCTTCTTCTCTTCATCTCTTCGTATATCAAGTGCTTCTAGCATATCCGCAAACACTGGTAAGCTTAGATAAATCGGATGATAACCACGCCCACGCCCGTCTACAATATCAAGGTTTTACTGAAAACTGCTGAAAGTTAACTTGCCGCAGAAACACTGCAATTGTAGTAGCACGTACAAAATTTACATGCTATAGCTATGTAACTGCTATAACAACAACAAAATTGCATTTTGCTCTCTTTAAATGGCGCGCTGTAAATTTGGATGTAAGAGAAATAAGAGAGTTAATGAATTAGAATAAAAATAAAGAACTCTGAGGAGAAAATGAGTAAGTAGCTAACGGAAGTGAGCTAACTGTACTGAAATTAGCGCTGGAATTGGACTCTCTACTAGAACTCTTTACTAGCAGCTGTAGTAAAACTTGGAAAAAGAGCGCGAATGCGTTATGATCAGTAATGAATTACATAACTATATGTATCTATTTTTTTTATATATATGTTTATATGCACATTAGTTCATATATGTTTCAGTAATTGTAATTTTGTTACGGAATTTTTACAAGGTTATTCTATTTATCATTCGAATTGTTCTCTTTTAAATCAAAAAAATTTGCTGAATTTTCATATAGAAATATATATTTAACCCTTTGTGGGGTTAATTACAAATACTTATATGTATATATAATATATAATAATATTAAGCAAAAATGTAATTTGTTTCGAAAAGCTACTCTAACAAACACATACATTCACAGATTGCTAAATACATACATATGCATATTATACATATGAACAATGTGCTAACACTGCTTCTACTTTACATAAAAGGAAATACATTTTAAACTATTTAATTAACCAATTTAAAAGTCTGCGCACCCAACAGTGACTTTTGTTGTTATTGGTACTTGTGTACTACAGTTATGTCCCTGTCATATGCCAGCGCTGTCACCGCCAATTCTCTTCCAGCGACCAATTGCAAACGTCAGCAATCATTAAAGCTATACATTTGGCCAAACATTGCAGACATGAAAATGGGCGAGAGCAATTGAAATAAACTAATAGCTGGAGTGAACCAAATTTTAAGGCAAATTCAATTTCTGAATGGAAGTCAAAGTGTAGGGAAAGTACATTGGTTTATAGAATCGTTTGTATGTATATATATTGGGCACTGCAGTTATTTTTCAATTAACAATTAATGTCAGTATAACCCTTACATTTAAAATTATTTTAATTGGTGCGGCAATTCAATAATATCTGCCCTTATTTACATATGTAAACCTATTAAAATTGGAGTGACAGCGCTGACATTGATACCCATTACACTTAAGATCAAATGTCGGGTTTAACATTTGAACAGCTACAACTGTACAGCATATATGTTTGTATGTACATATGTATGTTTCCAATGATTTGCTCTGTCTAATGCATTTCCAAATGTCAATGTCACAAAAGGACGTCACGAATATATTTTTTTTTTCCTCAATACATGCTAACACAGCGATTTCGCACAAAAATCGTCAGCAGCACGAGTTGAGTAAATATTTTGCACTCCACATTTCACGCCAATTGATTGCAATTTTCTTTCCTTTTTGGTTGTATTGATTTCACACACTTAAAATGCCTGGCGCTAAACACAGTAATTAATTTTAATTCAAAATCAATTATCAATAACTTAGCGCGAGAATGTTTGTTGGCGTTGCACACGCCATATGCCACATGCCACTCAAAACTGGTTGAAGTCTTTAAGACGACCATAAATATATAAATATATGGCGCTACAGACGAGTATATATACACATACATTCACATGTGAGTATGAGTATTGCAAGTGTAATATAATATTAGGCTATACCATTTGAAAATAGAAAATTTCATAATTTGGACTATGTAAATCCTTTGGTAAGTGAAACGGTCGAGTCGGTCGAGAAATATGAAAGTATAAAATGATTTGGTGTCTCATGCATTACGGCGACTGGTTTAAATATAAATTTATTTTTCTATTTGAAAAAAAAAACTGCTCGAATATAGTTCTAGATCCATATTATTTCGAATTTCGTTAATATATTCGGAATTAAATTCTGCATAGGGACGTTATGTAGAAGTTAAAGACGTAGTGAGTGCCTTTTTTCATGATAGTAAATGCCACTCGGAAGACAATAGCAAAAAATTCAAGCGTATTTTGTTATCGAAAAGTTTCTTGTAAATTAATTAATTATTCGGAGGCGGCTTAAAACGTATATTAAGGTTCCTCCATTTTTTCGACAACAACAAAGTGCTTCTTCTTTTGCCGACAGCTATTCCACATTATCGTTTAAGTTCTTCAGAATGAGCCTTATAATTGAATAGCTGACATAATTTGAATGAATGAGTTTTGTGGTGGCATACCCTAATAAACATGTTCATAAATCCATATTGAATTATTTGATCATGTATTTATAAATGTTTTTATTGCAAGGATTACAGTAAAGTATTCATAAAACCGAATGAACTGTAGTGTCTTTCAGAATCAATGTCAATATTGAAATATTTTGTTTTCTTTTTCACATAATTACTTTAAAAATTAAATATTTTGAAGTGAAAGTATGTGGAAGTATGCCTTTTCTTGGTTACTATTGCGATTTTTTCTTGGAAATTAAATCAAATTAATAAAGCAAATAATTCATTAAAATCCATTTCAATTACATCGTTCTTTTTTTTTTGCATAAATGAACTGTTATTCTTTGAATTGCTAAAAATTAATTTATGCATTTGAAATTAATATATTTCTCGAAGAGCAAAGCTTCGCGTTCAATGGAATACAGCTTTTTCGCCCATCAATCATTTGATTGAAAAATGTCAAAACTTTAATTGAAATAGTACAAATGCTACATGTTAAGAACATGGCGTTAAATTTTATGCGTATAGCATAATTTACTTAATTAATCGTGAAGCAAAAATTACCAATCGACTGTGCGCGACAATCTCTTCGCTGACTACACAGAAATTCAATATACCGGGACCTTGGCTGGGTAGACATAACTGGTATAGTAAAAGCGAAGATCCCAAATTAATCTATACATAATATGTCTACCTTCCCCACAATTTCCACACAGATGTCGTTACACGGCTCACTCTTCCATCTTATGAGATATTCGTCGTCGCGAACAGCTTAAATTTTTAGCAGAATCTTTCTTATGAGTAGCCCAAGAGCCAGCTCATCGGATATAACCATAGTTCACGATCCATGATCGTATATCAAGAATATTTTGTGTTGTCGTCGTTCGTATTCAGACCCATTCGTCTTGCTTTTGTATCAAATTTGGATGTAGTACAATGATATCAAAACGAGATGATTCCACTGTCCGAATTTCCAACATGTGAATAAGGAAATCACATGACAAAGAGTGGCCAAGTAGGAAGTTACTCGGAGAGGTTCTTCCCAATTGATACGGAGCTGCTCAATGGTGGCGTTGGTTTTTCTCATTATTATTTTAGAAATCCGTATAACTTGTTCGGGAATAAAGAGAGATTAAAGCGCTCTAAAGACATTTTCATGAATTTTCGTTGATAACTTCAATCGCTTGAAATGAAAGCTATTTACAATATTTAGTAGGTCAATTTCTTGGAGGACAACGAGATGGAATAAAATCACAATTTCCTTCAAAACTAATGGTTCAGAGTTCTTGTGGTTTTGAGTAAAAGCATTTGTTTAAAGAAACATATTTCTTGAGCTCTCTATAACATAGAATAATGCTCTCATAACAATGTTTAATACATGAAACAAATTTCACACAAAAAGTGGCCATAGAAAAAAAAATATCGTCAAAGAAATTTAACGGTTTTGCAAAAAATTAAATGACTTTTACGAAAAATCGCACTTTAGCTGCACCAAAAATTGCTAAATTTTTTACATCTACATTATATTCACACTCCACGGCTCCGTGAATGTACACATATTCCTCTATATCTTCCCATGTGGCGCCTCATTCAGCGCCGCAATGCAATAAACATCATATAACAGCGCATTTGCCTTACTCACCCACTTTTGCCGTCCATCAAAAGTGTTAAATATACATTTGATTGCTTTCTTTTGAGCTTAATAATGCAAAAAAAAAATTCCTTAGACCGCCTTTATTGAGCACAAGTTTGATTTTGATGATGTGTTTGATTAAAAATATTAAGTATGTATGTAACTACAATATATAAGTGCCTACACTTGTTGAGCTCATATATTCACATACATACATATATATTTCTTTATATATATGGTTATTGTACAGGCGAAGTGCTGCTGATCCCCTAATGAGCTTTGCATAATCTCATGTATTAGTTCCCCGTTAGCAATAATGTGTGCGCATTAGTTTCAGTTTCAAATAATTATCATGAAAAGTATGGGCATATAAGAAGTTATGTGTTACGTTATGTAATATCTTAAAAAAATTTAATTGATTGAATCTCTGCTCTATATTATCCAAAAGTTAATTACATTCCATTAGTTTCGAAAATTTATTACATATATTATTTTCAGCATAATGTGCTGTTTACACCAACCTATGTTAAGAGATCCTTAAGTTCTTAGTTGAATCCTATTCTCCTCCTGAAAATAATTTAGTCTCTCCATTTCCATTAGAATCCAATTATTCCATTGATTGAATTTATCCAAATTATGGGTTTTCATATACCCAGCTCTTCCAAATCTCTTCATTCATTATTTTTGTCATGCACCAAATATGGAGTTAACTTTCGGAAAATCCTAGATTGACGACACATGACCAAGACTTGCCTATTTTACTTTTCCTTACATTCTTTCAGCTATTTTTAGCACTCATTTCTGTGAATTATTGTCACATATATATATTACACAAACATTTCACCATTGCTGCCGCTTCCGTTGCACTGACTTCATTCGGTATTGCTGTGCATCTTAATCATCGTTAAATAAATTGCAACTGCACAAATATTTGTTTTGTTTATGCAAAAGCAAAAGTTTCGTAGTAAAACCCATTTATTAATCAGCGTGTTTGGCGTTATTGAGTTCGCTTCTCCTTTATTTATACTTTACCTATACTTTCTATAGTCTTGCGAACGTTGGCAAAATCTTTCGAAATCCTCATATTACAATGACTGTTTAATGTGCCCCATTTTCCGGTGATAATCGTATTGAAAATCAGTGCCGACCTCCTTAGTATAGAATCTACCTGGAGTATAGAATCCAAAGTTCTTTGTACATCAGACCATAGTATCAAATTTTTTATTTTTGTACCCAAAAAAATAGCCAGATAACCACATTTGAACATTTCGTTACAATGAAAGGCGAAACATTCATTCGATTTTCTGCTCGTGATGTTCAGATCGTGAAGTATGACTACGAAGCGTTTGAAAACCTCTGAATGTAAATCTTTTGCAATAAAACCTTTCCGTGCAAGCTATATTTGAATTTTGTAATGTAGTAGCTTTTGTTCAAATATCTCTTGATTTTAATTTAGCAGGCAACATTATAGTTCTGCATGAAGAAAACTCTGGGCAGAATCGTTTCTTCATTTCACTTCGGTAAAGAGGTGTTCCAGAATGCCGAGGGTAACTCATAGCATCAAAATGTCCAATATTTTCAAATCTTTTCTGACTTTATACTCTCAATGAGTATTCAACATTCAAGTTTCTCTGCATAATATGCTCTATAAATTATTTTCTGATTCTATGTTCCATGCACTGCAGGAAAGTTTGCAGCTGATAGAGAAGATCTGAAAATCAGGAAACATGAAAATCAGGGATTTAACGAGATATCCTAGTAATGATCGAAAAATCTTTGATGGATGGGTTCAGAATATCTCTACAAAACGAATATCAATTTATATATTTTTTGAGAACTGAGTAGTTACTGGAAACCAATGTCATTTTCCCCATATCGAATAAATATTGAAAACAGTAGGAAGTATGAATGATGTGTACTTATTGAGACATGCGAGAAAAGCATAGACATTTAGTCGTTAGAGTTTGTTATAAATTTGGTGGAGAACCACTGTATATTATAATATGTAGTTTGACATTTTCAGGCAAACAGAAGATTTTACATGTATTAAATTACCTTATCACCTTATTTCACCCACTTTGAGTAGAAGTTTTTTATAAATATGAGTACTACTCGATACTTCTTTAGAGTATTCTATGTGAATGCTAATACTGATAATTTTGTATTATCTATCAAACCTCAATATAATGAAGACGAGGAAAGAACTCTGTTCAATTGCTGTATTTTCCCAGGCAACACTGTTTAACCAGTCGGAGAACTATCAGCACATCAAAAATACATAAATAATATTGAGCGTAGACTCTCGGCTATTAAAGTTGAGTTCTCAAGTTAATTCCGGGAGCCATTGAAACAGTTCCTGAACATCCATTTTTAACACGATGATCGATAAAATATTCGGCAGTAATAAAAAACCGAACGAAGTGTTTATGAATAAAATAAATAAATCTTTTTAAAATTTATTGTACACTGCCCGAAATTATAGGAAACCCCGAGATGCTTTTGAAATCTTAAATATTTTCTAACATCTCCCAATTGCGCGATACGGTGAGCAATATATTTTAGTGGAACCCTATTTCAATGTTCGTAATCACACACTCCTAATTTGCATGATATATAACACGAAAAGTTACGTGCTCTCGAAATCTTATCATCTTTGAAAGCAAAGATAATCATAATTTATGACGAAACTTTGGTACAGCAACTGGTACAGCATCCCAAAACTTTTGCGCAAATAAATGAAATCGAAATCTAATATTTGGAAACACTTTAATTTCATTCATATCGAACCCGTCTTTTGAAACCTCACAAGCTCTCATATATTATCTCTTTACATAATGTTTCATTTCAAATTTATTTTTTCTTATTGTCTGTCGTTTACATACAAACATATTTGCTTTATGATGATATCATTGCCATATAAACGTGTACAGCATCTGGCAGCTGAAAGTCGAGCAAAAAATTAGTACGCGCCCGGCAATTTAAATTCGAAAACGATTTTAATAATTAAGCAAGATAATATGCGACGGCTAGCCTCCGTTAACTTTTACGATACCGTATGATACCACACTACTATCATACATATCACATCATATTCAATGCATATTTGTCAAACTTTCACTCTCCTTCACTTTCTTCTTCCTGGCATGGCCTGATTTTTTTCAGTAATACAATTATGAACTGAAATGTTTGCCACCCCACATACAAATGTACATACATTGTGTTCTCACGTAAATGCTTATATATTATATATAGTTTTTGAGCTAAAAAAGTTTTATTTGTATGCTTTGACTTTTAGAATATTTAACTGTTCCCACATAACAATGTTGGCTCCGCAAATATTTAACTATTTGCTTTGAATGAAATCTGTCTCGATGACTATATACCACCATTTGGTATAATGTCATCTTGACCTTTCAAGATAAAATCGCCACATATCTGCGAGGTAGTTCAATTAATTAGAGATTTTTTTAAATGAGAGATGTTTTTTGTCGGAAGAATGTTACACTTGGTCCAAAAAATATAATATTTTTAATATAACACATTTTTCAGTTCGATACATTTAAGACTTCAGACTTTGGCTAATTACCACGCAAAGGTTTAGGCAGAGGTGGAAAGCACTAAGGAAACACATTTGAGTCCCTCAACACAAGCTCTTTAGGCTCTCAATGCAATCCAGAAAAAATTATTGTCTGATACGGTTCACACAATATTAAATTCCCTCAGATTCTTTCGCTTCACGATTTATAAATCAAACATAAGTGAAGATATCAGAATAAAACTTTGCTAAAATAGTGCCATCAAGATATGGCCCCTCTCTTCTAAAAACTATCGAAATCGAAATACACCTTTTTAGTCTCCTGATACCGAATATGATGACCTCGAAGCCTCTGGCTGACTTCATACCAAAAATATCAAACAATCTGTAAAAAAACTTAATAAAATTAAGTGGCCATATTTTCCTTATAATATTGTGGATTGGTGCTGAATGAATAAAATCGGTTCAGTACTTCCCCTATCACTTATATACCTAATATTGATTTTCGATATTCTAGTTGATATGTAAAATATATTAGCAAAATTAAGTGAACGCAGTATTTTAGACATGCAGTACTTCAGTGCCGAAAATTTGTGAAATATGTCCATGAAACCACCACCAGCCCCCATATACACAATATAATGATTTTCGACCTTCCGGCCGTGTTTTCCCAGCCTTTAAAGCTTGAAAATTGCGAGAGTGTATAATGTTCAGCTGCATTCGAACTCAGCCTTTTATTATTTTTCTGTGATATTTTTAAAATGAAATACCATTTACTTTGATCGTACAATAACTCTATAGCAATAGACCTAGTTTATTAGGTGATTATTAACTCGAAGAAGCCAACCTCACACCTCAATATCGATGATATCTATCCTTTAATAATTTTTATTCAAAAACTAATAATTCCACGAGCTTTTTCGAATTTCATCAGAATTTAAGAGAACCTCCAATATTAACAGCTACTGCGAGAGTAATTCGAAAACCCTCTGACTTATATGTTCAATACTTTTATACCGCTTTTCCACTAAACTGAACGTATAGTATACAGATATTCAGCTATATTCATATATATGTATATATGTAGGGACATACATCATGCGAAAGTCATGTTACAAAATTGTAAGTCAAGACGAACCAGCCCGCCAACAAGTCTTGGCTTCGTGCTCATATCATCTTATCTTATCATTACCAAAGGCATCTACTCATATTTGGCTAATACAGTTATGTGCATAGATCTATATATAAATATATAAATATGCATATATATATATATATATATATATATATATATATTTATGTATGTATATATGCTTTGTACAGCTAGCTAGCGGTGGATAGTGCTATGCGAGCGCTGAATTTGAAACGAAAGTGATATTTCCGCATTGCAACCCAACAAAGTGCAACTCTGTGTGTATTGCAAATATTTGTAAAGAAAATTACTCGCAGTATTTCGTGCGCAACAGCAAAATAATAATTATCTAATACATTTATTTTTTAGTTCTTATTCATGCATACATATGTATGTATATCTAAAAAATATATATTTTGGAATGCAATAATTAATTTATAAATAAGGTTTGTGTAGGAGGTGGAACTTTTGATGACTTAATTTTTATTTTTAGAAGAAAGAAGTATATATTAGAGCAGTATCCCATCGATATAGTCACAGTGAATTCTGAATTATATAATTATAATTATATATAATTATAATAATTATTATTATTATTATTATCGTCAATAATTCTCCAGTCCAACAATATTCCAACAATATCCAATAAACCATTTTCGAAATTTCAAAAAGCAGAAAATTTTGGTTCAAATCGTTGATATATGAAATTTCGGCTAAAAGGGCCTGTTATAAATTTGCTGTATCATCGATATTGTTAAATTGAACTTTTTGGCGTTATCGTTCCGAACATAATCTTTATATGGGAGGTGGACGCGGTTATTATACGATTTATTTCATTTTCACTCTGGATTTTAGAATAGCAGAGGTTCGGAATTCTTATAGAGGAAATTCTGCTATGCTGGTATTTAGCTCCGATCTAGAAAAAAAATTTATCAAACGGATTCTCTTAGCTTTTTGGTATGCACTTCCAAATAATTTTTTTAAACACCGAATATTACGGATTTCCTACCCGATTATTTGAACTTTTCTAAAAAAAAAAATTATGAAAACTCAATAATCAATAAATTTGTCGAAAAATTATGTATATCTGGAAAATAGTGAACATAACTTGATCGGTTAGAGGGTTCTCCAGATTATAGGAAATTTGTGGTTACCGTTTTCTCAACCAAAACAATTACGACATGACACGAAAAATATGACATTTTCGGACTCGACATCAAATTTTACTTGGTTCTAGGAATTTTTAACTGTAAACAAGTGTTATCATTAATTATGAATAAGTAAAATAAATTTAATACGCGTATTGACTGAGTAAACAATATTTTTTTTTCAGATCAAATGCACTCCCAGCAAATGTTCACCAGCCCAATTGTTTTCTGTCAAATTTTGAATAATAATGAGTTGATTTGCAATTCCATGAATCACAGACAAAATGACGAATTGGCTGAAAAGTATGCGAATCCACCAGTGCATACGCATATCACACAATATTAGAATATTGTTTAATACCAAAGAAGTCAATTTTGAACTTTTGATGACTTATTCTGTGCGATTTATAACAAGAGTGATGATAAACGAAGCCTTTTCACAGCTTCCATAATGTGCTGAATTTATAATATGGAATCGAAAATAAGTTGAAGATATGAATAGATATGAACAAGTACATCGATGACTAATTCCAATCTATCAAATATTATAATGTAATTATAAGAAGTAAATATTAGTTTCGAATTCAAGGTGAAATATCGAATGCATTTAGTCAAGTCTTTCAGTAGCTTTATTTTCATATTCGTAATATGCTTTTGTCTATATTGAACAAGCTTGAGGCTGGCCTATTGAAAAGTACAATTGAAAATTGTAAAGCCAACCAGATAAGATTTGTTATAACAATTTCGAAACCGATGAAAGTCGGTGGTACTTTGAACAGTCTCTGAAATTATTATAGATTGAAGCTTAAGAACATTTGTCAGCCTTTTACAATTTAGTTAAAAATATTAGAGTTTTGTCGCATATGTATACACATATATATGTATGTTTGTGATACTTACTTAAATACGTATAAACAATATATATGCATATAAACATCGACAAAATTTTTTTTTAAATATTTACTAATTATATAACATAATAAATTATATCGCTCAAATAATGATAAATGAAGTCGTAACAGGGCGCTGGAATATTTGAAACCCTTCCCAACATAATTATAAACATGTTTGAATTAAACGTTCTGAATAGCTACCTACCCGTTCTGAATAGCTTTTGATACCAACGGAAAAAATTTGGTTTAAGATCTTATTTGTATAAAAAAAAAGAAATACATCCAAACTTTGAAAAGGATACTTTCATGCCTTAACTAGACCTTTCAAAGTGATAATTAGGAAATAACAGCAATATAAATTTTACGACTCTAAATTTCGATTCAGTCCACACAATTGAATAAGTACACATTTGAATACATGGTTAAAATACATTCAGAATAAAAGCTGCACTTAAAGCAACAAAAAAGGATGCAATAATAATCCAGACAAACTAATATATAATATTTAACTTTCCACTCACGCTTTCTTTAGTCGGATGTCGTCCCACATTCTACTGTTTGTACATTCGTTCGCCATAGGTCGATGGTCGATCTAGCTGCCTATAGTAGCGTACTTGCCTACTTTTCATTGATACTACCAACAGGTATTGATGTGCAGATTTGTATGACATCCTATATATAGTAGCATTTCAAAAAGAAAAAAATCCTACCAATTATATTATGTATGCACCTACTAACAATCTGTGTTTTCCGTTTTCATCTAAACCGATCGAGAATACAACTATTTAGAGAATTTTACCTAGATGACGATGTACTTAACCTGTCACATAAATCGACAATTCTAAAGAAAAATGATAACACCTCAAATTAGATATGCACCATTTTTAAATGACATATACATAAAGTTAAATGGTTCCAGATTTGAATGCCATCCACTATTCAAGAAGTGCGCACAATGCGAGGACCGAAGAATTTCTCTGACCTTATCACAGCTATCTTCTGACGTATGCTGAAAAAATGAGTATTGTGGTACACGAGGACTAACGAAATATTAGCGAAATCACGCCGTGTTTTTCCGAAATAACCAAAAACCCAATATGAGGACTTCCGTTGCTCCAATCAATATATAATCGCTACAATCAAATGTATTTTAATTAAATCCAGTAAGAATATTACGCTTGCCATGGTTCGATTGGTAGAAAATTAATAATGTTCTAATGGACATATGCAGATAATAGAATTTTGCACAAAAATTTAACAAACTGTCCATAATTTCATTACGACAACCAACTAACTGCAAGTTGCGAGAGTCTCTCAAATTCTATTGTGTGTGTAAAATGGACGGTGATGCTGTATTATTATTTCTTTAGGCAGTTGACACACTTTTAGCAGTCTGTATAGGGATGGGGGTCATTATTATCCGATTTAAGCCATTTTTACACTGTATCATATGCACATTAATCCTATTAGAGGGCGGTGTCACGAACACACTGAACAGAATTGTGTGAAATTAGGGTTATAAGGGGTCAATTTGGTATGAACACTTCATCAGCTCAATAGCCCGAAGGAGTTTCTGCGTAACATATATCATTACTTAGAAAGTGTTAAGTGGAAGAAGCCGAAGCAACATAGAACAGAAATAAGCTCATAAAGAAATAAACTCTAGCATTAAAGTGGTATCATAGGTTCCAACTAAAATTTGTTTATGCTGTTCCAAAATACTGCTTTTCGGGCTGCTGGTTATTTCTGGGCGTAAGTACTGCTCGCTTTCATTATCTAAAATTGCGGAATCCTGATTCGTTATCTGAGATACATATTCATAAACGAAATAAATGTAAAACAACTTAATATTATTCGAAAATAAATTCTATTCGAATAAAATTGATCCTCTATAATAGACAATAAACGAAAATTGTTAGTTCACACTTCCACAAAATTTAGCGTAACAAAAATTTTATGTCTTGGCTTTTCATTTGTGGTCTTGTAACCATAAAATATTCCTCCAATAAACCCGATAATCGTGAGAAATCCATGTGGTTTTGATAATTTGAAAAATTCTTTGAACGCACTTCCCTAGGTGATGAGCAAATGTTAAAGATAAATGTAACGATAGAGGGGGATCCATCAATCCATCTTTCCCTTATCTATGACATTTGAGAAAACACTACTCACATCACCGATACAAACTCCACACCGATTCCACAAGAGGCACAACACCACTGCTGTTCGCATCGTTCTAATTGTTGTTGACTTTGCCAATGGAATACGACAAATTCTTGAGACCGAGAAACTAACCCTCCGTCACTTATACAAGTACGCATTTGCATAAAAAAATTTGAAATAACTCTCCTTTGTGTTATTATTAATATTAAAATAAACTTGTATTTACATTGTTAAAAAATATAATCTCTACTTTTACGATTATGTTTTTCTTATTACTGTCTTCTCCTGTGGCCATTTGAAGTTCACTTATTGGCAATTTAAGTTCGTGCTTGCTGGTTTTATGCTCATCAAAGTACATGCATGACGTCGTATAGGGTGGCCAGATCATCTGTAAAATGGAAAGGTTTTAGGAGATTGTTAAACATCTTAGAGGCTGAGACGCTATTCACTACCGCTATTCAGCATCGTTTGGTAAGCCTATAGTAGTTTATGCTATTGCCTATGCAATTGTTTTGTTGTATGCCTATGTAGTTGCAATTAATTGTGTGCAAAAAAGTTTCAACACTTTAAGCGCCGAAATTTATTTTGAGATTTTCATAAAAGCACACGTTAGAGCTAAACGCAACCCCCATTTGGTGCTTTTTTAATTTACTTACACGCTGTCAAAGCACCAAGCGTATTTGCATTGGCAAAAAGCGTCCACACACTCTCACAAAAAATAAGACAAAAAACGGTGCAACTTTGGCTGAATATTAATTTATGTATGTATTTGTATGCCGCAACGCACACATGTTTAACGAGAGCAATGTGTTGGTCTGTGATTGTGTGTGAAATTGTTGTTTTGTTTTTATCTCCTTAGGAGAGCACCGCCTCCTGCCAAATGCTGCGTAGAGCTCAGTTGTGTCTGCCTGGGAGGCGCTCCTCACTTAGTTGTATATTTTTTCATGTTCTCTAGCCCATAAAGTAGTGTAATTATTTCAAGAGGGATTCAACTTCTACTTCACTAAGGTCTATTTGCATACCTCAGGGCTCAAAAACTCTATGCGTTCATCCCGAAGACCAATTGCTGTTGCTTTTGCATAGACGACGCGGCAGTATCAGCGCCATATAACTAAGCGGATGAAGCCTTTTTCATTAGGAATCACGTTATCTCCACATCTTTGTCACTCTTTTCAGCAATTCGTGCGATTTTGTGCGCAGAGTGTGGAAAACACATTAGTTGCTAATGCGCCATCAATTTATTTTATTACCGGCGTATATCGCTTTCATTCTAGCGTACATCATCTGACGTTATCACACGCTTCATCTATTCACACTAAACAAAAACTTTAAACATTTCTTATGGCTTTGCTTAATTTTCAATTATTTCTAAGCATCGGATTATAGAGAAAATGTGAGATTAAAGTGGCGGTGAGAGGAGGTGATGAGTCTCAAAGTATGGTAGAAGCTGTGAAAGTGAAGATGCAGATAAAGTTGGTCCTTCTCATGAAATTGATGCGCGACTTTAATTACAAAAACAATCCGATAGGAAATTTCAGCGAAAAGCGAAAGAATTAACACCACTTCTCTCTGCCTCGAATGCATTGAAATAATTCGTCATTGGAACTCCGAATAGATAATGTCGCTGACAATAAATGGCATTCTTATAACCAAACAGTGCTTAATAATCCGATACAACAACAGCAACAACAGCAACAGGTGACTCCATGTGAGCGAAACGGACTGGCATTTTCGTTCCGGCCAAGGCCTCTCAACTTAACACTATTCCTTAAAATTAGTTACAGAATTCTCTCTACCGGTACAACAACAATAGGCTGAGGAACTGAGGCGTAAGATACGTCGCTTTTATTGTACCTTTTACATATCTATTTCTACTGGTTCCTCATTCTTTCAGCAGAAGCAAATTTCACAATCCCGCATGCATTCTTAGCTGTTGAGCGATGGTCATACAACTCAAGCTGTTTTTACACTCTCGCAAACATGTTGCAACAGAGTATATTAGTTTTGTTCACCTAAAAACTATAATCATCTAAAACTAATTGAGATAGTTAAATATATATATATATATGAATGATCACGATAACAAAAAGAGTTGAATTCCTGACTACTTCCACGCCCGAAAAATGCCGTTAATCGAAATCGTGTCGGGTGTACAAATTTTTTAAAATAGGACATGGCACCGCTTTCCAACAGGTTTAATGTATATGTCTCACAAACCGGTAAAAATATATATCAATCTATATGTAACAAAATAAATATGCAGGTCCTTTTGTCACCTCCGCATATGGTGGAAAAATAAGTGAAATCGGATGATAAACACGCTCACCTCCCACACAAAGGTTATGTTGAAAACGTCTAAAATTGCAGAACACACCAGAAACACTAAATCTTACATTAAAGATGGTACGGGAGGGTTGTATAGGAATCCGTTTAATTTTTGTACAATGGGTGTGGCACCGCCCATAACATTACATGTAAAAGTTAATGCAATCAGTCCAGACATTCCCCTTGTTTGTTTACATTTAGCGAAGTCCACCACCTTTGTTTACATTATCGTTTGTTTACATTTAGCGAGGTTCACCACCCCAGGGTCAAGGTCAATGACCTCTTTGTTTACATTTAGCGAAGTCCACCACCCCGGTGTCAAGGTCAATGACCCCTTTGTTTACATTTAGCGAAGTCCACCACCCCGGTGTCAAGGTCAATGACCTCTTTGTTTACATTTAGCGAAGTCCACATACCCCGGTGTCAAGGGCAATGACCTCTTTGTTTACATTTAGCAAAGTCCACCACCCCAGGGTCAAGGTCAATGACCTATTTGTTTACCTTTAGCGAGGTCCACCACCCTTTGTTTACCTTTTTGTTTGTTTACATTTAGCGAAGTCCACCACCCCAGGGTCAAGGTCAATGACCTATTTGTTTATATTTAGCGAAGTCCACCACCCCAGTGTCAAGGTCAATGACCTCTTTGTTTACCTTACCTTAAACAAATAGGTCATTGACCTTGAACCTGGGGTGGTGGACTTCGCTAAATGTAAACAAATAGGTCATTGACCTTGACCCGGGGGTGGTGGACTTCGCTAAATTTAAACAAAGAGGTCATTGACCACTAGGTGGTGGACCTCGCTAAATGTAAACAAAGAGGTCATTGACCACGGGGTGGTGGACCTCGCTAAATGTAAACAAACGATAATGTAAACGAAGGTGGTTGACTTCGCTAAATATAAACAAATAGGTCATTGACCTTGACCCTGGGGTGGTGGACTTCGCTAAATGTAAACAAACAAAAAGGTAAACAAAGGGTGGTGGACCTCGCTAAAGGTAAACAAATAGGTCATTGACCTTGACCCTGGGGTGGTGGACTTTGCTAAATGTAAACAAAGAGGTCATTGCCCTTGACACCGGGGTATGTGGACTTCGCTAAATGTAAACAAAGAGGTCATTGACCTTGACCCTGGGGTGGTGGACTTCGCTAAATGTAAACAAAGAGGTCATTGACCTTGACACCGGGGTGGTGGACTTCGCTAAATGTAAACAAAGAGGTCATTGACCTTGACCCTGGGGTGGTGAACCTCGCTAAATGTAAACAAACGATAATGTAAACAAAGGTGGTGGACTTCGCTAAATGTAAACAAACAAGGGGAATGTCTGGACTGATTGCATTAACTTTTACATGTAATGTTATGGGCGGTGCCACACCCATTGTACAAAAATTAAACGGATTCCTATACAACCCTCCCGTACCATCTTTAATGTAAGATTTAGTGTTTCTGGTGTGTTCTGCAATTTTAGACGTTTTCAACATAACCTTTGTGTGGGAGGTGAGCGTGTTTATCATCCGATTTCACTTATTTTTCCACCATATGCGGAGGTGACAAAAGGACCTGCATATTTATTTTGTTACATATAGATTGATATATATTTTTACCGGTTTGTGAGACATATACATTAAACCTGTTGGAAAGCGGTGCCATGTCCTATTTTAAAAAATTTGTACACCCGACACGATTTCGATTAACGGCATTTTTCGGGCGTGGAAGTAGTCAGGAATTCAACTCTTTTTGTTATCGTGATCATTCATATATATATATATATTTAACTATCTCAATTAGTTTTAGATGATTATAGTTTTTAGGTGAACAAAACTAATATACTCTGTTGCAACATGTTTGCGAGAGTGTAAAAACAGCTTGAGTTGTATGACCATCGCTCAACAGCTAAGAATGCATGCGGGATTGTGAAATTTGCTTCTGCTGAAAGAATGAGGAACCAGTAGAAATAGATATGTAAAAGGTACAATAAAAGCGACGTATCTTACGCCTCAGTTCCTCAGCCTATTGTTGTTGTACCGGTAGAGAGAATTCTGTAACTAATTTTAAGGAATAGTGTTAAGTTGAGAGGCCTTGGCCGGAACGAAAATGCCAGTCCGTTTCGCTCACATGGAGTCACCTGTTGCTGTTGTTGCTGTTGTTGTATCGGATTATTAAGCACTGTTTGGTTATAAGAATGCCATTTATTGTCAGCGACATTATCTATTCGGAGTTCCAATGACGAATTATTTCAATGCATTCGAGGCAGAGAGAAGTGGTGTTAATTCTTTCGCTTTTCGCTGAAATTTCCTATCGGATTGTTTTTGTAATTAAAGTCGCGCATCAATTTCATGAGAAGGACCAACTTTATCTGCATCTTCACTTTCACAGCTTCTACCATACTTTGAGACTCATCACCTCCTCTCACCGCCACTTTAATCTCACATTTTCTCTATAATCCGATGCTAAGAAATAATTGAAAATTAAGCAAAGCCATAAGAAATGTTTAAAGTTTTTGTTTAGTGTGAATAGATGAAGCGTGTGATAACGTCAGATGATGTACGCTAGAATGAAAGCGATATACGCCGGTAATAAAATAAATTGATGGCGCATTAGCAACTAATGTGTTTTCCACACTCTGCGCACAAAATCGCACGAATTGCTGAAAAGAGTGACAAAGATGTGGAGATAACGTGATTCCTAATGAAAAAGGCTTCATCCGCTTAGTTATATGGCGCTGATACTGCCGCGTCGTCTATGCAAAAGCAACAGCAATTGGTCTTCGGGATGAACGCATAGAGTTTTTGAGCCCTGAGGTATGCAAATAGACCTTAGTGAAGTAGAAGTTGAATCCCTCTTGAAATAATTACACTACTTTATGGGCTAGAGAACATGAAAAAATATACAACTAAGTGAGGAGCGCCTCCCAGGCAGACACAACTGAGCTCTACGCAGCATTTGGCAGGAGGCGGTGCTCTCCTAAGGAGATAAAAACAAAACAACAATTTCACACACAATCACAGACCAACACATTGCTCTCGTTAAACATGTGTGCGTTGCGGCATACAAATACATACATAAATTAATATTCAGCCAAAGTTGCACCGTTTTTTGTCTTATTTTTTGTGAGAGTGTGTGGACGCTTTTTGCCAATGCAAATACGCTTGGTGCTTTGACAGCGTGTAAGTAAATTAAAAAAGCACCAAATGGGGGTTGCGTTTAGCTCTAACGTGTGCTTTTATGAAAATCTCAAAATAAATTTCGGCGCTTAAAGTGTTGAAACTTTTTTGCACACAATTAATTGCAACTACATAGGCATACAACAAAACAATTGCATAGGCAATAGCATAAACTACTATAGGCTTACCAAACGATGCTGAATAGCGGTAGTGAATAGCGTCTCAGCCTCTAAGATGTTTAACAATCTCCTAAAACCTTTCCATTTTACAGATGATCTGGCCACCCTATACGACGTCATGCATGTACTTTGATGAGCATAAAACCAGCAAGCACGAACTTAAATTGCCAATAAGTGAACTTCAAATGGCCACAGGAGAAGACAGTAATAAGAAAAACATAATCGTAAAAGTAGAGATTATATTTTTTAACAATGTAAATACAAGTTTATTTTAATATTAATAATAACACAAAGGAGAGTTATTTCAAATTTTTTTATGCAAATGCGTACTTGTATAAGTGACGGAGGGTTAGTTTCTCGGTCTCAAGAATTTGTCGTATTCCATTGGCAAAGTCAACAACAATTAGAACGATGCGAACAGCAGTGGTGTTGTGCCTCTTGTGGAATCGGTGTGGAGTTTGTATCGGTGATGTGAGTAGTGTTTTCTCAAATGTCATAGATAAGGGAAAGATGGATTGATGGATCCCCCTCTATCGTTACATTTATCTTTAACATTTGCTCATCACCTAGGGAAGTGCGTTCAAAGAATTTTTCAAATTATCAAAACCACATGGATTTCTCACGATTATCGGGTTTATTGGAGGAATATTTTATGGTTACAAGACCACAAATGAAAAGCCAAGACATAAAATTTTTGTTACGCTAAATTTTGTGGAAGTGTGAACTAACAATTTTCGTTTATTGTCTATTATAGAGGATCAATTTTATTCGAATAGAATTTATTTTCGAATAATATTAAGTTGTTTTACATTTATTTCGTTTATGAATATGTATCTCAGATAACGAATCAGGATTCCGCAATTTTAGATAATGAAAGCGAGCAGTACTTACGCCCAGAAATAACCAGCAGCCCGAAAAGCAGTATTTTGGAACAGCATAAACAAATTTTAGTTGGAACCTATGATACCACTTTAATGCTAGAGTTTATTTCTTTATGAGCTTATTTCTGTTCTATGTTGCTTCGGCTTCTTCCACTTAACACTTTCTAAGTAATGATATATGTTACGCAGAAACTCCTTCGGGCTATTGAGCTGATGAAGTGTTCATACCAAATTGACCCCTTATAACCCTAATTTCACACAATTCTGTTCAGTGTGTTCGTGACACCGCCCTCTAATAGGATTAATGTGCATATGATACAGTGTAAAAATGGCTTAAATCGGATAATAATGACCCCCATCCCTATACAGACTGCTAAAAGTGTGTCAACTGCCTAAAGAAATAATAATACAGCATCACCGTCCATTTTACACACACAATAGAATTTGAGAGACTCTCGCAACTTGCAGTTAGTTGGTTGTCGTAATGAAATTATGGACAGTTTGTTAAATTTTTGTGCAAAATTCTATTATCTGCATATGTCCATTAGAACATTATTAATTTTCTACCAATCGAACCATGGCAAGCGTAATATTCTTACTGGATTTAATTAAAATACATTTGATTGTAGCGATTATATATTGATTGGAGCAACGGAAGTCCTCATATTGGGTTTTTGGTTATTTCGGAAAAACACGGCGTGATTTCGCTAATATTTCGTTAGTCCTCGTGTACCACAATACTCATTTTTTCAGCATACGTCAGAAGATAGCTGTGATAAGGTCAGAGAAATTCTTCGGTCCTCGCATTGTGCGCACTTCTTGAATAGTGGATGGCATTCAAATCTGGAACCATTTAACTTTATGTATATGTCATTTAAAAATGGTGCATATCTAATTTGAGGTGTTATCATTTTTCTTTAGAATTGTCGATTTATGTGACAGGTTAAGTACATCGTCATCTAGGTAAAATTCTCTAAATAGTTGTATTCTCGATCGGTTTAGATGAAAACGGAAAACACAGATTGTTAGTAGGTGCATACATAATATAATTGGTAGGATTTTTTTCTTTTTGAAATGCTACTATATATAGGATGTCATACAAATCTGCACATCTATACCTGTTGGTAGTATCAATGAAAAGTAGGCAAGTACGCTACTATAGGCAGCTAGATCGACCATCGACCGATGGTGAACGAATGTACAAACAGTAGAATGTGGGACGACATCCGACTAAAGAAAGCGTGAGTGGAAAGTTAAATATTATATATTAATTTGTCTGGATTATTATTGCATTTTTTTTTGTTGCTTCAAGTGCAGCTTTTATTCTGAATGTATTTTAACCATGTATTCAAATGTGTACTTATTCAATTGTGTGGACTGAATCGAAATTTAGAGTCGTAAAATTTATATTGCTGTTATTTCCTAATTATCACTTTGAAAGGTCTAGTTAAGGCATGAAAGTATCCTTTTCAAAGTTTGGATGTATTTCTTTTTTTTTATACAAATAAGATCTTAAACCAAATTTTTTCCGTTGGTATCAAAATTATTATAACTAAAAGTAATCGTGACTACCATTATTCACTGTAGCTATTCAGAACGTTTAATTCAAACATGTTTATAATTATGTTGGGAAGGGTTTCAAATATTCCAGAGCCTTGTTACGACTTCATTTATCATTATTTGAGCGATATAATTTATTATGTTATATAATTAGTAAATATTTAAAAAAAAATTCTGTCGATGTTTATATGCACATATATTGTTTATACGTATTTAAGTAAGTATCACAAACATACATATATATGTGTATACATATGCGACATAACTCTAATATTTTAAACTAAATTGTAAAAGGCTGACAAATGTTCTTAAGCTTCAATCTATAATAATTTCAGAGTCTGTTCAAAGTACCACCGACTTTCATCGGTTTCGAAATTGTTATAACAAATCTTATCTGATTGGCTTTACACTTTTCAATTGTACTTTTCAACAGGCCAGCCTCAAGCTTGTTCAAAATAGACAAAAGCATATTACGAATATGAAAAGAAAGTTACTGAAAGACTTGACTAAATGCATTCGATATTTCACCTTGAATTCGAAACTAATATTTACTTCTTATAATTACATTATAATATTTGATAGATTGGAATTAGTCATCGATGTACTTGTTCATATCTATTCATATCTTCAACTTATTTTCGATTCCATATTATAAATTCAGCACATTATGGAAGCTGTGAAAAGGCTTCGTTTATCATCACTCTTGTTATAAGGTCAATGACCTCTTTGTTTACATTTAGCGAAGTCCACCACCCCGGTGTCAAGGTCAATGACCCCTTTGTTTACATTTAGCGAAGTCCACCACCCCGGTGTCAAGGTCAATGACCTCTTTGTTTACATTTAGCGAAGTCCACCACCCCAGGGTCAAGGTCAATGACCTCTTTGTTTACATTTAGCGAAGTCCACCACCTTTGTTTACATTATCGTTTGTTTACATTTAGCGAGGTCCACCACCCCAGGGTCAAGGTCAATGACCTATTTGTTTACATTTAGCGAAGTCCACCACCTAGTGGTCAATAACCTATTTGTTTACATTTAGCGAAGTCCACCACCCCGGTGTCAAGGTCAATGACCTCTTTGTTTACATTTAGCGAAGTCCACCACCCCAGGGTCAAGGTCAATGACCTCTTTGTTTACATTTAGCGAAGTCCACATACCCCGGTGTCAAGGGCAATGACCTCTTTGTTTACATTTAGCAAAGTCCACCACCCCAGGGTCAAGGTCAATGACCTATTTGTTTACCTTTAGCGAGGTCCACCACCCTTTGTTTACCTTTTTGTTTGTTTACATTTAGCGAAGTCCACCACCCCAGGGTCAAGGTCAATGACCTATTTGTTTATATTTAGCGAAGTCCACCACCCCAGGTTCAAGGTCAATGACCTATTTGTTTAAGGTAAGGTAAACAAAGAGGTCATTGACCTTGACACCGGGGTGGTGGACTTCGCTAAATGTAAACAAAGAGGTCATTGACCTTGACACCGGGGTGGTGGACTTCGCTAAATGTAAACAAAGAGGTCATTGACCACTAGGTGGTGGACCTCGCTAAATGTAAACAAAGAGGTCATTGACCACGGGGTGGTGGACCTCGCTAAATGTAAACAAACGATAATGTAAACAAAGGGTGGTTGACTCCGCTAAATGTAAACAAAGAGGTCATTGACCTTGACACCGGGGTGGTGGACTTCGCTAAATGTAAACAAAGAGGTCATTGACCTTGACACCGGGGTGGTGGACTTCGCTAAATGTAAACAAAGAGGTCATTGACCTTGACACCGGGGTGGTGGACTTCGCTAAAGGTAAACAAAGAGGTCATTGACCACGGGGTGGTGGACCTCGCTAAATGTAAACAAACGATAATGTAAACAAAGGTGGTGGACTTCGCTAAATGTAAACAAACAAGGGGAATGTCTGGACTGATTGCATTAACTTTTACATGTAATGTTATGGGCGGTGCCACACCCATTGTACAAAAATTAAACGGATTCCTATACAACCCTCCCGTACCATCTTTAATGTAAGATTTAGTGTTTCTGGTGTGTTCTGCAATTTTAGACGTTTTCAACATAACCTTTGTGTGGGAGGTGAGCGTGTTTATCATCCGATTTCACTTATTTTTCCACCATATGCGGAGGTGACAAAAGGACCTGCATATTTATTTTGTTACATATAGATTGATATATATTTTTACCGGTTTGTGAGACATATACATTAAACCTGTTGGAAAGCGGTGCCATGTCCTATTTTAAAAAATTTGTACACCCGACACGATTTCGATTAACGGCATTTTTCGGGCGTGGAAGTAGTCAGGAATTCAACTCGTTTTGTTATCGTGATTATTCATATATATATATATATATTTAACTATCTCAATTAGTTTTAGATAGCGGCCTGGAAATAACCAAAGCCAAAGCCAGCTTCCAAAATGAACGCTCGTCAATATTCCCACGTCAATCGGATCTACATACATACGTAAATGCAACGGACCCTAATTTGTATCTGACTAAGGATTGTCAATTTGGGAACAAAAAAATCATTACTCAAATGATTTTCTACCGCTACCATAACTACAAAAACTTTCAAAATTTACGACGAATTTACGACGAATTTCATACGACGAGTCGCTCTTTTTGGTACCAGAAGGGTCCGTGTGTCCATGATGGCTTAATAATGGTTCATCAGATCAATTTTAGGTGTTCCGCGTTAAGTTTTTATTAGATTTCGAGACTTTGTTCTTAGCAAACGGCGGACCGAGAATGACCTTGTAGGGTTGCAGTAAGACCTCTACGGTAAAGCGGACTAAAAAGGGACTCACCAAGTAAAAAAAGTATCGGCTCAGGTCTCATTCACAATCCCTATGACTTATACGAAAAAGTGAATATAGCTCGCGATATATCGCAACTGTTTGGAAAACAACGGGATAAAATCAGTTGAGCATTACCTACTCAGGTGACAAAAAAAAAAAGTGTTCAAGTGTGATTTGAAACAAATGAAGTACTTTTTATCTCAAAAGCGGTGAATTTTCCGCACTACAACTGTTTCAACTTTGGACTAAATATGTGAAAATACTTACCGGCATCTTCTGAATGATTGATCAGTGAACATTGGATATACAAGAGTTGTACATACTCTTATAAATATACATATATGTAAACCTGTGTTTTTTCAGCGCGCGTAATTTGCTATTTGACCAAAAGCAATAGGAATTCAACATAAACACGAAAATATACCGCATAAATATTTCAAGTTTTTATAAGAATTCACATTTTCTCCAGCTCCATGTATTTCAACAAGTATGTGAATAACGTATTTAGATATATACACACATTCCTGTATGTATGTATTTATGTATATTATGCGAAGTCATTTTGTGCACATGTGCTAGCTGTGGTAAAACCGTAACTTACTCGCAAATATATCTAAACAAATTTTTTGCTCCAAATCAGATGCTTAGTTATATAAGTATGTACATACATATTCACTTACATATGCCTGCATATGTAAGTTCATGCCTACATGGGAGTATGTTCTATATTCATATTTGTTTCCTTAAGCATTCTGGGGTACACCATTCAGTTGAATGAAGAAAACAAAACAGAAATATACAAAAAAAACAAAAAAACACACACACAGAGGCTAAGTTTCTTTTATTATTTTTTAAATTGTTTTCAACAAAGTTTGCAATGTGATCTGTTAACACATCTACTACTTAGAATATGTGTGTACATATGTATGTAAATGTTTGTTTTACAGATATAGCGACAGCATCGGATACCATATATAATATATATATATATATATTTATTATATAAATGAACATAAATCATATTGATTTATTTGTTGTTGAGATATATATCTATTAACCTTTGGGTGTCATTAATTTAAATTGTTCACTTCTTATAGATATGTACTTGTATATAATATTTTTGTATTTTTTGTTTTCTTTAGCATTTTCTACACCCTCAAGTACATAAACATCAATATGAGCTTTTACCGTTGCTTTAAAAAACTTATATCCGTCGTGTAAACGAAAATCTCCCGATAGGTATACTTAAATGAAAATGCTTTTATTCTGGTTGTGAGATCGAGGAAAACTAAGAGAGATCTCAAATAGCTCTTGTCAACGAAAGATAAACAGAAGTCGTTGAGCAACCAGCACATTATTCTCCAGATTGCTAAGAGTGCATTGATCGACTTACACTTACGAGTTTATTATAATCTTACAAGAAAATATCCTGGCAAAGCCGTTATCGGGGACTATCCAAACTCTATTTCTAGCCGGTGTGCACAAGTTATCTCATGAAAAGACTTATATAAAACTTATATTTACTTCATTTTCACCTTCTTCCCTTTCGCGTTTCGTACCGTTAATTAACAGACCTCATCGCTTGGTTCTAATATCCACATTTTATTTATTTCCTTAATTGGAAAAATTCGCCTACAGATGTCGCTCTTATAAATTTTGTTTAATTTTTGTATTTTTTTGTAACAGTAAACTGTGGAAATGTCAAGTGTACATAAACTTTGATATTTTTAAAAAGCTTAACGCAACTGAATATATTTTTTTTTAATCATAAGAAATTTTCATCTCCCAACGAGACTTCTTTGGAACTTTCGGAAAAGCAATTCAGATAGAGGAAAGAAAATGCGTTTCTTAGTAAGGACACTCAAGTTTATTACTTTCTATGCAGTAGCGCTTGTTGCCTATACCTTAAATGAATGAATGGATCACGAAGGTCACCAACTTTTATTCATTACAATTTCGGCTCTCAATTCTAATATGTGTAAATATGTATTTGTGTGATAAAAGGATATCAAAACTATATATGGAATAAAAAATGTTGAAACGAGGAAGCAATTGACTTAAATCATTTTTATTATCGGTCGTTGTAGTTCCTCAGGGTTGAATGCAATTAACTTTTGGTTAGTTTTATATTAAATTTAAATTATAATTATATTTAAAGTGGGTTGCGAATTTTAGAAAGTTTAGCAAGGCTTACTTATGAAGCCAATCAACATTTGTCAGATTCTCAACCGTTATCATTAATGTTATGATTGATGCTCTAAACTTCGAGTGGATTTAGTAGGGTTAAAAATATGGGTGACCCTAGCAGAATTCTAGAACTCGCAGCGGAAAAAGAGCAATAAAAGTGATCGTGTTATACACTACTTCTCACTAGATTTCAACACGGAATCAAATAATTTTGTTGTTTTCGTTTAAAAAAAATCCGAACATTTGTCTCAGATCTGCTAAATCGGATTTTATTAATTTTGCCTCATATCACAATCGGTCATTTTTGAAAGAAAAAATATTTTCCTTAGGTTCCAGGGTATCCATATCTTCACAAAGAGACCTCTTCCAAAATAAGTGAGTTGGTCAAAATTTGGTTTTTCATGTGTGACATTTCCATTCCCAGGCCCTTCATTTACATAATGAGATTTTTGGCGTGCAGATTACTTTTTGACCCGATGAACAAAACTGACCACGATTTTTCTGGCACCTCCGTCTTCTTGGACACATTCAGTGATTGTGTTTTTCTGCAAAATGGTTCACTACAATGATCAGTCAAAAGCTGGAACTTAATCGCCAATAATCAACTCACCGCAAATCGCTGAAGAATTTACTACAATTTTCCGGTATGCAAGTCAATTTCGGTTTCGGTTTCAACTCAAAAGAGAATTCGCTATTGGAGTTTTGTACTTTCGCATCTTCGCGCCATTCGCTGCTTTTCAGCGATGATTTGGATGCCTTGGTCTTTGGCAGAGCGCCGTTGGACATCGTTGGGCGCCGTCTAAGTATTGCAAATGTGAAATGAACTTCTCGTTTTCTTTGACAATACTTGTGTTCTGGATCTAAACACTTTACGCTTGGTCTTGTCCGCTAAATTTTTTTTTTTTATTTGGTGTTAATCGTTGAACTTTGATGCTTCCTTGCAAATTATATATTTTCCGAGTTTTCTTATTCTGCTTTAATAGTTTCAAAATACTTAGTCAAGATTATAAAAACAACTTATAAAACTTTCAATTACAAAATTTATAACAACAATTTTTATTTAATTCACAGGAAAAGATATAAATCAAAACTGAAAGAAAATTCTAGGCAAAGTCTCTGTAACAAATTTTAATTATTTTGTTGTACTTATAAAGAATTACCTTTTTTTGATCAACATAAACAAAATATACCCTTACATTAACCTTATACAAGAGGCAACAGCCATTTACAGGCGACTTAAAACTACCAAAACTACCCAATGCCGACGACTTTTTATCGAATATAGAATGGTTGCTTGCAAGCGAGTAGCAAAAGAGCGCTCAACACAGTTAAAATTTCCTAAAAGGTATTTATCAACAGTGGCAACATCTCGGTGGGAAATATTGTCTCAATTTAGTTTGTTGTTGTGGATATGAATAATTTAGTTGGGGTTATTTGATGTTCTTCTTCCCTTCATAAATAAAGCGTGCTCTAAACGACAGATAATATAGTATAATAGTAATATAATGTAATAATATAGTATAATAGGACCGATAATATTTCTTCCCAGACAAAAATTTAACTACTTTCAATAAATAGCGGGTAAAATCAATGGTTGGACTCTAGATTGGAGCTTGGTTGAGAGTATTGAATACATTATCGATCTCTTCTGTAATTTTTCGTTAACACGGTGATGAGTTTTCTAACGCCGAAACCGAGAATTAGAGATTACCTGTTGGTTCATTTATCCATTGAGTCAAATATATTATTCTAAACTATTTCACTTATCGTTAATCGTTTTATTTTTAACTTAAAGAATTTTTGTCTCTGTTGGTTCAACATATTGATAATAAGCAATAAAATTCTGGATATATAAGGTAATAAATATTAAGTTAAGTGCCCAAGTACAAGATTTCTCAAATAAGTTATTGAAGCGTTCGAATCCAATATGTTGTTTCCGAATAAAAAGACTCTGCATACTTTTAGGCTGTTGCGAGAGTGAGTATATAGTAAATATCCCACCAGGAAATGTTAGTTGTTTGAAAGTAATGCTGTTTAACTTAAAATAAAATACTTAATATAACTTAATGAAATATATTACCTGAAGTTAAATTAATTATACTAAAATAATATTTAACCTGATTTAAACTAAATAAATAAACGAAATATTTAAACTAAAATGACTTTGCTGATGACGTTTTATTGACACTCCTTATGTGAAAATTTTTCAGTTAAGGAATCACTTGAAGGGTTGATTTCAAGCATAGAAGCCATCTTCTCGGGCTTATCCAAGTGACAGTTTGTAATGAATTCGACCAAGTAATGACAAGTAGACCTCAGTTTTATGCAAAACAAAATCATGAAAGAGAAATGTTCACACAAAGTTAGGGGTAATTTGTTTGATGACAGTGTCCACCGAAAAGTATGGAATGACGATCTGTATGACCTTCAAAACGTTTAGCGACCACGAAACCTATAAATAGCAGCGATAAGTTGCAGATGACCGATTGTGCTCCATTGAGTTATTCTCTGGCAAGTCCAGAGAACTCGAGAAAGTCAAACTCAAATGAACACAGTGGAAGGAAGACGTCAAATAAGGAGTCTACCGATTAACGGCTTTAGAGCCATAGAAAGCCTTCAGGTACATATGTATTTATAAATGAACAATATTTATTCGTAAGTTGTGAGAACTTGTTCCTTCAGCAACTCTACATTTTTTACTGTTTAACTAAATTGTATAAAATATATTTATCGGATATTGGATTGTTCGTTTAAATATTTTTGGTTGTATGAAACTCTGCAGGCTAACTTATGGAGCTCTTCCATCAAGATTTTCTGCAGCAACATTTATCTATTGGGGCCATTTCTTTACTAGTTTCTTACGCAGTTACTTGTTTCATCCTCTCAATGTATAACAATTTGCAGCTCCAGCATCTCTTTGCCGGCATTGGTAAGTAAGTGCACTTCGGTGCTGGAAAGTAATAACATTTGACCGCTGCGGCAGACATCTCTAATCTCCTGCGACCTCCGCAATGAATACATCTCGCCCGAATGCACCATATGGCAAGTAGGTATGTGGCCTGAACGCGACCATATAGTCAAACTGGTGGTCACAGGAAACTCCTCCGGTACAATACCAGTCAACCAGATCATCAGAAACTCCGGATTCATGTCGCTCTGTTTGGACTTTACGAATTCACGCTCATCAATGCAGCACAAATCCGATAGACGAACGCGTGTGCTCATCACCAAAAGAGGCAGGAAATCCTTGAATTTGCTGCTACCTAAATCGGTAACTTTATCACGTATCAGATAGAGCAGATGGCATCTGTTGGTACCGCAATGTGCCAACTTGGGATCAAGAAAGAAGTTTTTGCATTGGCGTGGCGCTATGCGCTCCATGGGTAACATGCTGTGATCAACAATCAAATGTTTATTGAAATCCGAAACGAAGATCATGCGTTGACATGACGACTCTGGACACTTGATGGGCGGACGTGGTATAGTCAGATGGCAGGCGGGTATCGGCTTCATGTTAATAAGGCGACCTTTGGAGAGCAACAGCTCCGCAGCCATTATGTTGGAACAGGTGACAAGTTGGAATTGTGGTAGCGGTTCGTTGCACAAAATATTGGTCGTTTGGTTAAAAGCGCCATTTATACGACTGCTAGTTGGTGGATTATAGAAGGCGCGATGTGTATTCGAAAGCCGCGCCATAATATCAATGCTTGCTTTATCGATTGGCAACTCGCAAGAGCTCAACTGATCATCATGCTTTTCCGGAATTAACGGCATTGGTGGTTTGGTCACTGGCGCGGGCTCTAAAGCATCCATAATCTTCAGAAACTTCTTCGAATGCTCTATGATGGGCTTGTCGCTAACATTTGGCGTACGTGGATCTTCTTGAAAAGTTTCCAGCACCTTCTGCATGCGTATATCAATGCTGGGACGTGATATTTTATCCGGATCCGGCAGTGTACCCGGTGTCGGCGTTGCCACACCAGTAGCTTGCATAACAAAATAATCTGGTGGCAAGTGTTTGGCCGGTGGCAACTCTGTCTTCTTAGTGCTGGCCAATGTAGGATCCGATTCGGTGGAAGCCGAGACGGTGCGTGTGTGATTTTGCGAATGCGTTTTCGACTGCACGACGGACTGATTACGATTGTCACAAGTACTGGCCTGACAGCTGTGACTGAACGCGTAAGCTGGAAATTGACAGAACGCAAGTGGACCATAATTACGCAGATAACTCTCGACCATCTCTACGGGATGTGCGGTATTATGTGTCTCAAAGTCGTGTAGTCTCTTCATTGATAGCGACTCATGCGGTTGCAAATTGCGACCATAAGTGGTCGTGCTTGTACGTGGTGGTTCATGTTTCCCCCTGAGTATGGGATGCATTGTGCCGCCGGAGAAATAGTTTTTCATGCTCTCTGTCGAATCCATGAAACGTATTTCGGAAGTATGTATGACGTCCTCGATATCCTAGCATAAAATATTAAGTATCATAAATTATTGTAAATTTAATTAACTGTACTCACCTCAGCTGCTGTGTTCATCCCTTTTTCTTTTTCTACGCTGCCCGCCATTTCGCAACCGCCGTCGTATGAGTTATCGCAGAGATTTGTATGCTCCGTTGTTAGCTGTATGCTCTTTGGCGCTTCAATCACCTCCAGTGTCGGTCCGCTCGAATCACGTTGCTGCATTAAACGCATGAAACCGTTTTCAGTACGAAATTGAAAGGTAAAATTCGATGCCGACTGTGGCTGATGATTGCTGCCAAAGAATATGGTCTCCATTTGTATGCGCTCCTGTGCGTTCGGCAAGTACTGATTCATCGATATCGGCACTGACATAGACATGGATATTGGCGTGGGTGATTGTGTCATTGTGGCGGCAGCCATGGCTGCCGCCATTGCGTCCGCTGTTTTTAGTAGATTGCCAAACAATTAGTAAAAGAGAAATCCGGAAAAACCAAAAAGTCACTACCGTCTATCAAGTGTTGATGTATCTCTTCACCTTGATCTTCACTAAAGCCATCATGCGACTCATGCATGCTCAGGTGCTCCTGCGAGATGCTCGACTGTGTCTCCATATCGGCGTACAACGCCTTCGGGAATGTATAAGACGAATCCGTTTCCAATGTGGCTGCGGCTACCGAGTGGCTCTCCACATCTAAACTTTGTGCTGTTGGAGTCGGTCGTGCCATCTGGTAAGAGCGTCGCACAGGCGACGAGTTGCGTTCGGGTTGATTGAAGTTCATCTGCACGAAGGAGGTACACGCTTCGCAAATGCCACATTGGCCGTCAGTGCGCTCATTGCAGTCGCTACATTGCATGTGCTCATTGCTGCACAGGTAGCCACCGAATGGTGCGGTCTTCGGACCGATTTTGTTCACTTTACATGTGGCACAATTCATAATTTAGCCTTTCACGTCCGAAACAAATATGTACAGCGATGAAAATTCGCACGCTCCCTGTTATAGTTCGGTGCAATGAAATTGACTCTTCTTGCACTAATAATATTTATTTCTAGTAATTATTATGTATAAAAATAAAAGGCGACTAAATTTTATAAAAACGCGTAAAATTTTGTGTGCCAAATTAGAAAAAAATGTATATATATGATTGATAGAGAAATTTTGAATTTAAATGAAAAAGTGTGGTGATTCTGTCGCCGCTGTGGAGAAACAAATGCAAGGCGGCTTAAAATAAAAAAAATACGGCATAGCAATTATATATGTACTTAAGTGTTTAAGAGTGTCTAATATTTGCTATAAAATATAGACTTCTTAAAAATTGCATTCTGAAAAATTCATGGACCGCCATCATATAAGATACGGACTTTAAATCTGTTGAAAAAACATAAGACCAGAAAAAGAGTGGAGTAAAGTCAGTTTCCTCTACCCAACCGTAAATAAAATATATGTATATATTCTGTCAAGGAGTGCCACTATTGTGCACTAGTGCCACTCTATTATTTTTTGGAAAGTTAAATAAAATGAGAATGGTAAAGAAGTCTCATTTCCTTAACCTGACCTGTATATAGACTATAACCATTGCGGGATTAAGACCAACACAAAATCCCAAATCATTCTTATGTACTTAACTATATTTTCGTCCATATATAATACATCCTTCCAATGATTGTAACTCAGGCCACAATCACTTGGGGATTGATATCAACTCAAAATCCCTAGCCAGACTTTCTGGACGAGTCTGTATAACCGATATAGACCTGGAATGCCAGCATATGCTAACACTTCAGCTGGGTTGTGCTCCATTTTCAGTACTTATACCGCCTAGATTCATCTTAATTTGAACATTGATATATGCTAATTGGCGTTAAACGAATCGAATCACCCGAACCATATGCCATTATGTCATTCTCGCTCAGCTTTCGTAAAATAAAATGGTTGCCAATATCCCAAGGGGACGACAGAGACATCAATTTTATCTAAAAGAAAATTCCGGCTATGAAGATTGAAATGAATTCTTATAAAAGCTCACCGAACCCTAATCTGTTAAGCAACTGCACTATTTATAATAAACAGTGTAAAGTTCGAGAAAGTCCGAGTTCACAATAAATATCTCGCACTTTCTTGGCCTCTCATGAATAAAGGACCAATATATATAATAGAACTTTGAACCTATGATTTTAACATTAATTTGATTTTGTACCGTCAGGTACCGACTCCGAAGAATTGTAGATAGTGCAGCCTCTTGCAGCCTCTTGCAGCCTATCGGAGATAGAGTCGGTGAGAGGCATTGTATTGTATCGCTAATTAAAGAGGGAGAGAGAGAGTGAGAGAGTGGTTGGATTTTAAACCCCGATATTTTCGTCACTTATTTATAGCGGGAAAGTTATGCCACTGCGAAAACGAATACGAATTGTCCTAATAAGTGTAAAAATTTTCCCAGTAGCTTGTGCTGAAACAAGTGTTGGCTATCAAAAAACATGCATCAACTGCAAGCACTTCTGCATTTATAATAATTTTAAGTGAAGAAATTAGTGGGAAAAACCTTATCATCCTAATAATTATGAATGCAAAATCTTTTTAGCAAACATTTGTGTAATAAAATTGTGTAATAAAAGTTTCGCACGTTACGGTTCGAATTCATATATCGCAAATAGACGAAGAGAAAAAAGAAAACATTTATGTGCACAACAATGAAAAATAAAATCGATTCTTAAGTATCCAATAGTGACCTTGAACCACAATGCTATTTCGCTAAGGTGAGATGATTTTAGTTTTATTGTCCGCTTTATTGCAGCGATCAAAGTCAAACCTATTGAAATTACGTCTCTTGTTGTTTTTATTGTTTTGCTAAATACAAATAAATTCATATTCGCCAAATTGCTCTGTAAACCCTTTCAATTACCAACAAATTAACGGTAATCACTTGAAATTGTCAGAAAGTGCTTCACTAAGTACCGTAAAGATATTCATTGAAGACCTTAGCCATTGCACAAGTGTTTGGCGGCGCACACGAATGCGTGGCGATCTTGTGGTTTTGCGAATGCATGCATCTGTATCTATAGCTTTGCATGTATATGTGTGCGCGCACCGCCAACACTACATTTCGCTTCGACAGCATCATGTTTCAGCGGCATCAGACGCGCTTGCGCTTGCGTGCATACCTTCAATTAAGCCTTACCACTCGCTCTGAAAGCCATGACAAATTAATCGTTTTCATTGATATTTCATTTATTGGCATTAAAATAATGAGTCAGCGTTAATAAACTTCAATACATTGAAATATAACACACACACACACACACTCATATGTAATTATTGTGTATTTAAGCGGCCTGCTTTGTTTCGTTCACCGATCATATCTAAGCGACGAAACAACAGCTGATCCCTGAAACTGTTGAGAGTGATTAATCTGTGAGACGAATTTTTGTTTCAATCGCTTATCAGTTCGCGCATCAGACGAGGCGCTTATGTGTGAAAAAGTTTTGCCAATCACTTGAGTATGCTCATCTATTTTGGGGCAACGAATTTGTGTTTGTTGTATTAGCATTTTGCCAACTGCGTTATGCATTTGTGGAAAGATACACAGATTCGTGACTGGCATTTGTGTTTACAAATTATATATGCCTATTGATGTTTTCACTGATTGCGACTGTGAGTGTGGTTATGGAAACCGCCTTGTAGAAAAAAGAAGTGCGAGTTCAGAAATGAAAGAAGAAACTAGTCACATGCAGTACCGACTAACTTTATGAAATAATTTTATTTAAACTTTATTTATATTTTATTACATTTTTATTTTTATTATTTATATATTTTATTTCGGTTTCTCTCTCTCTCTCTCTCTCTCTCTCTGATGATCCTAAAGTACTAATAAAACAGCCAAATAACAAATAATTAAATTCTCACCACCTCATATTCAGTATGAAATTTAGTAGATTTACAGATATATTTAAATTTCTTCGCATTAATTCAATTTACTATTTTATTTGAGTTCCTACCCTCTTTCGACTAACATCAAGCGTTTTTTTTTTTTAATTGGAGTCACTACTTGGCATTGAGCATAGCAAATTTGTCAATCATGAACAAGCTTCTCATTAAACTCATGATCAGTCGGAGACCCTATATGTACCATATATATATATATATTATATTTAGAAACTCCGCTACATGGCATTTTTAAGAAACCTTTGACGCTATCCTGATCAGTCGATTACCTTTTTCACATTCTGAACACTTATTAATTTTGGGATTTTAATATTTTGCTTAAAACATTTCTCTCATGCTTAAGCGTTCAAACTTAAATCAGTTTATCGACGGAACTATTAAGGTTTAAAAACTTCTGAAACTTTCTAATGCCGTCTATAATCCAAAAAGTACACCTCATTTCTATTTAGTTGGAAACTAAGGCAACAGCCAAACAAATAGCTGCCTTTGGTATAAAAATTACTCATACGCCCCTGTGTAACTACAATATATTGAAATCTGAATATATTAAAAACTTATGAGAATCGAATAAAACGAAAAATTAATTGATGCTTCGACAAACTTAAATAGATTAATTATAATTTTCTTAATCATGGGAATTTATTTCGTTGCCAACTAAACCCTACGGAACTTCAATGTCAGAATTTTAAAGTTTCTGGTTCTGGTTGGTGTAAAAGTTTTATTTATTATTACTTGCCTTTCATTATAGTAAAATTTTATTCTCTATGGCGCTAATAAATGCTAAAGTTAATACGCTAAAATTAAATAATGCACTTTCATTGTATTTAAAATTCGTAATTACAATGATTCGACTGTAAACAAAAAATTAAATGAATATTTTACAATATGCTTGAAATTATGAAACGTAAAATAAAGTTAAATAAAATATCTTCCATCTGTAAACATTAGAAAGATTAGAGACCTTGGCTTACTTGTTAAATAGCAAGATAATTCTCAAGATAAGTTTCAACAAAAAAATTATTTATTGCACATAGAAACTGATGAAGGCGTACAACCAATAATTTCTTGTTAAAGAAACAATAATTATTGTTGAAATAAAGTATCAATGTTGCAGTTTTGATATTTATTTACCAAATATATTCAACGAATAATTAGTCCTAGTCTAATTAGTCTTAGCCACCAGATACTTGACCTAAGCGAGTTGAAACAAACATTTCCGATTTTTCTAATTTATTTTATTGGTAAATTATTTATTTATACTCTCGTAACATGTTGCGACAGGGTATAATATATTCACATTTCACATTGCAAACTAATCGAGATAGAATAAGGTATCAGAGTAAACAGCTCCATCACCCTCCTAGACGGTTTTAGTTGTTGATGTCTGTCTCTCCGAACCGCCAACATAAGAGCGGACTTTGTATGCTCCATAAATGTTTAATTTGTAGTCGTGACCTCGCTCCCTAATTGGTTTCCTGTACTTACTTCATAAGTTATTTGAGGTAACTCATCTTCCGCAAGAATTATGGTGTTCAATTTAAAACTAGCAAGAGTGCAATAATTCTCTAAAGAATAATGTCAGTAATGTGAAAATAAGTAGTGAAGATTTTTTATTATGCTTACTTCTGCAAAAGTAAAAATTTGGACTATGAGTGTGGTTCCATCTAGTATTATTTGAAATTTTTTATCTCCGGATCAAATTTCTTTCCTTTTTGCATAATATAATATAATTTGAAGATGTGTCAGATCGGACCACAACACCGCCTACTTAATATATAACGCCATTTTAAGTTCCATTAGCTTATTTTACTTTCCAATAGATAACTCAAGCATCAATAGAGATATGCATACTCCGTATATATGACTATTATCTTCACTTAATTCTTGACACCACTTTTATATTCTCGAAACGGTTATATAGAGTATAATCCCCTAACGGTTGTTTGAAACACCAAAAGTTAACTTTTGACTATCCAAAAATACCAGTAGGTCTGTGAGATATCTTAAGAAAATCTAGTGAGTAGGAAAAAAAGGATGAAATCGACTCAGTAGTTCCGCTAGCTCTAATCTACAAAATATACCGATTTTCGACCTTTTTGTTGACTTATACCATACATATCGGTCGAAATGTGAGATATGTTAAGAAATTTAGTGCACATATAATATTTTCTTAGCCACAAACTTGGCGTCAAAAATTAATGAAAGCGATCAAGACCTCGATCCAGCCCCATATTTCTAATTCTAAAAAATTCCATTATATTAAATTGCCGAATATTGGTTTATATTAGAATATTGGTTAAATGTAAGATAATTTAGTGGGATTAAGAGAAATTTTTACTTTAGAAATGATGTGGTTTGGTGCTAAATATTGATGAAATCAATTTATATATGCTGGTTGTAAATCTTATTCAAAATTCTTTATCAAAAAGTATTGTAGACAGTGGGAACCATTTTCAGCACTTTAATTGTTCTAAATTGAGAGAGTATATAATGTTCGACTGCACCGACTGCACCCGAACTTAACACTTCCTTATTTTCTCTACAATTTTCTAAAATTTTACTTCTTAATGTTATTATGTTGCCCAAAGCAGTTTAGTATATGTGTAACACTTTTTATTGAGCTAATTTGTATATATTGATATATATAAACCTAATTTAGACACAAACTTATAAACATATTCGAATGAGTATGATCATCTTCTGGTCACACAGCATCGTCTTCTCATTATTATACCCAAGTATGTTCATATATACATACTTATGTGTGCATGTATCTGTGTGTATATTTATGGTTCTGCAAAAATATACCTGTATGAATGTTCGTATGTACCGTTCAAATACTTCCGAAAGTGTTCATCAAGCAATAAGGAGAAGAAATCATCTAAAAAACAAACCAAATGTGCAGCTAAAAGCGTAGAGTACACTGAACTCTAATAAATGGCAGAAATACAAATAAAAAAAGCACACAAAAAATAAAAATAAAACAGTCATGAGACCCACTCAATATCGCTGTGAACGCACGCGTCTACGCTTCTTCATAATATTTCAAATATTAATGTGTAACTACTCAAGGTCTACTTGTTTCCAACGCTTGAATATAAAAAGCAAGTGCTCGTTAGTGAATTGCAATCACAATCGAATCGACAATTTAGCAGCGCACTTCGCCGAAACAACACCGCAACAACACATAGTACGCAGACGCAAACGCACGCACGCACGCACAGCCGGACGGTTTACTTAAAAAGGAAGCACAGCGGCAATAATAACAAGAGACACCGCAAAAATGGTTAGTATTTCAGTTGACACACAAATATTCACCGTTATTAAGAAAATACCGTTCGTAAATTATTAATGAACATTTGGAATTCTACACACAGCGTTTTCTCACTTTGACGCTTGTGGCATGTGCAGCCTTAGGCGCTGCCACCGCAGATGTCTCACATTTGGCCACGCACTACATACCGCCAAGAACGATGATGCCACCTGTGGTGGCAGTCAGCGAAGCGCCAATAAGTGCGAGTAATGGCATGCTCATCACCCACCAGGGGGAGCACACTGTGACCACAATTGAGAAGCAGGAATTGCGCGAGTTGCCCACACAAACGGAATATCTGCAACCGGGGCAGTTCCCTTATGGCATCGGTGGCAACATGGAAAACAGTTATGGACCAAACGGTCTGCGCTCAGGTGGACATGGTGTTGAGAAACCATTGTCAATGTTGATGCCAAGGGAGCTGTTGTCACCACCACCACCAGCGCCACCAGCGCCAACAGCAACCGAACTAACAAAACAAGAGCAAGCGGCAGCTGTTGTACCAAGCAATCGTTATTTGACACCAGCGATGAGTGGACTGCCAGAAGAACAGATGAGGGAGCATGGTGGCATGCCATCGAAGCTATATTTGGCACCAGCAATGGTGGAAACACAACAGCAAAGGGAAGGAAATGCAGCAAATATGCCCAGCAGACAGTATTTGGCACCAACGGTGAAAGATCAAGAGCAACAGCAGACACAGCAACAACCACAACAGCAGCAACCAACACCAGCTGCACCATCGCAACAATATCTAACACCAATGCTAATGCATATGCAAGACCAACTGCATGAAATCTCAGCCAGCAATGAACAAGAATTGCAACAACAATCAGCGCCAGCACCGCAATACTTGCCACCTCAGCAGCAGATGCATGAAATGCCCGTCAATCAATATTTATTGCCACATTCAAGCGACCGTCATACCATGAAAATGCAACAGCTGTTGGAGCAATCAAAAGAGATGGCATTGCACGCCGCACAACCACCAGCTTCACACTACTTGCCACCCACTATGCCAATGCAACGCGAGTCCGCAGTCCTAGCCGCAACGCCAATGTCTGTGGCGCCACAAATGCAGCCATCGCGCGAATACCTCAGTCCCTTCGGCGAAGCTGAGAATGTTGCCGAAGCTGCGCAGGAAGTCGCAGAAATATTCGATGAGCAGTCGGCACAACAACCAATACCGCCACCGGCAGCTGAGGTGCAAGAAGTGCCCGCCAACTACTATCTAACTCCGCAGTCCGTTGACGCGCAGCCACTCAACCATCAGCAATACCACGCGCCGCCACAGTCGGAAGCCTTGGCACCTGTTGATTTTGTGCGTCAACATCAACAGCTAATGGCACAGTACAATGGCGTTCCCGACGCGCCGGTGTCTTTCGCTCAATTCCAATCGATAAATAGCGCGGAACCCACTCTCCAAACGGTGGCTGAGTCTACACCCGCGCATTACTTGGCCGATGATGGTTATCATTATCGTGATGGCGGCAACAATAATATACTTAGTAACGGTAATGTAGATGCACGACGCTTCCGTGTGAGACACTGAGCGTAAAGTTGTTGCGTCTTTGTAAGGATGTTGTAAGGTTGTTATATGCTTTTATTGTTTTAGTTTAGTTTTCGAATAAAATGCAATTAAAATTTATATCTTCCGGAAGCTTTTATTCTAGTGAATTTTCAATACTAATTAATACTATTAAGGATCTGCTACCCTAATTGCTTAAAACATTTTAAAATTAAATCAAATTATTAACAAAAATATCATGACTTAAAAAACACCGCTTGCTGAAAATTATCACCGTATTCCGTTGCCGATGGGATTTCGATACCTGATTCCTGGGTTTAAATTCCTGGATTTAAAAAAACCAATGTCAAATTTCAAAGTCTTCTTCTGTCGCACACAAGCTTTTCACAAGGCAGAAGGTTTTGAGATCATAAAGAAATCTATTAATAATTGAAAATATTTCACGAAAGTTTCAAAATCAAAAGCGCTGCGGGTTCCAAAGATGTGTATTATTATTGGATATAAGATGGGATCATGTGTGCACGATAAAAGCCCATCGAAGATCTGAAGATACTTTATTAATGTGGGTAGTGAAGTGGTATCAGAGATAGAAGTAAACCTAAACATAAGTAAGATAGAAGTATTATGCAATGCTTAGAAACTTGGACAGATCAGAGTAGGACTAATAGACATCTGATCATTTTATTGTCATTACTTAGAATTAAACGCGAGTTGTTAATGGACAAGAACTAAAATCTCATCGATATAAGCTTGGTATGACCAAGAACGATATCCAAAACAATCTAAAAACATAAAACCGTCGTAGCATTCCGTAGAAAGCCGTAAAGAATTCTCCTTCGCTCTACATTTAGTATTTCTTTGGACTAAATATACAAGTTAAAAGTAAAATGCTCCCTCGATGAACTAAAACAATACTTCTTCAAATATCTCGCATCCTAATATACAAAACAAAAAAGAACTCTTTCGAATAATGTTGAACATGTACGAGTTGCAGAATATAGCATATCATGCAACTTTTGACTTTACGAACTGTATACGAAGTCAAGAAATTTGGAAGATTCAGAGCATAGCGGTTACACTATCTATAACGTGGCATTCGAATGTATAAACAGCTGAACTTTGAATGTATCTATTTCAGAAAAATCAATACTGATATTCCCTATATTTAAGATGACACTCGCCAATCTTATTTCGAAAATCCTGACCCTGTTAATGGGATCTTGAAATTACTTTTAAGAGAGAAAATTGATCTCATTGTTCTCATGAAAGGCGCTACATATTAGATAAATCATATGCTCATCCAAATAACCAGAATAAAAATAGCCCCCCCCATACAAAATTTAGACATTAGATTCTATTATTTATACCAAATCTATTTAATTTTAGTTTAGATCAAATGTAACTACGATAATTTGATAACCGAAACAATTAATGAATTTTACATAATTTGAAAATACATTTGTTTTGGCAATTTAATTATTTTCAATGTGCTCCTCCTCTCCCTCTTCCTCTAGCGAGGCACCCTCGCGTAGCATATCCACTTTGTGTAGAGTGAAGCTCACATTGTAGTAAGGCACATTGAGAGTCACGACAATACAGTAGAGCAGAACCTGCAGGTGTTTGGTGCGCAACAGATACGAAGCGCCTTGTCCTTTCGGGAACAGCGGGTGATCCTTGCTTTGGCAATCGAACATAAAGAAACCACCATCAAAGCCCATAGTGCGACCAATAGCCAAGGAGTGTTTGTAGCATTGCAATATACCGAACGGGAAGTGAGTAAAGAAATACATCAGCGCATCGGCCAAGTTCATTGTAGTGCGTGTGGCCGGATTGTAGAGTTTGCCGAAAGCTACATGCTCCAAATGTACGACAAATTTGATATTCTCCAACGTACAATCCATATTCAAGTCCTCTAACGAGTACTCATAGTCCGATATTTTGATGTTCTCCAAACTCTCGCGATGGTAACGGTCACCGTTGATCACAATCGTGTCGAGCAAATGTGGACTCCAATCTGTCAAACGATACACTTTGGCGGCACAACAAGCCATCACATTACATGCAAGATATTGCTTGCCACGCGATGGGCCAGCAAATACTGGCGCCTCGGGATGTAAATTACCCCACAGCGACCACAAACGTCCATCGATCTCAATATCGAAACGCTTTAATTTGGTGACGGGTAAATTGCGATAACGTCCAGCTGTATTCCGACGGTTCATGCGGCTCCACACCGGCAAGCAGTTCTCCAAATCTAGCCAAGCCATGGTCTCGGGATGTGCACACATTACCGCCTCGTCTTCGCCATGCTGTGTCGTCTTACATTCAATCGGCACCGACAAATCGGTAAGCAATTGTAGTATGCGCGTCTTGGGTCCCGCCTTCCTGTACGAGATCACATCAATCACATGCAATGCATACTCCCCGGCTATTTGCCATGATGAATTCGCAGCACGTTTGTCCACATATTTCAGTAGTGACTCGATATCGGCGAAGAGTACCCACGAAGCGGTGTTACGTTCACCATATCGCTTCACACCCTTCTTACATTTACCCTTTCGAGGGCCCTGCTTTTCAACATAGTCACCATCATCATCTTCTTCCTCCTCTTCTTCGCCGCCTTGTGATTTCTCCATAGATGGATAAGGATCGAAAAGGTGATAGTACTCATCGTGGAAGATGGCGAATGTCGTATTAGACACTTGGAGCAACATATACTTACGTGTTTGCATCGATTTGGCAATCTTACGTGATACATTGGCACCTGCCATTCCCGCCGGTTCGTGTGTTTTAACCCAAACATCGAATTTGTAATCATCCACAGTGACATTCTTGATAAATCGTTCGAACGCCGAAGTCATATTCGTCACACGACTGGCAATGGTTTTGCCACTTTCGATCACACGATCCACACGTTGGGCGGACCATTGATTGAGCGGACGCAATATCGTGTATAACACAGCCAATGTACTGGCAAAGAAACAAGGCTTGATTTTATCAACCAGTGCCACAGAGCGTCCTTCCAATGCGACAGTGCCCTGTATCTTGAAGTTACAGTCTTTCTCACGCATACGATAACCGTAAAGGATTTTATGTGGCTTGAAACTGGTATCTTGTTCGCGTTGTAGTTGCTTGCCTGGCTTATGCTTCAACTCCACTTCCTCCTCTTCATACTCTTCCATCTCCTCCATTTCATCCTCATCGAATTCCTCCTCTAAGTCGATAAGTTCGGCTGAACGATTCATGCTGACCTTTTTAGCTATTTTATGCAAAAGACCCAGAAATATAATAAGTTAAACAATTGCACAACAAAATTTAGCTTAACAAACGATACAAAAAATTTTGAAACGAATATTTTGGAAATGAATTCCAAACTAAACAATTTTCACATGACAAATGTCTCTAAAAATTTCTTCATATTCAAAGTATTCTGCAACTAGCAATGTAATACAATGAATTTGTGATGAAAAAGTTATGAAAAAGAGCTTCTACCGCAAATCTACAATAAGACCTTTCGGAAAAAGCTCTTTGCACTACAAGATTTCAATTTAACCTAGAAATATTATAAATAAATCATCCAATTATCAGGTAATTCTTAATTATAATTAGAACATTTTGCATTCTAATCAAAATTCCTCATTGAACAAATCGATATTATTTTTTCGATAGTATTTCACTGCTGCTTTTACTTTCAGCTTCTTCGATTAAAAATTGTTTAGATATAATATATTATATATTTGAATATAAATTCTTGTAATGAAATTACTAAATTAATGAAATAGATATTAGATATCCTTTCCGATATCGATAACAAACGATTTCATGACCCATTAAAAACATAATGATCGATTATGATGAAAAAATTTGAATATTTTCATTCCACCTACCTTTTCCTTTAGTATGCTTTTGTGCACGCGCTGCTATCTTCTCTTCCTTCTCCTCTATGAAGCGCTGTATGCGTTCGTTCTCCTTACGCAACTCCCGATCAAGGAAGCGAATCTTATCCATACGCAATCGATCCAACTTCTGCTTACGGTCGCTCTCAGCCGCATACATAGACTCCTCAACATCTGGTGGCCATTTCCTGTAGCGCTCAGGCGGTACATTTGTCATATCCAAAACTTTTATAGCGACCGCCACATAATTGGTGATTTCACAACCTTGCGGATTGCAACCGAATTCTATGCGTCGTATCAGCGAATCCAATTCAACGAAACGTAGCAGACAACCGGGACCAGAGCCAAACTTACGATAACCTACAGGTGTGCATGGAAAACCGATGAACATATACAGGAAATTATAGCGTTTAATAATAAGGCATGAGAACCTCTGACAAATGACAATCAAGCGATTATAGGTTATCAGACTTTCGAGCAACATTTGACGCAACGTACGCGTCATGGAACTTTGTATGACACGCTGTAAATGTAGCAGGTAAATATTCTTGCCAATATTTATCTTTGGCATACTCTTCGAAAGGAATGCGCTTAAAGTCGCCTCATAGTTGGAGAACTCTTCGCCAAAGCTATTAGATGACTCCACAGCAAAATCGACCAACTCTTTATTCCATGTGGAAATATTGTACTTCGAACTCAGTGCAGTGGCCACCAAAGTGGAGAGCAGTCCATTTAATTTGCTCACTTCGATCTCCTCTTGCGGTATATATGATTGACCCATCACAACCCACGAGCCGTCGGGCAACAATTCGAAGTTTGTACGTATTTGCAACTCTTCTTCCAGTGTCAATTGACGTGGTGGTGGTGACGGTTGTTTCTGGAACTCGGCATAAACATTGTCATAATCTTCGCCATGCAATAACTTATAGCGTAAGCCCTGTAAATACTCTTTATCGGAACGTAACAGCACCTTCTCGGCTTGTTTGTATAATTGCAAGCGACTCGGTGTGGGTTCAGTCATGTTTTCGATGATCTCGCATATAATTTCATCTAGCATAGAGTTAACAACATCGGCATCCTCAAACTCAGGTATACGATCCTCATCTGGTACCGTCTCGATACTGTATGTACGTCCAAGCTTTTTCTTGCCTTTGCCTTTCTTAGATTGTCGTTTCTCAAGATCCATGGTGGCAAGTTTTGGATAGGTAATTTGTAAGCGTGGATATTTATTTTTCATATTCACCGCTGACAACATCGGGCGTATACAACCGATACTTATGCCATGCACGAAAAATTTACCACCGCGTCGCATTTTAAGGGCTTTTTGATAGAGAATTCTACAAAAGGACTCAAAATTTGAATGCATTTGTAAACAGGCCACACCTTTGGTGAGAAAATCCTCTGGATCCAACACTTGTCCTGCTTTGCCGCGTCGAAATGGGTCAAACAAATAGTAGAACTCCATATCGCGCCATATTGCAATGATGGAATTATCAATTTGTAAGAGCGCCGCATCGTACTTACTCGCAAAGAGATCGCGCACAACCTCTGTCAATTGTGATTCGAGATATGACTTACAATTCGTCACATGACCGGTATAAAGAAAGGGATGTTTTTTCAATGTTGCACGAAATGCGCCGAGCATAATCACATCCGGTACATCCACTATATTCATATGCTGTTTCTTCTTTAGTTTCAAACGCTTTATGAAGGTTTTATAAAAGGCCTGACCAAATTTGATCAGCTCGTCAATGATTTCCATGCGCCACGTCGACGCACGATCAATGTTAGAATATAACAGCGCCAGTAGAGAAATGACTATTGATCCATTCTGCTCATTACCCGTTATAGGCTGTTGGATGCCATTATTAGCCGCCGGTATAATCGCATAAGTACCATTCACCACCGCCCACAGTCGGTGTGTACGCTTCGGAAACGGTTTACCGGCTATAGGGCTGGTTATTTTACCGAAATTTTTTATGGAAATTTCATATAAACTTATCTCGCTTTTCACATCGGCTTTGCTGAAGCTGATGATCAAATGCACCAAGTGTTCAACATAAGTGACGGCCATTAGTGAGCAACTGCCATTGACGAGATCACGTTGACATAATTCATCGCGTCCGTAGGGATCAAAAATGTAGAACGTGTTGGTACAGCGTTTCCATATCAACATGTATATACCCTTAGCGACTAACACAGCGGCATTATATTTAAAGAAATACAATGAAAGTACTTTGTATATATTCGGCTCGGAGTCGAGCGGCCCTGTAAAGTGAAGCTTAAAGCCAATTTCCGCTTGTTTCTCAACAATTTGTGGTATTATATCAAAATCATTATCTTCAGATTTGAAATTGAGATTAACACTCTTCTTTAAAAGCTTCTCGCCGGTCGCTAAAATACCATTTAAGGTCTCGGAAGTCCAAAAGTCGGGATTGAAACGAAAACTTTCGACATAAGCGGCGAAAAGGCAAGCGATTTCTTTGGGACGATTGAAGTAACTGAAAGAGATGTAATAGAAGCTTAATAGTAACTAGAGTCTAACACAAATCTTATAGCAAGCAATAGTGAATATAAAAAAAAGTAATCTATACCAAAAAAAGTCAGTAAAAACCAACTAAAGGGTGTTCACCTACCTAAATTTTGATTTCGGCTTATCATCTGGTTGTATTGCTAAAGTGCCAAATACGATTTCGGCGGTGAAAGTTTTGTCCAAATCATTGGGTATTTTGAATGTGGTCAGTCCCAGTTGTCTGCAATCTACGATTTTTATTTATAGCTATACCAAGTGTGAACTCATCCTTAGGTGTTTCTACGGCGACGACATTTACTTACCGAACTTCGGCACTGACGCGTCAAGAAAAGCGCGATCCAATTGACTTTCGTGCTGCTGTAGGCCAATATTCCACGTCCATAAATCGTGAGGATCACGTCCTTGTATCAAATCAACTCTATCTAGATTTTGTTCATCGAATTTTTGTTGTAAAACACGTGGATTATAGTTGCTATATGGTATATCATCTTCATCCAATGGTGGGAGGGGCCGCTCAGATTGATTATGAAACATACCACTCTTGGGTCGTTTCAGTTCGAGCTAATAAAAAGAAAGTTTGAGTTAAAAATGTGGAATATTAATGAACCGAAAATCTTTATTTATCATAAAAGTTATCTAAGGTATAAGAAATATGGCTGCAATAAAAAGCAAGCAACTTCACAAAACCGAAAGTCTCGTATTTAACTCTTCTTTGAAAGGATCTAAGAAAGAAATCTCGATACTAAACTATATTATGCGAATAAAGTATCAGATTTTATCTTTGACAGAATCCTCAGAAAACACATAACCCTTAATGTGCTTAAATTTGTAAACAATCGAAATTATCAGAGAATGTGCGTTACTTTACTAACGATTATAAGATAAAGACGTGGTATTAGCAAAAGTGTAATATATATGTACAATATATTCCATGGAAAAAAATTGCTTCTACAATTGTTTAAATTTTATCAATTTAATGAAATGAACCTTCAGAATTGGTAAGAACCTTAGTAGTAAAGCAGGTTTTAAACATGCTACTTTCTAACATTTGAACTGCACATCTGAGCAATTTTATACAAAAAATTTAAAAAAAAATCTCGGAAATTCTCGACTCTTCTCGATTAACACTGTAGCTTCGGACTTTTTCCATATTAACCGATATTAAAATCAACCTACTACTTTGAACCTAGGAGAAAAATAACAGATGAGATTCTCACTGCATACATATGTGTCTTCATTAAATTGTTATATTGGAAACGATATTTTCTACGAGTACACAATATATTACCCATATTTTCTTAAATTGAAAATAATTATTGTTCTTGGAAGAAACTACTTCGCATTTGAAGTAATCTTCATCACGATGAAGTGCAAGCAATAGTTGTTAATGGGTTTCGTAGTGATTAAATAGAATTATAAGCATAAGTCACTATAACTAAATATATATGTATGTGTATTTATGCATATATGAACTATTATTTTATCTCGGCAAAAAAGCGGGTACGTGCAAAAACTTCCAAAGAGCACAACAATCTTATCGGCAAATAAGCTCTCATTGCAACTACAGTCTACCTGTCAAAAACCATGCCTATATATATCTGCATATATTGGTTAAAACAATATAGGTAATTGTACTTACAGGTGTATATAAAATATCGGCGCGCAAGCTGTATTCATATGTATGGGGAAATTATAGCATGCGAATGAAAATATACAAATAAGTGTGTGTGTGTGTGTGTGTGTGTGTATGAAGATATTTTTGTGCCGTCACATTTTTTTTATTTTGAGTTGACTATTTTTGTGTGACCAACGATTTTAATGATCGTAATATCTCTGTTGGTATATATTATACATATGTGCATACATATGTACGTAATCATGCAATGCTCATAAAAAATATGATCATTGAGCACTCGTGCATAACAAATAGAGCAAAAGTAATATTAATTTGTAAATTTATGTCGAGCGAGATGTGTTCTATATAATTTGTAAAGTGTACATATGTATATAGTTATTACAAAATATTATTATTTCAAAACTGAAGTTATTGTTTTGATTCCAACTCTCGTTTTTAACCGAGTTACACTCTTTCTCTTGAACTTTAAGTTTATCAAATGCATAAAAAAAGTGGATTTTCAAGGGATAAAAAATGTGTTAATTTGCATTGCATTCTTCATGCAAGGGCAAAACAACTTAAACGATCTGTCTAATTGCAAAGAAGAAGCATTATTTGTTTATAAGCTGAAATAGAAATATAAACACATGTATAAGAAAATAAAAAATCGTTCTTAGAAGTTTGGTTAGGAACATCAATACTTTTAATATTGATATTTATTTCAAAATATCAGTATATAATATCCAATTTTTATCAAATTCGATATGTTTCAAAGCTATGCGACCTTAACTTGATTCGGCTGAAGCTAATTGTGTTATAAATACAATTGCGAAATAACCAAAAAAATATTTATGAATATTTTCCTTGATATCTGAAATCTTATACATAATTCTGGGTCTTCTAAGCGAATTTTTAAAAGCACTAATCGGGACCCGAATTAACCCGGAATAACCGATTGCTGGACTGTAACTAAACGCCAATCGCACCTAGCCTATTTCTGCAATTGATAATCCAATTTATCGTTGCCCTAAATTATTTCTACAGTTCGGTTAAGGACAGTCAAGAGAATCTCGGCTATATATTCATTCATTCGCAGTCTTAATTAGGCAATGTGATGATATGAACAATTAAAAAATATTTCATTCATTTTGAAAACTTTCCACCAACTAATTGTAAATAGTGCGTAAGTAAGCGTATATGTAGACACATACATATGTATGTGTACTCATGTATAGCGGAAAATAAAAATATGAGTCAAATGTGGAATTGCCATAGTGATCGTACTCGTACTTTGTGCTAAAGTTCAGCAATTCAGCGAAAAATGTTCAGCGAAAAAAAGTGCAAGCGGGAAGCGATATTTAATGAGTATAATATATATATATATAAAATATGTTGTTGTAATGTGATGAAAGGTTGACAATTTATTTCCATATAAATACACACATACCTGTATGAATTTCTATATACTTTATATAAATTTATGTTACATAAATGGTTAATACATATATGTTTAGCCCTCAGCTGACGATCACTCTCACACACCGACTAATATTTGTAGATGTGCATACATATGTGAATTTAAAGTTAAATCAAACTCATATTATAAATTTAAAAGAGGGAACGAATTTGTATTTGAGTGCCCGTTGTTTAACCATATATGTAAGTATAGTGATCGCTTATTCGTATAACATCTATCTAGTGTGTTTGCATTTATGATATAGTGAAAGCGCTGCGGATGTTGTTTCCCTTAAGTGTGATTTAGTAATTAATCGCTTATACATATACATATGTACAAAAAATATACGAAAGAGTTAAAATATGAAAAAGTATAAGTAGTTATATATATTAATATGTGAGTGCTAATATTGATCACGATATAGCTGTGCTAACTATATTGATATATAAACACATATATATAGATATATTCATTCACCATATTTTAAAAGACCTTCATAAGGAGAGCGTGACTTTCATAATTTGTTTCTAGGAGCTTAGGATTGTAGATATTGTTCGTTTGGCAGTCAATTTTGCCATCCTTTGCTATTTGGGATGTCCATTGTGTTTTTGCAATCGGTAATTTGTTACAATTCTCTACTTTTAGTCTAGTTCACAGACAAATAAATTAATTTTATGGTTGGCTTAATTGCAGGTAAACTTTAAAACTCTACTTTTTTCCAAGTAATTAGTTAATTCGTAGCATATACTGTACCATGCTTTATTCGATTTTCAGAAATGCTGCTTTTCGTCGAACTCAATTATTTTTCACTACAACGAAATATGTGTTAAAACACAAGTAGTACCAGTTTTCTTATTAATGAGTAAATTATTAGAGCTCATCCTCTTGCAATACATTTAGTCTACGGTTACTTATAAATAACGACTCAATAACTGACTTAATAATATTTAAAAACATTAAATAAATGCAGGATGGATCAAATGTCCAAATGATGAAAATGTCAAAATTTTTAGATAATTACGGAATTTCAAAGAGATCAATTCCACAGTGTCGTCCGTACCACCTAGAACTTCACCTTGAAAATGTAGAGCTTATTAGAAATTTCGTATGAGCTAAAGCTCTGTTGGTAAATAAAGTACTAAAGAGTTTGAGCGGCTTTACTAAAAATTTTTTCCCAGACGAAGCACACTTACGACGAAATAAGTATGTTAACAAGAAAATCGTCGGTATCGGATGAGCATTAATCCTGAATAGAGGCTTCCTATCCTTCCATAACCCCCTGCAATCACCCGAAAATACTGTATTGGGAGCTTTATCGACGGCAGGTGGTATTTCTGATCTTATAGTGATTTCAAAGTAGTATAATTTCATGTTAGAGAATCTTAATGCTCCTGCGCTAAAAAATTTGTGTGATCTTAATTAACGATCACACCTTTAAAACCATTCACTTAACGCAGTTCCTTGAATTTTCATGCAAAACATTGTTATTTCAAAATAATAGGCATAACAAGCTTTTTTCTTTGGTGATGTCGAGGAAGAAAACTTTTCAATAGCTACGCCAAACATCTCTTGAGAAGTAAAACGAAATATGAAATCTTTAAAATATAAGAATATTTTTGCCCCACTCTATATATAATATTTTCTAAAATAACAATGCACCATATGGAAAAAACAGCAATAAAGAAGTTTAACGGGTCAGCGTTAATTATATATTATATATATATACGTAGATGTATATAACAGCGCTACTGTTTAAACTCAATGCAATCCGCTCACACAGGATTAAAATATATAAAGGAGCTTTAAGAGAGATCACGACTAAATAAATATTGGGATTGAATCCCCTGCAAACAGAAAATCACGAAAAATCCTCCGTATTTGCATGTGTACACTCCCAAATATGCACTCATATAATATACAGGAGAGTATGTATGTTTGTGTGTGTGTGTATGTGTGTGTATGTCAAATGGAAGTGCATCAATTGTCAATGCCAGTTAAGTGAGGTGAATTGAAACATTGTCGCACAATAAGCTGAAATAATGAGAGCAAAATGAAATCATCACCATTAGACTGTGTCAGATGTAGAATCGAACCCACAAAGCTTTTCTCCTACAAAACGTCATCGTTTAAACGGCAGCATACGAACATTTGGGAAGGAAAAACGAAATTTTTGCACTTTTATGCATTCGCTTTATATGTTACTTGTTTTCATGTTTGTTTTTTGGTTTGTTTGCTGAATCTCATAACGTACGACTGTATGGCATTGAGGTGATGGCAAAGCCTTCAAGAATTCGCCAGAGCAACAATGCCGCGCTCTCGACTCTCATACTTCATTCTATGCACTAGCACTAATACGGTTGCACAAGCTATGCAATTGTGCACATGAAAATCGGCTTGCTTGCTCGCTGCTTGTGCACTTGACGCGCATTCGGTTTTTTAATTTTATACTTGAATACGTTGCACAGTGGCACGGCTGTGGAGATTTCATGCACAAAATTAAAACAATTATCCTTGGTGTTTGAATTTTTTTTTTTTTTTTTTTAATTATAATTAATTGATTTTGAAATTTATATGAATAATACATATATAATTAGTTAGTTTTTTTACTTTATGAAGTCTTCTATGTGTCAAGTAGTATTAAGTATTTTTTTATTACAATGTTACTCCAAATGTAATTTGCAATATTAAAGGAGCAAGTAATAAAAAGGTTTAAAAAAATTTTTAATTTTTAATTCGATCGAAATATTTCCCAAGCTTAGTTTGCGCATTTTCCTTTCCTGTAAAAACTAACATGGTTTAAAAACTTTAGGAAGTTGGACAGAATCCATTGAATAGGCAATTTTTATATTTTTTTAAGTTGTAAATTACTTTATAGCTTATTTTTACATAACTGAATGATCGGTCTGGTAGTTGTGATCAAATATACTTAAAAATTTTTTTTGCTATGCGCCATATGGAAGTTATATATTGGTATTGAGACCTAGTTTGGTACTAGAGACCTTAAATTTGGAACTCGATTCATCAAGCAAAATTACAGTTTAATGTATAAATATACTTAACTGAATGGTACAATTTCTTTCTCTATTAGTTTCATAATTTATATAATTTTAGCAGAATTTTACTTAATCTTGGTACGATGCGACTTGAGATGTGAAAGAAATTGTGAACTCTACATGTTTAAGGTCGTCTGGGAACTGTTGATGCATGTCGATGATAATCATTATAAGATTAATGCTACTGCTTCAAAACTCCACTACCATTGCTATTTTTTTCTTACCCTAATGAATACATATTCCGTCGATTTCGAAGCCTCCTTCTACACGCTTTTTCTTTACACAAGCCTACTGTACAATAATACAGATATACACAGTTATATATTATGTTCGCATTTATTTCGTTCTTTTGGCAAATGCTGCTGCCGTGTCGTGTCTGTGGCTGCGATTGCCGTGCCAAGGCAAGGTGTTGTTTGCCTGCCTTAAAGTCTCTAAAAGTGTCCGTGTGTTATGTTAGGTTTTTTTGTTTCATGTTTTTCATTTCTTTGTTAAGTACTTACTCGCAAGGCAAACAAACGTAGCAAACGAACAAGCAGCCACCCCACCGCACAGCGACCCTATCCATCGCACACGCAAACGCTGTTGGCTGATATATTTCATATAGTTTTTGTTGTTGCTGTGGGCTCTAGCCATAGCAGCGCATCTTGTGCACTTGCCTACGTCTGCGTACGCCTATGTATTGGTGTATTTTTGTGCTTTACGGCTGCACGAATCGCATATTGACTTCCCGACTGACTACTAGCATACATATGCATGTAAGCAGATATAGGTGTATTTGTAAGACTTTGAGCACTACTACTGTCGTCCACTGCTGGTGGTTGCTGATTGTCTCGTTGGAGTGGCTGAATTTTTAATACCCATTACTTGTACGAGCATACACACCCGCTAAGCCATGTTGCGCCACGCTAAGCCATGCAATGCCACAGCCATGCCACTATGGCACTGTTTCGGTCGTAGATATTCATTTACCACATCGACACAGCGATAGTAGCTGTGCTAGCTGTGCTAGCTGTTATGTCTGTTATAGCATATGCGACTGCTAGCATGTTGTCTGCTTGTATGTGTTGTTGCCTAGCGCTGTGCAATGTTATTGTTGTTCTCCACTTATCGCCTATATTTGTATGCTCACAGTCTAGTGGCGTTTGCCATGTGGCTTAATATACCCATCGTCATTAGTATGTGTACACATTCATACACATGCATATATACACACACATACAAGTGTGCTTACGTCTGTGCCCACCGCTGTCGTTGCTGTCATAGCTGTCGTTGCTGTTGTTACGTATTAGCATTTCAATGTATTTGTTGGCCGCTGTTGGTTTTTCTCATACGAATATTGTACGGTTTTTATTTCATATGGCCAAACAACACACAGAACCAACACCAGTGCCACTAGTCGATTCGCGTTACTCAGCAGTTAAGCATTACAGCAAAGTCGAAACGCGCTAAAGCACAGCGAACCAGAATAATAGAACCGACAACCCAGCGGCGAACCAAATGAGAATAACAATACAAAAACAAAAACAAAAACAAAAACAAAAACAAGAACAAGAACACACAAAACAGAGTAAATAAAATAAGAAAAACAACAAAAACACACAACAACAATAACAACAACAATAACAACAACAAGCACAACAAGCACAAATATGGGCCTAGCATAAACAAAACCAGGTGTTGGGAAGTGTCTGTGTACCTGTGCACGCTTGGATGTGTACACGTGCCTGTGTGTCTAAGTGTGTGTGTGTGTATGTGTGTGTATTTACGCATTACTAAGTGGAATAAGGAGAGTCCAACGCCTTCGTCGTCACAGCACTCGATTCGACTCCACTCGTCGACGACGCAACGAAGAACGAAAACGCGACTTAACGACGAAGTCCACACAAGGTAAGCCGAGCACGAGCACCAGCACCTTTTTGGTACAACAACCATTGGTAGTATCCGTTTGTCAAGTGGAGCTGCGCATCCAGCAAAAACTGACGATCGAATTGTATATTATAGCGTAAAGGCAGAGTATCACCTGATCTACGTGAGATCTGCTAGTGGAAGAAAGTTGATGTGGGAGTTGGCATAGAAACAAAAACAATAACAACAAAAATAAAAATAAAAATTACGAAATAAACAAAGCTGTGTGAATGCCAATTGCTATGCTGTGCTCTACGAAAGCTAATGGTTAATCATCGTTGAAGCTGCAGCTACTGCACTACACCTCTATGGGTATATACACACATGTGTGTGTGTGTGTGTGTGTGGAGAGCGCATTCGTTACCAATTGAAGCAAATAGCCAACAACAAGAAACGTTTTTTTTGGTGAACGCCAAGCAAAACAAAACAAGTGTGCATACAACTAGCACTTTATATTGCTTACTGTGTAGTCTTGTCAATGCCTTCACTTCGTACATTTGATTTGACAAAGTGCATATAAAGAGCACACAAACAAGTGGGGTGCAAAATTGCGAACGAGAAAGCGAGCAGTGGGAAAGTAGAATTGGAGATAAATAAACGCAATTGTGCGCATGCAAAATATATCACATACATGCACACATATGTACTGTATATACATATATATGTATTGAGTTGACATTAAAAGAACAGTTACTTGATTTGTGTGCGAAATTTGGAGAATTTCAAAGCTAAAAACACGATTTTTGCAGCGTTTTGTGGGAAATTTCATTTAAAAAACTTTTTTGCGTAAAAATTTAAATTAAAAAATTAAAGAAAATTAATAAATAAATGTAAACAAAATTTTACAAAAAAATAAAAAGGAAATAAAGTACAATATAAATAAAACTCAGCGGAATTGCTTTAACTTAAAACTGGCAACATAAAAAATAAAAAATTTATATAAACGCGGCACTATTTATGTATAGCGCATAGCGCTTGGAATTTGCAGTAAACCCTCCACGGCTCAGCTAAAAGCCTCAAACTAGCGTTTGCAAACAAAAAATATATAAATTGAAATACACAACAACAGTGTCACAACAAAAATAACTACAAACACGCGTATTTATAAGCCATAACGCATACAACAAACGCTGCAATGACCGCTAAACCGCCAAAACGTGCCAATAAAGGGGTAAGTTTCCTATTTATACTACGCATGCAAGTATTCGCCACATTTTACGCATTTTCTTAACAACCCTACACAGAAACACAGATATCTACATTACTTAGTTAGCCACATAATAAAAATCGGCTTGTGACCAGTTTGCTACTGCCCAACACGCTTCCCGAACTCAGCCCACCAAACGTGGCCAACGCTTTCAAGCAAGCATACATACATACAAATAAGCACACATGGCAACGCTTTAGCTTATCGCCGTCGAAAACATGTCCGCAGCTACTATGAAGATGGTCTACTTTTTCAATACTCAACCAATATTGCGACGTGTAGAAGCTATAACAAGCGTTCTGTAAGCGCACAGCGTCTCTCTATAAAGTACTTGTATACAAATCAAACGGTTACTAGTGTGCGTGCCGTATTGCATTTGTGTTTGTACGCTCGCGTGCACCTTTTAGTATAGTCGTATTTAATTTAACCACGTCAAATAACGCTTTGAGGGTTATTTTTGTGCTTTATAGCACAGCCAGTATGGCGAGTAACAATAGCATTTTTACAACAATACATTCAAAGTGGAAAACAACGCACACACACATACTTATAACCGTGTTCGTAAGCATATGTGTATGTTTGCAAATATGTATATTTAAGCCAAACAATGACACATATTCGCACATACATGTATATCTTGTATATACTTGTGCACACTATTACGCACATACATGTAAAAATATGTGTGCATGCACACACAATTGCATGCTTCTTTATAGCCACAGTGCTTATGGGCTGGACTTGATGCCTTCAGCTGTTGGAAATGCGCAGTAACTGAATACTTTTATAACCAAAGCATTTGATTGTCTGCTACACAATGATCCTCTAAGCGAAGGTTGCTGAAAACGCAATAAAATTCGTGAAGGAAGATTGTAAACTTTTTGAATTTTGAATACCAATTATTCAAGGAAGAAAACGTTGTTGTTGTTGTTGTAGCTGCAGAAAATATTCCTCACGGTTGCATAGACCCAACTGTCGTGATAACGAAGAAGATGTGAGAATATTTTGTTCAAAAAGTATTTCGGTAGGAAAGGACTCAAAATAATATTTGCAAGCTTGTACTTTAAATGTTGTTTCTGAACTAGAGTATCCATAAACTGAATTTAAATTTCGACCAAATCACTTCTTTCAAGTGTGTTATCGAAAGGCTCAGTAGCGAATGAGAGCAAACTATATCCTCTCAACCGACAACCCACTAATTTGAGAGGCTTCTGTTACCTAAAACATGTTCATTCTCCGATCGCTCCATATAATTTCAGACCACTTTTGGAGTAACGATCACTGTTAGGTAAACTTTTGCTATGAAATCACATCAAAATACAATACAATGTTTAAGCAGCCATGCAGAAAAATATAATACATGAGTTTCCGAAAGTAATGTTTACAATTTTCGTGAAACTTCTTAAATTTTTCTTATTTTTAACGGTTCAACTAAATATGTGTGCACTCTCAAAAAGGATAGGATTAAAAACTACACTTGTTGACAGAGTTTATAAATCGAAAGTTAATATTATATATTTATTTTATGTGTTTGACTAAATTTTTCCAATAAATATAGTATTTATAAAACAGACTTCCAGTCTCAGAGCTCATAATTTCCAAACCAATCCCAATATCTTCCAAGGCTCTGGTGTAGAACATAAATTCAATCCTGCAATTAACAATTAGGAACATTGTTGGGATGACAGATAGACAGATTTGACATATAGGTCAAATAGTTGGTCTCCTGCTGTCACTTTCGAATAAATATTTGCAATTTTTAACTGCTCGACAGCTGATTATTTAATTGCAGCAACGGAACTTTTCACCCTCGAACGATTGAAAAGGTTAAGCCGATAAATGTGCAATTATATTAAGATTACTGTCAAAAGGACCTGTCAGAAATGGCGAAGTGCACTTAATTGTATGAAATTCGTTTTATCCGACAATATATAAACAATTTGTAACTTTTTCTTATTAAAATAGTAATCATAAGAAAAGCGAAGCATGTTAGATCTCACTACAAAAGATATTAAATTCTACTGATTCCTTCATAGAAATCTTACCAAATTTTTAGTTTGTTTGTTATGAATCATAGAATGCAAGGAACCATATGATGTATGGATTTATATATTAGTTAAAATCTCTGGAAAATTTGGCGCAACGGATTATAAGGTCTTCGTATATTTCGAACTAATGAAAAAGTTGGTATAAAAAGTGAGTGGTTTTAACTACTTTATCATTATCAACATTTCACATCACAAACGCGCATCTATTGCTTCGCTCCTTCGAGAAATAATAGCTTATTCCTTCATAAAACTCTTTTATACTTATAAATACAACCCCAATGAATAAATATTTTTCATATTTTCATTAACTTGCAGGTCAAACGACGTAACGAGCGAAATATACTCACATTCTATGAGAAGATCGCCGTCATACAATGCTACGATGAGACGAGCGTTTCGCGAAATCGCTTGGCTAAACTATTCCACTGTTGTGCCACACAAATTCGACGCATTCTCGAACACAAGAATGAGCTGCTCCAACAACTGGCCACACTCAACGAATCGGATGTGACCAATTTCATCGAAGAGATGACACGCAAACGTCGCAAATTCGAAATGAGCGCAATCAGTTTCATACTCCACCAGTGGGTGGAGCGTTGTCGTGACTTGGGTCTGCGCAAAAGCATAACAAATCAGACACTCAAGGACACGGCGCTTAAAATGGCCGCCATACTGAATTTGCCCAGCTTCCGGCCTTCGTATCGTTGGTTGGATCGTTTCCGCAGCAAATACAAATACACAACCGAAGATTTAGGCATATCGGGTATGCATGCCATAGATGGTGAATTGGCGGTTGAGGACATAATTATTGAGTTTAAAGATGCTTTACCGAATTTCATGCAAACCGAAATATCGGAAATAACCTCACTAGACAAAGCAATGCATTCGGAGGTGGAAAAAACAAAGTCGCTGGGGCAAAATGCCAGTAATGAGAATAGCGTCGATTATGTGGTTAGCGATGAGGATGAGGAAGATGAGTTGGAAGAGGTAAATGATAACACTACACAAGTAGACAATGGAATCGCTTTAGTGGTGAATGATTCCAAAGACTCTAGTGGCCCCTCATCCAACACCAATGCGAGCACCCCAACCACTACGAACAACATTAACCAGCCGGAAGAACATAATGGTGAGCAAATCAAAATGAATGCTGGCACCACAGCTGTACTGGGCAGCATATTCCCTCATTTGGCTGTCATACATCAGTTTGCGCTACTCAATGCCGATGTGAAGGCGCTGGAGTTGATCTCGCAACTGGGTGTTCATATGCAGAAGCAAGCCGTCGACGGTGCATACAAGCAACTAACACTGGCGTCAACCATTGATGAGTGTGCCGCAGACAATATGCAGTCGGATGTGGGCGGTTTGTATGCAGCGGATCTTGATGATATTGTACTGATTGAATGAGTCGTTTATTATCTATATATAATTTTGTAGTATTACGTTTTTAGATGCTCTAAAGAGCAAACTCCAAACATTGGCCTTTAAATAATTTAAAAATCCACCGCCTTAACATACAACTATAGTCAGAACTTTGAAGTCATATAAGCTAATGAATAAGTCCTCGTATTGTATACACAAACTATATTTAGTATGAATATAAAAATATAAGAATTTAAGTACATGAATGAAAACGTTGAAGTATTAAATATTATTCATCGAAAGGAAGTAAATATTTAATATTTACGCTGTAAATATACGTAGGTGAAATGGTAGCACGATCTACTAATCCCATTTTCTATGGACGAAGTGATATCGTGCACCCACATCCCATAAAGGGAGGAGATTGACCGAACTTAACGAAGAACGACAGTGCGTTCCCACAACGACCCGATCTAAGTAACCGGAATGGACCCAGGTTTTTATAATTCCAATAACAGTCAACTCGACAGCATTACTCAAAACTCTTTGGGGAATGTTTTATGCTTACAACAACAACAAGGATGGGAGGATTTTCGCAAATGAAGGTGTGACACTGTAGAAAATAACATTGGTGACGTTATCTTAAAGCTTATGGTATTCGCCTGTTCTCTACGGTACTTTAATGTAGGAAAAGGGATATTTTAATTAGGCTCAGCATCGAGTAAAAGCTTATCTAAATGTACTTAAGAAGGAAGTTCCGTATAATACATAGTATCTGGCTCGTCGCTTTGATATCGGTATGAACGTCTCGTAGCGTCTTACCATTTAAGTTCCCTGTAGATTACCGGGAATTCCATGAGAATCTATGGTAATCCCTGGTGCAAAGAAAACGCAAGAAAAAGGATTGCTAACTTATTTAGAAGCGACAGGTAAGTTATATCTATCATTATTTATATTTTCGCAAACTGCAAACTCACCATCTTCGCTGAAGGCTTATAAATTACATCCAAACTGCAGGATGGGCTCGCAATTTGCGGTTTTACCGACTTCTTCTCGTCCTCGTCCCCTTCTCCTTCGTCCGTCGCTTCTCCTTCACTCTCCGCCTGACTCGGCACCGGACTAACAAGCTCAATGTGACTAGGCGCTTTTAAGGGCATTTCAGAACCATCATGTACGCGTCGCGTCAAATCGTAAGCAACACGTAGAAAACGTTCACGCATTATTGAATGTTCTTTCAATTCGCTGGGAGTACGCTGTGGATTGGTACACAGCAGATAATCATCTGTTTTGGAACATTTCTTTTTGATTTCACGTTGAAAGCGTGACTCTTTCACTTTTTGATTGAGACGTCGTAATTCATCTTCGATGGTCATCACTTTGGAAATGGTCGAGTTTTCCGGTCGATCGCATTTTCTCACTTTTTCGCACATTTCAATCTTCCAATCGGGCGAATTCGAGCTGTCGCCCATATAGGTGCGCACTTCATATGGATTCTTCGATGGACTGACATCCGACTGTATGGTCACAAATTTTTTTAACATTTTTACGATTTAGTATATATCTATTTGTAAATATGCTTCACTTAATTTTAGACAAATTGCGTAATACAATTAATAGTGAATGTGATGATAGTATGTACATACGAGTAGTATGTGATAGAATGGAAGAGATTAAATGTATAAGCAATTTCGCGAAAACAGAAATTTTTTAAATCCTCTAGCTAGCTAAATCTGACAAAAATTTTTAAAAGTCTGATATTTGACTTATTTTTTTTTATTATAAATATTTTTTGCTTGCTTTTTTTAAGTGTTCTCTTATACACAGTAAGCTTAACACTGAATTCAAATTTGAAATTACGAGTATATTTCAATGAAACCTAAATGCCTGCTACATATTCAAAATTTTCTTTAGAAAGCCAAACTCTAGATAATGTTAAGTTGTGAATCACTGTGTTACTCAAGGCTTGTTTAATTTAAAATTGTGGACTAATATAATATAATATTTATATCCATATTAGCAATATATGACTACCGTAGGGTATTGGTCCCTCTCCCGAAAAACATCAAAATATTAAGCCTTTCAACAAATTTCTGCTACTGGGAGGGTAAGCTCGATCAAGAGCTCAGACATAGCAGTTCCACTTAATTAATGTAATGTGTATATGTCAAATCTGGGATTTTTATAACAGAGTCTGAAATTTGTATTGCTAACAGACACTTCAAATATTCTCATCTCGACAAGAAAAATTAGAATCAGAACGTGTTTTTCGTCAATTTTCACGCGAGGACTTTGGATGTGATGACTTTTTGATGAGGAAACCCCATCTCTTTTACCGAATTAAAACGGATGAATTCCATTATGGTTTGCCATATTGTCATATCGACATGAGAAATATCGTGGAATCGAGGCATAATTTGATTTCAACTCGCATGCATCCATTACAATATAGGCATCTTTCTTGAGTTAGATATGTGCTTGAGTTAGATACAGCATAATTTGATTATCGCTGAAAAGAAGACTTGACTGAAGTCGAAATTTTTTTCTGAAATTCGACTTAAAAATCATATAAAAACGTTTACGCCTCATTGAGAATATTTTGAAAAACAACTAGAAATTTTTTTTATATACCAACTGATAATAGAAGAGAAGACCTGCAATTGGAACGATCAAGAAGAGCAGAATTTGGCTTATTTCTGATTTTATCCAATTTGTGAAAAAATTATGTTACTCCTCTAAGACTAGGCTCTAACTTAACGGTTCAATAACCTTCAAACGATTTCAATTTTCTAAGCGGCATACAGTATCCATAGTCTATTAGTATGCATTCTTGCAGAAGTGCAAACATCTGGCTTGACCCCACATTGAGTATTTTAGTAGTACGTTTAATTATCTACACAATCTCACCAATTGACATTAGAAAGTCGACGTTGCTTTGACACAACTGTATTCTTTCCGGATTTGATGAAAAAACAAGCAAAGTTCATGAAAAATTGGTTTAGGTGATCGGAACCATTGTATAAACCTACAAGTAAAAATTTTAGATTTTTCACTCATACATACGCAGGCGAACGCTTTCAGAATGAAAGAAATTACAATAAGAATGAAATAGAATGAGGAAGAGAAGGGACAAAACATTTGGCACTTGATTAGGTTTGCATCAAATATTCTACTACTAAAGCGGCCAAATGCCTCAAAAAAGGCTCAAATCTGCTGTAGAGTGTTGCCGTGTTTGGTGCCGTTTGTCTGCCTATGTGAGTCGGATTTTTTATATATGTCTGTCGATCTGAATTATTTAATAATTGTCCAAATATTTGTCTGTTGAAGACCGCAATTTCCTTGGTTTTTATGATGTATTATTAATGTACCTGAATTGTGCCTGATTTTTATATATTTACTTTTGTTTAAATTATTAGAAGTAGTTTGGCTAAGCATTGTAAATATCATATGGGTGAAAATAGGCCTCCTGGGGAACTGAAAACCCAAAAAAGATCGGTAACGCGCTTACATTCCAACCTCAGAGGTGGTAAGGAAAAGCAATTCATATAACAATTAACTATTCAATTTACTTTTGCTTCTAAAATATGTCAGAAAATTTTATATTATATTATTAATTAAATTTAATATTTTATATTGTTTTATATTATTTAAAATTTTTAATATTTTCCATTAAAAATATCCTTTCACAAGAACGTTCTTATTTTAAGTCCTTTTATCTAAAGCTCTGTGCCGAAAAAAGAGCAAATCGATCAGGTGATCTCAGCTGTGTGAAAATATTGAAAACCATATGATAATTTGGTTACTTGAATGCCTGTACAATGATCGGAACCCATTTTCTTTTCCACACAAATATTACTGCAAGCTAAACAATTGCATTGGACCAATTTGACTAAATGCCGTCTGTTGCATGTATTTATGGCAGATTTGCATTTCAATAAATTTAAGATAATTTTCAGTTCAAAAAAGAAATATTCTTGAATACCCATGTACAAACATGCATAATATTATTTATGACTAAAATAAAACAAAATGATTGTTTATAACAACAACAATCGATATATGTTCGATAAAATCATATGCAACCTAAATTGATTGCAGTAATCAAATGGAAAATTAAAGCGAATTACTTACTTCAGGCAACACTGAACCAATATGAAATCACAAAATTAGAGAGGAAACGAAGAAGCAAAACAGAAAAGCCAACAAAAATATTTGAAAACAGATAAAATAAAACTTGAAAAATAGGAAAATCAAAAAATCAAAAAATGCGGCAACAGAAAGCAAACGAGTGAGTTGACGAACAACCGAACGCATTGGGCACGACAGACGATTTCAGGTTTCTCGTATTGTAATCATCGTTGAAAAGTGCAGTTGGTGTCGGACAATTATATAGATTTTTACATGAGTAACTTGGAAACTAACTTCAAGAAGTGCAATTAGACGTTAATTCTAACACTAAAAAAATATATATAACATGGAAAAATAAGTTCAAGAAGCTGCAGACGATTAAAAATCAACAAATAACAAGAATATAATTAACCATAGGCGGTGGTATCAGAGCTAAGTATTGTAATGGTGACCGATTGGACGAGATCGCAAAAACCTAAAGACATTGTTCATTAAGTGAAACACATAGAAGTGGAAGAACTAAAACGTTCTACACAAAGACTTCGTAACAATACTGGTCAAAGATTTTAAGAAAATATTTTTGACTACAACTACATATATAAATAAATACACATTCACTAAGGGAGGTGTAAACGAAGCACTAAAAAAATGTGGATACATCCAAAGGAAATACTTATACCACCAGCATTTTGGTAAGTAATTAAACTAAAATAGATAGCAATATGTTTTTGTTTTCGTACATAGCTTCATTGGTTAAGATTTTTTACGCAGCACCTAAATAGCGAAGCATACACAGTTTTCGCAGTAAATGCAAGCACAAAAGCAATAATAGTGAGTAAACAGCTGGTTTTGTGGGCCACTGCGTGAAGCATGCCGACAACTATACAAATGTGCACTTTAATAAGCACCATTATCTACACATGCATATGTTTATTGTATTGTTGGACGCACTTGGTCTTATCAGGGAATCATTGAACTCTGACAAAACGCTTTCATCTATTAAAAATATTAATTAGCGACACTTTTATTGTTTAATTTCATGGTCATTGTATTGTTTTTCTTCCAAAAGGGTTGACGAAATGTGTTCGAAATACTTTGTGCTACAAAAACGACGTGGACATGGAGAATCACGCAGCTTCACCTCACTTCTTGTCAATACACTAGACAGTGTTTGGGATACAAAGCCACCACCATATCGAATCCTTCATCAAACTCCCACGTCTGAAGTATATTACGGTAAATTCCAAATAGAAGTAAATATGCAGCTAGTTAGTTGGGTTCAATTGTTATATATAAATATATGGGTGCAATATTATCTTCCGCTATAATTTATCTATATCTCCAGAACATATACGAATTTATATTCGACCAAAGATTGTCACCTAGGCATACTTCAAAACTATTGATAAAACATCAATATTATATATACACTTATTATATATATATAATAATAATATGTATCTCGGTTATATCTAATAATATATATCGGTATTTAATTTATAAACAGAAGCTTCAAATTATATAATATCAAGATAATAATATATATAATAATAATATTATTTTTAATAAATGAATGAAAGAAATGAATAAAATTTTGTTACTGTTGTATCAATAAATAGTTTCGAAGTATGCTCCCCACTCAACAATCTTTGGTCGAATATAAATTCGTATATGTTCCGGAGATATAGATAAATTATAGCGGAAGATAATATTACACCCATATATTTCACAAAACTGATAGAATTGCCAATGAAAGGAGCTAAATATATTTTGCGTTATTTAGGTTCTGTTGTTTAATACAGTTTAATAGGAAAACAAAATTTGAATATTGTGAAGAATTATTGTAATACCTCAAATAGTATTCAAAATTTCTTCCATGCACAGCTATTATGTGTAAATATAAGGCTTACAACAGCAATAAAAAACCGTAAAAAGTTAATGTGTAATGTGCATAGATGAAAACTGTATATCAGCAAATCCCCAAAGAGAGCATGTTATTAATATTTATTTCATAATGGCTCATCTAATCAATAATAGCATAAGGATATATATACATATGCATATATTATTATTTAAATTCTAGTAGCTTTAATTTAACTAAACGGTAGGCATTTGCAATTCTTTCAATACCTTCGCTAACTGTACAAGATAGAATCAGCTGTTTTTGCATATATTCTTTTGTTTGCCTCGAGTACAGCTAACATTTTGATAAGCCTCATATGACATCGAAGACATGCATATAAATACTAAAAAGTTGGACTGCAAGCTGGAGGAGCTTGGTATATTTTTATAGTTATTGTCATATATTAGAGTTATTTATGATGATTCTTTATTTGTTGTAATGTTATTACTTTTCTGTTTATTATATATTGTATATAATATATATATTTTCGGAAACTAAATTCTAAATGAAACATTCGGAAATTCGGAAACAAATTTTTCTAAAAATTTATGTATTTTGCCTTCTTAACTAATAGAAATCGCCATTGGCCTAACACAAGAGGAAATCGTTAAGGATTGGGAATGGCTTGCTGAAAACCTATTCAAAGTTCTTAATGAAATGGAGAGTGAAGAAGAGATCACCAACTTTACTATATGTAAGATACAGTCTCTTAATGCGCAAAATAATCAAGATGAATCAGATGAATCGGCAAATTTCAAAGTGTCCGCATCAAAATTTCAAACACTTTTCGAAATGCCAAAAGAAGAACGTTTGGTCAATACATATGCATGCACGTAAGCGATTTCACTTTCACAATAAAATCAGTATTAATTACATTTCATAAACATATGTACATATATATGCGTACATAATTACTTACAGCTATGTTAAGAATAAAATACCGAATCAAGGCAACCTATACATTTCATTAAATCACATCTGTTTCTATTCATACATGCTGGGGAGTGAAACAAAGCGTGTTATTCGTTTTGCTGAATTAGAAGACATTAAAAGACATGGACAAATCATATATTTGAAAACAGTTAATAATATGCATTATAATTTTACATTATTAAAGGATGTAAAGGAGGCATATGGTCTGATTGAACAACTAAATAAAATGGCTATACAACAATTGATACAAGTACAGTACAAATTGACGTTTAAATAAATTATGTGAAAATATATTAAAGTATGTGTATGCATTTTTAGGACCCCGACAGCCCCATAGTCGATCATGATCCGTCAGTTTTTCAGCGTTTCGGACGTAAAGCATCAAATAAACCAGGACTTTTACGTGATTTGACCGCACGTCAGAAATCTGAAGAGTACCGCAATTACTTTCGTCTGCCACAGACAGAAATTATTGATGGCCAAATAAAGGGTAATCTGTGGATATTAATTAAGTATATGATACAAGTTGAGTAATTTCTTGTTTTTTTCAATCACTTTAGCAAACATTTGGACACCATATTCTAAGCGTTATGTTGGTGGCAATATTTACTTGTCCCGTAATTTCTTTTGTTTCCGCAGTGACGTGATTGATCTCGTTAGCCTGGTCATTCCAATGCGTAGTATAAAAGTGAGTTTGTTGTTAATTTTCGTATATATTTGTAAGCTTACTAATTTTTAATATACCTTGTGCTTGCGCAGAGTGTAGAGCAGAAGAATGATGGTCCACATCGCTATGATAATCAAATTGTACTGCTTACAGCCGAGAATGTGCATTTTGTATTCGCACAAATTATCGATCGCGAAGTGTTGGTAGAAAAAATTAGCGAACTACTATCACAATTTCATGTGTAAGCAAGCATTAGTATAATTTATGTCTTAATAAATAACTTTAATTTATATCAATATATCGAATGACTAAATAGTATAAAAAGTAAATTTAAAAAACTCATAATTGTAATGTATGTTTTGAAATAATGGTAGACGGATAAACATTTTGAAATTTTACAGGCCTATCAGTCGCGAACGCGCTAAATATGATATATCCTGGAGCAAACAATCAGCGCTAATGAACTCCTTTAAGACAAATTTGAGTGAGGAAATGTTGAAAATACAAGAGCAGAAGGTAAGCAGCTGGAAATCTTTGTTTTTTTTTTTTAAGTTCTAAGCATTTAACCGCACTTGACTGTTTACAGCTCTCACGCTGGGAATCGCACTTCCGTGATTTTGGGCGTGGTATTTCCATGTTTCGTACAACGGATGTCATCAATTTGATTGTCGAGGGCATTCCAGATAAATTACGCCAAGAAATATGGCTATTATTTTCCGGTGCAATACATGAGAAGGATATGAATCCGGGTCTCTATGAAGACTTGGTTGAGAAAGTATAATTAAGACTAAGAAAATATCTTAGAAATATGTGAATATATTTTTTTTCAGGCTGCTTGCATTAAGCAATCATTCACACACGAAGAAATCGATCGTGATCTCCATCGTTCGCTGCCAGAACATCCGGCATTCCAACATGCCGACGGTATTGGCGCTTTGCGTCGTGTGTTGCAAGCATATGCTTTGCGCAATCCACAAGTTGGCTATTGCCAAGCTATGAATATTGTCTCATCGGTATTTCTGCTATTTTGTGATGAGGATAATGCTTTCTGGTTGCTCGCCAGCCTTTGTGAAAACTTACTACCCGACTATTATAAAGATAAGGTAGTAGGAGCACAAATTGATCAGAGTGTATTGAATGAGCTCGTTGAGACATACCTACCCGAATTGCACAGTCATTTAGATCAGTTGGGTATTATACGCATGATCTCACTGTCATGGCTTTTGACGATTTTCATAAGTGTCATTTCGTATGAGAGCTCATTGCATATAATCGACTGCTTCTTCTACGAAGGCGCCAAAATAATCTTTGTGGTATGTTAAAAATTAACGTATGAAGTAAAATTCAGTGTTGTATATATATTTTAACAAAAAAAAAATTATCAAACACAGATCGCGCTCCAAATTTTGGAATGGAATTGTGAGAAGCTGCTTAAATGCCATGACGACGGTGAAGCTATGGAAGTGCTCAACAAATATTTGGAGGGTATTTACAATCCTGAATATCGACTACCACCACAAACTGACAAGCAAAAGCCTGAAACACAACCTGTACAGACACTCATCCATGAGGCGTATACAAATTTCGGTGCTAAAATCTCGCAACAGAAAATCGAAGAATTGCGCAATAAACATCGACGTCTGACAATACGACAATTCGATATTGATAATGAGAATACAATTGTGAAATGTCACACCGATAACATGTACTTCGATAAAGAAGAATTACATCTACTCCTTACCATTATACGCGAGGAAAAGTCAACGCCACGTAAAGTGTTGCAGCAAAAAGCATACTCGGCGTTGGTTGGGGAATCGCCAATATTGTTGCCCACAACAACAGCAACAGGTCGCAGCGCCGGCAATACGGAGAACAATTGTAGCCGCTCTGAGTCGTATAAAGTCGATTTCGATACATTCCGTGCACTATTCCATGAGCTGACGCCTTGGCGAAATTGTGTTAGCATTGATTTGGCGGAGAAGCTATTTAGGGTAAAATATTTTATGGGAATTTATTTCAATTCAAAGTTTTAATACTCTTGCCGCATGTTGCAAAGAGCATACGTATTTCCGTCTGCTCAGTTGGTTCTAAAGTTGATAGTTCGTAAAATATGTATAATAACATGTATGTTAATCATGTGATTGGCACAAGACAATTTAATAACACAAATAACACATTTTGTATATATTTCGTTTTCGTCCTAACTCGTTTTTTGCTTATCAGATTTAAAAAAAAAAATTAATATTTTCAATCTAAAATATTTAACTATTATTTATTACTAAATATTAGCTATAATTATAAGAAATATATGTGCTAGATATGTTAACAAAAAAATGCTATTATCCTTATTCTGATTGCTAAGCTTGAAAAATCGGAGGTTAAGAAGACGATTACTTTTTGAGTTTTAGTTTTTGTCGATACAAACCTCCCAGAGTAAATTTAAAGCAATGAACACTTCAACAAGAGAGAACTTTCAAGTTGAACTACATTTTGCCTTACATTAATTTAACTTAGTTATCCAATTAGTAATTTATTTTATGCTATTTTGTGCCTTAGTGTTGTTTATATTGATTTTCTCTATTTCACAACAGCTGACTGATAAGAAAAGTACCGGTTCAATTGAATTCTCGCAAATCATAAATGCATTGGGTTTGGTATGCTCACATAAATATACGGAAAAACTGAAGCTACTTTACATACTACATTTGTCACCATTGCTTTCCAAAGCTGAAATTGAACACGTTAGACGTCCAAAATCGAAGGCTAAAGAAGATGCTGAAGAGGCCATTGAAGCTGAAGACTTCTTCGGGTATAATTCACATATATGCAGTTTCCACACTTAATACCATTTTCATTATAATTTTCTTTGCATTGTTTCATTAGCGATGATCCATCCGAGTCAATAGAGGCACTCCCCTCACCTACTGATAATAATTTCGACGAAGACGATTATGCGCTCATCGCAGCCACGAAGCATTTACATAGTTTAGCAGGACTCTCACAGCCGTCATCATCAACGGGTGTTGCTGGCGGCATTAACGGCGAACGCTCATCAACATTCTACGTTGATTTGCCGCGTCAGCATGGCACACCCATGGATGTGGCACGCTCACAAAATGGCGCAACAGGTAGCACCCCGGACCTGATTGACAATGCATTGCGACATCAGGGCCGTTTCGAATCCACCGACACCTTTTCGGATATTTCCGATTTGGGTGCAGTAAAGGTGACGCCACCGCAATTGAATGTGGAAACTATTTCGAATTTCTCCCAAATTAGTGATTTGATAATGGCAACAAGAGTGGAACGTACCGATTCAACAACGGACACAAAAAGTTTGGGTAGTCTGAGATACTTGTTGGATCAACCAGATGATGGCAATGCACCGAATAAGAATATACCAAATATGAAGAAGGCGAATTTCCAATTCTTATGGCAAACACTAATGGAGATAATAGGGCAACAAGACGAGGATATGCGAAAAGCATGTAAGTACAATTAATAAATACAAAAATAAAAGGAAAATGGAGGAAAAGAAGGTGAATACTGATTGAGTCTTAGATTTTGCCGATACGATCTTCCAAAAGAAATTTCCTTAACAATGAACAATCAAGCTTTGTAAAACTTTCAAGCTGGACTACACATTGTCGCACATTATTTATATATATATATATATATACTAATCGTACGAATTTTATAGTAAACTTTTTGTATTTTTAATTTGGTAAAATTCTAGATGAAACCCTTTTAGAACTGGGAAACAACAACATGAAGAAAGAGATCAGTTTAGATAGCTTTACTCAACTGAATTTGGGTACCGGCGATGAGGTTCGTATTTACACATATCTGAAAATGGTTTTAAGTATTTTGTAAACTTTTACCAAATATTTTGTACTTTGTTTTCTGGCCAACAGCCTGATAGCAATGGCAATCCAACTACACCATCTGTAGAGTCGAATGCGACGACGAAGCTCTTCCAAGCTTACGAAGAGGAGTTGAAACAAAATTCCAGCTCTAGTGGAACAGGCAGTAGCAGCAATAGCTCAACAGATGTGGATAGTTGGGAAATATCTATAAATCAGTTTATAGCAACAGTTTTGGCCGTCACTTCGATCGTGCAATGTTTCTACATGAAAACACCGATTAAAGAGAACATAGAGCGTATGCAAAAGAACCGTCGTAAATGTGTTATCACAAATTACTAAATTAGCAACAATAACACAAAAAATAAAATAATGAAAAAATACGTTCCAGTAACGAATAGCCATTAGATGTATCTAATTGCTTTGCGAGAGTGAGAGTGATAGAGCAAATAACGAGAAATGAGTATTCGTAAATACAAAATTATTTGAATGTTTTCCTAGAAATATGCAATTCAAATAATTGCAATAAAAGTATTGGTATTTTCTTTTTTTTAAATATCGAATATACATACATATATATATATACATCAAAATGCATACATTATATAATAAATATGTATGTGTCTGTACATATATAATTATATGTATAGAATTATGCAGGAATATTTATAAAATATACACTCCGGCGCATTCGGTGTTAGCGTTGTAAACGATTTTTGGCAAAGGCATTGCCGCACACATCTATATACATGCTTCCCAAAATTGTTCGACTAAACTTTAATAATTGTTAAAAAGAAACATTGTGAATTTAATTTTTCAAAAAGATATGAAGGAAAACGCTTTGTATGCGTCGCTTTATATGGTCAACTTAATATCGTTCTAAAAAAATGTTTAACTTGTTATTTATTGTTAATTGTTTTACCTTCAAATACAAAAACAAAATCGGTTTAAAGTTACAATGTTTTATGAAAAGTATTGAAGTCTAATCGCATGCTTCTTCATATAAAATTAATATACTTGCAGTTTTTTCTAAAAATTTCTTTTGGATATAGTTATACATATACTTACTTACATAGCAAATTTCGGAAATCTAAAATCCTGTATAAAAAAATACATACATATTCGTAAATTCATAAATATATTATTAGTTGTAAAAAAATCAATAAATACACTGGTACATACATATTAGTAAGAAAACCATATTTTTATTATAAAATGAATTGAAGTTTCTACGAACAAGCAAAGCAAAAATTATATAATATTTTAAACAAAGCAAGGAAGGACTAAGTTCGATCGAAGCAGACAGTAATTACTCTGGCCTCAGGAGTCAGTATTCCTTATTAGTCGAAGTTATGGAGTAATTTGCACACAAGTTCTATATAACTCACCTCATGACAACGGTAATGCGTTTGCTATAATTAGGTTGTCTCTCACATAATGTTTGAAATGGAGACTCCTTTTGTAGAAATTAGAAAAAGACGGCTACGAAATCATGATATGGTAAGTAAAAAATTATCATCTAAATTTATTAAGAACACTTAACCTCAACGTCAACCGGGAGAGAGAAATCTCGTTCCCACGACAGTCGTATCAACTTAACCGGAACGGACCCACAATTTTATTCGGCAAAGACTGTCAACTCGGCAGCATTCCTCAACATTATGTGGGGAATGTTTTCTGCCGCTACAACGACAACAACATAATCATATTCAGTATGACAAGTAGCGACAAGCGAAGATATAGACCGATTTTTGCAATTTTTGGTACCAACTTTTATTATGGTACACACAATGTTTTCACATAATTACATTAATCTATCTCAAATATTTATCATTATTATATTACATTAAAGGTAAAGAATAAACAGGGGCACCAATTACGTCCATTTTTGACAAAAATGCCATAGTCAAAGGGTACCATATACTTATATAGTACTACGTTATTGCTTCAGTTATTAATTATGTTGTATGATCACATCAACTGTAGCGTTTGCTTACATAGTCGTTGTTGTTATTCGACATCCGTTTATGAGTGATATTCTCGCCAACGTCTCTCTCTAACGGTGGCTCAAGGAAACGAGCTGGAAGTGTTGGAAAGGAGTGGGTATTAAATGAGTGAGCTTGATGGGACGTGAAAAAGGGTGGTCATGTATTGCAAAACATATATCCACTATGTACGAGTCACGTCTGTATGAGAAGAATTTAAGTTTATTACCCTGAGTTACGCGAGACTCGAATGGAAACTTCAATTTTTCCTCCTCCTTTTGGGTGATGTATATAGCCTTTTGGTAAACCACTGCGCCTGAACTATGCTGAGAGAGACATTACTGATATTCATAGAAGGCAGCTATGCTGAAAATAAGTGTGATTGGGAATAATTTCTTTGAAATCAATCGAGAAGATACTGCTTGCAGTGCAGACTTTGTATTACATTTTTCCTGTCTTTCTCTCTTCTCTTCTCTTCTCTGCATTAGTTTCATACATCATATTTTGGGCAAGTCACATTAAACCTAACCAAACAACGTTTTATACGAAATACCCGACCTTAGGAAATAGAAATAGATAGAAGTTATAGGAAGATTGGAAAACAATAGTCAATGTCTATCTAAAGAAAGAACAACTCAGTTAAACACGAATTAAGCTAACTATTCAATTATCAAAATCTTTTTCATACAAATTTATCAACTCATATACAGACCTGTATAAGGTCAGTCACTAGAAAAAACTCAAATTAATTTCTTCATATACTGATTATTATGTATTTACAGTTATACACTAGTGTTACTCATCTCTAGGTAATATAATATAGTTATATAATATATTTGTACAGTCATTAACTTTAGTTTTAAAATTAGATTTCTTGCTTTCTTGTTAACTTCTACTTAAACATAAAGTCCATAAATCTTAAGCTTATAAAATACAATATTTGAAAATAATTTATCATAAACATACACATATAGTACTTATATAGTACAATGAAGCGTAAGACTCGCATAGTCATCGATTAATAGGCATTCAAGTCGAATAAAGACAAGGCAATGGAAACTTCTCTAGTGAATATTGCTTAAGGATATCAAATTTGATTTAAATTTTGATGCAGTTACTTTTATTTTAACCATTTATTTTGCTTTTCTATTTTTACTTATAAGTTGTGATGAATAAATTTGTACGCCGTTCTAAAAGAACTACAAGCATCTGGTGTTTGTGTTACACAAAGTTGTTGGATAATATGCAAATATTTGCAACAGCAAGGATGAAATGAAACGTAATTTGTATTCGCTATGCAAAGCAATAAACTTAATGCATTCGAACTTAAAATACATGCTTAATTGTCATTGCATTGGTGTTTTATTTAAGTTTCTTCTTTTTTCAAAACAATTTTTAAAACTTTTCCACTCGCCTCAATATCATCTGATATTAGACTTAACACAAAAATGTACTTACGGATGCATATGTAAATATGTATGAAGCTCTTAGCGGTATGAACTCTTTAAGATCATGTAAATATAGTCAATATATGCAAGTTTAGCCGCCGACAAAATTACAAATTCTTCACAATAAAACTTATTGTATTTTAATGCATTTATAAAGAATAAACTTTTCGGTTAGCTTTCTGCTTTAAGTTTTTTTGAATTATCTATGTATATAAACTCACATATTCATTTTGTGTTTTTCCGCTCTAGTAATATATTTGAGTAAGTTTTACTACTCCTTGTCAGACATTGACTGTTTTCAAATTATTCGTACTTTTAATTGATATTCTATTTCTACTATAAACATTTAATGTGAAAAATACAGAATATCACATTCTGCAAAATGTTAACAAAAATTCATACAACTATAACAACTGAGGAATGTGTCATGTGTAGCCCTATGTAATATTAACTGATAAAAAAAAAATATATATAATTCATAGTAAACCATGTGCTCCCAAACGTCGTCGTGAAATAATATAAAACGTCGCTTCATTAATGTTATGTCAAACTCGCTCAAGTATTTTCTATTCATTAACGTTATTTTACTGTTTCCTTTTTATATGCCTCAATATTTAAGTAACTGCACTGCAATATCTCTTTCATTTCTCAATTTGTTCTGGCTCATCCAGATAGGATTATAATAATACATGTCTGCTTAAGACAATTATGTCTATAACTAAAACTATATTACATTATGTACAATAACGTGTTTGACAAAATACAAATAATAATAATATGTGATTAATATTAGATTAGATAATACATACATCTATAAATATTACATACGAAGAAGTACTTTTCTTAATAAATATAAATATTTAGAAATATTTGCAGCTCATTAAACCGCACGCAGTACACAAATTCACTCTCACTCAAAAATAATATAATATAATTCAACATATTTACAATGTGTATTCTTTCTTTTGCCATTTTAATTTGCAACACAGTTTTATGCAGCAGAATCAGATTCTGTTTTCATACTGCTAGACTTTAATTCACGTTCTCTAAAGAACCCACGCTCCGTTTTGCATTCTCTTATGGTTACAGTCTCTAAATTTACGGTAACGTCTGTGATCACCACTTTATCGGAGATATTGCATTTATTTGGCAACCAAAAACGTGGTGGCAATGCCTTCGGCGAAAGTGGCGCCAAAGCACTTTGTCGCTGACGTTGTTCTGTAACGTGTCCGTTACGCTTGGGTGAGCCAGCGCCGTCATCGCCCGTTCCCTTGTTATGTGCTGCCGAATGATTATTATCCGTTTGACTATCTGCTTGTGATGATGAATCATCATCGTCTGCATTCGACGCGGCTGTGGCATTATAATGCTGATGCAATGCTGTGTTCTTTTCTGCGGGCGTTACTTGTTCTGGACGTGATGCTGGTGTTTCTGGTGATAGCGGTTCAGTTTCAGACTTAAGAGGCGTCGATATTGATGTAGCTGTGTCTAAAGTGACACCAGAAGCACAATGTTGTTTAGGTGGCGCTGGTCCATCCGGTGAAGTTTTTATAGTGACACCTATTTTTCCAGACTCCTTTAGTACTTCAGCTTTACGTTTAGTACCCATAGAAGTAACCTCCTTGCGACTTAAGGGCTGATCTTCAGAACTGGATGAATTATAATCAGCCTCGGGAATGAAATTTAAAGCAGAATTGGAAGCAACAGCTGCTGCAATAACAGCAGCCGATACTGATGCCGACGTCGAGGTATAGGTATGACGCTTATTACCATTGTTGTTAGTAACATCACGCTGTCCATCTGTATGTGGCGAATGAGAGCGATGATGATGGTGATGAGTGTGTTCACGTTTCTTATCTTTTTCCTTTTCTTTGTCATGATGATGAAGATTGTTATTGGATAATGCAGCTGATGAAGTAGAAGCTTGATTTATATCCATATCATCGCCAGTGAAAGTATACTCGTCCTCCTCAGATTCCGGTTCAGGGTCATGTGCTTTTTCCTTACGCTTTCCTCCACGCTTTGATGGTGTATTAGACGAACGATTGCTTTGTTCGTATATTTCAATAAGACGCCGATCAAGTATATTAACCTCTGGCTCCCAGGTATTATATCGCTGATTCCAACCTTTCCATTTTACTCGGTATTCCAAAACACCCTATTGACGAAATAATGAATATCCATTAAAAATATATAAGGATATAAATAAACCATTTAATATGTTGCTATATACAATAAACATTTGTTAGATGCAAGTTTATTTGGATTGAATTGGATTTGTATTAAGATGTTGAATATATAGAATCAATTCTTATATTTTCTTCACATCTTTTCACATTCTTTTTCATACTACTAAAATAAGTGAATTTTACAATGTTTACTGAATTCCTATTACATTTTCCGTACTTCTAATTTATCTCTTACGTTCCTAACCAAATATTTTCAAGGACTACACTAAAAATTCATTCGAAGTATGTATGGAACATGTATTCAACAATATGTATGTATATATAACAATATAGCACTTGAATTTTAATGGCAAATGTTTCCTCGCACGATATACATATGGTATAATATAGCAATTAATAATATCACTAGATTTGATTGCTTCATACCTTTCTAACGCGTTTTTGTATAATCCGCTCGGCCGCGTAAACGCGGTCATCGGAGCTTCCCATGTTATTATCCAGTTTAACAAATTTTAATGCTTCCGCACCGTATTTTGCATAAATTGAAACGCCACTTGCAAAAAAGCGCGGCAAAAATGTGTTATATCGAGAAGTATAATATATATATTTTGCGTATACTTTCAATATATATTAAAACGACAGCTTTTTACACATTAACTATTCCAAATCAACACAGGTATTTATTAATTGGCCAAGTCGTCAATACAACAGGTAGCTACAATTAAATATGTGCAAATTGTATCTTGCAAATATTTTGTCAAACTATTTGCTAAAGCCACTGAAACATGTATCGTAGTAAGAAACATTCAAGCGCCAGCGCTTGAAAACACCGAATAAATAAAAAAATGCGAAACGTCCTTCAGCAAATGTATCTGCTATTTCACTCTAACTAATACTTTTGGCTCATCAATATGGAAAAATACGCAAATCGCTACTCGTTCTCACGATGAGACGGCGGAATATATATATATTTCGAAAACAGCACTTTTATAGACAGATTATAAATTGTCATATTTATATTTTGCGCACACACTTTTTCACTACTCAACTTAGTAAGTGTTTGATTATATTTATTAATTAACAAGGCCGCAAAAGATGTGCGTTATAATATTAAAAACACGACATAAATTCTATACTTGTTTTCTCCACAAGAACGCGAGAATAATGGAATTCGTTATTTACAATCATCTCGTTACTATGCCGTTAATTGTTGTTTTCAATAAACTCGTTTCTTTTATATTAGTATTGCCAACTAGCCATGCATCACCGTTTGCATTGCCAACCATACATTAGTTGGGAGATAACTTTATTTAAAAACAAAATGTGTTTAAAGTAAACTGTTATGTTATCACTATTATATTATTAGTAGCAACACATAACTTCAAAAGAACTATTGTCGTTAGAATGTTAACACATGCATTCACTTGATTTAAAATCTGAGTGCCAATGGTTCATCACACGATATATCATAGTTAAAATCTCATAAAGAACACTGTCATCATATCAATTTTGTGCTGACCCAAAAGGGTATTTTAACTTTAATACACTTCTGAACTCTAATAATGTAATTTTGTAAATAAGTAAACAATATAAATAAATACGTTTTCTACTGGGTAAATTCGATTTCGATACAGAAAAATTATTACGAGCGGCAGTAGAATCACGCTTTCATTAATACCTTAATCTCCACTCTCTATATGCTTGACAGTAAAGATGGAAAGGGGTGGTAGAGAGAATGCATCTCGCACTTCACGTTCTATCGTCCTACGAGCTTTTACGATTTTCTCTCCGATTATGCGTAAACACTGTGGTCTATATAAAACGTCACTACTAAGAGGCTTTACTGCCAAATGATTTCACATGAAATGCCAGTACACTTTTGTACGGTGGGCGAAAAGTTTAGAATCACGGCGTAACAAAAAATAATGTTAACATAAAACAAAATTAAGTTTAACTACATACATATGTACATATGTAGATATGTATGTAAAAAAGTGTTGTCACGCGGATACACACATATAGGAATGTAAAATTATTAGAAACGTCAAAATACAAATCGCGCAAAACCAATGTGAAAAATCGAAATTTTGAGAAATACCACTAAAATGCAGGATACGTGCAGATTTTGCTGATATTATCAGTGATTTCGTGGGTTTAGTGCAAGATATGGGTTGACTTACATATACTGCATAAGTATATATGTATGTGGGTCGTGAACTTGCAAAGGACATAAGCATCGGTATTACACCGCATGGGTGGCACAGTATACAAACAAAGGCCGCAAAAACTGGAACAGCAGTAGAAAAAAAGTATAACGGGTATATATAATCAAATGCAGTGACAATGCAGCGGAAGTGGTGTAATTGCAATTACGTTATGACTTCTTAGAGACCAAACGTCGCCATTGGCTGAAGCTGCGACTAACTACGGGAAGTTTATACCACTACGTGTGTGAAGCTAAAACAAGTTAGTACGTATGTGTACTCTGCACTACGATCACGTAAAGAGTGATGGCATTAAGCAAACACTCCTCCCAATTTGACTGTGATAAAATAAAAAAGGGAAATGCGAAAGAAATTGAATCCGTATGATATGGAAAATTTGTGTGGTAAAACTGTGTAAACGGGAGAAAATTTTTGAATATCAAAAATTGAATATACAAATACGAATATTATAAATGCATACCCAATATATCAGAGCTTTAAAATTCAATTATATACAGATAAATCACTATTTATGTATATCCAAATGGAGCGGACAAGATGTGATAGACCGTGTGGCTGGAAATTGCACTGAGCAAGGAATGGAGTGACAAATAAATCATGTACTGAAAATCCCAATCGTCACATACATATATTCATAAGTTGAAAGCTTTAACAAAGAGGAGCAGATAACAAAGAAGCATGTAACTGCACTTAATCTAGTAGTAATAGAAGTGCTTTAGATGTAAACAAAACACCAATTTATGCTTAACCAAATTTTTGAAATATCAACACCACCAATCCTTTAATTAAATTATATATATTTATTAAATAGAATAAGTATTAGCTGAAATTTCTTTGAAATACTTGTTATGCCGCAATCCGAATAAATTATATAAGTAAAGTCCTATACATACAACAACAAATATAAAATATGAAGATAATCATGTGTCTGGTGTATTTACTACGAAAACGTCGAATAATAAAAATACGATAACAAAACAACCGACTGCAAGTTTATATAAAAATAACCTACATACACAAATATGCAAATATATAAGTACATGGGGTTTAATTATTTAAATTTTAGCACTGTAACAATTAATTAATCAGCAATTAACCGACGACTTTACTTTGAATTAGTTTAAGTAGCAGATGTAGGTTATGTATGTATATGCAAGCAAAAATATTATATATATACATATAAATAGTGTTTAAACGAAATCCATCGTAATCAACGCAAACAGAAATTGCTTTAAAAAGTCAAACAATATGCGAATTATGGAAAATATCTCTACAAATTGTTAAGTTATTGGCTTGGAAGTGTAAAATCCAAGATTTCTAAAGATTTGTTAAAAAATAAAATCGAAACATATAACAACAAATTTAAAATAAGCAACAAAAAATAAAACAGAAATTGTAATAACATAAAAACAGTTACAAAAAGGAAGAATTTATATACATACAAATATTACGCAGTTAATATAAAAATATTAGGGAATTTAATGTCTAGTTTAAAAATATTAAATCAATACGATCGATTGTCACTAAAACTTCGAATAGTTAATAGCGCATAGTAAAATTTATTGTTAAATAGAAACCACATAACTTGTGCAAATAAAAACAAACATACTCACTTGTAAAACGCATTTAAAAATCTTAAGTCATTGGAAACAATAAAAAAAAACATTGCCAAACCACCGCCACTTATCCGTTATTGCTCATAATCGGACGGGAAGGACATATGGACAATCAAACTAAAGGCAGAAACGTCATAACCCAACATATGGTCATACGGATTATATTTACCACATGACGTGCCGCAAATGTTCCCCAAAGCATACCCTTAGTTACTGAAATAAGTTGTGGAGCACACTCACGTAAACACCAATACTTTGAAATATACACCTTTGCAACAAAAACAAAAAAAAAAAATCGGGAGAAGTAGATAAACAAAACTTAAGTGTTTCGTGTTAATAAAAAAAGTGGATGTGTGCGAGAGAAAAACCAAAGAGCCACTAATAGCAATTGTGATTTTAGTAACAGTGATAACTGTATAAACACCTCCCCTATTTGTTCAACTAACTGTTAACTAACAGCTGAGCGACTAATATTATAAAATAAATTTCTGTTTAACGTAATTGGAAATTAAAAGCACGCGAAAACAGAACTTTACAAAGCTTTAAAACTCTCACTAGCTTTTATTTGACTAAGCATTTACTACAGCACTTCCAAAACTGCACAAAAAGCTAATTGCATTGTTGCTACGAAAAAACCTGTTGCTCAAACTAGAACTAGAAATTACCGTTGAGTATTAAGTAGTATCCCACCAACATCCGTTAAAACAAGTCAATAAGTAATTGGTCAATCTGGAAAACCAAAACTACTGAAGCAAAAAATTATTTAAACAATTAATATTCGTGTAATGCCTATTCCCAAAACTCCTGCCGAACAAACATCCTTTCACCACTACTATTTCGCTTTATATTTCGCGCACTACAAGGACTCGCCTATTATAAATCGCGTGTGTCGATTGTATTAATTGAATATGTCCCATATACCTGACGATGCCAGCAGTATGAGTGACGACGTCTTCGAAGATCCCGAGACTACGCAGCGCCGCCTCGAGGAGACTGCACGCTATCGTGCCAACTATGCAACTAGCGGCAGCGGTCTTGGTGGTGGTGGCAGTAGTGGTATCGGCTCCAGTCTCGGCGGCAGCAGCAGCAATGCTTTCAGCACTGGTTATCCAGGCTATCGTCCACCGGTTAAGGCATTGCAAATGTATGCACTTGAAGACGCCGTCTTCCATGGCGATGGTGATGACGACGAATACGAAGATGGTTGGCGTTCCTATCGTTACGAAGAAGTGGGCATGTATTGTCAACCGCCGCAGCCTCCATTCGACGACACGATCAATCATAAAGTACTACTATAAATACATTGTTTTAAATATTTTTCCTTTTGGATTGGCTCTTTAACCGCTGAAGCAATTTTTGTCGAGAGCACAATGGCGCGACAATCGTTTTCTTGCTTCGGAAGTCGAATTGCCAAATTAAGCCATTAACTTTTCCACTTTATATTTTAAATGCTCTGATACTACGATTAACAATGTCGGCATACCCATTCTGCCGAAATTTCTTCACGCCGATAAACAGTTTATAGAGCTCTTCTTCATCTAGAGATGTTTTCACTTACCAATTACCTAATCATTTTAATTCCCTATACACAAAACATAACATATTAGGATAAGCCTATTGATTAAAAAGTCAATAATTCTAATATTTTTCATTTCATATTTTTAGACAATATTGCTGGGAGATTCCGGCGTTGGAAAAACATCATTTTTAGTCAAATATAATACGGGCGAGTTTCGTCTGGGTTCGTTTTCCGCGACAGTTGGCATCGCGTTAACGGTGAGTGATAGCAATTATTATCCCTTAATAATTGTATAATTTTGTAACCGAGCAACAAAAGAACACTAATTAGGTTACCATTTCATATGTGAAGTAGAGGTGGCCAGCAAATAAGTTAAACCACTTAATTTGCAGTGCTTCTAATGACAAAGCAAAACAAAGAAAAGCTTTAAAAGATAGAAATAAATATTTAGAAAATTTTTTATCTATAATATCCGGTGCAACCCCGTTAGCAATAGAGAAAAGTAATTGAATGAAATGTTCTTTTGCGAATCAGTTACAAGATAATGCAATTTATATATTATACATATATAATAATTAATTCTCGGTATTAAACACTGCTGGATATATTCACCACTAAGCTTTGAAAAAGCTTTAATTAGTAACTTAATATTATAACTAATATTTGAAAGCAAATTTTTTGAATAAAAAACTCACAATTAACAATACAAAATGAACTTAAAATAATGTTACAAAAACGGATTTGTATTTCTAAAGGTTAATCGCCATATATTAATACTATTAATATTATTTAACAAGAGAACTTATATAATTTAATCACAACGGATTGAAGCAAATGAAATTAGCGTTAATAATAAAGACTTTCCCAGCATTCTGAAATCAATAGCAACTAAAGTTTTTATAATATATTATTTACTAAAATGAATTTCTCATTAAAGCTGTGCCAGTATTAAAATAAGTGCTCTAATTATAGGATTATGCATATTCTGAACAAAGTCAGAGTTTCTGCTACCAGTAACTCCAATTTATAGTCTTGCGTCCATAATAACTGTATTTGCAATTTTAAACTAGTTATTTTAGCATACCACCGCGAATAATGCAGAATTATAGAAACAAATATATACGAGCATATTTTTATATGTTTGCAAGCACTTGTCAGCCACCTCATAGCGCATCACTCATACGCCATGTCGTACATTGATGATGTATGTTTGTATGGAACTGTCCTGCATGAGGGCAGCCGTTTCAAATACTGGCTTCTGGCAATTTATGTGAATAAACCAATTATAACGGGTTTTTTGTGTACTTTCTAAATTTGGTTTACAGATTTAAACTTTTAATAGTATTTATTAAAACCATTGTGTGCCTCGTCGATTATTAAAATGCTTATATAAATAGTGTCTGTCATAGCTGAGCGGGTTAAGTGCATTCCTAGAATTTGGTAAATTCATATTCAGTACTTATTAAAAACTAATATTGTACAAACAGTTGATTCTTACGTGCCAATAAGCAGTGGTCCTGACCCCGATAGACAATTTCGAAACTTCATATGTATGTTTATTGTAAATCAGCTGCTTATAAAAATATTTGAGCTTGTGAATGGGCTCAAAGCTTGTTGGACTATTATATTCTAATTGAAGACTCATCAATAATTTTGAAAAACCCTAAGTGCATATTTTATAATTGTCTGAGATATTTGACTTGTAATTTTGTTAAAAAGAATGAAAGAATGGAGCTACTTTAGTTTGCAATATATTTAAAGACTTAAAAAACCGCTGAACACTAAAAAGAAGATCTGCTTATTTATACATATATCAAAACTGATACTTTAATAAAAATACAGAATTATTAATGATAAAATGAGTTATCTGGCTATGATGATGTTCAAGTAACCATTAAGGAGGTAAGTAATTATATAAGAAGTAGAGAACGTTCCTAAACCAAAAGCTCTATAATTAGCCTACCATATATCACATACAAAATTCTATTGATTATTTTGTGCCTAAATCGATTAATCGATTGAAGCTCATGACAATAAAGTCTACGATACGGACACGAACTCGTTTTAACCTGTCACTGAAACATTTTTGAAATCTAATTGAGAACTATTTTATGATCTTTCAACAACAACAAAGAATTAAAACACTAGTTGAGGACGATTACCACTCATTAGTATGACTTTGGACCAAACATTGCAATAACGCCCATAGCCAGATTTGAATATTTAGATATTCACTATGTACTCTTAGTCGATTTGTGCATCGACTTCGACAATGGTCATTTTTGAAACATTCCAATAGCGCTACGTAATAGTCGCTATTGATGGTTTGTCCTTTTTCAAGATTGGCGATGAAAATTTTTCCAAGCGCATCCCAAACTATAGGCCCTATTTATTTGCCAGCTGAGTGTTGCGTCATTCACGTGCAGTCGACATGCATGGATGAATATCGGTTGGATTTTCAAGTGAAATGGCGGAGCCACGTTTGATCCATTATCACATAACGACAAAAAAATTCAGGTTTATTAACTCTTAACTTATACTATAAGTTATATTATCTTATTAACTTATATTGATTTCGAAATGTGTACATATTCTTTTGAACGTATAAAATATTACATCACATAAAGTCTTATATCACAGACTTAGATATGTATAAAAAAATCACGAAAATCTATCATTGTACATAGCAACATGTTGCCGATATTTTAGACTCTCATCAACATGTTGCGCACAAGTCAGACAACATAACAACGCTGCTGCTGCACGTTGGCTACCACCTGCTGCTATCACGATTAACGGCTCCACTGCGGCAACACAGCATGCGCTGATTTCAGTTTCCTGCGCATTTCCTGCCCATACGGTCCACTTCGTCTAGACAGACGCCAGCGTTATGCTGCACTTGTGTGAGGTACAGTGATTGTTGCGCACGGAAATTAATTGTTGACCACATTGGCGAGAACGTGGAAGTGCGTGTGTGTGCAAATAGAATAGCATGCAGCCATACATACATACATACATAGATAAGTATATGTGTGTACATAGCGATGTTTGTGCGTGAAGAAAATGCTGTTATTCGTGTGTTTATATACTCGCACATGCCTACAAGCACAGACAATTTGTTCTAAACATCGTTCAGAACTCTCACAGTGTGCCGATTTTTCACCTGCTACTGCAATACCACAACAACAAGAGCAGCAATACGCATACGAGGCTATAGCACCCAACACAAATGTAACGACCCAACTTCGCTGCTGCTGCGACTGTCGCCATTGACATTGAATTTCGTTTCAGTTAATTTAAACGCCTGCTACATTCCACTGTGCTCAGTCGTTGCTGTCGAAGAGTATCATAAGTGAAATTGTGAAAAAGTGCACAAAGTTGTTGTTAAATCAAATAATAGATTTTTAAAACACTGTGTTTAATTAAATTCGGAATTTGTTTCTAATTTGCAGCTGCAAATTTAAATTTGAAATAATAATTTTATTTTGTTCACCGTAAAAACAGACCTATTTAATGTCTATATAAACATTGAACCTAGATGTTGGTTGAATAATTAGCATAAATATCTATAAAATTATCCATATTATCAAAAGTTGTATAAGTGTATTTGAAAAAAGGAGTAATTCGAGTAATTTAAAAGACCGTTCGTGTCCAATACTAACATATTACAACATATATATTAAAACTACAAATTACAAACTACAAAAACAAATTACAACAAATATATTAAAAAGTTTGATTTGAGATGAAAGTGTGTTATTGATTCCTCGTCCTCGTGTATTTAATTATATCATCATAAAAACTCTTACTTTTAACTCATATTTATATACATGAAGTGGAGCTTACAAATTTTCTAGTTTTTTAGCCTGGCTTCCCCTCCCTTTTTGTTTTTTGACAAATGTAGAGTACTACAAGTTTTAAGTCACCTTCGCCGCCCTTCTCTTGATGTCTACAAAAGCAATTGATAATCTTATTTCAGTTCATATTGAAAATGGAGACAACATGTTGCTTATGGTATGCAATAATTATCAGAACATTTATCTCGACTAAAATGTTGGCAATTAACTGTCATTTTGGTTTTTACAGTTGCCTTCACCTTGACATTTATACATACATTTATACATTTGACAAAGAATTCACCTTGACAACATATACAAATTAATACCAAAATGTTTGTGTCACTAATTTTGTTTGCTGCTGTTAATTAGTGTTAATTTCAATTCGGCAATGTGAAATTAAAAATGTCAACTTATATACAAAAGAAAAATCTTTCCCTTTATGGAAATGGATTCGTTCTTGTCTTTTTCAAAATTCTTCTAATTAGTAAACACACTAGCAGCTCAATGACATCTCCAAATTAAAATTTTTTTCCTCAGTGTAAAAGAGGTCACCCAAAAATGTTTTTATCTGATCTTTTCTAAAACAGCATTTTCTAACACAAATTTAAATTCAACATTTTGAAAAATATTGTTTTATTTTTCCTTTTCCAAGAAGTCTGTCACAATTATGATCCATTGTTTTGAGTTATAAGAGTCTCCAAAAACAGTTTTAATTACTCCTTATATTGTTTTGACACACTTTTCTGGTTTTATATGGAGCTATTTATATGGTTTCTGTTTGCCATTTGAATTTCTTAGAGAAGGAAAAGAAGAATCTCTTAATGAGATTTTGCTGTTGCTTAATTTATTTTTTATTTTTACATATTTTTTCAGTTGTTGTTTTTTATATTTAATAATACATTTAAAAAGAACCCTGAATATTCTTTAAATTCTCAAATTAAAAGTGTTTTCCTTTTTCTACGAAAAATAGACGCTTATCGAAACACCTAATTGACTAGTAATGGACCAATTATTTTACTAATGAACCAGATAAGTCGGCTATTGAAAATAGTTCCCCAAATATAAAACTATACGAGCACAATTAATGTTAACAATTAAATTAAAAAATGAATGCGTCTTTAGATCTCCCAAGCAATAAATACAAATGGAAAATGTTTTCTGGGCATATTTTAATAGCCTACTACCATATGTTGAGTTAGCTAAGCTAGTAAAAACATCATAAACTTTGACGAAAGAAATTTTTACCTCTTTCATGAGTTACGATCTTGCATAAAAAACCCAACATCGAAACTAAGAACAGACCGAATAAAGATTTCCTCACCAAATTTTTGTGATTAGGAGATGACACTCGGTTTTTTTCCGGTTTCCGATTGACATTATTTCTCTCAATACAGACTAAATTGAATAGGGTTACAGTTAAGAAGCACCTGCTCCATAGTAGATTCTTAAAAATTAATCCTCTCTGACAATCTGTCTTTGTCCATATATACCGGTATAAGAATCGGACGAAGATAAAACCTTAATACTTCGTATTATATTTAAAATCTCACTGAATTCTCAAACGGCCCTCGTGTTAAAAGTGGGTAATAGACAGCGCGCAAACGTTGTCTTATTTTTTCTGTTGTTATATAAAGATATTTGTATATATAAATATATAAGAAGAACGTAGTATATGCCTTTATGAAATCAAACCCTTCATCAAAAATGATTAAAATTGAAGCAAGTTAAAATGAATTTTTTTTCCAACCGTCAACTTGTGTGAAGGTCAACGTAAACTTTTGCAATTAAACCAACAAGGTCAAAATGTGATATTTGGGTGGTGAAAAAAATGTTTTCTTTGAGATAAATAAAAGCAAATAAAATTTTATATACACTTACTGTACTTACAAACAGAATTATATGAATTACATTTAATTTTTGTTACAGAAAACTTGCTTTGATATAAAGACTTACTTATCCGCCATATTATCACATTTCCCATTCTCGCTATTGTGAAGATTTAAAAACTATTTATAATTACATAGTGTCGCTACGAATATGTATGTATATATGTATGCCTGTACTCGCATGTGCATACTTCAATTCAGCTGAGCACATGAATTATTTGCGTGCTGTCGAAGGCCGCTGAAATGTGATGCCGCAAAAATCGATATTGTAGACAGCTTATTAATATGTACGCGTACTTTATGCAGCACGGGAGTAAAGAAAAGTACTGATCAGGCACTCCACGGCAATGGGGTGGAGGCAGACGGCAACAGTGGGAGTTGTGGTTATTGGTTGCCACAGAAAATTTGAATATTATCAAAGCCAAAGCGATTGGGGTGACTCCCACATGCATACATACATATAGACTTGCACAAATAGACACCCCCGCAAGTAAACATATTGCTGAAGAGGCACAAAAGATGTGGAAAAACTGATTGAAATTTGAAAATCACGTTTAAGCAAACATTTGTATGCAGTTAGTTATAAATAAAGCATGACAATAGCATAATAGGATGTGTACAAAATCTTAACAGCTGTGAACACGTACCCTTATTGAAATAATGTACATAAATTGAAAACGTTTGCCTTAAGGGTGGTTTCAAGTTTGCCTGTGCGTACGCACATGTATAGCAACTCAATTTATTATTATTATTATTATTCATATATATATATTATATATAAGAGGGAAAGCTTTCAATACATTTTTTCTGGAAACATATAGATTTATTTGCTAACTCGCCTAAAGAATCGGTCAAACAGAGCTAAGATACACACACATATAGATACTCGTACACATGTGGAGAGTTACATAGCCTCGTATTATCCTCGTATAAGTACTGAGAAAACATGTAATAGATTGTTGTTATTGTAACTACGGTTGATGTATATTTTTCGATTATTAGTTATAATAAATCTTCTTATGTGACAGTGTTTCGCTTGAAGTCAAAAAATAATAAAAACAAAAAATTTATTTTCACCACAAGCACTAAAGTTATCATTAGAAATGCATCTATGCAAACATTTTAGAGTTTTTTTAATTTAAAATTCCTTGAAATAAAAACTGAACTTGACTTATTCAAACTTCTGGGCATAATTATCTCCACATACTCACATTCGCGCAGTGAGAGGACATACTTGTTAGAACAGACTGTGTGATTTAATTCAGGCAAGTAAAACTTAATTAATATTCTTAACCTGCAGACAAAAAAACGTTCAAAACAAAAAAAAACACATATATATATATATATATATGTATACGGTAATATATAATAATAGTAATTATTACATATTTGCTGGAAACGAGAGTTAAGGCAGCAGTATCAAAAAGTATGAGAGTATAACAGAAAGACTTGTTAAAGTAAAGAAAATGGCTGGATTGAAAAATTTTAAATGAGATTAAGGGAGTTGCAGTCTATTATCCATCATGTGTAGATTGTCTTTGTCTTATGACTCCGATAAAGTTTAATTATCACCATAATAGTTTTTAATGCAGATGTAAGTTGACCGCTAATTATTTTAGGATAATTAGGATAAACGTTTGCAAACGGCTATAAGATAGTTAGTAAAAATTTACTAGTTTCTACAAGTCTACTTAAATTACGCCGAAGCTACATTGCAATCCGATTTATATATATGAAGGTACATGGTCGCGACTTATTTTTCAGTCCACATATTTTCAGTCAGAAACTCTTTCAGAGCATAATATGCTAAGATATCGACCATTATCCTCATTCTGAAACTTTTTTTATATTGGTACGGGCCCTGGTAATACGAATACTCTGGTTGGCTAATTTTTCTTTTTAACAGACATGGATTTATAACACAGCTCACGAATAATATGCATCAAGGAGCGGATATTGCAGCCATCCAGATCCTTCACGAAGTTAATGGCTAGCCGAAAGGTTCTCTTTTCGAAACGAGCTGTATCGATTTTGAAGAAGGAACTGTTCGAGTACTGCGACAGATTTAGGTTCGTTAGATCCTCGCTTAATGTCACATTAAGTCGCCGTTATGTTTGGGCAAGGTAACCATTCTCTGTAGTTTTTGGAACTTTGCTTTCTCTATTGCTGTTATTATCCAAATGTACTGCAAACGTTGCCAATACGTTTTTCAAACTTGAAATCATTCCGGCACTGTGGAAACCAAGCACAAATATGTATATAAATATTAATTGTCAAACAAAAAGTTAAGAAATATAAATATACGAATATATTTTAGCAAACGAAAATATTTCAATTTATGACACACATACGCTTGTGCACTCAACAGTTGGCGAATATTAAACGCACTCGCGCCGTATGGCCAACTCTCTCACATACGCTCGTGAGCGCTATCTCCACCACTATCAGCACCCTCAGCCGGATTAGCGCAACAGCTGGTGGTAGCTTCGACAATGACGAAATGACGCCAGTAGTTAGTTGCTCAGCAAGTGCCGCTTTTATAAGACGTGTGTGCAAGGTGTTATGCTGCGACGACAAGCTCGCTCAAGGCACAACAAACAAAAGTAGTACAGTGTGCCGAAGAATAGTCGCATATAGTTTAAGAGAGACAATTCGAGACAAAAAGAAGACACACAACGACACTGACAAATACAAGAGAATTGGCCAGCGATCAGAAGCTATGTCAGCAGCTACAATAACAAGGCGACAAGAGTCAAACAAAGTGAAATCAATGAAATCAGCGCGAATCGTAATTATTGGCGCCGGCTCTGCTGGTATAGCAGCAGCCACAAGGCTCCTGGAGTCGGGATTTGAAAATGTTTTGCTGCTTGAGGCTGAGAGTCGTTATGGTGGACGCGTACACACCATACCCTTTGCGGATAATGTTGTCGATTTGGGCGCACAATGGTGTCACGGTGAAAAGAGTAATGTAATTTTTGATGCGGTGCGCGATTTGGATATGCTGCAGCCAACAGGTGACATATATGATGACTACATATGCGTGCGTTCGAACAAAGAAGTGCTTTCCGAAACAGTCGCAAATACGCTGAAGTCGGTCGCCTTTAATTTGATAGCCGCACGACAGGAGGGCTTAAGGTGTTTCGAAGGTTCTTTAGGCACATATCTCACAGAGGCATTTTGGCGCGATTTACAACAGTCGCCGGAGATTGAAAAGACTGTGGCACATGAGTTTTTCGAAAACTACAAGAAATTCGAAAGTTCGGTGGAAGCATCAGATCATCTTTTCGAAGTTTCCGGCAAAGGGCATCTCGAATATTGGATATGTGAAGGTGATCTATTGTTAAACTGGAAAGATAAGGGCTTTCGTAGTTTTCTGCGTCTACTAATGAAGACGAATAAAGGTAAAGATGCAGCCGCAGACGATATGGGACTACTAAATAAGCGCATACAATTCAATGCTCGTGTTCAAAACATTGAATGGCAAACAAGTAGCGGTGACGTGCGCATACGTCTGTGGAATGGTGAATTAATCGACGCTGATCATGTCGTCTGCACCATATCTTTGGGAGTGCTCAAGGAAAATCATAAAGAAATGTTTACACCTGCGCTACCGCTGGCTAAATGTCGCGCCATTGATGGACTCAAATTAGGTACAGTCGACAAGTTTTTCCTGGAATTCAATGAACCTTTCGCACCACTCGATTGGTCGGGCTTCTGGTTTCTTTGGCGCAACGAGGAATTGGCGGAATTGCGTAACTCTGACTACTTTTGGTTGGAGAGCGTTTTCGGTTTTTATCGTGTATCCTGTCAACCGCGCATACTGCAAGGTTGGATAATTGGTCCACATGCGCGTCACATGGAAACCCTGCCCGAAGCAGAGGTACTTAAAGCATTACTTTGGCTCTTCAAGAAGTTCTTCACATTCGAAGTGCCGCCACCGTTGAGATTCCTGCGCACACGCTGGTACACTAATCCGAATTTCCGTGGTAGTTACACATTCCGTACGTTGTATACCGACGAGCTGCGTACAGGCGGTTGGGATTTAGCCGCACCACTAACTGCCGGCACAGACGGTAAACCGTTGTTACAATTCGCTGGTGAAGCAACACATACACATTTCTATTCGACGGTGCACGGCGCGGTGGAGAGTGGTTGGCGGGAGGCGCAGCGCTTGATCACCTACTATCTGGGGCATACTTCGCAACTGTAAGTAGCGTTGTGAAGGCGAATGTCATGGCAATAGCAGCGAAATCTACGCCGATAACAAATGTGTGGAAAAGATTATGTGCATAATTTGTGCACTATCTTGTCGCGTTTTATTTTATGTATGCCAGAGAAGCTGATAAAATACTACACATGTGTAGCTATTTGATATTGTAAATAAAATATGTAAAAAGTTTATAAGTATTATATTACTACTAAACTTGTTTCATATATTTGTTTGTTTGTGAGTCGATAATGTGACAAATCAAGTCCAGATAAGCATTTATTTGTTTATAAATTTTTAGGGCTTAGTTTTTGGAATCTAGTTCCCAGAATTTCATAAAATATTACAACAATAATAAAAAAATAATGATAAACATCTCGCTTTGCTCGGTTTTTAGCCGCTTTTTCATAAGTGAAGAATTCTACAAGTTCCAAACTTCCGTTGATCCAAACATTTGATTAATTCTTGAAAATTAATTTTTTAGACTGCGACAGTCGTTTGAGTAAATTATCGGCTGAGTTGGTACTCGCGTTTACTCGCTGAATCAGAGAACATCATAACCTCGAAAGGTATACGAATGCTAGATTGTACTTGGTACTTCAAAAATTAAAATATTAGCCAAAGTGTGCAGAATGCTGAGTTATCCATCCCTTAATATTATAAATATACTTTGCTATGCTTTACAGCGCCACACAGCGAAATATAGCATGTTTTTTTAAAGAAAGTTTTTTTTATATTGCCAATTCTGGATCGCTTCTTCACTATTCCTTGAACCGAAAACTTAATGGAACTACGAAAAATGTAACCAATGAAATTAAATATATTTTATTATTGCATAAAAAATCAATGTGTGAGGTTTCCAAATTGCATATTTGTTGTTTTTGTACTTTAAGATTTTACTATCGCTTTAACTTCGTCCCCTATATAAATAGTTGCACTGCACGCGACCTGGTTTTGAATCTCGTTTCTGACTAGTATAAAAAAGTATTTTTTTTGTGACTGTTGGTTTGTTGGTTGTTCTTTGACTAACTAATGCAAAAGTTGAAGTGTATTTCTACTATGAAAGAGCTTCTCATAAAAACCACTAAGGCTTCGTTTAGCCTCCTTAAAACTTGTAAGTCCCTCCACTTATCAGGCAACATCAATATGCAAACTTACTAGATGGAGAATTCGATCGACCAAAGAAATTTAAGGTATCACACATTTTTGAATCTATTTTAAGAATTTTATTTACTAGAATACGGCTTTAATTTCATAGAAATGTACTTGCTACATTTGAGATTGAACTATATTTACTACATATAGTACATATTGAACTATATTTAATAAAACAGCAGTAATGGAAAATTTAGCATTGTGTACATATGTACGTACATACATATGTAAATATTAAAATGCCATAAAATAAATGCAGTCACCAAACACATTCTTCAATAGTGTCAATATTTTAGGTTAAAAACGACACAAATACAAACAGCTCAAACCTTTGCCGACTGATTTAATTACTAGCCATCAATCACATATCTTTGGTACATGCAAACAATGCGTCGTACGTCAAGTGTATGCCGCGTCAGTCATTCCTCAACCCATCCCACATCTGGACCAGGGGGCAGCTCATCAACTGCCTCAAGAATCGCATTAAATAATCGCGCACAAAGCGGTGATGACACCGAACCGCAAGACAACGCCGACATACCGCGTCGTGAGTCCCTGCACAAGCCAACATGGCAATACAATATCCCCGGGCAGTCGCAACCGAGCACGGATGCGGCGAATGCGCCCAGCAAAAGCATAAATGTCACATCGGACTCAGATGATGATGATGATGATGATGAGTATCTGCGGCGCCCAAGCATCGTTAAACATCATCACTACTATCAGGAGAAGGAAGTCCAGCAGCAGTTGCAATTACCCACTAAGCCGTTACAACAATTGCGACGTGCCAGTCTACATTGTGGCGTATGTTTCAAAAGCACTGAAAATAGCGGTAACGCAAAAATTACGCGACACCACACCATTGCAAGTGCTGATTTAAAAGCGACTCCCGGTGGTGGTTTACATATGCAACGTAAAGGTAGTTTGACACATTCGACACAATCATTTGGATTGATGATACACAATACCGGGGAGCTATCAACGACTGGCCCTGCTCATGGCGCGTCCGCTGCATGTCCCAACTTCTCCAGATCTATGGATGGTGCAACATTTTGCAGAGAGGCTGGGCGTGCTTTAATGCGAATGGTTTCGTTGGGAACACAGCCGAGCGTCCATGTGGCGCCAACAGTTAGCAACGTCAAAACTTATGCCAATGATGATGAGGAGTACGACATGATGGGAAAGGTGATGTGAATGAAGCCTGCTTTTTTATTGCCTTTTTACATATTTCATATAAAAATATAACGTTAACTTTACCACTTCTCAAATAATGGTCACCCTTTTGATGGGTCAGTTAAGAAAATGATCACGTCTCAAATTCTTATATTAAATTGCTTAACTATCGAAAATACAAAGTACTTTTTAAAATTCTAAAATGAGATATTGTTGTTTCGTCATCTCGGAACCGCCAAAGACTTCAATTTTCGAGGCTTTCAAAACAAAAGTACGGAATAATACAAATATTATTATAAACCAATTTCTTTTCAATGAAAACGTGTAGAGATCTGCAAATATAGTTCTCATTTTATATATGACAAACCCTTTAAAAAGTTTTATTAAAACATATGCGTTTCCAAAGAAAGTGTTACAAACTTCTACATAAAGCATGAAAAAAATCGAAACAAACAAATCTTAAAATTTCATAAGGAGACTTTTGTTCTTTGTATTCCTCTGGGAGCTATAACGACATATTGTGACTTTGAGAAACTTGAAACCCCTTTAGCGCCTACAGCTCCAGCGCTGGCTTTAGCTTTCTACAAATATTTCAAAAATTCAACACTCATTTTGAATGGTCTTTATTTTATTCCCCGTTAATTGCTGCTCTGAAGGTGATTATGTTGGGCGATTCAGGTGTTGGAAAAACTTGCCTGCTCGTTCGATTTTATGATGGAAAATACATGCCACACTACTATATAACTACAGTAGGCATTGATTATCGGGTAAGAAACGGCTCTGTCAACTGTCATCAGGGCTGATGTGAAATGGACAAAACTGTTGCACGCGTGTCTTTCTTAACTTTAGTGTACGTACCTATTTGTGTGTTCTCCTCTTTACACGTATATATGTATATATGTTCTAATTTAAAATTACAAGCGTAAATAGTATATGCCTGACATTATAATGATATTTATAAGCAAGTGTATGATTTTAAAAGTGATTCACCTATAAGAGGTGGAATAAACTGAATGATAATCTTAGCATTAAAATAAGTTTTCTCTATACGAGTACTTAGTAATAATCCTTCAAATTATTGTCACTGTCAATTTCCGGGCATATAGTCTATATGAGCCATAAGAATGTATCTACAATTAGAATTGTTTTTATATGAAACACAGGATCAACGCTTTAGGTTACTCATACGCCACGTGTTCGCATTTGAATTCCAGTTCGTAATGTTTTAACAGTTCGACCTGTGTAGAAAAATTCCTTACCGAATATGATGAAAAAGCTCGCACTTCCACATTTTATTTCATTTATAATGCTTTAAAAACTTATTTGAGCTTTGAGTTATTATCCACTGATTTAAGATAACATAAGTATTGAGTAAGGCTTGCAGCGTGCAAAATTCACCATAAGTGAAAAGAACTATTTATTTTCTTAAATACTTTTAAACTCTCTAAATTAAACGCGATGTTATATTAATATAAGTATCGTAAATGTATTGCTTTTGGATATATCCAATATATACATACATATATAGAAAGGTAATTAACAACATTATATATCTTATGAAAGCCTTATGTGGGAAGAAAGTAGAAAAAACTGATTTGGCATAAAATAAAATGGACCAAAAATATGCCGATCGTTTAAATGATGAGGCATTTTCTTTTTTGTTTAAAACACAAAGGTATAAATAACTGGAATTTTATATGTTCTTCAATTAACATTCTTTAAGGGATTAGGCCAGTCCAGGATTTTCAAAAAATTTACCTTAATTTGGTTCCATTAACATAAAAAACATTGCTCAGTGGTAGAATAGTGGAAAAAGTTTGTTTCCCTGTCGAATCTGGTGTATGGTCGAAATCAATTGAGTCGGTCAGCTAAGCACGTAAAAATTTCCCGAAACTTCATTGTTCAAATCGACCATGGTACTCGGAAACTATGACACATATTCAGTTGAAAGAAAATTTAACTGTAGCTTCACTACGATATTTTGTTATCACTTATTTATGAACAATTTTTCGGTCAAATGTTTAGCCTTTTTTCTACGTCCGCCATTTTGTGAAAAACTGATGCCAAAAACATATGTGCTTTTCTAGAAGATTTTATGTAGATTAAGATTTCGTTTTTTTATTTCAGATAAGACAAGCTTCTAGAATCACCGTCGCCCGTCAAGGGATCCTTAAAAACTGTGATTCTGAAGATTGGCTTTTTTGTATCAAAACCTCAATATACAAATTTGTTTATACACTCAAATAGAAATTAAATAAGGCCTCAAAGAAAGAAACTTGAATCTATTTTCCTTACTCCGACAACAAATTGTCAAAATTATAAATTTTTTAGGACATTAGACTGGCTTAACCCCTTAAATAGAAGGAATTTACTCTTTTCTAAAGCAATCCCTAACAGTCCCACGTAGTGTGTTAAAGTTTTATTAATATTTTCGTGTTGTTTTACGTCTTTTGTAATACGTTTTCATTTTTTATTTCATTAAATTAAATTATAAAACCTGTTGAAACATTTCTTTCACTTATATGTATTATATTTTTATGTATTTAATGTAATTATGAATGTGTTAATCATATTTCCAAACTTATGTGCAATAGTGTGTTAGAATGTGATTCCCAAGTTTTCCGAATTCGGGTACGCGCTAAACTTTGTGTATTTTCGCTTTAGAAAGAGTAAGGGACGTTACTCCCTTTACGTAATATTACTTAAAAATTTTCTGACTAAACACAGCATTTTTTTCACTAACATAAATAACCCTTTTAAAAAAATTCTTTGCAGATGACTTAGAATTTTAAGACTGCCATATATCAATATTCAAAGTAGTTCATATGTAATATTTTTGTAAGTGTTCTTTTATTTATAAATACAGGGTGTACATGTCTTATGTCTAAATTTAGTATGAATTAAATTGTGATTAAACCGAAGTGCTATTTAATGGCATGTATGTGAGTCTCATATTTACTACTGAAGTTTGCCTTTATGAATATTGTTTTTGTTTGCCAACCCTGTATTAAATACCATATACTTCCAGCAGTGTTTAGTACAATTAAATGCATAAATTAATTATATGTATTTTTATTATAAGCAAGTAACAATAATAATATATGCAACTGTATAAGCCTAGGCATTCAATATGTACACATTTTTTAAACTATTAGAATAAAGTTGTGATTGTGGATGGCACACGCGTCAAATTGCAAATTTGGGACACAGCTGGTCAGGAGCGTTTTCGCAGCGTTACACATACCTATTATCGCGATGCTCATGGTAAGTTGAAAGGATTATAAAAATTCCATAGATTTTTTATTGCTATTTAAATTTTTTGTTTGTTTTTATAGCACTTCTTCTTTTGTATGACGTCACCAATAAAACCACTTATGACAACATTCGCGCTTGGCTGGGCGAGATCAGAGATTATACTCAGGATGATGTTGTGATTGTGCTTATTGGTTTGTATATATTTATATACATAAGTACAAATAGTCATTTAATTTTAGTTTATACAAGCAAAAATTTAAACGTATGAAAAACATCCTCAACAAGTAGACCACCATTTAAGAATTTCTAGATTTTCGGTATCTTGGTTAATATACATATATACTGATTAATAAGAGACTGGTTCTACCCAATTGTACTAAATATAAATGTACATACACACATACATATATTGGCTCCATAGAGGTTTATTTTTACATATTCAAAAAATAGCGAAATGATTATTAGGGGTAATGGAATATGTACGTTTTCCTTAATTTTTTCAAGACCTTGTTGATTAAGCTCTCTGTCTAAATTTTTCTACTTTGATGTGAATGAGCTACATCACAATAATTCTTCTTTCCATTTTGCTGAGATATGATATTGACTCACTGCAAAATTTTCAGTGCGAAAGAGCGTCACTATAAAAACACCTATACCAATCATCCCTTATACCATACTGGTAAAAATATTAGCCTGTTATTGAATTTTTCTAAATTATTAGCAATTGCGATCTCGTAAGATTTAATATACTCATACTATATAATATATATATATACATATATATATATATATGAATGCAATTCAGGTAACAAAGCAGACTGCAGCAATAGCGAACGGCAAGTGAAACGCGAGGATGGCGAACGTCTAGCACGAGAGCACAATGTCCCCTTTATGGAAACATCAGCAAAAACAGGATTGAATGTAGAACTTGCATTCTCCGCTGTGGCCAGGTGAGTTGTACAAAAGTAGAGCAGCTCTGATATTTGATATTTAAGCTTAAAACTAATTGATAAGATAATTTTGGTAGTTTTTGGTAGATAAATTTAGAACAAAGACTTTTTTCTATTTTCCAGGCAATTGAAGTGTCGCGGCACCGTCAATGGCGATGATGGAAAATTCAATGTGCACGATTACGTACGCGATAATACACAAGCACGCACGATGTGTGCACAGTGCAAATCGATGTAGACAGGGTGGAAATTGGATATTATCACGAGTACATGCATACATAATTAATTGCCAAAAGAAATTATAAATTAGAAGAAAAAACTGAAAAAATTAAATGTATAAACTAAATATCCAAAGTTTTATTAACCGTTTTTTACATTTATGGAATCAACCGGATCTGATTTGAATAATCCGCGTTTTGTAACCTTTTGGACGATGTGTAGTAATCTTCTAATAATTACTATAGACTTAGAATATTTTCCTCTTCCGTTACGTTTGAAATTAAAATTATTTTGTATAAGCCTATCGGAACTTATGTAAACAAGTATTATTTCCAATCATAAGCAATTGCTGATCATAAAATCGGTTGCAAAGATAGCCTTTGACAATTTGTCTATATTACATCAGATGAGTGTTCGGTTGACAAATAATTTGTACAAACAGGGAAAAGAGGTAATTGAAATTTTAATTTGTGGGAGGTTATTCAATAAGAATTTATATGAAATAAAAGCATCTGTTAGCTGAGACAGATACAAGCGTGGTTCTCCAATAATTTATATATAATCCCATTCTTATGCCAGTGGGGTTTACGATATCAGAGCGGATCTGGATATTTAAGAACTATTACCGGAATTATTTAGGAAATTATTTCAGCGACTCAGACAACAACAACAGATTTATTTGTCAAAAATGCGCATATGATTTAAAATTTAAAATTTCTTTCTGGCATGGCAACATTGCATTCTGTGACAATCATGTATCATTTTGACAACTTCACTTCTGACATTTGTTGTTTCTAGTGAACGTGCTTTCATTTGAAACACATGGTACTTCCTTAAATTTTGACAAGCTTTTTATTATTTGTTAAACCACTAATATATAATTTAACAAAATGTCTGAAGTGTTTCACCGGCCTGGGCCGTTAAAACAGAGTAATAAAGCTCATAAAACTGGGCGGCATCGGTCGAAAGGCGCTATAGAAAATGCACTGAAGGGACGGGTTTCTCTTAAAGCAGTATCGCATAAACACAAGCAAGAACAACGAAGAGAACAACGTAGACATCAAATGAATCAAGTAGATAAAATATTATAAATATTAATAACCATTTGTTCATTCAACATCAAAAATTTCATTCAACAGATACGTAAGAAAAAACGCGAGGAATCTAGACTAGAAAAACTACAGTTGGGAACCCAGCACAGCGCACCATTCCTGGTTTGTATATTACCAATGCATCAACAAATAGACGCTAGATCAGCTTTAGCTATATTAGAGAGTTGTGAGGATGAAGCTGTGGTACAAAGGACAGACACTGATGTTACCTACATTAATATACCACGTTTCAAGCAAAGATTTTCTTTCATTATTCCACCGATAGGCCGAGGAAATGAGGTAGAAGTGTTAGATTACTTAAAGGCTTGTGATACGACTTTACTTTTAACTTCTGCGGCTATGGGAGAAGAAGAAATATTTGATCGGTGGGGTCACCGGGTTTTCAATATGGTATCTGCTCAAGGTATACCCTCACCAATAGTAGCACTTATGGATTTAGCATCCATAAACCCTAAAAAACGTGGTGAGATTAAGGTAACTGTTCAGAAATTTATATCAAAGGTTTTACCGAAAGAAAAAGTTATGCAACTGGATACCAATGCCGAAGGTCTCAACATTATGCGTCGTATTGGTGGACAAAAAAAGAATGTGCTTCCAAATAAAACAAATAGGCCCCACTTATTCAGTGATAAAATTGAAATTGAAACTCAGTCAAATCAGTTAGATGATAACGTTACTTTGAAAGCAACTGGATTTTTGCGTGGAGCACCGCTTAATGAAAATTCTCTTGTACACATTCCTGGTTTGGGAGATTTCCAGATGCAACAAATAGTTTCCGCACATGATGGATTTAAATTAGATAAACGTGCAGAAACTCTACAAGTAGAAGTTCGAGTGGCAGACCAACAGAAGCAAACGCCATTACAAAAGGAAAATATACCAGATGCTATGGATGCTGAACAGACATGGCCAACTGAAGAGGAAATCAAAGCAGCACAACAAGAAACGAAAAAAACTAAGTTAGTAAAACGTATACCCAAAGGGTGGAGTACATATCAGGCTGCTTGGATACCAGATGTTGAAGCGGTTGAAGCGAAAGATGGTGCTAGTAGCGATGAGAGTGACATGAGCGGTTGTGACGACGAGGAAAATGAAGATGAGGAGGATGAATTCATGTCTTGCGAAAATCTATCTTTCGACGGAGAAGTCCAAAAGTCCGATTCAGATACAGAAGAGTTTGTGGAAACAACTTCGGTATCAGATGCTGCAATAAATGATGAAAAATATGATCTCCAAATGGACTTTCATGAAGAAAGAGAAACGATGCAAAAAATAAAGGAAGCTCGTATCGATGAACTGTGGCCGGATGAAATTGATACACCTCTAGACGTAGAAGCACGAGATCGGTTCCAAAAATATCGTGGTCTAGAATCGTTTAGGTAAATAAAATTTTTAAACTCATATATATGTTTATGTATATATTGTATATGTATAATTTATTAGAACCTCACCATGGGATGTAAAGGAGAATTTACCTTATGATTATGCGCGCATTTATCAATTTAAAAATTTTGATCGGACAAAACGTCGAATTATTTCTGAGGCCAAAGAAGTTGATGGATTTCTGGTAAGAGTTTAGAATAATATTTTCTTCGAATATTTGCTGAATATATTTTATCTTAATAACAATATAAATAGCATGGCGCCTATGTAACCATATATATCATAAATGTACCGCATACAAAATGGTTGACGTATATATCAGCTCGTCAAACCAAAGGTCTTGTCATATATGGTTTACTCCCACATGAACATCAGATGTCTGTGATGAATGTTGTGCTTAAGCGGCTACCTGATTCTGAGGCACCAATAAAGTCGAAAGAGACTTTAATAATACAATGTGGATATCGCCGCTTTGTTGTAAATCCAATTTTCAGTCAACATACAAATGGAGACAAACATAAGGTAAGTAAATATTCTAAAAACATAAAACAATCAAATTAAGCATATTTATATTTATTAATTACTTTTCTTCCTATTAAGTATGAACGTTACTTCCGGCCACACACAACCATTTGTGCAACTTTCTACGCGCCAATTCAGTTTCCCCCTGCGCCTGTACTAGCTTTCAAGTTAAATCCCGATTCAACTCTAGCGCTGGTCGCACGTGGTTGTCTGCTTTCCTGTAATCCAGATCGAGTAGTACTGAAACGAATTGTCTTGAGTGGCCATCCAATGCGTATCAATCGCAGATCAGCGACAGTGCGTTATATGTTTTTCAATAAAGAAGATGTCGAATATTTCAAGCCAGTTAAACTACGCACAAAATGTGGGCGCTTGGGTCACATAAAGGAATCCTTGGGAACACACGGTCACATGAAGTGTGTATTTGATGGACAGTTACGTTCTTACGATACAGTTTTTATGTATCTATATAAGCGGGTATACCCAAAATGGACCTACGAGGAGTGTCTGATACGTAGCTATAAAGATGAAGAAAAGCTTGAGGACGAAAAAATGGAATAGCTCGATGAATACAAATATTATAGTAAATGTACATTTATTATTTATTATGAAAAGTGTAAACCCTATAAAGTTTTCAGTTCACGAATTTGGATGTTTATTACTGTACAATTTACTGTTTATAATGTAAAATACACTTGGAGAGCGAATAATTAATTTTGCACAAAAATTAGTGATTTTAGAAAATGATGCCAATAGTTAGTCGGCTTCAAATGTGTATTGGAAAAGAAAATAAGTATAAATGTCTGGGAAACGAATTCAGTTGCTGACTGTTATTAGGGTATATTTCCAATTTCAATGCGATTAAATAAATGTTAATAAATTCTTAAATGTCGCAAAATAAGTTAAATATGTTTGTTTTAAGCACAAAAGTACATATATGTATAATAAAAGAATTTTATATTCCTGAATAAAACTTAAATGATTTCCATAAAATATCACTCAATATAGAATTTTTCATTTTGTTTTATTACTACCTATTTTCATCCATACTTTAAAGAAATTTTACGATATCACCTTTTATGTATAAGGAAAAGGAATTAAGAATATATTTATTTAATTATTTTATCATTGCATTTCCATTCTACAGTAATAGAATAGGAACCGGCGCATTTGAGATACATTTTCCCTAAAATTCCTCAAAAAAATTTGGTTTTGTTTAGAATCCACTAGATGTCGCTTTAAGCATATAATGACATTCCATTTGACACACTTTGAGACAGACGTGTCAATAGGCAACGAAATGAAGATTGCTGTTTTGTTCGCGGCGCAGAATCTTCTCATATTCTTTTTAATTTTAACTCAAAAAAATTACAAATCTTAAAACAAGGCCATTGCCCCGTCGCGTAAAAATTACTAAATTCACCTGTTGTCATCTAAAAAGTGCATCAATAGAAACTTGTAAAATAGGAAGTCGAGAAAGTTTGTAAATTAGCATGGCGGGGCAAAAATTTCAGTATGATGAAAGTGGTGGAACATTTTATTATTTCCTCCTATCTTTCCTCGCATTAATACTTGTACCAACAACCATTTATTATTGGCCACGGAAGAAAAAGGAAGGTAAGTTCTTTATTGAGAGTAGTGACTTCTTTTACACTGCTCCACTGAATTTTCCTCTTTGTGTATATAAGTAAGTTCAGTGTTTGGCATACACCAATACAAAATGTTCACCATCCACTAGTTCCGCGGAAATCCATAGCCATAGCAGTCGACACGTTCTATTAAGAAGTGATGTCGTCTCACTTGGTGAAAGCGGAAAATATTAACAACAACATCAATATATCACGATGTGTCAAGATCGGTGAATCGAAAGCCAAGCGTAATAATATGAAAAACCCGACTTGACGAATTGACTACCTGATTAAGTATGATGAACGTATGTTCATGACCAAAGTATAGATGAAAGGAATGCGGGGTAGGGAAATATGTGTTAGATGCATTTATTATTCTTGCCAAGTTTACACAGATGTATAAGCATACGCGCGGTGAAAAAGCTCTGTTAATAATTGTTATTTCAAAACTACTTGCATATAATTTATATATTTTTGTAGCTTTAGCTTTGCTTTCAGTGAGATGAATATGCTACATTTGATATTAAATTGTATTCACCACTTTTCGCAAACCTTTTCATATGATATTTTATATATCTTTCTAATTCTTTTGTAGATGTTAATAAACTGAAAGAAGAATGCCTATGTCAAGACTGTATAAAGAAAAAGGCTATATTGGCTGCCGCAGAGCCCTATCGTATGCTGAAATCATTACTAATTAAATTGTGTTTAGTATTTGGTTGGGCACTTCTTGTATTACTTGCATATCGCGTATCACAATTCGATTATGAAATGGCTAGTTTCGATCCATTTGAAATTCTGCAGTTGCCCCCCACAGCCTCCATGGAGGAGATAAAGAAAACGTATCGGGAATTGTCAAGAGTACTACATCCAGATAAGCCAACTGGTGATGAAAAGTCTTTCATGATGTTGCGCAAGGCATATCAGGCGCTCACAGATGAAACAGCCAAGCAAAACTATGAGAAATATGGCAATCCTGATGGACCCGGTGCAATGTCTTTCGGTATAGCGTTGCCATCATGGATTGTTGAGAAAGAAAATTCAGTATGGGTACTTGGTCTATATGGCTTGATATTTATGGTGGCTTTGCCATCTGTGGTAGGCATGTGGTGGTACCGTTCAATACGTTTTTCAGGTGATAAAGTTCTATTAGATACCTCGCAAATGTATTTCTATTTTATACATAAAACACCACATATGTTATTAAAGCGCGCTCTTATGATACTTGCTGCTAGTTTAGAATTCGATAAACGGCACAATTCGCAAGTCGTTGAAAGACAATCGGACAACGAAGAAGTACCAGCAGTAAGTACATAATGATTTGTTAACAAACATTTATTTCGAAAAGTAACAAAAAAAGCAACTAAAACTTTTTTTTCTTTAGCTCATTCGACAATTACCTAATCTAAATGAAAAGTGCAAGGAGCACCCTCTGTGCCGGATGTATTCGATTAAAGCACGCGCTATATTACACGCTCACCTCTCACGTATTCCTCTTAATCCAGAAACACTAGAGAAGGATCGTCAATTTATTGTTAAAAAGTGTCCATACCTAATTCAAGAAATGGTGTCCTGTGTACATCAGTTAGTTATGTTGGCGTATGCGAGACGAGTTCCACGTCTTCCCAGTATTGAGACTATAGAAAACTGCATGAAAATGTCTCCCATGATTATTCAAGGTTTGTGGGACTACAAATCTCCTCTACTTCAATTACCTCATCTCACTGAAGATCAACATCTTTACTACATCAACAAAAAAAGACATATTAAGAATTTGCAGCAATTTGCGCAGTTAAAACACGATGAAAGTAGGCAGCTGTTAAAAAGTCTCTCTGACTTTGAGTATGAAAATGTTATGAAAGTCTTGGGAAAATTGCCACTCATTGATTTCTCAATTCGCTGCGAAGGTAAAAAAAAGTATACATTTTAATATCTGATAATCTATTTTAAATACGTATATTTTTCTATTAGTTATCGATGATGAAAATACAAATGTTGTAACTGCTGGCGCAATAGTAACTGTTACGGTAACATTAATGCGTAAAGACATGAAGACCTTATTTGGCGATGCCAAAGTACCAGAAAAACAAGGTATCAGGTAAGAAGCTGTTGTGCTTTTTCTCATTCGTTTTAGCATTTTAAAGAACTTTTACTCTAATATTATTTTATAATAATATTATAAAAAGAAAATATAAATAAAAATATTTTTTACGGGAAAACATAATAAGTACATCTTCTTCATAGGGATGCTGATGAAGCAGCAGCCGGTGGTGGTGGTGATGATGAAGAGGCTTCTACCGCAACAGCAGTACCAGTTAAAAAACAATCTGCCTGGGGTAAACAACGTAAGGGTAAAGGAGGCAAAGGAGGCAAGAAGTCTGCTAATAATCAGAAGCGTAAAGCACATCCTGCTGCCGTTGTGCAAAGTAAAACTACGGCATCTACAAATGCAGATGGTCACGAGCATAATGATGACTCTGACTCTGACGCGGATGCCAGTGATGTAGAGGAGAAAGATTGCTCAGGAGAAGAGTCAGACAGTGACAAACCACAGAATAATAAGAGTGAGACATATGATGATGATGATGACGATGAAGCTTGGGAGAGACTACAAGCCAAGCTTAATAAACGTGAGAAGCTGGAGGGTAAATCCCGTATATCTCACACAGTACACTGTCCTTATTTCCCGGAAGAAAAACAAGAATACTGGTGGACATATATATGCGATCGTAAGTCTCGCTCGCTTCTCACAGCTCCATATCACGTCACAAGTCTCGTGGATAAGGAGGAAATACAGTTGAAATTTACAGCACCGCGTTGGCCGGGCTTATATACTTTTACAGTATGTTTAAGATCAGGTACTGTTGAAACAAATTCGTATGCATTTAATGATTGCGATTATTTACAAATACCGTTTTCTGTAGATTCGTATCTGGGCATGGACCAGCAGCAAGAATTGAAATTGGACGTTAAGAAAGCGCCCGTCCCACCTACAGATCACCCACAATGGGACCTTAGCGAATCGGAGCCTGAAAATAATGAACAGCACGAAAACTCAAGCGATTTCACGACTGATAGTTCCGAAGATGAGGGTACTGACTAGAAACCTTAGAATGTATTGCAATTGTATAATGATCTTACAATACTTATAGTTCATTTTTTATACAATTTGGTTTTCAAATTTCTTACTTTCCCATGTGTTTGAATTGATTGGAAATATTAAAGAAAAAGTAAGAATTGCTGGGCAAATTCAACTAAATACTATTAAACTATGATTAAGAATAAATTTTTAAAAGCATAATATTGCTATGGTTTTTACAAAAAAAATTACCTACTTCAAACATAAAACAAAATGTGAAAGAAACCCAGAAGAGAATACAAAAACAGTCGAAATTTTTTTTGAAATGATAAAAAATCATTTGTTAGTTTTGTATTACTTATTGATTCCAATTATACAATTTAAAATTTAAAATCAACACATTGAAAGGAAGAAATAATAAAAAAAATTTAATAATGAAATTTATTAAAATGTATTGAAAACAAAAGAAATCAATTAAATTCTCATTTAATATTAGACCTATGCGGGTGATTATGGTCGTCATTTGTATAGAAACATCATCATTGAAATAAATACATTCAAACGGTAACACATATGTACAAACAAATACACATTTGTTCAACTTAACACTCAATATTTATTGACTGAAGAATTTATGTATAACAGTGAATTGGTTTAATTTGCCGCTGCACGCTTCTCGCTCTCAAGTAAGTTTTCCACTTTGGAATTGATGACAATATCTCTCTGGGGTCTAGATTGTCGGAGCCTTTCATTGTCGATTATTTCATACTGACAAAATGTAAAACAATTATTTTATTAAAGAAGTACGTATGTAAAGTATAAACGGAGTAAGTAGTAAATAATTATAAGGGGTATGTTGTCTTGTGTTTACTACGTTCGTTGCTTCTCGGTGATTCATGGTCAAATTTACAAATAATGACTAATGAAGTGCTTAGGGATTATTCCAAAACCAACATAAAGTGAGGAACTAAGGGCGGTGTATTTAATAAATAAAAGTTAATTAATGTAACATAACCAAAAGCATAAACGTTTCTCTTAATATTAATGTTATTATCACTATTCAATATTATCGTGATCTTTGTTAGCAAGCTCTCTCTCGTCATTTTTATTTGATGCGGCATCTTTTTCCTTATCAACAACTTTTTCCTCTGAGCTTGGTTCTTTTTCATCATTTTCTTCTTCGCTCGCCACGCGCTCTTCACTTGCATCTTCATTATCATCATTATTAGATTGAACAATATTTTCCTCTTTACCTTCTGCAGTTTTTTCATTATCTTTTTCAGCAACTTCATTATTATCAACATTTTCTGCAACATTATTGCCGATATTATCTGTTTCTTGGTTTTCCTTTTTACTTTCATCCACAATCTCCTCTTTGCTTTCAGAATTTTTTTCTTCTTTTTCAGCATGAAGCTTGGCTTCTTTTGATTCATTGCTGTGGAATTCCGATTCATCTTTGTCATTACTTGTATCTTCGTTCTCTGTTTCTAATTCAGCAGCTTCATCTTTTTTAACTTCTTCCTCTGTAATTCCTTCCTCTTTCAAAGAATCTGTTTCCACCGCCGAATTTTCGACTTCAGTTACACTTTCTTCTTTTATCGTGCTCTCCTCCATTTTATTGACTTCGGGCTTGGGTACTTCGGGTTCCGATTCACTGTTCGTTTTTTTTTCGGTTGTCGTCTTATCTCCAATTTCCTCACTGGATTTATCTAATGTGCAGAATTTTTTAAAAACAATTTTTTTTTGCTGCATAGAAATTTTCAAGACTCAACCTTAACATTGTTACATTTTACCTTTCGTTAATTCCGTTTCTGCTATCTCTTCGACATTTTCGCTGTCTCCGGCTTTTACATTTTCTTCATCGTCGTCAGGTTTAATTTCCGCTTTTTCCGTCTGATTTCATGAAGTCAATGTAATTTTTACCAAGCCGTTTTATTGTTGATTATGGTATTTTTCCAATGTGAGGGGAAAATGAATATAAATATATACATATATATATATATATGTATTATATTAAAAGTGCTCAAAATTGGTATACTGAATATCTAAGCAATGCAAAGCTATGGTCGTGCTATTAGCGAAGCATTTAAAATAACGGTTAAATTGGTAGGCACAAACCTCGGCCGGAACGTCTTCAGTGTTATTTGGTTTTGAATCGTCACTGTTTGACTTTTCCTCAGTCTTTTCTTCTTGTTTTGCAGTATCCCCTTGTATTTAAGTTAGATAGTAATTAAAAGTTGTTTACATAGATATGTGTAGTTTACCTATGGATTTGACCTCTTCTGCATCGATTTCAATCGTTTCCGTTTTGTCTTTCTTTTCTTCATCTTTTTCTTCCTGCGTTTCATTATTCAAGTTCATAATAAATTGTTTAATGTTTTTTGTTGGCAGTTAAGTAAAAAAGCTCTAAAGCGGCGAAATTTTAATTGGCGTTGCAGTTCTCACTAGACGACAGTTACAAAAAAATACATACATACATACATACATACATACCGCGCTATACATAATAACGCTTACGTCTATCAAAACATATTAAACACCGTTGCAGTTCGAGTAGTTCAATTTTAAAGGACGTTGAGAATTTGGCCTGCAGGTTTACTTAAGCGTTGAAACTGACAATAATTAACCGATCTCAAGAACCGACTACCAACTATTTAGCGTTAAATACATAATGCTAATCGCTGCAATTCATTTATTTGTCTCAATATCGCGACAAAAAGAAGCAAGTAGATTTTTTTTATTATATAAATGTATTTTACGCTCTTTACATATGCGGTTGTTTATGATATACATAATTATACTGAATTAATTCCTTCAATTCATTGGATTTTTCTTTTCATAAGCATGTTTTTTTCCAATCAACATGGCAAGTGAAAATAAGTGTCGTACGGTTATGAGAGCAAATGTTTATATGAGGAATTTGTTAACAATATTATTTGCACAATTATTATGGTCTCATATTAATTCTAAATAATTTCAATTATCAAAAGTAGGAAAATTTACGCTGTTACCTCTAAGCTTTAAAATAACAATTCAACATTCCTATGTTGTAATTATTTTAGCAACTTCAATTTATGACTATTATTCGTTCCTTTGTGACGTGTGTTTAATTTTTGCCCTTAAAACTATTTAAAGTTTCATATTTTATAACTCCGTTGATGGTGATACTATATTATATTTGTTTAAGAAATTCGAAACAATTTGGCTTTCATGAAAAAATTCATCAGTTACTAAATACCTTCATATGAACCAAATGTTATGTATAAAATTAATTTTATATTTTAGTAACTGATCTGGATATCTCGGTAAAACACTTACTAACGTATATGCAAAGTATGTACTACATATATGCATAATCCCATAAAGATTAGTAATACATGCTATTAATAGAACCATATTAAATGGATGTTATTACATAAATCCATTATTTAAAATTATTATAAATCTTTTAAAGCAAAATGAAAAAAATATATATTTTTAGCTTGAAATTTGAACTAAAAATTTCCATTGGATATTGGATATACATAAAATATAAAATGAGAGTGTTTTTTGATGGATATAACAATTAAAAACAATTTATATGTGATCATTTAATTAGGTTTCTTTCAACCCTGGGTATATATGGATATTATAAAATAAGAATTTTAAATAATAGAAATCGAAATTCATCCCTTAAAAGTATCTATTTACTTATACAAAAGCGCAAAACTTTTTTTTATTTTATTGAGGAAATTCAAATTAAGCATGAATACCCAACTGCATATAATAAAAAAAAAAGATTTTATTTTTATTTTTGTGTAAACAAAGTAATAATAGAGTATGTGGGTATGAGAATTGTGCTTTGTATATAGTAGCCGCATTTATATTATATGTAACTATATAGTTCTGTAAATTTGCGCCCAACAAAATATAAATAATATATTATATTAATTTTTTCTCCGTAGTTAAGCTAGTTTGCCAAACGAACTATGCAGATATGGATTAAGAATTAAGTAAATCAATGTTTTGACAAACGAATTTCATGAAAGTATAAATACGGCTCTTGTCTTTTTTTTCATAAACGCAATCACAACATAAGCAATTATTATTAATATTGTAAAAAAAATTAATGAATATAAAATATGAACTAAAAATCGAAATGAATACATATGCATGTCATGTACGAGAATATTATTTATCATATTGTTTGTTAGTTTACATTGCTTGGTATTCCATTTTAATTTTGCAATAATTGTTGCTGTTGTTATTTGCACAGTAAATAATGGAAATTATAAATAAAATTATTGCAGAAATAAAAACAAAGTAAACAAAAAGTATATTAAAAAAAATAAAGTGCAAATTAAGGTTTTAAATTACATAATGCTATTGTGCTATAATAGAGCATTGCATTATATGCTTGTCATTAGCAATGCTTAGCGCTTTGTATTTATGAATATTTGCAAAAAAAGACGACTGTTCAAACCTCAGCATTCTTGGTCTCGCCTTCACCGTTTGCACTCTCCCCAGCATCGGGAGCTGCCTGGCTGTCGTCAGCAACTTTACCGACCTCTTCGCTTTCAGCTTTCTCCTCGACATTCTCTTTGTTCTCATCATCTACTGCTTTTACTTCTCCATTTTCTTGCTTCAGCTCCAGTTGAGCAGTAGAAACAGCTGTCGTATCGGTTGGTGCCAACTTCAAGAATTGCTCCAATGTATCTATTTCATTGGCCAAATCAAAGGCATCATAATCCCCACAATATTCTTCCTGGTTGAATATTTGTGGTGGCAGTGGATGTCTTGGCTCTGGATCGCTTACTGTCGCACCATTGCTGGTCGACTTTGTTTGCATCAACTCTTTTTCGCTTTCTTTTCCTGGTTCTGTTATATCCACAAGATCGTATTTGATATTCTTGCTGTCCAGAATCATCAAAACGCGTTGCTGACGTTTTTTGACCTAAAAATCAAAAATTCGTAAGTATTTATTTATATTATTTGATATTTGAAATTTTTGCCTTTTGCGGAGAATCTACCATCTACAGTGCTGTTTTTACAATATAGTTTTGATAAAAAAAAAACTCAGTGTGGTTTATATACATTTTTAATACTTCAATATGCCCAATAATATTAATTTAAAAAGCGAAAGGGCATTAAGGTAAGTTAGCAGTCTATTTAACATGATTGCGATTGTAGTATTTTGAAAGAAACCGACTTGAAAATGGTGTGCACAACGTACTTATATATGCACGTTACATTGTGTATATGTTTGTTCATGCATGTATGATACCAATAAGGAACAAAGAATTTCGTAGTGATAATATTGTACATTTATATACATATGTTAGATATATGTAACACACGTATATATACTTAAGACTTAGAAGCTAGATAATATTGATTAGATAACAAATTTGATATTAAAACCGATATATGTTGCCACAATCCAAATTAGAAACTTTTTTCATATGTATGTAGGTCCAAACATAGATATACAAAAGGTGAATGTCTCAATAGCCAAGATCAGTCACCACTAAGAATGTATTGGTATAGTAATAATTAAAACATTTAACTGTAAGTATTAAATACTGTAGTTACATAGTGTAGGAAATAACTGAAAGCATTAAACATTATAAAACCGGTTTGAACCACAGGATGACTTAACCTTTTGGGTTGATTCTCATACATATTTTCAGCGTATAACTTTTGTGAAATATCTATTCAGTCTCCAAATCAAATGGGCATAAAAAATATATATAATAACACTTCTCGAAGTTTTTTAACAGATTTGACTCCTCTTACTTTGTATATTTTCAAAAGGTATAACTTTTTTGGAAGTTGTCTATCTTCAGGTCTATACTCAGGTGCATAAAATTTGATGAAATTATTTACTTGCTTCCATATATGAATATGTTTCCCATATGTTGTTTGCCCCTTTTACCTACGCAAATTTGAGATGATGGCACGTAGGCATATAACATTTATGATTCATATCAAACAACGAATATAACTTAAGAGCATAGGCATATACCATATGCAGACAAATAAATATGTGAGTGACAAATTGATTTTACATTACGAAAAGAATAATAATTATTATTTCTTATAACCTAATCAGCTTTGGTTTCTGTGCAAAGACTTATCGTATGTAATGATACTTAGTTTAACAGGTGGTATCTTTAAATAAAAACCAGAAGTGACGAGCACAACACCACACATCTTAAAATGCTGACAAACCACCACAAACAGCTTAACAGTAGCGACCATATCAACGTATGCACATATAAAATTTGAACGTTCGTCCACTATATAGCATAACAAAATCCACTTGACATTTATGCTTAATGCACTACTTCCCGTGTGATTATCGTTCACATATCTAGTATATGTTAGCATTTTTTGTTGGAATCATACAATTATTTTTATGGGTTAACCGACTTTAATAACCTCACAGTAAAATGACCCAATGCCGGAACCAGATTTTGACTTTTCATTTGCACATAAATTAATATTTCGCCGAATTCTGGGGAGCTAGCCCCACCCGCATACATTTCTTTTACATTGTAGCCGCAATAATACCTTAGAACCATATCTATTATATCCTTACCTCTTTATTTCCGGACATTCCGCTTACATAAACCTTTAAGACCATTTTCAACTTTGGATTTATAAACCGATTTAAATAATTGCAAATATTTTTAGAATTTTTTTAATTTCCTCGACGTACACTTTTCTTTATTTTCGTCACAGTTGCCGTTGCTCTTGCCGCTCCCGTTGTTACTTTCGTTGCTATAACTCGACTGCGACTCTGCGTTGCTGCGTTGCTGCTTGCTTGACCACTTTCTTTGCTTCTGTTTAATTCAATACCAAATTCAATACCACCAAAATATCATTGGTGTTTTAGTTTATTTTAAGTTTAATTAAATAAGCAATGTTTTCAAAACGCAAATATTTAATACAACTTTATAGCGAGAATTAGCTATTTATTTTAATAATAAATTTTCAGCCCTTTTTATACAAAAGCAATATAAGAAAGCGATGACAACACTATTCATCAGCTGCTCGAAATTAATTTGTCTTTTTACCGGATCTACACAATTTTATCATTTATTAGGGTAGCAGTATTATACTTAAAATATTTTGTAAAACAGTTATATATTAACTTTTCGTCACTATTGATTAATTTTTGTTAGAGCACGTTCACTTTTACTGATTAAAAGTCTGCAAATTTATTTGAAATTTTTTTATTTAGTTATAATACTTGTACTATATTTCGGTTTTATTTTTAGCATTAAAATATCTTTTAACAAATGTTTCACCGACAATCAATGGTACTACTAAACTAGCTTCTGCATACACCTTAATTGGTGATGCTTCTTTCCTTATTTTACCCCATGATATAGCTTCATCCGGACGAGCGCCACTGTCACTGCCATCGAATTCCGAAGCTGTGTTTATAAAAACTGAATAATCCGCTCCATTTCTCATCAAATTCGCATTACATATGTGATGCTTTATGATACCGCCACCAATTATAATCATTCCAGATTTAGAGGCCTTCACAGCCATAGTGTTTAGACGCCGCAAATCAGACAAAATATCTACCACTAATCCAGGGTGTTGAAAAGAATGGAAATACATCATGTCACCTAGGCTGCCATCGGTAAGTGCAGGGCAAAATACTGGTATTTTATATTTCGCTGCCCAATAATATATTGAGCTGGTGTCGTTTATTCTTTCCCCAAGTCGATGTATAATACGAGAAGGAGACCAAATCATGCCTTTCGTTTTTTGCTCTTCAACCATTTCATCAAGTAATGGCATGAGCCAATCTTCGAATTTGCAATAGTTATCGTTCGGAACGAGTAAATTACCAATACGATTTAAACCCCGATCCCGTAAATCTCGTCCAGATAATTCGAATGAGCCCATGTATGTAGGTGCTAGACATTTAATGAAGTCTTCTTCGACGCCACCCGCTGTCGTCACTACACAATCCACCATTTGGTGTTCTACGAGGAATCGTAAAGTCTCACGTAATCCTGACGATACCAAATTAGATGTGAATCCAAGAAAAATAGTGCAACTATGTTTTCGTCTTATGAATTCATCTGTTTCATGCAAATCCAATTCTTCCGGCTTCAGTGGCTGCTGTCTACAATCAAGCTATGAATATTTTAAAATACATCAAACTCTCCATAATAAACCATTAACATTACCATTTGGTTGATTTCTCTTATTGCCAACCCAAGATTGGTGGCTTGAAAGCCCGTGTTAACATACGATTCTAGTAATTTTGAGTAATCAATTCCTTGATTCCAATCATATCCCCGAACAATGGGAGTGTTTTCCGGTATATTTTCACTTCGTTTAAATACTGCTTCTTTGGCAATATCTGGTTCAAAGGACATTTTGCTATTGTATACAACTATGACCTATAACCATTAAAATTTTTAGACTTTAAATAAAATATCAAAGAACTTTATATAAAATAAACTTTGTTTTGATTCGATTTGAATGTTCGAATTTGGAAAACACCACATGCTTGCGAATAAAGAGGGTTGACGCTTCCCCAAAAATATATATGCAGCAACTTTATTTAAAATCTTTTAAAGCTGGTAACTTTGCGATTTGAAAAATAAAAATGTAACACGATTTTTATACTCTCGCAACATCTTGCAACAGAGTATAATAGTTTTGTTCACCTAACGGTTGGTTGTAACGCCCAACACTAATCGAGATATATATAGAGTTGAATATATATATAAATGTTAAGGATGACGACACCTTTTGAATTCCGGGTGACTGTCTATCTGTTCGTCCGTCCATCCGTCCATCCGTCTGGGCGAGCGATAACTTGAATAAGGACTAAGATGATATTATGAAACTTGGTACGCTTGTTCCTTGGTACCATAAGAAGATTGGTAAATGATCGTAATCGAACTATTGCCACTCCACCAAATACCGTCAATCGGAAATCTACAAAGTGCTATAACTAATCAATAAATTAAGATACAAACCTTTTATATACAAAAATACAAACCTTCTAAGGTTTAAATTTTTCTTTAAAGTGGAAATGGCCACGCCCTTAACAGGTTTAATGTATATATTTCATAAACTACTAAAACTATATCAATCAAACTTGTTCAGAACAATTCTTTCTATCACCTCCCTGTACACTAGGAAAATGAAATCGGATGATAACCACGCTTACCTCCCATATAGAGGTTATGTTGAAAACTATTAAAAATGCGTTAACTCGCCGAAGAAACAAATTTTTGCCAACAACTGAAAGTATTTCAACGCTTTTAATCATTGCAAATCGAGAGTTCGAAATCGATGCTCGGTTAGACCCGGACTTAGGGCTTCCTTACTTGTTATAAAATAAATATGTGATTTTATTTTCGGAAAATTTTAGATATTCCTTTAAATCCCGCCTAAACCCAAACCTAACAAGTCCTCGTACCATATTAAAAAGAATAAAAATTTCTCCCTGGCTATTAATTTAATTTTAAAATTTTGACAGTGCGCAAAATAATAAAAATAATAATCATAGTACGGCAACACCACAACTCGATTTTTGACGAATTGAAAGTCAAAGATTTGGAGAAATTCAGAAAAGAACAGATCTATATAGAATAATCGAAAAATATTTGTGGTGTTGGACTATTGGAATTTTAAGTAAAAGTTTTACAAAGTGTACAATAGTGGAAGTTTTGTTCGAAATATTGGGTATATATGTAGCACAGTTCGGAAAAAACGCATCATCACAATTAACAACAACAAATCGTGCCAGCGCCCTGACTCCGACCCTTTGGCGAATCTTTAATTGCAAACTTATAAACCGAAAACAACAGGAACAAAAGAGAGACTGGCAAACAGCTGCAAAAAGAAAAAATAACAAATTTACATTGTAAGAAAAATACGGAAGTGTACGGAGGAGCAACAGTAACGTTATGATCAAATTGTTTTCACTGAAACAACAAAAAAAGGATGGCGAACAATTGGCTCGCACCGGGCAGCAAAAGAAAGCATCAGCTGCGCAGCTACGTATACAAAAAGGTAAAGTTAATTTTAAAAAATGCATAGGTATGTAAATTAATTAAATTTAAATTGAATTTAAAAACAAGTGTCGCAAATAAAAGCAATTATTTCCGTAGTTTCAGTATGCATATAAGAATGCGGCTGAATGTAGTTTTAGACTTTCTTAAATAATAATGAACGTATAACATAGTTGATATAATTTTTGTTTCCATTGTATTAAAATTTTTAACTATTCAGTTTTAGTTAGGCTTTGAAAATCTTCACTAATGATAAGAATTAGAGTGAGTCAAGGTAAACGGAACGATTCGGGCTTATGTATACCCTAAGTGCACTAAGAATTTTATGCTTTTATTAAAGCAACAATTCGGCTGGCAGTAGGGTCAACATAATAAATGTCTCTAATTTTTGATCAATCAGGGGAAATTGTGGAAAGTTTTCTGGTGAGACTGTTTTTTTTAGAGGTCTGTAGTTACGAATATAAAAAATTACATAGAAATTTTCTACTTTCTTTGTTTTCCTAATCTTATTAACCTAAAGAAGTGGAATATCAATTTGACTCGAGATAATTAGTCATAATTTTGTTTTTCAGAACTTGCTTTATTAATGCGGCATTTAAAATATCTCAATTAATTTTTCATATGCCTTGATAGTTTTAAATTAATATTATTTATATATGTATATATAGACATCAACGAGTTAAACCTGCCGAAAACATGCGCTACTGAATTTCCCGATCCAAATGATTTACTCAATTTTAAGTTAACGATTTGTCCTGACGAAGGTTTCTATAGAAACGGACGTTTCGTTTTCAGTTTTCGTGTGGGACCCAATTACCCACATGAACCACCAAAAGTAAAATGCGAAACACAAGTCTACCATCCAAATATCGATCTAGAGGGCAACGTCTGTTTAAATATTTTGCGTGAAGACTGGAATCCAGTATTGACAATTAGTTCTATTGTTTACGGATTACAATTTCTATTCTTGGTGCGTTAAACTTGCATATTCTATGAATCTTCAATACCAAAAATTTGATTACCTTATATTCAATAAGAATTATATAATACTTTACAGGAACCTAACCCGGAAGATCCACTGAATAAGGAAGCAGCAGATCAATTGCAATCAAATCGTGCGCTATTCGAACGCAATGTTCTAAGAGCGATGCAGGGTCATACTGTAGGTGATACCCAGTTTGAGGCATGTCTCAAGTGATACCGAGAATCAACAATTTAATTTAAGGATCAGCGTCTGCCTTCTCAACTTTATATTAGGTTTTGGTGGGCGTTTTTATATTAATTTAATTTTCAATATTAATTAAAGAAGGAAAGCAGCAAGTTAATTTGATTTAATTTATTTGTGTTGATTATTAAGTCCACATACTTCATTGACGAAAATCGTAAGTAGGATCTTTTGTGTTTCACAATTACAGATTAAATAATAAACTTTGTTTTCTATCCAAAAAATAGCGGTTACGGAAAGCATAAACCTGATTGTTATTGTTGTCCTATGACCAGAATTTTTTTACATCGGAACTAATTATTTGCTATTCGACTCTCGTTAAAATATAAAAATTCACATTTAGATGTACATATGTACATGTATGTGTGTAGGTATATTTAGTCACATTTATAAAATTTACAATTTCAAACTCTTCTCTTTTAAACGAATATTGCGCCACAAACTTAAGTCAGATACAGCCGACTGCCGTCCAGTTGATGTGCGGAGATCATTAAGACTGAAATATATCAATAATGTATTTAACATACGCCAATGTATTTGAATTTACAAAAACTGACCGACATATCAAACCCACGCTAACGTCCTCAGTCACCATAATTTTAAGTAGATTTTGTACGAGTTGTGTAGGCAGCAATTTGAGTACCGGCCGTATACGGTCTCCACCACACTCGACCAGCAAAGAAATAAAACGATATGCAAAATACACTTTTGGTGTCAATTCGTCCGATGTTACAAATTTCTGTAATACTTCAAAGATATGTTGTACACTAGATTGCAATGGCTCTTTAAGGGTTGTGGAGCGAGCTGCATCTCGTGAAACCGTCGTACCAGCATTATCAGCATTAACAACACCGGCAGCTGACAGTATTGTATGAGTGTCACTAAGGAAATCATTCGAACATGAGTTATCTGAACCGCCTTCCTGATTCAGTTTTCGTAATTTCGGTACATTACTTAAATCCAAATCACCACTATTGCAATCGGCTTCACTATGTGTGCGTGTCCGCTTTTGTTGTAAGTTACCAATGGCACCTTGGCGATGTTCCAATGCAGAAATTATACAATATACGGAGAGCAGAGCCAGGACATGTGACTGAGGTTCATTTATTTCTCCGCTAGCATTAGCGAACAAGAGAAAAAGTTAATTGACTACTTTATTTTATTTACTGAATATGTATGGCCAAATGTCTAAATCATCAAATTTGTAATGTAAGTAGATCGTAAATCGGCAGAAATTACAATTAATAGTTTAATAAATAACTATACTCGAATCATTTAGGACAAAGGAGATACGGGCACACTAATTGTTTGTAGCTGATATTTGGCTCTCTTGGAATGTTCCTTTGACATATTTTTAGCTTTCATAGCACTCATACAAATGAATAACAACATGAACACAATATATATTGTTATATACTTTCGGTTTTATGTTCTATTACCAGCCATGAGTAATATGTTTACTTTCTTCTTTCGGTAACAGTATATATACCAGTCAATATATTTAATATTAATTAATTATTTATAATATTAATTAATATATTTAATGTACTCACCCAACCATTTGATTTGCATATGATGGTATTACATCCTTTAGCAGCGCCTCAGTGTTGCGTTCAATGTCCAAGTGTAAAATAGCAAATACTATATCCATAGTCTTCATCATATCCTTTGTATATTTGCAGGACACTACTTCTTGTACCAAATGTCCTGTTAACCAAGCTGGACCGCCAGACTGCAATAAAGACTCCAGAACCTGTGCTGACATTACTGGCAGCCAGCCATGCTCTGTCACTGTTTTCCAAACCTCTCGAAATTGATCAGAAAGTGGTATTTGTGACACGAGATTTTGTGTGAGCGTTATACTCCGTGATTTGATATTACCGGAGGGATGTGCATCTTGTTGCATTTTACGTATTATTTGAAAGGACAGGCCCAGGCGCTCTTTTACATTTTCCTGTGAAGCCATCTCTTCACTGCTGAGTGGTGTTAAAAATTGTTGAATCATATTTAATGGCTTGAGTAGCTCATTCTCACGAACTGAATACATATAAGCGCATAAAAATGAAGTAGAGCAGACGGAGAAGGAGAACATTCTACGTTTGATATTCTCTAAGATACATTTCACATCAGTCGATGTAAGTATGTCCTTTTCCCATGCAATTAGCACATGATTGAGCACTCCCGGCAGATTTAAGCATATATCTTGCCACGTGAGATTGCTTTACAGAAAGCATATTATGGATGCAATATTCACGAGTATATGAAAATAATGGAGTTATTTCTTGTTACCAACCTGTTCTTATGTTGTGCTTCGGGGCTTCTCAAACTCAATAATAATTCATCCACAATTTGTTCATCGCAGAGTGCAATCATATTGCGTGGATTTTTAGGCTTATTGCGTTCAGCCATGCATTCTCGCACCCACTTCTCGAAGAAAGAGTCACCATGTTCCGATAACACCACCTGTAAAAGTTAACGTTTTCTTTTTTTTTTAATAATTTCTTGGATTATGACAAAAGTCTCATAAGGTTACATCAGATCCATAGGTTTGTACTATAAACGTCAACATGAGGAATGACACATCAAACAGTGTTGAACGTATAATCGAGGGTTTACCAATTTCACCTGGAACCTGCTTCGAATTTTCATTACACTGTATCAGTCGTGTAACGAATGTTTTTAAGCGACCTTCCACTGTGGCCACTGACAATATCAAATCGAAACTGTTACCTATTTTTATATATAGGAAAATAATTTAATACTGGTTTGATACAATTATTATAAAATGTTTACATACCAACTAAAACTTGGCAGAGTACACCCAATAAAGCTTCTTGCACTTTGTTGTAATCGGTGCTAAGTGTCTTAAGCACACCAGATAGTGGCACTTCTGCGCGTATGATAAAATTGATTATCGAAAGAGCTTGGTTTCCTGTTTCACGTTTTTGAAGCATCAACGACGTGCTCTCACTGCAATTAATTATTATTTCATATTAAAAATTTATTAAATCTCAATTAACGCATGTATAAGTAAAGATATTCTTGAGATTCTTCTTAAATATACAAGCTGAGCTTTATCATATATGTGTAATTTTATATGTGTTACTTGCCGTTGTGTAGCAAAATGTTTAACATGCACATCAGTGACCAAATGTTGCTTAGTCCAATCATTTAACAGATACTCTATTATGTTGCATGAACACTTCGTGTCCATTAAATCCAATAGTAAATTATCCTCTAAAAGCAACTCAAAAGCCTCAACTACCTCAGGGATGTGATCGGTGGGCGTTTGCTCTTCATTAGCTGAAAATACAAGATAAATTAAACATATTTCTTCATTTATAATAACAAATTTAAGCTTACAACGTTGAAGTGCATGCAATTGCTTGATAATGTGCGGTACTTTGAAAAATGTGAATGCGCCCCACAATGTGTCTCTACTAACTTCTACCACATTACTCAGTGAAATGAAGCCCGCGCGTACAATTTCGTAAATTAAACGTGTGAGTGAATAGTTTTTGAGGCGTTGTATCATTTGTAGCTCAGCGACAAAGTAGGAAGTGTCATTGCATGGATTTAATAATACTTCCACAGCCAAGAGGGGTTGTACGCAATAGCTTATTGACTCCACACCTTTTGAATGCAAACGCGGCATGGTTAACTTGGTAGCATCTAAATATGCCAGCTGTTGCAGAGATTGTGCTATAGGCATATTACGCGACGATAAATGACTACTAATTAGAATGTTCTTTAATCCGTTGTATTTGTCACGAATTTTACCATACATTTCAATATCATCATAACAACCGATATAAAATATACCCATTAAGTATTGGCTAGATATAAATTTGTCGACAATAATGCATGTCCGCTCAAACATGTATGATTGTTCGGCGTTAATTTCTCCGCCAATTTCATAGTTTTTCATGATCATAGCAACTATTTGCATTATCCAATATACGAATGAACCAATCGCGTTGGGTAATATACTCTCTTCTGGTTTGTTTCTGTAAAAAATGCAGACATTATAAAAGCAAAATAAAAGCACCAAAGAAAGATAGTGAAACTTACCTGCAAGTTACACCAACTATAACATCTTCTAGGAATTCTAATAACGATGTGATACAATAAACTCGATCGAAATGTTCGTATTTCGATATCCGACGTAAAACGGCGCCATGTGAGACCAAGTTTGCACAGAGGCAATGTTTTAAATAATTTAATATTAACTGAAAGTATATAAATATATATATAAATATTTATGAAAAAATATGTGCATTTAAAGTAGGTTAATATAATTAATTTACCTGATTGGCACTGGAACCAACCAAAGATTGCTGTAGAATACAATCAGCTAAATTATAAGCATCGCCACTAACGCCCCTAGGAAGCACCTATAAAAAATAGAAAATTAATGTATTTGAGCTTTATCAGGCAAACTTCGAGAAATACAATAACGATTTTATATTCCATATGTTCAATATAAATGAATACACTAAACAACTTGGACCTGACCCATTGACAAAGCAAGCTGTCCCACTTTTTAGACGTATACAGTACAGTATGAAAACATTTAATTATTTTAGAATTTTTTTGTCAACGGAGCGAGCGAATGTAAAACTGGCAGTGAAGCATTGAAAAACAGACGAAATATATTTTTTACGAAATTTTACGATTTGCTTTTATTTAATTAAAGCTAATACAGATTCTTAAATCTTTCTAATTTAATCGGAGAAAACTATGAATGTTTTAAATTCAATACGTCGTGCAATACTACAAAATTTTCTCAAACTAAACAAATTACAATTGGTCACTGTTGCATATCAATTTAAAGTAGAACGACCTGTTTATTATCCGGACAGACAGAATGAAATGCAACGGTTTAGTGAACAACAGAAGTCACAGTTGGTAGCTGAAGCACAAGAGAAGAAAAAACTTCCGAGGGATTATTACTACAAAATACTCGGTGTGAAACGACACGCATCGACACAACAAATCAAAGCAGCTTATTATACGTTGGCAAAACGATTTCATCCAGATGCAGGTAAAACTCGTAGTCGTCCATAAATCGTCAATATAATATTTAGTTTTTTATATCCACAATAGGAAGGTTGTGATATTTTTTATAGTTACTTTATGTGATTTGTGGTGTGATGATCTTTTCGATTTATAGGTAACTCGCCGCCTCACGAGTCCAAACGATTTCAAGAAATTTCAAATGCTTATCATATTCTAACGGATGAATCCAAGCGTCTGGAATATGACCAGTTGGGTATGGTAAAGGATGAGCAATCATTTCTGCATAAATTCACAAATTCTGGCAATGTTTTTTCGAATCGAAAGGGAGAAGTTGTTCTACCCACTACTCGCGACGGTAAATATAAATCCTATATCAGCATTATAATATAACTTTATATTTCTCTAAAGAACTGATTAAAATGACAACTGGAGAATCTAGGCTGGAGCTTACATTTTTGGAAGCAGCCCATGGGTTAAAGAAAAATATTGACTTGCAGTTCCTTAAGAAATGCCCAGCGTGCAACGGTAAATCACCACAGCTCATCAATCGTAGCAAACCAGAACTTTGTAGAAAGTGTCAAGGAATAGGAAAATTAACGAAGAAAACTGCCACATATACCAGTATACAAGCTTGTGATCTGTGTCATGGCAAAAGATATATCAATCGTAATGAATGTGATACATGCGAAAACCGCGGTGTTGTGCTAGAGACAGTTCGAATTGTAGCACAAGTACCACCTGGAGTAAAGCATGGCGAATTAGTACTTGTTGATAATCCAAAAACGAAACAACGTATCCATTATCGTGTACAAGTGCAACCGAGTGAGATCTTTCAACGTATAGGCAACAATGTACTTTCAGACAAGTACATTACTATTTCGGACGCAGTATTGGGTGGAACTTTTAAAATACGTGGCATATACGAAGAACTAGAAGTTAAGCTGGATCCTGGAATAGACAGCCACACCACAAAGACTTTAAAAGGTAAAGGTATTAGATCTCGTGATGGCACTGGTGATCACATCATCAACTTTAAAATACGTATTCCTCGGCAACTAAGTATGAAACAGCGTCAACTAATAATGGCATTAGCCAAGACGGAGGACCATACATTTGAACGACCTATTTAATGCAACATGTATGAAGTAATTGAATGAGCAAAGCATAAGCTGTCGAACACCAATAAGATAGGTTTTTAGTTAAAATTTTTGGAAATCCGAAAATTTAAAGTCCTTTTAAGAACAAATATTTCAATTGTTTTTTTTTTAAATCTGTAATTAAACCCATATATTTTGAATTCAAATATCGCTTACTTAATTTAACTTTTCTTATTGGTATTATCGCAGTTAGTTTAGTATACATTCTACTTACTCGCTTAATATTGATACCCCAAAGCGCTACATTCCAACGTTCACGCCAAGCCCGTAAGATCATCAATTTCAACAAACTAGTTTTACTTGGTTTTTGTAGTTCCATTGTATTATCTTTCATTTCAAAGATATTTGGAACGAAATACAAATTGGGAACGAAATACAAATTGGGAACTGACTTATATCACGAAAAACATATTTACACCACAAAAAATAAACATTAACTCAACGGTGATGTGTGGCATTGTTATTTATATATCGAATGAAATCATCATTCATTTACAGAAATCGACTTCTGCAGAACTCTTCACTAGCGACATCTTAGAAATAGTGCTGGCAAATCTTTGAGATCCAATTTGCTAAACTACCAAATTTTTTTAATATCAAAACAAGGTGTTTTATTTGATTTCAAAACAAAAAATCACTAAAACTGGTTTAAAAATTGTCAGCATTGCTAATAATAGTTAATAGTTTATTAACTTTAATGAGGTATTCGCATATTCAATTGTACGAATCCAACTCGAGAACTTTCTTGTTGCTTTTAGATGTAACTTTATTGACATTACTTATTTGTTTTATTTATTGACAAATTAAAGAGCAACGCGAAAAGGTAGCTAGTAGAGAAATGGCGAATCGGAGAAAGTTCTAATAATGCTAATTAATTCATTTGAAAAAAAAGTGTGTTAAGATTTTGTCTAATTGTATTCAAAATGTAACGCATTATTACTTATGTTCACTGGAAAGAAAAGCTTAATTATCCATTTAGACTAGACGTTATTTTGTGTGTTCGTAGTAACGCGACATCCCACAGTAGGTGTTCGAAATTATTTTGAAAAACCCTCTCGATAATTTAATCAATCGATATCGGCGCTCCTCGACAGGCAATAGATGTTGTCTAGATAACTTTATTGCTGTTCATATTGCCAATGGAATTATGTTGCTTATGTTTGACAATGATTGTCTGAATAATTTTTGTGATAACTTTTCTGGCATATAAACTGTGATTTTGGTGATTTCACAGCTCGGATTTCATTTCTACAAAAATTTTGGAACGGTAACCATGTTTTTATCTTTTGTTGCCTAAATTTCAATTTAGCAAAGTGAAATTCAAAACAAAAATTAAAGCTACAAATAAAATTAAATCAAATTAATGTTTTAATGATAATTGTTAGCATATGTACATATTTCATGATTGAATTTAGTACCCTCCGACTAGTAAATTGACATTATGCAGCAACTATTAAAGTCTTGAGCATTATAACATACTACATTTTATTTTTTCAAAAATACGTCTGTCTATAAAACTTCTCAGCGTATGAAGAGCTCAAACATGCGCTTCAATAGCATTTTATTTTATGGTTGGCTATAGCTATCTGAATAATTATCCGGATAACTTTTGCTCGCAATAAAATGTCGTTTTGGAAATTTTACAGCTCAGTTTTGAAACATTCCTTACATAATTATAAAGAATGCTGCCGAGTTAAAGGTCCTTGGCGAATAAAAATCCGGGTCCGTTCCTTATCTGCAGGACAGACTGCTGTGGGAACGAACTGAAATTAGTACTCTCAAACTGGTCAATAAATATTACATAAATTTAATTGAAGTCTTGATAATGTAATAAAATATTTTTTAAAAATATTTAGTGAAACTAAGATAATCTACTTTCCATTTTCATAAATTCTTATGATGCTTATCTAATTCCTTGCTTAGCTTTAATGATATGCGGGGATACCGCGTAGGTAGAATTATTAATTGATAGTGTTGCCATAGTATAATGGACATTAAAAATGCTTGTCAATCATTCACAAAATAGATTACTATCGCAAATTTATAGACACAAATAAAAGCATATGAGCATCAAAAAAGCAAACAACGGGAAAAGTCGCACGGATGACAAAGATCATCAAAACAATTGCGAACACTGAAAATTTAACAAGTAGTTCTTTAACATATTATTATTAAGAAATATCAAAGTTTTAGTTGATTTCTCTACAAAGAGCGCGAAAGCTTTGAACTGAACATTATTATAAAGAAGGAAAATCCAAGAAAGTAAGTACATACATAAAAATTATTTATTCATTTTGTTGTCTTGATTAAATTTTCTTTATCAGTCAACAAGCTTTTCTCTACATAGATTTGTTTGGTCAATTTTGTCTTTTTGTTTTGATTAAGTAAAAATATAAATTGCATACATAATATATTAAAAAATAGGGAATGTAAACACATAAACTTTTAAGTAAGAACATACGATTTTAGCACAAAATTAAGTAACTTTTGCCATTGCGTTTCAATAAATTATTCAATCCATATGTATATGTCATACATACATATTTATGCAAATATGTATATAATCGAATAAGGGAAAATCTTTGTAAATATGTAATGACTGCCAAATTTAATTCAAACTGTATAAGCTGTATTAAAAAATACTGGTAATAATAAGTAATCTAAGACATTTTTATAAATGAAGAAATCATGTGCTATAATCTAAATGCAAACATACACAATACTAAGATAGTTTGAGTGGAATTACAAAATACAAAAAATTAATACCAAAAACATAATTTAATGAAAAGAATTTGATAACACATGGAGAACCACATAGGTTAAAATTTGGAAGTGAGAATGGGGTTTGAACTTGCTAACAATGCTTGAAGGCTGTTTGCCCAACAATTTTGTTACGACTATTAGAACAGCCGTGTCATTATCTGATCCCGTATTTGATACTGTTGAAAAATAAAAAGCCTCAAAACGACCAAAATTACCAATGGCCTACCATCGTCAAATCTATGGATAAACCTAAATGTATGTAGGTTTTACCTGTGAGTTTCATGAAGGTTTTCGCATATACCTTTTGAAAGGTGTATATGTATATGCTGTTAGTATGTTAGCTCAAGATGAGGTTGCGGGTTAATAATTTTCAGCCTGTACTTGTCTTTTAATTAGACCCTAGCGTTTTTCTTATATATGAAACATTTTGTGATTTTATGATCCTAAAATAACTAGTCGGTAATACTTGATACCGCTTATTTTTCTGGGTGAGAAAAGGTCCAGTTGTAGAAGATTGTTGAAACATAAAATAGGTATACTATTTATTATTTAATCTTCAACCTTTACTAATATATGTTCACAATCATAATATATTTCATAAGGTTCATCTAGGTTTCCTAAGCTATCTTAATATATTATTCACTTATTATAAGTAAGTTTAAATCCCCAAAATCTCACTATTAAAAAATTTTATATTTTATATTTTTTAAATTTAAACACAAACTACAGTTCATGATAAACTAGAATAAGGTCAAATCTTTTGAACTCGAACCAGAAAAGCATTGTTTCGTTGTGACATATATTACATTGAATAATGATGAATCTATTGGGACGTCCTGACATAGAAGCTGGCGAAGTTTTTGTTAATTTTAATCAAAATGATACGTAAGTTTATTTAATTTTATCTTACCAAATAAAATAATGAACTTTTTAATACACTCTTTAGATCATTGGCAGTTGCAACACGAGCGGGTTATAGTTTATACAGCCTTAGTTCAGTAGACCTAACATTGGATAAAATATACAGTTGCCATACGGACGAGATATTCCTTATTGAACGCCTTTTTGAAAGTTCACTAGTTGCAGTTGTCTCTCAGCGGTCACCGCGAAAGCTTAAAGTAAACAAGCAAAACTGTATATATTATTTTGTGGATATTTTAATTATTCTGATTAATATTTTTATTAGTTATGCCATTTTAAAAAACAGAGTGAAATTTGTAATTATTCATACTCGAATACCATACTGGCTGTTAAATTAAATCGGGAACGTGTAATTGTCTGCCTGGAAGAAAGTTTATACATTCATAATATTCAGGATATGAAAGTGGTCCATACGATACGTGATACACCGTGCAATCCAAATGGTCTCTGCGCACTTTCTTCCTCATCAGAACACTGCTACTTAGCATATCCGGGAAGCGTCACATCTGGTGAAGTTCAAATTTTTGACGCAATAAATTTACATGCCAAGACCATGATACCTGCTCACGATTCACCATTGGCTGCGTTGGCATTTAGCCCGTCTGGAACTGAGATTGCCACAGCCAGCGAGCGTGGTACCGTAATTCGTGTCTTTTCATCCCTTGATGGCAACAAACTGTTCGAAATGCGCCGTGGTCTTAAGCGTTGTGTTGCAATTGCATCGCTTTCATTTAGTACATGCGCAGGATATTTGGTGTCGAGTTCAAACACGGAGACGGTACATATATTTCGCTTGGATCGGTCAGCCGCCGAACAGGCTGACTCAAAGCAAACATCGGACGATTGGATGGGGTTCGTTAAACATATATTTGTTATTTTTTACATTGTTCTTGTTTTGAGTGGTACTATTTTGCATTGTACCTTTTGCCTTTTAATTTTCTATCGTACTTTTATTTCTAAAACATACATTTTACTCATCTGTTTTACATTTCTTTTTCTTCCTTCAAAATCGCACACCCGTTCTCAACATCCAACATCTACACCTGTTTTCAACACCAATCGACAACTCTAAACTATCAACCATTACATAACACCCTAATTCGACAACCTCGCCACCTTTCATATTTTGTCATCATTGTGCAACCGTTTGTCGTCGCTCTACCCCCCTCCCCCGTCAACTCTCTCATGCTGTTAGTTACTCCCTTTTTAGATATCTCAGCAAAACTGTGACCAGTTATCTGCCCACACAAGTTACGGATGTATTTAGCCAGGGCCGGGCATTTACATCGGTAACATTACCGGAGGCTGGTGTTCGGCGTATGTGTGCAATCACAACAATACAAAAACAACTAAGGTAAGTTCACTTAATATACAAATAAATATAATACTTATTTATCAACATACAAATTATAATTAACAAAGAAATTTGTGGAAAGATCATCCCTACATACACATACATATATACATATTTTAGCGAAAGCATGTTTGGTTATTTGTTTGATTGATTTTTAGACTTCAAACAATAAATCCATAAAATGATATCAAGTTATTTTATTAATAATATAAATATTTATTAACGCCCACGATGTTTCAAGCCTAGGTATAAAAATTTTCTTGTTTGTACATGAAAAGCTGGGATAGCCATATATTCGAGGCATCATAATTAGTGAAAATAAAGAAGAGGTACTAAATTGGTAAATCGCCAAGAAACCATTAGCTATCAGGTACACAACATACATACATATGTAGCTGATGCAATGACTTGCATAAAACAAAATGGCTACGAACTGAAACAAACTATTTCCTTTCAAAAATAACATATATCTTTATCTCCAGTGGTGACGGTATGTGTACTTAGTTATAAATAGAAATACCAAAATAGGTACGCGTAAGGGATTTTATATTGCGCATTGTTTCTATTGCCCGACTGTACTTAAGCTGTAGACAACGTAGAAGAACATTACAGGTAGAGTTTTGTATGCACAAAAATGCATGGGTACGAAGTATATTTTGGTCGAACTTTAATAACTTTCATACTGCAAAATGTACATATGTATATGCTTTTTAAAATGCAAATCCAGAACTATTTTCACTCAGATATATTGAGTTACAAATGTAAAGGAAAATGAAAGGACACGTATCATGTGTTTTGGGAACCTTAAATATTTATTTATTATTATCAGTATTTATTACTGATGTTCTGATGTTATCACCCAATGTTAATATGGTTTTAAATGTTTCTAATATTTGATAGGTTAAGAATTTGTAACCTGATTTTAATTGTAATTATAATTATTTTTTTTTGGCTTTTATTCCTTTTAGACTTTTGGTGGCATCACAAGACGGATTCTTATATGTCTACTCCATACCCTCCATTGAGGGCGGTGAATGTCAGCTTATTAAGAAGCATGATATTCGTATGGACGATTCTTATGCAATGGACATTAAAGGCAGGATTTATTACTAAATTTTCATCCACACATACCACAATTCCATTGCTCGTCGTCAATTTACGATAATCTTAAATACCATAACACATAATTAGCTTAAAATAGGAATATACATTCATTTCCATACATTTTAGTATAATAGTGGTGCTCATGAAAACTCACAAAGTCTTTTACCGCAATTCAGTTGTACTCATTTTCTTAAATATTTTGAGAGCGTAATGAAAATAATATTCGAAATCGATAAAAAATTCAAAATTTAATTAGAATATCCTCAGCTTTGGCCAACTATTCATGTGCCTATTCATATTCGAGTCAAAATTAATAAACAAAACAGATCTCATTAAACTAACGTTATTGTTATTGTTGTGACTCCATAATGTAATAATGTAATGTTAATGCTGCTGAGGTGACTGTCTTTGGTCTTTCTGGCTACGTAGACCCGGATATGTCTCAATTCTTTTATTTTAATTTTATTTTGATTAGTGACTTTTTTACTAGTAACAACTGCACATTCCTTTGATATTGGAAATGAGTATCGCTGATATCGTTGAGTTTTGGTGAGAACCCACAATTATTATTTTAAACTAGGTAAATTTTCTGTTACAGTTGATTCGCCACAACCGCTGGGAGGTGCAGGTGCTGACACAGCTGTTACTGAAGTTGTAAGTGAAGATGAGTCATCTAAACAGAGTACAGCCAGTGGAGCAACTTATGCTTCTGCAGTGAAGGGCGATGAAAAGGCCGCACAGCCTTAGATGTGTCACATTTTTAAAGACTCGCTATTACCACCACGAACTTCACAAACTACATAAGTCTGCAAATGAAGTTTTTTGCAAAAAGAATATTCATCAAATTCGATTGTTAATTTTTGTGTGGCAATGTGATGCAGTTTTTATTTTATATAAACCTAGGGTTAATGCTCACAATTATCTGTAATTTACATTTTCCAAAACATTGTTTTCATCTAAAGAACGACTGATTGTTCTTAATTGCAGAATTAGTAATTCTTTTATTATTTTGTTTATAGATTTGAATATTGAGATTAAGAATTAAACTAATGAATACAAAATTTCTACATATATAATAAAAAAGATTTGGTACATAAAAGCCTTATATTTTTCTCTCTCGATATCATTATTTTATTAGTATCTCATATGTACACTTGTGCATTATTTTAATTTTGTCAATTTATACTAATACATATTTGTGTTTGCATTTGCTAATATATTATATAAAACTTCAACGTATTGGTAAAATAATAATAATATATAATAATAATAATAATGAAAATCACAAGAAAAGGTTAGTTATAAGAAATTCTGTTTTAATTTACTTTAATAAAAAAACAAAACAAACATTCAAATACAAATATTTATGAACTTTATATATTAACATATTATTTATTGCATGTTTTTATTGCATGCATGCAATGTAGAACTGATTTGAGTATATATCATTTTAATTACTGCGAATATATTAATGCTCAGCATTTTGTTGTCTTCAGTGTGTTGAATCTAGCATTAGTCTAGATATTTCCTCTACCCACATCCACGCCATTGAGTGTTATGGTACTCAGGCCCGGAAGCGATCTCCTCATAAAATGCTGGCCGTTTTAGATGGGTTAATGTTAAGTCCACTATTATTTGATTCATTATTCCTCATATTGTCAGCACGAAGTAAATTTTTTCTATTTCAACCATCAGTTGTTATTGAGGAAAAAATGTATGCTTTTGTGTGTAAGGAAGTTTCATTTAATTCAACACATCCTGAAACAGTATCACATAATGATATCACACATTAATGCAATTAAAATTTTTGAAATACTAAACAGGAAATGAAATCCTCAGAACACAAACAAACAAATATCTGTTCGATGTCTTATGAAATACATTTAATTATATTTTGTGAAATCTTTATTTAAAATTTATTTATTAGCTTTACAAATACTTATTTGAGTTAGTCACCAAATTAGAAACAAATCCAGCATTGTATACACACATTTGTATGTGAGGCTCACGTATGACTAATCCCCATTGAATGTGGTTGACTACTAAAATGCACTTTTGCGGCTCATCAGTAAAATCATGAGAGAATAATTTACATATTTTTTTAAAAAAAAATTCTTTTTAAATTAAAACTAAACTCATAGTTGATATTTTTTAAATTTCCAATTTTTTTCATATTGAATGTTATTAGCACATAAAAAATTACGTGAGATAATATTTTTTACCGACAAAGAGTGGCGTCTATTTTTTCAAGCCATGGCAAAATGGAACGCAATTTGAAGCGATACATCTTATCTGTGGCTAAGGGATTGTGTTCCAAGTAAACAGTTTTAAGTTTCGTATTTTCTTTTAAATTATCAATATTTTTCCAGTCTGTAACACCATTATCATTCAGCCATAATTCTTCTAATTCTTTCAAATCGGAAAGATTGTCTATTGATTTCAATCTATTTTTGGCCAAGTCTAAAGTTCCCAAATTGGTATTTGAATTTAAATTTTCAATAATTTCTATACCATTCTCCGATAAATAAAGTTCACTTAAGTTAACTAATTTATTCAAATTCTCAATTTTAACTATACGATTAGCTTGTAAACTTAAGCATTCCAGGTTGACCAATGTATCCAAGTTTTCAATTTTAGTTATCTTATTCTTGCCAAGGTATAGTTGGCGTAGATTTACCAACATTTCGATATTTTGTATTTTACGAATTTTGTTATCACCCAGTTCTAGCATAGTCAAATTAGTTAAAAAACCTAAGTTTTCAATAACTTGTATCTTGTTAGCACATAAGAAAACTTTCTCCAGATTAACTAATTTGTCTAAATTTTCTATCTTAGTTAAACGGTTAAAGCTCAAGTCTAACTGTTCTAGATTCACTAGTGTATCTAGATTCTCAATTTTTGTGATTTGATTATCGTAGAGTTCTAGTTCCCGGAGCGTTGTCAAGGTGTCGAGGTTTTCAATTTTCTTAATAAGGTTCCATCGTAGGTAAAGGCGTTCAATGCATTTCAGTGGTTCAAAATTCTCTAGCTTATCAATACGATGGTGGTTTAGATCCAATTCTAAGCATTCTGGATCAATAAGTACAACATCTTCAATGGAAGGAAGTGGCTCTTCAATAACTTCTGTTTCCACAGACGGTCCAACTGATGGGCTTTTTGATGTTGTTTCAATAGAGGTGTCAGATTTCGTCATATCTGACAGTCTTCTATTTTCTGCTGTGTTTCCATCTGCCATAGCTTTCTGCCTAAAGCAAAAAATTATAAATAAATACTTCTAATAAAACTTATAAATTGAAAAGATCACCTTTCTTAAAGTCAGTATAATCCCGCAAATACGAATAAGAACCAATGTGAAATCACATAGATACAACGCCGGTGTTGCCAAAGCATATAAAATACGTTAAAATGGAGTTTAAAAAAATATTTAACAAGAAACAGGACTCCTTATTAATTAGTAAATCATATTAACTATTAAAATAAAAATAATATCAATGATCCAAATAGCAAAGCTGTGAGTTACGTTACGTTTAATAAATACATTTTGGAGAACATTTATTTTATGTTGTCAACGGAGTTGGATGAACTTTTGAGATGTCTATTGATACCTAATGATTTTTCAAGTTTCTTTTACTGCGACATTTATAAAGCTCTGTCTGCCTACATGTGTATTCGTTTAATTTGCTCAATATTTTTACTTTCTGAAATTGTTTTCTTAAGTATATTTTACTTTTAATTCTTGTAATGAGAAGTAAATTAACATAAATGAGGTGTAAAGGGCAGTTAGTAAAATAAACAGCGGTTGTGGATAACACCAAGTGGGATATATTTTGCGGGAGTCAGTGTTCAGACATTCTATACAAAAATAGATACCTGAAAAATCGATGTAGCTGGACTTTTATGAGCATTATTCTTTGGAAGGATCATAGCAATCGTTTTGATATGATCACTCTATCCAAATTTACTTATATTTGGCTCATATCACGATTTCCCAAAAACTTCTAATAGGAGCGTTTCTATGAAGCAGGAAATTTGCTTGGGCATTTCTTATTCGGCACAGCCAACAGTAAACTATTGTGCATCAGAAAAAAAAAAACGGAAATATCGCGTAAGTATATTAAATAAATATTACATATGTATATTGTATATATATTTATATTTATATACTTGTTAATATGTATACATTTTTCTCATACTGTTACCTTGAAATTTACTTTAATTTGATGATCCCACGATTATTTTCGACATGAACAAATTGATAGCATTTTACTGGAAACCCCGACTAAATTTCATTTATGTATTTAGTTTTTCAACTTTCGCAGATTAAGTCATCTTCAATAATGATATTGGTCTTCACTTAATTTTACATACTTTTGTTGGTGAAGTAAGACTTATAAAATATTTAAGGTCCTAAATAAAGTTTAATTATTTAAAGTTTATTATAGAATTTTTAAATTTTTATACTTTTAAGATAATTTTAGTATCTTATTATTAAAAATAGTTTAGTTTTTTTTTTTGTAATATTTACCTTGGAGAGAATTAATTCAAGAACATATATTCTTAGTGTAAATTTGAATTATTATATTAATTATTATTATATATACATAAATATAGCTCATAGTAATACATAAAAACCATAAAAATATGAAATAATATAATGATTACTTTTAGCTACGTCATTTTGAATGCAAAATCCACTATGTTTAATTAATCAGTACTTGAAGCTTGTCGTCAATCAAACACGCGCATTCTGAGTGATTATGTTCTTTTAGTTAGACCAATAAGAGTTATAATAAAACAATGGTACCTACATCAGCTATTTGCTTATTTTAATATTTACTCTCAATATACATACATATGTGGCGTGTGTGGAGGGTATTTGTCTATCCTTATTAGATTTACTGCTATCATATAAAATAAGGCATATCAGGAGTCAACAAAAGTGTTTATGCAATTGTACACACATAGCCAAAACTGAGCATTCATTTAAAGTTCACAGCGGTTATTAATACTATTTCATACAAAAATAATTTGGGAATTGATATAAATATTGAATATAACTAACTTTAAGCTTTACTATTAAAGCAAAAAATTTGTCAAGTATCATTTGATAATAATTTTTTTATTAATTAATTTTTTTCAATGATATTTTAGAGAACTAATTATATATTAATTCATAAATATCTAAAATATTTGTTTTTAAAATAAACCTGCGTATATGAAACCGAACCCTTAGGGATAGTTATAATCTAGAGTCAAAACAAATATATATATATATATATATATATTCACTTATTTACTTATTATTTTAATCTTCAATGCATTTAAAAACGTAGAATCAACGGCTCATCACTACATAAAGAGAACAAGTATTTTCTCGCGCATGCATATATACGTACATAAATAATCTACCTTTGGAGTATGTTAAGAGTCTTATATAATTTATGATAAAACTATATATATAATTCACTCGCTCATTCGAAAATAATATGTCTAAAACATTTTCCTGGCACTCTCACGTATGAAATATTGAATTGTTACTCAATCAAAAAAATCAAAGTTCTATCTCTTGTTTCCTTAAAATTGCTTATCTGGTTTTGGGATGCAATGTTTCCACTGCAAATTGTGATCAGCAATATTTACTACTAGTAGTTGTAATAAGTAATATTTTTTTTGCAAGCAATATTTGGAAGAACTTATTCTTCTATTTAATATGTTCAAAGCCACATCTGATCGACTAATGAATTTAAAATGAAGTAAGGAGTATTTGAACTTGATTAACGGATTTTTAATTTTGTATATAATATGTGTTTGCATTGACTTTTGAACTTGCATATTGATTGCACCTTTTTCCACTAGGGTGCTTCTTGATCTTCCATGAATTATATATATGTGTATCACACTACAAATATTTTGCATTTACATTTGTTGTTCTATAGTTTGTACGTGTTTGTGGTGGTGCGTTATCAGCATAAGCACAATGCGATTACAGCTCTAATTGATATTTCTCACTTTTTGTAATTTTCAACAACTCGTGTACTTGTCTCTCTTCAATGAGATATTTTAGCTGTTGTACGTTGTGTACGCAATGCACTTCTTTATTGAGGCTTTTCTACATTTGCGAGTCTTAAATATTTCTGTGAGTTTAAGCATCTTTGTACTAACTATCCATTTCTTTGATATGGTACTCACTAAATATACATATGTTTTATTCATATGCTCGTATGTGCAATATTATCACTTCCAAAATGGAGTAAAGTATAAAGTTAAACCAACCTGAATGTCATTGGAAGGTTTACTAGAATAGATTTTTGTAGCTTTTAAGCCCCCAATAATGTGAATATATACTTGTAGCAATATTGTGTAGCTTTCTTGAGTATTTAAAATATATTTAAATTAATGTTTATATTTTAATTTTATTTTTCTATAATTCTATTTTTCCAATAGATATTCAAAACACTGATTCCAAGGTACCATAAAACATAATTGAAATTCATCAGCACGAACAAAATTTCCTACAATGTCGGAGGGTAGTGTACTGCACATAAAACAGGAGTTGGATATCAGCACCTCATGTTGCAGTCCAAGCACTTCTACCACAGTGGGTGTTAATCGGTCTAATTCGTATTCAAATGGCACCAGCGGTAGTACAAGCAGTGCTAGTAACGGCAGTGCGATTAGTGGAGGTGGCACAGGTGCCAATACATCAACCAGCGGTAACAAATCTTCACCTTCAGTGTCTCCAGAACGTCAATTGTGTAGTTCAACAACAACGCTATCTGCTGATTTACATAGCGTTACCCTGACTGGATGCGAAGCAAGTACACCAATTGCCTTAAAATCAAATGATTGTGGTGGTAACAATACTAATAGCAACAATGCTGCATCTGCTAGTGGTGGCTCAATACGCGATGAATTACGTCGTCTTTGTTTGGTGTGCGGAGATGTTGCATCTGGATTTCATTATGGAGTGGCTAGTTGTGAGGCATGTAAAGCATTCTTTAAGCGTACCATACAAGGAAATATTGAGTACACGTGTCCTGCTAATAATGAATGCGAGATTAATAAGCGCCGACGAAAGGCCTGTCAGGCATGCCGCTTCCAGAAATGTTTGCTGATGGGTATGCTAAAGGTAAATCCAACTCCCTGTGGATTATGCAATAATTTGTCTTTTTCTGTTTTCTATTTTAATTTGTTATTGTGTTATAGAACATTATGTATTTTCAAATAAGACCTTTTTGAAAGCATCTCATTTTTTTTTTTTATCAATTTATAACTGCGTGGGCGGACATCGCGAAATTATTTCGTTGCTTATTACAAACATGAAAATATTTATTTTCTCCCATACAACGAAATTTATTTACACTATTAAGAATGGATCTCTTCCAAAATATTTGAATGAGAATTTTAGGTTTAATACACGTATCCAACTATAGAAAGACTTGATTTTAATTGAAATAACTGAAGAAAAACCTCGTATATCTTTTATATATTTTAGGAAGGCGTACGCTTGGATCGTGTACGTGGAGGCCGACAAAAATACAGACGTAATCCTATTTCGAACTCATACCAAACCATGCAACTGCTTTATCAATCCAACAGCACCTCACTAGAAGATATCAAAATTCTTGAGGTACTAAATGCGTATGAGCCAGACACACTAACTGTGCAGCAGCAGCAACAACAACCACATACCACTACCGAAAGTAATAGTAACACCGGCTCGGTCAAAGGCACTCAGAATATCTCTGTTAAGTTGGAACAAAATAATTGTAGCAGTGTCGGCAGCAATAGTAACAACAGCGAAATATTGTCTTCCAATGCACAACCAGTATGCATTTTTCAAAATAACAATTGTGATGCCGAAGAAATTCTTGCTGTTCTAAGTGATTTATATGACAAAGAGCTGGTAAGTGTGATTGGCTGGGCCAAACAGCTACCGGGCTTCACTGAGCTGCCGCTAAATGACCAAATGAAACTGCTGCAAGTTTCGTGGGCGGAAATTCTTACATTACAGTTAAGTTTTCGTTCGCTGCCATTTAATGGACGTCTCTGTTTTGCAACAGACGTGTGGATGGACGAGTTGCTAGCTAAAGAATGTGGCTATGCTGAGTTTTATTATCATTGCGTGCAAATTGCTCAACGTTTGGAGCGTTTATCACCACGACGTGAAGAATATTATCTGCTTAAAGCATTAATTCTGTCTAATTGTGATATTTTGCTGGATGACCAAAGTTCATTACGAGCATTTCGCGAAACAATACTTAATTCATTAAATGACGTAGTATGCTTATTGCGATATGGATCCGCAGTGTCACATCAGCAACAGCTTCTCCTCCTGCTGCCAGCATTACGGCAAGCGGACGGAATTTTACGTCGATTTTGGCGTGATATTTGTCATGAGGGTGAAGTAACAGTAAAAAAATTGTTTGTGGAAATGCTTGAACCAGTGTCCAGGTGAAAATGTCCTTGTACAAGATGCAAGTTATGAGTGTTCCTGTATATAAATATTTCCCAATTGCTATGAGAAAATATTTCACGTTTATCAATAATGTATGTAGAAACTGAATATAGGGGTAGAAAATTAACAATTAATTGTTCTACATCAGTGATGGTGTAGTGGATATATGTGGAATGATAGCGGGGCTTTCAAGAGTTAAAGAATCGAATTTATTTCTAACTACAAATATACCAACCTAACAAGTTGAAAAAAAAATCAGGCTTTCGTTACAAATTCTTTCATAAGAAATAGAAGAAAGTACATACAACGTGAGGCCTAATGCAATTATGCAAGAGTCAAACTAAAGCGATGTACAATCAAATTTAGAGAAAAGTAATTGTTTATAATTGTAGCGTCACATGGTAGCTTTTTCCTATAAAAAAAAAAAACAATTGCTTATCCTAAAAGTGATTGTTGTACATTTTATGACAATATAGGAAAATTTTGATTTTCGGGTGGTTCGGAAATTTAGTTTTTTGACTTTAATTAATATATTATATATGCATAATATCTTATGATGATATATGTATCATGTATTAGAAAGTTGTGTACTTAGTTTCCTTAAGACATGGAAGAAGTTATTGATTTCTAATTCAAAATATAAGCACTTAGTTTGTGACTCGGCGAAGGGTTTGTGTCGGGATATAAACTTTTTAAATTCGTCCGTTATTGTCGCAATACAAGCGAATACATTCTTATCTATTTACCATCCATTTCTTGATAAATACATAATTGATATTTAGTTTAGCATCATAACAAAAAAAGGAAGAAAGGTTAATAGTTTTGAGCCAAAGAGAAGAAAGTCGGTACAAAGCGCTGGCCGTTACAGGTTAACAAAAATTAAAACGACAAATAAATTTTTTCTCAGCATAGAAGATTCTCTATATACATATTTATGTAAGTAGATATAATTTGTTATATCTTACTTTTGAAGAAGTTTGTTAAAAAATAAATATAATATAATATTCATTTAGTTATTGGAAATTTTTGTACTTTTCATGAGTTCGTAAATGAAAATGCTTTTAAATGATACTCAATTGAAAGCCTATAACCTTGGAAAAAGAAATATAACAAAGTACATTTAAATAAGAAAGGCAAAGTTTTATTCGCGTTTCGATATGGTATAATGGTATAAAATATTGCACAATAAATCAAAATACCAGTAATGGTATACCTTACGAAATACCTCCTTTGTAACAGTCATATAGAAAATATATGAAAATTCTAATAAAAACCAAAATACATATATTTGTATCGTATAACGCATATACAATTGTATGTATGTGAATTTAATATACATATTTAATGAATAAAAAATACTTTGTAGATGATTTTTTGTAAATAATATATAAATTAGCTTAGACACTAAGGGCCAAGTAGCTTTTAAGTGGTAGTAATAAAATGTTAGATAATATTTAATGTGTATCACAGTAATTTTAGAAAATATATACATATACTTGACATATAACGAACAACTATTTGCATATTTCTGAAAATAAAACACATAGTGATTGAGCTTTTTTTGTGATTTCTACTATGTGTAAGTTGGTTGGTATCATACCAAATTTTGTTGGTTGGTATCATTGTTGACAAATTTATATATATATTTTTTTTTATTTGCTAAATAAAATAGAAGTTCGCAATGGAAATTTTGAAATAAAATGAATTAATTTTGAAACAAATATTATATTGGTTGCAATTTTGGGTGTTTGGATTTTTCCCCATAATTGGAGAATTTTACATATTTTAATGTTTCCGTATGACTAATGGAATTTTCTAATTTTTTTTTTTTTAAAGCTTGCCAATAGACCAGTATTACTAAAACTTAGTTTTGTCAAAATTATCAACCTCTGATTTTATAATGATAACCCGGGGAGAAAATATAAAATTTGCAAAACAAGAATATGGTCTACAGGATTTATCTCGTAAAATTCATTTAACGTTCATTTATTATTTTTAAAAAATTTATTAAGTTTTCTCAGATCTAAAAAAAAATAATATACAAATATTCTGAAGCAAACCAAACCGTATATAAGTTTTGCGTTGGACTAGTGAAAAATAACTGCCTTTTTAGCTTAGCTTATTTCATGAGAATCTCAAATAATATATTATACAACAATTAAGTGACTAAATATGAACGTAGTCGAACTTCTATTTCAGAAAACATACCTTATAATATAACATTCTTCATTTAATTTATAAACTCTATACTCTCTTTTCTGACCATATTTCTTAAATTATTATTTCACAATATTTTCTATTTTTAAGGGGTCAAATAAACCACTTTAATTTCGAACCTAGTTATATCAATTTTATAACAGAATAAAATTAAGTTTTGTCTGGTACAAAGTTCTGTCTATTATGTTGGCTCCGTTCTAACTCAGGAGAATCAAAATATTTTTTAGAGTCTTTTTGAAATCGATCAGATCTTTCTAGTTCACGTCGGAAATAACTGATCGTGCGATATAATCCCATTTGTAGTGGAACTTTTGGTTCCCAATTGAGAATGGTTTTTGCTCGCGTTATATCAGGCTTACGCCTCTGCGGATCATCTTCAACTGCATCCGTTTGTTTTACTTCGCTTTTGCCGCCAACCAATTTTTTTATGATCCATGCGAACTCTTCGATTGTGTGCTCCACAGGATTGCCCAAATTTACTGGCTGGCTGTAGTTGGAAGCCATTAAAGAAATTAACCCGTCGACGAGATCAGAGACATACTGAAAAGAACGAGTTTGCTTGCCATTACCATAAACAGTTATAGTTTCATTACGCAGAGCTTGAAGTATGAAATTTGACACAACACGTCCATCGTTCATATGCATTCGAGGTCCATAGGTATTAAATATTCGTGCTACACGTACTTTTACATTCTCCTGTTGGCGATAGTTACGTTAGTTAAAACTTCAGTAACATAAATCTAAACAAAATTCACCTGTTTTGCATAAGCATAGCTAAGTGTTTCTGAAACGCGTTTGCCTTCATCGTAACATGCTCGAGGTCCAATAGGATTTACATGACCCCAATATGTTTCAGGTTGTGGGTGCACAGTTGGATCACCTATAATCGTGCACATATTTTATTTAAATTTCCTGTGTTCATCTGTATAAAAGGTGCTTTAATTTACAACAACACATTTTTTTCTCACCGTATACTTCCGATGTACTAGCTATAAGTACTTTTGCCATAACGCGCTTAGATAATCCTAGCATATTGATAGTACCCATCGTATTCGTTTTAATTGTCTTGACGGGATTGTACATATAATGTGGAGGTGAGGCTGGTGATGCTAGATGATAAATTTCATCAACTTCAATAAAAAGTGGATTAACGATGTCATGGTGAATTAATTCAAAATTCTCATGTCCAAGCCAGTGTTCTACATTACGTTTACGACCTGTGAAAAAGTTATCCACAACGATGACTTCATGTCCTTGAACCATGAGAGTGTCCACTAGATGAGAACCAACAAAACCAGCTCCTCCGGTAATTAGAATCCGTTTCCGATTTTTATAATTTAAGTATTTAACCTGTGGATATTTCCTTGGAGTACTTGCCTCTAAAGCACGAACACGGTCTTCTAATATTGCAATTTGGACTTTTGCATGTTCTAACTGATTCAGAAGCTGTTGATGTGTAATATGTTGAGGAACATTGGTGAAATCTTTTTCGACATCTTCATTAATATGGGAGTTTGCCAATGCCCAATCAGCTTTATCAAAATTTGGAATTGACTGGCTACTATTTGTATGATGTTTTAAAAGTGAACGATAAGTAATAATTAGTAATATCAGGGAGCTTGAGGAAATAACGATGAATTTAATTCTTTTTTTTACAATAGGCACGATAGGCATTTTCAGGCGTTCAAGCTTTTATTTCTGTTAGCAGTTTTACTATTTTAAATTCTAAATCAAAGTGAAATTCATGAAATATTTTGCGTAGTATTTGTTCAACATCAGTCAGTATGCATTAGAAAAGCAAACGTGTATTTTCGGTGACTGGCTAAATGCAAACAATTTGTTATTATTAAAATTATTTCTTTTATTTTATATACGTATATATGCATATATACTCACACATTTGTTGTTTGTTATTTGCTATCTTTCAACTGCATTGAAAACTATTTACCATTATTCTAAATCGATGACATTAACACTAATTATCCGTTTCAGTACAAAAAGTATTGAAAAAAAGAAATGTATTATACCATTAACATAAAACAATAATATTTATTGTAATATTTTCCCGAATACAAATTCGTATGTGGTTGTATATTGCAATTTTTTAGGATTGTGTTATCTATAAAATTTCGTTTGATGCTTTTTACAGCTGGTTTTGACATTTTAGTAAATAAAAGATAACAGTTCTAAGTAGGATAAAGTAATGCCACAGTATTTTGCTTACACTTAAAATTATTAAGAGATGAATTTGACCATACATTCTTAAAGGACGTGGTCATTTGTTATCTGTTATAAATTCATACGCTACTGTGTATAATACGTTATTGTGAATGAGTGTTGTCAAAGAAGTAGAGAGATAGCCGAGCTTGTCAAAAGATTTTTAATGTGAGTCATTCTTGTCGTTAGGTTACACACGGAAAAGGTGTAATCAAGGAATAGTATAACATTGGCAGGATAGACTTAAATTGCATATAGAACTGAAACCAAAGTTTTAATAATGCCGAATAACGACAAAGAACCACAAAATATACAGAATAATAATGATCGCAATACTCTAGAAAGCACGCAGGCAGTAGCCGCTGCCACTGAAGCATTGATTGCGGCCGCTGTAGCCGGCAGTAAATCAGCTTCCACTGCCAATAATGAATCTGGATCCAATGAAATGGAAAAGCAACGCGCTGATGTAAAATCCACTTCGACAAGTAAGAATTTTTCATATTTACCTAATTGATGATTACCTGTTTGCAAAAAGTGCAAGAACTTTTTCAAAAGGTGAGCTAGATGTAAACATGTTTTTACAAATGTGTATTCTTTTTAGAATATACCACTTCGTATCTATGTTTGCATTTGGATATCAATTTATTAAATAAATAAAACTCCATTCTCAGGTTTACTCAGAAATCAAGGCTTGCTACAAGTACTTTCCGAAGTTGCAGCTGCTGGCCGGCAGTCGAAACAATTCGCCTTTTGGTCTACACAGCCAGTACCGAAACTAAATGAAGATATTACCACAAATGAATGTATTGAACCTGATAAAGATATATCGGAAATTCGTCCGGATCCATATACTTTGCCAGAAGGATTTAAATGGGATACTCTTGATTTGAACAGTACCACCGATTTAACAGAATTATATACTCTGCTGAATGAAAATTATGTGGAGGATGATGACGCTATGTTTCGTTTTGATTATCAACCTGAATTTCTTAAGTGGTCATTGCAACCACCCGGTTGGAGACGAGACTGGCATGTTGGTGTACGTGTGGTCAAGTCGGGACGTTTGGTCGGTTTCATATCTGCTATTCCAAGCAAGCTGCGTTGTTATGACAAAGTGCTTAAAACTGTTGAGATCAATTTTCTATGCGTTCATAAAAAATTACGTAGTAAACGTGTTGCACCAGTGCTTATACGTGAGATTACTCGCCGTGTAAACTTGACGGGAATTTTCCAAGCTGCGTACACCGCGGGTGTAGTACTGCCTAAACCGGTCTCTACATGCCTGTATTGGCATCGCTCATTAAATCCCAAAAAACTTGTTGAGGTAAGTAAAAAGCGATGTGGAATTATATAGTTTTAGAAGCGATTTTGCGTCTTTGTTGAATTTGTAGACCCTCATAAATATATTTGGTATAGATTAATGTTAAAGTTAATCTCTCTTCACTTATATATCGATCAAATGCCATAGTTGAAAGCCTACGTGATTTTATTCAACTAAATCATAAAATAAAATTGACGAGTTTATCGTTCATTATTGAACATAGGATATTGTCATACAAATTTTAATTTTTCTTTGAATGCTAATTGCAGCTACCAAATATAATGTTTTCTTTATTTTATTTTGCAGGTCAAGTTTTCACATTTAGCTCGTAACATGACAATGCAACGAACGATAAAATTGTACAAACTACCCGATCAGCCAAAAACTAAAGGATACCGTCGTATTCAACCCAAGGATATGGACAAGACACAGAAGCTACTTGAAGAGTACCTCAAAAAATTTTCTTTGAGCCCAGTTTTTTCAAAAGAAGAATTTCGCCATTGGTTCACTCCGAAAGATGGAATTATTGACTGTTTTGTGGTCGAAGATGAGCATGGACATATAACTGATATGACAAGTTATTACTGTTTACCATCATCGGTGATGCATCATCCAGTACATAAGACTGTACGTGCTGCTTATTCTTTTTATAATGTATCGACAAAGACACCGTGGTTGGAATTGATGAATGATGCATTGATCTCTGCAAAAAATGTACATTTGGACGTCTTCAATGCACTTGATTTGATGGAGAATAAAAACTTCTTGTTTCCTTTGAAGTTCGGCACTGGCGATGGCAATCTGCAATATTATCTATACAATTGGCGTTGTCCAGCTATGAAGCCAGAAGATGTGGCGCTCATTTTAATGTAGTTGACATTAGCTAGAAAAGGCTACATATACTAAAAACAGCATAAATAATAAATTAATATTGAGCATATAACACAAATAGTTAAATAATAAAAATGCCTGTCCGGTTGCATTTTATCACGACAAACATTAATAAAATAATCGAAGAAGTTTGTTTCCATATAATATGCGCAAAAAGATAATGACGACAATTCATGATATTGTTAGAAGACTACATAAAAGAAATTAATATTAATTAGAACTTTTTACGTTCTATGATTGATTCCCTTATCATGTGTTAATTTGAAAATTTGAAGTTGCCTATAAGCAGCTTTACTTGAATACAATATAGCACAACAAACTTAAGCAATTGCAATAAAACCATACATATATCTATGTACATATTTCCAATTTTATACATATATGTATGTAGATGAGTACGCTTCAAACTAAGTTTACTTATTCCTATCCGCCGTAGAAGAGCAAAATTAGTTTTTTTTCGCTACACCTAAATATTTTATTAAAACTTTATGTAAATTTCTATTCGTAACGTTAAATTTAATGAAAGATAAAATTCTAATAGCACAATTCCGTAAGCTTTGTTTTTGGATTATTTATGGGCTATGAGTAAAAGCAATAAAGCAATTTCTGATGTTGTTCGTTAGTTTAATAATAACAAATGGATCAATCAAATAAAATATACGATATTTTAAGCATACAAACATGGTAAACAATTTATACAAGAGATGTAGTGTGAAGTTTTAATTAAAATATTTATTAAGATGGTATTTAATTGTGAGGTGAGGCATTTGCGTACACAACATTTGTCATTTACACACCATTTTTTAATTGCCCCTCAAATTGTGTCGGTTATAAGTATTCCTCTATATTACGAAAGAATTTTAAATTACGTGTGTTCGTCTTGTTTTTAAAAAGTAAAGTTAGCTTAGAAAATAAAAGTGAAGTATGAATTGAATAATATCAAACCCCATATAAGCTAAATCTAAAATATATTGAATATTGGGAATGTTTATTTTTCAAGTATTTTTAATTGGACGATTTGTATCAATAAAAAGATTGGCATAATCGCCGGATTGGCCAAGCCAATGTAATTTTTAACAAATGTTTTTTCAATGCGCTACTATCAATACTTTGGCGAATCTAAGAAATGTGTTACTTGGCTATAACATTGTGCGAGTTTAATTGCAGTTGTTTATTCGATTCGCTACTCACCAATGATTAGCGAGTCCAGAATAGTTATTTTTTAAATGTCTACGCGCTACTATTTTTGAAAGTTGTAATTCATTAAATCGATAAGTATGAACTTATTTGTTTCCATTTGACGATGCCTTGCATGTGTTGTTGCTCCACCAGTTGTTTGTTTTATTCGCATCGTACAAGGCTGAGCGATTTAAACAAATTTCTTGCTTTTATTTCCTTTTAAGAGATGTCTACCAGCTATTATTAAAAAAAATCGAAATATATTTAATCGATATGTCTTTATTTATCAATATCCTCCAGGTTTTCCAATTTAAATCTCTTATTGAATTATATTTCTATTGTATACTGCCAACTACATTTTGTCAGTTGTGAAATATAAGAATATTAAAAAATATATTTATTAACGGTAATGCTGTTCTGAAGCCACGATGTTTATTTAATCTTCCATTGTTATAAATTTAATGTAATTTCGAAGAACTAGTTCGACAACCAACTGGTTGTATCGTCTAACTATTGCTTTAGGGCGAATATGTATGGCGCGAAAATTGACATTTGACGTATAACTACAAGAAGTAATAGTAGTTAATAATTTGCGATTACAAGCACTGTATAAAAGTTAGCACATATTTTCACGATGAGTGATTCCACTTATAAACTTAAGTATCAAAAATACAAAATACGAGTAAAAGCATGGGAACGCGATTTCAAGCGTAAATTTTCTCGAGTTCCGTCCAAGGTGCGTAAACATAAAACTTAATATGAAAATGTTTGCGTACATACCTTTTTAATTTTAGTATGATATTCGTGAGGCGCCACAAGAAATACGAGATGCTTACAAAATGTACTACAAATTGAAAACCTCATTCCTGGAGGATACATTGAATGATGTTTTTGATGACGACGGATTTAATGTTCTTGAAATTTCACAGAGTCAAAGCGAATTAGCAACAAATGACGAAAGTTCAAAAATGTCCAGTAGCATTGCCGCTCTAGTTGGTGGTGCAACATCTTCGATTATACTAGATGAATTAAAAGCAAATAAAGATGTGAAAGGCACTTTATGTAAAGGCGTCGCATACGCGAATTTCGAAGATAAAGTGGTCAAAGAATTTGATGCGGTGGAAGTTTGTGAATTAAATGAAAAAGCAAGGGGACCCGTACAAAATATACAAAAATCCAAGACTGAAAATGAAGTTAAGAGAAGTCTCAGCGAACCAAATGCTTTGAAAAAGTCTTTCACATCCAGCTTATGTGCAAAACTTTTAAAGGCATCATCATTCAGTAAACGCAATCCAAGGAAATCACTTTCTCATGTTAATTCGGATACATGTACATCAATATCGCGTCAAGAATCTCTATGTAGTACACGGGGGCAATCGGAAGTTTTACCCGATTTGGAGACAATATTGGTACAAAAAGCTAAGGAACAACAAACGTTGACAGCCGTTACTGGCAATCCATTTTTAGCAGGTGAGAATACATCGGTTCGTAATGTTTTTTTTTATCACACACACAGTTTTCAAATCACACAATCTATTATTGTTGCTATTAATTTAATGTTTACTGCAGAAACAAACACCTGTTTGACTGATTCGTCCTTATGTTTCTTCCACTGCTAATAAATTATGGAATTGACAAGCAGAATATAGTATCCATAGAAAATAGATATAAGAAATCCCAGTTTAAAAACTTTTCCCACGAATGTCGGGTTTACGTAATCGAACAGTTGTTATTGGGGTCACTACAAGAACATTTAAATAAAAAAACACATATTTTTCATAAATATTTCACTTAGTGAAAAGAAACTGTATTTTTTTCAGGCACGGACACTGCTACACTAATAAATATAGATGCGGGCTGGCTTAACCGTAACACTATCGATGAAGGGCTAAAAGGATGTGTAGAAATTAAAACAAAATCAGTTAAATCACTATCACGACCTAAAACAGAAAAGTCTTTTGGACTGAGCAATATCAATGTGAAAACTGTGGTACCGTTGACCATTAATAACAACATAAAACATGAAGCAACACTGAAAGCAAATGTTGTGGAAACCAAATCTGCAACTGCAAACAATATACTCTTGAAGACAAGTACGCTTATTAATGGCGACTCAGATTCAGTTGTTTCTGATAGTTGTGGTGAGGAAGCAGAACAAGCTTATGTACACGTCGCCAAAAGGCGCCGAGTACTGAAAACAATTGAAAAAAATCAAACAAATGAAAAAAGTGTTTTGCCAGCGAAAAACACCGATATAAACGAGCTGAAATCAATAGCAATTCAGAAAGAATCAAGTACGTCAGAAGCTCATCAAGAGGATGTAAAATTTTACGATTTCTCAGCAGATGACATTGATGATGCAGATTATTCACCTCCCAAAGCTAAGAAAGGAGCGCGTAAAACTGTCAAGACTGTTAAGAAGACTGCTACAACCAAAGGACAAAGGACAACCAATCACAGGGAAGCAAAACAAAAAACTAAAGAAAATGGTAAAAATACAACTAATTCTCAAATAACAAGAAGAACTAGAGGTAATTATACCAAAAAGGGAACTCCCAAAGATAATATAGATGTTACCGTTACGAATGTGGAGGAGCTGAACGAATTACCTGAGGAAAAGCCACCAGAAGCTGCTATGTTGCGTTATACAATGCTACTCGAGAGTTGTGACCTCACAAATACACCCCGTGTACCAAGTAGTGAGCTGGAGAAAGCCGATGATGTAGCACAGCGGTATATAAATAGCACACATTTGGTAGCCACCAAAGCGGAAACAGCAGCATCTAATCATAAACCTACACTTGCGCCAATCATCGATGAGAAGCGAGCGGCAGCTCGAAAGAAGCTGGAAAAAAAAATTGCCGCAGGTAAACTTAATGAGAATTATGTATCGATAAATCTGCAAAAGAAAGTATATGCACGCGGAAAACGCAACGTTAATTACTCTAAATATAAGAAAAAGTTGTGGCGCCACAAAAAGAAAATTGCTGCACTTGCCGGTCCGGACATGGATATGGGCGGTTGTGATGGTGGTGTGCTAACGTGCTTCACTTGCGGGCAAGTGGGACATTTTGCCGCACAATGTAAGATAAAAGGCGACGCATTACTGCCTCTAACAGCACAACTTGAGGAGGATCCTTCTCCATTTCCAACGCTTGAAGAAGCTGAGCATATGGCTGCTCAGATTGCTGTGGTGGCACACAGTAGAAATATATCGAAATTACCAGCTGCAGCGAATACAGCTATGTATCAGACCAATGAGGAAGATACTGAATGTGAACAGAAACCGCATAAAAATTCCGATCATGATGGAACAGTTGATCAAGAGTCAATTGCAGTTAAAGGCGGTAATGATGATGTCTCTGAGGGCTATGATCATGATTCTGAAGATGACGATAATAGAAATATGTACTTTGAGAGTGATGAAGAATTTGAAAATATTAATATTGATGAGGTTACAACATCAGCTACTCAAGCGTCACCGATTAAAAAGTATGTAGGTCATAAAATACCAGAAGATTTTCTCAAAAAAGTTGGTCTATATTCGAATTCTGAAAATGGCAAAATATCTGATACACATTTTGGTGGTATTATTCCCATTTATGAACTCGATGCCGATGGTAATGTACGTGAGGATATTCCTGCCGAAGTCACGGATGCACTACGTATGTTTGGGCATACAAATTTTCGAAAAGGGCAAGAGCGGGCAATTATGCGTATATTATCTGGCGTTTCAACATTAGTTACGTTAAGTACTGGCAGCGGTAAGTCATTATGTTACCAATTACCTGCTTATCTGTACAGTCATCGTAGGCGGGCAATAACATTAGTTATATCACCACTTGTATCTCTTATGGAGGATCAGGTGACAGGTGTTCCACATTTTTTACGTGCACATTGTTTACACACCAATCAAACGCCTCAACAGAGAATCAAAGTAATGGAAATGATATCGGCGGGCGAAGTAGATATTCTATTGGTGTCACCGGAAGCTGTAGTGGCTGGTGAACGTTCTACTGGTTTCGGTGCTATATTGCGGCAACTTCCGCCAATCGCTTTTGCTTGTATTGACGAGGCACATTGTGTTTCTCAATGGAGTCATAATTTCCGTCCCAGTTATCTGATGATTTGTAAAGTACTCAAAAAGAATTTGGGCGTCCAAACAGTTTTGGGTTTGACCGCAACAGCAACTTTGCCAACGCGTCTAAGTATTATCAACCATTTAGGAATACCAGACGGCGAACGTGGTGTTATCAGTGATACTCCATTGCCAGATAATCTTCTATTGTCTGCATCAAAAGACGAGAATAAGGACGCTGCTTTATTAGAATTACTTCTAAGTGATCGGTAAGTTTTTGTAAGGTAATGGATAAGCATTTAAGGTAATGTCGACTCAAAAACATTTAAATTAATTAACACGTGCACAGAAATTCATGTGCGTTGAAATTGATAAGCCCCCGTCCTTGTTGCTAGATGCAAATGTTGGTATATTTTATTTTAATTCAGGATTAAGCAAGATATTTTGTACGTTTCAAAAGTAAATAAAAATATTCAACTAACTTTAACAAGATATCACACAGATATTGACCATTGTGTGTGGTATAAAGTTAACCGGAAGGACGAATATCCTAAAATTTTTTTATGTAAAGTTTTTTTTTTTTATGTACGCAGAGAAAGAGATTGATATTTTCATATATATATATATTCCAGATTCAGTGGCTGTCAATCCATAATTGTGTACTGCACACGCCGTGATGAATGCGAGCGCATCGCATCGTATCTCCGCACTTGTATGCAGGATCAATGTAGCTATACAAATGCAACGGAAAATGGTAAACGCAAACGAAAGCGAACTAATTGGGCGGCAGAACCGTATCATGCTGGCATGCCGGCATCACGTCGTCGCACAATACAAAATGCTTTCATGCGTAATGAGCTGCGTATAGTTGTAGCCACCATTGCTTTCGGTATGGGCATTAATAAACCCGATTTACGTGCCGTCATACATTACAATATGCCTCGCAATTACGAGAGTTATGTACAGGAAATTGGACGTGCGGGACGGGATGGCAAACCTGCGCATTGTCATCTATTTTTAGATGCACGCGGTGGTGATAAGTGTGAACTACGTCGACACATCTACTCCAATTCGATTGATCGACATGTGATAAGAAAACTATTGCAACATGTGTTTGTGCCGTGCGCCTGCGCCAAGAAGGAGACATCGGAGACGCATTATCAAAGAACACAAGTTTCGCGAGAAAATATGTTGAAAGCAGATGCTAGTGAAAATATTCGCATTTGCCCCGGCCATGAAATCGGTTTCTCAGTGCAACGTACAGTTGAGGTATTGGATATACCAGAAGAAAATATATCCACATTGTTATGCTATCTGGAACTGGATTCTCGTTGGAATATTAGTGTGCTTAGCAATGCTTATACTATGGCCAAGATTATATCATACGGTGGTGCAAAGTGCCTAAAGTAAGTTTTATACAAATGAAACTAATTTTTTTTTTTTGGTAATATATTTCATATATAATAAATGGATTTCAGGCGTGCGGCCAAAGAATGTCCGCCTTTAGCTATGGCAATCGCTTTGGAAATAAGACAAGATAAATTTAAGGATGATGCGAATATAATTGAGTTTTCAGTGATTGATATTGCCGCAGCGATCGGTTGGAATAGTGGTGTTGTAAAATATCAATTGAAAAATTTGGAGTGGATTGAAGGTAATTTGTTAAATTTGCGCTAAGGTGATGTATTTTTATATAGTAGTGTTTGCTTTATATATAGTATAACGTTAGTATATATAGTTTCCCCAGATAAGTAAAAATTTCATTATTTATATATATATATATATATATACAAAAATTTAGTGTTTAGATCAGATATCGCCTCCTATATGTTAATGAATTAAATACTTTGCATTAGCGGAAATAATTTCCTTCTAATCGTGGTATGTTTCATTAAAATCAACTCAACAATGGATTGAAAAACCGGGTTCATTAATGTTGAAAAACGGGCGAAGGAGAGCCGAATATGTGAAAACTATTTCCTTCTATTTGGTACCAAAAAAATTAAATCTGTTCACATGTTTGTCTAGCTATACACGTATAACAATATACTGTGTAACTGATTTACTGATTCCACTGTTGTTGTTGTTGTTGTAGTAGCAGAAAATATTCTCCAAACAATAATTCGGAATGCTAGTGAGTTTACAGTCGTTGGCTGGATAAAAAAATACGTTGCCTTTGGCGCAATGTAAGTCGTAAATAGTGTTCAGTCGAACTTAGCCCATCCTTCCTTTCTGTATTATGATTTTCTTACGTATAATTCCACTTCGGATTCAACGATAGAAGCAACAGTTTTTAACCCTAATTTGTATATTCAACGTCATGAGATACTTTATCAAGCAACAAAAGAGTGAATTCATTAAAAAAAGTGCTTGAAACACAAATAATTGTCCAAACATTTAAATAAGCACACGATTTTATTTATTTAAAAATATTATTAATATCATTTCTCATAACTGCGCCGGAATGGGTAAATAAGTAAGTCAAAAACTTGTCGTCAAGAACATTCCAACAATTTATATTTTTGTAATACATATTCATAATTTTCAGTCGATGGATATCCGCGACGTTCCCCGATTAATGTAAATTTCTATGACATCGGTTTTCGGTTGAAGGCGCCGGGAGATTTTATACCCGAAGAAATAGATGATGCTCTCGATACACTCTATAATCGCACGGTTGAACAAGAAAGAACACAATTGATACAGCTACAGTATGTCTTTCAAGGTCTGTCATTGGTCGCCTACAATAATTATGTGCCATGCATGAGTGCTAACTACGCTCCAGATCGTTCAAATCAACTTAAGGGTATTATACGCGATTATTTCCAAAATGATTACCCGAAAGAACTGAAACTAGAATCAGATGTAAGTCGTATGCTTAGTCAAGCAAGTTCATAAAATTTAAATGTTTAAATAACACATTTCCAGAATTCCAATATATCCGATGGAGATATTGAACATGATGTAGTCGCGCTCATCAACATGTATCCCGACAATAATTTCAGTGGTCGCAATATTGCTCGCATTTTCCATGGCATAACAAGTCCAAACTTTCCAGCTGTTATATGGGGCCGTTGTAAATATTGGCGAGCTCATTCAAATGTCGATTTTAATCGAATTCTGAAATTGGCGAACACCATTATCGTACGACGACGCATGTAATACTGTTTTCGCAATAGGTTTGAGTGAAGGACATCTTTTTGTATTCAAAGAATGTCAATTATTAAATTTAATACACTTTTAATGGCGATCTAATTACGATCTAAGTATATAGAGTTTTGAAAGTTTCCAAAACAAACATCCAATATTAATATTAATTTACGATTTAAACATTTTTTACTATATCATTTGCGGTTTCAGTTTGATCATAAACACATTATCGCTTTACAAATACATTTGTTCATTTAATTTTATACATAAAAAAGTTAAAAATTGACAGAACTGAAAATACTTCTTTTAAAATGGACTCCGTATAAAAACGCTTTTTTATAATTGCCACAAGACTTAATAATTAATATACATTTACATTTTAAGCTTTACTATGTATTTAAGATTATTTTAATAAGAATGTGTTTAAATAAAGTTGACACAAAGTATTTGTATATGTATTTTAATTATTGGTAACACAACAAAATACAAAAATACAAAATACACATACGAAATAAATTATTTGATTGTACAATTTGCTCCCGAACCCACAGAAGTTGGGCTCGTATATTTTGAATAAATCAAAAGATTTAAGCTCCGAACTTCTGAAATATATGATATCTGAATTAATTAACTAGTTTGATTGTTTAACCGTGATTTTGTTGAAGTCTAGTTTCATATACTTAATGCATAAAACAAAGGAAATATTTCCTTTACACAGAGAACAGTATATCATCACATATTAGATTTTGACAAGAAAAAACAGTTATCTAACTAATATTTGGAAAGTCAATTGATCAAAACAATTAAAATAATATGGATATCAAACAATATACTAATAATGCTCCTTTTCAATAATTTAGTAATTATACCTTTGTCGAGTATACGAGGGTGGTCCGATAAGTATATTGCCTAAAAAAATGAGAAAGTGGCGATTTATTTTTCAACGTGATGTACTTGACCCAGCGATGCTCCAACTTCTTTAACCCGTCTAAAAAAGGTGTGGTGGCATAGTAGAGCCTTGTGGTCGTCTTGCACTTCTCCAGTTAGTCGATGTAGATTACATCTAGTGAATTATTGAAAACGGTGGTCACCGCCTTTCTGGCTGGTAGGACAGTCTTCACCCTCTTCAGCGCAAGTTTGCCGGTGACGTCCATTATTTCGACAGTTCCTTGGTTTCTGGTTGCCTTGGTTTCCATGAAACGATACAGAAACTCATTCGGATTATTATGAAGTCGTTCCACGGTCCGGTTTGCTGTCTGGAAACGCTTGAAACAAATAAATAAAAAAAAAAATTTCACGGTCGCCAAGCGCGCTTTGATTTCATTGAGCGATTTCCCTTCCAAACATTAGAATCGTATCACCGACCTATATTGCTCTTATTGCATTTTTCTAAAACCGATTGACACCTGGGTCAACGCTTCTACACGGGATTAAACAAAAATACGAGTTCGATTCGAGTGGTATTTTGTTAGTAGTCGTCTGCAAGAATGTGGTTCACATTAGATAGATAATTCTGTTACTATAGTCGCGCCATCGGGCGGTGACGCCAAGTACATATGCATAGGCAGCCCTCATACAGAGACCAGGAGTTTAATTTTCGTCGTAAATACAGCGTATCTTGTCTCGCGATTCCACAGTAGTATGTTCTTGTTCCTCAGTTCCCGTAACGAAAAGAATTTAACCGCATGCACCAGCAAGATCAGAGTTGGGCTACGGTGGTCAGCGGAGGTGCTCAACATAGTGTGTTTCTCTTCCTCAAAGACGACAGAGGAAGATAATGTAAGAACGATTCACTTGGCAACCTCTTTCCATGCCTACTTAGACGCACTTATCTACGACCCACCTCTCTATCGATCTTGATGCCGATGAAGCAGCTTGCTTCCTTCTTCGCTACGTCGTCATGTAGTTGCAGTCGGCCCTACCTAACGGCACGGATATTGGTCAAAACATATTTAAGAACTATTGGATCATGTTATATGCTGTTACAACCGAAACAACAGTGGCTGGGGAACTTTGTTTCTGTCGCAATGTTTGTTTCATTATATGAGGAAAAGGAGTGGAGATTGTTGAAGGTGAAACTCAGTACCACAGAGTGATTGGTGCTCGGCATGTTTAACCCTATTATTGAAAATACTACCATTAATAAAACAAATTGTTTGCTTCAGTAATAGTAACTAATGTTTTTTTTTTATTTAAAACTTTTGTAATCGTTATTTTGTGTTTATTATTATTTATTTATCATTGATGACGTGAAGTAAGAAATTGAAATTAAAATTATGATATACACATATAATATAAATAATAGCATAAATTTACCTTTTTGTATACCTTAAATGTTTTTCTGTTTTCCTTTTTAGTTTAATCATTAATTTAACTTCACTTATGCTGTTTTTCTATATGTTACCAGATTTATAAACGCGTCTCTATAGGATTTTTTAATCAATATTTAAAAAATAAGTAATTATTATAATTAGTGCCTTATACGAGTATATATGTATTGTATATATATATATATATATATTTATTTATTAAATAATATATATGTATGCATGTGTAGCCAACAAGGCTGTGTCATCAGCTAACACTTCGACCCTGCGCCTTTCATACAGTGTATATGAATGACAAATAACGCTTCCCGCATGCAAAAGTTTTCGTTAGCATATTGTGGCCCTTATAAATATTATGTTATTGAGAAGTTTTACAGTAAGTTGGAAAGCTATTTTTGAGGACGGTGTGTGGAGTTAGAAGAAAGACACCACTAAAACAAAAATATTTACTTGTTTCATTATTTTTATTTTTGGTTTACAAAAACTATGCGGAGGAATACAATCTATTTTCTGTTTTTTTACACTTTGCGCACAGTTAAAAAGGGATATTTAAGAAAAAACAAAAATAAATGAAAATGATTTGGTCTTCATCATGCCCAAAAGCAACAACTATTGGCTAGTCCTTCCTTACCCAGAACTTCATAAAGCATGTGGTCTAGAAGTGGTATGAGACGAAGAAGTTTGCCTTAGGTCTCAAAAATACTTTCCACTGTTAATTTCTCAAATTTTCAATATTGTTTTTTTTTGTGTTTTAATGCTTAGTGTAGATTTGGGTGTGTGTGTGTGTGTATTTTTAATATATTTGTGTTTTTGTTTTTTCTTCTTCTGCTATAAACTAATAATATGTATTCACTTATACTTTTGTAATTATTTACCTTTATTATTTTTACTAATTTACACGCCATTAATGTGCTTACTTCTGGTTTTCCACATCTTTAGTGTTTCATTACATACTAACAGAATTAATAAATAAAATTACTGTACCCACAAAAACACACTGTGTGTGTGTTTGCACTATCATCCTTTAATGAAGCAATCACACCGTTTGAATAGAGTGTGCTTTTGCTGTCGCACAAATTCTTTAAAAGTTAAATTTAAAATTATTTTGGGTGACATCCATTAACTGCATTCAACTAGCCGGTTAAAATAGTATAGTGTTTTAGTTTGAACGTTGATGACTGCGTACTCTTTCTGTCCATTTATCTGTCCAAGCTACGTTTGTTTGTTTTCCTTGATTTTTGTAAAGTTGTTTTCTCTTTGTTTGCCATGGGTTTCAGCGTAGCTTAGCTGCTGCTATTTGTTTGTATATTACAGCTTATATGTATGTATATGTGTTATGTATGTACTTTAACAGGTGTGATTGGATCGTCGTGGCAGCGTCGAATCAAGCAAGTTATGAAATGCGACCTGATTTGGTAAATTTAATGCACGCTTCTTCCACTACGCGATTTTCACTATCCTTACATTTATTACATTAGTACATTTTATATAATATTTCCTACTGAATTATACTGCAATATGTTTAATCTGAAAAGAACAAATTTAGCACCTTTTAAAATTGTGTTATAGAATAGTAAAGAAGTTCATTGTTGTAAGATAGCTAGAAATAATATTTAAAAGTGTTTAGCAAGCATTGAATTATAATAGATAAATTAATTTAGAATTTGTGTTTCAAATTATTAATAAAACGGTCTACATTAAAAATGTATAAATCAAATGCACAATACAACTCCAAACGTTTTCTGTATAATGTATGGTAATTCAAAGCTTTAATAACGTAATTTTACTAAAATTTTTATGTTAAATAACAACAAAACAAAAGAACCTGAATAGGTACTACTCTTTTCACACCACGGTCGGGCTTTTGTAACCACGTCGGAACCCGAATTCTGTATATCCGATAAAGAATCGTTACCCCAAAACTAATGATTATTTAATTTTGCAGATTAAAATTATACTAGACCCATTATCTAAAGTTAATTTCAAGTTATCTTCGTAAATTTACCTATGATGTGACTTTCCATGTTTGTTATACGTGGCTTTGACGATGGTTGCGGTATAATTGTAATTTCGTCATTGATTTTTAGCGGCTTCAACAACGAGTCATTCGTTACCATTAAACTACTACGCTGTTGATGATTAAGTGCACCCATACCGCTACCGCTGGCCATACCACCTGCACTCGACGCCGCAGCCGATGTATTATTCTTTTTGCCATCCATAGCCTTTTTTGCGACTGTACTGTGCGCCGTATACACATGTGTCTCAAATTGCTTGTACATGCCAAAGGTTGCTGTACACACTGTGCATTTGTAGGACAAATGTGCAGGTTTTAATGTCATATGATGATCGCGCGACACGTGATTCAACAGCTTCCATTGATACATCTGTTTTATGGATACAAATATATTTTTTTTACATAATCGGTTTTTTTTTTTAGGTTTTTTACGGTAAATTACCCTGCCACACACCGGACAACGACCGGCATCTTTGCCCTTATTAGCGGCTTCTTGCATCGAGCTTGTGACCAAACCATGAGAGCCCAGTAAATGGCGTTCCAGACCCTGATCGGTAAAGAATCGAAATTGACACTTTTGGCAATTCAATGGCGGCCGGTTGTAGATCATTTTCGGGTGTATCTACAATCAAAACAACAGGATAATTAGACCCATTGTAGTGTTGTATAATAACATGACGAGTAGTATACCTTCACTTTATGCATCCATTGCATGTGGTTGCGTAGTTGTTCCAGATCCTTAATGTAACCGTCACAAATTTCACAAATCACAAATTGTGTTTTGCTATTGCCACCACCACCTACCATTAGGTTTTGGCCAGGCTTCATACCGGTCGGTGGCATTTTGCTTGTTGACGGCGATGTCACAACTGGTTGCGCAGTATTTTGGCGAGGTAGTGGAGTTATAGAAATACTTGGTTGACCGGTAAGCGTTTTTTTAGCAAAAGCATTTGCTGCCTATAGTGGATAGTGGATAGTGGATAAAATATATACATTCGTTTTTATTGTTATGAATGTTGTTCATGTTTTCAAATATCGGCAAACCTGCAAGAGTTGTCCGCCTGGTACTTGGTAGTTATTGGGCTGCACCACATTCGTGGCCATTTGGGATCGAATAGGTGCGGGTCCACGTAGCATTGGTCCACTTGGCAAGGGACCGGACTTTTGCGTCGTGATAACTGGAGGGCGACCGCGTATCTTATTTGCAGCGTTTTGTGCAGCAAGTGCAGCCGCTTGCATGGTACGCGCTTGAGCTGCTGCCTGTTGCTGTTGTTGTATTGATGCGAGCGCTGCCTTTTGCGCCGCAGCTTGAGCAGCCATTGCCTAAGATAATTAAAAAGTAAATAAAAGAATAATAGTATTGAGAAAATTATTCATTTTACCTGATACGCCGTCGCAGTGCCAACGAGTCCATGTCGTGGCTTGATACGCGGTATTTTCGCTGGTGCCTCCCAATCAGCGGGCGGTGCTAAATTAATTTCAGGGCGGAATTTCTTCGCGCAAACCGGTTGATGGCGTGCCAATTTAGCCTTGCCATTATCTTCGAATCCACAATTCGGACACTGATGATACGGTAGCGGCTTAATAAGACGCGCTTTGATGTTGTGTATCGCTTCCATATGATAAACAATTTCGGTGGCGTTACGTATCTCAAAAGCGCAGAAGTTACACTTATATAACGCGCCGTTCATATGAGGTGTTTCGTAATGATTAGCCATGGAGAGGGCAGATTCTGACTTGAAATTACAGAACTCACAGCGTTTCATTGTAAATTTGAAGGGTGTGTTCTTTTTGCGTGAAGCTTCCAAGTTGCCAGATAATGCCGTTATAGCACGCTCAAACTCTGTGATATTCTTTCCCAGACTTTTGCGCATTTTACGTTTTTGCAAACGTATTAAATCTGACTGTACAAACTCTTGTACCAGACCTACACCGATGTCCATGAAAAATTTGCCCAGTGGACTTTCGAAATAGTTCTCTTGACCGGGTTTCGAGGCAATGTTGGAATTTTGTGCTGAGGTGCTCGGAGATTGCACAAGTGCCGCTGCTGGTTTGATGGCGCCTTTCAGTGCGGGCAAATCATCGGACACTTCCTTGATTAAGATCTTAGTGCGCATTCCGGATTCCGAATCATCGTCGTCGTCATCGTCATCATCTTCCTCCGATTCTTCTGACCACGACTCATCGGGATCGTCGGCGCCTCGTCGCCGCTTCTTCTTCTTATTGTTTTTGTCTTCTTTATCTTCTTTATTTTGCTCGGTCATCATATCGAATTCATCAGATTTATCTGCATCAGCGAGATCATCTTTCGTCAGTTTATACTTATCTTCGATATCTTTAACTATATTCTTGAGATTGTCCACCGGTGGCTTCTCATAAATATAGGGAACGATAAATGAAGGTGCCTCTAGTACAAACATGTCATCCGTAAGGCCAGGCAGTAAATTTCCTGCATTCGCACTACTAAGTCCTGGAAAGGATGCAGGATTTATTCCGCCGACATTATTTAGGGGTATACTCGTTGGATTTCCGACAGGTATAAGTTTTGGTGGTCCTCCCTGTGAGGCTACATTAGCTGCTGGCGTAATGTTAACTGGATATATGTTGCTCTCAGCCACTTTTCTGGCAGCTGCGACTGCAGCAGCTGTTGCTGATGCGGTATCATGCGCCATAAGCGAACGCGCATCTTTGATGGATATTTGATTAGCAGAACCAGGTCCTATACTACGCTGACGTTTACTTGGCGGTTGCGAGTCATCCGAGTGTTGGGGGGAATCCATAGCCATGCTCTTGCGTTTACTCAAATCACTTGCCGTTTGTAGCCGAGGTGCAGGCGTATCATCTTCAATAACTACGCAATCATCATCTTCGTCATCGTCAATTATTTGTGTCTCATTCGATGTTTTTTGTTTTGTAGGCATGTTGCTATTAGCTTCTGTATCTGAATCTGAGGCAATAACTACAGCGCCATCTGAGTCACTGCATATCGAACGTGTCTTACGTACGGCAGCAGCATTTGACGACGTCACTGTACTGCTTTCAGTGTTGCTGATTGTAGTATCAGCTTCATTTGGTTTTGAAACTGGCATCACTTCATCGTCTGAGTCATCGCCCAAGTCCACAAAGCCACTGGCATCGGTCTTTGGAACACCGTTTTCTTTCTTCTGCTCTTGCGTCTTTATATCGGTGCTTATCGAAAGTGGATCTGCTCCCGTATCTATGGGTACATCGACTCCGACGCTTCTGCTGTCATCAATTTCATCCTTGATTGCAATTAATTTTTGCTCCTTGTTTTTAATCGCCTTGCCCTCCTGACTGTTTATATCGGCGCCCTCTATTTCACTGACGCTATCAGTGTTACTGCTAACTGTGGCTGGCCTTTCTAGACATTCACTTGGCCCATTACTATTGTCTTTAGGATCAGTCGCTTCGCCTGCAGTACTACGCGATCGCTGAGTGTCATCATCGCTATCACCACCGCCGGATTTGTCTGTGCACGTATTCGAATATTGTAATTCATCATTGCAAAAACTTCTCGATTTATCCTTTAAACTGGCCACCATGGGAACACTTAAGCCATCAACTTTACTTTCATTACTTTCTCGTTTATCCTCTTCTGCATATGCCGCATTACCGTCATATTCACCCGTTGACATTTTACTATCTTCACAACCGCCACCATCCACACCTCTACCGTTTTCTGTGGTGGATGATGCAGTCATTTGGGAATCATCTTCGTCGGTATCAGCGCCGTCTACGTCCATTTGCTCGTTATGCGTGTCGACGCCTGTTGGCACTCGGCTTTTATTGATTTTATTCAAGCCGTTCTGTTGTTCTTTCAATTGTTGTTGTTGATCATTGCTGACCACTGTCGGAACATTGCCATCCGTGTAATCGCTACCACTGGGCACCGAGTGTTCCTCAGTTATAGCATGAGTGGAGGAAATGGGTTGTGTGGTTGCCTCTGGCATTATACCATCGACTTCAGTCATTTGCTTCAAGCGTTTATATTTTCGCAACCAAATTTAACTGCAAAACGAAAAACAGAAGTTTCGTGAACAAAATTAAGCCTATATAAAAATCACTTTATATAATATCTACTTAGTATAAGTTAATTAATTGTGTTATCAATTTGTTTTTGATTGTTGATTTATTTTTTTTGTTAATTGTGTTTATTTTCAGGAGTTTTTGTTCAAAAATATGTATGTTGAGTATTTACTATTATATATTCTTTTTTAATATAATAAATATTATTTTATTTTGACATATATACATATGTATGTACTGTCGAATTTCAAAAAAAAATTTACTATTCAATCAAATAAAAAAAATTTACTATTAAAATAGTCGTTAATAAGCATAGTAGAATTATGTATAATAAAAAGATTGCCGTAAATAATTTAACGTACTACTTATCTTTTGCTTAAATTTTCAGAATGAAAACATTTCATTAACTTCTAATGATCGTATGACAAATGAATATTCAAGGTAATGTAATTTAAATTATAAAATTTTTATGAATGTATGCATGTACTGAAAATAAAATATACATATATATATACATATATATATATATACATGTAGTAAAACAAGTCAGTTAACAAAGGCCAAAAATTTGCAATTTATAATAGTAAGAAAAAAACGATGAACACGTAATAAAAGAAATGTTGGATAACATACAAATATATTTATATATGTATGTATCATTAAGTAAATAAGTACATGCATAAATATATATCTATATAAGCTAAAACTAGAAATATTCGCTAAAGCCAGAGGAAATATCTAAAAAATCATCAAAAATTATTCCAAATGAAAGTTTCACAGAATCGTTTATGAAAGGAAAATATAGCATTGGGCGGACTTCTGGACAGACATTGGGAAGAAAGCTATATATGTAAGTATCTATATATATATTATATACATACAAATATAATGCAGCAGCTACGAACAGTGGGATAGAAGATGGAAAGACGCAAAAAAGAGAATTGATGGAATGGATGGACGGACGGACGGACGGAACAACAGAGGGACACACAAACGATTAGACGCCATATTGTATTTTCTATACAAACGTAGAGGCGAACACCTATATCTTACATATATATATACATACAAATTTATATATAATGCACTTCTATATATATATATATATATATATATACAAACGTAAATACATACTTATTTTTAAAATGGCGTTCAATATAGACATATATGTACAGTCGTATCAAGATATGTTAAAATATACAAATTTGTGGAACAATTCACGTACATATAGAGTTTGTGAATAGTTAAGTATATACTCTTATGCAATTCAATATATATGTAAATATAAGCAATGTATCTATAACTAGTTAAATACGAAAAATCAATTGTGTATGTACGCGTATATATGAAAACTTACCATAAGTACATACATATCAATGGCTTTAATTTTAAAGCATATCTTGTAGATGTATATATTTGTAAATTCTCGATTATTTATATACTTAAGTACTCACATATAAAGGTTCGTGTCCTTTCTGCGATAAATAAGTATAGGTAAACCACATATGAGTAAGTGCAGATTCATACATATAATAGCGTTTTGTATAATACATAGATATAGGCTATAGATAGACTATATTTCTGCATAATTCTAATCAAATGTAGTATATAGCAAATATATAATAACAGATATATGGATCATCACTTTGCAGATTTGACGGTGCATACATACTGTTGCATAAAAATTATATTTCGATTTTAAATTCAATAGTAATAATTTTAATACATTTATATGGTACAATATATCTTAATAAATTACTAAATACAAATAAGTATATACAAATAAGTAGGATTACATGTAGCACATATGGTACATGGTTATAATTGATACCTATGCTTATACTTTTAACATAAAGGCTCATAAAATGTAAACATAGTGATCAATGTAAATATTTTAAAACTCTATAGACAAAAATATATTGAAGTTTTCAAACAACACAAACAACCGGCGTTTGAACAAATCATTGATTGTAAACAAAACAAAATATTTTGATATGTACCCGAAATTATTTACAAGGCACTGCGTTTGCACTTTCTTATAGATTTATCGAATAAATAAATAAAAATATTAAATTTTGTTAGTATTTTGTCATTTACTTCATTCATGCCAAAGTCATTTATGGATGTGTGAGTTACAATCATTAGCGGTGTCGTTTTAGTTGCGCTACCCTATAAGCCAACATCTTTTACCAACCTCTGCACCCTTCTTTTGTGACTATTTGCATTTGTTTCTCTCTCTTATCATTTTTTGTTTTTGTTCACTGCCTTTTTTTTTTTTTTTTTTTAGATTGCTCCTGCTGTCAAATGTATGAAAACCCAGATATCGTAGACAGGTAAGAAGCACAAGGAATAGTATTTGACTTGAATAGAAAAGTAACCAGTAATTGGAGGCGTCTAAATACAAATATCTACTATTGTTCACGGTACTCGTTGCCAACTTACTATACTTACTATAGACACCAGAATGGCGCGAGAGTGTAATCAACTCTTGCCAAACCAATATAACTAGTAATGACCAGGGTTGCTGTACTTACAGCATTTATAGCTGGTGGTTTCCAGGAAATTGTAAAATAGAATAAAAAGGGTGACCCTCTTCATTGTAGTTGGGAATTAACTAATAAAATATTACCTTACTTCGATTTTTATTATCTAATTCTAACATTTTGGAATTTAACAGCTTAATAGACTTTATTTTTGGTACCTTGTTCTAAGAGGTTAATAATTAATTAAATTTACATTTGCGAATATTCAATTTAAACTGTAAAGTAAATTGTAAGTGTATGGTAAATCGAATTGATAAATGTTTGATGACACTAAAACACTAACTATGGATCTACGATTGTTCGAATGAGAGTTATATTCATCTAAACGGAAGGTCCGGTTTTTATATCCGTTCAAGAATTTTCACTTTAACAACTTGTCCAACAAATTTATCGATACAATTGAAGAAAAAACGATACGAAACACTTTAAAACCTCATTATAGGACAGATGAACATATGTTTCATTGATAATAACAAATATCTGCTTAACTGTGCATACATATGCGTGAATGTATCAATGCACTTTCTATAATTCCGCTTCTGTCAAGTGAAGCAACACTGTATTATCGTACCGGATTCTCACCGGCCTCCACATGAAAACCCTCTCTAACTTTTGTATTGCTTATTGCATATTCGCATTTGTTTTCTGTTGAGTATCAGACACAAAATGATATAAGACCACCAATAATTCTGATGACAGCTGGTTCAGTTTGGTTTCCGCTCACATATAAGCACTCTCTTAGCGGCATAAAGCAGCGTAAATGGAGAGCAGCCAGAATGCTTCTGATTTAACAAAGCGAAATGTCAAATAGGTAAAAATGCGTGAGAATTTGGTAAACAAAACAAAATAGAAGATTGTGGTGTTTCTTTTGCTACTACTTTTGTGCCTTCGGAGCAGTTTGATGGCGCGCTGAGCTAGTAATGCCAAGTAAATCCATACAAACGTATTTAGTAGGTAAATTTATGCATATGTACTATATATAATTTTATTCATGCCGACAAAACTGATATTAGTACATGATATAATTAAACATGTGAGTTTTTGCTGCAGTGAAGATTGCAATATATTCTTTTTTTAAAAGTCTATATAGGATTATTACATATATATGTATATATATTTAATCCACATCTGTTTAAAGCCCAAGTCAATAGCACTTTATTTCAGTGTATTACCGCTTGCTATTACCTTTCGTATTAAATTTCATTAAATATAGGTATGCATGCTTTAGATACTTATGTATGTATGTAATTAAGTACATATCTACGCTCATACAATAATGTGATACTTTCATACTCGCATAAATATGTACATACATACATAAGTTCATTGAACGAACAGGACCATCTCACTCGTTTAATATATATAAATCGATAATTTTCTTAAATATATTTCATCATTTCTAGTTTTGAGTTTTTGGTTAAAAAAAAACTATGTTCGATATTATTTAGTCGATTTGAATGTATGTATGCCTGTTTCGTAGAGAGAGCTATTGCTCTAATATATACATATGCTCTATGCATGTATATAGATATCTAAAAGGGGACGAATTAAAACAAGATTACATAACATTAAAAAATACAATACAGATTCAAACAATTTTTATAAAAAGCTGAGAAGAGAAACAGAAGTTTCAATTTGTTTTAGTTTTCAAGCGCCAGTTCGAAAATATCGAAATTTTCGCAGTCATCCTCGAAAGACATAAAACATTATAAATACGAACATTTTTTGTATTCATGGTATTATTAATAAATTTATATACTTTTTATTTATATTTTTATTTAATTAAACAAAAAAATTGTTTTTAGTAAACCCAACAATCAAAAAAAAAAACCAGTGAAGATTAATGTTTATATATTTTAGAGTGACTATAACTGGCCAATGAATTTTCATGCTTTTCATAACAGAAATTCGCTTGGTTTGCCATTGCTAGTGAAATGTTGATATTAATCGGAAACTGGAATCGAATACAGTGCCTAGGTATTTATATTGCACATATCTAAATACTACACAACCATGACACAACCATTACACATATACAATAATACCCCAATTTTTCCCCCATCTTATTTAAATGGAAACAAAGATCTTAATTGTACAATTTTGAGATTTTGAGAATATTTCAGGTTTTTGAATTTGAAATTGGGCAACACAAACGACAATTGATTGTTTCTAGTTCGACTTAAGCGGTTAGGTTCTATGTATATACGTCTTGTAGCTTTATTCCATTGTAATATGTAAATGCCAATTATGAATGTAAATGTATTTGGTGGTTCCTTACAGAAACATATACATTTATAAGGTAGTACTTCCATATAATTATCTGATTTTATAACTTGTAAATATTGAGTTTTATTCATTAGGGAACGTAAATAGTATCATAATGTTCATCGGACAAGGTTTATATAATAGGAACAATCCGAATTTATATCCGACTACGAACTGCAATACCATTATTTTGGAAAATAATATAATAAAAAAAAAATATATATATATATATATACAGTCATAACCATAACGAAACCATATGGTTAAACAAATCAAATAAAATTTAATTTAATAAAAAATTTCTTAAAGCTATTTTGGTTCATAATCTAAGATAAAACCCTAGACTTCGGATTGGCCCTAGACATTGGTTAATGCCTATAGAATCACTCAAACTCAAATCTATCCTTTTATCCATGAGTTAGAGAACATATAATGTTAACCGTACTTTTTCGTTAGATATTTTCCTATCTTTGAAACACTATTTAATATAGTAATGAATTATATGTTTGCCGTTTTTAAATATCAATAAAGAAATTATTGATACTTTTATTACTAGGGCATCGTTAAATATAAATTTTTAACGTAGTATTGTCAAATGCAATTTCAAGTGATTTAAGAATAAATCCAATTTTCATTTTTTGAAACTAATAAAATAATTCAAATTGGGTCTACTAAGCATATGCATGTATTTTATATTCGTTTATAATTTTATAACATGTAAACACAACTGACTATACCAGATACTATTTTTCTGTTAGAAATTTTGTCACTTTATGTGTGTGTTAAAGAAAGGTAATACTTTTTTATTTTCAAAATCCGTATAGTAGACCCTGTAATTTATCATTAACATTACAAAATAAAAATTAACTAAATTTCAACTTACATTTTGACCATCAAATGAGTGTTGAACACTATTTAAATGTAAATAATGCCTTGCTTTAAGTTGTATGTGAAAGAGGATTCAATTTTGTATATCGTCGTCTTCCTCCTCGTCGACGTTAAATGATAGCTTGTTTTTTTGGTTGTCCTTTTTAATTGATTTGGATTCGCCTTTGTTGGGTTGTTTAACTCCTTCGCCTTTTTTGTATGTTTGAGAGGTATTGGAACTATGATTTTTGGATATCGAGCAGCTGGCACTTGTCAATGCTGCCGAATTACTCTGAGTTTCTTTTCGCTTTTGGAACACTATTGGCTTACTGAGATCGGCTCTTGCCTCCGATGCTTCTGTATGAATAAAGTATAAATATATATATATTAGTTTCAAATTAATCTATATTATTTCAATAGTACTTTAAAATATATGTTAAAGATGTGTACAAAGTGTTGATATAAAGACTTTCGCTTCTTATGTTATCCTTTTAGTTTATTTCATCGGTATTTCTTGGATTCTGTTGAATTCACCTAGCCCGTCGACTTAGTTATTTTAAAAATTATATGCATATGTACTAACATATTCGTTACTTTTACCATTTATATGTATTTTCTTTAGTTTCTAGATTCTCACTGATCTACTTTCCCTCCCCCGTTTACCCCATACGTTTACATATGGTCATACATATTAGCGTCGAAAATGTCTGTTTGTATCGTTTGGAGTTATCGTGACAGCCTTCAGCCTGCCAACCCGCCACCATCATCCAAACCTCCTCACTCTTCATGCCATATACATTTACCTCACCCCGCATCGCTTGCAACATTCAACGCTCCAAATTCTATTCATTACTGGCTTGGACGAAACCACTTGCCATTCTCTTTTCCTCTTTAATTTACTGTTTTTTTTTTACATCTTTATTCGTTAACTTTGCTTTTTGCACGACCGTTCGCTGTTCTTTTCCCTTTCAACGTCTCACTTCCCCGCAGCGACTTTGCCAACTGCTACTAGGCAGCTGTTGCCTGCTTCATCAATTTCTCTTTCACACAATTTTTCATCGGTCGGTTTACTTTAGCGGAGCCCCAGTATACTGTCGAAACGTGTGTGTGTGTGTCACCGCATCAAGGGTGCTCCGCTGGCATGTAACTTGCAACGGTGGTAGTCGAGGTGTCTTATATTGGTGTACAGCATTGCTTGCAGCCTTGATGGTGATGTAGACGGGCATTGAAGAAAACGACGGACCACCGAGGCGTGGCTGTGTAAAAATAATTGGTAGGCGGTGGTATGAGATCCATCTTATATGGGACTGCTCTGGGCCAAAATTTATAGGTTAGGTATATTTTACCGAGGACATTGTGCATTTCAGTAGACCAATTATAAAAAATTGGCTGATATCCATATAAAATGGTTTTTCTTGAAGTTTTTGATGAACTTTTTATTTTCAATTTATATTTTCTTCAGGTAGCACATCAAAATAAATAATTTACTGCATGGCTTAAACTTCTTAGTAGCAAAGAAATTAATTTTTATAACACCTTTGTAAACATTCAAATGTTCATATATAACGCAATTACATATAAATAAATACTTATTTTAAAACAGGACACTAAATGCGAAAACTTCACTTTTTCATATACCTTTCGATTTTTCCACTTTTTTGTTAAATTAATTTTGCAGTTTGCGAAAATGAGGAAAAAGCGTGGACGAAACGGCTAAAGCAAAGAAAACGACACAACGCTCGACTCTGACTCAACTGAACTGAACTAAACTGACAGCTAAAATTTACAAGCAAGAGTCAGTCAGGCAACACTATACCAGCGTAAACAACAAAAACAAAGCAAAGAGGAATACAATACCAATTATGACAAATGACAGTGGATGGACATCCACATTGTGGGGGACGGTGTGTGGTCTTATACGCACAAATATACATAAATACATATATTATTATATTGTATATATAAAATATAGTATAAACTTCTGGTGACTTTTTTACCTTGACTAATATATGTACATACATACGTATGTGCCGAATAATATTGTTTTGTTTGCTATAAAGCTCCTTGTTTTCGCTATATAGTATTTACACGTAATTCTCTAAATAAAAGCTTATACCTTTGGTGATTCGAGCCTCCTCTTTCTGCACTTCTTCAGCTGTTAAATCACCACTCTGCAAAACAACGATTTGGGGCTTCTCCTCTTCGCGGTCGCTATCTGAGCTATTGTCCTCGAAATCAACTTTTTGACGCTAAAGGTTTCCACATTATTATTATTTTTTTTAAAGTAGCAGAGCACGACATAATTACCTTTGTTTCCACAGTTGGCCCTTCTTTATATCCGATTTGTGACTTCAACTTGGCTAGAAAACTGGGATCTTGTGGTTTAACGTACGATATATTACGCTTCCCAGACATAATTAGCACATTCCCAAGCACACTTCACCAATATACGCACGATTGAACATGCAGCGATACACAATGTTAGTATGGCACAAAATATTCAAAAATACACGTGCATTCACAATATTTTGGATATATAATAAAATAACGAATCAAAACAAATATGCTAAAATTTTCACAATAAAATAAAATACGCGGTAACTCAATACAAACGCTCACGTTTTGCCGCTAATTTCATGACATCTTTTACTCATGATCGGCAAAACAGGGTGGATAATCATATAAACAAAAATATATTAAAAAACAAAATTTCAAATTTATAGCTCAATATGTAGGTAAATTTATTTAATATGTACAATTTATTATTGATTAATTTATATAGACAAAATAATGATTTCGTTTTTACATATTAACGCCACCATAGCTCTTTAGAGACAAACAAACAATTTTTTGACGTTCTTAAATTCTAGTAATCTAGCACCTCTGTGAGGGCGAAGCTTCAAGCAAAACGTAAATGTGAATTTTGGTGAAGCAAAACAAAGCACAAAATTAGGATTGCATGTCAAACGAAATGCAAAACAAGATATTTAATCTTATAGGTGCATACAGTGGTCGACCAATAAAAGTTATGCAAGCATTATATATATCTAGTGTATGCTTATGTTAATAAGGTACAGTTTATACTATATTTGTGTGTTATATAATACTTAGTATTTTTGGAATAGTCAAAAGAATTAAATTTATCATTTTACAATGGTCGCTTAGTTTTGTTATTATTAATTAGATATTTATTCTCAATCGAAAATATATAATATACAATATATACAATATATATATATATAATACACAAATTTATATATAATATATGTTAATAGTTATTGGTATTAAATTTGGTAAAATAACAAATATATAATTTAAGTAAATATTGGTTTTTAAAAATCAACAATACATATGTAAGAAAAGGATATACTAAGTAAGAAATAAAAAATGAAATCAAATGTTCGGGTGGAACCAAAGAATGTGAAATTGTACGAAAAACTGTAAACGTTTTTAAAAAAATCAGTCGTAAATTAGTTTACGCATTTAGGCAAAGTTATAGAGTGATGTAGCCTCTCTTTAAGGTGCTAATGAACTTATGATTGGAGAAACTTATGCCGGAAATACATGTCCAGATATTCTGCAGCTGTGAATACATGTGCAGTGATTTTTGACAAGCAACCGATTAATGTAAATAAATGTATTGAAATTAAATAAAGACGGAAGTTGAAAGAAAAACAATTTTTATAGTTTTTATTTGCTTTCTCGAACAAAAACCTGTTTCGCTAACAAATTGAATAAATTTTTTTTTCCATTTTTGCAAAACAGCTGATAGTGCATTCAGAGTGGTGCCAGACTTAGCGCAAAAAATGTAGTTTTTATGTTGTCAGCCTTGATTCTGCACAGAAAAAACCAAATTTCACTTGCCATGCAGATCTGCATTGAGGTGCAGAACAACAACTGCCAAATCAGTACAAAATTTTTTGATAGGTGCAGAAATCTGCACATATATTTTTGGTATTTTTCTGAGAGATATTCCCTTTAAAACGGACATACGCAAGTCAATATAGTCTGGGTTTCTAAATCTGAAATTTTGTTGCTCACTTTCGAGAAATTCTCTTTTGGTGTTTGGTGTAATTGTGTTATATTATGCATATTTGTATACATATTTACACATTCCCTAAAAAAAATTAGATGGCAAAATTAAAATTTCCGAATATATTGCAAATATTCATTTGAAACCGAGCGCAATTGCAACCATGGAAATAATTTCAAAATGAAAAGGCATTAGCAGCAAACTGTTATGAACAAGAACACAAAGTGTCCGTCTTTTCTCCTCACATACCCGTTATATTGGGTATAAAGATATGAATTGATTTCTGTCAGCTCTCGTACCTGATGGTATTACTAAACACAACACTTTTATCTCATAATGTACCACGAATTAACTATATATCGGTATACAGTCGCCGGAGGTGCGAGTACATGAACCGATACCAATATCTTGTAACCGATATCTGGTTTATGGTAAAATATGCTGTTGGTATTCAAAATGATCTTGTACCAAATATGTTTAATAAGGAAGGTTTTATATTTTATTTCGCAACAGATTTGAGTTTTATCGGGGCCAAGATAGGTTCTAAACCATGGCAATGTACTAAATGGGCTGAAAAGCCTTTGGTCCAACAATGATAGTATGTTTTTTTGAATAAAAGTGCGTCTTCATTCTGTAACATAATCTCCATATAGAGTAATGTATTTGTTGTAACGGTCCCCCAACGTTTCGATACTGGTTTGATAGTGCGGAACTTCGAGGGCTTCACAATTAGTGTTTATTCCCAACTTCCTTCATAATTCCTTCAATTTATCGGTCGTACCACAAGTTGAATAACCCGGAGCGTCGTCTTGGCGAAGAAAGCAGAATTTTCTTTGGTAAATGAAGGCGCTTGACTTTGATCCCGCTGTCCAATAACGCACAGTAATATTGTGTATTGATTATTTTTATTCGAGGTAGTCCATGAATATAATTCCATTAGACTTCCAAAAATACTGGCTAAAGATTTGGAAGACTTCCAGCGAGCAACAACTTTTCACCAGATTGCCGATTAGACTAATACCTTGAGAACGACTGGTTGAAATGTCATCAAACATTGACAGTATTCTAGTTAACGTTAGTAGCCTAAGACAAGTGTAAGGATTTCTTCGTTCGTATCCCATTCTCTCGGTCAGACCAAATACTTTTCATCCCGCGTATTAATAAAGATGAGGCTGTCGGTACCAAAAGATGTCTACCATAGTGCGACAATTGTATAAATAAAAGGGTTCAAATAGGTTAAAGATCACGAAAAACCTACCAAAATTAAAAAGCAGTCTATTCACTTTGAAATTAAAATCAAGTTCCATGTGGTGACGGAAATTCGGAGCAATATCTCATTTCTTTAGTTATAGAGAAGAGGTCTCTTGCTTTTAAATTTTAGGAAAAATATAAATAACCTGCAATCCTGCTATTTATTTGAGATTCGAACTAACGGAAAATTACAATTCGAAGTGTGTTGTTTAAATATGGCAAAATCGTGAGTACATTTATATGAGAGTTGAGCAAGGCGTAAGCCCTGCGAAGCTTTTAACATCCAAGTTTTTCAAAACCTTTACAAATTTACTGGCCGCCTATATGACTGGCTCTCTTTCTCAACGTAGGAAAGCTGGGCTAAAAGTTATTTTGTAAATGTTGTCAGTAGACAAAATAAGGTAGTGCAGATAAATGTAGTTAAACGGCTAAAGAAAATTGCAAATTATTGGAAATTAAAATAAATAAATTACCCTACAGACATATATACTATGTAGAAACAGCACAGAAAGAATTAAATATATAAACGATATGTTTGAAAGAGAAAAAATAATTTTTATGAATTTTATATAGTTTGTGCAATAAATATTAAGTTGAATAGCAGGTAAGCAAATAAATTAATCTCCATGCATACACACACACATACAAATAGATGTTTATAAATTTTTCAAATAAACAAAGAAGTTCTTTGAAATTGGCAAAGACTAGTAATAATATTACTAATAATGGGTGTTTTTAAGTGAAATAATTGTGCAGGAATTTTCGGCAAATAAATATCATGGCAAATTAAATTCCTTTACATGAAAAAAGCAACATTTCAGTATCTCAAGCCGCTCTCGCTGCTGCGCATGTCACCGCCAAGCTGCTTTGCCTCCCTTAAATGCGGTTATTTGTTGCTGTGCTGGCGAGCTTTTACATTGCAAGGTCTCGATGAGCACTGTTAAAGGCCACAACTTATAAGGACATTCGACGCAACGTCTTTCATTGAAAAATTTGTGCCAATTTGCAATTTTTTTTAATGAAAAAATTATCTGAAAATAAAAATTAAACCTTTTCGTTTTTTTCCCAATAGCGCCTTTGCAATAATAAAAGTGGTTTCACATCCAGTAAATGGCTGCAGTGGTGCACGGTTGTGGCAGTTCAAGTCCGCGTCAACATCATGGCAGCAATCTTTCTTGTGCCAGTTTAGCGCATCGTACACAGCATCCAACATCCACGCCTATGTATTCCACAACCAATAAAATGCCAAAATATTCGCGGTCGAATGCGTCGCTCAGCAAGCATCATCACTTGTATGGTGTTGGAGTTGGTAGTGTGGACCGCGGTGTGGGGGTATGTGCCAATGTCGGCACGCTCAGTAATTCTCTTGCACTCACCGCACATCAGTCGCAATCCTTTAACTCCAATTTGCCACCTGTGAATTATCTATCGGTTGGTGGCGGTAATGGTGTTGCTGTAAGCGTTGGTACCGTTGGTGCCGGTGGTGGTGGTGGTGGTATTAGTTTACATCAACATTCCTACTCAGGCGGTCAGGCAACAGTCTCCGCCGATCCTTGCCGCAATTATTGGGGTCATCCGAGTCTCTATCGTGGTGGTCGGCATCACAATAAACGGAAATCGGCTGTAGAGCTATTGGCTGAAACGAAGCCGTTTTTCATTAAATCCGATACGGTTATGGAGAGATTACAACAATCCAGTTATCGTGCTGCCACTATCGCCAGCGCTGGCAAACGTGGACGCAGCAGCATGGATGGACGTGAAGACTTGGGTGGTGTTAGCCGCTATAAGCCGCCGTGTTATTCCTCTGAGTTGGTGGATCCACGTGACACGCGCGCAGAACATCGATTTAGTGTACCGAATGCTTCAGCGGCTGCACTACATCAAGGTAGCCGCTCCAATGCGTATCAACATCATCATCACCATCATGATCATCATGCGCATATGGGTAGTACGGCACGTCATAGCGCGCCTACCTCGAGTAGTCTGTTGCAGACTAAGGTACGTATGTTGTTGGCGGGCGGTAGTGTTGGCGGCGAAACGGCAAGAGAGCGCACAACTGGCGCCTTGGGACGTAGTTATCGCGGCGATCTGCTGCGAAAAATGGACTTCACGAATAAAAGCAGTGGACGCGGTGGTCTCGGTAGCAAAGAGGTAAAGAGTTTTGCATATACTCATGTACGTTTGTAACTTACTTACTTATTTTTTAAAACTTACAGCTAACTTCTGTCAGCTTCTCCAATGATGATGATACCGGCATACGGTTGCCACCACCGTCATTCCTATCGCCACAATCATTTGACAATATCTATAGTTATGGCGCAGACACTAGTGGAGAGGAGCCACTAGTGCTGACCGAGAACTATCGCCCCATTAGTCCCCCAGCAGAGTATGCAGCCGATTCTGGCAAAAATGAATCACGCTCCCGGTATATAAACGAATGTGGTTTTCAATTGTCTACATGTTACGTAATGGTTTTATGCTCTCTCTTGCAGTTACAACTATCAGCGTTCGTATTCACACTCCCATGAAATGGCCACCGACCCGAACTCACAGTATAATATCAATAGCCATAAGTCATTACCTGATCTACACTCGCAAATAAGTCGTCATTCACCGCACAGTGAAATTCTCAGCTGTTGCAGTCGGGGTAATCGTTCAATCAAATCTGCCGGCGAGTCTTCGCTTAATCGCGACTCGGGCGGTTCATCTGGGCATTACACGCATCGCAGTGAACCTTGCTATCGCCAGCAACGAGACAGTATTGATCGTGATATGTACGCACAGGCTAATAGCAAGAACTGTTGTCTTAATACCATACCCACACCCATGGAGTACCGACGTGACTCCGGTTCATCAACACAACATAGTGCCAATTCAAATGGCGCTGGCATCGGTTATGCTTCGCCTTCATATTTACGCTCCAGTATTGGTGATTGTGCTGAATGTCGCTGTAAGAGTGGTGTACGTTTCGAGTCTGACGATTATTTCTTCAATTTCCCGACACCCGAAGTGCCGGAAGCCTTTCAGGATGACTATACACCACCTTCACCCTCAGTACCGCATTATGACATGGAAGAGACACGTTTCTCAAATATACCCAGCTTCCAAACTTTGCAACTTCATCATCAACAACAACAACAGCAATCGCAAAGTCGCGAACACGAGCAGCAACAACTCTTCAGTACTTCTGTCTACAGTAGCGGTAGTTTGAAATCACCAAAGAGCTCGGCTGCTCAAAGCCCTGGCTCGGCACCGTCAATTGAAGACATTAGTCCACCGCCAATACAATTCAAACGACAACGTTGTATACGCTTTAAAAGCCGCAATCGAATTTCACTGCCAAATGCGCCGTCGCTACCGAGCAGCATTGCGGCGCAAAGTGTGGAACGCGTCGAGCCTTATCACAGCCAAATGGATCAGCATACATACTTTTTTCCTAAATGTTTTTCCACAGATACTTATACATCGCCTGGTAAAAACTATGTCGAACCTCTAACGCAGTCGTCGTCAACACTGGCGGTTGATTTGAATAGTGGCATTAAATCAAATGAACGCGATCTACCGGTCTCCCTCGACATACCGTCCGGAACGGATGGTAATTTTGAGGAGCTCGAAAAGTTTTTTGATCGTCTCGGCTTGAATGATGAAAAATTTCACGAGATCTATAGTGTACCGAGACGGCGTAAAAGCGCCGATACGGACTCCGAAGGTTCTAGTACAGTGTTCTTCTCAGATGTGAGTACTGTAGATTCAATGCGTCTTCCGGATAGCACCGAAACCCAACCCCAAACCACACAACCATATCGACCCTCTGAGCCACCATCTATTGTTGAGCGCAATGCTCGCATCATAAAATGGCTATGCAATTGCCGAAAGTTACAATACGTCTAAGGGATTGAGTAAATATATCTATTATATTATACCTTATACTCGTATGCATTACTAAAATACCAAATTGAGACATTAAAAGGCTACAAGGGATTGTTAGGTGTATTAAAAACAATTGAAATGTAATAGTTTGGCAATACTTGTCCTTTCGGACAATGTGCAATAAAATGAATTAACTAAATCACCCTGTTTTATTATTGCGCTTAACATTTGTTTAAAGAACTCATTGATAGGGTATACCTGATCGACAGGTTTCATTTGAAAGGTCGGGTATGAGGACGTTTTCGCGTAAATACGATTTCTAGTTTCGCCAAACTTTCTTCTAGCTGCTACTCTTAGGTAGATAACGTCCGATTTTGTTGTATAGTCTTACTGCTTATAAAAATCCATAAGTAATTATAGGTGACTTATTAGTTAGTAGTATTAGACAAATATCATGAAAATAAGGGGAATCCACCAAATATCTAGTCAAATTACTATTATTATGCTGAGAACCTTGTAGATTGTTATTATACAGTTACTATTCTTTAAAAGTAGGCATTAAATGAAGAAGATACATTTTTGCAGAGACTTTTGAAGACCAGAAGAGACGTGCAAGCCGTCCGAAAAAGTTGCTTACGGCCTGGAGAATAAAATATGTAAAACTTATTGAAATGGTAGAATAGATAAAAAAATTTTTCATTAGAAAATGTGAAAAAGATAAAATTATTCTTAGTACTTATTGCTTAGTTTTTCAAAATAATTTCTACACTTTAAAATAATCTGCACTTTCCGCTTCTTGTGATTGGTTTTATCGGTCCCTTCTTCGCAATAATGGGTTCATCGCGTTGAAAAAAATAGATTCACATGAACTAGTCTGGATATATTCGTTCAATATAGATCATATCCTGAGATTTTATTTCCCTAAAAAAGGCAAGGTACATCGTCCCCTATATATGCGCCTATAGAGCGCAATATTTAACAAATATTACTATGTTTGACCCAACTGAAATATATTGTACGCCAAATGTTTGAAATGTCTCAGCAGATGACGCCAAATTTCCAAAAAACATGCTCCTAGAAATCCATCTGCAGTTGTGGATATTAGAGCACTATGGTCTGCTATATATATATCTGCTAGAATTATCGCTCGATAAGAGATCAGAAACTTATCTTATGAGATCAGAGACAAGTATCCCAACAGGCTTAGCAGGATTATTGTGTATAGATTTGCAAGGATATCAAGTTCGGCCTAACTACCTCCTAACTATTCTAACTAAGTGTTACTAGGAAAATTCGAACACCGTTTCGTAGTAGGGAATTTTCTTGTCAACTGTTGAAGATGGATCTGGTATATGTTTGCAAAAAAATCAATATTGTTATACATATCGTATATATATGCATGTATGTACGCAAGAAACCTATTTTATTACTATTTTTCAAACACATTACTGTTGCCAAATGGAAGTAAATATTCTTGGAACGGGTTGGACGTCTTACACGCACGAATGAATCAAATTACAAATAGATAAGTGTCCGCACGTGTGATACGAAAAAGTGAACCCATAAAGACAGAAACGTATTAATTCTAGTGCAGTGTATTGAACTTTGAAAGGCTTAGGCCGAAATTCGCCGTCTCTGCTAGGCAGGCAACCTGAGAGCGTATGTCTCCGAGGTTTGACTTCAAAATTCATTGCTTGTTCTTAGTTGATTTAAATTTTATACCATTACCTTTTTATGAGGTGTTCTGTCAAACATCTACTATTATATAAGATCGAAGGATATATATAGACCTCAATGCTTTGTGGACATTTTTTTAAAAATTATAAAAATGCCATGCCACAGCACTATCTGTTGGGAATCGAACGCTAAGCTTAGCTAGCAATGTGCCAGCCCACAAATACACTTCGCTAACGTCTAGTTAACGTCACTTCGCTAGCTTATTTAGAAATATTTGGATAACGGCAAGTTTGCTTATGCAAGTCACAAGTATTAAAATGCAAGTTGTGAAAGTACATAAATACATAGATGAGTATATACACGCAGATTCATTTATGGTATATATGTATATGTTTCTATGATAGAAATATACCGCATCCGATAGGGGATAGGGCAGAAGTGAGCAGAAATGTATGAAAAAATCCTTTGATTTACCTGCAACCGTTATTTCTTTAGTTAAATAAAGTGTCACCGGTCACGTGACATTGGTAAAGGAAATACTTATTTCGATATGACGGACATGTATGGTGGTCACGAAGCGTTCACTTGGAAAAAGTCACCTCTTAAAAAATATTATATTTGACTGCAGCAAATTCCAAATTGAATGCGAAAATGAAAACGCATAGAGAAGTGCGAAACTTCGTAGAACATTTGAAAATATTATAACAACAACAATAAAATATATGCAGATAAAATTATGAAGTTTGAAGATTAGAACATATTATATGTAAATGAAATGTATATAAAAGAAATAAAAGGAAATATCCGAAAACGAGATATTCTCGCCATTCGTGAGAGTTTAAAACTAGTCAAATATTTCGAGATGCCTAACATATATGAATTGTCGAATCACCCCAACAACAATGAGAATCCCATAAAATAGTGGTCACTTTTTCTTCCGGTAGGATAGCCTTTACAAAAGCGCTCTTTCTTCTTCTTCTTCTACTTCTTCTACTTTTCTTTCAAAAGCAAGAGTCGAATCATCGACCGATATTGGTTTTTTATATATTTTTTAAAACCCGCGTATACGTCCAGTTTCACACGCGGTCAAATCAAAACTACGATTCCGAGCCGGCTGAAACAGTTTGTACAGTAATTGTATATAAGCATGTACTACACGGTAGTAAATAAAATTTCTCGTCGATAGTGGAATCATCAGGGGGTGAGGCTTTGTACTTATCCGACTACACTCATATTCTCCAGAAGTCTTCTTCTCCTTCTTCGAGCAGATAATCTAGAAACATTGGTTTGGTTCGAAATTGAAACTATTTTTATAATAATAGCAACGCACAATACTGAAATGCCTACTCCAAGAACATACTATACAATATGCTCCTATACTACAACATACTACAACACTACTCATAATCTTTTACTGCAAGCTCTCTTCTCATTTTGGTTCATTGTTTTTTCCAATTTTGCCAAATATACGAAAATTAACAGAAAATCGCAACAGTCTTAATGGTGATAGTTGAATATTGGAAACCACTTCAGCACCACCTGCCAACCAGCGATGCCATTTTCGCCGCATTGATATGATTATCACTTTTTGATCCTTTCGTAATGGCTGGCGCAGTGTAAACTTTAATTAGAGAGCCACCAACGCTCGCAATCAATGGCGACACGCAGTGGGTGTTACTTCGTGGGATTGTTTTTCATATGTATGCGTGTGCAAAGCGCGCCAGAACGCCATTTCAGCTTTGTAAACGCTTTCATTACGAAACAATCTGCTAGTCGATCTCACACACACATACACACACGCAGACAAACAACGAATTTTCGACTTGATTTTAAAATTTTAACACCAATTTCGAATTGAAAATGGTTTCATATCACACACCTAGCGAAGTCATTAAAAATGAACACACATAACACTTTATATACAAGCAATTAATATGCAGTTTTATTATTTTCCTACACATACATAGATAAACATATGTAATATATTCATGGATATACTTTTTTATAATGTTCCATGTAACAGATGCTTAAATTAAAATACTCGCAGTCTCATGCGAAATTATCCCAAAAGCCCGCCAAGTAGGCCACCACTGCCACCAAGTAAACCACCACCGGATCCACCTAAAATACCGCCACCGCCGCCGCCAAGTGCTGGTTGTTGGCCAGGTGATTGGCCACCACCTCCGCCACCCAAGAGGCCACCCAAGGCATTGCCGATTAGTGGAAGTCCATTCAAATTGAGCAGACAGCTGTTTCAAATCGAGTTTTTGACGTTAGATTATAAAATGTTGTAGCGAATTCGAGCACTACTCAGAAATAATATTCTATTACTTAATACTCACCGTAAATCGAGACGTATCAGGTATTGGCAAGCCCACTGACGCATGCACTGTGGATTATAAGTAAATATACTTTAATTCTGACGAGCATAAATTGTGCAAAAGTTTCAGAAATTCATTTAGTTAAAAAAAAATTTCATTAAGCGTTGCCACAGAAAAAAAGCAAAAAAAAACTATTAAAAAAATCTTTATGTTTAGACATTCTCCTTCTTCTCCTTCGGGAAAAAATTATTGATTATTTTCCGTTAGGTGTTTCCTAATTGTGAAAGCTTTGTATTATTACCAAGAAATACTTGGCAAGGATTGGATTTGGATCTGTTGTTATATTAAGATATTAAAAATATTCTATCCTAAAAAAAAAATATAAAAAATTAAATAAAAAAATAATTAAAAATATTAAAATATGAATTAAACACCAAATTTCTTCCAGATATCTATTTCAGGTATGCAGCAAACAGACATTCGCAAATGCCAAGGCTAATTTACTAATATTTTTGGTATTTACTAACACCGGAACGAAGTAATCACACGATTTCATATTCATGAAAAATATAATGAATAAATGAAGAAACTCGAATCGGTCTTTATACTATGTGAGTATGTTATCTGGCAATACTTACCGCCATTAATTCTTCACTGGGCTCAGGACAAGTACCTCTGGTTGGAGATTGAGTGGGCGGTGCCAGAGTAGTGGATGAAGCGTCTGGACCTTTAATACCAGGTATACCCCATGGCAAGGCGGGCTGAAGACAAATAATTTATTTTCAAATAATTTCGTTGCTTGCTTAGAATACTTACGTTTGTGGCAAAAGTCAGCGGCTTGGAAAATAAATTAAAAAGAGAATTAAATTAAAAATTTTAATTAATATTAAATTCGTAAAAAAATCCATTCATGTTTGTTAATCGTCTTACCATGGCAACCGCCATCAGCAGAAAAACGCGCAATACTGTCCGAGTCATCTTCAACTAACTACTTCTCTGTACCGTTAACTGATAATAATTATGCAGCTAGAAGTAGTTAATCTTTATATAGTTAAAATTTCGATACATTCCTTATTACATAAATATTTTCGAATTAATATTAATTTTTTTTATACATATATGCACCTGATAAGTCAGTGCGTATGTATGTAAGTAGTCGTGATATCAGCGGCGCCATAAAGCGCAGCTGTTTTTGAGACTGACCTACAGCAAAAATACACTTTGTAAAGTATTATTTAAACAAAATGAGGCCAATCAGTACAGTTCAAAATCGTCAGAAAATATTTTCGTACAAAGACAACAATGATAAACCTGGATTTTAGTTAATTCAGGGCTTTTTTTGTTTGTAAATTGAGTACATATTTTTATAACGGTAGTTAAGTGCTCTTATATAATGCACTAAAAATATTAAATGTAAGGTTAATACGGGATTATGAAGTAGTGAAAACTAATAAATCATTTCACTATACATATATAGTGACGTAGATGAATTTTTGTATTATGTCGATGTGTGGTTTCATGAGATAATTGGTGATAGCAAAAATTTTTGGAGTATATTTTAAATTATAGACATTTTTTAGTGAATTGCTTGAAAAAAACAAGTTCCTCCCTTATTAAATACGAACACTTTGGATTCCTTCGAGTTGATGATGGTTCGCTGAATTTTCACTCATCTAATATAAAACAATTTGGCTCTCATGAATTTTGAGCTGAGTTATTGAAAAACAGAGATTCCATTAATAAAAGTGTTTTATTATCTTCAAAATATTTTAGTTTTGAGTTAATATGGGCATCAAAGGGATATTTTTAATTTTACATATATTTGCTAGCCTTCTCGGCTGGCATTTTCTTTAGTTTTTTATCGGGAATTTCCTCTTATGACCTCAATCGGCAGTTGGTATGTTACCCGGGCCTTATATTTGAGTTTCGAGAACTGAAAAATGATACAAGGAGACAAATTTGGTAAGAACGATGGTTAGAAATGGATTTTATTTTCCCACTCGTTGCCGCAAAATTTCTCGTTTACGACGTATAATTGACCTTCATTTTGCAAAAATGCTTAGATTATTTGGCATATGTCTGGTGGCGCTTCATATTTAAAAAACGAATGGAAGTGGCTTGAGCTGATCTGAAAGATTTGTTACGATCCTATATCCTCAATATTAATACCACGATCTCAAATTAGGATATAAACGTGTTATTTGGTATGAAGGATTCAAGTTCAGCGCGGCATCCGTGTATGAAAAATTTTGTACAAGTGGGCTTGGTTCCGTCCCCAATAGGTTTATCAAATATCCAATAGGTATCATTCAAACTTGCTTAGAACAAGTTTCTTTTGGAATGTTCTCATACACTGGAAAAATAAGTGAAATCGGATAAAATCACCTTTCTCGAGGTCAATGACCTCTTTCTTTAAAAGATAGACAAAGGTGGTGGACTTTGCTAAATGTTAACAAAGATGTTCTTGAAAATTGACCTTGAAAATGGAGGTGAACCTCGCCAAATGTAAACAAATCAAAGGGTAAACAAAGGTTGTTGACCTCGCTAAATGTAAAAAAAGATGTCATTGATCTCTAGAATGTTGGTGAGCCTCGTAAACAAAGAGGTCATTGTCCTCGAAAATTTAAATCTGATTCTTTCACTGTCTTTCAGATTTACAGTACAGCATTCTCTTTTCAATCCTCAATTTATCGAATATGTGGACCTCGATGCCTTTTGCTGCGTTTTTATCGAAAATATCGGTCGCTTTGTTAGATATATTAGTGAAATTCATAATAACATGCCCTCGTGTCGAAATTCGGTAAAATCGACTCAATACTTCCCTTAGCTCCCATATGGCTAAAATACAAATTTTCGGACTTCCGGTTAATTTTATACCGTATATTTTGGTCAATTTGTGAGATATCTTAACAAAATTCAGATAGTGTCTTTTTCTGGTAATAATGTATCTTGGTGTGAAAATTTATAAGTTCGCGATGGTACTTCCCCTAACCCCCACGTACCTAATATGAGAAATTTAAAAATTCCGAGTATAACGGTCAATATGTAAAATGTCTTTGCAAAATTAAATTAACGTATAATCTTAAATATACTGTAGTTTAGTGGTAAAAATTTGTGAAATCGACGTGCTTTCCCACATCACTAATACCATGATTTGTCATCATGATGATTTGTCTTAGTTAGATTGACTTTATGAGATATAATTAATATATATATATATTATATGTATCGCTATATAAGACGATTCGTTTAAAAAATCCAGCTCGTTCGTATTTTTCCGCTTTAAAATTAAAAGTTAGTTGGAAGATTTTAAGTTTTCATCCTGACGTGCAGTTTGTCGAGTTTACGCCTACCAAGGGTCACGTATTTACGTAGTGCAACTGCTTCCACTACTGTCAGATCTACACAATCAGACAATAACCAGATTTTTATATGGTCGAGGACTGTCGAGGAGGACTGTAGAGGAGGATGTATATAGTAAAAGTTAATAAAGACATTTGGTTGAGTACCTTGTGCACACTATGCAGCCACAGAACTCAAATGTGGTCAAGCAGAACTAAAGGTGTTTGAAAAAGAGAATGGAAGTCAAAGGTATATTGTTACGCCTACCTTCTAAGACAATAGGTATACTATGCTCTAAATGATTTTGCTTTTCTTTTATAAAAAGAAATTATTTACCATGCCCTTTTTCCTCCTAAATAAAATTTAAACTTAATTACACGCTTGAATAGGTGTGAATGAGTGAATGAAGGGCATGAATTGCTTTTTCACGATAATGCTCACGATGCACAGAGCTTTTGTGCGTGTTTTTAATTTCTTGGCCTGGAAAACAAAAACATTCCCATCCTCTTTTATCTCGTTTTCGGTTTTAATTTTTATTTTTTTCCTTTGTATTTTGTCACTTTTGGCAATATTACTTTTGTCTGTTATTTGTGTTTGCTTGCGGAGTGGGTTAAAATGAGTGCAAGAGTAAGTGAGCGAGCGGGAGAGCTAAGTGTTTTATTAGTAGCGGCAGCATACCGAAATCGGTGAAAACAAAACTTCAGAAACTTTGCAATTTAATCAATTAAAAAAGTTGAAAACAAATTTACGCCTCATATTGCCAGACTTAAAGTTTTCTACATCCCTTACACACACATACACACATTTATGTATATAGGTAACTGTATCTAATCACAATGTAAACTCACCACTTCAAAAGGTTTATTTTGGTCCAGCCGCCTGCCTTTGACAAAAAAGGTGCACATGACTGTATGCATGTATGTATGTATGTAGAGAACATTTGAAATTAAACACTTGGCGACTGCCGCAGTTGCACATAACTGAAGCTTTTCAATTTGTTGCATCAACCGTGAAAATTTATTATTTTGGCCGGCTGTAGACTTTTAGTCTTACCTGTTGGAATGCAAAGTTCTCATTTTGAATGAAGTTTTGTGTGCTTATCTAGTTATCTATTGTGTAAATTTGTCGAAATAGAAAATACTGAATTAATTAGAAATTGCTTCAAATATAGTAATGGTTGAATTTTCGACTTGCAAAGATGATACTGCCTCGAAATTAATGAAAATGTTGCCACAGTGTTATGGCGAACAAGTATTTGAGCGACGTACAGCTTTTGCTGAGGCTCGTGGACAAGCTACTATTCCGGAAGAACAATATGACAAGTTTATGGAAAATCGTATAAAGACTGTAAAATTGGTTACTAATTCATAATAAGCTGATTTTGAAGATGAAAAGAAAATTGTACATTAAAAATATGAAAATATTCTTCTTTCCGTATTTTCTCTATAATGTAGATGTTTTTCCAAAAATTTCAAGAATTTGCTTCCTGTAGTTATTCTCTAGAAATTGTTTTTTTAACTAAACACACCAATTAATTATTCAAAATAAACATTTTATTTAAAGAAAAATATCTGAGCTTATTGAGTAAAATGTTTATTTTTTTACTCTCGGGAAACACAATAGAACTCTTAATTGCTATAATATCAAAGCAATTATGCTAGCAAAACCTTCATTTTAAAGAATATAGTATTTTCTATATAACATTTACTTTTCACAAACATATTTATTGTATTGACACATTTTTAGATTTCCTTCATTCTTTATGACACACAATTATTATACCGAGAATGTAGTCTATCTTGCAAAGAAAAAACTGTTACGCTCCTTTTTAGAAATCATCAGTATGGATAAAAAGTTCATCAACAAAGTTTCGAAGTACAAGTGAGCTTTTACTAAAAAATATTGAAAGAAATAAAAATAGAAAAATTAGGTTGATAGCTAAGGCTCTTCGAAGAATGATAATCGTTCGACTAATAACATGCGATCTTTGTTTAATCGCTTTAAGAATCCATTACTTATAAATAATACCCTACGTTAACACGATAATTATGGCATAAAATTTTTAAAGGCCATGAATAAGTATATTAAAAGTGTATTTATTGTATATTTGTATAAAAAGTAAATATAAAAGTATATATAAATATTGTTTTAAGTGTTCTCATAATATATTTATACTTCTTTCTTATCAGCATTCTTGTTTTGATGTACGCCGTCTTTTGTGTCATCTTTTTCCGTCGCTGTTTCGTTTTGGTCATCAGTACCTTTGATCACATCAAAAGACGCTATGTCGCTCTCGGTTGGCTCTGACTCAATCACAGCTGCTGCTTTCTCGTTCTTTGAGTCACTCACTGTATCAACTTTGGGTGTTTCGGAAATTTTATCCTGAAAGAGTAAATTTTAGTGAGACCACTTAAATACATTGACGATTTTTTCACTCACCTCAACCTTCTGAGTGAGTGCTGCTGCTTCATGGAACGCCTCTGCTAAGTCAGGATGAATTTCACTCAGGGGCTGATCACCTTCGCGGATATAAACTGGCACGTGACCAGCTCGTGGTGGTAACTCTTGGTAGGGTGCAGCAGCTGGAAATAGTTATATTTAACAAGGTATGAAATCTTATGTAAAACTACTAAAAAGTTATGCCTTCTTGAACACCCTTTCCCAACTGAACTATTTAATATTAATAGTGAGAAGTTAGTGAGTCACTAAACGGGAGTATTCTTTTCCGATCACCTTATAAATCGAACTAGTGAACCATTTCTATTGGATTACATAGAGAACAAATCGAGTTGATTTCTCTCTAACTAAATATTCTAATTCTGAGTGTGTTCCATTTACTTTTTTCTTTTATTTTTAAAACCCCTGATGGTTTATGACATTTATTTCTAAATATTACAAAATGACTGTCTTCTATATTCCAAACCTTGGAGAATGGTGAACCAAACATACAACTTGCATAATAAGTACGCAAAGAGACAAAAGAGCACAGAGTTTAAACATACCGAGCAAAAAAATTGGTGAATAGAAAAGTTGGGATTTGAACAGACTACTAGCTGTTGGCTTAGCCTTCTTTGGCTTAAGGCTTTTAGAAAAGATATCGAGCGAGCGCTGAGGTAAACAAATAGATTTGGAATTTAGCCTACACGAAAAAAAACCGAACCCCTTGAATTCAATTATATCTCAAGTTAATGAGTAAATTAGAGATCTGGATCATAATTGCAAACAATTTGTATCTCAAATACAATAGAAATTCATGAATATTCAGAAAGTCCGTTAGTTAAGGCAGATCGGACATAAAGATGACAGAATTAATTTAAAATTACAGTTAAACAGTTAAATATATATGTAAACTATTTGAGATTTCACCATATACATATGTTTTTCGAAAGCGTTGCTAGTTCGTTATAGTTGAATAGCTCTGGCCTTATGCATCATGTCTTCATATATAATATAATACGCTCTTTACGCTGAAAAGCCGGAAGTATGATGAAATTTTCTAAATACTCGTATGCGTGCTTATATAATACATACATACATACTTAAGCCAATATGTTTCATAAATCTGTATGTACTCGTATGTATTAGAAAAGTAAATACTTGGGTACTTAAGACGCTTTGGTGGAACGATTTTCAAACAACCAAGCCGAATCAGCAAATAATACGAAGTTTTACGCGTATAAATATAATTCAATATGTATGTACATATTATATATTGCATATGTATGTGTAAACAAATCGCGATTGAAACAAGCTTTGAATAGTGCCCAGGAAATACGCCATGAATAACTTATATAACTGCTCAAACACACACACACACATCTACATCTACATATACAAATACTAGCTATTAGCTATTGTTGCTATTAATGTATGTAAGTACACATGTTTATACAATATTTAAGGGTACACAGTATCGAACCAAAACTGATTGGCATCTTATTTGAGTAAATTAATAATTACGGAACTTTGATTTTCATCGACAACATTGATGAATTGGTTGTATGGTTGCATCATTTGTTGCTTGATTACTTGTTTGGTCGGCCTTTGTAAATACACACTAATGCCGCTCGAGGTATTAAATCGCAGTTAACCGATTATTTACAGCCAGTTAAGCATGTGTGCATATACATACATACACGTATGTGCGAGCAACAGCGATTCTTTTAATAAACAATAACAAAGCCACAGCACGACGCACAGTGGGGCGTGTCTCACAATTAGTGCTCAAATAAATTACAGTTAGGTAAAAGAAGAAGCTTCGACTGCATAATTATTATACATAGGTCTCAAAGATTTTATATACAAGTGTATGAGCCACAAATAATTGATTTTCAATCTAGAAGCTGAGTTTTTAATATCTAAATTTTTTAATTAGCGAGAGATTTCATTCAGGTTGATTAATTTTACAAAAAATTATGCGGAAAAATATTAAAAAAGTTCAAATAAAAAATCATTATATTATTTCGAATACACTTAGTTGAGCTGAAGTTGCTTCATCCTGAATTCCTTCGCCATCAAAAATCTTACCATTCGCATGTAAAACAACCACTGTGGGTTATACCGTTTGTGTAAATCTTGGCCCAACAGGCATAGAATAATATCGCTAATAAGTTTTGTTCATATAGTAATTGAATTGCAATACGCATTTAATGTCTGGAGCTGTCTGGAGGGTATTACATTTTTGCCTTAATTGGAATGTGGGAATTTCTAAGGCGAAGCGAGTATATCAAAGGCTATTAGGGCATAGAACAACTGATTGAAGTCTTATAGTACTACATATTATTCGTTTTTGGCAGAAGAAAATAAGCTCGCCAAAGAATTTATTTTAGCAAAACAATTACATCTTGTTTTAGTTGCAATTGTGTTAGTAACCCATAACTATTTTTGGGCCTCCATACAAGTCGTACTCATTTCGCTTGACTAGGCTCTCTTGAGACTTTGCCAGACTCCGATTTCATTAAATCAGTGTCGTTGATAACAAATATTAAGACTTAGAAGCTCTGCAGTATTTAAGCTATTTGAAGGCTGACACAAACACCATCAACAACATTAGTCATGAAACCAAGCAGCAGACATCATTAGAAATCGATACTAATTTAGCCGTATAAAGATTTAAAAATATAGAACCAAGTCTCCACAAGCGAAATATAAATGCTTTCTTGTTGGTTTTATTATCAGGTTCCAATATTCAGAAGTTTTTTGTTGGGTCGAAGATATGAGAGTAAGTATTTTCGTCGGAGTTTGTCAGCAATTCCTAATATGATTATAGAAAAGGCTATATTTGTAAATAAATTATTTGCGTGGGAAAGGTTGTCGAGTCTTATCAGCATTTTTCCGCAGAGGAGGCACATTTTCACCTGTTGGAGTGACACCAAACGTAAATTCCAACAGTGTAAAAAATATCGAGGAACTATTGCTAATTATGTAATTCATTATGGAAAGTAAAAATATTTTCAACCCACCCTGTATTTTTCAAGAGACGTATCAATTTTCGGTTCCATATGTGATGGAGGAACGAAAACAATTTTTGCAACAACAATTCTGTAGTAAAAAACAATTACAATAAGCTATAGGGTAAAGTAAGTATTAGAAAGCTGTTCTTTATATTAATCACTGCTATTTCGTATCGGCAACGAAGCAGCTGTTAGTCAAAAATATTTTTAGTTATTAGCAAACGCGTACTCAAATGCCTTCAAATTGAATAAATTGCCAATAAAGAAGGAGAAAAAGAGTGAAAGTAAAAAAAGAATCAATGCAAAATCATTAGATCTTGAAATGAGTTTCTGCTTAAGGTTTTAAATACATTATTATTACACAAATATAATATTTAAAGCACTGATTCATGGCGGAGAAAGGGGCATTATCGTTTGTGTGGGAAATAATACAACGTGAGATTATTTAACGAATTTTCAACATTCATACTACCGTTCTAGGACTGATTTTTGTAAAAATTTATAGCTTTATTGAAATCAGTTGCATGTTTCTGCGAAGTAAAGATATTTTTGAAAAGTCGCGACTTGTCTGAAAAATAAAATTTACTCTCAGAAAGCAAAGAAATGGCATGAATAAATGGATAATTTTCTACACTAAATAGCCTTATACTTACATCTGATATATTTCTAATCTTCAGGCATATATAAACCTAACTATAATAAGCTACTGACATCTCTAAATAGTTTACTAATTGTTCTCAATTGACTTGTCCAATTAATTGTCCAATTAAGTGTGTTCAATGAGAGGAGGAGAGCATATCTTCATGTGATAAAATTAAATATTATTAAATGCAGAAAAATCGAATAAAATTTGTAGATGGCGAGTAAATTTAAAAATGATTTTCACCCAAGTGGAAGAAAGTCGAAGTTATCTTTCTTTTAACAAATTATGTTCACCGAAAAAGCTTACCAAACTTCAAAACACAAACAAAATCAAAACCCTTCCTTAGTCTGCTATTAACTACCAATTGTTTACGCTAAATTTAGTGCGCTCGAACAACAAACAAATTGAGTCAATTTACACCATAATTGCTTTGGGAATCGACCAATTTGAGCCTGTTATTAAGCTTACACAAGCAACGCAGAACAATCCACTTTATGGCTGATCAAGAATCGAAGCATCACTGTTCTTACACAAACAGAAACACACACTCGCTATGATAATATTATTTTCTCAAGCAAATGCTTACGATTTTTCCATAAATGGCCAATAAATAAATTGACGATTCAGAAATGTTTGCGATCGTTGGCTATGATCACCAGCGGTTTATTTAACTCTTTCTATGGCATCGTCTTCTTCTTTTCTAGTCTTTTTTGGTTAACAGCTCGCTGGTTTGTTGAACTGTTTATACAGTTGTTTAAATGTTTTCTTTGTTTAATTACTTAAGCACATACAAATGCACATGCGCTGCTTGGTTGGTTTAAGTGCGCGTAAGTTTATGCTTACCAATTTTCGTGGCGCAGCAGAGGATGATGGCCAAAATCAGCATCGCCAGCAAACGCGACACACTTCTCATACCGCTTGACCGCATAGCCGGCAACGCGTTCAATTACTGCTGGTGTTTACTTTTACGACGTTTAATTGCAATTTTTGCAATAAAAATCCCTTAAAACTTAGTTCTTTCTTCTTGCTCTATTCTAACACACTTCAACGGCTTCTTGGCCTCTCGCTTGCTTGTAACTTTGCGATAGTTGCTTTAGCACTACTATCCGTTTTATGTCCGCTTCTTTTATCTAAGTTGGTCGGCTGAAGAGTTTCTGCTTAAAAATCTAGTTTCAACTGAGGATCGAAGTTTCGCTGCTTGTAGCTTTTATAGTTTGCTAACGCTGACTGCGGATATTATTTTTTCTATTCTCCATTCTTAATACGCTCTGCGGATATTCAGTTGTGTTACGTTGAGAATTTCTCGATGTGAGATTGAGTGCTGAAGTTAGTCATAGAAATATATATGTACATATGTACGCCAGTATTACATGACTCAAATGGCACGCTACCTCACACTGATGTATGCCTGTTTAAAAATATCTATAGATATATATGCGATTTTATATATTATATTAATATTTGCATAAACTAACATACTAAAAGTCACGAAATATCGACAAAACTAATGCCAAACTTTAAACTGTATTTTTAGAGGATTCTAAACTTTTTTGAAATAAAGCTTCAAGCACTACGATGAGCAGTATGAGTGGGCCAAATATGGGTGCATCAGCGCATTAAACTCTCACGTAAGTTGTAAAAATTAATATCGTGTGAATTGTGCTACAGGTAACATACATGTCTAGTTTCATTAAGATATATTGTTTACTATCCAGAATATTCCTACACACTAAGTGGTGCGAAGTCGAGCGAAAGTTTTAATTTTGTGCAGATGGGGCTAATAGTTTATTTTTCAAGTTGTGAGAGTATTATGTATAATTTTGGTTTAAATTGATTTATTTTTTTTTGTGAGATATCAACTTCGATGCAGAAACCCCGTACAACCGGCACATAATATGTTTTTTGATTTGTTGTACATCTAAGGCCAATAGGTATGTTCTCGTCTCCATCAAAGTATTCGCTAGTGTTTTATCGCACTTTTAGTAGTTTTATTGAATTCGAGGCGGATATAATAGATGGAGAGAAAAATTTCCATTAATTTTGACTCAGGTGACCCTATTAATTTCTACTTTTTTGAATATCTTCCTTTGGAACTATGTTGAGTTCGGTTTTGGTTCGTTTGATCCCTTCAATATATCTCCCCAAGTTGAGTAAATATATGTATATGGGTGCTTTATATTTTCTTCGCCACTAAATTTGGTCTTTAATGATTTTATTAATTACCTGTCACGATTTAAAGATTTTGAAGGCCGAGTTGGTCATCAGAGTTCTATTGTATCTCTTTCGAAACATTTCAAATTGTAATAGCAGACAAAACAAGGTCGATCTCTCTCTAACCTTCTTCGGTATGAAGTAATCAATCTGTCGTAGCACAAACGCCTATTTCCTTATTAGAGACACTTGATGTTGATAAACCAAAATTATTTTTATTTAAATCTATTTGTGAAACTATTGTAAAGAAGTAGCTGTTCTGCTCTTATAAATGCCTTTTTGGGGACTGTCTACAGAAACCTGGTGGCCGCATTCACGTTGTGGGTTAGAAGTGGACACACCCACTACAGGGGTGTAGGGGCTCTTTAAGCATTGTGAACCCACTGAGCATATATTGGATATATTGAAGTGAGCGGACAAGAAGATGAGGGTTTCGTGGATTAAGGGTTTTCAAACGACATGCGAAATATCTGCAAATTTTATAAGCTTGTGAGATCTTCCTTTCCTATAAGCATATACATATTTTCTATCACCGCGTTTAGAAGTCCGAATAATGCTCACAAATTGCTTGACTCCATCAGTAGTGTTTTCGGTTTTAAATTATTCGTACCAACCAATCTAGACACGCATGCTTTTCCTCGCAGTGGAACTTGAAGTTCTTGCATGCAACAGAGTATCTCAAAATAAAATAATGATAATAGTAATAACCGTTATGTTAACCAACTGCACAATAGCGCCTGGTAATTACGAGTTATAAAACGGTAAAAACGAGCACAAGAGTAATAGAAATGGAATTTTTGACAATCAAAGATGTGTCGTAAACGCAACTACTCATATATATTTCTCTACACACATGCTACAGACATGCTGTATGAGTTCAGTAATAAATTCTCAAGGTTTACATTCCATCAACATTTGTTATAGAATTTTGTTTTTGTTGAATTTGCACTTTTGCAGCAATTTATATTTGTTGTATTGACTTGAGGAACTTTTATCATATAAGTTCGCTTCAGCCACTTCCCCTGAGCCACTTCCCACTTAGAAGGGCGGGGGGGGGGATGGTGGTGTTGTACTCTTCAATTGATTTCCTTTTAATTTTTTCGCTCCTCTAACAGCGCCTCGGTGCCAAATCGATGTTTGTTTTATTACTGTTTTGGCACACACACACATACACACAGCCACATGCGAGTGTGCGTATGTATGTACATATGTGTATTACACGGTATTACATATTTGCTTGTGTTATTTTTGTTGTAAATTCAATTTGCCATTTTCCGCCGGCGTTTGCTTAAGTGCTGAATGTCAACGCAATCAGCGTTAACGTTGTTTGCCCAAATCGTGTGTTATGTATGCCTCTGTGTGGATGTGTCTTTGTGTGTGTGTGTGTGTATGTGTGTGTGTGTGTGTATGTGTACGAAATGTATTAATGTAGTACAAATATTCGCACGCTTCAGAAAATTGTTTACATCCAATGTCAATCACGGGGTGCAGCGAGCGAAGACGAACATTTCTCTTCCTCTTTTACGTCATGCTGCTTTCGCATCTTTCGAGGATAATAACGGTACGGAGTATCTGCTGATTTATTTTGCCAATGCACTTATGTACGTGTATACATATTTATATATGTGTGTTTGATTGTGGAAGTACAGTGCAAGTGCTTAGCCAAAAAAATGGAGCTTACATGGTTTTGAATGGCCTAAATAGCTGTAAATTCTCTGTGGAAGCTTAATATATGGGAAAGTAAGTGGAATGGCGGTGTAGACTAACTCATCTACATATTAAAGTATTGATGTTCGGCTACCAGCATTAGGAATACTTGAACTTACTGGAAACACATTTTGGTAGTAAAAGAGATAAATTGAATGGTTCGGGACATTATACCACTCCATTTCTATCGAGTTATTTTATGCGATTCTGTTGTATATATAATGATATAACTTAAGTTGGGACGAAACTTCTCCGAGTTTCGAGAAAGGAGGCGAAAGGCGATTGAAAATGTCTGCAAAGGGTTTTGAATTGATTACATTAATTTTTTTATAGAAAAATAGCTTTCAGTATAAGTCTGATTCAGTCTATTTTCCCAAAGTTATCTCACTAACTATCCGAAGAATCTATTTCAAAGTAAACTGCACAACCGGAAATAGGTATTCGTTTTATGAGTGTTAGGCAGATTTCACTAATTTTAGGAGGGATCTTGTCATATACCTTTCTTAATGCTTCTTCTTCTTCTATTGCAAAGTCAAATAAGCTGAAGAAATTAAAAAAGGCGTTGTTGTGGTCTGATTTCACTTATTAAATTGTACTATAAGAACATTTTATTGATACTAAACTTGCCTGAGTTTAGACAAATGATATTTGTTTTAAAATATTTTATTGCGCAAAATTGAGTGGTATTCTATCCATAGTTAATTTTTGAACTAATCTACTTTTAAGACTGGTATATTATTCTCCGAGCCTAATTTAACGAACTTGGCGGTCTTCGTTCAGGAGTTATCACACTCTATGTGGTTTTCAAAAATACCGTTATTTGTGATTTGAGCGATTTTTCCCATTTTCATAACTTTTTATTCGGTGGCAAAATTGTTTCACTGATTGATTGATATGACTTCACTAGTTTATGAGATATGAACGTTTAACATGACATAATATATGGCGGCCGGTCAAACATTTCTGAACTCTTTAAGTGCATATTCCCTATGTTCCTATTTGAACCGAAATTTATGTTTTAAAGCATAACAATGGCAGCTGTTCGTCGCGAAGTTGCGAAGTTTGAAGTCGTTAGACTGTTTTTGGGGGTTGCCGTAAAGGATCAACATTAAGTCAAAATCTCTTGTGAACAGTGAAAACTAAATCAAAATTGTATTAATATTTTGAAACTTTAAAAAGAAAACACTATATTGAACATCTTATTATCACTACCAGATTAAAATAGCTTTAACTCACGATTCATCAAAAATAACTAAAGATTTTCGATTAAAAATATTAAAAACATAATTTTATTTACTTTATGCTATATACAATTTCGATCAAAATAAAAGGAACTGCAAACTATAAAAGAAAACACCATACCCATTCGAAAAAACTTCACTGAACTCGGTACATCCGACTTACATATGTTTTAGTTGGACTATAAACATAAGGTTATTATTGCCCTATGGCCGCATATAGCACATGTTTATTCTCACTTGGCTATAATGATGTCGAGGCGATTTCGGATGAGCTGTTAGATGTTTCTTTGAAAGTAAAGATACATTTTGTGGACTTCTAGCCTTATTGCCTATTTGTGCGGATCAAGACCAAGGGATTACTTTTGCTGTCTGCCATAAGTCTAACATTTTTTGGTCATACGCTCAGGACCCTCTGGCTTTAGGATTTTTTTTTGAAGGCAAATGGACAATTTGTTTTAATTTTTTCAAACAAATTGTCGTGTTAATTTTTTCGTAAAAAATTTTGAACATGAAATAAATAATAGCCACATGCTCTTGATATCATAAGTATTTTTACTCTTTATTCTAATTTTTGCCAATGCTCTAAAAATAGTTTACATGATTCCACTAAAATGTAGATATAATAATTTTTATAAGGTATAATAATATTTTTTTTTATGTTTTTAAATATTTTCATGATTTTGTGTTTTTTTTTTTTATATATATTATGTTCTGTTCATTTAATGGCTGCGACAATTGTTCTGTTGCCATATGTGACTAGTATTTTACTAGTATTTATGTATTGTAAATTCTACAACTGGCGCTTAATACCATGTACACTGCGTCCATAAATAATGGGACTTTTAATGCTGAGTATTTCTTTGTCATATTCAAATGTTTTATTGGTTTCTAGTTTTATGTTTATTATTTATCTTTTTGGGTAAACTGTAGGTGTAAATCCAATGAATTTGGGAAAACTGTTGTTATATGTATGGCTGTGTGTGAAACGTACATTTTTAAATGACTGTATGTATGTGTATTTATTGGAGTTTGGTTTCGAAATTTACTTATTTTTCACTGCATGTGTGTATGTGTGTCGTTCTTAATGTGTGTCTGTGTAGGTGTTTGGTTGGCCTAATTTTCGTTGTCTACTTTTCGTAAAGAAAAAATTACGTATATACTTGTATGTATGTATTTGTCATTCTGCAGTTAAAATTCACATTATTTTTTATATTCGTTGTTTGTTGGTAATCATTGAAAGTATTTTCAAACAAGACTCTTGTGTGTGTGAGTTTGATTTTTTCTTTTTTACTCGAACGCGCAGCACTTTCATCGACTACATAGTTAGTTGAACGCTTATCTGTGGCATGCTATTTGAATTATTTTCAACTAATAATTAATAAGTTAGCGCAAGTTAACATATTATTTCGGTTAGCGTTATTTATTGGAAATTTTCTAAGTGCAAAAGTACTGATTTCGAACTAGTTTTATTTTGAGTACAAGTCAAGCAAAATGTATGTATGTTTCATCGTCATATTTTTTGCGATAACCGTTTAAAATTGCATACCGTTATACGCAAATATTCAATACTAAATGTTTTCGAATGTATACATATTTGTTTTATTTGCGCCTTGCAGCTCAAGTGAGTTTTTTCTTCAATTTATTGACTTTTAAAATTTTGCTCTTTTTCGCATTTTATTCACTTTTTACACTAGTTGTACATATGTACGCACATATGCCTAAATTTTGTTAGCATAAATTCACTTATTTTCTTTTATTGCATGCAATAAATATTGGTGTATGTGGGTGTTCTAATTATCCTTCTTCACTCTTTGTAAATCTCAAAGCATATACACTAGCATGTCGTTGTTTGTGTTTTGTTATTTCCTATTCTTTCTGTTTTTGTTTTTGTTTTCTTATGTTAAAATATTTATATTAAATATTAATTTAATCTTTTTTTTTTTCATTAACTGCATGTATAATTGTTTATTTTATTTATAATGGTATATTAAATGTTTTTTTCCTTTTTTGTTTTTGTTTTTGGGTTTTGTTAATCTCATTTCAAGTCTTATTTTGCAAAATGTTTTATTCACTTGTTTATTATATTCGTATAATTGCCTCATTTCTAACTTTAATATGCACTAGAAATTTCTTTTTAATATTATTTTCCTTTTATGTATTTATTGTAGGTAAATAATAATTACTATTATATTTGAATAAATATGTACTAATTACAAATTGTATGGTTTTGGTGTTATTTGGTTGTATATTCCATGGTTCCGACTTAATCATCTCTACATATTAATTATTTAAGCGCTACACTTATGATTACGATTTCATTTTTATTTCTTTAATTTTCGCTTTTTATTTGTGCAAGAGATTTTTGTTGTAATTTTTTATGTATTTTATGTCTGTATGTATGTGTATTTAATGTTGTTGGTTTCGTGTGCAAAAGTCCAAGCAAGTAGAGAAATTCACTTTTAGATCGAAATCTTCGACAATAAGCAAAATCTACCGTTACAAATTTCAAAGAATTCGGACAGAGCACCGAACCTGATGAGAGTTATATTTACATAACTATAACGAATTCTCTAAATATATATCGAATCACCACTGAAATCAGCTATATAATATCGATCTTTGTGTAGAGAAACTTGTACGAAGCAGCACTGCCATAGAGCATTTATAAACAACGGTATATAATTGGAAGAAGTAAGTCGGCTCTAAAGTCTATTACAGTAAAAGTTAACTTTGAAAAGATCTGTTGCAAAAACAAGCAGTCGAAATCGACTCTAAGTCGAGACCAAATATGAAATGTAGTGCTGGGCAGATATTCGTAAATCTTTAATGTGCCATGCTGATAAATATATTAAATACCACTGACAAAAACATACAAGCTGTACCAAAAGTGCGTTTACATTTCGAACGGTATCTGTGTCCAGCAGTCACTGCGATCATCACGTAAACACGATCTGGCTGATTCAGAACTTCAAATAAGTTTAATAACATCTATTCGTAAGTGATCTGGACTTTAAAGCACTTAATTTTATAAGGACTTACATTTTTCTCTATATAAAAAATAAATGGATAAGGAATTAGAATCTCTCGTACTACAGTTTGGTAAAGAATTTTTAGTTTTATTTCAAACAGATGACTGACTGATTTGTTCAAAATCATTCAAAGAGAGATGTTACTTGGTAACTGAAGCAGTTCAGTATTTTCAAGATTTTACTCACAGTACCCTAAGCTTTACCAAGTCACCACCTTACGATTAGAAGCTGGAAAAATATTGCAGAAATTGTGATCTGTATACCTTTCTTTACTTTTTGACTTTAAAGAGAGCGAACAACTGAGAATAATATATAATGGCGATCGATTTCTTCTTCTGAAAGTGATTGAGTGGAAGTGAGAGAGTATCTCAAAAAATTGCTGTCATAAACAATTTGAACACACAACCCAAATGAGTCGTGGTGGCGAACTCTAACAATGTAAAAGGCAGTCGCCAATTCTCGAAACAAAAAAGTAAGTTAGATTATTCTGTTTGCCACCAAAAGCTGATGAATAATATCAGCATTAGATGAAAGCAGGAATGTATTTTTTAGGACACTTCTAAATTTTTTAAGTAAATGTATGTGTGTATGTATGTATATACGTATGTATACAAGCATATTTGTATATAAGCAGCAGCATATATTTGTATATATTGCTTAATGCTATTTTTTAGTATTTTTGCATATATTCATTAAATATATAGCATTAATAATAAGTAATAAGTATTGGTCAATAATATTGATTTTGTTAGCTTTTTTTTGTTCTCTTTTTGTATTGCATAATTTGTTGCTCAATCTCAAAATGTCGTTGTATATATATAATTAAGTACTAATTGTGTTTTGTCCCCATTGACAATTACGTTCTTTACGTAAACATAAATACGTAAGTATGTATGCGGGAGTATTTGCTTAGCTTATAATGGTTGTTGTTGTTGTTTTGTTTTTTTTTTTTTTAATTATTTACTTACTGCAGATTTTGAAATATCATCAACTCTATGATCATTTAAAAATTATATGCATATAATTCGTGGCAAGCAATTTCAACTACGTTCCTGCGCTGACTTAAGACTTTCACTGTGTAAATCTACAATCTTAATTGCAATCCTTAAAAAAATTTAGCGACTTCTGTCACTGTTCACTAATTAATTCGTTTTACTGACTTAATTGACAATTAATCATTCAAACTGCTAAAATGCGTGCAATTATTTACTTATTTATTTTTATTATTACTTTTTTTTTAATTTTTAGCGTTTCTTCTACTACTAATATTATATAATATTTTTATAAAGATTTTTATATAATAATTACTGCTTTCGTTAATGCTTTGCAAATTTTCTCTTATTGCTCTAAATTTCAATGCTCGCTCTTTTTGACTCGTGTATTTATGTTTAAAATATTTCTTTGATTTTTTCTAATTTCTATTTTAATTATGATTATTTTTTCATTGTTTTCAATCGAGTGAATTGCTTGCAGTTTCATTTTGTTTAAGACTTCGTTTTGCATAGAAAATCAGTGTATTGACTTGTATTTGTATACTCGTTTGTGTGTATGTTACATTTGAACCAAGCTCCACTATTGTTCAAAATATCAATAAATACAATATATACTTGGGAATTTCATTAAAACCGTTTTTTTTTGCGCTGAGCTACGTTTTTATTAATTGAAATGCAATTTCTAAGCTTTTGCTGCTAAATTATGAATGTATAAGTAATTTTCTGCCTAATTAATAAACAAATGTAAATATGTGTGTTTGTTTGCTTAATAATTTTTAATTTATACTATAATTATTTATATGTATATATATTCGTAATTTCTTGTTTCTTTTTATTATAAACTTGATTTATGATTAAGTATTGTCCTTGTGATATGTTTCTAAATGTTTGCTCTCATTATTCTTAATTCTGAGTAATTGAATGTTAATTAGTACATATGTATAATATGTATGTATGTACATATTGTGTTAGTTTGTAAGAATTTTAATTTGTGGAAATGGCTTGGAATAAAATCAATGCAGAAGTTAATTTTTCGCGTAGAAAACTGGCGTAAATAATTGAGGATTGAAGGAACTCTCTTAATAAATTGAGAAGTGAACTTAATATAAAAATTAATTAATTGCAAAAATATCAAATTCCATATAATCGTTTATTATTAATTATAAGTGGTTTTAAATAACTTATGTTAAGGTTAATTTGGTAATTAATCACGACTTTATAAAAAATCAGCCAACAGTCTCTAACTTTTTCGGAATGTAAATATAAAGAGCTTCTTTTTATATTCTAAATAGCGGTTTAGAATTAAAAAAGCTATGAAAATAATAATAATTATAATATTAATAATAGCAATAAATGCAGTTGTAAAAAAATTTAGGCATACATTGTGCCCAATTAGCTGAGACAATTAGGTTCTAAATTGCATCACTAATCAAAAAGACTCAATTTAGTTTATAAAATTAATATCTTAAAATTGACAATTAACCAATTAATTGTTTTAATTTTGTTTGCACAACTTTTGTGTATGAAAATATAAAAATATGAAAATGTGGAATCAAGAAAAATTTAAAAATTTGTGGTTAGTGCTGAGTTTAATTATGCACAAACAGATTACAGGAAGAAAGGCAAACATAACTCTGCGTTTATGCAAATCATTATGAAACAATTAAAAAATTTGTAGCAACAGGTAAATGAAATGGAAGATAAAATTCCCCCTCCCACCTTAGACTACTCCGTTGAAGGGTTTGTATTATGGACAATGTTTTTGAAATTAAATTTTTTAACACATATGTGAATTCGTTATTTTTTTATTTAATTTCAACAAGTTTTTAGACTTTTTTGATATTTTGATACTTTCCTCTTTCATTGAATAAAAGTTTTCCTCAATATTTAAATTGTAACAAATTTAGTAACAATTAAAATTTTTAACTGCTAAATTTAATTGACAATCAAGGGTTTTGTATAACGTACAAAATGGGTCTGAGGTTGTCTGAGAATGAATAATGAAACAATTGAGAGATATTTTTAATGTTATCTGAATCTCAAATCAGTTTTTGAAGGTTTTCATAATAATATGTCATTAATGATGTAGAATGGTACAAGATAATTTGTATGTATTCGTGTAAAAAAGATGTTTTGCTGGAAAATACTCGTTTTCTACAATTTCTTTGTGAATTGACATTTGCACTGGACGGTAACTACCAATATACTTATATCATCAGTATATTATCTAAAATTTCTTAATTTCGAAAAAAAAAATAATGTACTAGTATTTGGTTACATGATTTCCTCTTTATTAACCCCGGTTGAAGGATTTCACAGAAAATTAGAGTATTTGAAGCAGCATATGGATTAACAAATAGATTAATTTAATTTATTCGCTTATTCGAACCCGATTAGTTCATTTATCCTCATGAATAATTAGAAGTGGGAGTTGCTGAAACAAATTTGAATTTAATATTTCGCGGTTTGTTGAAAAAATAAATTAAATAATCATAATAATGCGATACAAAATATTGTAAAAAGGACTTCTGTATAAAAATTATAAAAATATGTATTTTAATTGGTTGAGAGCTTTACTTAAAGGGTACTTAATTGAGGTACTGCTAAATTAAAACAAAAAAAAAACAATTAAGCCGGAAATATTAAAGCTTTCGCCTTTATAATTTATTTCTCAACTATCCAAAATTAAACACAAAATATTTAATTAGATTTTTTTTTTTAATTTTACGCCAGATTTTCCACAGATCATCAAATTGTTCTAATCAGTTTGAAGCTTGTTTTTGATTTGCATGCATGAGTGATGTGAATTAGTATTATATTATAAGTCTATTATCTTTACAATCTATTACTTCAAGAATATTTTAATTTAAAGCAGTTATATTTTTTAAATTTTCCGCCATTCTTGTTTAACATTTCACTTTATCAATTAAAATATATGTACATATGTATATGAAATACTCTAAAAAATATCAACTGCCGCACAATGCTTTCTATTACCTTTATATTTTATATATAATATATTTATATATATATAAATGTGTGTATGTATATTGTATAAACATGTCTGTATGCTTATATATATGTGAGTACATATACATATTTAACTATGCATTTATATATAAAATACGCCTCTGTATGGGCGTTGATCTTAAACGCAGAACTTCATAACCTCAAATAAACGACGCTTGGCTACTCGCTTGCTACATGCTAGCTTGAAATGTGAACTTTGCTATAATTTTCACTTTCTTTCACTAGATGGCGCTATTCATTGCATTTCTACATTTCTTTTGTTTACTTATTTTAAGCATTGTTTGTGTTTTGTTGTTGTTCTTTTGGTTTTTGTTTTGTAATTTTTACTACGAATATATCAAATGTTCACTTGCCTTATGTGCCAACATAACACATTTTCTAATTTCAAATTTTCTTATCCATAAATCCTAATAATATTTGCTTCACAATAATTTCAATAATAATAATTATAGTAATTTTGTTGTATATGTATATATGTATGTATATATAGAATTTCTACTTATGTTCCATAATATTCGTTGCATGGGATTTTTACTTAAAGTTGGTAGGTTTTGTATTGTTGTTTAATTGCGTTTTTGCGAAAAAAATCTACAGATTTCACTTTAGCTTTCACGTCTCTTCCTTTTACTCTTATTTCATTTTGTTTCACTTTTTTCTACTTTTACTTTAACTATTGAACTTCTTACTATAGAAAAACTACTTCTACAATTTCTTTCAAATATTTTACAAATGCAGTTTGTGAAAATTGTATGCCTTCCTTTTTTAAGGAAGAGCTTTCATATTAGAAAAAAGCTTATGCATTAAAAGAAACTTTCACATCACTACAAAGTTTTTGCACTTACCCTGGCACACATACATATTCTAATAATTGCTCCCTTCTTCCATTGCCCTCACATTCCAGCTAACTAACAGCGTTTATGCTACGATTATATCCTCATCATTATCATCACTACTTTGCGCTGTCGTCGATTCACCTTCGCCCTCGCCTTCACCATCACCTTCGCCATCGCCATCACCATCGCCATCGCCATGCATGCCGTACAAGTCGGCCGCCTCTTCGCAGGACATGCCCATCACATCCTTGAGACATGATGACTCCAGATGCTTGTTTAGGTACGACTTCAGTGCGAATGTCTTGTGGCAACGTTTGCATTCGAAATTCTTATCGATCGAGTGCGTCTGCATGTGTGCACGCAGATTGGAGCGATCGGCGAAAGCTTTGCCGCAATGTGAGCATGCGTACGGTTTCTCACCGGTATGTGAGCGCAGGTGTCCCTGCAGTAGCCAAGGGCGCGAGAATAGTTTGCCACAGATGTCGCAGCTGTGCGAGAGTTTGTGCGTGAGTAGATGCATGGCGAGTGCGGGCATCGATACGTAGGCCTTGCCGCAAGTGTTGCATTTCTTCGCCGATTGCGAATCAAGCGAGCGATGCGTTTGCTTGTGACGCGAGAGATTACTCGATGTGGCATACTGTTTGCCACACTCGGAGCACTTGTAGCTGCCGCGTTTCTTCTTCACGTACGCATCCGCGTCTGTGGCATTCGCACCGTAGTTGCCGGCTGTGTGTCTTTCGATTGGCACCTTGTGGCAACGGCTCGCTTTGGTGCGGCCATCCAATATATTAAGGCCCAGCTTGGCGGCGGTGTGATTGGTCTTTGCATCGTTCACTTCATCAATTGCCATTGCGTTGGTGGAGGTGCGTCGCATTTTGTACGCCGCCGTCGGCTCGTCGATCCACAATTTCAGCGTGGGTTGATAGTTCGAATTGGAATGACCCGACTCCGAAGAGGAGGACATATCAATGTCTATATCGGATGAATGATCGGAATTTGGTGGCGTCAGCGGTGAGCAGTTCTCCGAGTTGTCTGGTGTATTTGCGCCAGCGTGACTGTCGTATGAGCTGCTGCTGCCGCTACTGATGTAACGTATTTTTGGTGGACCCTGCCCGAGTGTGGCTGGCCGATGTGTGGGCGTTTGGATCTCTTCCACCGTGAATATAGTAAAGTTGTCCGCATTAATTGTTGCCGCACAGAGTGGCGGTGGTGGTGGTAGCTGTTGCTGTGGTTCTGGTGGTGGCTGCGATTGTGACACGACGGCGGCTCTTTGCTGTTTGGAAGCACTGGATATTTCATGCATGATGCCTGTGTTTTGTTGTATTTGTGGCTGGTAATGAGTTTGGTTTTGTATTGTGCTGTTGTTGTTAGTGTTATGGTTGTTGTGGTTGCGGTTAGTCGACGCCTCCTGCTGATGTAGTATGGTGACGACACAAGGCGGTGTTAGTGGCGGTAGACTTTGTGATAGTGAGAGTAGATCGTGGGCGGCTTCGGTCTCCTCGATACTGCGTTCGCGATAAAACGCCGGCAATGTTGGTTCTTGTTTGATCGGAAAGGTTGGCGCCTGACTGGAAGGTTGGCTGATGTTGAGTCCACCAGCTGGTGGCGCATAGAATATGACTTTGCCATCTTCGGCAGGTGTGCGTCCACAAATGGTTGTTAATGGTGCTACACATTTGTCGGAAATTGTTTGGTTGGTGGCCGCTTTGTTGTTGTTGTTATTTCTGGCACTCCACTTGACAACATTGCGCCGTTGTTCCACACTATTTATATCTGGAAGTAAGAGTAAATATCATGGGAATTATGAAATGAGAAAAGGAATATTGTCTATGTATTTCTGTATTCCTCGCACAACAGAGCGTTGGGCATCTTCCTGATTCCGGTGCTCTATGCCCAAGTTGGATAACGCACAACTTAAAGAATCTAGGCAAATATTCTAAGCATACTTTAAAATTCTTAAGCAAATCTACAAACATATGAAGAATTCCATAAATCCCTATAGACAGTTTTTCTATTTTTGTTTTTTTTTTTGCAGAAAGTGGTCTCGAAGTTAACGTTACGGTCTTTGAAATTTGGATCTAAGCAAGAAGAAGGGTGGGTTTGGAATAAAGGTCATCATTTAAAATATTGTTGTCCGCTCAAGAAATCTTCCTGTCGGACCCGTAAAGCTTAGAGAACAAGGGTTATGACGACTTAAAAGAATTTTACGGAATTCAGAATGAGGAAATTGAGTGTCGTTTTTTGCACCGACGATAATGAAATTGATATCAATCGAAGTGATGGAAAGAAGGTAATAGTCGCCGAATTCAATTATAATCCTTGCCTATTGACACTAACACTATGACAATAATGTCTTTTCTAGAAGCAGAGGCAGCTACTCCGATAATTTTACTAAGATAAGATAAGATACCCTTTTCTATGTGATTTCGAAATATTATGGCACTATTGATAATCGTTCCATATATGGTACTACGGATCCAACAACAAATTGTCTGTACCTTCTCTATTGATGTCGTATCTATAAAATGGAAGGAATATAACTGCATATATGAAATGCTTATCTAAGCACATTTAACCTTCATTTTCAACTCTGAACTACACATATAAAATAATAATCGTTAATCCACATTAAATAAGTTTAAGTTGAATTTTGTACTCACATTTTCAAACCAAACATTTTCAATAATTAATTTTCTACTTAATTTCATTTAAATACCGAAGTTACCTTACCTACATATATATGGGCACACTTATGATACTTTTTGGAGAGGGTCGTGTTAAATGTCTTAATGTGTTGCGCATACGCCATGGTGGCCCATAATTCAGGCACATATGGCGCGACAACGAAATTTGCTACATTGCATATTACAGGTATTAAGCGTGCTGCAAAGCATAACTGAAATTTGATTATAGGAAAATAAGTAGAGAAAACGAAAGTACGCAAATTGCATGTAAGTAATTATATATGTATGTGTGTAGTAGATATTTAAGGACCTTAGTATATTACTTAGTGCATAGTATATAGTATATACATGGAGATTTTGGTTTTGAAAAAAAAAGCCTGGTAATGTGATAATGTCCTACGAAATTTAATATATAAACTTTATTATTGAAATACCCATTAATGAATTTACTGTGATATATATGTTATAGTGATATATATGTTATAGTGGTCTTTTTGATGATTTATTGATCAATAATTTAAAATTTTTCTATTTTTATACTCTCGAAACATGATGCTGCACAGTATATCCGTTTTGTTCACCTAACGGCTGTTTGTAAGACCTTTAACTGATCTAGTTAGATATATATATATATATACCGAGTGACTGTCTGTCCGTCCGTCCGTGCAAGCGATAACTTGAGTAAAAATTAAGATATTTTGATGAAACTTGGTGCACGTGTACTTTGTCACCGCAAGACGATTGGTATTGCAGATGGGCATAATTGGATATCTGTCACGCCCACAAATGCCATTAATCGAAAACAGATAAAGTGCTATAACTAAGCAGGAAATTAAGATATAAACGTGTAATATGGTACAGAGGATCCTAATAGGAAGGGGCATCTCTGGATGACATTTTTTGTAAAAGTGGGTATGGCTCCACCACCCATAGGTTTAATTTATATATCTTGGAAACTGTTAAAGCTATATCAATTAAACTCGCCCCGAGTAAGTTTTTCGAGCATCTCCTTATACACTGAGAAAATTACTGAAATCGGATAATAACCATGCCCACCTCCCATACAAAAGTTATGTTGAAAACTACTAAAAGTGCGTTAACTCGCTGAAGGAGCACTTCAGAAGCATTCAATCTTTCAAGAAATATGATACAGAAGGGCTGCATAAGAATCCGTGTAAAGTTCTGGTTATGGGAGTGGCACCGCTCACTTTTAGGAGAAATTCCACACCTCAAGAACGCCTTAACCAACCTCAATCAAATTTTGTAATTGACATTACATTTAGATTCTTATGCCACGCAGATTTACCGATAGTTTCCGTAAAAAGTCAGATAGAGGTACTGTGGTCCATATATTGGGTATCTGGTAGCTTGAAATGTTATAATCCGATTTCAACTATTTTTACGCATAAGATGTCATATCTTGAACGTACTATTCGTGTAATATTTATCTACTTTAAAGTGAAAGGATCAGATGAAACTTAAAATTGTGTTATATGAGAAGTAGGAGTGGTTTTTATCCGATTTCGACCATTTTCAAGCTTTATATTATATAAGCTATGAGGTATGAAATATCATTAAATTTTTGCTCTGGCCCTTTTATAAACCATCATTTATTTGGTACTCCACTAAATTGAACGTTTCCAATACTTTTTTTTAGGCATTTATCAATTAGAAGAATTTGGATTAGATCACCGCTACCATCTGACTAAGGTTCATTAGCTTAGGTGAAATATGAAATTCACGCCCACAGTTAATGGGCTTACTTCGACAACTATAGGCAAGTCCTTAGTGATGTCAAAACTCCTCTAGGTGTATCCAAACTCTCCTCTATCGTCAAGCAAGGCCCAGCCTTGTAGTAGTAAACAGCAATAAGACAGGGAACTTCCTCCTTTCTTGCTGCTTTATAGTTCCCTGCAATTAAGATGTGGTCACGCACCCATATGTTATACCAGATTTTGATTACCGTTAGGTGAACAAATTTTTATATTTCAACCCTAGGTGCATCTCGTGGAAAGTGATCGGCAAAAAGCCTTTATTATTTGTGATACTACTAGTTAAAGAGCGAATGAAAAGGTAGTTTTGGATTATTTTCTTTTCGTGAACATTTTTATCTGATTTTTGATGTTAGATATTTTTTGGTTTAACATCAAATTTCGGATTTTAAAAGTTTATTCACAATTTTTAGCAAACTCGAGTAAAAATGTATACAATTTAGCGTAGATTCAATCGATATATATAGCTATAGCTTAAAGGTACATCGTACATCACATTAGAAAAAATTTTAATTACCTTTTAAAGGATTAAGTAAGGCCATTCGTAACAGTTATTACTGCCGTCGCTTTCGGAAGCAAGACTTAAATTAACCAACGAAGTAGCAAAGAGAAGTCGACAAAAAATGTGAAGAGGCAGGGATTAATAATTTCCAGACTTGGAAATATAAAATACTACATATACCAGTATACGCAATGCTAATGAAAATAATTTTAACAAGCCACCATTTTGTGGCATTTGCACATTTAAGAGAGCGGCAAATATGCATGTAAGCCGATGTAAGTGCGATGAGTGTGGTATGTAGTTGCCCAAGGCCAGAAATTAAACTCACGTGTCGGCGAACAAAAAGTGAAATACAACGACAAAAACCAACAACAACAGAAACAGAAACAGAAATAAAACGCCGAAGAAAAAAAAAAATAAACGCCAACGACCAGTCGCTAAATCCTGCAGCCACATCAAACATTTTGCGGCCGCCGACAAAATAGCGAAGAGCGTCCTCATTTCCTGTTGCCGACGCGGATGTCAAACTGATTTAAATTTACAATTGGCCGTTTTGCGGAAAAACACATGCATACATATGAGGGATGGACGTGATCGCAATAATTCATCAGCCAACCAGTCAGCCATCTGCTTGTCAGCCCCACAACACACACAAACATACACACAGCCATTGGAATAACAATTCCTGTTGTGCTGTGCGACGGCCAGACGGGCTGCCATTTCAGTCAAAACATACTCGTAATCAACAGCTTCAATGGAATACCTAACTGTGAATTGCCATTGTTACAAATCGAACGGAACGTCCTCTTCGCTGATTTGTTGTTAGTTGTAAGTATGTATATAGGTATGCTAGTGTATGTGTGTGTGTTAACGCAAATTATGCCGTAATTCAAAATAAATTCATTACAATGTTGCTGTTCAAGGCAATTTGCTCTTGACGCGTTTGCATCGGTGAAATTTGGGGTACTTCAATTGATGTCCAAACTCTAGTAATGTGCTCAAGCACACATACTAGGTATGTATTAATAGTTACCCCTGTTTGGTACATTGCAAGAAATTTCATAGTATATATGGGTATACGTTGCGCTGTTTTGCAAACAATATATTTCTTGTCAGTCGCAGCTTGGACAGATTTCCTTACCTTAGTGACCTCTTAGATATTGAAATTTAGACTAGAATATTGTTTGAATACTCAGTCTATGTACTCAACATCATAGTTTAGGTTATGTTGCCATGGAAACTGTCTTCGACATTTCAGACTGTCTCATAAATATGGAAGAACGCATTTGTACGAATTATTAGCTCCCTTGCATGTTAGATAAGGTTTCATAAAAAACTTTTTCAGTACAGAAATACGTCTAGAGGCTGGTCATTGCCTGGCAGGAGGCAATTGTCTGTTTGGTAGAAATTGTCTGTAAAACAATTTTGGCTCTATTTTTTTTCATAGAATTGGAGCCCTGCAAACTATAAAAGTGACTCTGAGACTCTGAGTGAGACCTCAGCTCTTGTCAGGTTATGAATATAGGCAAGAGAGGTATGTGTTGAAAATTGAGGTAAACATTCACCAGCGAATTTTGATGGTTTCTCAAGTTATGTATGGAGATCCCATTGGCCGCAGCTATATTTACATAGGAATTTAAAAGCTTTTGAGTAGATAAACTTGTGTATAGAATTAAGTTTATTAGAGTATTATATCATAAATATTTTGAAATATTCTGATTAAATTCTCAGATGCAACTTCCCAATGCGATTCAGATCTTTTAGACTTCGGCCGCTTATTAAGCTAGCAACCAAAGTGTCTGAAAGGTCCGCAATAGAAGCAACATATCTCTGGTGACATGTTGTCAGGTTTCTTCAATGCTTATAGACATACTTTTCTAGGTCGAAATTTTATTGTCTCTTCTTCAATATTAAATCTTGGACTTGCATCTGTGAATGTCTCTCCCTAAGATGTTAAGATTAAATAATGTTCTCTAAGTATTAAATTGACGAGCATCTTATTTCTTCTCTAGTTTCGTCGAGGCAACGCGATTGAAAATGTTCCATGTTGAAACTGGGATAATTTGATTAAATAGGGAATGTTAACTCTGAATCTAAATTTCGTCTGCTGTCAAGTTATGTAAGAATGTAGTGTGTTGCTGTTGGACAAAATAGCCAATAAAGTAATCACTGCTCCGTATACTCATTCAAAAGTAGTTAGAATACAGTGGATCCAATTAATAAGTATACCAAATAAACTATGGTCCGTTAGTTTTATTACTTTAAATTTGTCATTGCTGAAAAAAATGCGTTTCGTTTCCGAAAATTTACTCTGTCTTTGTTTCGTAGGATATTCCGTGCAATGGAAATTGCTCAAAAATATTGTATACCTCATATTGTTAAAGAGTTGTTTTGATGGTCTTTTATCAGGAACTGTAGTTCTGTTAACTGTAGGAGCTAATGGAGTCTCCACTTGTAGATCTGCTCCCAAAAGAGTTCTAAAATAGCCTTCTTCTTCTAAGGTTTAAATATACTTCTCAGGTTTTTTGGACTCGTTTGAACAAAAATCTTCAAAGAAAGTGCCACAGAACCACATAGTTCAGGCAAAAGAACTACCCATATTTCGAACTTCAGAATAGCAGTTTACCCGAGCAAGCGAGCCATCTTACGAATGTCAACCCCGAAACGTGGACGTCAATGCACATGCAACATAAATACTCGTAAATTAGAGTTGTGGGCGGCACACACTGTGGCAGGCAATTTTCTTTTCAACATCGGCATTGTCTACATAGATTATGGCCTTTGTACTCATACCAAGTTGATTAGAATCGGTGCTAAATTTGGTTAATAAAGCAATTCGTATGCGGGTGGCTCTACATCTTTTTAATATGCCATATATGCCGTGCTGCCAACAACCCCCAAATGCTAATAGACACATACAGTGGATGTGGTATATATGTATATATTCTATAGATATATAGACATGCGTATGTATGTTTGCAAATGTTAATGTATGCTGTATGCTTATATATAACACAAAATAAGACAGTCAAACACCACCGGCGGTAGGTTGTTGCTTTACACAACGCTCCCAGCTACCCAACTCGCATGCAAAAGCAGTCCTGTACCGCAATTCCGCTCATCCTCCGCGCGCATAAAAGCTTCATTGTTGCTTTTCTGGTGAATTGGGCGCTCGAAGCGTTCAAAGTCAATTTGGTGCGTGACGCGGTCGCTGCGATAGCTGCAGATAACCACGTGCCTGTGTCATCAGTGCGATTACTGTTGCATATGCCGCAAAATTCGGGCACGGGCACAAGCCTGGATTTGCGCGTGCGGCTCCACTAGAGGCCATTCGCATCTAGGCTGCTAGGTGCTCGCAGCTGGTTCGTAGCGCTCAAAAGCCTCAACTAAGGTGTGCAAAATTTAAAAAATACAAATTTGCTCATATGCTCAAGTGTATGTGTGTGTGTGTGTGTGTGTGCGTGTGAGTGCTGGTTTAAGCCTATGCGGCTACACCGCGAGCGCACTAATACATGCAAGCGTGCGCGCGTAGGCGCTCTATGCTTGCTGGCGATTATCTATTGTGCATCTGTGAAAATATGAAGTGTATGCGAATATTTCGCATAATTTCGAAGCGATTAAAATAGCGTACATTTCTCCAACTGTTTATGCAGTTAGCGGCCAAGCGCGTCCCCCTCCATTGAGGTGGGTGAGTGTGTGTGTGTGTGTGTGTGTGTGAGTGGCCTAATCTGCATACGCACGCGTCTCGTGTCAAAGTAAATAATTCTTCCGCGCTGTTACTTGCCAAACGCACCGCCCTCTCGGCCCCAAATTGCATGCGACTAAAAATTATTTGTGTGTGGATGTGGTGAAATCATTATTGCTCGGTGGTTAGATGAAATCATATACATATATGCGTATGTGCGCTTGTGTGTGGGTAGATTGATGAAAGTGGCGCAGTTTATTAGTCATTGTAAAGAACTTAATTTAAATAATTTCACAATACAATTGCAGTTTTAATACTGTAATTCTGGGCCGAAGTTTGCATTGTGCGTATATTTTTGGGGGTAAACAATAAAAAATTCAAACGATTATGTTTAGTATCAAAAAAAAAATAAATAAAAAATTTTGAAATCTCATTTTTGGTCTCCTACTCTGAACTTTTTTTCAAATAAAAATTCATTGAAAAAAATTCCAAAAAAATTATGGGAAATTAATTATTAAGCTCCCAATTCAGTTCCGTAAAAAAATTCTTCACATTTTAGACTTAAATTGTCACATTACTATACGAGTTGAAATTTTTAAGACGATGTACATATAAGAGAGCCATTTTGAAGGTTTTCAAATAAAATTTCCAACAATTCATTTTATAAAATCCTTATGAAATACTTGGAAGTTTTCTGCACGAAATTTAAAGTAAAAGGTCTAACTGGCCTATTCGGCCGTTGTAGGGTTAAAGTTTCATATCAAAAAACTCCCTCCACATTTGTGGTATTAATCTACCTTTGGTTCACCTTTTAACAAATTATATACATAAAACTGCTCAACTAGAAGGTCGATTTACTTCTACTTCAATCATACATACGTACCACTCTATGTGGGTAGTGTAGTACCAGATGCTTCTAGAATATATTGTAAAATACTTCGAAACTTCAAAAACCAGCTACCAAACCTTTGGGACAGATGTTGTTAAATACTTTCAGGTAAATTTCATCTGAGCTGAACAATCTCTTACCACTCACTAACAGAAAAAATAAAAGTGTTTAGTAAAGAGCGTATTAACCAAAGGTTAAATAAAAACCACTAATCTAACTTCATGTTCTTTTAATATTTTTAACAATATAAACATGATAATAACTTCAAATATCCTTAGGTGAATTAATTTTAATATTTATATCCAGTTTGTTAACCCACGCAAGGACTTTCATACACAAAAAAAAAAAAATATATATAAAAACACACACTCGTTCTCATTTAGGAAGTCGCACAAGGTCTTTGTAGATGTGAGTTAACGGACAATAATATACAAAATGGCTGTGGCACTATTCCATTTGCACTTTCATTTACAAAATTAAACCCAACACCACCAGCCTGCACCCTTCCACCTTAAGCATTGTCGGCAATGTCATAATAAAATGCCTTTTAATGGCAATTTTCCAAATTTTGCATTTTCAATATGTTTTTAATCCATAAGCACTTGAACTTTTAATTGCTTTCAAATACTTTTGAGCATTTACGTTTATGACCAATTCCGAAATGGTAGTTATCATAAAAAAATAAGCTGAAGCATATGAAGATGAATGGACACACTTTTTAAGCTCATGGGATACGGTCATGCTCATTTCAGTTTAATTCTCCTCGCTGGACCATTTAAGGATTTAAGTAAGGCACATAAAAGTTCTAAATCCAAATATGCAATGCAATTAACAGGGGCCATCTAACTGGTCAGTTCCTCCAACCTCAAATTTTACAGGTATGAAATGGTACATTTTCGAAGAGGCTCTCATTCTAAGAGCGTGTTATGAACAACTGATTGAGACTCATCTTTGACAATAAAAATTTGTCAGAGTCGCCAGTGTGGCGAATTCTGTATATTTATGTACATATGTATAAGTACTATATACAGCTTCTTATTACATACATATAAAATAATACGCACTTTCTTCTAACAAAAAAACATGCCGAAGTCACATTCCGACTCACGACATTGAAACGAGTATATTACTTGAGCTATTGTTGTGGTAGCGTAAATATTCCTCGACCGTAAAGATTCGATATAGTAATCGATTATAGCGAAAGTATTCCAACAAAATAGTAAATAGTAACTTCCAATAGTATTCCAACAAAATTTAAGAAAATTATATATACGAGCTCTAATACATTTCCCACTTATGAACCCTAGTTAAAGGTTAATAGAGATTGGAACTGGCTCAGAGTTTGCATCCAAAAAGCTCTTAGGACCGGTTACATATACCCCGATGATAGGTAATGATGGTTCGCTCTATGATAATAGTATTCACTTCACCCACAGACCCTTCGATTGTTTATTGACAAAGGGACGCAAACCAAATACGGACTCTATAGACTAATTTTGACTGAAACATATTTTAAGTGTAAATCGTCAGATAACTGTAGAAACTGATTTTGATTCTAAGTATATATTTTCTAACTCGATCAGCCTACAGCCCCGATGTTTTAGTCAACCAGCTCACACAACACCGGATTTATACTTCACACAATTTTCAGTGGAACCTATAACAGATGAGAGATTCATTCGAAAGCTTTTCTTCTTTATATTTAGAGATAACTCCCGTCAAGGCATAAGATCGAGGCTTGGCACAAATTGGAATATTGATAGGGTGTTTTCTTTTCTGTAGATTTGCCTCCTACGGAGTTAAAGTCGCTTTCATACTTAAGTGATTACTCTGGCAATGAAAACTGACAAAGATAGGGATCCAGCTCAATTATAAGGATATTCAAACGTATAAAAAATAATGGGAATTATGCAACTATTTTCCAGTTCAAGCTATATGTTCGGATTTCGTACTGAAAGGCTTTGCAAGTTGGAATCAATAGTGATCTGCAGGAGGGTTCTATTTTATAATTATCAAACTGACAAAGCTTCCAGGGATCTACTTTTCCCGGATCCTACTCATTTATCGCTTTTACAACAATTTAATACATTTACACTTACCACAACTGCTGTGTGAATTTGCATCACTCAGAACGGTTCCATTGATTGGTGTCTGCACCACTGCGATCTCTTGAGTCGTCACCGACGCCAATGCTTTCCGTTCTATTGTCGTCTGTACTGCAGCAGCACTGCGTCGCTGTTTCTCTTTCGCATTCATTTCGACTAACGATTGAGCGGCCGACCACTCAAGTCTCTTGCACACTTCCAAATCACTTGTTGCATCCTCAAATCCCATATCAATGCGATCCATAGTGGCTGTGTCTTTTGTCGTCTTCTGATTGCCGACATTGCGCATGCGTTTGCTTGTGCTGCGCGACAACGGTACAAGCGAGGCATATTTAGTATTCGGTTGAAAAGGCGGCGGTGTAACTGGTGTCGGCGCACACGTCGGCTTTCTAACCACCACAATCGTTGACTGTTGCTTCGGGAGCGGCACTGTTGGTTTCACCGTTGCCAGTGCTTTGCCTTTGCATGTTGTTGTATTTGCTTGGGACCGCGGTGATCTCACAGCCGCCGCCGTTTGTTGACGTATTGTGGAGCGTGTTTGTTGGTGTTGCGACGCTCGTGCCGCAGTGTTCGTTGCATAGCAGAATGTTGCACCGGGCGTGATGACGATCTTATTACTCGTTGGTCGCATGCAATCGACGGACATTTTGTTGGCACAGTTCGTTTTGCACCATTCAAGTGGGTGGTCACAACTCGCTGTTACTCACATAAAATTGTTCTCAAACTCTTTCTGCTGCGCTTTCTCGGTTTGGTTCTTTGTAATCGCCAAATACTTATTTGATTAGTGTGAATTTGCTTTTAGTTGTAAATTTATAATTTTCGAATGCTTCTAACGCCTCTAAAGATTTAATTTCAATGCTGTATGCTTAATCTAAAGTTTTAATTATTTCTTCGCTTTTTGTTTACTTGACTTGTGTTTTTTTTTATATTTTTTGTTTTGCTCACAGTTGAGTATTGCTTCGTTGTATCGTTGACGTAATTTTGTTTCACGCAGAATTGTTGTTGTTGCTTTTCGTTATATTTAGTTATATTGCTTGTGTTAGTTTTGCTTTTATATTAAATGAGCTGAATTTTCTTGAAAATGTTTCTCTCATAGTTTTTGCTGTATGAGTAATGCGGCCAATGGATGATAGTTCGGGTGATTCATTCGCTTGCGGATTATTAAGTTGACATGTATTGCCCCGTGTTGTTGGGTTGCACTGAAAAAAAAAAAGTTTTCGTTCAATATTTTAAAAAGTTGGTAGCATTAAAATATATATAAAAGCAATTAGCAATTAAAACCCACAAGCTTTTCGAGAGCCACCTTGGTACCTTTACCCCTTATTTGGCAGAAAAAATCAAGGCGTATTTAAAGAAAAGGGAGGAAAGCTCATCCGTAGCATATATGAACTAATGATGATTTAGAGTAGTTTCGAGCCTACGTTATTAAATAAATATATGGAGATAACAATAAAAACTGAAAGGTATTAGGGAAGGGAAGGTAAAAGGAAAGCAGAGAAACTCATCTGTTCTCATTTTTAAAATGGTCAAGCAACCCATAGAGTTTTTTCAAATGTGATATTTCAGTTCAAGCACGACATTTATTGACCCAGAAGTCTGGGGTACTTAACCACTGTCGACTTGAGGCAATGCATGAGGTCATAAATAAAGTTTCATTGAAAGAACTAAAGGCCGTCTCGGTTTTAAAATTGTAAGGAATATTGGTTTCATGTGAGACGCCTTTTTGGATAGTATTGAGCAGGTCGAAGTTGTATGGAATAATGCGAGGAAGAACTATCCCGTTTTATTATGGACGGTTTGGGGTGAAATATTTTGAATATCATATTATCGGTTATCTGGAGTTGATATTAATCGATTCAATAGAATCGAGATAGGCTCAAATCGCTTGTCGATATGTGAGAGTTTTGGTCCCATCTTTAAGTGTTTTCTGGTATCACAAGGGACCGGTTTACTACTTTCCGATCATATACGAAGGCAGATAGACAAATAGATCTGATCAGACTGCTTTTGAATCTTAATTTTTTAGGCTCCTTTTGGTTTTCTATGTAATTCTAAATATTTATTCATGTGTTTTTTTCAGTTAGAAAATCTGGGGAGTATTTTGGCCAAGGAATCAAGTACTAAGCTAATTGATCCGTGCCTTGGTTGGGTGAAGGCAATATTTTCCATCGACAGCGCTGAGAAAACTGCAAATAAAAATAATTTTCGGTCTCAGTTTTAAAACTTTTATCTGATTGTCATAAAAACTAGACCGTTTCTAGACTTTTCTCAAGAATGTTCTTTACTCTAAAAAGAACATTATTTGAACCGCTCCTAGTTCTTTACTGAGCTTAGGTTATTGGGTGAGTAGGATATGTCGTAAAAATTTGTTCGGATTGCCTCCAAATTTGTTACTCATTGAAATAATTTTGATGGGGAGTTAAAATCATCACTCCTCTATAGATTTTTAGTGGACATACATTGGTTATAGTAGACAACTGTTTCATTAATAAAATTTTCCGTGCTTCTGCGATACTGGTTAGGGGTTAGCGTGGAGCCGGCTGACTTCGTATAATAATATCTTTTTTTTCTTACGAAACACGTGTACAAAAACACTTAAGCACATACCTCGCATGCAACTTGTGAATAAGTACCTGTTACGGGCTTGTGACACTCATAAAGTTGCCTACGTATATGCTCCAATCGCCTGGAATTATAGAGCACGATGGAAAAACTAAGACTTCCACTTTCAATTATTCATCGACATTTGTTGATTTCACTGCACGAATCCAAGTATATGCGTGTGCATGTGTTGGAAACCTACAACTATGTGCGTATGTGTGAAAGCAACAAATTTCGTCATTACTCTTCAGGTGGTTGTGCGGCGAGAGAAGAGCAACAGTGCGGTACGCAACTCATAGTTTGGATGATGTATATTTTGTTATGTGTGTTCGTGTGTGTGTGTGTGTGTGTGTGTGTGTGTGTGGCACATCGCGTGAAGCGCGAAGTTGCCAAGTAAATCTTAGTACTGCAATTAGTTAAGTTACCAATACACACACACATAAATGTATATATGTACCGAACCTGTTAAATATGATTTTAATGGCTGCTCTTGAAAGCCATATATTATTTATAACGGCATATTCGAACACAACATAACAAAATCGTTCCTTGGTTGGCAACACTAACTATCGAAATCATTGTTTGCATTAGAGCTCATTTCAAGTAATTATATGTTTCCACATGTATTTGTATGTGGTTCAATGTGTGTGTGTATATTTGGGGTATCCAGGGAACACCGCACACCGCACACCGCATACCGCTTAAAGCGTATGATTAATAGTTTTCTGCTACTTTGCAGCAGAGTACAAAAATAAAGCTGCGACACTAGCGCACTTGCATGCTACCTGGTAATAAATGAAATTTTTCTCATACTCAAACCTTAAGTCTTTGCATAGAAATCTTCACTTAATTGCACACTAATCTTTTTTAATACACACTAAATGCCAATAAACATTTAAAATTTGCCTGCGTTTTTCTGTCACTTTTTATTAAATTTCAGTTTCACACACTACAAACATAAATTCGAAACAAGTTGGCTTCATGCCAAATCACTGAATGAATGGCAATGCCGTGCTGGCGACTACATGGCCCGAACAAGCGCACGAAGTGCACCGTTCGTTACGGTGTGCTCGCTTGCTCTCAGTGGCACACTCTCAGTGGCACTCACGGCTGTGCCTGCGGTGTTGCGCCTAAATTGCGGCAACAGGAAAACACACATACACTACCGCGACAACACAGCAAAAGTGCTTAAGTAAACAACAACAATAATATAGTTGGGTATTAAGTAATCGCTAGCCGTGGCTTAGTATATATTTGTGTTGAATTCAATTTGCCAAAACGTTGCTAACAAAATTGTCCAATAAACTAATTAGGCATTGCCTACATGTAGGCGCGTACGTTTACTCACTTTGCTTTTAAATCACGCTAAATATTTGGCCACCGATTTTACTTCATCAATAAGTCACCTACATCATCAACTACTAGTTACTACTACTTATGCTTCATTGCATTTGGACTTTTGTTTGCTTTTAACGGTCTTCGGCGTCTTTCGTTTCGACCGCCTTGCTCTTTTCAACTGCTGCGTCGACTTTCTTTGCCCGTTTCTTCGCTCGTTATTCACAATTGTTAATGTTTTATGTTGTACGCTTGTTTTTCTGCAATTTTTCTACACACCAGCTTTCTTTTTTTTTTTTTTCTTTCTTTAAGTATATTTCTTCAGTGAAAAATCAGTGAAAAATGTTTGGATAGCAACAGCGTAATGTCGGAAGTTCTATGCAACTATAATTCGGTAGATGATTATTATTATTTCAGTATTTTTCTTCTATTAAACAAATGATTCGGATGCTTGGATGAATATTTAATGCAGGATATAGTAGTAAGCAGTTTTTGAAGGAAGAATAGAGTAGAGTTGAGACGACGCGAAAGAGTTTCATCATCATGTAATTTAACGATTTTTATAGGCTGCCAGCACGCACACATACGCATATGCACACGCACGCAGGTCAGTACCGAATGTGACAGAATTGTCACTTTCTCGCTGGCGGAAGATTCACTATTCACTTAAAGTTTAATTTATAGCTAAAGTTTATAGATAGTTCAAGTTGAAAAACGCACAAAAGTTAAGTTTAATTTGAATTTGAGTTAAGTACAGTTCAGTTGAGTTGAATTGAGTTGAGTTATTTAGAGTTCACAAAATGAGATGTTGAAAGAAAAAAATCTAGAAATTGAATAATAATATATTTGAGATTTTCGTTGGCGCACAATACACTACTGATGTGCGTCAGTTTTTGACGTACCACTCCCTTCTACTGGTGCGACAAGCAGTCGCTAATGTTCGCCAAACTCGAAACTAAAAACATTCGAATTATTCCTTCGGCAAATTTGTTGCCTACAACCGGGCGCACATCAAGCCGCTCTTATTGGCATATGCTCTCTGTAAGTGCTCATAAACTCTGTACCACTCGCACTCTGAGCACATTTGCATAAAATAGTGTTGGCGTATATTTGTATGTGTAGACTAAATGTATCAGTGTTGTCACTCTCGAGCAGTAGGAAGCATACTAAATGTATGCTATGCGTCAGTGGGTGGTGCGCTCAAACTGAGAGCGCTTTGGTGCGTTGTTTGTGTGGTAAGGTGCTTAAATGGCGACGAATGGTGTTGCTGTAAAGACTAGCGTTTAACGGTAAGTTACATGGCAAGAAATTATATGATTTGCTAGATTTTTTGTCATGAATTTAGAAGTAATTTCAATAAATTATTGCCATATTTATTAAGACTATTTCTACATAGTCGCCCACTGTTATGAAAATTATCTGAACATTAAAATAGCTTCCACTACATTTACCAACGGGGAAATATTGCATTGTGAGTTCTTTAGAACTTATTTTAGAAACCATTTTTTTATAATTTATATATTGCTTTAGTTTAAATCCGGCAGCTCCACTCAAACATTTTTTTACAGTTAGAAAATCTTAGTTCAATTAGATATTAGAAAAATGTATGGCTTATATTTATGGCATTACTAATGTTAAAAGTTATTTATAAGATTTATAAATTAACATATATTAGAAACCTTAAATTTTTGAGATAGTTGGCAGCTCTATTTATAAATAAATTTTAGAAATTTTGAAAGAGCTAAATTTTATGTTATTTTTACAAAATGTCTCTCAATATATATTATTTTCCGTTCATTACCCTCAAAAGTGGCAACACGCCTAAATATTTTTTTATCGGAATAAATTTTAAACTAATGTTTCGCCGTTGATTGAAGCATTGCCTAGTTATAGTATTATATGGCATATAAACTTAAATTCAACCACAATTTTTAGACGGGTGGCAACCATATTTCAGAATATTTTATATGTTTTCAAGTTTTTCACCAATAATTTACAAAATGATAGTCAAAAGAAAATTGCTAAATTGAATAAAATTTGGATTTTTCCGCAGTGCTTCACACACTTGCAGTTAGACTGGAAGCAACCCTCCTAGCGGTCTAGCGAACTTACGACTTACTGGGAAGTCGTCATTGTGTGTAGTTACTGGCACAACAAGTAGCCGAGGAGCAACACTTTGTCGCGCTCACAAGTGGTTATTCGTGCCATTATGCTTTTATTTATACCACTTCGTGTTCATCTTTTTTCGTTGCTTCGAGCGCGCTTTTATTCTCCCTGCACACACTGCAACACTCTCTCTCGGTTTTATTTGCTCATTGGACGACTAGCACTCGTTGAATGATTGCTTCTGCGCATAAAAATGGCGACCTGTGTGCTTCCGGGTAGCGTTGAACGGCTACAAATGTACCATAGGCAGGGGCGGAGGCGGAGGGATGTCGAACAGGTGGTGGGTGTTGAGCGAACGAACAAAGGGCAAAACAGGACCCAACTGTAGAGTGAGTCTCGCAGTGCAACGCTCAATATGCCAAACAAAGTCTTGCACACACACTTGTGGATTGTTCGGCATACATACACATCGACGAATGCGTTCGCGTTGTCTGCCCCCGGCCTTTCCTTCCTGTGTGACTATCATTTGGCGCGGTAAGAATTACTCAATGCACATTGGTGCGGTGGGGTGCAACGAGTGAATCGAGTTCCTGTTGGCTGTTGCAACGCGACGAGAGGCGACGTGTTGCTTCGCGCTGTGCTAGTTAAATAAATATATATATATGCAGGTGTGCGTGTGCTTTGTAGGGATTCCAAAGAATTCAAAGAATTTGTTTTTGTGATTGCATGGCGCTTTGTGCTTTAGCAGACAGTTTGCAGCACGAAAGTCGTCTAAGCTGCCTTGAAGTATGCGCGCACCTGCACCGACTATGGCGACGGTAATTGTGTAGCGGTAATGGGTAATGGTAATGCTGATGATGACAGCCACAAACGGCCAACAACAGCAACAGCAAAAATAGCTGCAAACGGCAATGGCGCGTCAAAATCGACGCAGTTTGTGTTTAGACGGACGAATATTTTGGTGAAAGCAATGCGACATTTTCGATTTTGATTTTAGTTTACTATTTTCGATCTCAAATTTTATCCAAAAGAATAATCTTTTGCAAATCTCTTATTTACATAGCGAATTTAAAGGTTTCCATTGTAAGAAATTAGTACCTTAAGTTAAAAATATTTATATAGAAATGATTAGGATGATATCTGAATATTTGTTTATGCATCGTTAAGTGAAAATTTAAATATCTCAATAACTGTGAGTTCATACCTTTCTCTAGCAATGGTAGTATGATTATACTAATTTCTTGTACACATGTTGATTTTAAAAAGTTAACATTGGCTTACTATTCAAGACAACATATTGAAACTAAGTGGACACACCGAGTGTGGCAGACATTTCGATAATTCACATACGTTTTATTCTTACAAATTTTTTATGTTCAGAGTTCGGAAATATATAATATAATTCTAAACAGCGAAAATTCGACTCGACACTAGTTTAATTTCGAAAAACTTCAGTACTAATTTTCTAAATGTCAAACTAATGACAGTGGGAAAGTGGTACTGTTTGGAATACTGAGTTAAAACTTGAAATTTTCTAGACATTTCCTAACTCGACAATGGATCAGTCGATTCATTTGAAAAATTTTATACATCCAAAAATTGAGATTTTCTTTTTTGAACATTTTTTCTACCACCTGCAAAATTAAATCTGTTTCAAATTATTCTAGTTTAGTAAATGAATTGAGACTTTCAAATTAAAGCATCGCCTGTTGGTTCTTTTTAATAAGTATATTTTTGGCGACTTAAAGCACTTAAAAACCTACCTTTTCTGTTTGGATACAATAGATAAAAATGAATTTCTGATAGCAAGCGACACAGTTGATGCTTGATAAGTGTTACTGCAAATTTAACGGTCAAGTACTGGCTTGCTGAATTTCTTCGTAAAGTTACAAGCATAAATGATGCACATTGTAAAACCGTAAATTGGAAAAATTAGTTTCCAATTTTCACAAATGTAAAAAAAAGACAGAGGTTTGAAATTCAAACAACAATTTGGCACTGATCAAGCGCAATAACAACGAGTTTCTGCGCCGATTTGTGACAATGAGTGAAACATGGATACACCATTGCACACGTGAGCCCAATCGGTAGTCCGCTGAATGGTTGTTGCCCGGTGAAAATCATCCATAGCGCTCGAAAACATAACAATCGGCTTGCAAGTTTATAGCCTGTATTTTGGGATTCTAGTAGAATTTCTTTTATTGATAACCTTCTTGATCGATTGTATGCCGAAGTTAAAGTTAGGTCGAATTGTTAGGTCAAATGCATTTCAACCCATAGAGTATCAGAGTGCTAAGGAAGATGTACACCGAATTAAATCAGGTATTCCAATTGTTGCTCTCAACTTAAATGAGAGTTATGAACCGAGACAATGCCTTAATACTTATCAAGCATCCAATTTATGGGGTACATACGCTTGTGTGACTCGATCGTCCAACATCAGATATTGCCTAATTATTTGGGTGCATCTCCCTAGTACTATATTATGTTAATAAAATATTTTCGACCATACTAGAATTCCTTAATAACTAAATTTGGCGCTCTCAAGAATAGTGCAAACTTCTTAGGAAACTTTGCTTTAGAAAGGAATAATTGACACAATTCTACAACGAAGAGTTTCGATAAACGAAAAGTAATTAGAAGGCTTACCTAATCTTTTGCTCCGAAATCTATTTTGGAATGAAATACATTTGCATTAGGCAACTATGAACAGCGAAAAAGGCGTAAAAAACTTTTCTCGCCCACATAAATAAAGTAATAAAATAAGTTTAACACACACACCTACACACACACACACACATATACACTTTCGGCATAAGCGCGAAGGTGCCAGCAAGGGCAAACATAAGTTCACGCAAGGTATGAGAAATCATCAAGCATGTGGCCAGCGGCGAAGAAAATATGGTGATGATAAGAAAATGTACGTGGAGCTGATCGGGTTGAGGCGTCTGACGCCGCTTGACGTTGGTTCCGTTATAACTCGTGTACGCCGCACGCAAATTAATAACGATTAGAGCGACGGAGGGGGAGAGTGCAAGTTAGTAGGCCTACTATTGAGGTATTTTAGTAGTTGCACAACTAAGTAATCACGAATACTCATAGAGCTTACACACACACACATATATATACACACACATATATATATATATATATATATATGTATACACAAATGTGCGCATATTTGTCGCTGATGACCGTGGGCATTAATATTGTAATAAAAACAATTACAACAATAATGGCAGCATTTACTGAAGGCATCGCACAACTATTACTGCATAATGCCAACACTTACAAACACACACACACACACACACGCACACATATATATATATATGTGTATTAATGTTCGAGCTTCCCACTTTCGACTAATTGCTGTAATTACCAGCGATATTAGGCAACTCGAGACGTCAGCGCACGAATGTGGTATAACGTGGTGTATGTGTGTGTGTGTGTGTGTACTTATAATGGAGTTAAATGAATGTTGCGCGCTCGGCCATTAGACTTGTGGTACTGTGCCGGCGGGAGGGGGAGCGGTTATGCAACGGCAAAGACCTGTGGCAGTTGCAATACTTGCTTGTGCCTCTTGGTGTGTTTGTTGTTGTTGCTGCTTTTTGTTTTAGCGCTGCTATTTATACTCGTATCGTCATGTTGTTATGTTGTTATATTGTTGTGTTGTTGTTGCAGCGTTCTAGTGGAAAATTTAAATAAATAAATGTTTAGTATTTAAGCGACTGACAATGACAAATTCCAAATTGATTACTCGCTAACCAACGACGCAAACGAAAGCGACAACGTTGGAACCGCACGTCTCCCAGACGCCTGAAAATTACGATTGCGATTGTTTGTTGTTATGACACCACGTGCCACATGCCACATGCAACATGACCTGCTTAGAAGGAAGTGGCCAGCATATATAATACATAAAATATAAATATATGTAGGATGTAGAAGGAGATGCGGTGGGCGATGTCGGCGGGGCGGGGGGGGGTCGGCAAATGAAATAGTTGACTCGAGCTGAGGTTTAATGAAGGGGGTAAACAATGCATGAGCTTGCCACGCACACATATTCATAGACATATAATATATATACATGTTATATATTTCATGTTGTGAAATTTTTGCGGTTGCCAACAGCGCGTGGCGGGTGGAGTACAGTAGAACCGGTACATATCTGCACAAATATTTCACAGCAAGATTTAGTGTATACCAACTCCGGAGCTGGGAACTCGGCAAAGTAACTTGTGATTTAGTAATGTGACACCGCAGGAGCAAGTGCTTCCAGCGCCATTGTTGTGGGCAATGCTTTAAAGTAGCCCACTTTTGTTGGTTGTCGGCATTCTGTCCGAGAATATACCTAAAATAGCAGTCTTAGTTGTTTATTAGCCTTTGCATTTACTCTTCCCTTGTCGGGATTTTATCAGTAAGTAAATTAAATAAATGCATGTCATTAGTTGTAACAAAACATTGAGATTGTTTAAGTGAGGGACATGATGGGCGTAGGCCCAATATCGTAATAGTCTTTACAGGCTAATTGAATTTTTTCCTTTGTCTATGTTGAGAATTGTGGTTATAGTGGTATTGGTATGAGATTAATTGCGTTGAACTTGTGAAACGGGTTTCGTTGTGTGCATTGGGCAGAGACGATACCAAGGTTCAAAGGTATGAAGCTTTTTAAAATATCGATACTGAATACACTAAAATACTTATTACTGACATAAAGTCGAATACACTTCGGTATACTTAGAACTTAGAAATACCAAAAAAAAAAACATAATACAAACCTTAAACTACTAAATAATACAATATTTATTGATAGTAAATATTCGGTACTAACTTGAATAAAAAATAATTTTAAGTAATCCGATTCTATAAGGTGCTCAGCACTTAAATAATTATTTGCAGCAAGGACTGCACTCAGATACAACTACCCAGGGACGATTGAAAGTACTCAGTGTGGAATATATATTTCCATGTAGTATTTGAACCCGGTGCTAAAAATTTGGACAAGGATTCTCTCCACCAAAATCAAGCTGATTTTTGCAAAGAATTTATAAATAAGTCCTTTTCAACTCCCAGATACTTGCTACACCTGCTGCTATTATTTTCGCAGAGTTCCGATTTTATGCGACTTCGAAGTAGAAGTCCAACTGAACAGCTAGGACGGATCTAATTGCTAATAGATAATTGATGGCGTCATTTATATCATCTTTAAGGCCTATGAATGACGCCAACATGAAAAAGAGGGCACGCTGAAGACCTACTAAACTTTCCCAAAGTTAATCTTAAGTAAATGCGCAACAAATTCGAAAGAATAGCACTAAAATGTAATAAAAGTGAAGCGACTGGCATGCCTTGAAGAAGTGGAGATTGCCTATATAAGATCTCTTGGTACCAAATCGCTAAGTTGCAAAAAATTACAAAATGATTAATTCCTGCGGCAAGTATAGACCAAACATTTCTTTTTAATGAAAAAAGGTTAATATTACTTGCAACTTCACTCCTCTTATCATAAGCTGATAACTTCAGAAGACACTGCAGTTGATATGTATGAAGCCACTAGGCCTTTGAGTTCTTATACACTAGCTTGTTGTTCGGAATATCTTCTAATAATAAGCATAGAGGTTCATATATAATATAATATATCAAGAACTGGTGGATATTTTACTTTGTGGCTAAATTCGGTTCAAAACTTCAAAAAATACGTTAGAATTTGGAGAATATGACTCACAAAGCACAGGACCAATGTTCGCGAAATAAAGTTATAACATTCTTCTGGCAACATCAACTCCTGCGTCACGAAATGACGTAGATACTCAACAAAAACCATTGCGACTCATAACATAGCGACGTCCGATCAAATTGAAAGTCCCTCGACCCGATTTTTGTCAGTCGCCATCGAAAGAGAAGACTAAACGCATACAACATTCAACAGTACAAAAAAAAAAGTTCCTACAAAATATAAGAATCGAATCAAACAAGCGTCAGTGTTCATTTTTCATTTTTCATTTTTCTAAAATCCGTGAACATACCCGGTTTCATACGCGGTCAAAACAATGCTACGAGTCCGATTCCTGAAAGTTTGACAGTGGCGCTGTGTCGTGCACTACACGAAGATGATCTCTTGCTTTAGTAGCACCATCGACTTCGATTCTTTATGAACTTTAAGTCTCTTACTTGTTAATATTTATAGGTGAGGTGGGCAAACAAATCTTATCTAAATGTCCCAAATCTTGTTGGTACTTCAAGAGTTATAGTACTTCGATAATATCCAACATATTAAGCAGTAGATTTGTCATTTCCACATCGCACTTATTTAAACCCAAATATTCACACACTTATACATACACAAGTATATAGGAATACTTTCATTTTAGCCACAGTGTAGTACCATAGTTATAATCAGTCGTTCGTTTACCACACGTGACTCAAATGGAATTTGCATGTTCGAAAGTAAAGTGCATCCATCATTTCTGAGTGCCGAAATGGGTTGGTGCCACGCGCTACACCTTGCTGTGCTGACATTTTTATTTTTCGCACAGCAGCACAGCAGCACAGCAGCACAGCTGCTTTTGTGGCAAGTGCTATTATGTGGCACTGCAACATTCGAAAGGCGTTAACTATGCTAACGGTAAAAAATAGAGCTGCCAAAATGGATCGGTGCACCAATCCGCACTCGCACCCGCAACCGCACCCGCACCCGCACCACCACCGCCACTTAAGCCATCATTGACAAATAAAATTTATGCGAACAGAAGCAGCGTCATTCAACACACGCACACAGATACACACACACACACACACACACACACACACACACACTCTTCATTTACCCATATAATTTGCAATCGTGCGGCGCTACTGCACGCAAAACGAGCGTTAAGCTGCCGCTGCCACTGCCGCTGCCGCTGGAGCATTCAACTCGACGTTGCAACGCGTTATGGCCAAATCTAATAAAAATGAAATGGCACATTTGTCTCCCGCAATTTCCTTTGAATGCATTTTTCATGACTGCATTTAGCTCGCTCGCCACCTTACCTTTGGCATTGCGGCATCTTCCGCTTGGTTGCCGCACTACTATTTCTGGAAAGGTGTGCGTTTGAAGAAAAAATCATTCGCCACTTTTTTGGTATGTCATGCTAGATTTTGCTGCTTTCTGCAGCATTTTTGATTTTTATAAAGCAGCAAAAGCGTGTGGAATGTTTAAGAACACCCTTAATACAAATTCATATTCAACGTGCAACATAAGGCGCTGACAGTTAACTTTTTCATTACCAGCTTTATAGAATATCAGACGAGCGGAGCCCGCAGACCTGCTTTCATACCAAATTTTGGGTATAAATTATGAAACAAAATAAGCAAGGATGGCTGACTTGAGGTGGAATTGAACTATAGATACTCTGCCGCATTGAGGTATAAACCCTCCCACCTAAAAATTGCGAAATATTTCAGTATGTCCACCCGAAGTCGAAGACCACTATATACTCATATTTATCTGTGCAGATATGAAATATTTCTCTAATTATTTGAACAAACTTATCTCGTATTACTTGTGTTCGTATTCGTATTATAACATAACTCTCATACCTGCTGCGAAAAGTCATACCAATTTTCAACAAAAATATCTCTACTCGAGCTTTAAAACTTACGGGAACTTACGAATAGAGAGACCCCATTAAATAAATTTGATAAATATACCTTTAGCTGCAGGTTTGATAATTTAAATAATATAGTTAGGAATACAGGCTCACCATTAAGTTTGGAATTTTCGGTGAAAAATACTTTGAATGCAATCAAATCACTATAAAAGTTCTCATCTGTGCGAACTAATTGAGGTTATGTTCAATATTAACAAGGGATGAAAAGCAGTGCATTTGGTTAAAAAAAATTCTATGTCACGAAACCAATAACTGTAGTTGAAAGTTGCAATTTTATCCAACAAATTGGAGTCTTATGTCCATATAATGTTTCTACTTTTCGATGTTAAATGATTTGGACCGACTGGATAGCAGATCGCTGTAATAAATTTTCGTTTAAAGAACCTCGAAGTGCCTTTACTTGGAAAAGATACAAAATGCACCAAAACGAAGGATGTGTGTCGAGCCATTTAGGGAAATTTACATTTCAGTACAACTACGACAAAGTTGAAAGGAGGGATTGAGTGCGAGCATTTCTAAAAGAGATTATTGGTCTCAGCTTAGAAATTATGGAATAATATGAAAGATAAAAATGTAATCCATATTTTTGGGTTCCAACTGAAGTTTGCTGAATTTGATATAGGCGGAATATCAAAGGGACTTTTTACTTAATTTATGCAAATGCAAAGATGTTTTCCTCTCTCGTCTCTTCCGTCTTGAACTCAATCAAGCCAAAGTTTATTTCGATAGGCGACCTCTATTGTGAAACGAAGGAGTAAATTCTTTTCATTTAAGTTTTACTAAAATAGTAAGCGCGGTGCACAATAAATGGATTTGTTTCTACTCAGTGTAATTCTCCGTAATATATACAGGTATGGTGCCTGTGGTATAAGTATGGTATAAGTATATATACAAGTATGGTGGTATACAAATATGAGTTTACGGTTGAATACGAATTGTTAGGGTATTCCAAAACAACTCTGCTGATCTCCCAAGATCACTAATATTGCTAACCTATATTTCGAAGCTTGGTTTCAGATTTATATTGCATGTCAAAATAATTCGTCTATAAACTTTTGCGAATAAAAATTAGTCAAGATTATTTTTCATTTAAATAATTGAATCGATTCGAAGAAAAGTGCACTTTGCCACTTCTACTTGATGCTTGAGGTCTTTTACCATTGTCGACAGCAAATAATAGTCGCCAAAGCCGAGCAAGGAAAGGTGTGAGTACAAAAAGCTCAATTTTGATGTATTGGTATATAAAAAAAAACCCGTTATAATTGAAAAACGTGTAATTCAGAATTTGTTTGTATTTCAGAGTTGTTGTTGTTTACCATGTTTTTCGCTTGACTTAATAACTGTCAATTTTCAATTACATATAATTACGGTTGTCCAGAAATATTTTCCCATAACGCACAACTTGCACTCCCGCTTCCTGTACTACCAAGTATAATTAACAAACATCTTGTAACATGCAATACGAAAAATTTAAGTAAACCACCAAAACCGTATAGCATTGCGTAAGTGTGCTTGTATGTGTTTGTATTGGCATTTATCGCATGTCCTGCAAGTTCTGTTCGACTGCTGTAATCATAATTACATGCTATCAGTGACACGTTCGATCGCACAACGGTAGATATGTTAGTTTGAAGGCATGTATGCTCGTATTTACTGCCTGCGCCACAATTGTATTAGGGGAACTCTTATAATAATTGTTCAGGTATGGTTAAGGAAATACGTTAGATGGTAAGTGTCTATGTATTTTCTATATGTATATAATATATATAATGTATATAATGTATAATGATCGCATATGAGTTTTGAAATGTGAATTATGAGAAGGAATTTCGTTGCCGATCAAGCAACAAATAGCGATCAATATGCGACGAGATGTACGTACATACATATGGGCCTATATGAATTGCTTATGGTAGTAAATAGAATTTCGTGTAATTTTCATCCAATTCAACTTCCCACAATTAGTGTAACGGAAAGCTATCGTTTAAGTGGGATCACTATTCAAACATCTGTTCCAACCAAAATATCACTTCCGTATATTAAAAAGGCTCCTTTATGTCTGCTGCATGCTTAAATCGAGGTTCAGAAGTAAGAAACATTATTTTAGAAATTTCTAACCAAAAATTTAAGTTTTTAAAATTTTTTAATATGTAAAATAACAAAGAGTACCATATTTTTGAGTTTATAACAAATGATTGCCTTCGTTATTATGACATAATTCTGAAGGCACCAACTTATATCGGTTTATCAAAGTACATATATAAGCAGTACAGGAGATAATTTCTGAAATGCCATGAAATAAACTGAAGCTGGTCTCAAATAATTGCATTTAACGTATCATGATATCTCATGATAGATTTGCAGGCAAATTAGCATTCCAGCTCAGAGAATACGCCGTGTCGATAGTTAAGAGACAGTGGATTGTTATGACTGGTCAAATAAAAATTAATAAGTGGATCTTTCCTACCGAAGAGCCGCCTGCTTGAATGCCTGCTTGAATTATATTACAGCTCTTATCATCTACTCAATACTATTGTTAGCTATTCAGCAAGAGACGGGACTAAATTTTTTTATATTATATGGCCAACGATTCTTTCTTTGAGGCTTATTTTGAAAAGGTCTAAAATACTATCGCAATGATTATTATAGACTGATTATTATCATATAAATAGTCTCGAACTATGGTGGAAAGAGTAGACTGTCGGAACGGGACTCGGAAGACAAGTGGTTACTGGCATAAGATTTAGGTGTGAGTGTTTAATAATGCAGAGTTCAGCATGATATTGCATACCATAGTAGGATCTTTTTTCGTGAGATATTTGAGTATTTTTCTGATACAAGAAGCGTTTTCCGTTTATAATTCTGCAGTTGTCACACATTCGGAATATAAGTAGAACGAGAAGTTTTTGCAAACAGCCCGATTTCTTGGTCAATTTCTTGGTCTCAAGCTAACTGCAAAAGCTTGTCTTCGAAACATTTCTATGTTGCTTGAGGAAGTTTATGGTAATATAGGGTAAATATAATGAAATTGATTTAGATGGTGGAAGGTAGAAGTTTATGTGCAGCTTTAATTCGAAGTAGGTAACAATCAGTACTAGTTGTTGCACTCCCGTTATACTTTAAAGTTATTTATTTTCAAGGTTTAGAAAGAACTGATAGCATGCCCTGAAATATGGCTGCCCAAGGAAGATATATCGGACTAAGTGTAGCTAGGTGGGATTCCGGGATACTTGCTGTCACATTTGCGTATATTTCATCTTCTCAGCGCAAATATTGTGTTAAAATTATTGCCTTCATTAGATACTTTCATATATTCCCTATCAGCGCCTGAAACTATGCTACTTATTGTATACTAATTCAGTTATAGTTAACCAAAATTTGAGTACACCAATGTTTTCTTCGCTCTTTGTATTGCTTCCGCCACCTATGTTGAAGAGGAATGATCAAATTGCCAGAAAATGTTAAATTGTGTTTATGTATCTATTACCCGCTGACATACATAAATGCCTGCATATGTGGCTGTATACACTTGAGCTCACACACATGTGTTTGGTAATAGTGGTTATATGAGCTGATGGGTGTTGCCGATTGCCCATTTGCTGCCACACAAACTTTTCTTTGCAACATTTAATTTTTTCTTACGCCCTTACTGTATGTTGTTGCTGTTGTTCTTGCTATTGCCTTTCGGTTATTTATTTAGCTCAGCTTAATGTTACATTGTTTGCCGCTGCTGCTGCTGTTGTATCCATCAAGTAGGCATCACTGTCAGCAATTTAAGCGGAAGCAAAACCATCATTGCCACCATCAACGTCATCAGCACCCAAAAACACAACCAAAAAAAAAATGAAAAAAGCTGGGAGCTAGAATATATTGAAGGCGCAACAGAGGCATTCTGGCAATTTGGAACGCATCGCGTTCGCTTTCGGCTGCTCCGCTCTGATTCGTATGCAGGCTAAGTTGAGCCTAATAACGGTATCACATAGTGAGTGGATTGTAGCGGGATACTGTATGCTCAGCGCTGAGTGCCGTGCGCCGAGTGCTGTCCTGATAAGCGCGTAGCAATTGCCATGCACTTCAGATTCCGGCGATGCTGTTAACTTTAACGACCCTCCTGGGTACGCGCAAGTAAATTACAACTTTGTACACAAAATTTAGCAACTGAAGAATGGTTGGAGTGTTGTTGCAGTGCTGGCGGTACTGGCGGTACTGGGGCGTTGTTGGTGGGAGTGGCGCGTCATCTACAACTCCCCAATTCTCTTTTTCTTGGTGTGGTGCTAACGCATGCGTTTATTATCAAAAACCAAAAAAAAAAAAAATAAAGAAAAGTAATAAAAAAAACGAAAATACTTAAACAAGGCGTGGAAGGGTACGATTGCTTAACATCCACAATATATTCAAGTTGACAGAAATGACGTTGCTTGTTTTTGTTTTTTAAATATATATATTTATATCCCCAAAGTATACCGTATACAGCGCTGGCAAGCTAATTAGTGCACCCTTATTAATATAATGACGTTCGTATATATCAAATTGCTTGCAAGGTTCGGAAATTATTACCCTCCAAAATTTCAATTTCGAAAATTAGACAACTTTAAATCATTCTTTCTTGATTTTCTTGACTCTAAATTTCGAGATCTTTCTAACTGACTTAATAATAGAAATGAATAAGTAAGAAAGGGCTAAGTTCGGGTGTAACCGAACGTTTCATATTCTCACAATGTGCAAGTGATATATATGATATATGTGATATAAATTCAACCAAAGTGGCTTAATTGAAAATCTTAGATACTTGAGGAAAAAGTCAACCAGAGAAAATGAAATCATTATATTAGGAATAAGGGGCTTAGACCATGGTCTAGACCGATTTCTTTCATATTTAGCGCGAAATCACATTGTGTTTAAGAAAACATATCCACTTAATTTCATTAAAATATCAAACATATTGACCAACATAAACGTTTTAAAATCAGATGGAAAGTCGGGAATTCTTACATCTGGCATTTTTGGTATAGAGAGGAGAGGAAGATCTGCACTGATCGCATTAACTCTTTTCATTATTCAAGTATATTAGGAAACATGTTTTCATGCAATCTTGTGAAGGTAACTCACACAGTGACCGACATATTCGGCATAAAGTCTGCTCGATTAGCGAAAATCGTTATATGTAGTATATGGGAGCTGGGATAATTCGTAAACCGATTTCACACATTCTCCGCAGTAAACTATGCTAATTTAGCTCAGATATCTTACATATTGACCGAAATATGTGATATAGATTCCACCCAGAGGTTGAAAATCCCTATATTAGGTACATGGGGGCTAGGGGAAGTGCTTACCCGATTATCCCCATTTTAAGCACATGGACGCACTGTTATCAGAAAGACACGATCTCTGAATTTCAAAGAGATAACTATTAGAGATAGAGAGAGATAGATATATTGACCGTTATATATTTTCCGCATCTTTGATATCAGATCACACTATTATCATGGAAAGATAATCTTCTAATTTCATTACAATATCTTACAGATTCCCCGATATTTTCGATAAAAAGTCAGATAGAGGTACTGAGATCTTAATACTGGGTATCTGGTGGCTTGAAAAGCCATAATCCGATTTCATATATTTTTACGCATAAAATGGCGTATCTTAACAGCACTATTTGTACAATGTTGGATTTTCATATCTTAATTGCTGCTCGATTTATCTGCTTTAAAGTGAAAGGAAAAGATGAAACTTAAAATTTTGTTATATGAGAAGTAGGCATGGTTTTTATCCAATTTTGTCCATTTTCACAGCGTGGCATAAGAATGCAAATGTAATGTCAATTACAGAATTTTATTGAGATTGGTTAAGGCGTTCTTGAGGTGTGGGATTTCTCCTAAAAGTGGGCAGTGACACGCCCACCACCAAAAATTTACACGGATTTCTATGCAGCCCTTCTGCATTATATTTGCTGTAAGATTTAATATTTCTGACGTGTTCCTTCAGCGAGTTAACGCACTTTTAGTAGTCTTCAACATAACTTTTGTATGGGAGGTGGTCGTGGTTATTATCCGATCTCAGTAATTTTTTGCTCGAGAAACTTACTCGGGAAAAGTTTGATTGATATAGATTTAACGGTTTCCGAGATCTATGTATTAAACCTATGGGGGGCGGGCCATACCCACTTTGACAAAGATTTTGGCCCGCACGTGCCCTGCCCTACTAGGACCTTTTGTACCAAATGACACGTTTATATCTGAATTTGCTGCTTAGTTATTGCACATTATCTGTTTTCGATTAATGTCATTTTGAGGGCGTGGCAGATGTCCAATTACGCCCATCTGCAATACCAACCGTCTCACGGTGACAAAGAACACGTGTACAAAGTTTCATCAAAATACCTTAATTTTTACTCAAGTTATCGCTTGCATGGACGGGCGGACGGACGGACAGACAGTCACTCGGATTTCAACTCGTCTTTTCATCCTGATCATTTATGTATATATATATCTCTGTATATATATGTCTAACTATGTCTAACATATGACATATGTCTATGTCTAACTCGATTAGTTCTAGGTGTTGCAGACAACCGTTAGGTGAACAAAACTAATCTACTCTGTTGCAACATGTTGCGAGAGTATAAAAATGCGCGTGCACAAAAACAACAATGGACAACAATGGCAATGGCAACAATATAATTCAGCATTTGAAAAGTAACACACATTAAAGTGGCAATTTATTGGTGGTGTTCACCACGACACCTACTGGTCATAACTGTGCTCTTGCATAAGCGCCTCTTTTTCCCCCCATACTCCTCCCGTGTATGAAAAGTGTCGTGTATGAAAGTGTGTGGTATATGTGCTCTTAAATGTGTTAGTTGGCAAATAGTTTGGTAGAGTTCTTTTCGGCAATCGGTTAAGTGTATGCACGGAACGGGTTAACGATAAAATGAAACGGAATGCATCGTTAACAAATTTAACGCTAACTGTAAATTCGAGTGGTAGTCATAGCAATCATTGTAACAGCCGCAATCAAAAAACTCACAAAACAGCACATATGCATTCATATATAGATAGCTATGCTATATATTTACATTAGGTTGGTCCTAAAATCTGTAAATCGAAAAAATGTAAAAAGCATATATGTAAGTTTGTAAGTATCTTAAAAACGCTTTAGCCTTAAAGCTGTAGTAACTCAAATTTCAAAACTGTTTTACGAAAAGTCGGAAAACATGCCTGTAAAGCTTAACCCCACTAATTGAAAACAGCGCCGTGATTATTTCGCCGATGTTTTGATCTATTCTTTTAAATTGCTGCTGGTACCACCAAAATTATGTTGCACCAGCGCTTAGGTCAAATTGGCACTACCGGAGCTCCCAACGTTATTTTTAGTGACTAAAATTTCTAAACGAAGCATTTTACTTTACCTTAATTGTTTGAAATTGAGGTTAACTTTTACATAAATATGATATATACGCCTATAGTTGTGTCAATTTTCGATATTGGTGTAAAAAAGTTGTAATTTGCTGAGTCTTTACTCGATAGTCTGTGGTAAAAATTGATAACGGACATCTCTTCAAAAGATAATTCAAATTTTAATCTTTGAGAGATACGTCTTAGCCTTCTCGAACAGTAGTAAAACCGAATAAAATGTAACACTGCATAATATTGTTCATTTTATTTTTTAAGGACCGCCCTAATATATATATATATATATCTTTGACGAAATTATTGCCGTAGCATTCCAATAATTTGATTTTAATGGTGGTAAAATCGAAAAAAGTGGCAACAATGCAAGAAATACTGAATCTGATTTTTTGAGGACCACCCTAATGATAGATAATATGTGTGCCTTTTTGACGAAATTATTGCAATTGCACTGCGTATATATTCAGAATCGCACTATAGAGCCTCACTACACCACACCGCATATTGCTTTTACTGCCGCCACCCGCCACCCGCCTCCGTAAGCTTGTTAGCTTTGCTTGGCTTTTATGAGCGATTGCCATTGCGATAGCAATTCTTTGTTTGCGCTTGTTACGATTTGTTGCTTTTAACGCGCGCACTTCACAGACATCCCATAACTAAACACATTCACATTCTGGCAATTGCATTATTTTAGCACATGAGTGTACACATGGATGTGTGTGTGTGTCAGTATGTATGTATTAGTTTCGCACACCACAAATATGCCACCATTGAATTCACCAGCGCACCATTATTCGCCTCTTGGCCGACGCTTCGATTGCATACACCTACATAACTGCATACACACCAACACACACAAACATATATTTGTGTACAGTTTATATTTGCTTGCAACATTGTTGTTTTTACGCTGCCGCAAACCATCTTTTCGATCATCACTTATTTTAATTCACTGAATGCGCTGAGTTGATAGAATTTATATTCGAGCGCATAGCCATCACTCTAATTTACGTTGCGGCGGGGGGTCAGACGGGCGTGTTGTTGCTGTTGAATAATAGTAAAAAAAAAATTTAGTTGCACTGCAGCAATGCGTCCAAAGTGGATTTTGGTATGCTTTGCAAATGAAAAATGCATACTAAGTGGAACTATAACAAAGTCTCTATGCAGAAGTCTTTGTAGATTACCAATTAAATTGTCTAAGGTGTAACATTTTGTATCAAAGGCGAGCAGTGTTCGATGCAACGCTTTATACGTTTGACCTCTGTTCTCCAAAAATTTACACACGAAAAGCAACAACGATAAGAAAGTTGGCGTGTTCGATTCAATACCAGAGAGCGTGTGCATACCTCTTTAAATGACTGCTAATTTAACTTTATGCCAGTTTATTATTATACCAGTTATATGTTCGTTTCGATACTCTCCAAAGCCTGGCGAATAGGAAGGTGCTATAGGAAGTCATATTTGTCAAACTTTCTGATCATTTCGGGACGCAAGTGAATACACTGTAAGTTCGGGTAGAGACCTACATCAGTTGGTCCAAAAATGTAAAAACACCTGAGTTATATGAAAACCATTCTAGACTTTTATTGTGTTTATTGCATTTTACACACCTAAACTCCCAAAGAGTAAAAAAAAATTGCCTACGAAGCTGGTCTACCTGGCTGGTCAACCGTTAGTTCTTGTGCGGTCGCAAGATCGTTCTTTTGCCCTCACTGCAGGGTTTTCTAGCCGGTCTTTGTTGAATAGCGGTCCATACGGTGCGGCTAAAAATCTTGCTAGATGCCAAGTGTCGAGATTACTTTTCTTCTCTTTTGCCTGCATAGCTCTTGATGAGGTTAAAATACTTGGGATCCCATATCTTTAGCTATGCGGGAATCCATCCCAAGGATTTTTGGGCATCACCAAGAACTATCCATGTGTGCTCTCCGTTTTGTCAAGCAGCTTTAAAATTTCACCTAACCTAACCTAACGTTTCTCGTCAATTAAATCTGGTGCTCGGTTCCGGTTCCAAAAGCAACAGACACTAATGAATTCAGAAAGTGTCGCTATTGTTTAAACTTTTCACGCCCTCATATATTTGCTGTATGACTGCGGAGAAAATGGTATCCAAGTTGCCATTAACATATGTGTCACACAAACACACTTAGCCACAGTTGTCGTGTCTCCACGACTATATAATCTCAAACCAGCACACACATAAGCCTAAAAAATATTGCAAATCTTTTTGGCACTTCTCAGCAAATGTCAGAATAAAAGTTGCAACAAACAACAATTACTTGAACAAAAAATATGCCGCATAAACCTTAAGCGGCAACATATTTCATTTCCAGGAAAACCGCAAACAGCCAAGCCACGCTGAGGCGACATGCTCACGAGCTATATACATACAAACGAAGCCACTTGCGTCCAAAAGTACACAATAATTTATATATAAATATATAAAACATAGTCGCATTTGGAAATGGGTATGCCGGGTTGGTATCAGGCGGCACGCAACACCGCCACCTTCGACGCCACCTAAATCGACGCGCACCCATTGCGATCTCCCAGCAACGACGGATGGATGGACGGACGGACGGACGAAAGGATCGCGGTGTATTGCTGCGAAAATGGAATGCGGCAATATATATGGATTTAAGAGTGGAAAGTGGCAGTGGCTGTGGCGGTAGAATAACTTTTGTTTCTTAAGTAAATGGAAATGCCATCAGCTATGATACACAGGCATTTAGGCCGTTAAGCAGTTAGGCATTTAGCTGGTTATGCCGCTTTTGTCAGACAAATGCCTTTTTCACCTACACTCACACCAACACTGGACTCACACACATTTCACTTGCTTACATGCTAAGAATTTGAAATTTAATACCCGAAAGTTTGCCACCATTTCAACGGGACGCCAAACTGAAAATGGGAAATAACATATGGGCACTTGATGCCACAGAAATTCATACCTAGCAGCAATGTGTGCAATTCATAGCACATGCCACATCAAGTGGTTTTCACGTTTCACGCTCTTCATGCTAGAGAAGGAGAAGGAGGAGGAGGAGGGGAAGGTGCTTGCAAGGCTGTTGAGGCAACACACTACGCCGACCGCAAAATTTCTACTTTGTCTACATGTGTGAAGGACATTTCGGCTAACGGTTTTGTGTGCAGTTAGGCATACCTAGGCGGTATGTGTGTGTGGCATTGAATGTTGCAAGTTCATGTGGCCTAATTTCCGGTTTTGTCAGTTCTTGCAGCTCTTATATTTGAAAAATATAATTTATCGGTTTTGTACTAGTTGTGGGTGATTAAAGGTAATAAGAAATAAACTAGCACATGGGCAGACGCATACTCGGAGCTTACAACTGAGACTTCGCTAAATTAGATTCACAAACATATCTAAGATTTAGATCAGCTTGTGGGAATAAAAGTCTGCTGAAGACGATGATATGGTCTGATTATCTCTTTAACCCCCCAGAGTGGATATTATCCAGCAAGTATTTCAGTTTTCTGCGAGATATCTTAGTCCCTGCCAATAGATATTTTAGTCATTATTTTTAGTCACAATTCTCTCATCGAAAGCTTTCAACCATTTTGCTATGAGTTGTGTTAAAGTATATCTGCCTTTCTTACTATAATACTGTGGAACTCAATGAACCTCTCATGACTTCTTCATACCATTTAAGGTTTTCCATTCAAGGTTATATTGCCATATTGGGAACAATGTTATGCCTGTTTGAAATTGGGTAAGGAAGATCTAATGTATTTTTCTTTTTCTACCAGAACTCATAATTCGGGAGTGATCGGGTTCACTTCCCCAATTTATAGCACTTCAAGTATAAGTACGACTAAAATATACGGCTCTACAGAAAATTTATCTAGAAAAAAATAACATTCAAAAATAGTCTTTCATTATAAGAGTCTACTATATGGATAAGAAACATGGACGATGACAATATCCGTCGAGACGGTTGTTGGAATATTCGAGAGAAAGATTGTGAAGAAGACTTACGGGCATATAAATGCACATAAGGACCTTCCCAATACATCACATACGATGAAATAATGAGCGGTACATATTGAATAATGACATCAGATATAGAATATTAGATGTGGTGTCAGCTGTTGATATTATAGGAAGTAGAAGGTCTGGAAAGAGCAAGTGTAGAAGAGCTTGGTTTCTTTTGCTTTTCGTCGATTTAGCATCGACTAATGAAACAGCGAGCTTTCAGCGAGGCCTCTGTAGAACCAATTACGAATTAAGAGGGCAGCATATGAATTTTGCCAAAATTATAGCTTCTAAGGTGTAGCCATAAGGGCCAGTTGTTATCTGGCCACTGTGTGATCGCCTTTGCTTGGTCAAGCAGCCTGACAGGTCAAAAAATATGGAGAAAGCATGCCCAGGAATGATAGCAATGCAAATATGTGTAAATAAATATTAGTAAGTTACCGTTATATATGTAGATAAATAATAAAAAATGCAATCAAAATTATGTAAAATTTCCACTGCCGTCCACCAATAAAAACAACAAGTAAACATGTGTGTGACGTTAACTACTGGCGGCAGTTGGAGCGCTGAGACCATAGGGCGCGCGGAGGTCAACGGGCGTGAGGTACGAAATGAGGTGCTACAATAAATAACGGCGCTTTAATATTATATTTGCGTTTGTATGTACATATATAAGCTGCATGGCATTTCACCCCACACACACACACCCTACACATATGCGACAAAATGCTAGCTACACACATACATAGATGCGTCAGTAAGTACGTATTTGTTTGGCGAAGGTACAAGGCGGCAAGTGTGTTGCACTAAATAATTCACCAAACTCGAAATGGAAACAAACTGTCTAGCGAGCGGCCTGCCTGGAAGCCAAAAACGTGCTATGATCCACACATGAGGGAGTGTGTGTGTGTGTGCCACATTCGGATGTTGGCAGAGCATTTTGCATTGGTAGTTATGAAATTACTACGACGACGTCAACCGACAAGCAAAGCATCTTGCCACAATACATCACACCCGCAACTCTTGTGGTTTCTTCACTGTTGGCTTCTTATAAAACCCTGCCACGGCAAAGCCTTCGATTCCACATACATACATACATACTTATATATTTTGCATATGCACCTATGTATATTGCCAGTAAATCATGAGACTTGTAACGTCGAGCGTTGGCACGTTTGCGTTTTGCGTATTTTGACACTTCTCAAAACTTGTGTCGGCAATAATTTTGCGATTTGTTGCTGTCGAGTCGCCTTGGCGTTGGCGCAAAATTAGGATTTATGACGCATGCAAATTTCCACAACTTTGCCAACACCGCAGCCGCAAAAGATTTGTGGCCGTAAACGATTTCTTTTGCTCATTTTCACTTCGTTCTTAATTTCATTTTATTTGTTTTATTGCTTTGTGAAAGATCGCCGGCGGGTGGGAGATAATGTTAAGGATTCACTAAATCTAAATAAAGATTTGCGGAGGTGAGAAGTTAAACATGTACGAGCGCCAACGGATAAGTCCGCATTGCTGAATATGATGGAGGGTTAACTTTTTTTTTAATTCAACATGATTCGCTATGGTCTCATCTTTAAGCCTATGAGTTGATACCTACAGTTAGAATGAGGCCAAAAGAAGAAATACATAACTTACTCATAGGTCCAAGTTACATTAAAAATATGGACTCGTCAAAGCTGGAGAAAAATGCTCCTAAATGATATGGCAACAACGAAGGCTGATTTTATAATGTAGCAGCGTCAACTAACAGTAAACCCTTGATTTATAACCCGAAGCCGTTTTAGTTTTCTCAATTGATGTGTCAGAGTTTAAACTCCCGGACTTCGACGAAAAATTTGATATGGAAATAGGTTCGAAAAATCGACCTTTTCTCAACATGTCTATAAATATAGCTCTTTGGGATGAAAGTGGCCGTACAAATTTGCATAGATTATATTTTGAGAATATAATACAAAGTTTCCAAAGTGAGAAGTCGGCAATGAAACACTGACAATTTTCCACAAAAAATGCGCGGCTCAAGTGATTGGCTCGAAGCAGAGGAACTTTTTATATCATCCTGACAAAATCAAATCACAGACACATTGAAATGCCACCATACATTTGAATATACCATAGTGCCGTATACAGTTAAAACCAACTCACCTATGTTTATATAATATTTGTACTTCAGTATTTTTACCCTTTCGTAATTCTTTTCCATCGACCAAAATGTCGTCACATTGATAACGATTTACGATGTCATAAACAAATGCCACAGTACGGTTTGTTCTTATGTTGCACTTTTCATTACCGTTATACCGAATTCATATACCATTTAATGTTCTACTCTCCTTTTCTTAAATAAAAATGCATATTTATACTTGCTTTAAGCACACACATAGCACACACACACACACACAATATAGCGCCACTAAAGTGACGTCACTAAATGCCGATTTAATGCAAATGAAATGTATATTAAATCATTCTAAGGTCACCATAGCAACCAGGAGTATACTCAAGTATATTCACTAAATTGTGAACGGTACTACGTTGGTCTCATCAAGTAGTCGCTCTGTCCGAAATTTCGTTCAATATCAAGCAGTTGGGAGAAGTTTTTCGTAATTCTGACACATCTTCTAGTTTTACTTAATGCGCTCTTTAATCACCAAAAAAGGTATACAAACATATGGTAGGTTTTGACCCGAGGTAATATTCATATCACGTGTATCCTTATGGAGTTATCTAAAAGTCTAGCGAAATCTCGAACTTACTTTTATTGAAAATAGTCGTAGAGAGAAGATGAGGCTATGGACAATTATTATCTTCATCTACATCTTCAAGGACCATTGGGATACTATGGAGTAGAAAATATTGAGAGTACTGTTTTTGGCACTGTCAAACATTTGATTATTTAATCTAAATTCCTTAGTGATAACTTTGACTTAACTCAGAGTTGCTTATTTTTCAGAGAGTGTCATCTTGGTTCCGTTATGTATATGCTTTATCAGAGCTTATCCGTAAGAGATATCTTTTACTCCGACTTCCGAAATGTTTTCTCGGAACACCAAACACCATACCAGTCGATTGATTTGTATTTCTGTCAAGGTCGATTGGAAATCGCAACCTCTTGCAGCTACTAAAACACTATCGAGTTGTAAAATGACTCTAATAATTATTTAGAGTCTCAAGTGGAAGCAAGGATACTACAAAAAATGGTGTCAGTTTCCCTATGAGGTAGGCAATTGCTCCTCCACCTACAAAGTACTGATAATTGTCTTCTACTGAAGTGCTTTCGAGACTATTATATGCCACATTCATACATGGATACGTGATTGCATTACTTATTACTTATATTGTCGACTGCATTGCAAGAATGCGCATTCCAATAATTTATTTACTGTCCTGCAAATGATTTAAATGTTGCCTTTCTCTACCCTTTACACCTCGGTTTAATCTAACCATTTGTAAGGCCCTTGGCCACTTATTTATCGCAGCGATTTCGCTCGCAGCATTGACTTGCGCGTAACGGTGCAACCTTTTTAATAGGTTTTTTTCTCCGTTCCAGTTTAAATTTATTCCCCACTCGCCACTTTCGCTTTGTTCGTCTATTTTATTTGAGCTTTCTTTGGTGTATTTTATTATTTTTATATTTCTATTATTTGGCTTTTGTGTGCATTTTCTCCTCCATTTGATTGATGTCGTTTTGACCCTTAAAATGAACGCCAATAAAAAACACAACTTGTTGTAGTTGGCCGCGTCATTGTTTTCGGGGGTGCACGGGCCGCTTTGTAATTGTTGTTGTCGCTGAAGCTATTATTTTTGCGCAGAAACCCAATTTCCAACATCACTTGCTGGCGGATAGGTGATTGTGGTGGACATGCCGGCAACTTTCTATTTCATTTGCTAACTTTTTTCCATCGTACGCGTTTCGGAATTTGAATTTCCCTGCGGTGTTTTTTTCACGCACACGGCTGTTTCAGATTTGTTCCATTGGTTTGTGCCGTTGAGTTGGATTTCCACGCTGCCTCGTACTTTCTTCACTACTTTTTAGAGCCTTCGATAGTGACCTTTGGAAAACTGCTCAAGTCAACTAATTTATCGTGGTTTTTCAGTGTGTTCTGAACTGAAAGTGATAGTGTAGGACGCCTGACAGCCAATCTAAAGTTTTGACCTATGGAAAGACTTATTTTTGATTTGCTTTAACAGGTTTTCAGTTATTTGTCAAAATTGTTTACTCTAAGCTGTAGAAATACTGATCTCAGAAATGCTTGAAAACCTGCACGGAATCTCCTTTTATAACTCTGAAGGAATCTGCAATTTCTCTGTAGCCTTTTTGACTTAGTAAAAGGAAAAACTTAGCACAGTTTAATTATTTTTTAAATCCAAAGTGAAACATTGTATAATTCCAACTTGTTGCTAACCAAGCTAGAAACTTTTTATGAATACAGCCTTACGCCACGGATATTAATAGGTCTCTAGATCTCAGTTTGGACACATACCAAAGTTCCTAAATGTGATATCAACTATGAAATAAAATATGGAGAAAGAGTGTAAGGAGGATTGCTTTAAGAGCTCTGTTGCGAAAATAGTGCTCAAAACCCTAGCAAGTGTCTTATCGGACGAATGGAATGCTGAATACAGTTTATTTTACTAAGGATAGAAATTGAAAACCTGGCTAATAACTTACTGAGTAAGACTGAGAGTATCCATTTTAGAAGAATTCTTGGCTTCATTCAAGAACTTGTTGAAATATTTAATTAGCTTCGATAGCCATAAAGCTTTAAAGAGACAATCTCTTTTAGAAAATGTCAGAGAGGAAGTATAAAATTTACACTTCAATTGATATAATAAGGTTTTTTCGAACAAAGTTGGTTGAAAAAGAGTATTATGAGAATAGCAGCGTTCCCGGAATGATATCTTCCCATTAGAAAGTGATGAGATAGGCCTCAACACAGCACAAAAATAATAACCACTGAACGGCTTACATTGCCTGTTATTTTTTCGAATGGCACTGATAATATAACTTCGATCGTGTTTTGAACTCAAAACTAAGTACTTAAGGCAATTCACTTTCTAAACACCACATTATTATTATTTTCCATTACATTTTTATACTTCGAAATTAAAATTGCACGTTTTAAATTAGTCTTACTTTTTAAATAACTCAATTTTACTCTAAATTTACTTTCATTAAGTATGTAGAGCTGGTATTTTCTTCGGATAAATAATCATTGCATTTTATACACATGTAAGTTAGAGAGATTTGCTTATGTTCAATGAAATTCTCTTGTTTAAATTTTCGTTCTAAGCGAATTTTTCTTTACTTTGTTTTTGATATTTTAGCTGCGCTTTCGCCAACAATGACAAACTGTTGCCTTAAGTGGCACTAAAAAATCATATTTATATAAAAATTGCCTTCAATTTAGTTTGACAAATTGTTGAGCATTATTTATGCACAGTTTGGCAGGAAAATGCTTGTTCACATGCATACACGCGGACACGCGCACACACACATACATTTGCACACATATAAGCAAAGCGTATGGCAATTCACCGATGGACAGACGCGAGTGCGAGTGTATTGCGCACACTTCATTCATACGCACCGTTGAGCCAAGGTCTAAGCAACACACACTGACACACACACACACATGTCACCGCTATTGCTGAACTTAGTTGCTGCTGACGCGTATTATTAACTTGACTGGGTCTTTGCTTTGCTCATTTTCGGTCTGGTCACAGAAGCATAAAAATGAAAATTGTTCGCAACAAACAAATTTCACACAATGAAACATAAGCAACAGCTGTCCGCCGCAGTGCATTAGCCAACCGTCGGTCAATATACATATGTGTCTGTACATACGTATGCGTGTGTGTATGTATGTGTGTATGTGTGTATGTGTGTATGTGTGTAGTTTAAATACGCACTAATATGCTTAAGAAGAGAAGAGGAGCACAGCTGGTCTTCATATTTGTAACCTTCGCATGCTCATACATATTTATGAAGCTATGTGTATGCATACATAGTCACACACATATACATGTAAGTACGCTTGTTTCGTAAATTACGCTTGTATCGTCATTGACACAACAACAAGTGCAAATTCAATAAAATCCACAGCAAAAAAGTGCAACACGAGTATACATACATACACACATATATATACATACACATATGTATTTATACATATATACACATATGTATGTATGCATGTGTGTGTTGTGATGAGAAAATGTTAGGGAGCTCACTGGCTCAATCTGCTGAATCGATTGATTTCACAAAATGAAAAAAGTACCCCTCCCCCCCCATTCGATTTCTTCAATTCCGAATGGCAGAACTGAAGTGGTTAATAGGTGGACGCTTAACTTTTGTTGCTGACGCTTGACTGAATTTGGTCAACAAATATATTACAAAGGAGAGAAAATTTTATAAAAAATCAAATACTGCAAATATATGCGTGTATGTGTGTGTGGTGCATGTGTGTGAAGTGTTGCACAAAGCAGACGCTTGTGCTCCAAGAGGATTCAAACTCCAGTGAATATTTTGTGAGTTTAAAATATTTTAGAATACTTTTAAAGCGAATTATTTACTTTCCAAAGCAGATATTAATAAATTAGCACAAAAAAGTAAAGAGTGGCTTACTTAGTATTACGAAATATTTACTTAAGGTCGTACTATATGATGACATCAAGTTATTCATCTTAATAGTACTGGGGGAAGGTGTGTACCGATATTACTCTTATTTGGTGCTAGCTCAAGCCAAGCGAAATGCGAAGTATTTCCGCTTAATTTTATTTTGATTTTTTGCAGTTTGACCGATATATATGTAAACCGTCGAATAAGTCGAATCAAAATCGAGGAAATCATTATATGAAGTTTGTTGTTCTTAGTTTTTTTTTTCTTTTTTACTTTTAGAGAAAGACCTGGCAAAAATCCACTCCGAAGGAAACCATAACACTTAATTTTTAATTTCATATTCTCCTCAATCTTAATGGATATATCCGATATAAGGTCAACAAGAAACACTCAATTCGTCCATCCATATTCGGTACTAGCAAATAAAAATAAACGATTTTGAGAATTTTTAGATGAGAGTTGCCACGTTTTAGGTTTCTTTCTTTTTTTAAATTAATTTTCTTTCTTAAGTTTCTTTTTCACTGAATTTTAAAACTTCATAACGGTTTCTTTCCCACTAGGAGTTATGGAAACGACAATAAGTAGAGTGTGGAAACAGTTCATACATATTGTGATTTGGCTAAGCATAAGCCTAACTTTGCTTATGTGTATGGCATGTTCAGAAGGAAACAGAGTGAAATGTATCCCCATTTAACTAGAAGAGTTCCGGGGCAAGAAAGAAGTGGTTAATATTTTGGAACTTCTAACTTTGAGAACGTTTTTTAGTAAAGTTGGCAGATATCGAAAAAATAATTTGAAAAATAATACCAAAGGTGTGTTAAGGGTAAGTCACCTAAGAAAGCCCATCGAAAAATGTGCAAAGTCTTCATTTTAAATAATATTTTTGTAGAGTTGCCACTTATTAAAAACAGTAAAACGTATAATACGGAAAATTATGTGTCGAATGTATGTTGGTAAAAAAATCTACCGAAACGTATTCGAAGAGGATTTATTTTACACAAATTAGCAAATAGAGTTACCAGCTGTAAAATAATTATAAAAAATTTAAGCTAAATTTACATTGTTTAAAAAATTATTTCAAAAAGTTTTGGGATAAAGTTACCAACTTTCAAAAAGAGTAAACTAAGATTTTTCCCCAAAGTCATGGTCTGCCGATGGTCCGATAGTCGATGGCCGTAGTCTTTAATAAAAATATGTTTTAGCTATGAAATTTATTTCAACAAATTTTTTGCTCTCTTCGGAGTTAACAAGTTGCCGTTATTGCGTTAATACTATAGCATGACAATTTTTATTTTATTATTTCCAACTTAGTCTACTGACATAAATACCAAACGCCGAAGAGAAGGCCTTACACACACACATATACCGTCCTGTGTCCCGACACTATTTTGCCTTTTCCAGCTTTTTTCGTTGCTTGTTTTTCCGCTTTCTTAGCAACTTTATAGTGTTTGCGCATATTTTCGGCCAACTGTGGCATTTACCCTTTTCGTAATTCGCATTACGCGCACATTTCATTTCATTGTTTTCGGACCTTCATTCGCAGCCGATCCTCCGGGGGGCTGGTAGTAATGCATTTATCATTTCAATATTGAATTTGTTTTTCTGCAACGGTCACCAAACATTTTTTTTCACCACATGCTTGATTTTCATTTTAATATTTTGTTGTTGCTTTTGTTGTGTGTGTTGCTTATGTATTTTATTTCATTACATTTAACGTGAATATGTGCAAATATACATGTGCATATGTGTGCGTGTGTTTGTAATTGTAATTTGTTTTGTCCAATTTATTGTGTAACGTACACACCCACACATATACACACATAAACAACGTGAATTGTTGCTCCGTTACTGTTATTGCTGCAACTGTGCCCAAATGACCCACTGAACTCAATAGCCAAAAATGACCAAATTCGATTGCAACATAATATTGGCCCATTTCGTCCCTTTCAGCAGCGCTCTGCTTTTTGCTCACCAATCTCACATCGACCTGAATGTGTGTGTGTGTTGGTGTAACGAATGCGCACATGTTGCTGACAGTTTCAGTTTCAGTTTCAATATTTGCTGTCCATAATGTAGATTTGTTAATATTTTTGCACTATGGAGAAAAATGTACAGTGGGAATAATATTTGGTTGATTTTTTTGTTCTGATTTCTTTGCGTGTGTGTGTGTGTGTGTGTGGTATAGCGTCGAAAACGAATTTGCGCACGTAACTAGTTATTATACAACTGTGCAAATTTATCTTAATAACAGTATGTATGTATATATGAGGGTCCACTAAAGTATAGATCTACATATACACAGCAAATGGTCCAGCAAAATTCCGGTAATCGCTAAGGACCACACCCATGTGAGCGCCATTGAACTCCCTAAAACATCACCCCTCATTTCTTTTTTCTTTTTCGGTGTTAGTAATCACCTAAATAGTCTGACGAAGTCAGGAAATTTCATACCCCGTTTCCTCTTTCTCAAGGCTACGCCAAAATTTAATCCCTTCACTCAAAATTCCAAAAAAAATTTCATAAAAGAAATCGCTTCCCTCGTCAAATGCTTTTTTACACAGAAAACATGATCATTTAAACATCGAAAACTTCACTGAGACTTTTAAGATCTCTCACAAAGCGGGCAAGTATAATTTCATTCACCTAAATTGATTACTCTTTGCAATAAGTTCGTTGATCTTGCTCTGAAAATACTTAAATTCCGATCGGTAAACTTCAATTCGTACAAAAACTTTCAATTAAGTTTTCAGTTTTCATAAGAAAACTGGTAAAGCCTCACCTTCTGCGAGTTTCTCTCCATCACCAATGCATATTAGATTTAATATCGAGTATCCACTATCGAGTAGTGGAATGTCTACTTAATTAAGCACAGTATTCTGATCCGGGTCGCCTCCTTTGCCGAGAATCTCACTTTCGTACACATACAGTCGAACTGAGCTCTGAAGCTCCCCGGTTTCTATTCAATCTTTACAAGTGTTAATCTCCTTATAATATTTCTTTAAATTTTCCTTATTGCCACCAGTGTTGCTATCACTATAGCAATGCTATATATAACGCTATCACAAATCTCACTTTACGTCCGATCACATTCGGACTCTTTCAGAATGACCACCGATTTCTTTTCTATAACTGGCCGCTTTTTTATGTTGCACAGCTCTCATATTTTGTTGAACAATGACGTATTTAGGTTATTGAACTGCAAATATGACCAAAATGTAGGATGATAACCTTTCTTTAACCCAAATTGTCTTCTTCGGTGCTAAATATGATTTGTAGCTGTTTTTGGAGAGTACCTATAGCCTGATAGATATTATGGTGGTGAAATCAAGAAGCATAATCTATGAAAGCCTTAGTCAAAAGCGTATTTTCGATAATTATCATTAAGGCGTTTATTCCTAGAAGTGGGTAGAAGATATACTTTTTGAAGCCTCAGCCCGAAACTATTATTTTGGTAGGAGCGAGCTTATATTCATCTTAGGCGAATATTCAATGAATATTTGGGCGGTTCGTTTTTCCTTTTCGGTGGGGTATAGTGCTAAATCCTGCTCAGATTCAGTCTGTGTGTCACAGCCAACATCGGAAGTGTTGGTATAGATGATTTCTCTAAATATTCTTGCTTTAACACTTATTCGAGACTTCTTTCTTCACATGGCAGGTTCCAAGTACACCGCCAAAGCAGAGAATATTATTTGTAAAGTGTGGTGCCTGTTTTTGGAAAGAATATGACTTAGAGTTAAACCCTTTAGCGAATAACGGCAGCTTTTACTATGGTTCTTCTCTATCCGAACCGCTCTTCCATACTTCAAAGAGTAGTTTGGTTGCCGAATCTGTCTCATAGATGGCGCTGGGTGCCGATTTCGACAAAGCTTTTATGATATGTGCATCCCAAATACGAGTAACTCGCTGTTTAGTTGTCGTACAACTAAAAACAAAAACAGATAATTTATGTGTAATTTTGTGTGCGCGAGTAGAAACATTAGAGATCCGGTTCCAAATATTCCCACATTTATTTTGGGCCATTTACAGCTGTTGGTTTCACTGATTATTTATTACACACACTTTTGTTCAGTTCGTGTTGTTGTTGCTTTGTTTTTGGCCAGCGAGCAAGCAAGCGCTAAACAACAATTACGTTAATTACAAACTTAAAAATGTCATTAAAGAAAAAACAGTGAAAGTCATTTAATAAAACGCTTTTGGGGTTGCCGTAGTGTTGGAAATGAAATAAAATAAAAAAAAACCCAAAAACAATAACAAAAATAAAAGTGCTTATCAAAAATAGGCAACAAGGAAATAAATAACCGGAACAGCTGGCGGGCAAGCGTTGTTCGCGCACTGCACCACCTCACCCTTAGCCAAGTGGCAATGCAAGCGCCCAACGACTCCAACCCCCCAAAGAATAAAGCATTAAAGTACTAGCAACTGTTTGAGAAGTGCAATTCGTTAGCAATTAGATTTGTAGGCCAATAACAGCCGGGACGGCGGCAAGAGTACATATAACTTACAAGTTTTGTTGTGTTTTTTTCTTTTGCTGTTTAATTTCTGACTCATTTCACGCCGAGCCTATGTATGTGCAACAACAACAACGGTGTGAGGGCTGTACAATGTAATTCTTAAGATGATTGTAGATTGTGGATATGAATGTGGCGGAAATGTTTTGTGGTATGGGTTATTGAAATCGAGCCATAAATTATGTGAACTTTCCGAGCATTCTAGCTCTGTAAGCGCTCATATAAATTCTTAGTTGGCTTAAGATGACGCAACCGCCATAAACAAAGAAATTTGCGGAAAAAACAAGCTGTTTTTGGTCCGGTGGCAAGAAACTTCATGCCAATCTGCTATACTTCATATCGATACAAACACACTAAGCTCTATGACAAAGTCAATGAAACTTTCACTCGACTGCTGGATTTGCTCATTTTCATTTATTTTTTATTTTTATTTTTTTTTTCGTTTTCGAAGTTCTTCGGCGAGTTGTTATCAGAGCTAAATAATATGAGTACATATAAAAACTACTAGCAAATAATTGTGTGTGCAAGTTGCTGTTGTTTTGTTTATAAATATTACGCGAGTAATATAAATACGAAATGTATTCGTCCCACTAGCGAAAGTGTACTTTAATAATTTTATTTGTGCATTGGGGTGGTCAGTTTTGTATAAAATTTCGTGGAGATACTATGCATCGGTGAATGGCAGCGGATGTTTGCCAATCGTTCCTATTCGTTGGGTCTTAAATCTATAAAGTCTAAATCCAAAGTTACAGCGCTCAAGTCAGCCAAGTCAGTCATTCTTGGAATCATTCCTTTAAGTCATCAGCTGCTTATGCTCCATTATACAACTTCAGTTTGTTCAGATTTCATAGTGATATTATCATCAAACCGATATTTAATTGGAAACTGGTATTCTCCGACGAAATTTCCATTACAAAAAATTATTTCGAATATTTGTGAAATCGGACAATAAACCGGAGTTTTAATAACAATTCCCTAGCTAGTTGAGCAGTGCTATCTTGAGTGTTTTAAACTACTCACTCCAGGGTATCCGAATCTAGAGTATCCCTACATAAAAATATGAGCTCCGGAGGTACAGGGAGTTCATTGATTCGGAAGAAGCATATATAGAAAGTAATTTCTCAGTGGACTCTTGCAGTCACTGCTGTATTCTGCTATTATTTCTGGGCAAATTTGCTAAGCAATCTGATGCTGGTGCTTAAAAAAAGGATAGAATGGAGGACTACCACCTTGAATTTCTGTATGAATACGGTAGGATTAAATCTACAAATGATAAACTGATGTTCCAAGCGTTGATGCGAAAGTAAGTTTTCCGTTCAAAAAAATCACACATAGTCCAATATTTGCAACTGAGAATGTAAGAAGCCCTCGCATAAAAATAGTAAAGCGATTATGAATTCTTTTCTTTCTTTTTACTGAAACTGGGAAACAGAAATGACAAACAAAAAGTGGGCAAAGGGAGAAAGTGGGTCTTCAGAGTTCTTGGTGTTTAATTAACATTCCTCCGTTAGAGGGGAAAATCAAATGCTCTCCAAGAGCACAGAACTTTGCATTTGTTTTTCATAACTTTTGCATGAAATTGGAACACAAAAGATATGTTGCCTACATTTGGGCGCATTAATATAAAATATTGCCTACTGAGACAAAAAATAGAGCATGAATTTTCAAATTTTGCATAATGCTTATTAGACAAGAGTTTGCCATATACGTGTACTTATCGGCGCACCCTAATTAAAGTATTTCAAAAGCAGTATACATAGTTGTATCGCCGAAATATACGCCGAAATACTAAACAATAGGCCAATGTTGTAGACATCAGAAACACCGAAAAAAAATCACTGACAACCAGAATGACTTGCTTGTTGCCACATGCCATCGCCGAGCTATTTCTATAATGGTTTTCTACTTTCTGCGAGCTGTTGTTAGCTACCAGAAGTTATCTTTTTTCCACACAACCACAAGCATATGTACTCCACTAACAGGCAGGCTTATAAGGCGCGGAAAGTATTTGCTATAAATCCTACAAAACTAATGATTAATTATCGGCAAAGCTGTGCTACTTAACGGAAGCCGAAGAGCTCAAAGCTTTCGACGGCAGACAGGCGGACAATTGGGCAGTAGTGGTTGGATGTCGTAGGCGACACTCGGGCTTATTGGCTGATATACCCCACTACCGTGACTAATTTACTTATCTGTTATCCGCTGCAAGAATACACACACACACACACACACACACACACACACACACACACGCACAAATTACAAATGTGTGCGCGCGGATTTTTTGCTGTTTTTGCACTTGTTTGTAAAAAGGGGATATGCCAAAGCCAATTGTGGAGCAGCGTTTGACGTCGAAAGGCACAAATAAGCGCGTGTTTTTCTGCTTATGACTTAATGGTATGGCGTAGTATATACTATGTATACATATGTATGTGTGTGAGTGTGTGTGCTTGGAACTTTGCGTAGGCACTGTGTCAACTGCTGTCATAAATTCCACAAGTGTGACATGTGAAAAACACGTCAAAATATTCGCTGGCAGCCATTGTCTGAGTAATTACAATGAAAGCAGTTTGGTTTGCATTAAAAAGAAAATCACAAAAACAAATCTGCTGATTTTTTGGAAGCGAGCATATGCTTTCGTAGAAAAATTATTGTTGTTTTGGTATTTCAGATTGCTTTTAATAAAATTTCTTTCGGGAAAACTTTAAGAATTTTTCTGTAATATTAGAAAATAAATTTTATAATGCGTTTGAATGTAGGCTACATGGTGTTTTGTTTGGCTTAATTAAAAAAGATTGCCTATATTTAGGCTGCATTAAAAAGGATGAGATGCCAAGTGTCATGATGACACACAAAGTTTATTAAAATTATCTAATAAGCGAAATTTAAATCTAAAAAGTTTGTCAGAAGTGTTAAATCACCAATGACAAAAGAGTTTCTTCACCCAGCGAATTTATTTTCACTGTAAATACATGACTCATTGTCTTTTTGCGCATATAACTCACGGAGTGTGTACCAGATACACACATATATAGGTCTGGATATACATAGGTGCGGTTGGTAATGGCTATTTCGTGGCTATGACAGGACGTACTGCTTATGGATGTATTACCATGGTGGCAGTGCCCTTAATTTATTCCAACCGCCATGTGACTTCTGTTTGCCGATTAGCTCCCGTAATAGACAAGAATGTCTCGAGTGTACCTAGTCCGGCAAGTCTTGCAGTTCTTCAGCAACAGTCTTGTCACCGTTGCACTGATAAAGGGTTATACAACTCTCCTGTTACTTAAAACTGCGAGAGTAAATCAGCTACCCGACTTTGACAGTTGACTGGATCGCATAGGTATGACATTTATGAACTAGAAAGACTGGAAACATTTGTAATCGCCGTGCAAGATCGCAAATAAAAATGTTAAATAATAAAAAGAAGAGGAAACGCGAAATTTAAATGTATTTGAAGCAATGTTTTGTAATCGGCAGCATGTATTAATTGGCAGTAGACAAGTTTAGTTCACTTAATTTATTATTGAAAGCTTAAAGACACGTTGTTTTAATATACTATGAAATCACAAAAAATATATTTAAATATTTACTTTATACATTAAAAGGTCAACAAAACAACATAACAATTTTTAATCGTAATAAATGTTTGGTGTTTTAATTTAAATGCCCAAAAATTAGTATTTTGTATGATCTGGCAACAATACAAAATGTTATAAAAAACGCAAATTTCGAGGCGCTTTCACGCTGGAATAAGTTGGTGATCACTGCACCGTTGTCTTTATGATTACTACCTTGACTAGGGTCTTACCTTTACCCTTACCTAGGACACCTTTTCAAGTCGATAATTGTTTCGGATTTGTGCACTACGGTGGTTAGGCAGTCCATAACTTAATTGAAAAGATTTGGATATAGCGGTTTCCAACTTTTCGGTTGGATCTTGTAGTGTGCAAGGATATTCGAACTTTAATTTCAAGAATTTCAGTTCAGGAGTTCAAAGAAGCAGGTACTCGTATTTGAATAGCTATACTCTTATCTATACTATAATCTAAATATCTTTTTTGAAAACGTATTTCAAAAATGTATTCTTTCGGGAAACTACCTTAAAAACTATGCGAGTATACTAAGGAAGTAAGCGTGAGGTCACAATCCAAGAGAATACTTGCTTAAGGCTCTCTCAACTGTCTTTAATAGTTATATGGATGGCTAATATTTTGGACGGCGGGGTATGCTCTAGAAATTTAACCTTGATCAATCAGGTCAACAAAGCAGCCGAGTTTGCAAGATATCAGAAGATTTATCAGAAGAAGAAGATTTGCTGCACCGATATCATTTGTTATAAGTGTTTAGTAGTAGAAGAAGATTTAGGCTAAAAGAGGCAATAAAAAAGTAGCTTAAAAGGAGTTGTGTCGTGTTCTTTGAATAGGAAGCTGTATGAAATATATTGATTTATAATATCTAAGGAACCAAACTAGAACAAAATTTAAGAAAAGCGGCAAAATCCTATATGTCACTCTTCCTTAAACACTTTATTTTATTGAAGTTATAGGAGTTTCATATTCAAAACAAACAAAGGTGACCTTGAAATTCACCTTCTTAAATTAAATGTGTTCACCAATATGAAATACCAGCGATGACCTCTACTTTGGCTTCCATAACAATTGGGTGAAAAGCGTTCCGCTTTGTACATACTTTGCCCGCAAATCCTTTGAAAAATGCATTGCCACTTAACTGTTGTAAGCGATTACTTACATAATAGGACGCTTAAGTGGCTATGGGTTTTTTGCAGCCCCAGCATGGAGTAACTGTGCGGGAATTTGGAGCGGTAAATGTGGCACGTAGCATTGCAGACAATGCGAAATGGTATTGCGTTTCCAGTGTCCTTGCGCAAGGCTCGAATGCAAGACAAGCAAACATTTGAAAAATTGTCAAATAAATGCTGCACGTGCTCACTCGTATACAAATATTATATGTAATATGAATATGATATTTTTGCAATTGAGCACAAAAGGAAAGTAGCAGTGTTGAAGAGTTAATTTTGATGAGATTAAATTTAATAAACATAATAGATGCAGAATCCCCTCGTAATAATAATGATACAAGTCATACCCTTTGTTTTTATTATACAAGAAAATAAAAACTTACCGGAAGATGCAATCGCCTTTCTTCATTTTTCTGCCCATGGCTTCGATTATAAAATCGAATCGTTGATGTGGAGGAATATTAATACACATTTTAGGGATCACAGGTGGTTCACCATGATTTTCCTTTCAAGCAACCAATTACTGTAAACTGAGCTAGAATCTCTCAGTAGACTGTACCACGAAGCTGGAAAGCGAATATAGTATAGAAGAATTAAGTTTCGGCTCAGTCTAACTTTAGATACGCCCTAAATTTGTAAAAATTAACTTGTGAAATATTTCATGATTTTTGCGAATTGCTACTATATAAAATATCGGTTGGGTCCATTATTGGTATCAGATCGGTTTATGAGATAGCCAATATTCTTATATACTTGTATTCAGCTTAATATGTGAAATACGGATGGACTGAAAAGTCTTTGGCCTGACCGAGAGGTTATTGAAGTTATTTTTCAAGACAATGCTTATGGCTTTTGAAATTGAAGGAATTGCGCTACCAACTAGTCCCCCACTCACCGTTTTCGCTAGATTTGGCCCGCCGACGACTATTTTCTCTTTCGCAGACTCAAAAAATGGCTCGTGGAAAAGATTTCGCCTAAATGAGTAAGTCAAGAAGAAGCACACGTCGCTCAGAGAGCACCCGGCGGAAAATGGGTTGCCGACGACTGCTCTATAAGGAGAATATATCGAAGAATAAAGCTATATTTTCAATCAAAAATACTTTCTTTCATTTTTAGACCAAAAAATTTTCGGCCAATGTGGTATTTACTTCATATATAAATATTGTATAAAATATTCTGAGATCATTTTTATTACAATAAAATATTTCATACTAACTCATATATACAACATAGCCTAGATCCAACTTGGTGTAGTTTGACGGTATTTGGGAGCACGTAAGATCTGCTGTTGCATTGTTTTCATAGTTCAAGTCACCATAAAACCCAACAAAAACCTGGTATATTTGTTTAATTTGGTTTCAACTGGCAATCAGCTTAGAAAATATAACACCTTTTCAGCGATAATATGACAAATCTGGTATCCAGGTGCAAAATATGTTGCGAAGCTTGGGCACATCTAGTACCATTTAAAGTCAAAAAGAAGAAAAGGAAGAAAAGTTTAAGTGCGTAAAGTATTTGTCATTATTGCATTTCCTTTCAACATTTTGAACTTTCACTTTCCAATTATCTGTTTACTTGCACACCCCCAACATCAATCGCAACAAAAGTGTGATTAAATTCATTTTCAAATGCGAATTAACTGTCTAAAGTTATGCAAGTTCAATGCTTGACTTTCCTTTCCCACCCTCTCACACACACACACATAAAGACGCCGACTATTTGCGTAAGTGAAACTTTTTTAATTTTATGTTAATGCTTACGCAATAACCTAGACGTAGTAGTCTCGCAACAGTTGCCTGAACCGTCGCGTTTTTCACGGACTTTTCACGGTTGGCACCAGTTGCTTTCGGTGGTGTTTATGAACTCATCCCACTTGGAGAAAACATTTTTAATTTATTTTTTATTTTGAAATCTTCTAACGTTTATTTAAATTTAGTTGCAATATGATTTTCACCTCGATGCTTCGGAGGATTCATGTTGACAGCCTTAAAAGTAGAACTGTAGGTTTGTCATTCTTAAGCGCTAATTACGAGGGTAGGTTGAGGAGTTCTTTTTGATTTTGGTTTTCACACTTTTTTATCGCTAATAGAAGTTTTTAGGCTTGATTATTATTTCTTTTGTCGGAGCAAATCTTTTAGCAAACTGGAATTTTAATAAGGGTTTATAAAAATGATACGCAGATTTGAATTGTTTTTGTTGATTTCACCTCAGTAAATTTCTGTTTTCCAAACAATATACAATTTTTTCAAGTGGAGAAGGGTAACTTATTAAATGTAATATTATATCTGTACTCTTCTCACAGTCTTTAGTCTTTATACAACCACATGTGAAAATAGAGAGCTCACCGTGATGGTACATAGGCTCAGCTATGTTTTCTTTGGCGAACGTTCGCCATAGTTATCCTCACTTCTTAGTTTTTGGGCCTTTGGTCTCGGTTATGATTAAGCTTGCCGAAAATTGTTCCAAGGGTAGTTGAATACCGTCGAAAGCTTCCTAGAAATGGTCAAGAAATTCGCAGGGTTGTATTTCTAGTTCAGTGATGTTAATAAAACGACGGCAATACACTTGAATCAACTTGCTTTTCAATTTATTGGAGGAGTTTTTTCCTTTGTTTCCTGAAGAACGTACAGCCAACAGAACCTTGGTTAGCTTTTCACCGAGTTGAAAAATATCTCCCATCTTTTGGCAAGCCTTTTTCTTTGATCGCATTTTCATAGTAACCCGAGTTCTAGGTTCAGGGAGTTATAAAGTCACGTATGGTACCACGCAGGTAGTAAATTTTTGAAGAGATTTTGATATTTTGCTTCTCTACTGCCTGGATTCGTGTTTAGAGTCAGTTTCGTCCATGTTGAATATTGTCATATAGTTTTCCCTTAGAGAAAGGACATTGAATTGCAGACTTTTTTCTTCTTAGCAGATTTAAATTTCTTTGGGTACACTCGAAGCCTTTTTACTTCCGCTCAGCGAACGTAAATTTGGAAAACCTCTCTTTTTCGGGATCGAATATTTCCATGCTTGTTTAATATTAAAGTTCGTTTAAGCAAACAAATATTTAGATCGAGCATCTGAGACACTAACTGCAGAAACATTTTACTTCTGTGACTGATAATGACTGATGTGATTTCGAAATTGGTATTTTGGATTCGAGTTGAGAGTGGGAATTGATGGAAGTGGCACTGTTCTCAATATTCGCATTATTATTAAGCTTCCATATTCATATTGTCTTTTCCATTTTTGCCAAATTTATTGCTTTATATGCTTGACATCGAATAGCTGAAAAATGCAGAGTTGCATTCTGACTTATTTCATAGTTTTCATTGATCTATAAAAACTGCTCAGGTCAATAAAAATTCAAAAATTTTGGGCTTCAACTGTTGCTTCAAAATCGTACTCATACTTCACCTCCACACTAGCACAATAAATAGTAAATTGTTTACTGCAAATAGAAACGGCCCACAAAACCAGCCCTTCCTATGCCCAGCGCTTGACTGGCTCCAATGCACCACAAGCGAAAGCATATACCAAGCTTCGTTCGTTCGCAGAGAAATGTTATGATTTCCAGCACACTTTTGAATAATGGACCAACGTTATGTCTCCAACAACATAGCAATGCACACATACACACGCACACACACGCATATAGATGTGCGTGAGTGTCGCATGAAGCTATTGCATAACCACTGTTGAATTGCATCAGTAATTGGGCAGTTAAGCGTGGCGAATTGGGCCAACACCTACCAACGTATGCATGCACATATTTGGGAGAGTATGTAAACCAACAAAAACAAATGCGTACACTAACGGTGAATGGGCGAAACAGACATCAATGCATGGTCAAATAGGAGAGCTGGTCGATTGGCTTAAGCCAATATAAGCAACACCACAAAAGAAACATTCCGAAAGGCAACAAATCGACTGCACAAGACTCACCAACTCACCGTTATTGCAAATGTAAATGCAACTGTGTAAATGTGTATGTGTGTGTGTGTGTGTTGGAGTCTATGGGTACTTTGCATAATAGATCAAAATTTAATTTTACTATTTCGGTTTAGCGGGACTTATGGACATTTGCTTTATGGCTTGGTGCTTTGTTATGCTATGCTGTGCTATGCGTCTGCAACCAACAAATCACCATACAATAAAACGGTATACTAGTAGTTTGGTGTTGCATGCCGCTTGTGTGGTAGTAAGATTGCAGTCGTGTGTGTTAAATTAATGTTGCGAAATGGCTGGTTCTCCGATTTATGTTGACCAATTTCGGCTGAATGTCATGTCGAACACATTACAGTGTACTCTCGTATTAATTGATTAAATTGGTGTGGTGAGGTGGATGGTGACTAATTCAGAGGTAATCCAATTTGTGTTATTTCTTAGGTTCATATTCATACATTGTAGCAATTGTTTTGATCCATTTTACTGGACGGCGAAACCTTTGCGGTAATATTGGCGCTCATTATCCCTTCTTGTAAGACTACTTTTTTATTTATAGAAATCAGTATCGCGATCTTTACCCGTTTCACGGAGAAGAATGAAATCGAAGGCTCGAATCTTACTTAAATAAATGTCTAAAATTCCTTCAGCATACTCCAAGAATATTTTCGGCATAACGCGGATTCCTGTGGTTCAAGTTCCTGTCAAGTTCATTGGCGTCGTAGGTCTTTAGTTTCGGTCGACCAATGTGTTCAAAATATTTATAATATTTATCCCAGATAAATGTTGCCAAGTTGACAGACCTTAACTGGATGAAATTCAGCGTACGTTCCGATTATGTAGACTCGACTATCGTTTTCCCGATTGTTTGTTCTTCATGCCCTTCCTCAAGGGTTTATTACCAGGTCTCGTGTGTTAGCACTTGCGTAAGCACTAAACTCATATCGAATTTGATTCAATACTAATCTTAACCAAACAACGATAATATCCTCTTGACATAACTTCCATAAAGCCATAGCCAAATAGGATGTTTAACTCAAGTACCACGAATCTACTCGAACCACGAAGCTTCTCTGTAAGTATGAAGATGAATGGAATGATTTCCTATGAAAAGTACTTCATCTTAGCACAAAGGTATAGGGCGAAAGTGTGAAAGGATTATTACATAAGGCATTACTCAAAATAGTAAAAAATTAACACCCACTTTGACTGCGGTATAAATACGGATTATGGAGGGTTAGACTATGTTGAAAAACGTACCGACTGCGGCTAGAGTGCAGGTAAAGGTTCCAGAAAGCCGAAAAGGCGTAATGTACAAAAACCAGCAATTAGCTAGAAGTGGGAAGGTAAGGTGAAGGTGGGGTAAGAAACTGGATATGAAATAGTGAGCCCACGGAATTTATTCTATTGACATCCATCAGAGGTTTGCTTCATGGGACGCTTGAGTTCAAGGTTGATGATAAACCCTGCAGACAATGTGTAATTGTTAAAATTACTTTGCAACTATAAGTACCAATGCCTCGGTAACATTAGAAGACCAAAAATAAATAGGTGAAATGTTCATTAGCAACAATTTTTGTACATTCGAAGTCTCAAGAAAGAAAACCAAATTTAGTTGTAGAATGCAGATTTGGGGGTGTTGCAAAACTTTTTATTGAAAACCAAGGAGCAGGTTGGGTATTAGCAGGGAATGGGTAAGTATTTTTTTCACTATAATATAATTTCACTTTCTATGAAGTTCATTAAATTAAAAAAACAATTTTTTGAAATCGATAACTGAAACAGAAAACATAGAAGGAGTCGACAAAACATAAATAGAGCGCATTCAATGTAAACGAGTCCTTACAAGTGCTTGGCTCACGAACTAAACCAACGCGTTTCGGCGGCCGCGAGTGAAGATCGATTTTCCTTCTCATGAAGTTGAAGTGAAAATGCGTGATGAGTCGGAAACTTGAGTCGATATGAAGGAAATGCATACACACCGAATGTGAAGTTGATACAAACGGTCACTGCAGCCGCGCAGTGGAGGAGAGCGGCACGGAAATGTAAGTGTCAATCAAATTTCATCCATTCCAGTTCAGTTGTATCCCACGCCAGTCCGCAATCAACCAAGCAAAATTACACTGAACACTTCCAAAACCAGCACCGAATTCAACGTTGCATGTTACAAATTAATGAACGCCATGCTCTTCTGTGTTTACTTACTTTGTATCATTTATTCGAAGCACTCAACATTTCCCATAATGCACAATGCGATGCCCACTTTTATTTATTTGTATTAATACTCATGGTAAACAAAAACACTTTCTCATTGTAGCTCAATTAAACATAGGCAAATATTGCACAAACCGGCCGTGACGTGTGCGACCATTCAAATACCGTACATTCGTGGACCCGCAATTGTAATTATCCTGCCATGGGTATGGCATATCCTTCCATTGCGAAGCCAAACGAACAATATTCAACAATATTCAAATGTTGTTTTATGTTTTATTGCGTTTTAATTGTTTGTGTTTCCCATAACAGCTGACATTGATCAAGTGTAAACCGCAAGCACACACATCGCAACCTATAATGGTCCCGGCAAAGGCGTGTGTACGTGTAGCTTGTCAAGATCGCGGCAACCATCGGTGTAGGTAACAGTAATGCACGATCAATTTAGCTGCTGTTTTGAAGAGGGTGTAACGGTCAGTCTCGCAGTGTCATTAGGACAGTATATCATTGTGAGAATGAAGCAATAAGTAATAATTTATAATTTATACGCATACACATACATAGTATACACCCATTAAAGGGCTATAAAAATATTTATTAGGGTCTTAAATAGGCTTCTTTTGATTCAATACGATAAATTTACTATAAAACTTTAACGGGAAGGCGAATTTTTATCATTTTAACCAAGGCACGGTCTCCGTTGAAGATATTTAGTTAAGAGAACATGAAAAAAGCACAGTGAGCGAAACCCTTCAATAAAGGAACGAGTAGTCTAAAATTTGTCAAAATCCAACGCAGAATCATTTCTGGCGAATGTTGATTTTGGACTCAGTTTCGAACTTTACTCAATGGTGAAGGACTTTCTCGCCAAATAAGTATTCACGAAAAATGTGTGGAACTCTACCGGTATAGTCCGAATTGAAAAACTAAGAAGCAAAGAAAGATCGAAATAACTTAAAAGGTTGCACTAATATCTATATATATAGAGTAAAAATAATCCTACATATCCGAAGTTAGTTTAAGCCGCACCGAAAGTTCAAAATATAAGTCATTGAGTTTGAGGCAATATCATATCGTTGAGTCAAAATTATATTGGTGCTGATCGATCGATTTTCATGGCGCTCCTTCGATTGAACTATGGCGATTCAAGTCCAAGAAGAAGTCTAAGATCAACTCATGGTTTCTTGTGAATATTTTTTTTTTAATCGTTTTTTCAAAATATGTAGTGTGCTTCTTCTAATGGAGTCAAGTAGAGTCTCATTGAGCTTATCGTGAGTCAAAAGCAGTCAAATAAGTTGAGAACCCCTATTTATAAGTACTGCCATTATTTAGGTAAACAAAGGCTATATGTCTTAGCAATATCGATTTTCACGATGGCCTCTCGTTTCAAAGTAATTTTCACCTGTAATTTCTGCAGTAAAGCTTTATAGGCATAATCATCTTCCCACATGCTGTTTTCAGAATACTCGATGATACGTAACTACCGTTATATTGTGCATGTGTTGCATGTGTTGCATATGTTGCATGTGGATGTGAAAATTATTGTGAAAACAGAAAATGTTTTATCACTTCCGCTTGGCAAAAGGCCTTAACCGATTGTTAAGCCAGGTGTTGCATGATGGCCTCCACTAACTAGCGGCGCATCGAATTTTTTGTTTCGAAATTTCCGTAAATTTCGGTGAAAATGAGCAGGCAGTGTTTTGTGCAGCAAGCAAATTTTGCATTTCGTAGATAATTGAGTGCATTATGCACATGTGTATGGGCGCGCGCGCGAGTGTATGTGTATGTGTGGGTGGTTGTGTACGTAAATCTTGCAACGGCTACCAGAACATCTGCCACAAGGTGGCCAACCGCAATGGCAGACTGACACTTTTGCCGCAGCCGTCTTGTTTAGCAAATTTCTTGTTTGCTTTTTGTTGTGATTGTTGTTGTTATTTTGCCACTGTTTAGCTGTCTGTGCAGTTGCTAAGCTTTACTTTGCATTTATTATATGCGCATATGCGTTTGTGTGGCTGTGTGGCTGTGTGGCTGTGTATTTGCCTTGTTGCAACACTTGTGGCAGGCTTTATAGCGCGCAAATGTTATTTGCTTTGCTCTTTCTTTCCCACTGATTCATGTTTATTGTTAAACTGGTTTTTGTTGCTGTTTTCGCCCCCTTCGCATGTAATCTATGCCCAAGGACATTTGTGCAACACCATAAGCCGGGCTAAAGAACTATGCTGATTGCCCAAATACTCCTTGCCACTAAATGTTGCAATGCCGGGCAGCGGAAACAACTGCAACCAAACGGGCAGAATGGCAAGAGGAAAGCAATAAAATTGTAAGTACAAAAAATACAAAAAAACACAGAAGACCAGGAAAAAAAAAACCAAATGAAAATAGGAAAAGAAAAGCAGCAAATTTAGTAAAACTAAAATAAATTTAATCTGAGCCATTTACGTTGCAACACTGCACGCAGGAATTGTGGCAGACACTGACTGCATGTATGCATTGTGTGTGTGTTGCATGTGTGTGCGTGTGTGTGTGTGTACGTGTTGCAACGGAAATGCAACTGCGGTAGTCGTACACGGAAACGCAGCCGCAAAATAAGGAAACATTTAACGAGTCATGCCGCAATGTGGCAGGCGAGCAGGCAGGAGGGTAGCCAGCCGCCACCCTTACAACAACAAGCGCATAGCACTGATGTCCGTGTTAATGGTTGTTGTTGGTTGTTGTTGGCGTCGCATTGCCACTGCAGTTGTGTCCTGTGCACGCCACGTGGTTGTTGCTGCTGTTGTTCGCCACTGCAGGTGCATATTTGTTGGTCCGCAACCCTGGAAGTTTTCGGAAATTTTGCGCAAATTGCCAGCAGCCGCATTACGAGCAAATGGCGATGACGAGGACGGCGAGGACGCCGGCGCCACTGCCGAAAAATATAATACAAGGTGAGCGCAACAGCCGCCGCATTGTGCTACGAGCAGGGCACACCGTTTAAATCCCAAAGCCCAACAAAGCATAGCGGCTTGCGACTACATAGTCACTAGCGACCCGACCACCAATCTAGACAAGCAGGCTAGCTATGCGAACAAAGTGGCCACTACCGCCCATCACACCCGCTAACCGCATGCTGACACCCGCTGCAGCGGTGCTTGTGTGTGGGTGTGTGTGTGTGTGTGTGTGCCAGTGTGCCAACTGTGCGAAACCGTCCCTACCGAGAGCCATGGTCTTCGTGGCATGGTCATAACTTCAATAGCTGTAAGCCTGTCAGACAGGTGCGAATAATAAGGACTCTGGCAAAGAGAAAGCGTAATTCATGAAACGAAAAGAAAAGAGTAGCACAGTAATGCGGCGAATATAATTTTCTAATACTTATGAATGCAAGTATTATGCAAAATATAGGTATCCACACACTTGCGGGCAGTTGAAAGATATTTCGATAGCCAGTCGCTTGTAAGAAGTTTGTAAGGAGTACGCCTCGCTCTTTTCAGTTTTAGGGCACTTAATGTCTAGAAAGGGGCAAAGCTTTAAACTAAATTCGAGCACGTGTCGGTTTTTTCCTAATTTCTTCAAAATTTTAAATGCTAGCCTAGCAAACATATTTGGATGCCCTTGCTAAAAATGGTATCTATTAAGGATTACACATACAAATATTTAGTGGTTTTCGGTAGTAACACAATTTGAAATATTACAAAATATTGTTTTCATATCAAATTTTCAAAAGTTTGGCGAAATTTAAACCAAATTGGGCATGCTTAAAAATGGAAAGCCCATTTTCAGAAATTTAAGTTTTGAAAAGGCGCTTCGCAAAAGCCTATCCAGTTTCGAATATGCAGATTGAAATATTTGGAAGTCTCTATCTCATCCATCTATTTTTCCTTAGCATAGAACGTTTATTTTATTTGACTAGAATTATTTGATTTGAATCTGATATATGAAATGTAAGATGTTTTGAAAATCAATGGCCTCAGAGAAGCGTCTAGGGTTTTCCCGATTAATATTGATGCTAATAAAATAATACAGTTTCAGAAGAAAAAGCGCAATTACTTCCTCGACTTATATTTCGTTTTCAGAAACTTTTCACAACTTTTCTTCTCAAGGGGTCAGCCATTTGTAATTTCTAGAGGTAGCTGGCAGCTAATGGAAGCAGCAAACGATTGGACCGATGGTAAGAAATGTCTGTAACTTTTACGTCACTTCGGCTTGGTCAGAAGTCCAATATATAATTTGCAAGCTGCTTTGTGTATTTCATATTATTCTAAAAACCGTTTTCATTGCTCAGAAAGTAGTAATATCACCATAGTTCTCGACCTTGCAAGTTGTAGAGCGGATGGAATGGTAGGAGTAGGAGTATATATAGAGACAATCAAGATACCATAAAAACATTGTCTAGCCCCAATTTGAGTCACGTAGCTTTGACCAGGTTTTTGCTTGCTCATTGTCATCACGTCATTCAACAAGGGGAAATTCAATATTTTAGGTGTATGAGGGGCTGATGTACTGATTTTAGGCTAGGTCAAGGTCTGTGCCGATTTTATTTGTTTTAAAGCCTAAACCATATTGTACTCAAGAAAACATGTCCACTTTATTTTAATAAAATATCACACATATTGACCAATATCAACGGTATAAAGTCCACATGAAAGTCGAAAATCACTATATTGAGTATATTGGGACTAAGGGAAGATCCGAAATGATTTATTATATTATTGGTACTAAACTAAAGTATTTGGGAGCACATGTGTCCAATGACCGACCTTCTCAGCCAGCCAAGCAATCAAATTAAAGTGTGCTCGAGAAAATATTTTCAACCAAAAAAGGGAACTTGAATAACAAAAATCGCTGTTTGTAGTATAAGCGGGCTAGAGAATTTTTTGAACAGATTTCATCTATTATAGCTATCAACATATAGCATATCTAAGAAAATATGCTCATTTCATTTTGTTAAGGTAAAAGGTTTTTTATATAAGGTAAAAAGTTAACCGAAAGGACAAAAAACCTTACATTGGGCATATGGTGGTTAGGGGAAATACTGAACCAATGTTTTTGCTATTTAGCAGCAGACCATATTGTTATCAGGAAAATGTGTCCATTTCATTTGTTTCAGATATCTTACAAAGCGATCAATTTTTACGATATAAACTCAGCTATAAGCATGGAGGTCCTCACATTCGGTGGCTGGAACTAGAAAAGATATAGTTTGATTTCGATAATTTTTCAGAAAAGAGTTGCCATATCTTTAATGTACTATTTCCGTTAAGTTTCATTCCGACATCTGCATTGTAGCTATTGTAGCTATTATAACAGTGTGCAACGTGTTGGGAGAACACAAAATATAATAGTAAAATAACCGTTATATAATTAAGAAAAATTTGTGTACTGCACAGTAGTAATTTGAATTAAAAAACGGAGTAGAATACTTCACAGATATATAATCAAATGAAATATAGCAACTTCAGCTTCGAATTGCTAATATAATAATTTACGGCGATCGAAAACATTATCATAAAGAGACCATTTACGTGTGAGGAAAAATTTTTAGCGGCTAAACAAAAGTGTTTCAAAGCCTATTGTGTAACTATATGTGTGCCTTGGTGAGAGTGTAAGCACATGCGCGTTCACATATTAATGTAAGTTTGTATGCATGGTTGTGTGTGTGTGTGTGTGTGTGTGTGTGTACAATCAGCGAAGCGACAAGTTTTGCAGCTGCCACAAAAGCACATCCAAACGCGGCTGGACACTCCACTCTTTTGCTTAGGGTACTCAAATGAAGGAAAGAAAATAAAAGTTATGTTGCACAGGACCGACGAAAGGAAATTGGAACAATACTTGCATTTCGGCGCTAAAAGTGTGTGTGTGTGTGTGTGTGTGTGTGTGCGTTTGGTGGTGGTTTTCGATGCGCCGCATTCAAATATCTGAAATATCTAGAAAAGTGTCGCACATGAAATGCCGTAATGCACATTACCACACGTTGTGATAAACAACAGTTGTGGCAGTTGTGCGCTACGAGCATCCTGGTACTTAATTCATACATTTATGTGCCAAATTAAATGACTAATGACACCCTAATGACAGCAAACGGCCATAAATAGCTGGCAGAATGCGAGTGTGAGAGCAACAAATTAAGAATGATGCAGTGCAATATGGCCACATATGTAGATGGGTGCGCATTTTAGTGAGTATGTATCTATAATCGTTGGTGCGCGTTTATATAAGTGTGTGTGTGTGTGTCGCAGTTTACAAACTAATAAAACAATGACCAATTATCCTAGTGAAAGTGTCAATGTGGGTGGGTGCCAGTTTTGGTGCTTTCGACTGTTGCATGCCACCCTCGACCAAATGACAACATTAAGCCACGCTTCCAGTGTATGTAAACATACATATGTGCATGTGTGTGCGCATATTAATAAAATTAACGAAATCTACGCGCGGATGTTTTTTTTTTTGTTTTTTGGCAAGTTGCAACTTCTCAACTCGTCTTCAAATTCATTTTATTGCATACAATTTGATTATATTATTATTTTTACTACCTTTATCATATACACACTTATATGCCGATAATAAAATGTGCTGCGTTGTGTCCTTTGAGAATTTGTGCGACATTATTGCGGCGTCAGCGAAATGTTGCATGTCAACGGCGCACTTTTCATTGCCAACATTGCTCTCCCCTTCTTCCCCTCAACTTACTTCACTTACACCAACAGTAAACTAACAACTGCATAGAAAACACACACACACACACACACACACACACACAGTCACAGTCTCACAAATAGACCGTTAATAGTTGTCTGTGCAACGCCTTCAATGCGCCATTACAACATTGACAACATTGTTCGAAAGTGAGGCAAGCAATAAAATGTGTCAAAATATATACCGTTAGTTAAGCTATGTAGCACCCACTTAAAGAGCCGCCAAAATGGCCTTCAGGAGATTGCTCGATATTGTTTGTACGCGGTTTCAAGGGTCTCGTGGCTCCGTCTTTATGCCACATCTAACGGTTTATGGGCACTTGAATCAATTTGTGTTGCGTAGAATGTCACAAATTCGCACCATAACTGCATACTTGAATACAGCGCCAACAACGCCAACAACAACAAGAACAACAACACACACACACTCGTGTGCAAGAGCCTGGTGAATATTTCGAAAAATAGTTTCCCTTAGAAAATGTTTGTAGTTACGTATGGTATGTTGGTGCCATAATAGTTTCATATTTTATGTCTGTTGCATGCAACATACACTGTTGCGCGCACCTGTGTTCATATGTATGCACATTGAAGTGCTCTTAGCCCAACAATGTGTGTCTGTAGTGGAGCGGGGTGGTGTTATGTGGCAAATTTTGCACTGACGGTGTGAGTGTATGTGTGTGTGTATGTGGTAGTTAGTGTAAATATTTTTGTCATGTCACTGGATTACCCAGCAGGTAGATAGTGGTCGAGGTAAAGTTGTATTTTTACCACAATTTTATTATTATATCTTTCCAGATCTGGGGCAGCATGAGCATTATATGAATCTGACTATACAACAAACCCTGGTGGTGTACTAACGTCTTGAGGGTTTACTGAAGTTTTCGAAGATTTTCACTAGAAGGACTCATTTACATCGACTAAGTGGGCATTCGTGAATAAAGTTTATGCATAGAGTTCAGAGCGCTAAAAAAAAAAGCTATAAACCTGGCATCTTAGTGACTTTTAATGTCTTTTGAGAGATCAGAGGTCAGAGATCAAATGAAGGCAAGTTCTAGTATGATAATGGGTTAAGTAAAAGTTAGTATTTGATTTGAGTTTTACTACTTCGAGTGGAAAGTTTTTTTTTTTTGCAGAAATGGTGAAATCCGGCTACTTCTAGGCTAAAATCGAAAAATCTCCTTCGAAGAAAATTACTCGAATGTATTGGGACGGATAGATCTTTGGAGGTCTGGTTTCAGCACAAGGGATGATAACCGGCTCTTTTTAATCGAAATTTCGAAAGTGCAAGTACCTAAATATAGACTCAGGTCCTAATTTATCATAGCCAGAACTCTACAGTGTACAGCTACAGCACAGAGCGGCAGTGCAAAGCTTTTTAATTGGAATCTATATCTGGAATCTATATATGGAAGAGTCTATTTTCAGAGTCCAGAGTCCATTTCTAAGGAAAATAGTGTAAAAGATCCGAAATGCAGAGCTTGCGCCTCTACGTCTAGCCTCTTATAAATAAAGTTTTCTTCATCTAGCGTCTGGTTTATGCCAGGCCCACTTTATAAGACATTTGTTGCGAAATTTTTACCCAATTCTTAAAGAAAGCCGCTTATAATGCCGATTATTTGCTGGAACCGAAGGTAACTTGTGGACAATTTCGACCTTTTGAGAAGCAGCAAGAACACTGGATTCTGAGAGCTTAGATGAGTTAGTTTGAAGCAATTGAGAAAATTTCTATGAATGATTTTGAACTAAAAAACTCGTAATTTCACTATTTATGGGATTATATGCAATTCGAGCTTTATAAAGACGCCAATATAGTTCGGTGAATTCAAGTTTCGTCTTCTGCTCTATCTGGGTCATATCGGGCCAAGGGCTTGTAAATTTCCGTTGGTCTAGGTGCGGATTGTAGATTGAGAGGAAGAAACATAGAATATTTCTATGAAGTGAGGGTTCAAGGGAGCAAGAAATGTGCTAAATTTGGTAGTTTAAATTAGTGGCAACTCCAGAAATGAAAAGCATTCCACCTCCATTTCCAAACAAACCGAAATTGCCAAGCTATAGTCCAAGAAGAACAAGACTCTTACTGGTTCCAGGAAATCGGGTTCTATGTAACCAAAAGCGATCTAGATATATACTACTCAGAATTTTCACCTCGATGGAATTCGGGAATTACATAAAAAAATATTTATGCTGCTACAACAACAGCAATGATCTCAACACATCCGTGAGATTGTGGAGAGAAAAAAAAAAACTTTGGTGGGGAAAAATCTGGTCCCTTTCGCTAATATTTTACTCCAGTTAGAAAGCAAGCTGTTTGTTGCAGTGACTGTAGAAAATTTCTTCTGTGGGGAATGTCTACTCATGAGCGTAGTGCTTGTTACCGAGGTAAGTATAAGTGCTACTAAAGCTGTCACCATTCATAAAGATGCCAACACTTTGCCAAAGCACACACATATACATATGTGCACACACACAATCATGCTTGCCACAGATCTGCAAGCCATCACATATGCACTTACGAGAGCCATGCGAAGTGCAACAGACGCTGTGTTGTAGTTGTTGCCAAAGCCTATTGCGGTCGCATTTGCCAAGTGTGGGCATGCTTGCCGCTGTTGTTGCAGTCAAGTAGCCACTTGCAACGCGCCTAGCTACGCGCTAGAGATATCCAAATACAATCAAACACAAATACACACACACACACGCAGTTGCAACTCCACAGCACCGAGCATTGTATGCTTGCTGTTGCACAAACGTTGTGGCACAAACGCTGCGGCACAAATGCTGTTGCATACTAGCAGGCGTTGGCGGCAATTGCTTTACGAGTGACGCTATCGACCCTGTTGCAAGCATTCACCATAATATATTAGTGTTAGTGATCCGTGAGGGCAGTATGAGGGCGGCGCGTTGTGTTGGCAGAATATCTTTTCAGATGCATTGCGGCGCTGCACTTAGAATGCATTTTTCTAAATAAATTTTTCACCACTTAGGCACGTTGGAGACGTTGCAACATTGCAAATTACAAGCAGGAGTGCCTTGTTGCAACATTCATCTGGCTTACATGTGTCGTTGTCAGTATACTAAGGGCACACACTCACACACACACACACATGGTCGCATGTGCAAATGTAACTGGCGCACTGAACGCTCCATTTTGGGGTGAAGTAGGTGGCCCCGTTCCGAATGAATTAGCCTGTACAGGCACACACGTATGTACGCACACACACACACACACACACACACATGCATATAAACACATATGCATATACTGCTTATCTATATACATATATTTATATATATATACTATTAAGTACACACTTGCATGTTGCATGGACAAAAGACAACTGACACGCATCGTTGGCCATGTTTCTACTACATTTTGTTGTTGTATGTTGTGCAACAACAACACTGTTTGCCACTAGACCGAACGGCAGTTGTCTTCTTTGTCGTCGTCGTCGCTGCTTCCAGTACAGTGGTCGAGCCATGCGTTGCACCGACCAGACTATATCCCATATCCTGCTGCAACTTGTACTCGCATACGTCTGCTGCCACACACACTGCCACAAATTCACAAATGACTCGCATACACAACTAAGTGTTTGTTTATGGCAGTGAAACATAATAATTTCCATTAGACTTAAAGCTCGCACATTTGATAAGAGCGACAAAGTTTTCACAAATTCTCTAAAGTATATCCTTAAGGGATCGTGCAGCATTCGTGTATACCACTGCAAGTTTAAATGCGCTTCTATGTATTTATAAATATACCTTTCGTGATATTTTTCTGCATTAAGCTGCTGATGTCTTAATGAAATTATTATGGTGCAGAATGAAAGTGAAAATGTTCAGCGAATATTTGAGGTTATGAAATGCTTGCCACCATATAACAACTCTAAATTGGAGTCTTTTTCATATTAATGGTTTGGGTGGGTTCTGTTTCTGCAGAATTCTTTGTTTCATTTGGAAAACTAAAGCAGAAAGATTGAGATTTTGTAAGAAAAAGCCCGTAAAAAGCAAATGAATTTTTTATGTGTGAAAAAAATGGAGGAAGCTACATGCCTTGCTACTAATTCGTCGAATCAAAGACAGTGCTGAATCGAATAGCAACTGGTATAAACTGGCATAAAAGTTGGAGATGAAATATTAGCTAATTTAGTGAGTATTTAGAGTACTTGATTGCTGTTTGCAAAACAACAAAGCAAAGCAGAGCTCCTACATATTGTGCAGAAAACTCGAGACTAGGAGACATCTGCCAAATGGGAGGGACTTTTAATTATTTCATTTCTACCTATATAATTGTCAAATTATAAGAGTCTCAGCAAATTTGATGCGTTCAGATAGCACAAACAAGAGAAAATATTTAATTATATCAAAAAATTAAAAGAAATTTAATATATTTGTACATCAAAAAATATTAATAATTAATTTTTTCTTTAACATTTTTAATATGTAACATTTTAACATTTTACAATACACCTGTTTTTAAAAACAGTTGTTTTTTAAAATGCTTTTAAAAAATTCTGAGCTCTTGACAAAAACTTTAATTTTGCTTTAAAGCCTATAATACATTTTTGTTTTGAAACAGTTATTATTGATAGAAAATATATATATATTTAAAACAATTATCCTTGCTCAGACTTAACCTCGAATTGCGTTAGTAGATTTCACTCAAATCAAACTCTACTTTAGGCTACTAAAAGCTCGCTAGATGGCGCTGTCAAATAATAAAATTCAAAACATAAGTTATCTGGATGGTTTAAAATACGCTTGTGAAAATATTAGAATACGCAAGTAAAGTAGTATTTTATATAAAAGTTCTTTGTATAACAAAATTATCCAGGAACTTTTTTCTCAATAATATCGGAGCACGCATAAAACCGAATTCCAACTGACTTCCGTTCGAGAGAAACAATTTTACGGTGCGGCCTTTTACAAATATTTCATATACAAAGACATATGTTAGGATTTCTTTTACCTTCGAATATATATGAGAGTTAATCTAATGTGTCTGATATTAAAATAATATTATATAGATTCACGATTTCAAACAATGTATCCTTAGTGATGTTTTCTCGAATGCGGTGGGTTAGAAAAGTTACAAATTATGACTAGGTATGAATATTGAGCATATCTTGTCAAGAAAATAACGCTCAATATATGAAAAATGAATTTAATGAACGCACTAGAAATATGATATACCAGATATAGAAACGAAATCCAAAAACCACAGCAGCATTCATTATGGGAGAGTCATTTAAGAGTTGATATCGAAGTTCCAAGGCTATAACTTATGACTGTACTAATGCGTGAAGTGACCTTTAGTAAATTAGTCCATAATTTAACCAAAAAGTGAAATACCAAGCGAATTTTAGCACGCAAAATAAACTTTTGAAAACTTTATATAAAGCGTCCAAGAGTAAACCAGTTGATGGATAAAGTGACCATTAAACTAAAATCAAGTTGATAAACTGATCTAAAAATACGTATCCATTCATCCTTTCAATAATTAATAATTCATTTTACTGTGAATTTTAACCGATAAATCAGGAAGCTACAAATTAGTTGAACATAATAAGCCTGTGTGTAGAAATCATGTGACTTCTCTTAATACAACTGATTATCAAAATCTTATGTTGGCTACCAAGCTGCTGCAACACTGTTTTTCTCAGCTCATAATCTGCGATATTTCCAATAAAGTTTCGCCGCGCCGCTTCAACATTTCCTATTAGAGCCGTGTTTACTTTCGAATTCCACGCATGGATCCACCAAGCGTCAAATACGTATGCATGTGTATATTTATTTGCATTTGTCGGCGCTAAAATCTGTTGTTTACATTGTCAACATCTATGCGAAGTTCCCACAGTAGTCTTTCGCGTTGGTTAAAATAATGAGCGCTCGGCGCAGGCATTGAACGTGAATTTGGCCTGGGTGTGAGTACCTTGTGGCTTGAGCGTGCGCGTGTGTGTGTGTGTGTGTGTGCGGAAAATGCCTTGTGACAGCGTGACAGGAAGAAGCCTTTTAAGCATTTCTTTGGCGCTACAGAAGACATTTCCATCACTACTTGCCGCATACATATATATATAACCATAAAATATTATTTCATCAAGCGTCTTCGTAGAAAGGGGTGCCTGCCTGATAGCAGTAGTTTCCATTTTATTTGTTTTGTTCACAGTATACGTGTGTGTGTGTGTGTGTGTGTGTGTGTGTGTGCTTATTTGGATTTTAGGTAATTCGAGATGCCTTTCAAATTGACTCAAAACGCGAAGCTGACTGACACTTCTCTTATTTACAGCCCATCAGCAGTTCGCTTAATGCTGTTGTTACTACTTACAGCTACTGCAGTTATGGCTAATGTAGTTGTTGGTGTTATTGTTGTTAGTGCTCACTGTCAACCGCTAGCATTATTGTCTCTGTTTTGTAGTGCTTATTAAGTGTGTATGTGTGTTTTGTCTGTTACTTGTGGTTGATTTTGTTGTTGTTGTTCAGCTTGTTGTTGTTGTTGTTGTTGTTGTCATCGTCGCCACTTCATCAATGATTCTTCACAGAGAAAGTGGTTGGTTCAGTGACTTTTGTTTGCTCAAATTAAGATACCAATACAGAGGAATGCAGTCATGCACACACACAAACACACACACACGCTCGCATTTGTATTCACATATATATATATATATATATATATATGAATTTTCATGCATGTGTACTGTTCACATACAGAGCAATCAGTTGATTACCCAATATATATGGGAAACGACAAAACATTCCCTTATCACGCACACACGTGCACAGACACACAGACACACATACATATGCACTTCAAATTTTAAGCATTTGATTCGTGTGAATCTTGAAATTTCCGAAGACATTTTTATTGGCAATTTACCACGACGATTTTCACCTTTTCCCAAGCGAGCTTCTCCGTCAGCAACCAGTGATTTTGATTGTTGAAGTCGCAGTGGCGGTGAGTGAGACACACACACTGGCACACACATGTACAAGCGCACACATGCAACGCAATACTGTTGTGGTAATTCAATGCCACACGGCGTGTCACGAAGCATGTCAATATACGCACCAACAACACCAACAACAGTAACAATAAAGTAAGCAAACACAAGCACAGTGAATTGTTGGGAAAAGTATGATGGAGAAGAAGAAGAAGAAGCACAGAAGGACAAAGAAACGCCACATATATGTATGCGTGTGTGTAGTAAATGGCAAAGTGGAGCTCAGTGAAATTATCAACAGTATGACACAGAAGCTTTTGTTTGTGGCGCGTTGCGCGGTCGTTGCAATGTGCCAAATGGCAAGTGGCAAGTGGCAAGTGGCAGCGACTCATCAACGCGCATGGGAAACAGGATGCGACATTTCGCGCAAAGCTGCTGTTGTTAATATTAAGTAGTGTTTGTTGCATGCCCCTGGTGTTTAATTGTATTTTTGCGAATCGCTTGATGTGATTTATTCAGTATTTGTTATTGCTGCTGTTGTTGTTGTTGTTGTTGTTGTAGTCAAAAGTGCATTGCAACCCCTTGTGCAATCGATAAATTCAATCACGCGTGACAAATTCTGCTTCGACTTCCACGTTTCGAGCTTGTTACCCGCTTTGCGGCCAGATGTGGTCGTGGTTAAGGGGCGGAGGGCACTAAGAAATTTCGAAATGGAAGAGATAAGATAGCAAATCTCTTTGTTCGTTTGGGAACCCTACCACAGGCCATTTTTCATAGTTTCACTACAGTAATCCACGCCACGAAAAATAGTAAAGTAACCTTGTGGAGCCCTATAAGGCTAATGCACTCGTTTGCCACCACTTCTGGAATCTCTCGTTTAAAAACACCCTGGAAAAGGAAAACCAAACAAACCACTTTCTCGATAAGAATGACTAAAGTACAAATAAGCCCTTCTGAAAATCACAAAACTTAAAGGAGAGAAATCAAGGAAGAGTCGAATTTCGAAGTAAACCCTAGATGAATTCGTAAAAAGGTGTCGAGCTCTACTCAGTTGGTGTTACTATGGGCTCCTAATTGAAGACCCAAGCACTCTACCATTTGTCTGGAACTAGGCTTAACTAGCTTTTGCTGGTCCAACTTTCCCAAGCGTGGTAGCACTGAAGAAAATGTTTAAAGGTCGTAAAATTATACCGAAATAATAAAAGTTATTAAATACCAAAAGGCCGGTATGAACAATTTTTGGATCTCACCACTCAGTGTAACTAAAATACCAAGATTAATTATAGTTCTAGGAACTAGCTCAAATTGTACTAGTGGCGTTTCCGACGGTTTAACTATGTGAAGCGAAAATGCAACCGATTTGTGGCCCCAGCGTAAGAGAGCAAAACAAATTGTGGAACCGTAATATAAGATCGGGAGCTACCTCTTCAGTAACTTATAAAACTTGAAGTCTTAGCAATCAAAGCTGCAATAATTAATGAAATATTTGTGTTGTGGAAATCACTTTTTGCTTTCTTAAGGGTTTTTGTATTTTTTTAGATCCCAAAATTTTGCAGAGGTCAGAACTCGAAGAGCTCGGATTTTACAAGGTAAACATTACTGAACTGTTAACAAGTACTACAAGTACTACAAACGGAGAAATCTCAGAAAATAATTTAAAATTTTACTGCATTCGAGTTCGAAATATTTGTGATGTTCGATTTGTAGTGATGTAAGAAGTCCTTAAAACCGATTTAAAACCACCCAGGAATCACGCTTTTCGACACTCACCAATTTTGGCAAGTGCGGAACTGAAAATATTGTTAATTACTCAATCTTGGAAGAATAGAGGGTCTAGTATGCAAGGAGACATACCTGCAGTTACTGAGGCTAAACTCAGCGGACGAAGGAATACGAGAGTTCTAGCCTAGCTTAGAAAGAACTTGCGGCTGTTTAGTAATTTAGCGTTGCTCTACGCCATGAGAGTACAGTAAACACCAGGACATTCGAGTATGTCGAAAAGTATTGTGTAAAAAGAGCTGGAAAAAGTCGAATTCAATACACGCCACACCAAGTCAAATCTACCCAGGAATCTAGTCAGCCAAAATAGAATGAAATGCAGAGCCATGCAGTAGCTGTCAATAGCGGAAGCGCTCAACGTGCTACATACCCAGTGATTGCGTCACAGCGACAGCCACTCGAATCAATTGGTGTTTCCCAGCGAATTCAATACTAAGTGCATGTTTCGGGCGACACCGGGCGACACCGGCAATAAACGCATGCGAATACAAACTGTGTGCTAGGTCTGCAAGTGGACGTGTGAGTGTGCGTGCGCGTGTGCATGTGCGATACAAATGGGCTGTTGGAGAAACGGAAATCGAAATTTGATATTTTGAATCGTGCCTCAGCGGTGCGAATATGTGTCTTGTGGCAGAGGAAACAGCGACAATATCATTTAATCTGGCAGCGGCGGGAGTGCAAACTCGCATATGCGATGGCGGCGGCAATCAAAATGCTGTTGCGACATTGTAGCAAAACAATGCACGCACACACAGTTATGCGCGTTGCACGATATTTTTACCCTCAAACCTGTGTGTACCCTGTGTGTTTGAATTCCTGACAGCTCATTGCCGCCACAGGTGCTTATTACACCCAGACAGGCAGGAGGCATGCCGTTGCTTCCGCCGCTGCCGCTGCTGCTGCTGCCGTCGTCGAGCGCAGGACGTGCACTGTGCGAATGAAATCAGATACCCGATGCTTTCCGTCGGAAGGAGTACGTACGCAAGGAAGAAAAAAGGAAAAAGCAAAAAATTTTAGCTACGAAAGGCTGTTGCCACTTACTTACATTTCGCGTTGCTGCTAATGAGTATCATCGTTATTGACAAACACATACACACACACACACACACATACATATATATATATTACATAACACATAAATAAGAACGTGTGTAATTATGTTTTTATTTTATTTTTTTGTTTTTCGCCCCCTTGTTGCACGCGTACTTTAAAATGTGGCTTCCGAGTTTAATGAAGTGCGGAAGCCGACACTGAAGCTCGCCACATCGTTCCGCTCGCACTGATCATAACGACAATGCGTGGTATGATGCCAAGGACATGACGACCGTTGTTGAGGCCGTTGATGACGATATGGCAGTGTGGCATACAACATATCGATTACCAATTAGTAGCAAGCACACCTTTTTGCTTTTGCTTTTGCACCATTCCATTCCACTTCGGTGGTTGTGCTTGTGCGCTTTCTACGCTCTGCGCTCCTCGGTCTTCGCTCTTCGGTCTCTTTGGTAAGAATTTGGCCAGACAGCGTGACTCCACCTGCAGTGCGCCAAATATACTGCCGCGGCATATATTTGAAAATTTTGGCTGTTTTAGTTTTTGTTTTTAAATAGCTTCTTTGCAGTGTGTCACAGGGGCAACCTCTTGGTGTACTGACTAGCTGCGTTGAGTTTCTTTGGTGTTTGATATAAGTGATACTGAATTCAGTTGATTTCATTTCATTCCTTTTTTTATGTGTTGGCAGATTGTGACGGCTATCTTGTTTCTTCTTACCTGTTGTAAATTTCATGTGCAATCAGGTCAGGATAATAATACTTGTACCTCACAATGGATTTGGCATATATTAAGTATCTAGTGATCTCCGTCGCGGAGACAAGTCTCAATATCTAAACAAGCTTGTGATGAGATATCCTTTTGTTCAATAGCTGTATACATCATGGGCTGATGATTCCAGAGACCCTTTTACTATAGCGCCAAACTTGTTGAGTGCATCGAATGCCGATTTGTCCAGTAGAAAAGTACACAAACAAAGACTCAGCTGATGAGCTCCACAGTATTGAGTGTTCTCAGCGCATCGGTTACAATTTAACTGAATCCCACCATCGACTTTGTCTTAAAAATATTCGTGGTTATCGCTCCATATATCATGTTTCATTTATTTTTATGAGCCAGGGCCGCGATGCCGGGATGCCGGGATGCCGGGATGCCAGGATTCCCAAATGAATATAATTTAAAGCTAACAGGTAGCTAAATATTATCATATTTTTAGCGAATTTGATATGGGAACGATATCTATTTTTCGGTGTGGGGGGTTACTCAGCGACTATATACTCCCCATACTACAAAGGCATCCATATTAAATGAGCAAGCCTATAGGTAGAGCTACTGAGCCCGACAAGAATAGGAGAGAGTAAATAAATTTAACGAATTAAACTTTATGGATGACCCTCAAACCGACAATTGATGTTCAAGGTTTTCAGGCACTCTCCGCTAAATTCGGGAGTATGGGTGCTAAATTCACACGGTCCATTTGAAAAGTCGCAAATTTCAGAGAATTATGATTCTCTTTTGAGGAAATTGTGAAAGTGATAGAGTTTCCGAGCTATACAAGAATAAGAAATCACATTCACTGCTTATTTTTGGCTCGCGTAACTTTCTGTTCCAGCATAAAGGCTTAATGTATAATGCTTACATACAATAGTGCTAATTCTAATGGTGCTATACCCCATTATAGCGGCAAATTCGGTACGATTCGGCATACTATCATATCACTCCGTGAGCTATGGGTTAAAATGTTAGACCATAAAAGAAATGTAACATTATCGAAAAAATTATTACTGAGAAGGGGTGGCCTCTTTGACCAAATTGTAAGTTTCTTTCAAAAAAAGTTAAAGCTGTTCTTGAAATGCATCAAAAAAGCGGGACTTACTTTCAAGCTCTGGAATGCATTATTTGCAGCTTCCAATTGCCAATTAAATTTTTCATTTTATGCTTTGCTCATCATTCACGGAAGTTCAACAAGACAAAGGTCTTTAAAGCCATGCTGTCGTCAACACAGTATGACTTCACTTTCACTGATGTAAGTATGTATTTGCGACGTCACAGTGATTTTGGAAAGACAGTCGTCAAATCACTTGAAACAATCATTAATTTCATTCTACGATTCACATCTTTTTCCAGAACTTAAAAATTCCTAACGCACTTCAAGGCGCAGAAAAGTGTGCCATTTACAACCTGCACATACACATGCATCCCACTCGCTTACACATTTACATACGCTTATGTGGGGCGACGTTCATTTGTTGGCGGAAAGGCAGTCCATTAGCTTCTGATTTAACTTTTCAAATTCTTTTCGCTTGCCTTTTTGTTTTCTCTCAGCGCTTTTTTTTTGCTCGAGCACTCGCCAGGTTTCTCGCCTGTGATTAATGGATACGCAAATATTCATGGACAAATTGTAATTTTCCGATTATGGCTGTTGAAAAGTATGAAAATGCGCTTCAGGAACTGCCACGAATTCTTCCAAGCAAACTGCGTGAGTGTGTGTGTGTGTGTGTTCTTAAATTCTTATTCCTGTTTTTTTTTGTATTCTCACACATACATATATACACATACATGCACTTGTGTGCGTGGCTGAATTCAACAAGTGTTGGAGTAATTTAAAAAGTTTTTAGATTATAATATCACTGATTTGATTACGGCATTCTTTTTATATTTATTGAATTTTATTACAAGTCAGTTGGTAGAAGTGAAGGAAAGTGGATGAAATACATTCAATTTGTGGGTGACCGAATTTAAAAATTTGCTGAAAATCCTGTAGAGTGGAAATAGATGTGATGAAAGCAGCTAAAATTTAAAATTTTGCTCTTCTGCTTTTCCTGGGTAATTTTCCAGGTGTATATCATGTCATATATGTGAGTATAAGAGTATGGTTTTCCGCCTTAGTGAAAGACAAAATGAGCTTTCGGGGTCCTTCTCTAGTGAAATTCTATAGAGATTCCTCCAACTCAGACTTTTCGTTATATATAGAGTGATAACTGATAACTGTCTTAGATCTTTGACATAATCTTTTTGGAATCCACATGATATCCATATCTTTAAAGGCTCATGAAGGCATTATCGAAGGTTAAAAATGACGCCAGGCTTATCTGTCTAAAGCAGAAAATATCTGAAGAAGTTTGAATTGCAGCAGCTATATACCAATTCTGATGCAAACTCCTTTTAAAAATCTACAAGTAAGCTAATCGAGAGATTAATCATAAGTATCCCAATAAATTCGCTGTTTGTGGAATGTTTTGGGAATCCAATCCAAAAAGAAGAAGGAAGATAAGTATAATAGGCTTGCATGAACTTATGTGAGCTAAAAAGATAATTGATTTGAAAGATAGTTGAATTCGTGGCAACACCTCAATCCACCACGCAGACTGAGAAGTTCGTATCCCTTCTTTAAGAATTAGAATTAATATGCTTCGTAAATGGACTTAACCATAAAGATACACGTGTATAGATTTTACAACTGTCAGATATTTGGTCCCTAAAATATACCATTTTGAGTGACTGAATATTTCTTGTTCTTGCGAACGATTGACGAAGCATATCTCCAATAATTCACTCCAAAGTACAATCTAAAAACACCCGTTGAAAGGAGTCCAAAGCGTGTAAAGATATGGAATAGTTTTCGTCGAATATCTTCAAATAATGCTTTAGCATTCACCATAGTTCACATATCTGGCTCTGAGCAACTTTTTCCATTTCTCAGAAAAATTTTTGTTTTCTGATCAAATACGGATCGTCATGGATGCCTAAAAGTTGGTCTGTCGTTCTTTGCTGCGAAAGAATTGGAATTAATATTACGAAATCCTTGCTTTGTTTGTTTGTCGAAAATGCAGGTATTTGAGTAGCATAAAATATTCAATAGGGGTCGTGATATCGTCGAATAATTATTGAACTCTGCTAAAGACGTTGATAATATCAGAAAAGTGAATGGAATCGCCGCGTTAGTATCGGATATATATATATATAGCGACTCAATATTATATATTAGCTTGAAGCGCATCGCTGACAGGAGTTTGAATTTTTTACAGAAAGACCGTTGGAAAGTAGTCTCAATAGCGATGCTTGTTACGGAGGCACACTATTCTTCAAAACATTTGACTTTCTCGACGTTCTTCTGCTACATAACCTCAAATTTTGTTTTTACCCAATAATAATGACTCAAAAGTAGTCTATTTTTCTCACGATAATAATTATTTGAACTAAGAGCATGAACATTTTACTTCCACTAATGGATCGTGTGGAATTCGATGGTCATTTTGAAGATCTCTAGAAATTGTTTTGAACAGCTGCGAAGGTTGGGGACATTAGGGTATTAAAGGTTTAATGCTAAAAGAAGCTTTATTTGGTAAGATAACTGGATCTCGTTAGCTAGCTATTCAAAATCGAAATGACCCAAGTTCGTAATTTTCACCATTGGTAGTAGTAGCTGAAGGCCAAACACAGGGTCGCCAAACTACTAGAGCTTGCATATTTGAACTCTACAAACGTAACTGAAACCTTTGAACAAGTCCGAATTTTACTCAAGCTGCGCTCTGATCTATTATTATATATGCAGAATTTGAAACATTTGAGATGAAGCGGGACATCTATTATTATTATAATGTGTATGCAACTCCATATAGTATATATATGTATGCAACATATGTACATTGAACTCTGCAATTTTTTGAGTAGCAAGCTGTAATATCGAAATTCACAGTGGAGCAGCACCTGCTCTGCAATGTTCTTCACAGTATGCCAATGCAAAAGCACCAACATGGATGTGTATGTTTGAGTACTCGCGTGTGTAGACGCCAGGCCTGCAGATGTGTCTGTGTCTTTCATAAAATCACAAATAAAAATGAAATCTGAAAAATAGGATTCCGCACAGAACATTTTCTTTGGCTGCTGTTATTTTGCATGACTTTTTGCACACTGCTGTACTATAGGCATGTATGTACGTGTGTGCGCGCGTGCGCGCGTGTGTGTGCAACCAATGCCTATTTATGGGCATCTATGGGGCGCAGTACAATTAGTTTTCGTAAATGCCAGATGTTGACATGTGGCAGGCAACGATTTGTAGCAAGGCAGAGCGAAAAAAGCCGCAAATCAAATATCGATGAGCAAATATAACAACAACCACAACAACAACAACATGAACGCGCAGCTAAAGGAAATAATAATAATAATAATAAATAATACAAAGTGCCAATGTAGAAGCATACAAAGGCGTCTGAGATGGAGCAGAAGCAAAACAAATTATATACATACTTGCCGTTGGGAATTATGAAAAACAAAATTTATTGAATGGAAATCAGGAGAATGAAAGAAAGAAAGCGCCCCAAAATCAGAATGAAGGGCGAGCGTGCACACACACACACACACACAAACACGATTTTATATATGCATGTGTGTGTGTGTGGAATAATGTTTGAGGGCTGGCGGCCTCACTGACTCGCACGCCGCGCACGCCGCGCACCGCAGACGCCACGTCCCAAAAAACACGTTGGATACCTCAGCTGTCCCTATTTGTTGCCGGTTAATGGTTTTCAATGGCTTTGTTTGCCACTACATGCACAGCAGACAACCGAGTGTTACCTCACACTCTCACACATACACGCTCACTCATCTCATACTTTTGGCGTACGGCTGCGCTGTGCTGTCTGCAAAAATTGTGGCATATTTGATTGCTTCATTTCATTTGCTCTGTTCGAATTTCAAGTTCGAGCAAATGACACGCCGGAGCTTCTTTCCTAGCTATCTCTTGTGTATGTCTCAAGGTTTGTTTTGTACTGCTATGCAGCAGGTGCGATTGATCCTTTGATTTTTAATTTAAATATTTGCCATAAACTACACACACACACAAACACACACACGCATGTGTGCACATAACTGTAAATGAAAGTGCTGCATTGACGTGTTTATCAATCTTGGATTGTGAAATGTTAGTGATTCGAAACAAATAAATAAACAGTTTTATAATAAAATGCAATTCTGGAGTCTCACTCAACTCACGAAGAGTTGTTGTCAAACGAGTCCTGTGGGTGGGGTTCGAAATTGTTTGGAGAGGTTTTAAATTAGTTTATAAATGTCAAATGTCAGTCAAAATAAAGCGCATAATACAACAATTCAATAATAATAAAAGTTTCGGAGCGATAGGAAAAAAATTTCGATCCCGGTAGTGAGTTTGTTCAAAGAAGACTCGACTTTTTTTAATACATCAACCATCATTTTTCTCATTTAGCGGATGTCAGACACAGAGTAGCATTTGCGCTCATTATATACATTTGCCTCAATTAAATATGGACACAATTTTAATATACCTTTAAACGTCACTTGGACACCAATGTCAAAACTCTGATTATTTGTATGACTTGAAAAAAAAGCCACTCATCAAATCCATCAGTTACTCCAACTGTCTAAAGACTGACTACTAGCTAGGCAAGATTCCCCTAAAGTGGGAAGGAACTGTTTTATCACATTTCAACAACAACAATAATGAGTACTACTATTAAAAAGACAGCTGTAACTGCGATAGCCCTTTCCAAATAGGAACGGAGCCAACTGGGACTCTTTGAGATCCTCGATGAACAGATTGAAGGATTTAATTTACGATGTAGTGCAGAAGCACACGGTTGGTTTCATGGAATATCTTGAATGAATTCTTACTTCTGGAGAAAAGACCGCAGAAAGCATTTTCACTTTTTCCTGACTGTTCTATAAAATAATCGAGCAAGTTTATGGATCAATCTATATATATATATATATTGGATTTGTATCAGTCGCATTATTTGTTTGCTCTCTTCAGTTCTCCACAAATACGTACGTCTATCAATTTCATTCACAGAATGACACCTCCTATGAAAGAAGTGTTTTTTGGGGTTCTTCAAATGAAGTTTTCTTAACTAAAAGTCGATTAATATATCGTGCATGACTGCCTTTAGTGATTTGCGGTCGAACTTGCGGTATAGGAATATATATGGGTTTAAATAACGGTCAAAGCCTCAGAACACACGAATCCATGTTGGATGTAAAAGAATTGAAGAAAAACTTGTATCTGGAACTTGTAAGTTTAAAAATAACCTAAATTTGTGAAAGACAAAGAGGGCATTATACAGAATAAACATTTAGTTAGATAGGCCAAGGAGTAGTTTATAAGGTTGAAAACGGACAAATAGAAAATACCAAGCGAATCTGTCGAAGCTGCTGATCTGTGGAAGCGTTTAAGACAGCGTTTTCCCAATTATTTGAATATAATTTCTCACTTAGTTCGGTAAAAGTCGAAGGCAAGGATATCATACGCAATGATATCGTTGCCTTTGTTTGTTCTCTTAATTCAATCGCATTGGATTGGAGGAAGCCTGATCCTCCAAATTTTTTTTTTTATTTAGAAACAGAAACTTTCAGCCATTATCCATTAAATATGGTACCATGTAATACCGACAGAAAAAACATTAAATTCAAATAACGGAACTGCTGCACCAATAAAATATTCGTACAAAGGCATAACGGCAAAAACCGCGAAAATGCTGCCATAGCGAAAGTAGCGCAAAAGTGATTTAGAAATGAGAATCGAAATGAATATAGAGGAAATGCAACGGAAATGAAGGGAAAAAGCTTTGTAAAAATTCGTTTAATACAAAAGCATGTTAAAGCGAGTAGCGCAATAGTTGTTCTTTGTGATTGATTGGTATGCTCAAGGACAATTCTTGCTGAAGGACTCTATTTCATTTGCATACTCATTAGGGGTATGACTTGGTGCTAATTTATGGCGATGACTAAGAAAGGTAGGAGAGGCCAAAACAAGTTGAGTCGCTGTAGAGATGGGTGTCCCAACTGTTGTTCTCTCTGTTATATCTTTAAAACATTTCAACGAAGAAGTGTCGGTATACTAGTGACCTTCTCTCAGTTTTGAATCTGGAAGTCTTAAATTTCCCATTAGTGGTATTTAATGTATTCACTTTTCCTTTCCAGTTTGATGAAGTAGTTTTTGATTCGGAATTTGTCTTCGAAATACAGGAACCTTCTTCTCTAACTATATGCCGACTTTTGCCACCTTATGCCTCTTCAAGGTTAAATCCAAATAAGCGCTCAAAACCGTGCATACTACCTGAGTAAAAAGGGAATGAAGCTTAATTCTCGCGAAGCCATAGTAACTTTGAAGAAAATGGTAGTGTAATGGAACGTTCCATATAAGGAACAGAAGTGGATGAAATCGAAACAGGTGGTCAGGTGTGTCGGATTTTCCCGATATTTATTTGAAACGATTTTGGGTAAGAAAAGTACTTACAATTGTATGAGGGAATCAAAATACCGTTAAAGCGTTATTTTTGATTAAATTTATAGTCCAACCCCTAAACCTCAATCGGTAGCTATTGACTACATTCATACTCATTCGAAGGTACTCACAGTAATTAGCATGCATCACTTAAGAGCTGCTGAGAAATCATCAACTATTGTTGGTAAAAAAAGATGAAATGTTTCATTCGGCTAGTCCATCACCATTTTTGTTTCACTTATCCGACCATTCATTCATTTATTCATTCACTCGTACTCCATTTGCGTTAGACTCATTGATTTGCATTTCTTTGACAACAACAACAGTAAAAACGCAAACAAATTACAACGAGGCAATTGACCAATTTTATGCGATTTTTGTTTTTGTAGTTTTCCACTTCAGTTGACTTGTTTCTGTGTGTAATAATAAAAACGGTTTCCCGCAAAAAGAAGACAAAAACACTTTTAAGATTTCAGGCTTTCGGTTGCTATAAAAGAGTTATTTGTTTTTTTTGGCACATTTACACTCTCGCCCAGCGGCTGCGTTACCGCAAACAAATCGCTTTTGCTGTGAAAACAAATATTGTTAGGATTCTTTTTTTAATATCCTTGGAGCGGCTGTAGGACTTCCTTTTGACTGTTTGATAGTTTTTAATTTACTTTTACGATTTAGTTTATTATATATGGTATTATTTACTCTGCGAGTGTGTTTGTGCCAATGGAAGTTTGTTTTCGGTGAAAGCTTTTTGTGCTACTGTTCTTACTTATATGTTTTCTTACTTATAAGTATATAACTTTATCGTCTATGAAGTGAAGAGCTTAATGAAAATATAATATTATAAACTTGTTTCACCAATGTATTTTTCGGTCTCCAGGTTGGCGTTCCGAAATCAGAGAGCTAGAGTATTGCTCATCTAACTGGTACAACCATCGGAAAGTTTCCGGATAAGTCCTCGAAAGTGTTCCGTTTCTTTAGGTTGAGTAAAACTTCTGGTGACAGACTCAATAGGGTATACGAATTTTGCAGGTTGCAGGCATAGCAGGGTTCATTATAGTGGTGCAGGTGTTTAGCCCTTTTGAGGAAAATAACACAGAGAGTCGGTAGGAATCGTGATATAGATGATCATCATTGATATAGATGGTTAAATGTCGAGTTTCGTACGGTGGAGAATCTTGTAATACTGCGGCGAATGAGATAATTGTCACTCTCCGAGGTGGATGAGCAATTTGAAGCACATAACCTGTAGGTATGTCTTGGTTATTTATTCTCGGTTTATATGTTTTACCTTTAATGAAAATTCATATCTGAAACATAACTGATTAGAGTGGCATTGTTGACCATATTGTTAGCTTTGGATAGGTTAAAATGCCAAAATGACGATTAAGCAGAGATTCGTTTTTGATTGAAATCGTCCGCGATTTGTGGAATCCGTGATGTTGCGAGGCAATAAGCAAGCAAGTTTTGTTAGAGATCGTAGAAGTAGACATGGTACAAACCTCTTGGATACAGGATAGAGCTTCGATAAGATATCACAACTGTAGAATTTTTGCAAACTTAGATGATGGATGGACGATGGATGAATGGAGATCACTTTATCTTTTTTCAAGGTCTCTAAGATTGAGGAGCTTTGTGAGAAAGGAGTTGTTAGTTAGGCAGTTAGCTCAGCAACCTTAAATTCGTTCGGGGTTTTAATCACGTGTTTGAGACGTTTACGATCGAATATATATTCTCGGATGGTTTTCATTTAGTAGAGTCTGTAGGGTTTTCATATTCTTGGAACGTATCTCTAAATAGGAGCTTTCAATTTCTTTTATGTATTTTTAATAAATAAATATAATAAAAGTGTTTACTAGAACATTTTATTATATTTTAAGTGTGTTTTCCTACTAATAATCCGGATCGGGAAAGGTCGTCCGTTATTTGTAATTCAGTTAGACGGATTAACAAGCACAGTTTGCCCATTATTGCGTGTTCTAGAATTTATTTTTAAAGTCCTGATCTAGTCCTAATTCTCTACAGAGTGAAAGGTATAATTCCTGATAAAAAATAAAATGTTTAAAACTTTGAACCACTTCGACATCTTTTTCTAGCTGTGCGCCTCTGGAAATATAGACATTCATTACCAAGCAGTTAATTACAGCGTTTTTGAGGTTATGAGTGATTTGGGGTTTGTTCACTACATTTGAAGGTTCTCAATAATAATAAGAACGCATGTGAGCGATTAATAACGTTACTGTTATATGGGCAAACAGTTATATGTAAACGTTGAAACACCTTTCTAATTTAAGCGGTATTCACATGCACCACATGGGAGTAATTTGATTCTTTTTAGCGCAACCCATAGTAAGGCACTATAAAGTACAGTATTGAGTAAAATTTAAGGAACTTTTTGACAGAGTATAATATTTCGTTCTTAATTTTGTTAATATCTTTTTTATTTACAAAACACATTTCTAATATTACTAGATGTTTTAATTCTTAAAAATGGTGACCGCTCTTACAATAACAATTTTCAGATATATTCACTTGATTATATTCAATTATAATTAATTTTGAAACTGTTAGCGCTTATTTATATTTATGCTATTTTTTAACCTAATTTTTTAACAATTTGAACTTCACCTGGACTGAGACACATCTGTAAGAAACAAAAAATAAATATTTTTTTATTTCATACGTAAAAAAATAAATATTTTCTAAAGTAGAAATACAATATTGAAAAGCGGTTGCTCGTATTTCTAACGCAACTGCATTTACGTTTCCAATTAATGAGCTGTGCAAACGTAGGCAAATATTCGTAATCGAATCCTCTTGCTCTTACTTCGATCCTTCCCTAATTATAAGCGACATACGAACACAAAAACTATGTACATGTATGTATGTGTCCTGCCGCGTCCGAAAATTTTCCAGCGCCTATCTGAGCGCCTGAGTTTTAAAGTTCAAAGACCTCATGCAATAAACCCGCACAAACACACCCATGTATGTTGATGCTTGCAGCTATTGCCTGCAGCATGCCCACCGTTTAGCTGATTTTCCAAAACAGTTGTCCGAAATTTGCCAACTGGTTCCGATTTGATGTTGGTCCGTTCCACGTTTCGTGGCATGTGCCGGCGCTGTATGCCTGCGTACCACCGGGGCGATAATGCTAGGCAGGAAAATGCAGCATATGCGGTTTTTTGCTGCTTTCATGTTAGGTTTCCTTTTTAATTATGTTTATACGCTTTCGTTTTCGATGATCGTTCGTCACGATCACGTTCGGTTGACGTGTGTGTGTAATGGATGTTATCGAATTAATTATGCCCTCAAGGGGACCACATTGCGCTGCTGGCAACAGAAGTGTCGGCAAAATAAAGAATATTTCTTATGTTATGGATATAAAGTAGAACATAATATTCATTTTCATATTTATATATGAAGTTCGAAACTGGTTTATATTAAAACAGATAATTAAGAAAAAAAAAGTTGATATAAACAAGCATCGAATAAATGAATTGAGGAAGAAAAGGAAAGAAGCGGAAAGTTTGGATGGATTGCAGAAATATAAAATATATAACTGGAAATAATTGCTCTATATTTGGGGTACTAACAATGGACTTAATAACTTTAAGTTAGTCCACATGTCGTCTGAGATATAAACTTCGAAGTCAACTGAATAGACGAAAACCTTACTATTAACAAATTCTAAAAATTAAATGGGTGCTTATAAGAACACCTGACAGCCGCACTTTGGGCATCATTAAGTTCATTGTGCTCGTAAAACACTTTCGTTTAGTTTCATGTAGTGTATCTCATATATTGACATATTCGGCATACAAATAGTGGGCTTGGGTAAGGTATGACATCCGTTAACCGGGTTTCAGGGATACCGAAATCGTTATATTCGGTGTATGGGGCCTAGGAATGTTCACTTTTCAACGTGTATGTATGCACTATCATGGGCCCAAATTTCTGATTCTCGGCTAGTCTTAATTAAAAATAGAGGTATACTGAGCTTCTTTGCTGTCTGTACAGATGAGCACTTTTAGTATTCCCAGGTCATTGGCTCAGTAGTGCTCCACAAGCCCTTTCGATAGTTGGTATTTTCTTTCGAAGGGAAGAGGGGAAAGTTAAGTAAACGGAATGACTGAGCCTATAGCAGAAATAGGCCTGGGTAGATTAAGTTGTTGTTCGCTTTGTTTATATTAGAGACAAATATTGCTTTTCTTAGGGAAATATCATCTGAAATAATTTCACAAAGTATGTTAATATTTTAATAATGAGGCATTCAGAGGAATATAAATGTGGATATGAATCCTTGTAGCGTGCTAGAGTTACTGGTCAACTGGTCAACTGGTTAATATTTTAATTGTTTAATTCCTTTTATTGTATTGTATATAGAACATATTTTCGGGGATTTAAATAAAGCGAGCGTTAAATTAATACGAAAGTAACAACGAGAGCAAAACCTCTTGGGCTACAAAGTCATTTTGAAGCATTGCAAATATGATGAAAATAGAACCTATTAATTAATCCAGCTATTTTTCTATTTGGCTTTACAAACGAAAAAATTGGGTTTTTCTGGATTCTAAGTAAAATTGCATTCCCTGCACAATCTTTTGTTAAGTCTGGAGTACTACCTTATCTCTATATGGATTAACATAGGGACTTCACACTAACTTTTTCTACTCATTCATAGCGCCTTTACATGGTTGCCATATGTAAAATATTTCTAACATTGTCCATCAGATAGCCATAACTTTATATGAAAGCACTATTTGACCGCTCTTAAGCTCCCTTAAAGTCGAAAGTGGCCTAGTTTTAGACTGAAATAATATATGTGCCAATTAGTGAATGAAAACTAGATGTTTAATAGTTGAATTGAACTATTTTTTTACAGAGTTCCCTTCGGTAATGCATTTTGCTAATAAAAGCTTAACTTTTCATTTAAATTACAGTACTTGGAAACTATTAACAATTTCTCAACAATAAAATTGCATTTCAACTTACATTTATCGTGACCCTTTCAATAAGAGTGGCATATCAGTTGGACCCAATAAAAACTGTTATGGAAATAAAAAAACAATCTTTTTTGAAGTATGGAAAGCATTCGCTGAACATTAGCAGCACTTTCCAAACAAACACCCTTTTTCAATTGTGCATTGACAACACGTCTGCATTATGCTTTCGAGTAAAGGGTGTTGCCACAGAAATCGGTGCATAAATATGTATAAGTTCTTACTAAATTACACCTTTCCTTAATTATAATATTCGTGCATATATATACATAAATGCATTTACATACGCAAGCATAATTGCTTTGATAACAATCCCTGCACATTCACCGGAAATACTCCAGATACGATTGCTGCGTCCTGCGCCAGGTGAACGTGTGCGAGCACCTTTACCTACCCTATCAAGCCACAATGCAGCGGGACGACAGTAAATCCAACCAGCTTCAACACAAGACAATTAATAATGTCTGAGCGTGTGTGCGTGAATTTGAGCACACGACAAAAAGTGCCGAGCAGAGCGGCGGAAAGGCAAAGGCTGCGTGCAATATTGGATATGAAGTGGCGGTGGCGATCAAGATGTAGACGCCCCTTCAGCGCTTTTTATGCAAATTCGCCATAAAAGCCTCTAAAAAATCATACAACCTTTTGTTTGTGTGTGTGTGTGTGTGTGTGTGAGTGTGTACTTCCGCTTAAGCGCTTACTGTTCCTTCAGCTCGTTTGCGTTGCAACAATCAATGAGCTGTGCCTGCTTTTCGTTTAAATGTTCACGATGTTATTCTAAACATGGGCAGGACCCACTCACTTAAATCACAAAATAAAAAAAATAAAATGCAACAAAAAAATTAAAAATTGTACCGAATCGAAAAAATACAATTTTAACATCTGCCTTTGTTTTTTTTCTTTTATTTGGCTTTTTGGGGTGACAAAATCATTTGATGTCTAATTTTTCGCAATTCGATTTGGTGTAACGGAAAGTGAGGAAGGTGAGGAATCAACAATTGTTGCACACAGTGCAGCTCTGCGGGCTTCAAACCTATTCAAGTGTGCGTATGTAAGTGTATTTGTATGTAAGTATGCGTAGAAGCATGCATAATATGTGATAAATTAGAAGATTTATTTGTTAAAGGTCTAACATAAAGTCAAAAGTCCAATCATACCCCTATATTAGGCCAGAAGAACAGGGTGGTTGTGCCTACAGAAGCGCAAAGCCTTGTGTATTTGGAAGCTTAGTGTTAATCCATTGTGTTTGTTAAAGAATTTGAAAACTGTGGCGCGGAGCTGGTTAACTTAATTTGAGTAATCTGGATCTGATGACACTGTTCTGTCAAATTTTCTAGTTTAGCTTTCATTTTGAGATATTCAAAATTGTACTTTATGGCCTGGAAGACGCAGTCCAAGACCAAGAGAGTATTGTTCTCTTGCTTTACAATTATATTCATGGAAATATATATAAAAACTTAGGGGCTATAGAAGGTGTTACGCTCTCTTTAATAATGTAAATGGTTCCCCATAAGTGAAAAGAATTAGATTTCAGTATTCTACCACAAATAATGAATTCAGAAGGTACTGCGAGAGTCACGCCCCTTTTGCAATACCACCACTTTTACCTTTGAGTTTGTGACAAATCTTTCATGTTTCTATAATAAATCTTTCTGCGCTGTCATAAAAACTTTCAAAGTTTTGCGGAACGCTTATGGTATATCAGAGGTGCTACGCCCCCATTTTCTTTTCGGTATGGTGAAGCATTTTAAATATTCCATTCCACCAGTCGAAGACCGAAACTTTAGACGGTATACAATATGAAAATTCAATTCTTATCTATAGTGCCTTGTTCCCTTTTCAATAAACTCTTTTTTGTATTCCTGACATGTGTAGGATTTAAATATTTTATATATACTTACTAAATTCAAAAATGAGAGCGAATACTTCTAAGTAATGCGTTATAAAATCTTATATTTTTTGAGAGAGTCTACCTCTCTCGAAGGATACATCGAAATTGCTCTGTGATCAAGCCTGTAATGGATGCTGGAGCAAATACGATTCCACATACGACCAATGACTTGATTATTACTTCTAAGTAAGGCTTTTGATTTCAATTTTTCATATTTGTTATGCAAAGTAATTAATAAAATTTAATCAGGTGCCACAAGTGCTGATTATGATACAGAAGACACTTATAGAATACTTTGAGGTAAGATTTTCTAGTTCAAAAATTATTAATTTTGAATTAAAGTTGCAACAATTCAGCAGAATTTCACATAAAAAGGTGATTCACATCAACACATTCAAAGGGTTGCCTTATGCAAGAGCGATTTCATTGCTTTTATGTCGACCATAAAGGTGTAACAGTTCAGAAACATACATATATATCTATACATATATACATATTGGTAAGCACTTGCGTCACACATATGGTTAATGAGCTTGTCAAAGTGTTTACTGGCAAATATTCATAAAATCAACACACACGCACGCACACATACATACACACACACATACAATCAATTATGGCTGCCACCCTTAGGCAGGACTTTTCACTGGCACAAGCGGCCACTTTCCACAAATGCATTGTGTTTAGCTTTGCTCTACTGTGAATACACACATACATACATACATTGATTTCCGTTATTATTTATAATATTGTGATGTTTGTTTCTCATTAAGCACCGGCTATGATTGCGTCATCTGTTCGATTTTATTTAAAAAAATATTCAAATACAAAAAAACAAGAGAAATGTGTTCTTTTAGTATTTGTTTCTATTTAGCTTATGAACTGTGGGTTTGGATTCATGGGCTGCTCAGTACTTATAAAACACATTGGCAACGCAGGACTCTTGTATAAAAAATGTGTTAAATAATTTAGTTTTTGAATTTCTTGCTGAATTTAGAAAGTAAAAATCTGAGACAAAAAAAATCTCCGAAACTCGATAAATAATAATTGAAAATAATAAAAGCAAGGTTGGTTCACTGCTATAGTTCCCCATAATGTTTAAGTCGGGTCAAGTACACTTTCTGCATTCCAGTTCCTGTTTCCTGTCTCCTGTTCTTTATAGTTAATTTTCTCACTGCAGACATCAACTTGTTTTTAAGACTTCGTCCATTGCTCTCTCTTTCTTCTTCATTATTCTATAATATATACTGTAGACTCCATACCTTGAACTCAAACTTAACTCCAGAAGACACATGCCTAATCTGGCCTAACTTAAGCCGTTTTATTGGAGACAGAGTTTTGGAAAAGCTGACGGTGTCCATCTATTATATTTTCTGTGAGACTCACATGACCTCTGTATACAATTATTCATGATCCTTGAGATGTTTCTCATAAAACTAGACAGTGATTTTCCAAGACGGCCTTCTTGTTGTTAATCCATATTAGGGTGAAAGATAATCTGAAATGCTCATAATTGGCGAATGAAGAATAGCTTAAAAACATAAAAATAGTTTGAGATATAATATTGAAATTGTTATATATTTATGTACACCGCGGCATGAAGACAAGGAAAATTTCATTCAGAACTCATGCATAGATATAGCATATGATATAGTAGTTAATAGTCAGGCAGTTTTGAGTCACACATGAAAAATAACGAAATTTGCTTGAGCTATTTCAACTTGTAAGGAAATGGAAATGGGTAGCAACAGGTCTTTTTAAAAAGTAGTAGGCATAGACTAATACAAGGAAGTAAAAGGAAATTATAAATTTATAAAGCTGGAGAAAGCTATGCTAGAAGGAACCGTTAGTTCCGCATTCATGCTTTTGAAAACAAATGTATCTTTAGCTAGTGTGACCAAGCCTCGGTAAATTTCTGCAAGTAATTTAAACTGTAAGTGGAAAAATTAAGGCAGATACAAAAGTCAGTCGATTGGCTATGAATTGAATGAGGAATGACAATGAAAACTCACTTTTAAATGACTTTAGAACCAGCAGCTGGAGATAAAGTACATTTCATCAAGGAGTACTCGAGCGAAGACTCAGAGTCTTCGGGGTGATGTTTTCTGCCACTACAACAACAACAATATGGCGTGTGAAGTAACGTTGAGTTGTACGATTCTTATGGTGATAAAATCCTTCCCAGCGATAGTGATGTCCGAATGGTGTCAGAAAAGCTCAAGATTGTCGGAGGAAAGATTGTAGGAAAGCCTTCCCTGAATTGGAAAAATGAATTGTGGAAAAATTTGGCCTATCATTTGGAATTCTGTTCAGCTTGGAATGAAAGATGCCACAGTTGCAAAACTATAGACTCGCTCAAAATCACTGGGTGGCTATATGATGAGCAAAAAGAAGAAGAGGAATAAAATTCACTTTGTTGAAATGGCAAACAAAAGCGGTGAATTTTTTATACAAATTAAAATTGACAGGAACGTGCATAACAAAACAATTCGATTTGCTTTTAATGCCAGATCAAACTGATCCCCATTTCGCCTTCGCTGGCTGATTGATGTTGCAATTCCGATTGTGGTTGTTGTTGTTGTTGTTGTTGTTGTCGCTGCTGCGGATTTGCACCATTGTAAAGTGAAAACAAAAAAAGGAATTTTTTTTTACAAGAATAAGCTCTGCGTTGTTGTTGTTGTTGTTGTACGCTGTAAGTGCTGGTGGTGGTGGTGGCATATGAAAAGTGGTTCAGATCCTGCCACTACTTTGTTGCACTAAAAAAGGGTGAGTGTGGCATACATACAAATAAAAGCACTTCGCTGGCTTGTTATTTTGATTTTCAAATAGACGCACACACACACACATAGATCAAGAAAAAAACGGTTACTTGCTTCATTTGTCTGGCCGTCAACATGTTTACTTGCAACAGCGCTGGCTGAATGGCTGCCTGACTGACTGACTGACTGACTGACTGACTGACTGACTGGTTGTCAACTGCTGATTGGCCTTTTTCAAACACACGATCGGTCCTTTTTTAATGCATCTTGTTTAATTGCTAATCCGTAGTGTTGCGCATGCGCATGCACTAAAATATGCAAAGGGTTGCCTATACACACACACACACACACACACACACAAACACATACAAATATTTTTAATATTTGTAGTTTTCTGCTCTAGAAAAAATAGGAAAATCCGCTTGTAGCATTTGTGCACTTGCAGGGAGAGTGAGTGGAGCGCGAGCTGCGCCATATTTGCTCCGACGACAGGCTCTACAGTCGAGTGGCTGTGGTTGTGCCTTTCGATAATAAAAGCGCTTGCGGGCAGCTGAAAGGATTTGGGCAACAACTAAACAACTGCTCTGCTTTTGCGCTTATTAAGCAGCGACAGACAGACAGGATATGAAGGATATTAAGGATATGAAGGATATGAGGGATATGCATGAAAGGTCGTGAGGCAGTCTGCGGAAATGAGTCTCAGCTGCTACCTGGCATGCCACGCGATTGTCACACTTTGGTGGTTGCCGCGCCTCAGCGGGTTCACGAGACACCACACACACCACTAAAATTCGGGGAGAAAAAAGAATTGCTGCCATGTTGCATATGGAAAATGCTAAATCTGCTTGTTTATCTAAATGGAAAAATCGTACATGCATTTGCATATGCATATATGTACACAAAAGTATACTATTACTATTACTATAGTATACTATTATCACTGAAATTACAAAAACATTTGCATATATGCGTTAGAGCGGAGCAATATGAAATTATATACATAACTCTACCTTATTGTAAATCAATTTTTACAATTAATCTTTATAGACACGCCTTAAAGGGTTGCAAGACAGTCTACATATAACAGACATATAAGCCTTTTAGATTTATTAACATATGGATTATAAAAACTCCGATCAGACAATTTAATCTTCGAAATTGATTGGATACGAATCTAAAATGTAAAATGAATCGAGAAAGTTAGATCCTTTTAGTTGAATATGAGATTATTAGGCCACACAAATGTACTTTATGATATTATAGAGAACAACGGTATCCGGTTTGCCAAGCCAATAGGCGTAGCGAATTGCACAAACAACTGGTATAAGTCACAAAAGCTGGTATAATCAAATAGAGATAGTATATCAAGGGATTATACTTTTTTAATGAGGTACCCACAGACTCTCTTGCACTGAATTCAACAGGATGACGTTGTTGCTGCTTGATTAAGGTTAATTTTATGAGAGGAGAGCTAAGCACAAGTATGGCGAGTAGATAAGTGGCGAATCGAAGATGACTAATATTTGACAACTGAACTGAAGAGAACAAGACAAGCAATAACTTTCATAGCTTATAGATCCTTTAAATAGTTTATAGACAAATTACAGATTGAACTATAGTATCCAAAGTACTCTCTGGTTCAAAAACTCATTGTTGAATCAATTATTAGACAATGTCAATGTCTTGAAATAATAATTTTAAGGACAGTTAACTTAAAAGTCTACGCAAGACACGTCGAAACAGCAATCATTTTAAATTACTCAATCAGCCGTACTATTCACCAATTTATATTCTGTCTAATTGGAGATTTTTCCGCAGTTTATGGAAATTTTTGGAAATCAATGTTTATGCGCAAAGACAATATCCATTTTGGAGTAAGAAAAATGTCAGCTTCGTTGATTACAACCCTATTCGTCCAACAATACCTTTGCAGAGCCAAAGCATGTAATAACAACGTTAGCAAAACGGTCAGTCTATTGGGTCAAATAATATGGATTTGTGAATAGCCAAGGACTCTAACACAACAACATTTTCCATAATAAATTTTTGAAATCTTTCATGTTGCTATCACAATTAAATATATTTATGCTCTCTCCGAAGAAGTTAACACACTTGATAAAAATAAATGAGATTTTTTGAAGTCTCAGTTTATGATGTCCTTTCAAATATCCTGGTTGAAATTTTAATGACCGTTCCGGTAGTGGTTGAGTTATTTCCCCGAACCAAGAAGTCATCCTCAGAGCAGGCTTTTTGCTTAGGAAGGGAGAAAGGCATGCGAGTCTAGTTTTTATAAGGGGATCTAGGCTTTTTAAAGTCTACCTTTACCTACCATTATCTTTCCATGACAATAGCGTGCTCTAGTATTAAAAATGGGGAAAATCGGGTAAATATTTCCCCTAGCCCCATATATCTAATATAAGGATGTTCAACCTTCCGGTAGACTTTATACCATATATAACGGTCAACATATGAGTTATCTCTTTGAAATGTAGAGAGCGTCTCTTTCTAATAACAGTGTGTCCATGTGCTTAAAATGTATAAAATTGGGTAAGCACTTCCCCTAGCCCCATGTATTTAATATAGGGATTTTCAACCTCTGGGTACACTTTATACCATATATTTCGGTCAATATCTAAGATATCTTAGCAAAATTAGGTGAGCGTGTAATATTGGATATACCATAGATTATTGCCGAAAATGTGTGAAATCGGTTTACGAATTATCCCAGCTCCCATATACTACATATAATGATTTTCGTTAATCGAGCAGACTTTATGCCGAATATGTCGGTCAAACATGTTAACGGTCAACAACACGGTCAAATTGTGTGAAAATATTTTCCCTTTATACTTATATAGATAATATACTTGAATAATGAAAAGAGTTAATGCGATCAGTGCAGATCTTCCTCTCCTCTCTATACCAAAAACGCCCGATGTAAGAATTCCAGACTTTCCATCTGACCTTAAACCGTTTATGTTGGTCAATATGTCCGATATTTTAATGAAATTAAGTGGATATGTTTTCTTAAACATAATGTGAATTCGCGCTAAATATGAAAGAAATCGGTCTAGACCATGGTCTAAGCCGCTTATTCCTGATATAATGATTTCCTTTTCTCTGGTTGACTTTTTCCTCATGTATCTAATATATTATATTATACCACTTTCGTTGAATTTATTTCGCATATATAATTTTTGAGTTAATTTGGTAGATTTTAATATGAATACCTCGGACACGAAGCAAAATATAGCAATGAAAGTACATGAGTCTATGGCCTGTAATATAAGTTAATAAGATAGCAAATATAATTGCAATCCATTGACAACTTCGTCGAATAAGGAATGCTGAATTCTTCCGCAACATTTTTTAATATAAAGTTATGCCAGCACCTGAAAGCATATCCCCTCCTCTGATCCTTGCACATTGCGAGAGAACATGAAATGTTCGGTTACACCCATACTTAGCCCTTTCTTACTTGTTCTTAATAAGTCCTTGGAAAATTATCGATCCTTGGATATATAAATCTATGTATATATGTACTTATATAATATATATGATGGCTTTCGTGTTTCCGTTATAACGTGAGAAGTTAAGAATCCGTTAAACATGCTGCATTCATGCTTTGCCATTTAGATACAATACAAAAGCGTATGTATGCATGTGTATGCATATGTGTATTCACATTATAACGGAATCCAAGTCAAGTGCCCACAAATGGAACAATTGGTATTTTCCCAAAACGATTTTATTTATTTCGTTCACATAATGATTTGTACCGTTATTGTATGTAGTTTTCTTACTGTTGTCACGCTATCCTCCACTCACCAAATGCATGTGTGGGTGTGCGTGTGTGTGTGTGTGTGTATGTGTGGATTGGTGTTTGTTTTGCTGTTGTCGAGATTACCAAACTAAACCATTCAAGGATTACTCCATTATTGTGTTTGCCTTGACAAGAATTCTAGAGCGGCGATAATAGCAGCAACAGCAACAGCAATAGCTATAGCATTAACAACAACAACAACAACAACAGCAATAGAACAGTGTACAGCGACAGGATAAACCAAATCGAACACCAAGGGAATCTCGGTATTGCATTTTTGGTTTACTTAAATGCAAACACATGTCGTTGCACATACACACACACACACACACACACACACACACACATATATATATATATATATATATATATATACATACACCTACATGCGAACAGTTATGCAAGAGTTTTCGCCATTCGAGGATACGAATGCAACAAACAACTACAAATGCTAAATGCAATAGTAATATGCAGCAATGGAATGGAAAGCAATACTTCTATGTAAGCTGTTGAATCGTTTAAGGACTAACTCGTATTTGTGCTTATGTGCGTGTGTGTGGGCACTTGTGAGTGTGGGAAAAATTTCATGTCACATGCCATATGGCACACGCCAACAGCTTGTATTGGGTGGGGCGCGTGCACGTGCTGTGTTCAGCAACAGTTCCAGTTCCAATAATAACAACAAGAAAATCACAAAATGCTTGCCACATAAGTGCATATATATGTATGTATTTATGTAAGTATGCATATACGTGTATATAGTAAATATGTAGTTGGTGAACTGAAAACAAAATGCCGACTTACTAAGCTCGTATTGAGGGTAAACGTTGCCACAATATTTCTGATATTTATTTAATCCTTTGAGGTCAGTAAATATTTGGCTAAAAATAGTACACAAAAATTGCAAAACAAAAGCTTGTAAAAACTTATACATGAGGTCCAGAGGTACTTTTTAAGACCTCACATGTAGTTGCATTCTGAAACTAAGTCAATAAACTCACAGTAAAAACGAGACTTGACATTAGAAGCATAACTCTCTTGAAAAAACAAGGGATTTCAGGAGAATTTCAAGCATCAAGGTCCACTTATGGCAAATAATTTATAAAACCGTTTAATGCAAGCCTATATATATAGCGGAATAACTTTAGTTCTGTACATTAAACCCTGAAAGTTATAATTTAATATGACCAGCCCGCGAGCTTCCAGTTTCGTTGGAAGTTGCTTAAAAATAAAAGAAAGCTTAGCAGTATTCAAAATATAAATATAACTAAGATAATAAATATATTGAAATATTTCATATCAAAAAAAAATAAAATTATAAAGAAAAAAATTCAGTCTAAGTGGCAATACTAATCGCACCACACATGCATTTATAAGCCAGCTACATAAGTAGGTATGTGCATTGGCAACAAGCTAGCCATCACATGTTGCACGTATGCATTTACGTCCCTATTGTCGCGTCATGATTACTATGTTGCAACTACTACTTTTGCCTCGCATACTTGTCGTCGTAACACTTGCAATTCTGCTGGCATTGCAACTGTTTTCAAATGCAAAAATTTGCGAAACAAGCAACGTAAACGAACAATTGCCGCCGCCTCGATTGCTGTTGGCCTTGCCAAACGATCAACTTAGAATTGCAAACACACATTCACACCTACACAACATAGCGTACATCTGACTGGGAGCACACATAGAGGCCTTATTGCTAGAGTTGGTATAATATTTGCAATTGCACAGTGGGTGAATGATGCCAGAACTTGGGGAAAAATAAAATTGCTTCAGCAGCAGATAGCCTTATTAATTCGAAGCGATTTTACTATCACTACTTTTTTACTTGTAGGACTTCGAGAAGTTATGATTTGTAGGTGCAGTTCCATTTCGCATTGCGCCTCAATGTAGGCAATACTTTGTCTAATTTTGCTGTTTGTATGTTGCATACTTTTAAACTTACGAAAAATCAAAAATAATGGTTAACATATCAAACTCCAATATTTCTTTTCCCAAAGTGAAATATTAATGAACTTTTATTTACAAGCAGAACAAAAAAATAATTAGTTCAGTTGTAACTTATAGCACTACTTATGGTTATATACATATGCGCCTAAATGTGGGCAATGTAGGCTCAAATCATTACTTTATTATCGGAAAATTATTGCCTACCTTTTGGCTGATGTTAAATTAGAACAGGTTAGATTTCTAACAAACTAAATAGACTTAATTCAGCTACAAATTTACAAGACACAATACACTGGACTCTTTCGCCTACTCACATAGGTACATTTAAATTCAAATAAACAGGGCCTAAATTTGTACGAATAAGCATATTTCAACGCCGATTTTCATTTTAAGCGAACTATTTCTTGTCTCGACAAATTCTGACGATGTGTGTATTAAAGAGCAAGCGTGGAATCTTCTCGGTAAATGTATGTAAGTGGCAAGCAAATAAGAAACAAGCCTTACTCCCACATTATTACTGTTTGGAAAGAATTGCTTGGGCTCTATCTATCTAAGCTGTTGGGATTTGAATTTCCACAAATATTTTTGTGCTTGTATTTACAATTAAGTGATTTTGTTTGATGTGTCATTTGATGTAGATAAACCTGAGGTACATGCCTTTAATATAACAAAGCTTTCTAAAATATGCATATAATAATATTTTACATCATCTACGAAGTAATTTTTTTTGCCCAAGAAAAGAGAATAAATCGCTCTGGGAATTCTAACGGGAAAAGCTGTAAATAGTTCTTGAAATTCGTGTTTGAAATTATATGCTACTAACTCTAATTTGACTGAAATTGTCAAAACTAAATTCCCAACACCAGGTCAAAAATTGTTTATTAGGGCAAATTTGGCGCTAAAGACGAAAATCAAAATTGTTTCTGGTGTTTGAGATTGAGCATTTTATAGACACATGGCATTATGGCACATTTTATGGAAATTCGTTCAATGAGATAATATTAAAAAGAAAGATTCGAGAACATAATTTATTGAAAAATTAAACCCTAGCTTAAGTTAGTAATATTCTCAACTGGTATTGGCACAACTGTAATTTCCGCTAAAGGTAGGAAATAAACCCGATGTAATACATAAGTTAGGTTGGCAAGAAAACTATCAAGCAATGCTCGAACCGCTTTGATTTTGCTCCTCCGATTGTTATAACTCGTAAAGTTGATAAGAGTATATTCAGAGTGAAATATATTTATTTATATAGCGACTTTCATACAATACCAATCAAAATTTCCAAACATTTTTTCAAGTCAATCAACAAGTCAATGGATTTATTTACGATTTCCATTAGGCAAGCGAAAAATCTAATTGTTAACTTACGTGTACATAACAAATAGGCTTCTCAAACCTCGGTAACCAATTCTCAATACTTTCTCAATAGCTTCTCAACAAATCGTTCACAATATTTCAAACTTATAAGACTTAAGTATAATATTGCAATATTATAAGACTTTAGTATAATTTTCCTTAACTGCTTCTCAGCAACTTTAAATACAATTTCAGATATCGAATAGCTCATGAAATGGCTGAAAAGTAGGGGGGGGGTTGTATGCATATTTAATCAATTGAATGTTCTATACAACAAAAATCAATTTGTGATGTTTGACATTATCTAAACTGCGGAATAACTTTATATAATATAAGAATTAATAATAATATGGGTCATAGGTTCTACCTTTAATAGTTAGTTTCCGATTTGCATCTCCAATTTGAGGCTTATGGAAAGGACGCTTCAATTTCAAAGTCTTGACTGAATGGAAGGAAATGTTAGATATTTTTACTGCTGAGAGTGGAAAGCGAATCTCTTGAGATTTGTAATAAGTTTTCGTACTAGAATCGCTAAAATTAGTTAGAATACTTTCTAAATTACAATTAGACTTTGGAAAGAAATTTGTAGATACATCGATCTTGATTCAATTTGGCTACAGGGGTACGCCCTTTTGATGAAAATCACCACATGATTTCTCCAGATTTGTATAGTATTTACTTAAGTAATCATGCCACAATCATATATTTTGCTATTGTTAGTTAAACACATATGTACATACATATTATATGTAAATCTATGTATGTAAATATATATAAATATATGTATAAACTGTCGTATATTCCAAAGGAGAGATAGTCCGCCTGATGTTCACTAAATTTCCATTGTCGCTTTGTTGCTTTTTTATTGCATTGACACCTCATGGGAGCGCACAATGGAAGTGAAAGAGTGCAACGATTTGTGAATGCAGTATATGCACACACATACATGGATACATACATATGTACATTTGTATTATTTATAAGTTTGAATGTCATGTTAGCGTATTGGCTGGCTGTCGTATTGTCACATTGTCGTATGTATACAGTACAAATGTATGTACGTATAATATATTGGGGATTATCTGCGCACATAAATACGTACATTCATATGTGTTTAGTGTTTGGGAATTTGCAGAGGCGCATGTTATTGTTGGGCATTTTGTTTGAGTAAATATTCATGTACTAGTTGATGTTGCAACAAAGCAATCAAAAGATTTGCTAAGGCCATCAAAAAATTTCTTATTGTCGAGATGAGCAAAATTCGTAATGAACACAAAAACATATTCATATAAAGTAGTCATGTGTATGTGTATGTTCATATGAATGTATTTGTGAAACCTCACTCTATAAAATATAGAAATATAACAGTTCCCGTAAGCCATATGTCGTTATTTTTGTGTGTCTCGTATATACAGACATTTATATAAAAATATCTATGTTATGTATATACATATGTACACTGCATGTATATATATACAAATGTATTGCATTGTGTCCACTCTTAATTATTTCATTTGCCATAAGGTACATTGTGCGTTTATACCAACAAATATTACAAAACTGTAGTGTACTTTGGCTGCCTGTTGATGGATTTTATACATATTTATGTATGCATATATACACATGCCAACATGTATATTTTATTCTGGGACTGCTATTGAACAGGCGCATCTGTGACTCGTGCCAACCCTCATTCTAGTGGAAATCAACTATTGCTGTCACAACTGTTGCATGTGATTTTTTACGCATCCGCCTGCAAAACCAGTTTTACTGCCTTTTTAGTGCCGGTTTTTTGCCTTTTTGGAGTTAAATGTCCTTTTTCTTATATTGGTAATTTTTTCAGGATTTTAAGTATAATTTATTTTGTTGCATGAAACGATGGGAAGAAGGCTCGTCGATCTATGCGACATTTCAAAAGTTGAAAGCGTACTTTATGCTCTTTTATTTATATTTTTTGCTTTCGTATGTTGATATACCGCTATTTAATAAAATAAAAATATTCGAAAAATATTTGCTTCAATACCTTATACTAAACCCGCTTTGGGGTTCAATATGGCAAACCAACTATAAACTGAATAGGTGGCAACTCTAAGTCAAAGTGGGTATATTTTCATACCAAAAATGGGTTGAAAGTAATCGGTAGGCTCAACCACCTACTTAACATAATTATTTCGGTCGTATACTATTTTTCATACAATTAAAGAGCATGTTACTTTGGAAGTTGGAAGCACTTGGTGCTATTTTGTTGTTGCGACTGCAACAGAGTTTTACTAATAGACTATTTTTTGGTAATTGAAAATAAAATTTAAAATCAAGATAGTTTAGCGTAGCTGTAACCATTAACTCATAGAACCACATCAGACTGTATTCACTATATTCATCCCATTTAGGAATAACTAAGTTGTGTGAAAAAAAGAACAAGAAAGCGCCGATGAAAAAGCTTGATGGAAAGCGAGGTTTCAGTATTTAACTTATTCACAAATCTATAATAATGGAAAAGGCTTCGTAGTGTAGGTTGGGTGAGAGAAACTTCGTAGTTGAGATAGATGACAGCCAGAACCTAGGTTGCCAGCGCCTAGCTATCAAAAACTAAATTTACTTTCCTCAATTCCTGAGGAGTCACCTTAAAATTTTCATAAAAATTCTCGGGTGATCGAAACTCGAGTGGTATCTGTGACATCTTCAGCTAGTGTCACACTAGTATAGCTAGTCTTTACAATGTTCGCTTACTCGGGATTTCAAATTTTTTGCCATTCATTACTCGAAAAAATTCTAATGATAAATAATTATGTTTTTAATTTCATTTCCGAAGATTTCGAAGAAATAAAAAAAGAAAACCAGCCAACGATGGCACATTGGATGTCGAAAATGAGTGACTAAACTAAAATGTTGCCTACATTTCGGCGCGCTGAAGGAGCGCATGTTGATTTTGATAAAAATGTATTCCCAAGAGAATGAATGTCTCCAATCCAGCATTTGGAGACACTAACTGTAGAACATTTTAAATCCCAAAAACGTCAAAAATTTTCATATTAAGAGATAAAAAGGATATTTGATTCTTGCATAAAAATAATTGAATTTTTTCAGCACTTTTGAAGCCAGTTACACATTTTCGAAATAAATGGAGATACAAACCTCCATTTATAATATAGCTCGAAAATAAATTTGCTTACATGTGTATAAGTAGACAATAACTTATTATTTTTGATAGAAAAAACTGGGTGAAGTCAATTCAATGGACCAACATTCCGAAATAAAATCTGCGATATTGTTAATTAGTTGATTGGTCAATAAAATTGTGTTCAGAGAACCTCTGCTTTTACATACACACACACACGCACACACACACACACACACTTTACTATCATCTGCCCATCTTTGATAAACCTAGCAACAATTCTTGCAAGAAATTGAAGAAAAGTAAACTATCATCTAGGCCTTTTTATCAATTGATGACTGCAACGAATCGAGCAGCTGCCGTTGAGACCCACCGCACACATACAGACAAATAAATGTATGGTAACGCGCCAACTTCCTTAAATTCAAATGTCAATGCCCTATACTGTGTTCACTGGATCACATTGCAACACCAACACGGACAGACGGTTATTTGTAAATAAAAATACACACACACACACCAACACAAAAAGGATCGCTGTGTCAATGGCCTCAAAAGGACTATCCCGCTGCCGCACACTGGCGCACAACCAGACTGGCCAACCACTCACCCAACCATTTCGTTTTCCCCCAAATGATGCACAACGAAAGAAACATGCAACAACAATTTGAATTGCGGTCACATGGAGAACACATAGCAAGCGGGGAATTAGAATTGGAAATATGAATCTCGCTTGCATTCGAGGTTCAGGTAAAAATCGCTGACTAAATGATCACTTACGAAGACAAACAAACTGCACAACAACAACAACAACAACAACAAAATGAAGAGGCAAATAAAGAAACGACAACATTGAGCCACTCGATTAAGGCGCAGAAACCTCAGTGAGCCTGAGTCTTGAATTGCCGATCAAAAATTGAACTGCACGTCGTATTCGGGATGCGTCACAGCCACCGCGGAATGGAAGGCAGCGGCTGCAACGGCCTGTTGCCTGCCTACAGCTGATGCAGATACACGCACACACGCACTCGCATTTATTTGTGGAAATGTGCATCGGCACTGTGAATTAGATCTAGCCAGGTGCGTGACGCGATTTCTTTGAGCGCTCGTGCAGCAGATGCTCGGCGCAATTGTGTGCGAGTGCAACTAAAGAGCCCAATATAAAGAGATGTTTGCTTTGAGAAGATCGGCAATGCCTCTGACCGGGCCGGGGGAATTAATGCAGGGTTGAAAGTGGCGCTAAAGACTGCAAATTTGAAAAAAGAATAATATAAACAATAACATGGGATATAGAATAATATAAACAGCTGTGTTAAGCTTCAGCTCGGAGCATAACAGTTCTCTACTGAGCTGAGGAGAAAGATGGCGTTAACTGCGATGCATAGTTCATATGAGAGAAGCTCAAAATTTGAGGTATGTACGGTTATTAAGTAGGAATTATTGAACTATTCTCTGGCAAACGATTGCAGCCTTCGGTTTGATGAGCTCAACGAACCTCATGTTGGTATCGACACTCTTTGGAGAGTTGAAATTCCATCATCCGATGACATGACTATATCCATTATTTTAGGTATTCGTTGTGACATGAACATTCTGTAATACAGAATTTTTATTTTAGATCGATATTCGGGGTAAAAGTTTATTGGTATTGCCTCCCAAATAAGCTTTGGTAAAAAGGAGGGAAGGACGAGAGGAAGTTAATCAAAATATTTTAAAAATATATGATTTACGAATGCGAGAAGAAGGTACGGTACGTTAATCATAATGAGGTCCTAGTTTCGGTATAAATAATTTTCAATATGAGCTAAACGCACAAAGCTTCAATACCGAGTAGATAATAAAGTGATATTTTCCATTAAGAATTCAAGCTGAAAGAGTCAATATCATATATTGCTTCGCCGGGGATAACCTAATGCGCTTACCTCTGCCTACTTGTCAATATATAGGTAATAATCTCGGAGCAATGTTTTAGAGATTTTATCCTGGGTTTGGAATATATGCAATTAAATAGATATTATATGCGCGACCATCTGCTCTTACAAAACTTAGGTGACACCTGATCATTTAATTGTCTACTTCTGTTGGTTCTGGAGACTTTATATATTATATATCAAGTTGAGGCTTAAACTTCATTTGAATGCTTGGTCATAATTTGTTTGATGTTACTCGAAAAATGGAAGGTTTCATTTTTTTTTAAACTATATCTGAGTGTGATCTGAGTTATGAATTTGACTACCGAGGGGCGAGCGTTTCAGAAAAAAATTTTCGATGTTGGGATTGAACACTGATGTGATTCACCAAGGCGACAATAAAAATTATGCTTAAATATTTTGAATATTATGATAGAAAGTGAAAACTAAAGTTTTAGAGATCGGTCAAATCATCGGTTTCACTAAATTTGATTTCCAACAGAACTTCGTTTGTCTCTGGAACAAACCGTTGGAATTGATTGAAGAGTTATAGACTTACATAATAGAAGAGACGTAGAAGACTGGTCTCGTTTTCTTCAATATTACATAAGAGGGTTTTGTAACTGTTTGCTTATAAGTTAAACTTTCAAATTTCTAGTATTCGATAAAATTATGGAAAAATGTAAGGTAAGTTTCAAATAGTTCGAAGGAAAACAACTGATCTTCAGTCTAAAGGATAGCATCAAGAATAACGGAATACTAAAGCTACCGTCTTGGACATTTTAAGAATTTCAAAATCAATTCACATATACAGTTACAGGAGCCTCAGGTAGTCAATGAAGAACTTCTAACATAACTGTAAAAAAGTGAAAATCAGTAAACCACATGAGAAACTCTTAATCCCATTCCGAGCCTTAAACCGGCTAGATTTAACAAGCAACAAATAAAGGATAACTTTCATAGAATATATACCTATATATATATATTTCCCCTAAACTGGGCACTGGTTTCCTGTATTTTAATGTGCTTTCAAAATTTGTGACCAAACCTGCGGCATTGCATGTGCAGTACCGGTATGTTTCGCCCCTAACCAGCCCAACCTCTTTCTTCCAGCGCTCGTTTTTTATTCACTAAACAGCTGTTAAACATTAACGTGCAATCAATGAAAGCGCTAGTCCTTACTTGCTGCCGCACAGCTGGTCTCCCCTGTCACTTTCCACCTTTGGCTACACCCTTTTCACTCTTTATGACTTAACTGGTTTGGGCGCTACGAAGTGACCAGCCGCGTGTTGTCCAAGTGGTCGCTCTATAAATACACACATACATACATACATGCTAACTCACACAGCCATACATACATAGAGGGCAAACATGAAACATTTTCAGTATTACACCAAACGTAAAAATGTTGTTCGCTTTTACACTTTTTGCTTGCTTGTTGTTGTTGTTATTGTTGTTCTTATTGTTGTTACGTCCACATTTCGAGCATGTCCCGCTGCTTTCTTTCGGTACAGGAAGCGTCCTCGTATTATTCTAGTCGCTGTTGCACGCAAATTTTCTGGCACTACTTTTCTTACAACAACAACATGCATACTTTTGTTGTAAGCTTCCACTGCTTTTCTATATATAGTTCTTTAGTATTTGTTGTCGTTGCTTAGGGGATGTCAAATGTAAATAACAGGTAGGCACAACAACAATCACAACAACTACAACAACGGAATAACTGCTGCCTCTGAGCAAATTAATATGCCGTTAGTAATGCTAATAGAATTTTGACAACAACAACAACTAACTTGTGGCATAAATTATACATATATAATATAAAAGCCATTAAAAATGTCGCATTTCCATATCAAAATAAGTAAATGAAAACATTTTGAGAAATCAACACGTTTATGCATTGCATATTTTATGTAAATAATATTTTTGTTTATCATAACGAATTTCTTAATTCACCATTTGAAGTTAAGACTAAATATACTAAATTGGCCATTTAGAGTTATGCGGCAATAAAGTAAAGATATAGCTTCATAAAATGTATATAAATATTTACTTATACACAAGGCACTCATGTTTAGAAGAATTATATATATATTTATAGTATTTATCATATTAACACGAGATCGGCTGTTGTTAAAAAAGTCTTTCCAAATTTGAGAACCATTCCTGGTTTCAACCGATTTTCTATATATGCTTTGCAACTTCACATTTATTTCCTTAAATTATATCACACTCCAGTCCTTCAAGACTAAAGAGAAGAGATTTCTCGTCTCAAATTGCTTGAGGATATAGCATAAGAACATCTAACCATTATCTACATTTAATAAAACAAGTATATGAATCCTGAAGGGAAAACTGCATTCCAAATATATACCCTCTCTCACTCACATTCATTATTTTTAAAGCTTTGCTCTCTTACTCCTCTCTTGGCTTAGATAAATCAAGATACAAGAGTGATAAATCCTATCTATGCAACGTCATAAATGAAATGGATTTTCAAACTGACCTATTTTACTCACAACGCTTCGATGTAGGTTCACTCGTTCCATTTTGTCTACTTCGCCTACTTCGCCTACTCTGCTATTTTCTATGCTTCCTTTTACATCTAAAATTTTCCTGCCAAACTCACTTAAAAAAAAAGTAACGTGACGAAATTTTCATAAAATCTTTTTCCATTAGTCTTGATAAACATATTTATATAAGAATCCAGCCATTTTGACAAGGATTTTAAGAATTATATTGTAATAATAATTTGGATACAGCAATGGAGACGAATAGAAGTAATTCGAGATGAGCTCTTAAAAGTTATGATCTGAAAAATGCAACAGAACAGAACAGAAAATTCAGACTACTAAACTAAAATAATGAAGCTCAAATCACTGAAGTTTGAAATATGACCTTCAAGAAGTTATGGTCCCACATAAATTCCGTATCAAAACGAAATAAATTCCTTCTATCATTATCGAATATTATCGAGTTTATGGAGCCATTAGCATATTCATGAAGTCAAATTCACCATGGTTTTACTAAATTCGTACCGTCTAGGTTTCTTTTTCCACGGCACATTTCGTCGGGTCTCTAGAGAGAATAGAAGATTTCATGGTGCGTTAGCTCAGGGAGTGTGTCGCATTTCTACAAATTTTCGGTGCCTCTGAACGACTAATAGATTTCATAAGAAACATCTTCATGGCAGGATTATATTTCGAGGCTGATGATTGCTTTCCGAAGAGTTTTATCACATTAGTAGGAAATTTGGATTGAGGGACACAACAGCGATTGCTGGTGAAAGTAAATCCATTTCGTAAAAAGTCTTTAGGTTCGATTTGACTTCTTCTTATATGACTTAGAATTAATATTTATAAGGTCTTTGGAAAATATACTCTCTGGAGTTAGTTCTATTATAAAAATCCCGATAACTCTCTGATTTTACGACAATATGATTCGGTCTTTCAGCCTTCGTAGTTGTGGTTATGGTTTCAAACTCGGAACAAAATGTTGCTCTCCTCAACAATAAACTTTAAATTACGTAATGATTTTTAGATATAAAGCTCCTTTGCACTACAATGTCATTAGTACAATAGATCTTATTAGATCTGGTTTCACTAAGTAGGACAATAGCAGAATAGAACAGAGCTGAGCATCGATTGCTCTTAGCAATAAATATGCCCTTATTAAGGGAATCTCACGTCTCAAAGTCGAAACTGCTGTGTAACCAACGGCACTGCTATATGTTGTTGTAATGTCCTAATGAATCACACGTGCCATCAGCGACGGTGGGTACAACCCCAGTACCGCGATTACTATTGTTGCATAGGAACAAAGCCGAAAAAACTAAGATTAATGAAATCTACCACAAAAATTCCAACAAAATTATAACGGCATCCGCTGTGGATAGCTTTTTAAGTTCCATAGATCAACTATTTGAATTAGTATTCAAGTTCAATCCATAGCTATTGTTTTACTTTAAGGCCAGATTTTGGCAAGCAATGTTGTCACGTACAGCAGCAAATGATGGTGATTATTTGTTGTTGGTTGTGATTTTCAGCTGATGATGGCTGTTACGAGTGACTACAGGAATAGAAACAGGAATTTCGTCGAAAGGCAACAGTAAATTATATTATTGAACTTTATTAGATTACGGTTGGATACAGATATTTCAGTCTCGTAGGGAAAACGAAAACTTCTCCAATGGAGTTTGCTATGGAGATTGTCATCTTAGGCTGCTGAAATTATATATCCACGAATAACCTGAGATTTTGCTATAGCATTGGTCAAGGTATTATTAAATACCAGGGCTGCTAGGCCCGATGGTATAAAATGTATTCTCTCTTCTAGATCTGAATCTCCACGAAACTTATTCAAACTGGAAGTAGCACTAAACTTGCGTCAATATCCGTTTTAGCACTTGTTCATTTCTAATAATTTTGCCCATATAGCTAGTATAAGTCATATATTATGCCCTAGTTAACCTTCTTGATACAATCGAACTTTTCCACAAAGGCTTCAAACATTTTTTCTAAGATACAGTTATTAATTTTTTTGATGAACTGCGACAGAGAGGGCAATAAGAGCATGCAGAAAGTTCGCTCTCTCAATTCGAAGAGTAAATTTTTTGATTTCATTGCCAAAGGCTTTGTTTTCTTACATCGGAGCGGGAGGGTGTCCTTCCAATCATTCCTCATTATCGTCTTATATATAAGTATAAGATGGCTCTCCAGTAATTAAAAATTTTATTGCTATTCTTGGACTTAAGCCCACATGACTAAGTTGACCATCGAGTTAGGAAATATTAATTTAGATGTAGTTAGTTCTTTTCAAATTGAACGGACTCGAGTACTATTTCTAAAATGAAAGTCTAACCGAAACATATTTTCTCTCTTTGCAGTCTAAATAATATCTTCTATTTCTTCTTCATTTTCTACGTGACTCCTCCGTAACTGCTTAACGAATTTTTACTGAGACATATGAAGATAGGTTCTCCTCCACTTGATCTGACCAAATCAAGACGGTCGTCCATGTCCTTTGGCACTATCTGGTGTATCACTTTAAAAACTTTCAGAGGAGCATATATTGCGTCAATTTGGATAACGTTTTCCAGCAACACGTAAAGTTCCACAAATATTTCACAGAATACTTTCTCCGAATACCCCAAGAACCAACTCAGTGCATTGTATCGCACATGCTTCAGGGTCCTCGATTCTATGATCGGCATTTCTTATCAATATACGACATCAGATTTCTAGATCGACATTGTTTTCGGCCTTAAAGCTGGCTCTAATAAATTATGCGAAATTGTCTACAAGCTCAAAATTGGGAGTGTTAACAGTGACATGGAGCTATGGTCGAAATGCGATTTCCTTTTACACCATCACAGCATATAGTTCGTCTCGTCACGTTCGCAAGCGCTTCCCCTGTTTTTTTGTTTTTTTTATCCAAGCTACAATTTCTATCTATTTCTCAAATTTAAGCAGATCTGATATGCTTTAACAAAAAGTCACAAAATACTTGCAGCATGCCACAAAGCCAACAGAGCCTACGGGCTGAGCACAATCTGGATGTTGGTAATAACAAAAGCGTGCGAAAATTGCGGTTGCATTACTTTGACGGATTAAACGATATATAACTAAACGAAACTAAGATTTCCCATACAAAAGAATTCATACCCAAAATCATCACCAACACCACCACCACCACCACCACTATCATCACCACCAGCACCGCCGTCACCACTATTACACGTTTCAGGTCTGTAAGTTTGGGCGGGCGCTTCAAGTCACAGCTCAAATCCGCTTTATAGCCATCGTTTTGTGATGCGCGACACTCCGACACTCCATCGCCGATAATTATTTAACTAAATCGCCTTACGATATGCTCACAAACGACACTGATAACGCAACTAATGTTGCATAATGCGCAAGTCAACGTGATGCCGTTAAACGGTGGCATGCTGCAGCAGCTCGGTTATCGCAAAAGCGTTCAAGCCACAGCCAGTAGCAACAAGCTAAGCTCTCACACCCATGCACATAAGCATACAGAATGAATTCGCCACACTAACACATCTACAGCGACTTATGTTTGTATGCATGTGCAATTGTTTTTTGTATGTATGTATGTGTGTGTGTGTGTGTGTGTGTGTGTGCGTAAACACCGATAATAACTTGGAATTAATTGATCAGAAACCGAGATTGCAATTGACAACTGTTGGCATTGGTCGAACTGACGGCGACGTCGACGCCAACGCAGAAGCAGCGATTTACCAAGCAGCAATACAAAGTGAATGTGTGTGTATAAGAAATAATAAAGGCTATAATCTACTCGGTTAAGGCTACTTTGGCGTTCGCTTTGGCATTCGCTTTGGTTGAGCAAGGACCGAGCGACCGAGCGACCGAGGGATCAAGTGGCCCTGGCACACCGTTGGCCTCCCACTACAAAATCAAACCGTGAGAGTGGGACAGTATACTAGTCGATTGAATTCTGTGGCAGCCACATGCAGCGCCCACTGTGACACATTAATGTTGACAAATGGTCCGAATGGCTTACTTCAACAGGCAAGCGACAACGGGCCACTGGCGCGCGTGTGCTCACGAAGTGGCGACAAAAGAATTTCCAAATATTTTCCGTGGCTAAGCGTGGCATATCCACTTTTATGTAGGCGTAACGTAGTGGTCGCGTTTTGTTTGGTCACCACGTTAGTTTATTTTGTTGACAAAATATGCGTTTTGCATGGATATGCTACAAGCCGCGGTCATTATTTGAAAATGTTTCGGTTATGCTACGCTTTTGTAGCAACAATGTAGGAAAATGTGGTGGCGGTGTTGGCCCGAGCCACCGCGGTGCATAAATTTATTTAAGTGATTGGGTAAAGTTGGTGAGCGTAGGCCACAAGCGTCACTGCCTGCTTTGATATTACAGTTATCATGAACAACTAATCTGAGACTGCACGTGGATGCAGTGGGCCCAACAAAGTCCACCCTCACCTGATAGTCCTCTCAGAGCTTATCAGTTTTCCAGGTTATTTAACTTCATAAACACCTGCGTTCAGCCTTTCGAAACGTACCCCAAATTGTTACCGAAAACTTTCAGGGAATGTTGTATACTACAACAACAACTAAAATATTCAGAGTCCATAAAAACTGTCGGAGAACACATAAAACTCAAAATGTTTCCTCTCTAATCAAGTGTTGTGCATTGGCAACTTATCGGATCTAAATTGCTGAAACTCCTATTTACAAATACCTATGTAAATATCGGCAGTCACGAATTGTAATCATATTTTGCGGAAACGGAACCTATTTGGCTATCGTTTGGGTAAGAGAAATATGAGCTGATACTGAAAGAATAAAAGCTAGTTTGATATGAGGTGAGGGAAGGAAATGCAGTCCATAGTACTTAAACCACAACTTCGGAAATCAGAATACCAGAAAAATAATACGACAACTCTTTCCGAATTTCAACTATATATTTGGAATCTTGTGTATGATTTTCTATGAGGCTCTGAATTATAGTTGCCTTCACCAACGTTGAAACCAGCAAACTTGTAAATTTAGGAAGATCTCTAGTCTAATATATGTACGACATAAGGCGGTGCCCATTGCAAAGTAATGAGCCAAACTGGTCTTTTTAGAGTTTCGGAAGTACTTTCTCCCTTAGAAATATCATTGCTTGGTTAAAATCAGCATTGGTCTTTCCATAACCTTCGATTAACCTTCGATTAGTTGCTACTTACCTCGACATACCCAATTAGAAACCTGTGTGTTTTGAAGCCGAAAGAAATCTATATATCTACGCAACCTCGAAGCAGTGAAGAGGAAAGTGTTCAGATACTTCCACTTCACCTACTTCCTGACAAGGAAATGAGTGAGGTTAGTGAGGTGTAGGCAAAGTTTTTTGTCTCATCGCGTGGTTACCAACTGGCCAGTGACTAGTTAGAAAATATATATCTAACAAAGTGTTACCTTTTTTGATTCAACGCAAGACTTTCTTTAAACCATGAACGATTTACTCCGAGTTAGACAGACCTCGCGAACACGCCAGTACAGGCGTTTGCCCAGTGCTCTCTGAAGACATGTCTTAGTTAGACACAAGTAGACCATGCAAGGGACCACGCAAGCGAACTCCCAATCGCTCTTAGTCTGGTATAAATTCTAAAAGGGAACCGGGAAAGGGATAATGGAACTCGAACCAGAACTAGGTTAATGTAATCGAGGCTAAGAATAAGCAGGAGAGACAGCAGGTAATTGAAGGCTATATTTTCATAACTAAATATGATAAAATCATACTATGCACTATAATTTTTAGCATTACATTTTGAATTTTGCTCTTTCGTCGCGTTTTATGATTTTTATTTGACTCAAACCAGAGAGGGCATTGTCCATAAGCTTCCGGTATGCATATAAAAAAAAAAGAACTTCAGTATCACTTTTCACAGCTAATTTTATTTCAATTTTTTATAATTCTTTGAAAATCCAGTTCTGGCTGCCAAACCAAACCGACCAGTGGAAATAATAAATGCGCATATCCTGTCACATGAGTCGGTCCTTGCGCAGCCGGCTGGCAATTCAAAATATATTTAATGAGCGCCACATATGTATATATGCATGCATGTAAATAATAACACAAGGCGCAACATGCGCTGGAAAAAGTGGTCACTCGGCCGGACGGCAGTTGTTGGTGTGTTGCAAGCGCGTGCGCGCAATGCTTTAGAAATTAATGCCCTTATTACAGTCAAATACACAGGCATGCATACATTTACATACAAACAATGGGAAATATTTGGAACTGGTGTGGCAGCTTTTTGTGGCAAAGGATATTTTGTGGCATATTTGTTGTGCAACAACAGTGTGCCACACAGCGAGGGTGAAGCAGCGACGCGTGGCTCAACAAAATTGAATATAAACGTGCATATGTATATGTAGATGCGTGCGGGGTGCTCTGGTTGCACGCTTAAATGCTGTGCTGACGCGTGCCAACAACACCAACACCAACACCAGCAGCAGCAGGCAAGCGAGCAGTGTAGCAACCACCACTGCCAACAACCACTAACAGACTTGACTCACTTGCTGCCACACCTTACATTAGATAGTGTACTTCTTTGTTGTTATTATTGTTGTTGCGCTTTACATTAGGCGGCCTGGCGTCTTGTCGCTGGCACGCTTGAGTGCCTTATGATCTTGCAACAGCGAGCAGCGCTGTGTTGCAAGTTTTTCCCTTGCGGCACACATACATTTACAATTGGACTAATGCAGCGCGCAGTTAACGAAGCGCAACGCTACCCACCGTAGTTTCACCTTTTTTATGTGCCAAATTTTTTTTTGTTAAAAACTTTTCGTCAATTTCTATTGTCTGTTGTTCTCGTGTGTTTGTTGTAATTTAACGCCACCCTTCGCTCATTAATGAAATATAAAAAAAAAAGGCGAAAAAAACTTCAAGCCTCGCTGCTGTCTTATTGTGGTCAACTGTTCCTGCCCCTGCGTCTTATGTCCAAAAATTATGCGTCTCGAAGGTTTTTTGTTTTTAAACGCTGACGCGTGTCTTCTGGCTCCTCTTGCCAGCTATGGTAATTGTGTTTGTTCCAAATTAAATTTGAATATGTTCATTTATGTATGTATGTATGTATGTAGTTAGTTTGGCATAACTGAATTATTGAAAACTTGTCCTCGCTCAGGGCGATCTTCAGTCGTAGCTTATGGTTTGCTTAGGCGCACATAAGTTTATGGGGGTTGTTTGTACTTTCGTCCTTTCGTTCTTTCCTTCCTTCATACCTCTCCATTGCCATTTAAATGGTTTCTTTAATCAGCGATAAGGCTTCGGCGATCCTCTTTTCCAGCTCGAATTTTCGCTGACATATGGCATATTCGTTACCGTCCGCTCGAGAAATTTAATTACTTGATATTCACTAATGTGCTTGGCGTGGCATATGAAATACCTTGCATTTGTACGAAATATATGGAATTGCTATATATGTATGTAGGTATGTATATAGCTTGGTCGACGAATTTATGCCGCTTGACAAGAGTGGGTTGTTCGCGTCATTTCGGATCCGAGAAAATGCCACTTTTAAGGCAGTGCTGTATCTAGCAGCTGGTAGTTTTTCTGTATGTTGTTGTAAGTACTGTACAAACATACAACAATTGTTAAAAGTCGCTCTCAAGCAACGGACTTCTGGAGTATTTAACCTCAAAGCAAGGTAGCTAGCAAACAGCTTAATCGGCTTTTCGTGAAGTTGGAGTTCACTAATAGTTAGTGTTTTTCGGGCAACTGGCGAGCACTTAACATTTTCAACCAGTCACGTTTCTATTGATCGCTCAAAAATACCTTTTCAATATTACAATAAAAACTCAACAGTTTTGTCTTTTTTTGGTTTTTGTCATGTGATGTAGATGTACCGAATTTTTGAGTTTCTTGAGGAGGTGCTTTTCGTTGGTGCACTGGATCATAAGATTGTCCAAATATCTCTGCATATTTCAGCGGCACTATTTGAAGTGCTCTATTAATTTCGGAGTTTGTGGAGCCGATCGTCGTTCAAACCCTATTGATGTTGCTGTTGTTGTGGTGGCATAAAGTATTCTCCAAATAGTTTTGAATAAAGCTAAGAAGATTATCGATTGGAAAGTCGGGTCTTATCAATTTGCCTAAACCGACTGCCGTGAGAAGGAGTTATAAAAGCTCGCATCCAGTCAAAATCTACCAATTTTTTAGAGATTCTAAGATGGAATACTTCCAATTTCAGGGATCATAAACTACGTTTTTGGATATAGACAGTGAAAGGCCTCTAACTGTAGAAATATCTATGCCGCGGCACATGGTTGTACATAAAAATAAAGTATCTGCTTCTGGACAAGATGACTTTCTGTCGCTCGAAACCATTTTTTAACTCCCTGCTTCGAACATTATGGCTTGATCGGCATCCGTAATTGAATTAATACATCGTACAGAATATGTGAGATGTCATATATACTTTGGTTGTGAGCTATAAAGATTGAGTGGATCAGAGTCCGGAAAAGTTGTGTTGTTTTCCACAAAATATTTTTAATCGGAATCAAAGCTCTGTGATTACTTAAACGTAGACCCTGTTGATCGTCCGCCCAAATCTATGAAAATTCCATGAAAGGAGTATGAGTCAGGTACAAAAGAACGGGAAACATATAAGCACGGTTAAGTTTGTGCAGTTCTCCTACTGATTGATTCTACTATTGTCCAAGTGTTGGCGTTGAGTCCGCTCACTAAGCTTAACTATATGTCTTTATTATGATACATCTATATTGAATTTTTTCATACTGTATACTCTGTTATAAATACATTTATCTATTTTATATTCAATATTATTTGCATATAAATTAAAATCGAACCAAAATCGAAGCGTGTACTATATAAATGGCTGACTATATAGTATATGCCTTGTAGAAGAGACTCCCTTGTTGGAATTAGAATGAAATAGAATCAACATTGACGCGGATCTTTTTGACTGCGTCCATTGCAACGCCCTTAATTCATTTGTTGTCTGTTTCTTCTTTTTTTCATTTATTTACTTTAGAATTGGTCTAACTGCAACAAGGCAGCCGTATCGGTTGCGCCATCGTCAATAATTAATCTGAAAAATGCGTTCGAAATCAAACCTTTTAACGTAACAAAAGGCTAGTAAATGAATTTCGTTATTTGCCTTTTGAATAATTTATTGAAAAGCCCAGTCAGCGAAGAGGCGAGCATTCGAGCGAATATAGTGGAGGCAGTCAGACACTAAAGGTGAGATACCCAGTGGTGTGTAGTTGCCAATGCTCGTCGCAGAGGAAGAGGAGCGCATAGGAGATACGCCTGTCGAGAGGATAGGCCAGCGGGCAGAGTGGTGCAGGCAACTAAAGCACCTGTGAACATGAAAATAGGTAAAATGTGTTCTATATTCACATACACACACATATTTATATATACACATGCAAAGCCATCCATACGTCGATGCATGGAAAGGTGAGGAAAAGTGTGGAAAATGCTGAGCTTCGCAATTGTTGTGTTGCATATTGGTGTTGCAACGCCAGGAAAGCATTTTAAACCTAACGTACGTATTTGAAGGCTTTTGGAATGAATTTTGCTTTAGGCGGATAAAAGTGACGAATCCACGTATTTTACCCAGCTGGAATACAGTTAAAGCATATGCTGATTATACTTCGTCCTTGCCTAATGAAGAGTTTCATGACCTATGTAAAGTACTCTCAAATTTTAGCATATATACGAATGCATTCTAACATCTCTAAATGCCATTTCAGAAGAAATACAAACTCGATCGTTCCAACGTCAGTCGTAGACCCGACCCGACCCGACCCCACGACGCAACTAGGATCGTCCCGAGTATTCAAAGATTCTTCGTAAGTAAGCAAGGAGTGTCATAGTTCTGGTCTTATTAGAAATATAGCCTCATTTTACAGTACAGATAATCGGTTGGTGCTCTTGTTTGAAACCTCTTATTACTTCCCAGTAGATACTGCACTCCTCAGTTGTCCATTCAGAATCCTTTGCTAATGTAAGGGACCAACAGAGCTTGAAAAAAGTTCTTACCACTAAAGGATAGATGGAAAACTTTGATATAGTGGGAGCACGTGTGCACAGCTTTCTTATAACCTAACTCTAGTGCTAAGAAATCGCTGCTCTGATCGGTTTAAGTATAGTTTATGAGGAAAATACTTCGATAAAGATCATCCCTGTAAACCTAGCACTCGCACGACCCATTCCTTATTATATCAACTGTAGCAACTAATAATTAAAAAAATTGTAGTAAAAAATTTACACCTTGAGCACCCATACCACACCATCTCAAGGAATCTTAATAGTAATGCAGCTATAGGATAAAAATATTCTCTGTAAGAAAGTAAAGTTAAGATAGATGTATCGTCTCATACATTAAAGGATATGAAAATTGAATTAACTTCTTCAATGAACTCATTTCCGACCAGACAATGCAGTAATCTGAAAAAAAATTTTTAAGTGGTCTAAATTTTTAGAAAACCACTATAATTATTATGAGACGAAAATAGGTTATTAATAAGTCAATATAATAACAAAAAAGTTATTTGAGCTCACTGGTTCATTAAAGTATTATGGGAAAGTGTTCGAGGGTAGTGTTTAATATTAAACTTCAAAATTTACCGAATAAACTCGAGCTTATCGTGGAATTTCAATATAATATTATGTGTTTCTGAAGTATGTAAAATAAAATAATTTTTCTTTTTAATTTCTATTAAATTTTGCTTTTTTTTTTGACGAATGGTAATCCTGTTATAGTCAAACTTCTGTTGCAACTGTAAAAAGGAAGGTAACCAATGAGTCCAGCTTTTAATTTATTAAGCCAGGAAGCCAGCTATTTCTTTCATTATACAACTTTCAAACAATTACTTCGGAACAACGCGTTGGGTACAAAATTGCAAAAAAGAATTAACCAAAAAAACTTCGAGCAGGATGCAAACACATACACCACTTTTTTCAAAAGGACGAATAAAAACTAAAACAAATATACCATCGAAAATCAACAAATTGCAGTTGAGCGAATTGCACGAAATCATCAAAGCAAATTGACATGGCAGAGTTGAGACCGACACTCACACAATCACACGTACACACATGTATAAACAAATGCGCATGCAGTTGTATGTGTGCAATGGGTAGGCTCAACGAAAGTGGGTGAGTGGGCGTTAAGGAAGTTTGCAGTTAGGCCACATGCATGCCATTTACAAAAAGAAGAAAAAAAATACGCGCGCACTCACACACACACACACACGCATACAAGCGCATAGACGGTGTCTGCTTCGACAGCGTTGTAGCATTGCCGTAGGCGCTCAATGCTAAGCCCATCCAGCCGGTAGTTGGTAGTCGGTAGTCCGTGGCTGCCGTTGTTGCTGCTGTCGCCTGACGTCGATTGCACCTTCTCTGCCTCGGTTTACGTGCAATCGAAAGTTCATGTCTGCTGCACTCGTTAAAAATTGTTCTCTGCGCCAAAATCTAATTTGCCACTTTTTATTGTGATGTTGTTGTTTTTGCAATTATCCTACTTGTTGTTGCTGCTGCCGATAGTATTGCCGTTATATTGTCTATCAACGTCTATATATGAGTGTGTGTGTGTGAATGTGCAACTCTCTCTCTCTAGTTAAACTCGTTGAATGCTTTCAAATGGGCTTAAATGGTAAACCGTTTAAAATTTTCGCCAGTTGAACATTTTGTGGAGACTAACGAGGTCAGCACAGCAGTACGAGCACAAAATGGCACTATCTGTTCGTGTAGAATGTGCGCGTATGTATGTTTATTGTATATGTATGTGTAGATGTAATTTTCCTTTGATGCAGTGTTATTAATCGTTTAACTTTTACAACTCTTAAATACATGTACTTATTTGGTTATGAAAAAATTAAATTATTCCGATAGGTGGCGCTAGTATCGAATTATATTTAAAAATTATATTTATAGCGCTCAGTTTTAAGATATACCATATATTGGCACGAGAAAGCGACTTACTTTGGCAAAAAAATTATTCCGCCAGGTGGCGCCCATGACGATTTATTGCCCAAAGTAATGCACAAGGTTCAATATTGTTCCCATCATCGTCGATTTACTAAGAGTGTCAAGAGGCGTAAATAAATGGCATGATTTAGGTATTAATATTTTGACTAATGATAATAATAATAATAATTCCGCCGATTTTCGTGTACGAATAATCTATATTTACAATTTCCTATGAAAAACAGGCATGATTTTATTTTATTTAGTTTATAATAGTGCAGGAATTTCATCATGTCATTCCACCTATTTCCACGGATTTTATGGGATTCTCATTCGTGAGATAGTTTCTATTAAATGCTGAAACTTCTTGAAACTTGGATGTCCCTTCCAAATGATATCAGTATTTATTTGCTTAAGGCTCTCAATTGGGTTCAGATCCGAAGCTCACATTTCTAAGTGCAATATTGAAGCTATCTGTTCTAAGGTTTTCTATGTGCTCAAATGTATTATTCCTTATTCAAATTGAGTTACATTTCGGTATGGTTCTGGCTCTTTGGATCTTGAGACATTCTTTGTTAAGTTCTCAAAAGAGTAATAATGAAAGGATATTTTCTGATTTCTTGATGGAACACTGTGGTTCCTGAGAAGTAGAAGGGAATATCTAGGTTCCTTATGAGTTAACGGATTAACAAAAGCGACATAATTTAATTGCGTGACTAACATTAATCTAATCTGACAGCATAAAAAGTTTATAAAGATGGAGCGTTTGAAAGAATCTGTTTATATTTTAGGAAGTGTGTTTCCTCTGTTTCGGGTCTATTTTCTTGAAAATCCCGTTAATATAACAACATATTATATTTAATTCAGTCTAGTATCCATTAGCTGTAATTATTTTTATCGCAAACCGATAATAATTAAATATACCAAGAGTTAATTTCAACAGCTGTTTGTGTTAATTTAACAGTGCGTGCTTAAAAGTATACTTTGACTAAAGGTAATTTTAGAAAACGCATTGATTTTGTATATTACGGCCAACTAGGAATTACTATATTTTCTTGAAGAACTTAATTATCTCTTGGAGAGAATTTCATCCCTTTACCCTTTCAACGTATTAAACTTTATATTTCCATCGTTATTTTATTTAGTATACTCAGTATAACTCAATCTAAGTGTATTGAAATAAAAGCACACGCGGTTATGAGCAATTAACAATTTTAAGAGCAGAATTTTATCAAGCTACCTAAGTTTCTATCTAAAGTTTTTTCAGTATCTAGACTCTGAGAATGTACAAATCAGGACCAAATCAGTGCTTCCCTTATTCTGGATAATATTGGATGATAATAAGTTCTTCCGATCTGTTGCACTTTAGAGTTCTATTACTTTAGAGGTTATTTACAGAATACAAAGGGAGAAAACAAGAATTCTATGTGACATATGAGATGACAACCCCCGAAATCTTTAATGCGTAGCCATTTCTACTTAGAAATCTATTGTAATGAGAAATTAGGCTGATATGATGTCAGAATGGGAATATAACTGTACCACTATAGTTGTCTGTGATGAGTTCGTGACTGCAATAGTCGTGGGTCGCGGGCTCAAATTCCACTCAAGGCAAGCATTAAATTTATAGAGAAAGGTTTTCTCAAATAGTAATCGTCATTCGTCAGACATTGTGAAGCTGCTTAGTTTCTTTCTGATATGCAAAGGATTTCATAACTAAATTCATGATTCCTTCAGAAGCACCTTGACTAGTCGAATCCACCATTTGTCGAATAACAATTATGGGCGTAGAACAAATAGGATGTAAACCTCGACGAAGTTTCTACCAAAGATGCAGTAGTTAATTATATATAAATGTAATATTATTTATCATATACATATATACATATGTAGGCATAGCTAGCATTGGCATAGGCAGCGTATTAAATATGTAGCAGGCATATTGGTGTCAACACCGTTATTCCGTTTGCTGGCGGCATAGTGAAAACCTGACGGCAATATTGACGTCCTTCAAAAAACAACAAGGAAACAAATGAAAAAGCAAAAAAAAAAAACAAAAACAACAAAGCGTCATAAACTCGTGTATTACTTTATGTATTTTCATTTATTTATTTATGGCAGACCGCTTAACTTGTATGTGCATTCATATTTATTTATTTGCCGTATTTTTTGTGCTTTTCCATTTATCTTGCACACTGTTTTTCTCGATTTTCTCGATTTTCTCGATTGCCAACCAGCAAAGCAAAATTTCATTATGAGCTAAAAGGTGACTATAACTAGGCGAAACGGAGCGATCCTAGAGGGTGAGCGGCCAGGGCGTGAGCGTGAGTTTTGAGTGGAAAAAGAGCCTGGTACACTTGTACTCCACTTTGTCTTCCTCTTCTATTTCTTCAATTGTCAGCAACATGAAAAACTTGCCTATTTTTTTGCTGCATGTATGTGTGTGTGTATGTGTGTGTAATTTTGGTGTTGTTATTGCAGCTTTTTACTTGCATCTTTTTTGTGCAAACAAAATTGCAATAATAAAAGTACACAATTTAATTTATGACATTTCCACAGCACCACACACACACACACACACACACACATTAACGCAAATGTAAAGGCACAAATAAACGTTAATACATATGTGACTGTGTGTGTGTGTGTGTGTATGCACATCCGTGAAAAGCGGCACGTACTGCCTGATGGGCATCGCAGCGAAATGCGAGTAAATACATTTAGCCATATTTGTGCGCTACGGCGTCCGCATGTGTGTGTATGTGTGTTTGTTGGCGAAAAAATGCTGCAATAAATTTACAATCCTTTTTCCAGCTGGAGTTTTCCAGCGGTAATTTTTATTGGCCCAGTTTGGCATTTGGCTGCCAAAAGTCTACTGCAACTGCTGTCGCACTCCCTGTTGCTGTTGTTGTTGTTGTTGTTGCTTTGTTGCTATTGTTTTTGCCACGACCATAACCACATTTGCTACAGTTATGGTTAATGCTTTATGGTGGTTGTTGCCCCCGTTGTTGTTGTTTGTTGTTTGTTGCTGTTCGCCGTTGCTGTTACTGTTGTTGTTGTTGTTGCTGCTGCTGCTGTTGTTATTATTACCGCTGCTGTGGTGGCTAAATTGATGTTTTGTTTTTTCCGTTATAGCGTTTTTACTCATTTCGACGCCGCTACTGCTGTCGCTCGTCCGCAACGCAGGTGGTGAGGCGGTCATTACAGCATTGTGCTATATGAATGGGGTCTCTTATGGCTGTCTGGTACACCGTTCGCTCGATTTGCGCGGCGCGTGCTTTAACGTTTGAAACTATGTGTCGCGTAAAAAGGTTTCAAGAATTTTTGAACGTAAACTTTAATTACTTTTTTCTCATTGGCGATCTGTTTCCGATTACATGAGGGTTCCACACACTTTATGTGTAAATTGGGGAGATTGTTCCAACCTTTTCTTGTCGAAAATTAATATTAAAGTTTTCAAATAACGAACCGGTAGCCGATTATTGCTACAAAGCCATGCTGTCTACAATTTGTCGCGGTCGATACTCGAAACTATTACTCAAACAACAATAGTAATGTTCTCAGGGTATACTAAGGGATATTCTTTTCAAAGTATGATGAATACTAAATAATCAAAAAATTTAAATCAAATATAGAGCTATTACTCAATGCTGCTATAGTAAGGGTCATTCAAGTCGACCCCTTCCATTTCTGGTCTCAAGAAATCATTAATCATGCCTTAATAGTGCTAGCTTTGAAAGCAGCACTTTTTTTTTTAATGAGCATTGAGCTCCATTTCAACATCTGAATACCACTTTATAGGAATGCATTGGCTTCCCGAGGAAAAGAGAAGTTACGGATTTCAGATGTATTGATGGTTCGGGGTCAGGTTTTCTAGTTAAAAGAGCTGGAGGGATGTGTATTTTTAAGTAAAAGCGTTTGAAAATATTTTGCAGGTTTCATAATAATGTTTTAAACACAAAATTATTAATTTCGTTTCGCAGAGGCATAACAGTACTTTCTGGAAGGATTTTTCTCTATAGAGTACATTTTATACTTTACAACCTTTATACAACGTCCACAGGCACTGAAAATGCTAAAATGATGTAGAAAATATAAGACAACTTTATAAAAATGCAATAACTTCTTTGGTTCATACATTACAAGAAGAACTTTACTGTACACTAGACTTGAAAGATGCACTCGACATAGGGTTGAGAGGTAAGCCATGCTTTGCAATACCATTCGGAGACTTTATTTTCAGAATTCGACTACTGTTGACAGTTTAAGTGTTGAAAATGTGCGGAACATGACTTTTTTTTTGGTATTTTTTGATATAATATAGAACGTTGAGCTATATAATTCGTATAGCGATGAGAACATAACACCGCAGTCAGGCATTTTTTATTGGCTACTGAGTCTTTAGCGGCATTGGTGTGAAATGAAATTGGCCTCAGTCTATGGAGAGAGAAAGGATGGCCTAAAAAGCTTAGGAGGTCTTGAAGTCATTCGTAAAGATCGGTTTTCCCATTTCAATTAACTTTGAGTGAGGTGCGTGGCTTTTAACGTCGAAATCAATCTAAAAAGCGAGAGACGAGAATGCAATATCAGTGAAGAAGTCTCACTGGTTTGTCAATGAAAATTGAAATAGTCAACAAAATGTATTATTTATGGTATTCCTATCTGTTTCATTCCAGCTACTTGGGGATACAAAAAATTATATTGCTAAACATTTGAAAAAGTTGGCTTCAAGCTTTAAATTTTCATATTTTCAGTGTGTAAAGGAAATACAGCTCGGTCATTAGTTCGGAATTAAGGTATTGTATAGAATTGTATAGTATGAATTTATTAAAGGCATACTTCGAGATGTGAGAGGGAAATGTAAGCCACTCGATCCCAAGTTGTTGTTTTGTATCAGCTCGTTTCTTCAATTTAACATTTTTGTTATATTTTCAGTAAAATTATTACTAAAACATGTAGACAGACTGTCGGAACTCTTCCTCAAATATAAGTATGTGCAAAAGCTGCAAAAGCCTACTGCCCCCATATTGCAAACAATGCAATAAAATATAAAATCAAAACTTTTGAGCTTGCAAATCCAACTTTCCCAAAGACATATTTTTACAGCATATCAATTTTCATATCTTAACGCTCATCACAATTCTATTTATGCTTTACACTTGAGTGCAGCCCTAAATACCAGCGCATCCTCAGCCATGCATGTATATATATGTGGCATGTTTGTATGTGTGTGTATTGTTGCAACTTGAGGCAGCGTAAGCAACTTTTGTATGTGTGTGTCTGCTTTGCGTTTGATAGTATTGGTGGCAGTGACACACTCGATGCCACAGTTACATTCATTCATATGCAATGCTTATCTTACGAAATCCTGCTGCATTAAGTATAATGAAATATTTCTTGCAAAAGTCCATATTCAACATTCTCATGAATCAAGCGAGTAAGCAGCCACACAGCTACTAACGGCATGAGCCAACAATGTCAATCACTGCCATATCCGGCCGCAAACTTGAAACTCTTCTGCTTAACACACACACAGACACACACACACACATACACACACACACACACACACACACAAACTCACATATATTATCTGCGCATCGTGCTGCTATTTGTTGCAGAAAGGGCTGATGGGGCAGGCGAGACTGTCGGCTGACTGCTACATGCATTGCAGCGAGGCGCCCGCATGCAAGCATATCTACGCTTGTGTGCATGTATGTATGTGTGTGTATGTGCAGCGCAATTCTACCCAGACTTGAGCCGCACAGGCGCTTTAGGAAGAAATGAAGAGATTTTTTGATAAGCCTCCCAGACTTAGCAGCAGCAGCAGCAAGTTTTTGCTTTTGTTTTTGTATTCATTTTTATTTGTATTTGTATTTTTTTCTTATTGTTGCAAAGTGATTTTGTTGCTTCTGCTGCTGACAGCGGCAAATTTCAAGTTTCCACATAGCGTTGCATCACACCGCATCGCACCGCATCGCACCGCACAGCGCCACACAACGTGGCATAGTAAAATACAGCAAAGCCAAAAGAGCAAGGCAGCGTGTTACTTGCGGTTTTGCTGTTCCAACAACAACATAAAACAACAACAACAACAACAACAGGAAACAAAGCAAGAAAGCTGCTTCAAACCTTAATGCCTGTTGCCTCAGAAAGTTGCGCTACCTTTTCATTTGGTGCAAGTGAAATCTTCTCCTTGCGCGTTGTGTGTTAACACTGTTCGCTGTTGTTGTTGGTTTTACTTTTGGCAACTATTTTGATGTGAATTTTCGCATGCAACAGTTTTTTGCCGCCCGCGCAGTTTTCGACTTTGCTCACAATACTTTCATACCTTTGTGTGCCTGAGTGCTTGTCTGTGCTTGTGTGTGTGTGTGCGTGTGTGTGTGCGTAGGTGGGTGTATTGCGGTCTTGTTGCTGGTCCATTTGTGCTCCTTTCTCGGCGCTTATGCACATCCTTGCTGCTTGTTTATTGCCTTTGATGTCAATATTTAGTTCAGTTGGTAGGTCAGAGTAACTGAAGTTGTTCAGCGAGAGTAATTGAAAAGGTGTGTGAGAGAGGAAGTGCTGATTTTTTTTTTGACGCTGGGAAGCTAGCTGAGGCTAGTGTTGCTAACTTGTGATTTGTGTTTCATTAACAATTTCGGAAAAAGTCGAAAAAACCACAATGGCAACATTTTTGAAGGAAAACTTATTGTTACGACAAAGAACAAACGTAAGAAGTTGTATTCAGAACGGTCACAAATTTTTTTAGCAATTCCGAAGAGATATGAAAGAAGAACGGGTTATACAATTTTGTACAATAAATCGAAATCCAGTACTCTAAGTAAACCAATGCACTTTCAAAGCTAAAAGAATCATCCCTATACATCTCTGCTTTAAATTTGGGTTGAAAAACCGCATAAGTATATGGTCAAAAATTAAAAGTAATTTGAAGTCGCAATTAGTTGGTTAAAGCGCCTGTAGTATCCTAGCGTTAGGCAAGATTGTATAACTAAGTCCCCAATGAACCAATGAAAATTTGACACAGGGGTCATAACGGAGAGAGGCATATGTGGCTTCAAGAGTTTTGAATAGCGTTGTTTTAGAAGGGAAATCGTACAGTGAAATAAAAAAGCGCTTGATTGCTATATATGATGACTATCTCTCTGTTCTCCTGCGATGGAGACCGTCTAAATTTGGTTTAACGAGCTTTAATGTGGTTACACCTCGGTGAAACGAAGACAGCTATAACCGAGAATAGCGTGACAGAAGTTCACAAAAATCCACGATCGCATGCACGAGATATCTAAGACAGAAGGCAACTAAAAAGACCGCACTGGTATACACCTGAGGCGAAGGACGAGTCGAAAGACTGGACTTCATGCCGAAGAAGGCGAACTTTCTACACTTGAAGAACTCACTCATTGGGCAGTTATTTGACTCGAATGTGGATGTTATCCCGGCCCCGTTATAAGTCAGTCTGCTATTCCTGACGGAGAAAAACACAACAAATTAGAACACTTAAAATATATTGAATTGCATTTTCAATTAGTAGCTCAAGTATTCACGAAGATAACGGAGCAAAAGTTGCTGATCTCCCAGCAATTAGACCAAATAATTCAGTAAACCGTTCATACTTTCCCATAGCCCTATGAGTTATCCTAATACAAGGTAATTGAAATGTTTTCTAGGGCAAAGTGTCATTTAGGAAAAACTGTCACAGACGGACGCGACCGGTTTAGACCTCTTCCTATCGCCCTTATAGCAATTATGTGTTTCCCTGGTTCACTTTCTGCCGTAGAGATCGCTAGCTGCAAGGTATGTATCAATAAAACGAATGTGGAATAATTCACTTAACATAGTGAGTAACGATCCTTGAATTTCCTGATGTCGGACCATACTTTCCCCCAGCAGAAAGCTAGCTATGCTGACTAGCTATGCACAATGAGCAATTGTGTGTTGTTTAAGCTCGCCGAACTTATTTATATGCAGATGCAACAAGCAATTCGCTACGGAAATGCTCCAACTTCGAAATTCGACATCGAATTTCTCCAAGCGCCAAGCGTTCCCACAACATATAACACCGTAGCGTGGTCTAATGGAATCGAAACATTCAGCATCTGTTATGTCGTGCTCCCCGTTAAGCTGTTGCTGCTCCCCCCACCCGCCATTCGTCTTTAAACGCAGCTGTGCCGCACGACACACTGAATGCAACAAATCGAAAAATAACCCATTGTTGATCGCCGAAGCATGTGGCATGTGCCACAAACACACACACACATATGTATAACGGCACACACATACACACATACACAATAATGTTCATCAAAGCAGTGGTTGAAACAGTTAAAAGCAGTAGACGAAGTAAATGGGATCGGAACACCACTTCCTGATTGTTGCTCAGCGCGCTGTTGCTGTTGCCGCCGCAGCCGAAACTCCTGTTCCTATTTTCACACACATGCAAGCGGCAGCTGCTCTTTCCGCCAATACTTTGCTGCCTCGGCTGTTGCTCTAGCTGTTGCTGTTGCTGTTGCTGTTGCTGTTGCTGTTGCTGTTATAGCCATGTTCAACAATCTTTGCCGCAATATGCGGCGCACACACACATACTTGCATGTTAGTTGTGTGTGTAAGCGCTAGTCCAGTTGCCAGTGTGTTCCGCGTTCGTGTTCGCGCTCTTCATCCTTTCGTGCCAATTCGGTTTGCTCGTGAAACGAAGTGTTGCATGCTCAAGCGTTTCTTCGAAACGAGCGCCACTGTTGATTCGTGCGCCTTACTTTGGTCATGGCGCGTGAAGCAACAGCTCAACGGCACGAACGCTTGCTAGAGCGCCTCATGAGCATTGAGAGCGCACTTAACGATTTCTTTCAATGCAATTTCGTTTCACTTCTCGCATTCCTTGTGTGTTGTGTGTTCGTTTATTGTGCGCTGTGGGCGCTCAAACGCCCTTCGCAGCCGCCAGCGTGCAACTTGTGCGCGCAATATGTGCTAGGGGTTGCACACATTCGCACCCCAACGACTGGGAATAGTTTCGCTTGCCAATGCGTTTGTATGACGTTGACGGTGTTCATTTTCACTGCGTGCCATTTGAGTTCCGCTCTGTCGGTTGTCTACGCGGTTGTGGCACGTATAAAAGCCGCTGTACGTTGACCACGGGTTCTCATAAGCCTCCAAGGGTTGCTTACGTTCGGTTCGCATTTCTCTTCTCTCTTATATAATATTCTCTTGTACGGATCCTTAAGTTTTTTTCCACCTCAATCAATTCTATGCATTGTTTTTTTAACAACAAATTCTCAAACTCAACTCTAACTTTTAACTAAATTTTTTTTACAACAAAAAAAATACATATATATTAAAACTTATACAATAATAACAAAAACAACGGCGCGCAGTTATACAAGAGAGTAAAAGTGTTGAAGAAGTATTAAAAAAAAAATAAAATAAAAAATAAATAAATCGCAAATTTGTGTGTGTTTGTTTGTTGGAAAGACGTGCGCGTAACGGTACATGCGTATATTATTGTACGCGTAATTTGTTTAAAACTATTGCATTTTGCTACAAATCTAACTGCTAAGCAAAATCTATAAATTACTTACTTGATTTCGTATACATTCCGGCTACCGCCCCGTCAAGAACGCTAACAAACGCTGCGAAACAGCTGCAAATTGGGTGGCTAAAGTGCAAAATAGAACGTCGCGCGGCTGACAACTGAATAACGGATTAAAAATCAATACACAGTCGAAGAAAACTTTTACGAAAAACACATAGAAAACACAAAAAAAAACATAACAAAAACAACGAAACGCAAGTGCAACACAACGCAAGCGAAATCTATAAACAAAAGCAATCAATGGGAACAGCAAGCATTTGTGCTTAAAACAGCAACAACAACAACAACAACAACAACAGCGCGACAAAGTGCAACAAGGAGTTGAAATTTGTTAGCTCCATCGCATGCATGACATATTTACATGCAGGCATTGAAGTGCATAGATATATGTGTAAGTCAATATATAAGTGTAAGAAACTTTAGAAAGCAATCTCGCCAAGCAATTCAGCGTATTTATAAATTAACAACAACAACGAGCAGAGGAAAGCAATAAATACAACAACAACTAAGAAAGTTAAGAAACAGTAAAAGTACAAGCGTTTACAACTTGCCCGAAAAGACTTCCTTAAAAATTACAACAACAAAAAGTCGCATGGCAGCAACAGTGTGGCAGCTTGAAAACTTTGACATGTCAGCAAAAATGTGCAGCGTCGCCAATAAACGGCAGTTAAAAATTAAATAAAAGTGGCATGCAACAAACTGCAACAACATCTAATGTTTAAACCTTAGTTGACCTAAACTCTAAGATTTCGTCGGGCAAACTATATACTCGTATAAATGTAGATACATATATTTAACAGAAGGACACTTCAAACTATTTAAGCATTCTACACAAATAATGTCTAGTGTTTATTTACGATTGCCGCAACAACAATAGTACCAACTGCTCAACTTTACTAAACACACTTAGCTCGCACGAAATATCTAACAACTCTACTGCAAACTACTGAATTTCCCGCAAAAATACTAAAACTAAAACTAAAAAAAAAAAAAAACAATAAAATAAAATAAAATAAAAAAAATAAAAAATTTCACGTCTCCAACCCCGCTCCCAACTGAGTTCGCCAATTTGCCACTAGGAATTATTCTTTAAAATCAAGATCACACCCGCCACGCTACCATGCCACGCTGCTTGATGGCGAAGAAATGGAAAGCTTATCCATGGCTCGAACGTATCGAGGATAATACGACGGCTGTGGCGGCGGTCGACAGCGACAAAACACAAGCAACCGTTATAAGTCACGAATTGTTGCATAAAAGCAGCGTTGCCGCAGCATCGCCCAGTCCGCAGCAGCAGCAGCAGCAGTACAATAGAAGATCGTCGAAATCGCGGCGCTCCACCATCGATGATGATGAGGAGATCGATGTAGTGGGTGATAATGCGCTCGCTTTAGCCACAACCGGCACGGAGTTGGAGGATAACAGTAAGGTTGTAACAACCGCTGCAAGTAATACGACAACTATAGCGGCTGGCGGTAACGGTACCACACCTACGGCCACGTGTTGGGGCCCTTCATCCCCGACAGCGGGCGCTACAGCGCCGAGTCCACCACCACATTCACCAGAGGCGGCAACGCGCGGTGCAACGGCGTTGTATAACGGTAAGTTGTGCGTGGAAACAAAAATTATTATGAAAATAAATCTCGAAATTTAGCGCAGGAAAAGTTATAGGTGGAGAAGACACAGAACCTTTCATTAAAAGAAATTAATTTAACCAAGGTGCTGGAATTGTCTCGAAAAAACGCTATTTTTCCGTCTTTTAATTTTCAACCGAGGTGAAATATCTTAACTTGGCAGAAAGCTTATCGTTTCCTCTTTTACTGAACTTCTAACTATCTCTATTGAACCATGTTCGGTAAATGCAACCTCGACAAGAAGTTTTTACAAGGACCCTATTAATTCTCCTTGAAAATTTTCTCTAGCTTTATAGCCCGCTATTGTATTATTTAACTAACCACCAATTTTTTTTCTACTAAAATTATACTTATTTTATTTTATTTACATTTAAAAATGTTGAAATCTTTTTCTTAACAGCTGGTTAAATATTAACCAGCAGTTTAATCAGTGGTTAGCGAGTGTGTTATTGGCTTCGTCGAATAAGTGACTTGTACCGGCTAAAGTGGGCATTAGCTTAACCGTAAAAGTTTAGTTAGACAGTTCTGAAAATATTAACCCCGTGAGGACCTAAATTTCTCGCAAAATTCAACTAATTTGTTATCTTATTCAATTACTTAATCACATTAAATCCTGGTAAGTTATAGCAATTTAAAAATTATTCTTTGGAAATTCTTCAATTAGGAACTACTTTTAAACTAAGTTAGTCAGTTACATTTTCTTTGAATATAAAATCTATATATTTTCAATGCTTTTTATTGTTTAGCTTTTAACTGGCTACAATCTGATATCATAACATCTTAATCAGCGGTTAGTAAACTTGCATTGTATTTCCTTTTTTAACTCTCGATTAAATTTTAGCAGTCAGTTAGTTGAAGTGTTTGTAGAGATAAAATTTTCGACAGCTGCCATTTCTAAAGCAATATCGGTCAGTTGAAGTGTGTGTTAAAATTTTGCGGGAAGGAAAATAAGTAATTTTACTATAGTTATCTTTCAGCTAATTTTGGAACATAAAAAATATGTCTTATAATAATAAACTGTGTCTTGTCTTAATATAATAATACTTAGCAGTCTGTAGTTATTCAAATAATGAATGAAGGGTTTTTAAAATCTCGGAAACTCGGTATTTAAATCATCTATATGTTATTTACTATCTTTTTTTTTGCTATTTTTCATATCTCGAAAAATTTTTACTTGAATTGCTGGTGAAGTAGTGACAACCTTAGAGCTTTAATAGCGAAAATCACATTCAAGCAAATATTTTCGCTTGCCTTCAAAAACCCTTCATATTATTTCTTTAATTTCTTATTGCGAATTAAATTGCGGGTTAGTATATGGCAGAATTTGGAACTGTTTGTGTCCAACAGCTGACTTTAAGCTACAACTACGAAAAACATATGTGCATATAAACTAGTTGGCTGGTCCTTAAAATTCACTGAAATTCGCAAATGCACGCGTCCACTTGTTAAACCGGTCCCTGCTGACACACACACACACACACACACACACGGCAACAACAACATAGTCAGCAACGTAAACTGTTCGAGTGAGTGGCGCGTGGGGCAAGCAGAAACTTCAAACCGGTCGCCTCTTGAGACGTTTGACTTTTCTGCCCATGAACAAACCTCAGACACTAAAGCAAGTCTGTCAGGATTTCGTACGCCCCGCTGTTGCGCTGCGTTCACGAGCTATTGTAACGGTCGCCACTAATTCGGCGCGCTGCTTTGGGGCAGCTGTGCAATAAATGGGGAAGAAACAAACAACTGAGTAGTTTTACTGCAGCAAGGGAAGGGGAAGCAGAACATTTGTTGCCGTACGCTCCACAAGTCGCAGAGTTTGTTGCTTGCGCGTGAGTTGGCAGTAAATTTTCGTGTTTTTCGTTATATTTACGTCATTTCCGCTTAGCGTTTCCTTTAAGGCGCGGCGCGGTGTGCACCAAGAGTAGTTGGTGTGGCAATTTATAGTGTGAATATATTTTCTCTTTTTAACAAAAAAGTGCAGTTATATATTAGAAAGTGTGATCGCTATACAAATGTTTTGCTTTTAATTTGAATTCTTTTTTGTAATTTTAATTAATTTATTGGAGGTGTTGTGGCTTGTCACTGCCGTCGGCGGCTTCATTAGGTCGCTTCTCGTATTTGCATGCGCATGATTCTTCGGAGCATGTTTTTTCTTGAACACTGGCACTGGCCTCTAGTTTCAAAAATTTCCGCAGAGCAAAAAAAAAATCCTAATTTAATGTTTCCCCCACAAGTTTCTCCATCCATCCGGTTACTTATTTACATTCGTAATTTTTTCCTAACACTCACTTTTGGTAATTTTCTCTTACCCTGATTGCCATCTGTAAGTTGTACGGTTTTGTTTTATGATTTTTATTTTACACTCGCGCGTTGCGTTTGTTTTTTTTTGTTCTTTTTTGCTGACGCTTCATTTTCATTTGAATTTTTGCTGTCTCAGTAAAACACGCATATCCGTTTCCGTTTTGGCAACTTATGTTTTTTTGATTATAAACACTTGCTGTCTAAGGATTTGGGCTAGCTCCAATTGCTTGCTATACATAAGCATATTTGAATTTGTATATATATTTGAAGCTATATACTTGGGGAATATAGCAGGAGCAGCGGTTTGGACACATTCCGCATCGCCAAGGCAGAAAAACACACAGGGAACTTGTAGAGGCGACAATGCAATTATTGTGACGAAATTTTATGAATTTTTTTTTTGAGCAGGAAAGATTATTTTATAAAAAAAGTGTACGAAATATTTTAAAAACAAAATTTGTCAAACCAAAATTTTTGGCAAAGAAACCTGTATAAATAAAGATTTTATTTTAATAAAAAAATATGTGAAAATTATATTATTTTTTAATTTCCAAACCTTATAAAATTTAAAATAAAGAAAACTTTTATCAAAAATAATTAGTTTCGTCTTTCAAAATCATTCAAAATAATTGAAGTCTTACACATTTTTTCATAAGAGTTGAAAAATCTTCTAAAAAAAATGTTAATATAATAATAAAAAAAATTTTTTTTTTACGAAAATTGCAAATTATTAAAAAAAATTTTATTTAAGATTTAAAATTTATTTTAATGATAAAGTTTTTTTTTGGAAAACGAAAGTGAAGTATTTAAATAAGTTAATAATTTAAAAATTTTTAACAAAAAATAAATACAAAATTGAAAAGAAAAGTATTGATGTTTTTTTTTTGATTGACTCAGTACAAAATTTGAAATACAAGCATTTTAGTAAAATAAAGTTTTGAAAGTTTTTTTGAAAAAATCGGAAAATAACAAAAATGCAACAAATATTTCAGCAAATAAAGAAATATATATACATATGCTTGCAGTAGGAAGTTTTTAATTATTTTCCTTTTTTCAAATTTTAATTTTCTTTCTTCCTGATTGTTGAATACAAACTAGTCTTATCTGAATTAGAATGAAACTAAAAAGAAGTATGTACTACTACTTTTTTTTTCTCAGAAATTAACAATTTTCTTAAAATTATTAAATATAATTTGTCTGACTATATCAGTAAAATTTCAATATTTCAACAAAAAAAGCATTAAATGAAGTCAATATTTTTTTTAAGTACAAAATAATAATTTTAAACTTTTATGAATGAAAATAAAGTTTCACCTCGCAACGCAAAACCATATCTAACCAATTTGCTTCTCTCCCCATGAATTTCTTTCATAACAAACATCTTGCTTGTTTATTCCTTGATATAATGGTATTCAAGCACTCGTAGTTGTTGTTGCCATCGCCTTGCATCGACCTTAAAGCCTCCAATCGAATTTCCAAGCTGGTGCACCAGCTTCAAGCTAATCGTTTGACAAATTTCAACATTTGCTGGCAAATTGAAAAAACATGTTTTTGCGCATTTTATTGCTTTTCTTTTCACTTTTCCCTTGTTGCTATTGTTGGCCGCTAAATTTTCCCCTGCAAAATTTTCCACCGAAATCGTTCAAACATTGAATTGTGTATTTGAGCGAAATAATCCGTCGACAAATCAACTGGTAAAACAAAAGAGCAAAACACGAAACGAGACAGCCAGCAAGTGGGCGCGCTGTTGCAAGGAGGCTGTGGCTGTGGCAGCGGCAGCAGCGGCTACAACAACAATAGCTGCGGACTGCGTTGAAAATAAAATTCGCCACGCAAGTTTAAGGGTCGCAGAATTTAGAGTAAGTTGGCTGTTTGATGGTGAAGGGGAGAGTGAGACGAGTGTTAGCGCACGTCTGCTGCGACGCGCTGCGGCTGCGACAGCCACCAAATGGCAGACGGTGACCGCCTTCTGTTGCATGGCAAGGATTTGCGCCATAAAAAAGAGAGAGAGAAAAAAAAAAAAGAAAAAAGTCGAAACGAACGCACAAAAAAGGGGTTTGCTGCGTCGTGAACTTTCAAGTGGCATGGCGAGACGTGGCTGCGGGTCGCCTAGCTTCAAAGCGCGCCAGCTGAGCCGGGCTGCGCTGACTTGGTTTGGTTTGGTGTGGCTTGGCTTGGCCGATTCTTTACTTTATCCTATTACCAGCTTCCGCTTTGAATTTTTGTTCTGCCGTGTGAGTTTGTGTGCTTGTGTGTGTGCCCCTTATGCTTGCAACTTAAAACTATTTTACTTTGTTTGGGCTTTTTTTTTGCCATTGTTGCTGCTTTTTCAGCCATTGCCTTTCAACATTTTATAATTTTTTATATATATATTTTTTTGAACTTTAGCATATATGCTTTCGTTTTTTGCTTTGACAGCGCTAAAGCAGTCAGCTGTCCCGCTGTAGCTCAGCTGGTCGTGCACCCAACCAAGCGCATGTGTGTGTGTGCGTGTGTACCATTGTGTGACATTGCTTGCGAATTTTTTGCGCGCAGACAGACTGCCTGCGGCGTTCAGTATGCTTTTGCAACTCCACTTTGGCCTTCGGTTGGTTTTTTAAGTGTGTGAATTTTATTTAGATGAAGTCATATTCGTATTCATATTCATATTTCAGTTGGAGTGACGACAAGGTCATAAATGTGTGTATATGTGTAACTGTAATTTTAATATAAAAACAATTTGAGTTTTGTCAAAGAGTTTTCTGCATTTATTTACAACATTGTTTTTATTATTTTCAATAGCATTGTAGTTTGGGAACTGATTCCAAGTCAGTTTAAAACAGGCGATTTGTATAAGAAGGTAACTGAGAGAGGCTTTGTAGTCAGTCCCCTACTTTTAAGAATGCACTCTTGGCATATTTATTGTCGAATGTTGATTTTCCGGAGCTGGGTCTTGGCTATGTAAGATCCCTTATAAGGCTTGGTATAAAAAATATGGAACAAGAAAACTTGTATTGAATCAAAAAGTGTTTAAGAGGGCGAATTTAACTCTCGTAAGAATTTATAACTTAATATGACGTATTTAGACATCATAAAAAGCAAAATTTTTAGCTTGGAAAGCCAGCTGGACCTGGTTAAATGAAAATACAGACTTTTTTGTGGGTTGGGGGGGTGAGTTTTTGGATCTAAATTGTTGGAGATAAGGCTCTTGAAGCTATTAAATGGATCGAAGTGTTCTGAAGACTCCGGGAAGTATTGCTGGAGGTATTGAGATCAGAATGGCGTAAGACATTTGACGAATACAAGATGGTCACTGAGGCAAAAACATTGAAAAGGAGTTCTCACGCGCAGTCTTCAAATAAAATCTACATAGTACACATAGCTCAATGTGTCCAATAGCTCGAAAAGCTGATTGCTTAAGGCAATTAAGGGTAATTAGTATAAGTTTTTTGAATATTGTGGCAGTATGCAGGGTTCTAAGGAATCTATAACTATTTACAAAGATAGGGTTCACACAGAGCCAGGATAGAGGTTTGAAGAGTAGAAGCGAAGGCACTCAGAAGCTTTCGAAAAAGCAATTGAGTAGCGAAATTAAGTGAAGAGTTAAAAAATTTCGCATTTTTCTTAGAACAATCAAGTGGCAATAAATTTAAATTACAACGAGATAAATTTCCATCCACCTTGCAATATGGGAAACTCACAGTAGAAAGCATTAAAATGCAAGCCAAATGCAACCAAAGCAGTATATATATAGTATGTCTTTGCAATTTTATCACTGCTTTCTTGCATCTCGTTGCTTTATGGTTTTTTTTTTTCTACCACCGCTACAATGTTGCGATGCATGCAATAAATGCAACAACCGGATGGCCAAGCAGACAGTAATTGTAGTTGCTGCTGCTGCTGCTGCTATTTTGCAAGCGCACATTCCTACTGCACCTATAAGAAGGTGCGCGCGTGTGCATGTGTTAGTGTTCACTTATACAGCACAACACAAAATGCATGGATATGCATATAAAAATACATAGATAATTTTTAGTGCATACTTTTAGGCGTGCAACCCTGTTGCTAATATTTACTCCACCCAGCTGCACACAGGCGCAACAATACGCTTGCACTGCCTGCTTTACTGCCATGGATACATGCATACAGAGTTGCCAGTATAAATATGCACATGTATGTATGTGTGTCGTTTGTCGGATGTCGCATTTGTTGCGCTGCTGCTGAAATATTTAATTTTAAGCCTGTCATGAGTTATGCGCATCGCATGTTGACCCAGAATGTGACACATGTCACTTGCATAAATCTTCATAACAACACTGCAGTTGCTTAATTAAAGTTTATACAGACACTCTAACGCACACATACACACACACACACACATACATGCATATTTGGGTAGAAAAATATAAACTTTAACACATTGTAGGCTGACTGGAGCACATTCATACAGTTATAGCATATTTTCTCACACCCACCTCTGCTCGTGCATTAGCTGCCACACACACCGTCTCCCACCAGCGCCGCACTCTATTGTCAGCTGTACATCCGCACATCGCTGGCATTCAACAGTGTAACACATATCTAACTGTAAACTGACAGTCATTCATAGGCGACGACTAATGTCTGGCCATCGAATATTTGCCTAACGGTGCTTTAAAGCGCGCGCAAATAAATTTCCAAGTGCATTTGTATATATATATATATATATATATGTGTGTGTGTGTGTGCTCCCAAAGCCATTTTGCACAAATGAAAATCAGGATGTACTTTATGTTGTTACGGCGCATTAATATTGCCGCGTCGTCGTGTCCGTGGCAAATCGCATATCTAGCGGCTTTGTAGCATCCTTGCTATCTCGTATCATTGCCGTTACATATTTTATTAGTTTGCCATGCAACGCCGCTGAGCGTTTTTCTATGTGGCAGGAATGAGTGCTTATTCTATTTGCCTGGCTACTCATGTGAGGAACAAATAGGGTTAGGCGGCGGTATAGCCTTTTTATAGTTTCATGCTTTTATTTTAATATTGCAATGCAGGCTATATATTATATATGATATACATATATGTAATCGAAAGATCTTTGTACTTGTCACAAGACTGCTCAGCCGCTCTGTTATCTCTCTAATGCCACGCGGCGGCAATTACTGACCCCAATATGGGGTTTAGGCAGCAGCTCCAACTACTATACAACGTAAGCATTCATATTTTTGATGTTTCTACTAATAAATATTTAGTAAAATATGAAATATAAAACTCAGGTATAAATATTTGGAAAACATTCAGAAAATTTGCCTTAAAGCAGCTCCTCATTTTTTGAAAATTAATAAAGGTGTTGATTTTTAATCATATTTGTGGCCTTTTATATGAAAATCATAAAAATAAGCCTGGCTATATCCTACATTTTCTCAGAAGTACTAAATTATAATTCAAAGTTTTCAAATACCAGGTACTACTGTATATTTTTTGCCGTTCATTATTTTCCTAATCGATTATAAGGCAAATTGTTAAAGTCAGCTATAGTACTGACGTCACTTTAGCACATAAATTGTCTTAAAACAGCCTCCCAAATTTCTTTTTCACTCATATTCTCCCTTTCTCTCTTTCAAAGTGTTTAAAGGAAACGCTCTCCATATCTACTTCTCCTTTCTTGGTCTAAAGGTTGAAGAATATAACCTAAGCCTACAGTATACAGTATTTTAACAACTTTATAATGGACTTGTAGAAGTTTTTCGTTAAAAATTTAGACAAATATTAAATTTCTGTTTGCAAATATAAATATTCTGGAAAAAAATTAACAGCTTGAGTGCTTAACACACGTGATAACCTAGGTTGTGTGCCTTCTGCGGCTTTTCATTTACTTTTTCTAAAAGTGAAAGCCGGTAGTAATCTTATTTCTCTTTAATTCGAACCTCATTCGAGCAAACTTGAGGTTTTTGCACTAAAAAAAATATTCATTTGTTCTTTTTAGCTTAAGAAATATTGTTTAAGTGTTTATCAAAATCAATTCTTTTGCATTTTAACAAATTTCATAGCATATCTATATGCACAGATCTATTCGTGCCTAAATGTAGGCCAACAAACTCTATTTATTCCACATTTACTTAAATTTCTTAGCATATGTTTCTGCTCCCTTCCTTTTGCATGGTTCTGTAATCCCTAAATGTAGACAACACACAGTTTAAATGCTGTACAACTTTCAAAACTATATTCTCAAACGAAGCGTAGTTTACAAAGCTTGGCGAAGTTGCTTAAGCCCAAATAATGAAGTTCTCTTATTTTGAACAGATCTTGGTAGCCTAAATCAAAAAAAAGCTAACCCTTAACTAGTCGGCCTCGTAAAAGCTTAAAGTTTAAGCAAATTTAAAAAGAAAATATGTTTAGAGTTGCTTTTTCTTAAATTTTTTTACACTAAATTTAAAAGTATTAAATAAAAAAAAAAAAATTATTAAATAAAAGATTTTTACCTTTTTTTTTTTAATTTTGCAACTATCCAAAAATCAAACACTTTTGCTGCCTTGAGGCTTGGGGCATTACAGAACGTTAAAGATTTTTTATGAAAGTTTCTCCATTATTTTGCTTTCATCTTGCAAAAATTTAGTCGCTTTTGTTCGACATTTTATCTGCATTCCAAGCACTTGCTGGGCATATTAATAATTTTAATCATCTCAGCGCTCAACTAAAATCAATAATTTTTCATTATACATTTATGTGATGCCTTCTGAGCTGTTCAAATAACATTACACGTAGATAATTCAAAATTCTTGCACACCCATGCAAACATTTATATGCTCCCTGCACACTTGCGCTCGCCACCATGCAAAAATATTGCTCCGCGGCGCAGAGACTACAGTACATATATTTGGCACTTTGCCAAATTTTCGACAACACACACACACACCCATAGTAATATGTTCATTGCGCTTTATATAGCCCCTCCATGGGTGTATCTGCGTAGGTTGACTGCGCTGTCTATCTCCGCGTTTGGCGTGCAGATTTTCCAAATTTACTGCATTCGCCCATTTCGGGGTTTATATTGATTTTATGGCCAACAAGAGTAAAATTAAAAATTCCCTTTACACAACGCACTCCGTTACACGAGCCGCATATCTCCAATTTATTCTCGCTCTTGCTCACTCTCTATTTCTCTTTCTGTTTGGTTGCATTTACAGGTTTCGGCCATGAAGCTTCGCCCATGCACTACACAGCGTACCTGCCCAGAATGGAAAATGGTGAAGTTACTGTAATTACCAATGCCGTTGCGGCAGCGGCAGCGGCGGCGGCTGCTGCAGCAGCTGCTGTTGGCGCCACAGGACATCACAGCCTACCAGTGCTGCCACATTCGCATCATCCGTATTCATCATTTGTGCACACGCCGCCGCCATCGACCGCCTCTTCGCCTTCAGCATCGCCAACGAGTCACAGCAGCGCGATGACAGCGTCCAGCAGCCAAAACAACAACAACAGTGGCAGCAACAGTAGCAGCAACAGTAGTAGTAGTCACAGCAGTGAACGCCTTAGTCCGCCCATGGTACGCATTAAAACCGAAGCGCCAAGCGATGAGCATATACAACAACAAAGCAGGAACAACAACAACAACAACAACAACAACAACAACAGCAACAAAGTGAGCGGCGAGTCCAGCGTATTGCGCAATAAATCGTTGGCGATGTGTTTCACCAGCACGGGCGCTGCACTGTCGCTGCCACCCAAAAAGAAAGACATCTACCGTCCATATTCGCTGGACGACAGGCCGAGCGTCGAGCGTTTGCGCACGTCCTACGAGAGTTTGCGCATACCGGCGGAAGAGGATTTGCATGCCGCACACGCCATACTTGACTTGAGTGCTTCCACAGCTTTCCATCCGCCAATACAGCCACATCAACTACAACAGCAACAGCTAGCGCAGCCGCTGCAAGTGCAGCAAACCGCAGCGCCACCAACGGCAACAGCACACCAACAATTGCATCATCACCAGCAACATCCGCTACATCACATAACGCACGCCATACAAGTGCAACAGCAACAGGAGACAGCTGCGAGCATGCAACACGCGGGCGCATCGATTGCGGATTTGGCCGCCGCCGCTTGCGTGGCGAACGAACAGCGTCCGCGCAGCACCGCCTCGTTGCACAGCGTTTTGAGCGGCAGCGAAAGCGATCGACAGCCCAGTTCGCCGGCAAGCAGCGTACAAAATGAGAACAGCAATACCACAAATCAACTAGCGGCGCTACAGTCGCCGACATCCGGCAATGGCGCCAACAAAACGGTCGCCTACACCTACGAAGCCTTCTTCGTTAGCGACGGCCGCTCCAAGCGCAAGCATGTGGTCGACCCCGCCGCTGTGGTGCAACAAGATCAGCAGCGCGCCAAATACACATGCACCGAATGTGGCAAGCAGTATGCCACATCGAGTAATCTCTCGCGGCACAAGCAGACACATCGCTCACTCGACTCGCAATCGGCCAAGAAGTGTCACACTTGCGGCAAGGCGTACGTCTCCATGCCCGCGCTCGCCATGCACTTGCTCACGCACAAGCTCTCGCACAGTTGTGATGTCTGCGGCAAGCTCTTCTCGCGTCCCTGGCTGCTGCAGGGCCATCTGCGCTCGCATACGGGCGAAAAGCCCTACGGCTGCGCACATTGTGGCAAAGCCTTTGCGGACCGCTCCAATTTGCGTGCACACATGCAAACGCATTCGATCGATAAGAATTTCGAGTGTAAACGCTGTCACAAGACCTTCGCGCTCAAGTCGTACCTCAATAAGCATCTCGAGTCGGCCTGCCTCAAGGACGAGGCAGACATGCAGTTCGATAGTGATGTCAGCAATGATATGGTCTCACCCTCACCATCCGTCGAAGACTATCCGCTAACGCCCACGGCACAACAGCAACAACAACTGCAGCAGCAGCGACGCTTCCTCTGCTCGTCGCCAACGCCGTCGGCGGTGAAGATTGGCAGCATAAGCGCGCTGACGATACCAATGCCGATGGCAGCGGCGGCGGCGGCAGCGGCAGCTACTTCAATGGCTGTCGGCGCTATGGTGAAGGTAGAGGCGCCTTTCGTTGGCTAAAATCAACATGCAGTTGCGAGCATGCAGCGCGCGGAGTGTTTGGCTGAGCAAACGGTAAGCTGAGTAAGCAGCGTTAAGTGGCCCTCTGGTGCAATTGTAAGTAATATTTAAGCGCAAGCAGGTAGTTAACGAGTGGAAAACTTTTAACATAGTTGAAGTGCAAAAGTTACGGTTTTGTTGCAAGCATACCAACGCACATGCCACATGCATATTTAGTGCGTGTGTTTGTGTGTGTGTGAGCGGACTTATTAACGCGTGAACAAAGCTTTATTGCTTAAACCAGTGTATATTAACCCTTGTGTGGGACAAAAATTACCAGTGACAGTATGACTAGTATTTAAATTATTTTTTTGTGGGAAAATTAAAAAAAAATTTTATGTGAACAAATTGATAGCAAAGAATTATTTTTTAATCTAAAAAACTTATAAAATCAAAAAAAAAATATTTTATACAGATATTTCAGATTTTAATAAATTTTTTTTTTAATTTATACAAATATAACTTTTTTTAAATTAAAAATCAATTTATAAAATGTCACGTTAATTTACTTAAAAATCTAAACTAATTTGTTGAAGTATCAAACAAATACATTTGGAAATTAAACTAATTTAAAGGAAACAATGTAATTAAATTAATTAAAACTACACAAAAAAATATTTTTAAATTAAATTTGAAATATTTAATTGAATAACAATTCAAAATATTTAATTGAGTAACAATTTTTTAAAAACAAATTTTTTATCTTTTTGTATAAAATTAATTTGGTACAAAAATTAAATTTTAATAAAGTTAAAAGCAATTATTTAAAATAAAAAATTTTTAAATTAATTAGATTTTTTTATATAATTTATGTGTATATTTGTACAATTGAACACACGCTGAACACACGAAACATCACAGAAACGTCCACAAGTATATAAGAATACTCGATAAATGCATATAAATACATAAATATTTACAAAGTTATTAAGGTAGCAGTAGGAGAAGAAGAAGAGTAGGAAGAAGAAGGATATTAGTAATCATAAACACAATACATACAGTTAAAAGGAGTTAGCTGAAAGTAATTTAACGAGTAATTTATTTATTTACATAGTAGTAAAGAAACCTACACAACAACAACAACAGCTATTACAAAAATATTTTTAAGAAACCACAACAGCAAACAGCGCTAAGCTATAAAAAAAATACACAAACCGCCAACAACAAATGCCGGCTTAGATATTATAAATGCATACATAATTTAGCACTACATTTATACATATACATAAATATAATCGCATATAGATAAACGTGCACACATAAACAGCAAAAACCAAAAAAATAAAAAAAAAAATTTTTTTTTTTAAATAAATAAACATAAAAAAAACTTTTAAATGTCTTAAATTAATTTTAAAAAAATTTAATTAAATTAAAATTAATTTCAAATATTCCAAAAAATTTTAAATTATAATTAAAAATTAAAATTAATTATTTTGCAATTACAAAATTAAATTAAAAAAGTTATTATGTTAAAATTAGGTAAATAAAACTTAGTATTTATTTATTTTTTTCTTTAATTTAATATTTAAATAAAAAATTTATAAATTTTAGCACTCGCACACACTTATAAACATTCGTAACAAATTTCACAGAAAAGAAAGTCAACTAAGTCACTCATAAGCACGATAAATTCTAGTACCAACACCAAAACCAAAAAAAAATCTTGCACTTGCAAGCACTTGTGTACTTATAAGTATAACGCAAACGTGATTTACAAATGCAACGAATAACTAACCCTTTGATGATAAACCAAGAGCAACGTTTCGCAAACAACGAATTAGGCCATAAGAAGAAGAAGAACAAGAGGAGAAACTTTTTTACAATTCTAAGCAACAAAAACAATTTGCAATTTTAATAGTCATTAATAAATATTTATTAATATACATACATAATTAAGTAGTATACAACAACGTAATGCAATAATCAACTACAAAAACAACAAGCAATAAAAAAGCAACGAAATTTTTAACCGCAGCAAAACAACACCGAAATTAAAATGCGAAAGAAGCAAGGGAGAAGTTTTTTTTTCCATTGAATTCTTAACATCAATGCCGTTAAGTGCTTGTTTGTATGCATGTTCGTGTGTGTATGTGTTGGTGATGCAAAAAAAAATGTTAATTTAAATTAGCATTATCATTATAGGCAAGCGTAATTAGCAAGTGAACACGCAAACATATTTATGGATTTATGTACTTGGAAATGGACTGACATAATTACATGTGTACTTAAGTAAAAGTATGCTTATATTCGTACGTAATTGTGTGTGCTACTTATTTACCAATTTGCCTGAATTGGCACTTATGTGCTTACATACTTACGTACTTGTATACTTATGTACTTATGCTATACTTATATAAATTTGTTATAAATTGCGTACATCTTATTCATGTATTTTGATGTACTTGCGTACTTATGTACATACTATTGTGCTTACGTACTTGCATATGTGAACCTAAAACCTTACTTCAACACTTATGAAAACGTTTACAAAACAATTTCTGAAACAATAAATTTTCTACAATTTAATCAGATTTTGAAATAAATAAAAACAAATTTTCAAACTTGCTTAACTATTTACTTAAGCACTGGAAATACTGTGCTAAGACTCGTTTCGTGGACCTAGATAATAAATAATGCACTAACACTAGTTAAATGGAGTACTTGATTAATTTATCCGAAGTAACGAGTCATTTAGCTATTTAAAAATAATGAAAAAGTTCAAGTTGTGCAAAGTAACTAGTTTCGTAACTATTTCGCTGCAATGCGAAACTGTGTCCCAAAATGACCAGTTTCAAGCAAATTTTAAAGACATACAAATGTATTAGGGTGAAATGGTCTAGCGAACCCATTTCATTTTTAATTCATTGCTTCGATTCAAAGTAACTAGTTACGCAACTAATCCAAAACAGTATAAACTTTTTCGTATGGCCTGAGGAGTGTAAATTTACTTTTTAAAAACATCTCTTAAAAATCTTGAAACTACTTTCAAATGGCGAACTAGTTACAATGATTACTTACTACTACTAGTTACTGCTTACAAGGCTAGTTATATTGTATAAAATTTTTGTGTCTAAAAGTGTCTAAATAACCAAAGTAGACACATCTAAACTGTGCCACCAGTTTATATACACGCATACCCATAATTACATATACACTTACACCCCTCTCCCCACACACACACACACACACATACACGAACAAACGTGTCGCATCATCGAAATGGCAGTTAACTTGGTCATAAAGCATATTTGTAACACGTTGGTAGCAATATTTTAGCCTTTTAAAATCACCATTAAAAAAATAACAACAACAACAAGAAGTTTTCCAAAATATATTCCGTAATACGTGCAACAGACGTTTTTGCGCTATTAATTCGCAAGCGTACAAGTAATAAAAATACGTGCACCCACCCTCCCCCTACGCCACCACACTCGAAGCTGGCGAAAAGCACCGTTGGGAGTAGCTGCCAGCAAGCAAGTGAACGCTATCAACGCTACTCTTTTAATGTCGAAACAGATTTACTTAATTGGCAGCACAGTGTCTAATTTGCATTTGCGAGCGTGACAAGGCGAGCAGAGGCGTGGCGTAGTTGCTTAGTTGGTCGAAGATACCGACGGATGGACGGAGTTACAGTGGTTTGCTGGGCTTAGAACTTGAATGGTGGAAATTTGTGAGTTATGCATGTGTGTCGGTGTGTGTGTGTGTGTTTGTGTGTGTGTGTGTGTGAGTACTCTAATTTAATACGCTGCCATTAAGCGCACTCATATACATCTACATAGAAGTCTCTGTGTGTGCACGTGTGTGTGGCACTTTTCGTGGGTATTGGTTTCGCGCCTTCAACGCGATGCGCCTTATTTTATGCAAAATAACACAGAAACTCGTAAATTTTCTGCTAATTAAATAATTCTCATGCTTTCTCCACCACATATTCGTTTTACTTTCTCTACTTTGCGGCATTTTTTTTTTCGAATCATATTTTGTTTGCGGTAAAATTGTGTGTATTTATGTGTGTAAGAAAGTATGTATGTATTTGTGTATATTTAATGGCAATGGAAATGCGCAGTTGTGTTTGTTGTTGTTGTTGCTTATTATATCTAAGCTCAGTTGTCGGTTTTTGTCGCTTAGCTGTCAGTCAGGGTTTTGAAACCTAATCTAGTCAATTACCAAATTGTAGGCATTAGATTTTAGTGTTGCCAGATACATAGAATAAGTTTCCAGCACTTCGGCACAACTTTAGTTTACAAATTAATTATTGTTTAGTATTAAAACATTAAGCTTAGTAGTGTAATTTCTAGTCGCTGTTTAACAGCATTTCACAATAACTGTCTCTCACTCTCTCTTTCTCCCCACTCTCTTGCTATTCTTTCCTCTGTTTGGAAATATAGTGTATAACAAAAAAATAAGCGCATATGTCTATAATTTCTGTAACTAGTTCAGTTTGTCCCTCAACTGTCAATTTGAAGATGAAAAAAATTAAAGTAAATAATTGAAAAAAAAAATTTAATTAAAGGGTACAATAAAAAAAAAAATCGAATTAATCTAACCAGTGTTTCATCACTTAGATTGTAGAGTTTGTGCAAGAAATACACTAAAAAGTTTAAGCTCAACTGTTTTGTAACTGTATTGTATGTGTTGAGTTGTTTTGAAAATTCAACATTTGGTTTCACTGCCGTTTGTCAAACTGTTAAATTTCCGCTGCGAACCGGATGGAATATCAAGCTATACATATACGTATCATATGTACTTAAGGGGTGTCCAATTTTTTTATTATTTTTTCTTCAAAATATTTCTTTTTAATATCAAAATAGAAATTTGACGAATTCCAAATAACCTGAAAAGCAGTCAAATTTATTGAGAAGATGTTTTCTAAACAATATAATATTGAATGGAAATTAAACAAACCTTAAAGCTTGCTCGATAACGGCGAATTTGATTATTTTCAAACAAAAACCGAAAATAAGGAAAGAAATGGATGTGTAAAGAAATGTTTTTCTTTAACGTTACTTGCATTTGTAAAAAACTTAACTTACAGAAATTTATGTAAATATTCAATCCCAACATAAAATTTTTATTTAATAATGGAAACTATATCTGAACTATCAAAATTATAAAAAAAAAGAAATGCCAAACTTTAAAAGCAACAAATAAGAGAATCCATGACACTTTTGGACACCCCTAATGCCCACACAAGTTCCCATACACGCAAAGTTACAACCAAATGCTTATTACACTCAATTCCTTGCACAAACTAAGAAAAAAAACTTTCTTTTCTCTTCCTCAAAATTTTTATTTTCCACATTCGCATTGTATGGCAACCACTACAGGCCACATTAGGTGTGGTTTCGGCTAAACAACTTGTAGCTGCGTGGACCAACAAAATTGGGATTACGGTGCAATAAAAGCTAGTAAAATATTAGTAAATAAAGATTAGAAAGCAAAAGCGGTTGAAAAATAAAATTTTGACTTATAAATTTGTAATAAATATATTAAAATTACTTACAAAATTAAATGGCAACACTACTTTGGTATGCAGTACACAAAAATTAAAACCAAAAAAATATTAAAGAAAATTTGCTAAATTCGAAAAACCTGCCAGCACTCCAAGTTGCCACAGCGAAGCAAGTAGCACACAGATTCTGTATACCTTATACGCCCCTAACCCACTAACGGTAGTCTATTTGCACAACGCTTGATGAGAGAAACCAAATCAATTAATGGATCAATTAGCAACTAACTTAAAGCAATTCTTAATATTGATATCTAAAAAAATATATAAAATTTAAAATTTATTAGCCTAAAATACACTAAGTACTAAAAGTATGCTGCATTTGCAAGCTTTGCAATTGCATTCGCTTTTAAAACGCACTTGTAAATGTCATTGCGGAGTTACAAATACAAAAACACAAAAAATCTCCCTCTATCTCTCTCTTACACCCACACACACGTACACAGTCTCCAAGTGTTAACTCTGCACACATTTGACTCTCTAAAATTTATGTTCTTGTACAAAAAAAATTGTGTCAATTACAGCAAACAAATATGTATTACATGCTTACAGATGTAATTATGCGTATTTCTTTGCATATTACATACATAAATTAATAAATTAATGATAAGACATTAGGCTTGACATATATAAAAATAATAATATTTAATATATATGAGTGCGCCTGTCAATTAGTGAACCGTTTTATTACAATAAACTTTTCTCATCTCCCTCACACTTTTCTCATACTATCATTTTCCCTCTCTTTCAATTTATTTGCCACTCTTATTCCTTTTTATCACTCACACATATTAGTAGCGTTAGGCTCTATGTGACATTGTTTACACGACTGAGCGAATAAAATGTTTGCACTGATTACATAATACCTCACTGAGTACCACCAGCCAGAATATCAGCTGTTTTGATGACGTCACACTAGCAGTTGTAAAGTGACAGCTGACAGCTTATTGTTTACAACATTAGCTGCTTTAGACTTTGCTCTCACTCCATCTATCTGAGCACTAACGCGTCTCAATAAATTTGCGCCATAATCAGTCAAGTAATCAGTGCAATCCGTTACTCCATCAGTCCTGACATTTTTACTAATCACAGTATTTATCACGCAGTAATCACAACTAGGAAAATCATACAAATTAGTTTGATTTTGCAGTAAAATATTTGTTTAAATAAACTTAAAAAAAAACTTATAAATAAACATACATACATACATATATATTTGTAGGAAATAAAATTGTTATACAAATGCATATATACAGTTATAAAAACACCATATAAAATGGCGTATGTGTAACAATTTTTTTATTTGAAAATTTTAAATAATAGATACCCAGTTTTGCGTTCAGCGCATTAGCAAATGGATTATTCAAGCAACTATTGCAGCATTTAATCGAGTGTTCTCTAGTCACTAGAATCTAGCGTACTGCTATATAGAAAGAATACAGAAAACGGCACAAGTTTGCAAATCTAACAGGTATTGGTTGGTATGTTGAGTAGAGCGAATAGGGAATATTTCGTCCAATTGATGATTTAATGAATCTATTATGAATCAAACTTCGCAAGAAAAGAGCTATAATCACTCAATGGAAAATTGAACGACGAAAGTTCGTTATAGATATATTCATCGAATAGACGAATTCATAAACTCTTTCTCTGGTTATTGGCAAGTATAAAAATGAATTCTCACTGTTTTTTTTAATGAAACTAATTTATAGTGTTTATCACAATGAGCCCATAGATTTTGTACAATTCCTTCAAACGAGGAAATAAATAAATACTCAACTATGATTTATGAAGCCCCAAAAAGGCAAGTGGTCCCTTCTATAAACATATCAATAGCTTTCGTGAAGTTCATCGAATAGTTGGTTTTATCTATGCACAAAAATTCTTAAATTTAATACATTTATGGCGATGCTGAAAGAAGTTAGGAAATATTTGCCGCAAAGAAAATCATTCCTGTGTGCATATATTCATACGATTAATTTTCAAAAAATTTCGTCCAATCGAGAATTAATCTCAACTCACAAATCAAGCCTTTGGAATGCTTAGTTATCAGACTTTTAAATAAAGATCATGTACTTATGAAATTCATTGATAAGATGAATTCATATAATTTTGTTTACAAATTTTAACACATTTTTAAGTCATTTTATTGCATAAAAGACCATGTCATTAAGAAAACCCACAACAGAGAACACTAAAACTATTTGTGAAAAAGTTGTCTCGATGAATCGATGAATTCGTCTAAACAGAAATTAGATATTTGGAATAATTTCAGTTAGCTCGTCTTTCTCTCTCTCTCCTTTTCGCTCAATATCACTCATATACTTGACAAAACTGTATTGTTTTTTTTGGATAGCAATTTTCATTTTTCCTTTTCGAAGTCATATTGTAAATATGGAATTATTAATGAATATATAATTACTGACAGAGAAATCGGTAGGCATATAAATACATATGTATACATAAATAACTAAATATTTAGGAAAGCAAAAAACAAGAAAATCAGCTTCATAGCAGATCTCAAAAGCAATTATTTAGCATAAAATAACATTAAGGCATAGTTATACTTGAATATTGTGTATATATAGGGGTAGACCTTTGGTATCCTTTTATGGTTTAGAACATTCAAATTCTAATATATTTTTGAAATTGAAAAATACGGCGAAAACCGTAGAAATTCAAATATATATATATATAAAGGGTAGCATTACAACAGTATTAAGCAATATATATTAGAAACTCGTGCAAAGTCAATACGAAAAAAATTAATTTAATAAAATTAAATTAAAAAATAGACTTAATTTAGCGAAACTTTTGCCTTTCGACGAGCTAACAGCACTTTTGTTTGCTCGGCTTGAGGGCGAAGTTTTAGCAAAGCCATCGGCTAAAGTACCAAAGCAATACTCAAATCTTAATAATATGTACTTAAGCTGTTTTAATTGAATTAATTGAAACATTTCATTTATATATAATATTTATTATTAATCGAAAATATTGTAAAAAAAAAAAGATAAATAACAACAGCAGTTGAGGTTTTGTTATGAAAATAATTAAGTAGAGAGCCTTCTCTCTCTTCTCATTTCTTGTACATAAAGCATTTACATAAACGAGTTATTCATTATTTATGCATTATCAAATACCAAAGTGGATAGTTGAAATCGAACTAAAGTTATATTCATATACAAAATGCTAGTATTGATGAGTCTTACGTTAAAATTTATACATTTATACACACAAACTCAAAACTGCAGAGAAATTAAAATCAATGTACATACATGTACAAACATACACAAATATATAGAAAAACATAAATTATTATTTTAAGATTTATATGGTATCATAAAAGGCATTAAAATCATTACAACAATACATACAAGCACATATACGTTAACAAGAATCATTACAAATACACAGAAATATTTAACTAGTATTTAAATAATACTTGAAAAATATATAACACACGAATTATTTATATGCATACAAACAAGCTTGTAAATAAACCCACACCTGACAGTATTACCATATATTTTTATTATTATTGCAGTTTTCTGTTGAAAACACCGAAATTAAAATTCAAAATAGTACTCATAACTCATAAATTATTTATTAATATTAGACTTTCTAATGCCAATAAATATTTACAATTTGCAAAAAAAAACTTTGACATGGAATTTTGTTCAATATTGGAGATTAAAAAATTGTAAAAATTACATTATAGAAAATACATAAATATTATAATGCTAATGTATACATTTACTCCATTGAAATTCATTTGAAATGAAAGATAAAATTTTTGATTACTAGTATTATATTGTACAATTATTAAATATTAAAAAATTATTATTATATTATAAAGATTATAAATAAGTCTAAAAACACAACACAAATTATATATTACAAAATTACAAATACAAGAAAATACAAGAAAATACATTAAATACACGCAATCACAACTTTTTTGAAAACACACAACAATTGTTTCATTTACGATAGCATTTACATATACATTCATATATTTGACATTTTCATTTCAGCACATCAATTTTTACTTACATTTATTATATTGCATTCAAGCCGAAGTGCTTAAAAGTGCCACAAACACATTTCAAAGAATTCAGATTTGAGTCTTTGCTTTTGCTTTTATGCACTACACCCTAAATGTAGGCAACCGATTTCTGAATATTTATTGTGTCTAAAGAATTGTATTTGAAATAACGTTAGTAAGATAATTTTACAATGAGTTTAAGGATCACTTCATCGATTATGTTCGAACTTTTACAAACAAAATTTTAAAATATTCTTAAAAAAGATTAATATGGTTAAGGTCTTGCGTGGGCCACTAAAACTATACAACAACGATGAGTACAGATTTTGCAATTTAGCAAAAAAAAAAATATCAAAGCGAACCGTAGCATGGAGCATACTAAATCTAATTGAATTTCAACATAAAGTGATATCAATTTTTGAAATTATACCTAAACGGGATTAAACCTTTGATATGCATTATTAAAAAAAATTTCGTATTGGTGATCTGAAAACGCCGTAACAAAGATTGCATGCTAATGTATTATAGTCTGGCCTTCAAAATCTTAGAAGTGGTGCAAATGAAAATGTTGCTATATAGACATATGCTATATAATCGGGATCAATTTTTTGAACTTTGATTTTTTTTATTATTAATCCCAGCATTTTTATATGCTATATAATCGGGATAAATTTTTTGAATTTTGATTTTTTTTATTATTAATCCCAGCATTTTTATCCATTTTTTCCCGGTATTTTTAACTGCATTTTTGTCCAGCATAATAGTATCGGATGAAGTCCAAATACAAACAAAAAGAAAATAATATTTTCGAAGAATATTGAAGTTGAAACGTAAAGTGATGCATTAAATACTGGACGTCTGTAAAACTTCTTCGTCACTTTAAACTTGAATGTTCTTGCAAGCTAAGATTGATATCATTCAATTTCGTTATTCAAAATTGGGCACAAAGTGTTACGACTTATGTTGGCTTACCCATTACGGGTTTGTTTACCTAGTAACCAGTTTACGACGATTACTAAAGCAATTTTGGATACTTTATGTCAGTTTATTTGATTTATACTAGTTGCTTTTTCGATTCATCGCTGTCTAAGCTTGGGCGAGCCGAAGGTAGAGTGGCTATGATTTCTGGCATTTGTACTATTTCACAAGTATTAGTCGCGCCTGAAAGTAGGCTAATCGATTTTAAAATCTTTGTGATACGATCGCTATTCATTTAACTTTGACTGTTAGGGAGCATGTAAACCTAACATTCTATACATAGAATAAGACAGAAACTTGTTGTGTAGTAGTCGCAATATTTTTTCACTTTCCAATAGCTTAATGAAACAATTTTGTTTTTAAACTTTTTTTTTTATATAATATATGGAACTGGACGAGGTGACAATTTTAACGACTCTTTTAACTTTTTCCGAAATTTATTATGCAGCAACATTTATTAATTTAAGAAATTAATTTAAGTTAAGAAATTGATTACTATATGACATTTGTATATAAATATGTTCGAAAGGTACCTTTATACATATAAAATGCCCAACAGAAATAAAATATAGTTTAATGAGGCAAATATTAATAATAATTAAGCACAGTTACAGTAATTTAGGCAATCAAATAAAAATTAAATTAGGAAATCGTTCAACGGCAGGACGACATAGTCTGGGATCTTTGTAATAATCAAAGTGCAGTGTTAACTACGATTATTGTGATGAGTAATATTAAATGGTAATTTTGAAGGTAGATGAAGATATTATGATAAAAGCAATTTTAATATTGAGGAAGTAGGAGCATTTGATTAAATAACATATTTATAGTTACAATCATTCGATTAAGCAAAATTCCCATAAAATCATGGAAGAATCCTAGAGTTTTAATTTCACATTCTGAAAGTGAAGTCCTATTTTCACTGAACCAACTCTAAAAGCAATACAAACAACGAATAGGCAATAAGGTCTTAAGTCAAGAATAACAAATATTTGAAGCAATTATTAGAACTTAATTAAAATAAATTTTAAGTAGTAACTATTTATTTACTGTATTTTCATATTTTGGGAAAAAAACGCTATTTAAAGCAAATATGAATTTCCAACAAAGCGAATTAATTTTCGAAAATTAAATTAAATTTTTTATAGTTGGATATTGTAAAACTTTTTAATTTATCAACCAATGTTCGCTAGCAGAAATATTCCTTGCAAAGGTATATAGTAATTATTATTGAAAATAAATACTACCGAAATAATAAGCTTGGTAATGGATAATAACCTAACTGAAAAATTATTAATTATCGATAACACACTATACTTTTTTCTTAGTAGCCAAAGTCTACAAATGAACGACATTTTCAATAAATTTATGGTTTCTTTCATAATGAAACGTCATACACTTCAAAAATATGTGGAGAAAAAAACAATATTATGAGTAACAATGACTTTGAAAACATTTTAATGAGTAAAATGAAAATTAATCGAAGTTATCCCATACAAAACTAGTTTTTGATTTAAAGTGAACAAGTTCTATCGAAATGTAGGCGTGTAAATTGGTATCACCCTTTTGCAAGATTATTGATATACCGATATTCGATAACACTCAATATACTTTTCTAAATAGCTAAACTTTAAAAATTATCAATATTGTCTTTTAAGAAATGTTCCATTAAAATTAAGTTAAAATTGAAATATTTCAAAATATAGATGATTTTGTCGCCGATGTAAAAAAAATACAGAATTAGTTGTGTTTATTAAATTTTTATTGTCAAATAAACTTAATGGAAGTAACGAAATAGACGTCTTATTTTCCAACTAAACTGGTATCCATTTTCGAAAATAATTTTAATTATACGTTTGAAATTAAATAAAAAAAAACAATTTAAAAAAATTGAGAAGTGATAACTAATGTTTTTTCAAAAGCAGAAATATTTGAAATCAATTTCCAATTGATTTTGCTCAACGAATAATTAGTAAGTTATGCCAAGGCATTAATTCGCTAAAACAACAACAATAGCAATATATGACATGAAAATTCCAGTTATGGAAACAACGCCGCGTATCGAAAAGCAATAAAACGTAAATCTAAGCAACGAATTAGTCATAGAATCACAAACATTTACTCGCTTAAGAGCAAGATTTTTTTTCAGTTATAAGCTAGCATAGACATGTACATATATACATATAATTATATAATATATAAAACAAATAAAAATCATACAACGAATGTCAAAGCAATTTGTACAAAGCAATATGGCCATTAAGTTGTAGAAATTAATAAGAAATTATAATTATATATACAGTTATTTATATGAAATAATATTTAATTATATACTAAATTAAATTAATAGTCATAAAATGCAAAAACAAAAATATTTAGAGTAAAAAACAACTTTAATAGTATTAAGTATTACTATACGCATACACTTACACACATACATATTTAAAATTTCGAAGAATTTTTGAATAAATACGTTATTTTTTATTTAAATTTTTTATTTTTTTAAGTATAATAATTCTTAACAAAAATGTTTTTTGTTAACATTAGAATTGGGGGTTTCGTGGAACTTATTTTGAATAGTTTTGAAAATCTTATAAAACCATGGTAAATTTTTTGTCAACGGCGTGAGTTGTTTTTTTGAACACCCCACTTTTTAAAAGCATGTGTATTCTAATAAGAGAAATTGAACCCGAGAGTATGGTCTGCATTGCAACAAAACCGTAATCAAAGAATTAGTGTTGGAAAATGTATGAATAATTAAAAAAAAAGTAGTTATTGCATAATTTTTAAGGTAACTCTAACTAAGCAAAAATACAAAATAACAACAACAAAAATATTAAAGAAACTCTTTTGTAGAGTTTTTCAAAATACAATACAAATACAACTGTATATTATATACAAATATTTACAAGCATACATAAGTAATTGATTAATTTGTAGTAAGTACAGCAAGTGTTAAAAAGTAATGATATAAAAACCAGCACAAAGTAAGATACAGAAGAAAGCGCTTGAAAAGAGTTTATATAAAAAATAATTATTTTAAGAAAATTAAAAAAATTGTTAAATAATTCAGTTACATATAAACAAATAATGAATAAGATGATAATAAAGTAAAATTTGTGTGAACATTGCTGGAAAAGTATTAACAATGATAAAACAAATAAACGAAATTATTAATAAAACAACAACAAACATTTTTAATAAAAAAAAAAATCAACAAATTTGTTTTGAAATCTCAATGCCTTTGCTGAATTATTAACAAAAAAAAAAAAAAACATATTACACAACATTTTAGGCAGTTGGTTCACCCTGTACATAAACACACCTATGTACATATATACACATATATTTATATACAACGAAATGCTAATAACATATATAAAGCATATTCAACAAATTACAACGAACAACGTCGAAGACTTGCATAAGAAAGATACTTATTCTCAAGTAATTATAAATTGAGCGCAACGATGCCATTTGATTATACACACATACATACCATACAACGAACTAAAGTTTTAATCCAGTTATTTATAAGTGTAGTGAGTAGTTGAAACCATAGATGAGAGATTTCATATACAAGCGCAGTTAAAGAAATTAAAAAAAAAAAAATAAAACAAAATAAAATAAGAGTTGAGTATGTAGAAAAATGTATGCACCCAAATACATACATAAATTAGTGCTTGGCAAGCGCGCCAAAGTACTATAGCGAACGCCTGATGCATCCGAACTAACGACACGACGCAATGTGCATTGAAGTACACTCCGACCTTATAACAACACCTTGTAAGTGACTAGAAAGTTGAAGTGTTTGTAAAAATGAAATTAACTTCTTCTCAAAACAACTTAAGCAGACTTAAATACAACATTTTCGCACTAACCTCAAATAATTTATTTTGTGCTCCATTTTTTATATTTCACATGTTATCTTTCTAGATTTGCTTTTTGTAAAACGTTTCCACCTCTATAGAACTGCCCTTATAAACTGTTCAAGCAGAGTTACAATTTTTATAAATATCTTCAACACAGCGCCACCTAGTTACTGCTTAAGATGCTCATTTCTGGTTCACCGGCATTGTGAACAACTAGGCAACTCGGCAACGAGGCGAAAACTTGTATGTTCTGAGGCATATTTTTCTAAAATTTAATTAATGTAGTTAATGCTATGAACCTAGTAGAATTACGAACAATGAATTAGAACCGGAAAAATTTTAGAATTTCTATCTAGGACGCGACATAAAGAGACTTATTTATCTGATTTCCGATATTCTCACGCAATTTTGTACTTAACCAATATGCGCTTGGCATGAATTTGAGAAAGAAATTGAAAATAATACCGATTTTTTCAGTTTGGAATCATCTACCAAGCAAGAGTATGGTTCCTGAATGTTTTCAAAACTTACAAAGGCTTGAGAGTTGAATAATTCATAAGACTATTATAAAACGAAATAGATAGATTCTCATAGTTTGGCTAGCTACTAGGTAGTTCCTATGGAGAAAGTTCACACCGGGAATGCAAATAACGGGACAAATAGCTAATTTATTTGGTGAATATAACCTTGATATATTTATGATTATTTATAGATAATTTTCATAGAATATTTTAGTCTTGAATTTGGAAGGTATTATAAAACGTTTACCAAAACAAGTTAAAAAGTATTTCATAGAAAGAAGAGGGCTCTACCGGAGAGAGACCGACTTATTCAGAACTAAATACTTTACAGAAATTTTTCAAAGCATAGGTGAAGGTGGTATTTAATAGTGGAGTAAAGCTCTTATGAAAAGAGGTCATGCATGAAGACGCAAGTAAAGGAGCGATCAGCTAAAATTTCAATTAAAGGAGCTACCTAAGGTTTCTAAGTGATTTATAAAAAAATTTTCCACCCGGCAGGTTTTGAGTAGCAGATAGCACAAAAAAAAGAATTATACTTTAACCTATATATTTCCAGAGTACAAAAATAAAGTTTTACCAAAATTTAAATATGCGAAGAAAATAATTAAAAAGTATTGACGGGAACTATAGACAGCAAATTAGTAATGACAAAATAATAGTCAATTTTGAAAATTTTTGAGGGTGAGTGTTAAAAATTGCATTCAAGATTAGTTCAGCGAGGTGTTTGTGCAAAAAAAATTTTTCTAAAGTCAATTGTCGTTAGCAGATTCATGCAACTCTGACAAGTTTGAACGTCCAAGTAGCTTACAGTAGTACTGAAAAGCAGTTAAAGAGTTTTATTGCAGAGAAGTTAGGAATATTGGGTGTATAGAAAAGACTTTAGGCGTAATTAAATACATTTTATGTATTTTTGTCTTATAAATTACATAAAACGAACATTTCTAGTCTTTTCTCTAAGGACATTCCTAAAACCGTGCATATTGAACAGATTTAAAATTTAATTATTTATTTGGAAAGTCTTTGCAATTAGTTTACAAGAATAAAGAACTGTTGAAAAAAAAGGATGAACAAAACTATAAAAGCAACTGTAAATACAAAAAAACCACAAAAACATAAACAACTTCAAAGTCAGACGCACGCTAAAATTCAGCGCTAAAATTACTTATGAATATATTATTTCAAGTATAGCATACACAAGAACCTTCAACAATTGCAATTGAGAATCAATTAACAATTTAATGCAAGTACCTACATTACCACTAAATTAAATCTAATCCTAACCCTAATAGAAAGCAGACTAATATAATAAGGAAATAATAAAAAATAGAAAACAGCAACAAAATTGTAAAGCCCAGAAAGAATTTTTAAAACTTAGATTATGATGACTAGCAAACTAAAACAAAAACTACTACTTGAGCGCTATTAAATTCTTGCCTACTCTATTTCCGCTCTCACACACTCTCCAATACACTCTAATACTACTCTAAAACCATACTTTATAATGCACACACTAGTGGCGCGCAAATTGAGACAAACTAATATTATTATTAATATGTAATTATATATTTAAGATTACATCCATACCTATATACTATGTAAGGATTGATTAAAATATATACAGATACATACTAACACATGCAAGCAAATGAGTGCAAACACACACATGTGGGTATGGGTACACACTAAAGGGAAGTGACGTAAAGTGTGCCGGAGAATGTGAATATATTATACCTATATACATATATATATATATACATAAGGAAAAGCAAATAACAAGAAAAATACTAAAAAAATATTTAAAAAAAAATTTAATAAAATTGTAGCAGCGTAAAAGTCCCAAAAACTGAACATTTGTAATTATGGCAAAAATAAAAACAACAACAAAGAGTATTGTATTGTAAAGTTTAAAAACGGTAGTATTAACGAAAAGCAGTTCCATGCCCTAAAGCTATTAATTAATTATAGAAATCATAGAATTTACTATATAAAAAATAAAAAGAATAAGCGAAAAATAAAATGAGACACACACATATACACATGCAAATATTACAACAACTGCTTTTGTTTGATGAATTACAGTCAACTTTTCTCAAGTATATACATACATATATACTTAGATGTGTGGGAATGTAAAATTGTTTGTGTTTCAATTAAAGTTAATTGCTGTCAATTTTAATTGTAACAAAATTTTAATTTCCAACGAGCTTGTAAAATAATTCATTTAAATGAGATTAACTGCTGCATAAAGATATTTAATCTTTCTATTAAAAAATTAATTAAAAAAAATTTTTTTTGATAGAACTTTAAGCCCATATAATGACATA